>CM073760.1:88642883-89981200 GCA_037127475.1 Arma custos | reverse complement strand
AAATAAATATATATGTATATATATATATTAATTTATTTTTAAATATGAATATATTTCTCTATAGCACTTCAAAAAATATTGAGGAGGGAAATACGGTTTTTTCTTTGCTAGGCCAACCTTTGAAGATAAACCTAATTCGTGATTTAAATTAAAATTTCTAGTTTGCGCTTTGACAGTAACAGTCTTTTAAGATGATCAATATATTTTCAAAATGTGATTTATTATAAATATGATTATATGAGTAAATCAATAGTAAATACTGAATGAATTTTAACCTCCAAACTGTATCACATACAATTGTTTTTAAAATTCGCTCCTTTCAAATACCATTGTAATATTGATAAGTCGAAAAACAATTTATACGATTGAACTTAATTTTGTCGTATAATTTATCTAATATTCTCATTCATTATTTAATATAATGATATTAAATCATAATAATGGCGACAATGAACAGCTCCAAAGCTAACTCCTGTGAATTTATTTGTCAGGAGAATAACAACTACTATAATAATAACGGCATGCATAATGCTCTTCTATACTTTTAGCAAAAGGTCTGTTTTTGTTATAATTGCTATTATAACGTATATATATATATATATATATATATATATATATATATATATATATATCCATATTACTTTTTTACTAATGTGGCTGTTCACTCATCTAGTAAGATATTGTTTTTAAAATAAGGGTAAATCACTGATGGTATTGCTTGAAGTTATACTCATTATCTTTTGTTGTTTGCTTAGCAAAAAATTTGATACATATATAACTATATATGTAACGACATATGTTTCTCTTATATAATTATTGCTATCTCTTTTTTTTCTTTTTCTTCTTCTAATCTGTTATTTTTAAATATTGTTATTGGTTTTAATTCGCATTTTCTTTAATTATTTTTTAATAATTCTGTTTCACTTATTAAATTAAAGACACATACTTATTAAATTATTGGTAATAACCAAATAAATGTAATTATATTCCACTCTAAGACATAATAGCTTACAAATTAACATATGTATTGTTATTCAAAAGGGACTTGTCCCTGAATAAAAAAAGGCTTATTTATTTTAGAATTATTATTATATACAGTTACAACATTTTTTAATTTTTAATAAGAAAAAAGTTTTTACGTTTCGCATATTCGCATATATTGTATAACCCAGGATCATAGTAGCAACATTTTAAATGGCTATCTTAGGATTCTGTTTTAATCATTCCGAGGATAACTCAGACATCAAATTGAAACAATCACAGAACCATTTCTAATAAACTCAGCTAGCTCGCTATAACCGACTACTAATTACCAACAGTTATTAGTAAAATACATCTAATCACGGGACTGTATGGGATATATGTGGTTGGTTCATTTAGCTCAAGTACTATAAACGAAAGCTCCTGAGACTATACTTAATCGGTCATCTTACTCTTAGTCATCCATTTTTTGACCATTTATAATAATAATTATTTTCCTTACGTTCTCAGTGTAATTATTACTGACTGAATCTCAAGAAACGGAGAAAAAATTGACAGTGAAAACATTCCAACCAAGAAGCCTTTAGTCTCGAAACTTAAAACAGGAATCAAAGATTTCAATCAATCAGGAATCAAACTGCCAAAGCCTATTCAGACATGTTCAGGACAGAAAGAGATAAATAGCAAAGAAGAAAATCGAATTAAACACTTCCTAATCTCTGCATGACACTAATCAGTGGATTCGAATGCAACTACTGAATAATAATTAAAGAAGACAACAGAAAGAAAAGATTAGATAATATACTCATTATTATAACAAAATGATCTTTATGATTCAGAAGTTGTATCTGTGCATTGGGGGTTGTTTTAAAATTTGTTAAAAAAGATATATTAAAAATAAAGTAGGAAACGGAACTGTCATAAATAAGATACAAAATAAAGAAACGAATATAAAATATAAAAAGAAAATGAAGACGAGATGTATGTCAAAAGAAAAGATCTAAATTAAAAAAGTTATAAGCATAACAATAACAACTGAAATGAAAGTCCTTGGTCGAACGAAGGCTAGACATGTTACGAGAAGGTGGTCCGAAATTACAACAGAGTGAAGAGGAAGATGAATTACAAGATGGCTAGATGAGACAGTACGAAGAGTAGGTAGCAGACTGTAGGGCTACAGTGGCTAGAAGTAGGGACCAAAATGCTGAAGTAATAAAGAAATCCAAGTAAACCATTATTTGAAGTCAAGTGTTCAAAAGAGTATTGAAAATATTTTATTTAATCACAGGTTAATTATTATTTTATTGTAAATTAATAATAAAATTTAAGTCGTTGAAAAATTATGAAATTTCGTAAATCGTAAAACAGATTCATACCTCCCAAAGCAGAAACTTTTGTACAGAAATTTTTAGAATTCAGTACAGAATGTAAATAAAGGTGGTACTGTTTACAAAGGGACACGTTGAATATATTCAATATAACATTTTTGTAGCATTTTAGGTTTAATAAATTTACATATATTCAAAGGATCTCAAGTAGTAATATAAACGTGAGTCCTTTAACTTGATAATCGGTTGAGAAATTCAAAATATCATTAAATTATTCAAATTGTTAATCCACACACATTAGAATCAACTCCTATGTCCTTGACATGGGTAAAAACTGTGCTTAAATTCTAAATTAGAGTAAAATAACAGAGATTAAAAATTAGAGTACCGAAAGTGTTAATAAATACTTCCTAAAAAATTTCAACACTACGAGACTACAATTATGGTAATGATATATTACTAGAAAGGATCGGAGTGGTTCGGTAGTCGAGTGCTAAAATCCCGCTGTCAAAAGTACCGAGTTCAAATCCAGTAGTGGTAGATTTTATTTGATTTGTTAACAGCCTGGGAAGGATCTGGGACACTCCTGGGGTCCACCCTCCTATAAATTGAGTACCCAAATAGGGGGAAAAAGCTGCTCGTCGAACGTGATCAAGGATCAAGAACAACCATTGTTCAAGAAACAGTAAAGTTTCTATCACGTAGTGAACCCAAGATCCTTCATGGGTTTTAGTGGTCCAGGTTATTATTATTTTATATTACTAGGATTTCATTAAAATTTCTGTACTATGTCACGTTATTTAGACCTACGGAACGTTAGAATGCCGGCTATGTTCAGAATTCTAGCCTCGGTAGGCCTAACTTGTTTCCATTACGTCCAGGCTATTGACCCCGGATGGAAATGGGCTGGAGGAAAAATGTGAGCTAAAGGAATGCAATTACATAGCTTGTCAATGTTGTATCTGCCTGCATTAGCGTAGAGCCTCCCGGCCGGCTGGCGTCGATAACGGTTTCCGTCAGCCTATAAACGAGTAAGGAGCCATGGTTCCAAAGGGGGTTTTCATGCATCAAATCTTTTACTTCAGCACAAAAGAAGAGTCTCTCATGTGTAAAAGAATATAATTGGGTGAAGGGTAACATCATGTGATTAAAAAAAAAATCACTGGCTCAAGGAAGTATGCAAAGTTACTTCTTAAATAATTTTATTTGTGATAAAATCTTTTTGAATTTGAAAGTACATCGTGGCCAGATTTATTAGATTTGGCTCCAAGGTTCAAATGAAGAAATATAAAAAAAAGTTGGTATCAGACAATTTTAGTTACTTCTTGGCCACATAGAAATCGACTAAATTGACAATTTTAAGCACACAAAATGGACACAAATTTAATTAAATATGGTTCTAAATATCTCGATCCCCACCGATAGGTAAGAGCACCTGACGGAAGAGAGAGGCGATAAAAAATTATAGTAATTTGGATCACAGGATACGACACGAGGATACGATTTCAAATATGAAAAACATATTTTATTTTTGACTAAAATGACATATTTTACACATACTAATAGATAGGTTTACGAATTTATATGATTAATAAAGTCACCGAAATTTATAGCTGTGTTGTTTGTTAGTGATATACATTCGCTAAAACGATTAATATTTAAAATAAATTACCAATATTTCTTTTTAAATTTATTTTTGTTAATTATAGCCTTTTTGATACATTCATCTTAATAACAAACAACGCTGCTGAACTTTCAATTTTATTGATGATTGATTATCTTAAAATTCTATTTCAAACAATATGTTAATATTTGATTTTATAGATTTTCAAAAATTATAATTATGTTGTTAAATATGCTTCACAAAACAAATAAGACTTTTTGTTGATTTTTAATAACATGCATTCTTAAACATACCTTCATCTACTCATACTTACAATACTTAATCAGATTATATATATAAAGTTCATAAGCTCATCAGGTAAGCCTAATTTATAAAATGTTTTATTTTTAACTTTAATCGAAAGTTTTTATCAAATCCATAAACATTTTATCACATTTTTAACAGTTATAAAAGATTACTTTGAACTAAACTTATTCTAAAACTAATAAACAAACTAAACAAAATAAATAAACTAAAGTTACTGAGAAGTACGCAGTCGTAAAAGCGACAGAATTCCATCTTGACCTTCCAACCAACATACATACAGATATAGTCATACACACAGATAACAAAATCTTGATACAATCAGTTCTCAACACAGACTTACATGACGAGCTTTCCGAAAATATCAGAATGAACTTGTGCACACTTAGGCTTCTAAATTTCTCTGTAAAAATAATATGGGTAAAGGGTCACTCTGGTATTGAGGGCAATGAGATAATGGATAAATTAGCAAAAGAGGCAGCACAAAGTGATATGTCTCTATCTTTTCAAAAAACACCAATTTCGTTCATAAAATTCAAAATTAGGGAAGAATCAATTATGAGGTGGAATGAACGGTGATTTGATGACTATTTCAAATAAATCTCCTAGTTTGGATAGGTTCATTCCAAAACTGACAAACAGTAACTACAAATTAATAAAATCCACTAACTACAAACTAACTCAGGTTTTAACTGAACATGGTCATACCAAATCATACTTACACAGATTTCACATAACCAACGATAGTACTTGCTCAATAGACAAAGAAGAACAGAAATTTAAACACATAATATATGACTGTCAAATGTATGAAGGACAAAGATCGAAATTAATTATCTCCACAATATTAAGAGGGAAAGTTTGGCCAGTTGCTGAACATGACCTATACAATCACTTTCGACCCGAACTCACTAAATTTATTTACAGTATCGATTTTGAAAAGTTGACATCCATTTAAGAATAATCATACTATGTAAAACAAAGATAATCATTATGTAATTATTGTAATTTTAACTTAGTTAATTTATTAATTGTTGAATTTATAATTGTTAAATTTGTTAATTTTGTTAATTTAATATTGTTAATTTTTTTAAGTTGTAACAGCATGTATATAATAATGTCTTTTGCATATATTTTAGTATTATCAAACTGTAGTTAATTATTTGCAAAAATGAATTTATAAGGCACATAGTATACTCACGTATGGAATGTGCTAAAAAATAAACGGTCCTTTCAAAGGATTACTTAAAAAAATACTACAGTACTTGTAGGATTACTACAAAAAAAAAGATTACTTCGTTAAACCATTTGATTTGTCTTGATTTTTTTTCATAATCATATAACAATGGAATACATAGCAGTGAGCAATATGTATAGTCTTATTTGATATGTATCGTACCAGGTGTTATTAAAAAATAAGTATATATTTGCATAAAGAGCAAATGACCGTTTGTAAGAATTAGGTCATTCAGGTAGAATGGTTAGGTGGCCCCACCTCATGGTTGAAGATATAAAGATGGATGAAGAGATACCAAAGAGAAGGGGTCCAAGACCCCCCTGGTAAATTCACTCTCTTAGAAGATCTCGAAGAAGAAGGAGCGAGGACACGAAGAAGGAGACCGCCGAACGATGAACAATGCAAGGCGCAGAAGAGTACGAATGCGGCCAGGCCGAGACCTTACCTATAGACGTAATCTACTCCTGTTTCACAAGATGAGTTGTAATCTAAGTCCTATATATATTTTATGGCAATTCTATATTATATCTGAATCATTAATCTTATTTCAAATTGTATTAATAAAGTATATTAATACATTATTTGGTGCTTACTTAGCGCAGATGCACTATATACTTATGAACAATATTTCGGTGGTTTAATTAATTAGCAAATTCGTAAACATACAACCAACCTCTGGAAAAAATCCAATTAATAATAAGGTTCGGATGTTTAAAGAAACAATAATTTGAGTAATCACCTTAAATGATTGCTCTAAATGATTAAATAACAAAATCGTATCTAGGAACACATTTTAAAATGCTATTTCGTTTCATCAGATACCTATGAAAATTAATGGATAGCATAGAAATTTTTAAAAGAAACCTAATTTGCCATTTTAAAGTACATGATCGAATATTTTTTTCGAGTTTCGTTTTTATTGAATATTCACATGGAAAATATCATTACTATCAGAATAAGCTAGAACAATAATATGATGATTCAATTAATGTAAGTAGGTACCTTAAATTAAAAAGTAAATCTCATATATGTTTATAAAAATATACGCAACATCAGTATAAATAATGCTTAAACTAACGGAAGATTTTATTTAATAATTCAATTTATAATAATTTTCTCCGAGCCTATCTCTTATACACACACACAAACACACACTTTTCTCTATACTTTAAATATCTAAGTGTATTAAAACAAAATATTTTGTTAATGTATTGTATTCCTATTATGCTTTTTATGCCTTTTTATATTCCTATTATGCTTTCCTCTCATATATTCCTATTAGTTGTACTATATCTGCAAGTATATAAAATAATAAAAACATAATCTGTATTATTTCCCAAAAAATAAAGAAAAACACATATGCGTATTCATATAGCATAAATAAAAAAAGTTGTTTGATTATTTTCGTAAACCGAATACATACAATTATATCAAGAAGGAAGTAGTGAGCATTGAATCGTTTGAAAAATAATATAAATATATTTATGTTTTAATAAACTTCGTAATTGTTGATATAATCTTTAATTTCATTTCGCCTTAAAAAAATAAATAAAAAGATACTTAGAAAATATATCACAAAACATCAATCCGATGGTCTTTCTAAATCCGGCTACATGTCAGCCTAATGAAGATTGCTTCTTATATTCCTCTATAATAGATGTGAGGAGGTAGTTGTTTTGACCGCCTCATTTTTCAATGAAAATTCAGCGGTCAATAAAGAATGTCTATAGAGTAGAGTACTGTTACGCTCATAGAGAGAAGGACGGAAGGAAGGGATTAGGGTCTTAAGCCCGTCGGCGGGAGAAGTTATGACTGGATTAGAAACTTCTTGAACACACTAGAACCGCCTCCCCTTTGTCGGAAGAAATTAAGAAGGTTCTCGAGCATCCCAGAACAGTCTCCCCCTACTTCCGTGTTCTAAAATGTTCGGCCTTGCCCATTTAAATACTCCTCGTCTCGAGTGAGTCAGTCGGAGAGCAAACCAGGCACTGTGATGAACTAGTAATAAGTTAACCGGCCAGTGTAATAAGTGTATCAGTGGACTGTGGCAGTTTTGTGAGTGTAATAAAGCGTTTATGTGTATTAGTGTGTGTCAGTTTGTCATATTTGGGGAATCTTACGGTCGGTGGACTTTAATTAGTGAACTGTAAGTGTTAATTTGTAGTTATAAGCTCTGGCGTAATTTTATTGTAACTGTACAAATTTATGTGGATAGTTAAGATATTTCGTAGTAGTAATATCTAATATTGTTTTAGTAATTAAATAGGCGTAGGTTATCATAAATATTTAGAATATTGTTATTGTAAATTTATATTAGTCCAATAATTTAATTGTTAATAGTTTAATTGTATTCTTTTTGCCAATTTTGTTAATAAATATTAATATCTTGAATCTAGAATTAGTCCTCCCATTTTCACACCCAGTAGCCGGTAACAGTACTTTTCAGAGTAGACGTAACATCTAAAAATGTTGTGTTTTTTTAGTCAACCAATCCAGATGAATATTACTACCTCCATTTGATAGTTCAAATACTTCCATATTCCATGTTCAGATTAAATAATTAATAATACCTTAATTACAAAAACTTCGTTCTGCAAAGGTCTGCCAAATTATCGGAAAACACAATATTTATCGAAAAAATCTTTTCTAAAAATTTTTAAATGTTTATATGTTATTTATATATTTTATACCAATTCAGTGCCAGAAATTATTTCGTTAGATTAGCCTGATAGTACGAAAAAGCTGATACGAGAGGCCGAAATTCTTTAAATATCATGTCTTTTTATAATAAAATTTGCATCGTACTTTTAAAGAAAATGCAAGATGAAAAGATAAATATTTTAATATATACTTATTTATTTACAATATTACTCAGTCTCTTATTAAACTCCTACATATTAAAACCAGTAATGATTTTCCGTATTTTTAATAATGTAATTATTCGTCGTTTTAATAAATAATCTAATGTAAGGTGTAAATCGTAAATTCATTCATATACATATGTGTAGAACATATTTAAATGAATGTTCCAATATTTACTGATTAGATGTTTTTCGTTTTTAGGAGTTGTCAAGTTCAATACTATTTTGTTGTTGTTTGTTCATTTAACGTCCCTTTTTGCTACTATGGCTATTCGGACAATGCTACATTGGGAGCTCTAAATTTTGCCTATCCAGGTTTAATTAGGATAGGAATTTTTAACGAGTACCTGAAATCGTACAGGCTCGGGACCCCCGTTTAACGTCCCTTCCGATTTTACTCCCTTTAAAAAATCCCAGGGCCACCTGCCGGGCTACGAACCCGCGATGTTAGGCTTAGTAGTTTGTTACGCTAACCACTAGACCACAGGTTGCCCCAACAAAACTATTTTTCTTATAAGCATTGAGACCATCTACACAGTTTCGCACATTGTTCAAGTAGACAGCTGGTGCCTCAACATATAGCTCGAGCCGGGAAGGGGTAATTTAGTAACTGATAACAGTTATCAGCGAACAGTTGTTGCGAGTTGGATAACAACCTCTGAGGAACCGTTTTCACATTGAGCATTAAATTTTAAATGCCTAATGTTTATTGTATAAACTAGGTAGGAAGAAAATATCAATAAATTAATACAATATAGCAATACAATCTTTAATAACAAAAGTTAAAATTAAAAATGGATTTTTGTTTATGTAGTCTCTCACAATGTTAGTCAATAACCAATACACAACAATACTGAGGATTGAGATCGCAACAATATGTATCATTTTGTAAGAGATCATATTTTAAATATCTAACGTCTAGTAAAGTAGGTAGGAGAACAATAGTAATAAGTTGAAAAAAAAGGCAAGAATAGTAATAAAATAATATCAAAGTAGCAATAAAAATAAAAATTATTTTTGTTGTTTTTCTGTAGTTTTGTATTTTTTTGAGTTAGTAGTAAAATGACTGAATGTTACTATGTTTTCTATTGGCGAGAGATACAGCAATACTAATGTTCAAGAGCAAAATACTCTCCAGTTTATTATTAAAATCATGCACACAGTGTACTCCATACACAGTATGTATGATTTTTAAGTGACCATAAAATACTTTTCTATAAGTAAGAAATACTTTTCTTTTACAAACAAAACATTATCCAGTCTGGATACTTGATTCGAAGTTAGTATTCTAATTTTCTAAGTTGAAACTAATTCTTAACTTAATATTTTGAACCTTCCAATGGGATTGTTAGGATAGGATATTTACGATTTGGTAATTTCTATTTCAGACCTTTGTTTTTACAGTGCACTACATAAAATAAGTATATGTCGTAAATAATGATTAAAGTATTAAAGGCTAAATTGAAACTATTTTAATATTTGTTTGAACAATGATTAAGTTTGGATATATAAAAAATTAATTTTCAAAAGCGATGAATTTTTATCGTTCGTTAATAGTTAACCACTGTTTTTATTAACTTTTTTGTTTGGTATTTAATTCGTCACTTTTTTAAATAACAACAAAGAATTTCCGGTTTCAGATAAGAATGGTTTTCCGATTGAGTGGATACATCGTTTTTTCACAGAAACCTTTCTTTCTATGCCAGTTGGCAAAGTAATCCAAGTTGTTTCCCTATGGGTGGAAAGTCATCCGTGTTTTTAAGATGGTCTTCAACTTAGGCCTAAGGGTTTTTTTTTAATATCAGAAGTTCGGCAAACGGTTAGGGGAACTCACCGCTCTCAACGTTCGACGAGTTGTTTTATACCTTAGTAAAACTGGTATTGGAGCTTTCTTTTGTTCTTTATTATTTCCAGATCTTTCCAAAACATTCACAATTTCAAAATTGTTGACTTTAACAGTCATTGGCAATGATTAATGTCCAGGCAAACGGTTAATATTATGAAATTAAAAACGAAAATATTAACTGATGAAATATTTACAGAGCCTGATTTATTTTTTTTAACTTTATCTATAAAGTTAATACATCAAAGTACTTTATCCCAGCTATTTAGAAAGACAAAGTTTATTAAGCTTATTATCTTATCTATTTAAGAAGGCTAAACGTATTTAACTAAAACTAAGATAAGTATTTAACTTTAGTTTTGTTAAGTCTATTAAACAAAACTAAACGGTTTGGATCATACTGAAATAAAAAGAAAAATAAATTAAATTTTAATAGGTTGGTTAATACATAAGTTCTTTATAAAGAAACTGACAGCAAATGTAGAAAGTCTAAAAGTCTTTAAAAATCCATTTAAGTGCCGCAAACCGCACCTCATTATTTATTATTTTTTTATTATTTATAATTGGGACAGCTATTTTTTTTTTAGACAACACGAAATTTATTGAGGAGTACACATTGCAAACCTTGCTTCTTAATTATTATAAAATAATTGGAACGTTTAAACAATTATCCCTTCGTTAGTTTTACAATAATAAAAGGAACATTATCACTTGTTATTGACCTTATAAGTAATAGAAGAATATAGAATAGTTCTTTAAATTAGTTTTCTTTTAAAATTAAAATTAAAAATTCTAATTGGGTATAATATTTTCGAATAACAACAAAAAGTAGGAATTCAACAATATGACATTTTAGTAATTTCTATAATTAAAATTGAGAACATTAATAGTGACACTATTATTAAATGAATATTATTTCATTCAAGTATAAATTTCAAATTATAACTTTATTTTAAGCCGATAAAATCTGCTGAATATCATCAATATAAGGAAAATTATTATAATTTTATATAATACATATACAATGTGTGTTTCATCTGTTGTTATGTGCTAAATTAACATTATTTTTTCTTATTTAAATTATCCTTTTTAAGTAGCCTGTTTGAGGATCTTATTCAGGTAGCTTCATTCGACTTTTTTTTTGAATTTCGGATTAGAAATCGATCTGGAAAAACATGACACAAAAAGTAGGCCAGCAACAGTTAAAGGGCAAGAAGTTTAATCACCCGGTTGGATCTCGCCGCCGCTGAGATCACCTACAAGGAAGAAGAGCGGGGGGCGTTAAATGAAGCTACATCTGTTCGAATCGCGACTACCGAATTTTTTCCAGGCTTTGCTTCCCTTTCTCCACCCACTTCCCCGCCCCTGCAAACTTTCTCTAATGGGCCAATTTTTCCGAACTGACTTCTTTCTTTGGCATTAATCCTTGTGATCTATGGTTCAGTAGGCTTTCTCTTTCTTTCTTAATTTACTGTTTTTATCTTTTTTTTTAGCTTCCTTTAAGTTTGGATGAAAAAAGAAACAAAAAAAAAAACAAACAGTTAAAACGGAAGTAATATTAAAAAAGTGAATATATTTATATTTAAATTCTTTTTGGTTGGTTTTTTCGGTGAAATAAATGCAAGCAGCCTAACATTTTTTAAAATTGATCATTTGGACTTCGGAAAAACTATATATATTTTTTAAACAGATTGCAAGCAGATAGATAATTTGAATAAAAGCCTTTATCCTGAAAATTAGGAGGCCCTGACTCACTAAATGGATTGTTGTACCACTGACGATGATTAAGATTATAAAAATATCTTTACAACTACAAACCATGATAAATGTTGGAGCTCAGTATATACTTTTGTGCAGAAATGTTATTTAGCCTATGTAACATTCAAACACCATATTTTACCTAATTAAGAGGATGGGTGAGCCCTAGGAGGGCGTAGTGATTCCGCAAGGTAAATTTATGGCTCATAATTTATAACAGATGAAATATTTGTATCTGTTATAGCAGGATTCAAATGTGGCACTTACAACTCAGTAATTTAGTGATATGTAACTGAGAGACAGCACTTCCCGCACAATGAAGTAAAAGTTTGTGTGGTTGATTACAAAAATTAACAGTAGTAAAAATACTGTAATAATTAATTAAACTTTCTATTTCAATACACTTGATATAAATTAGACGTAAGAAGTAGCTAAGTGGCAACGCTCCAACAAGCAATGCAGAGGCGGTAAATCTGCTATCGTCCAATGTTTACTTCTATAATTGAATTTAGGTTTTTAGCAAAAAAAAAAACTGCGGTTTTAGAAAATCATCAAAATTATAGTGTTACTAATATATTTCGATTTTGAAAAATGTCATTTTATTTTAGAAATTACGTATGTTTAAGAAATTGCATTCTTACATGATTGTATTTATATATGCATATTTATTTGGATACTTATTGTTTTTATAAAATAAAAGTTTATGTCTTAAAATTATTATTTTACTGTGAGTTTCCCCAAAGCTGAGGTTTTCTGCAACTAAATTTTAGAGTAACATTTTTTTCCTGGTCTTCTTCATTAAGGCCATATCCTGCCATGTCTTTCAGGACTTGGTTCATCCATGAATTTCTTGGTCGACCTGTTCTTCTTTTCCCTTTAGGGCACCAGTGCATTGTCATTTTGGGGTATTTTATTATACCCCATCCTCAGTAGATTTCCAAACCACTCAAATTGTTTGAGCTGACTTTTCTTATTTTGCCTAAAAAATTTTATTATACTTAAACACTACGTTGCATGCAGCAGAAATTCAATTTTCCATGGAACAAGAGGATGGAATAAGAGGAGTTGTTCAATCTAAAACAGCCCCTCTTCAACTATAAAGGTAGAGCCCGCTATCATCTCCTAAGCCTACATCTAGGAACAAAATGGATATCGACATCTAGCAGGACAAGTAGAAGAACAGAAGACCTAGGAGGCAAATGTTCCATAGATCACATCAATATTAAGTAGAACCTCCGAACAGGCATCCAGCAGAGTGAGGAAGAAAACTTGCAACAACAAAGAAGAATGAAGCACATCAGACATGCGATTCACAGTTGCCTCAAGTAGTAATCAGCATTATATTGTATTAAGTATAATGCCTTTTATTTCATTTCTTCAATATTTATCGTTTATGATATAAGTCCAGTATAGCCCAAGTGAGAATGTTCCATATCTCAAAAAAGGGATGGTATTTTCTCACTTTACACAGGCGTGGTTTCAATTACATCCAAGAAATATACAGAATAAAGATGAGTGGATATCATATTAACCGATTGAAGAGATCTTATTGCGACTTAATGATCAAATAGAAAAATCATTACATGCCATATTCTTTTTTAACAATCTATTCCTGAATAAAATATCCCTACAATCTATGATCCGATTAAATACTACAATCAGATTAAAATCTGCATCCTTCCTTATCTGAGGGATGTAGTTTGTGTATGGACAGTTATCAGAAATAATGTAGAAATATTTTATCAAAATCGTTTTAGGCATTCAATAAGGTTCAAATAGATGAATTGCATGAAATTATGACTCATAGATTAAACAGCATTGACGGGAACATGTGTTAACAATTATCGTATTGTATGAATTGAAAAATCCGACAGTATCTTGAATTTATTTCAGTATTATACCTATTGCGTTTAGTTGTCCTGTAATCCGTACCTCAATAAAACAGAACCATTTTACTGAAATTAAATAGAATAGAAAGAGACTCTGCGTACTGGTTCCCACGTAAATCTATTTAGTCTTTTTTTCAAACTATTTTACTGAATTGTGCAACTGTAATATATACATCTAGTACAATGGCTGTATGAATAAATAAATACATGACATGACAGGACCCACTGGCAATAATATATAACATTTCTATAATAGAAGGTCCCGAGGCATCTTCTCTTCAGACGCCTAGGAGGATTGTCAGGGATGGAATTGGACGAAAACTAGGGGGTTTGGATGGGTCTGGAGTTCATCTGGAATGGGCTAAATCGGTAACATATGTAACGTTAAGGTCATTGTGGATGGTTTTATTTGTGACAAAATAAGCGTTTCGGATTATGCGAAGGATTTTGGATTGCACGTATTGAATACGAGAGGAATTCGATGGTTTGTTGGAGCCCCATAGTTCAATTCCGTAAGTCCATATAGGTCCTATAACAGTCACATAAATAAGTCTTCTGTAATTGATCTGAAGCTTTGAGCGTTTGTCTAGTATGTATTGAAGTAGTCGGAAGTGTCTAGCTGTTTCTTGTCTTTTCAGTCTTGTGTGAGGGTTCCAAGTAAGACGTTTGTCTAAGTTGAGTCCTAGGTAGCGAATCTCTATTTAGTCTTAAACGTTTTAATTTAGAAAATTTAGTTTTAAACGTTTTAAAATTTAAAACGTTTTCGATAAAATTTCCCAGACAATGTTTGTCGCAAATCTAAAGAATAGTTAAATTATATTATTAGAATTTGCACCCAAAAAGGTAAAGAAGTGTCATTAAATTCAATAAGGTATTACAGTGATAATGACAGTAGTATTGAATAAAACGTTTTTTTTTTTCGGATTTTTCTCCTCAAATCTATAATACATAGTAACAATTGTATTGTATGAAGCTTTTTAATTCAGGAACGACTTATCTGATATTCCATTTCAAGCATGGTTTTTATTTTTTCTAATCAAGTCATGTTTTGAGTTGCACAGTGTTTGAACCTGAAGTTTCATGGGGATAATGACAAGTTAAAATTAAAAATGTTTCAAGCTTTTAAAAACTATCTAATGTTTAATAAAATAAGGTCAATACAACCATTTCAATATGAATTCTTTCCTTTTCCAATACCCAAATTTTAATTATTTTAACTTATCTGCTTTACTTTAGACATGGAATGGAACATTCAAATATCTCTATTAAAAAATTAGGTTTTGAGTCCTGACCGATAGGTAGTATATCAATAGATTTTATTTACGTTTTTTCCAGATCAAATTATTTTTAAAACTACCTTAGAACTTATTTTTTAGTTTAGCTGTATAATCATAAAAGGAAAAAATCCAAAATATAAGTATAAACTTTGAATGTGCAATTTGCACACTTTAAAAATCTACAGAAGGAGAACAAGACAATTTTATGTTGCGAAATGTCTAGAATATCTTGTGAATTCTACCAATGTGTTTAAGTGGTATAAAATATGTAATATTTTGGATTTTCACAATGTTTTTGGTTGAATTGTCCTTCCCTTGTGTTTTATCCTTTCTCACTTTTAGACGTTATAAGTTGTTAATAACATCTTATTTATTTTTTAACTGCAGTACGACTGCATTGATACGATTAATTTTTAGAATAATGTGCTTCTTTATTTATTACACAAGAAATGGTGTTTTTCTATAAACAATATTTCTCACAATACTGTGAAAATTATATTTTCGCCAAGACATGATACATTTCAGTTTATCGCGTGGGAAGCCCCCTCACAAAAAGGACAAGACTTCTGATTGGCAGCAGTCTTCCTTGCCAGAGTTGATCCTGGAGGCTGGTCACGCCGTGGAGCTCTAGATCCTGAATATGCCATCAGGGGTCACAGGCACCGTTCTTCTATATATAGTATTGATATTTTAGATCGATATTTTAAATCGAAATACTACAAACCTAGATTTATGGTATTTCTTTAGTCTAGACGGATTCTACGAATATTTGCATATGCCATTCGATCTAGGCTGTTGCATAGATCTTGATTAAATTAATAATATATATCAAGAAATTTTCTATGAAAACATAATAATAAAACTATATTCGAAATGGGAATACCAAATACATAGTATCAATATTCATACGGACGATAGATTCCGTGCAGATTCTTATTTATGTTTATTATTAGTATTATAAGAGTCCATCACGGGCCACTTAACCGCATGTTGACCCTACTTGGCCTTTATCACAATATTTATTAAATAGTGTTTAGTTTAGCAATTAAGAAATAGTTTGTAAAATATTTATGATTAGATATTCTGTAATCATCAGAATATATCATATAATATAACATATAATTGGTTAAAATATTATGATTACACGAATAATGTAACCAAATAAAATTAACTATTTTCTAAATAAAACGGATTATTTAAAATTAAGCCATTACATAACGATATTAAAATACAATGACTACTTTTGTTTTGTTCATATAACGTCATTTTGTGCTGCTATGGCTAATCGGACGATGCTACAGTGGGAACTCTAAATTTTGCCTATCCAGGTTTAATTATCCTAATTTTTAACGGTATTTTTAACGAGTACCTGACATCGCACAGGCTCGGGACCTCCGTTTGACGTACCATCCGAAGGACGGCGTAACTAACCTTCAAAAAATCCTGCCGGGCCACCTGCCGGGCTATGATCCCGCAATCTTGGGCTTAGTAGTTGGTTACGCTAACCACTAGACCACAGGTCGCCCCTGTAATGACTATTCGACCATTTATTAGACAAAGAAACAAAGAACTAATTAAAAATGGTGTAGAGGCATTTATTTAGGCTAATAGTTCATTATCTCATGAATAATGGTTAATTATTTGGAAAACGGAATAGGTTTAAACGTTTCAATCGTGTACATGCTATTAATATATCCACCATATGGTATTTGTTCAATTATATTCGAAATTAAAATAAACTGGTATAAAACGTGACTCCCTACAATATTTTTCCATTTAATTTTATTTTTACGTATATTTTGTTTTATCTCTTTTCTGAAAGATTAACTCGTGCTAATATTGGACTGAGTATAATTGCAGAATAGAAATTTCTTCCTTATCACTTCTAATGCAAGTATCTGAAGATTATCAGTACTTAAGATACATGAACTTTCAATTTCGTGAGAACTTTCACTGTGATCTTCAGTAACAGTGAGTACTACATGGCTCATTCTAAAGAACAACGACTGAACTCAAAAACAGGCATTTTCATGCGGTTAATAGAGCCGGCCCCTTCACATATTTGGACCACACTACCCGCAAAGCAGTTCAGTCTTACAGGCTATATTACTATATTACTATATTATATATGTATATATTACCTCTAATACTTGCAGGACATATCGCTTCTCAAAAGAACGACATTTGATATTTGGAATATTTGAGTTAATCCTTCATTATCAATTGTATTGGTTGAAGCATTTTAACGCAGGAACGAGAAATATGATATTCCATTACCAACATTTTTTAAAAATATTATGAGTTGTTTGAACTTGTAAGATGTTTGAAGTTGGAGTTTCGTGTGTATAGTGGTGGAAGTTAAAAAAAAAAATATTAAGCTTTTAAAAATGTTCTAATGTCTGATAAATTCAACTATAAGATCATTACAATAGGAATGCTTAGCTTTACCAATTCCCTAATTTCTATTTCGGCAGATGACCAAGTCGTCATAGCCCAGGACATAGAAGACGCAGAATATATGTGTACAAAATTTAATAGGTGTGGAATGAAAATGAACATTGAAAAAACTGAGTATTTGGTCTCGGAGGAGAGCGGACCATTGGCGGCGAACGGTCTACAAGTTAAAAATGTAATCGAATTTTAAATATTTGGGACCTGTACTTAAAAAATATGGAACGTCTGAAGTGGATATAGCCCGAAGGACCAGAGAAGGACGAAAAGCTTTTGCTATCCTCAATTCCACACTGTGAAATCTGTGCAATTTGTAATAATATCCTAAAAACCACACAAAAAATTATTTTCCATGCTATTATAACGGCTATAATGATATAGGGCTGTGAAACACGGAAATTGGGAAAGAGGAGGAAAGAGATACTTCTAATCGCGGAGATGGACTTCTGGAGAAGGGCAGCCAGAGTTTCTAGGCGTGATAGAGTACCCAATTCAGTAGTCCGAGTTATAATGGGTACTAACCATACCATTCTCAAAAAAATGACTACAAAGCTCCCCCTCTTGCATTTAAATCTCCCATTAAAATTAGTTCTTTTCTAGGTGGAATCCTATTTAAAATTTCCCTTAGATTTTCCCAAAAATATTCTTTTCATATTTCTTTTTGTCATTATTTGGAGCATAAGCTTCAATTACCACAGCTTCTCTCCCATATAAAGTAATTTTTTTTGTAATTAGTATTTCACTAACAAAATCCCATGCTTTGATTTTTTCCTTTAAAACATTTTTCATTAAGATGGAGGAGATACCCGCCTTGGCTCTTGTGCTTCTGTCAACACCACTCCAAATTTGTATATAGTCCCCCATGATGTCTTCTTCTCCGTCTCAGTCAGTACTATTACATCCATATCGTATCTTTTTACTTTTGGGACACTGTACATTTTTGCTGCTATTTCCTGAACATTCCAACATCCAAAAGTGTTTATCCTTAAACGGGCTCCATGTCTTCGCCAATTTGTCCGTCCATATACCAGAGGCATTTTATTCGTTTTTTTTTACATTGTCCATTTTTTGCAATGAGGGAGGAGGAAGCCCCCTCATTAACCCTAAACCTGGAGGGCCAGAGTGAATTGCACAGGACAGCTTATTCGTTGGACTTACCCACTTATTTTGCTGTTGAACTTCATATCTGAAGGCCGTTGCACTATCCGCAACCCGGTGGACACGCCTGATAGCTCTCACCATGCCACGGGATATCTTTAATTATACATTTACAAAAATACATACGTACTACGTTTATGTTTTGTTACTGCCAGAAATCGCTAAACATAATATAATTAAACTAACGTTCTTTGTCAAATAATAGTTGATCAATCAATCAGAAATCAAGAAGATTATCCAGATAGTGGTAAAAAGAAAGGTCAAAATGATATATGATGTCGTTGTAGGCAATTTGGTTATATATAATGTAAGAAAGATATTGATATAATCTGAAAAGGATTATTGAAATCTTAGGGCGAGACCTTGTAGGTTTAACTGGAACTTTAAACATGTCAAAGGTAGAAAGAGAAGAGAGTGTAGATCCAGCATGAGTCTTTACAATATCCACATTATATTACCATAAAGGCTACTTTTACAAATAAATATAAGTTTTAGCATATACGTAACTTTATTCAGTATATCTATTAATTAATGTAAAACTTATTATTTATCCGATATAAAAAGATATTAGTTTATTAAACAACAACAAATCATTATTTGTACCAACTGAGGATATCATATTAATCATACAAGCAATAAATATCTTCTAATTTTTCTTATCCTATAATACTAATCCTAATAATGCTAAAGTAATGTATTTTGGAATATGTCTGTTTTACATTTAATAAAAACCATCGATGTAAATAATAAAATGCATAGATACAAATAACAAATAGATATAATAAAATAGTAAAGGGGAAACTATCGAGGTTAGTAAATGATTCAACATTTTAATTCAATTGTCTCTTTGTTGTACATTCCTATTACTGTGATAGCGTTATCATCTCTATATTCAACAATAGAGGGGCAGTTGAGGCTGTTTGATACATACATAATGGCCCTCACACACGCGCGCGCGCAAACACCCACACACACACACGCGCCCAAAGAGAGACACGCACGTCACATATATGTATCTAAATGTATTATATACAAGGCTTACTATACCATTTACGCATATATAACGCTTGCTAACGCCAAGGGTTTTCAATTAGCATTTAGCCTTTTTTTTATGTTTTCTTTAATTAATTGAATTGAACCCGAGTAAAACTTGAAAAAACAGTTTACAATAAAAGCATGTACATCAATTACTTATGTATTTGTTTAATGTTAGAGACAGTTTGTAAAGATTAAATTGTTTAAGCATTGTTATATACAATAAATGGAAGGGGGGTAGTTCAGTGGTAGCGTTTTGAGCCGAAGGTCTCAGGTTTGAATTCGGGTAAGACAGATAGATTATTTAGTCTGTTAACAAACAGGGATAGACAATGTGGGATCTGGAGGATCTCTTGTGGGCTCACCCAGCCTCTATATAGTGGGATTTCTAAGGAAAAAAAACAGGCGGTTGAGCGTGATTTTGGACTAATTATGAACTTTATTATTAGACCAATATAGGACCCCCAGTTTAAGCCCCTTCCAAAACACAATATAACCAACGATTATTACTCCCTTTAAAAAATACTAGGATCACCCACGGACCTTCGGTTTAGAAGGTTGTTGTGCTTACCACTACAACGCAGATGACCCCTACATAGTATTCAGTTTACAAAGTCTGTAGGTATTTCTATTTTAGAGTTATTATTTCTAAAATAACCACCAGACTAAAAAAAAAAAAACATCGCACTCTCTCCGTCACCTTAGCTCCCCCACTCTTAACTTTATTGAGCTCTTTCGACAACTAATATGTACGATCGTTAAAGCATAACCCATTGCTTTAATTTAACAATATTGTCTTTGTTTTCATTATTTTAAGCTTCATTGTGCTTTTATTTACATCATTATCTCTAGGTTATCGTTAATTCACATTATCTGTTATTTTAATTTTAAAATTGCTATTACAAGAAATCGCTCGACGTTTCAGGCTACATTAACACTTACTAGACAAACACTCTAAGCTCCCAATTAACTACAAAAGACTCATGTACATGACCATCTTACGACCTATTTGGTCTTACGGAGCAGAGCTTTGGGGCTCCACTAATCCAAAATCCTTCGTAAAATCCTCAATGCTCCTTATTTTGTTAAGAATAGAGTCATAACGACCTTAATGCCACATTTGTTGCTGATTTCGCCCGAACCCGGTATCTATCTTTTCATAACAAACTTCATTCCCACTCCAACCTTCAATTACCCATAATCTCAGAGGCATCTGAAAAGAAGATGGCTGTGTGACCTCCTTAGGTTAACTTGTTATTTGAGTACTTCCAGTGCGTAGTTTCTCTACTTGTCATTATCATCATCATCATCATCACTTATCCTATTTACTGTATTATTGTAATCCAGTTGTAAATATCAATAAATATTTTTTTTTAAAATTGCTATTAAAATATTTCCCGAAAGTGCCTCATCATTTTCGACGTTGACGTCGAGTTACAAATTTGTTATATATTCTATGATAAAGAAATATGTTACTACAACTACACTCTGATTACATTTTATTTCATTTAATTTATTTTATTTTATAGAGTTAATTGGTATTTTTAAAGCGTTGCTACACAGGCCCTACTTGACAAGGCTTAGGATGAACCATCAGGCCCTACACCCGATATCGATCTTTTGAACTATCAGAAGGGTGTCATCATAATCGCTGGTAGGATCTGATAAGGCCTTGTCAGCCAACAACATCCATACGGCACCTAAACCCGCTCTTGATAAACGATTTTCCACCGCCTCTTTTTCCCCGATTTACTTAAAAAATACTGATTTTCACGCTATCTAATCGACTAACTATTTATTATTGTCAGATATATAATAATAGATGATAAAATAATAAATAACATGTTAAATTAAAACGTGTATTCCCATTACTAAGTGATATAAAATGACTTGAGCTATTTAGTGATTGAAAAATAAGAATTGTTTTATTTTAGCTTTACTAGCCTTCAAAAGTTTTATTTATAAATAATCACAACTATACGTACATTTTAAACATGTCCTTCTTTTATCCTAGGATAATTTAGTACTGCGGTTGTCCCTTTTAATCCATATATATATATATATACACACTTTTTATATTTTTACATACATAAACATTATTAATAATATAAAACTCAAGATACTACTGATTCATATTATCTTCCTCGTTCTAAGGTATGGTGTATACTTGTATTTATTTTTTGACAATTTGGTAAGTAATGCATGTAATTGGTGGTTAGTAATGTCCATTTATATTGACCATTAGTGTAGTTGTGCTTCGGTGCGATTAGTACACCTTAAGGTGTCTAGCTACTACATTATATTGCAAGCATTTGTCTCTGTCGCTAGAAGAGTAGAAGCATTCTAAACAGGTCTGCGGTTTTAAAAAAAATTTAGACAATGATAAGGTGATCTGAAAAGTTTTATTCATGGCGGAATTTTTAATCCTTAATATATGATTAACAATTGAATGTCTACCACCTAAACGGGCCAAAGAAATTGTATTGTATTAACAGAACAAATAATATCATGTAAGGCGTTACGATTTTTTATCTTTACACCGGTCAATATTAAAATAGATTTAATTTTTTTTTAACGATCGTGGCTAAATTTCAGATTTCAACTAACGTAACAACCTTATTTTTTGTTGATAGCTATTGCAATATTTATTTGTGATTAATAAATTATAAAGTAAAAAGTAATTTTAAGCGAGTCTAATAGTGACAGAAATAAAAATAGCTATTTACAATTAGGTCGTCTGATTTTGAATTTGTTGATTCAATACTATTAAAAATATTCATCCTTTCAATCAGAGTAAAAGTAAAGGATGATGTTTTTTCTACAGACCATATTATTAAAATTATAATAATATAGTTTATGTTATACATTTGTATTATAATATCACAGATATAACGAGGAAGAGACACTAAAACTGTATGGGCATTTAAAAAGAATTGAACAAACACGGATTACAAAGAAGATTTTTAGTAAAGGTAATACTGGGGAATACAGAAAGAAGGATTGAAGCAGTGAAGGTGCCAACGAAATAGGTGTTACAGAAGAAAAAATACTTGACAGGAATCGCTTCAGGCTACTGATAGAAAACGCAACCTATGAAGAAGACAAGCCTAAGCCTCGACCGAAGAGAATGTGGACAGACAATCAGAAACGAGCAGTCTCAGAGAAAATAAAGAAATACTGGGAAAAAATAAAGGAAAAGAAACACCATCAGTTTTAAGTTGTATGCTGTCCATAGATGGCCAAATATATATACATAAAAAAATAAAATAGAGAATCTATTTCATTTAACTCTAATCCTATGGAACCTATTTTCATATTAAATTTGTGTATAAGAGTTAATGTGAAAAAAACAATATCGAAATAAACTTTAATTGCCGGGATTAATATATTTCTTCATTACTTCAACAGCAGTTGAAAGAACCATCGTGGCTGTATAGAAGAGTAAACTGGAAAACCACTGGAAAGCTCGCAACTAATGGATTGCACGAACTAAAGCAACATCAGCCAAACGGTTTTGAAATCACAAGCTACAAACATACACTAGAGCGTAGATTAATAGCTGTAATAGAAAAAAACATGGTAAAATATACTTGAGTGAAACGCTACAGTAGAGAGCAGTAATGTATTGTAGTAATGACACAATAAAAACATGTCTTACATACAGACTAACTATCAATTAGAGATAAATTAGTTTTCTATAATAAAATAGAGATGACGTTTAAATGAAAATGTGGTTTAGGAAAAATATAGTTAGTTATCATTGTACTATTTTTGTAACAGTATATCTATTCGACGGTAATGCCACTTTTTGAAACTGTTAAGCATTGCTTCTAGATAAATTCAATGTAGCCAGTAAATTCCTTACACGTAGCTAAAATTCTACAGAGATATCATGTGTGATGTGGGGGTCCTAAGATATTATACCGCATATTCGACCTCAAACATCGTTCTATGGGATACATTTAACGAATTCGTTACAAATCATTGGTGCATTAATTAAAAGTAACATTGGCATTTAATAGTGTATTATATTTTGGAGCATATTATTGTTGTATTGCTTATCTAAAGACGGTAAATAAATGACCAATAAAATACAAAACTTTAACAAAGTACAACTATTTACAAGTTAAGTCTCAGTTCCTTATGTAACTCAGGTGGAGACAAAAAATCTGTGATTTAATAATCAAATTCAGATGGCTATAAAAAAAGTAAATCAGGCAAAATCTGCAGATTGAAATTATGCGCCGGTCGTCATGATTTCCTTTCCAAGCTGCGGTTTGGGTGGAATTAGCATAGCTACAAAGTTAATAATTTTGGATCTTTGTGTATATCGCTTTCCATGATTTTATTTTTTTATTTTATAAGACAGGAGGAGGGCGGTAAGATCTGTTGTAGAGTTTCTATGCTGAAAATTCCTGATTCAAATTCAGTTGTGGCAGATAAATTATTTAATCCGTTATCAGGAACATATGGAGCCTTTAACTGCCTCAATGAATCGGGTAACCGTTAATTAATGGAAAATCGAAGAAACACCTCCCGTTGTCCTTGACACAGTAAGATCTCTACTATCTACTGAACTCTTGTGTAGAAAGGTTTAAATATCGACCTTTCTCCTGATACGGTTTTTTTTTTTAATTTATCATTTTTGGAGAATTTTCCTTGGAAGAACACAATAAGTTAACGACAAGCAAAATCATTTTTTGTCATGATTGTTTTTTATAGTTTCCCTAAGGTTGTACTTTTTTTAATGAATATTTTTGGTGTTAAAAATAGAAGACTTAAGGCAAGCTTCATCGAAACCGTTAGAGCCTTAATTATGGAGTATAAAAGAGGAAATTTTTAGATTTAAAAATTAATTAAAGTTATTCGAATATTTTTTAGTTCCTATAGCGCAAAGCAGATCCAATTAAACAGAGGAAAATCAGTGACCGAATTTCATCGCAATGCAGGTTATAGATTAAAATGAGATATTCTGACTCAGGGAACTCTGAAATGTTTAAAATAAGCACATACGGTTGGAGCATAGAATATATTAAAGTATAATAAAATAAAACGTAATTTTTGACAGTATAAAATGACTAACTGTTAAGACATATTAAACAGTAAAAGCACTTTAAATAAATGTTTTGCTATGGCCATTGGTGCTAAGAGCTAAAGTAAGCAATCTAAATAAATAAAGTGGATGTTTAGGGATCAAATGATTCCAAGCTTGACTCTACCTCTGCTGATGGTAATATTTTATTCATTTGCTTGTCTAAAGTTTGATTCGAATCTTTGATGTCGAAAACTCGCTTTGGTAATAAAAAAAAGAAAGAATATTAAAAATAAGAACCCATATACCTTACGTTGAGAATGAACCTGTATGAAATCATTCTTATACTGTTGAACAATTGAGGCTACTAGCTAAGAAGCATGTGGTGAAGAGATCTGTATACGTTCTTTATTACGTTTATATAATGAAGCCATCTTTTGAACACTTAACAAGCTACGTGATTCCTTAAGAGAATATCTCGCAGTTGACGATAAGTATACAAAAAAAAATTGAAAAAAGTCATATTCAGTATATTTTTGATTCAAGCCAAGAGAGAGGTCCACTGGGTACTCTTCTTCTGTCATTTTATATTATTTTACTATCAGCCAATCTGATGATTGTCATTGTTTTCATTTGACAGTTGTGGATAAATATATAAAGAGAAAGAAAAAAGTATAGTTGAGCAACAACATTATTCCTATAAAATGAATATAAACCATTTTATTCACCATTTTATGCGGTTAGGTAATTTCTTTAATATAATATTGAAAATGTCTTCAACTCTTCGGATATGCTAAAGAAAAACAATAATCGTTGGTTCATACTAGAGAATATTATAGGAAGTTGTTTAATTATGAATTTGGCGTAATTTATCACATGGCAGATTCTCTTGCTGCGCCGTTTGAACAAGAGACTTATCCAAACTTTTTTAAATTTATTTCACTTTAGAATCAAGAAATAAATTTCAATCCCCTCAGAACAGTTGTAGGAAAAACTTGTATTATTTGACTTAAAGGAATCTAATTATGTTGGACTGGAATTATTTTCACATCAACTATGAAATGGCCGTAGGATTCGTTTAACTGTTTTTTTTTAGTGAGAAATAAATTTGTTGAAATGCCTAATGCCAACTTTATGACAAAGATTATCAAAATAGCGTTCATATTTATCTTTTGAAATTACAGTTAATAAATTAGCCGAATCATTAAATTGATTAGCTAGCTCAGCCAGTCTAATATAGCATAAATCTACAGTAGCCAGAAATGATGTGTTGTTAGAGAGGATTGTCATTTAGTTGGTGCTACAACTGCCAGAGAGTTTCGTTTGCTGAAGATAACTCAGGCGCAGAGCTGTTGGCACTGGGAGCGAAATCAGCTTGGAACTTGGATTTGTTTGTCCTCAGTGCTTACTGCGAGTTTAGGCCCTGGCGTATGTTTTATAACTCTTTAGATAGTATTATTGACATAATAAACTTTTTGATTATTTCATGTGTTTGTAAGTATTCTTTCATGAGACATTACATATGTGCACCTTGTTTAATAAGTAAGGGCAATAACTGACTTTAAATGTATAAATTTGAAACTTCATAAACTAATCAGAGTATTCAGGTGTTGCGTATTTTCAGTGCTACCATTCGGATCAGAGGCATTTACACTTATCGGTGCGTTATCAGTGCAACCTCAGAGTTTCATGGGCGCACCATGTCAGAAATAAAAGCATACTACAACGAATTCAGAAACCTCTCGAGATATTGGACAGGATCAAAAGAAATAAATAGGTATTTTTTAGTCATCTGATGCGAAAAGATAAGTACCGTCTGCTGCAGTTAATCATACAAAGCTAGGTGTAATAAAAAGAGAGGTTAAGGTCGCAAGCGTCACTCCTGGTTGAAAAACTTCAGGCAATGGACCAGTTTTATAGGCTTGTTTCTTGCAGCTGTCAGCGAAAACACACCGGCCCTTATAATCCGTAGAGGATATGCATTCTTCATGCGTACAGTAGACCTGACATCCAAATAAAATAGGGTAAATAAAATTAGGTCCATATCATAACCAAAATACAAACAGTATAAAACTACATGTCCTGTACTGTGCTGTAAAACTTGCAAAAAAAAAATTATCTGAAGTTTAAACAGGAATTAAATGTTAAAATAGTTATATGTACAGGATGTAAAAACAACATTTCAGCTTAAATGAACGCTACCTATCTGTTGAATCACGATTAGACTGAATAGAAAAATTAAATTATCTAACTTAAGTAGAATAGATTCGATGAATTAAATAAATTATCATCATCACAGGGATCATTGGCAGTAGTTAATTAAAAAATGTCTTGATAATAGAGATGGGGTAACAAACATAGAGACATAAGTCATATCTAAAGCTAGTGATATAATAATAGGAAAACCGCCTCGGCAAGTCTCATTCGACATATTGTATGTTTTGACATGAAGATAAGTGCATGTAGTAAAAAACTAAATCGGTCCGGTTATAGATATTAAGAAGAAAAAAAACGTAAAACTGCATATAAAATGAATTCAATTTAAAAATTTGATCTTTTAAAATCCCACATTTTCTCAGAGAAACTAAATAGAAACTTTCAGTTATACTGAGTTGTAAAAGTTTTGTACTGAGTACACTGGTTCACCCTTTATGGATTTTAATTCATCAAAAATAAATTGTTAAGGAGGAGAATAAATATATACATAATTAGTAAAGGAAAATATATAATATAATAGCCAAAGTATAGGATAAAATATGATACAACTGAATCATGATTAAAAACTACATATCTACTTCGATTTTTAATCAAGGACGGGATGTAAATGAAGTGAGCTGGTGTAAATAGTGAAAAGGTAACCCAACTGAATAAAAGTAATTTATAACAATTGTTGTTTTTGTTACAATAAAAAAAAAAAAACTTTATTATAAATAGAATGCTGACATAAATTTTAATTGAAAGACTGGCTTAAAATGATGATTAGAATGATGTGTTGCCTTTTAGAATTATACAGTGGAATATCCTTGAGATAAGTAATCCTAACTCTAAAACATTTCATCTGATGTGATCAAGGAATGGTGATGTGTTTCTTTGTAGGGACGTATATCTCTTGAGTCAATTTGGCATAGTGTTACATACTGCAGGGTAAATGTATTCCAGTTGAAACTAGACTCTAGTCGAAATTGAGATAGAGTTGCACGGAAGGTAGGAAATGTGAGCCTCTCTAACTGTGTCGATGTAGCAGTTGATACCTCAATACCTGATCTCTACGGTAGAAGGTAGCTACCCGATATCTAACAGGTAATTGGTAATATTAGCGGTGCCCTTCTATGCAAGAATGAGTTTCGGACTTTACGAAGTGTTTTCCTTGTTTCAACTATGAACAGAATTATTAAAAAATGTTGTAAGTAAACAAAAAAATAATAGGTAAATTTAAATGAAGCTATTTCTATCGGAATCACTTCTAGTTTTTTAGTATTTCACGTGAAATTTTAAAGGAGCTGGTTACCTTAGTATGTAGAGTGCAGGGATACCGCTTTCGGACCGAATTTACTTTGTTAAAACCCTTCTGATTCTCACCCAGCCTCTATAAAGAAGGTAACTTTAATTAGGGGGAAATTCCTAGCAGTTGAGGGTGACATCGGCCAAATCACCTTATTGCACAGGTGTTGACATTTTAACAGTAAAGCAGCTCACATGTTTTTTTCTTTTTACTATGAAAATCGGAAATTTTTCATAAATCTTTATTATTTCGAAACGTGATAAAAAAAGAACAGTTAAAGCAAGAATACTTTATTGGACATAAAATACGAAAAGATAATCCTTCCTATGTTTTGATAAATAACCTCTAGTTTTCTTGAAACATTTGAGACAAGATACAATTAACTACTTGTGATTGATTGGAGTTTTCTTATAGAAGCGGTTCCTATAACCCTTTCATCCTAGGACAATAGAGGCCTCAAGTGAAGACACAACTTCTTTCGGATTCTCCGGGTTGTTGCTCCTTTGTTCATTGTTGCCTCCCATTCAGGAATCCACAAAGATCTCCCCGGCTTCCTGATGAACCTTCGCCCGAAAGTTGTAATTTGAGTTACTATCACTGTTCGAGGGGGGACCGTCCTCACAAAGGGGAAGCTGGGATCTAATTAATCTAAGATGAAGTTACTTCACAGCCATTAAGTCGCCTTCACGCCAACTTCCCCAGAATATTCAAGTGGAACAACGACTTACGGAAGAAACAATATAAACAGAAATATGTCTAAGAAGACAAAAATAATGTATTAATCAGTTGTTTCTTCTAGTTTCAACCGTGCCGTCAAATTTTGCAGACGTTTACTGGACATAGTGCAAGTTTCTTCAGGGCTTAATCAGACAGTATCACACGGTTGGAACCAGAAGAAATACTGGTGATGAATGGATTAGAAATATTGGCCGTGGAAATGTAAGAAACTACTAGAACAATATTTTTTAAAAAAATAGGAAAACATGTGGAGGGACTGACAAAAATCACTTTAGGTATGTTAAGGATTTATGAAAAATTGAGAGAGATGCGCTCATAAAACTAATACCCATGCAAAAACATAATTATGTCAGGTGCATTTCAGTTTATTTCAATCTCGTGATGATAAACACAATAGAATAACAATTAAAAATGTCAAGTACTAAACTAATCATCAATTTTTTTTAAATTTATTTACTGAAATTTATGACTGTATAATAACAATGCAAGTACATATAATGGCATAAATGACACACAAAGGCATGGATATAGGCAAGTAGAGAAACTACCCAGTGTTTATACCAAAATAAACAATTCAACTTAGAAGTTTACGAGGCCATCTTCTTTTCAGACGCCTTGGAAAGGTATCGCAAATTGAAAAAGTAGCTAGGTTTGAAACTAGTGGGGTCTGAGTGGGAATAAATTTTGTGATGGGTTCTGCCAAATCAGCGAAAAATGGGACATTGAGTTCAATGTGGATGACTATATTAGTAAAAATGTAAGAAGCATAAAGGATTTTGGATTGTAAGAAGTGGATACGAGATGAATTCGATGGCCTAGTGGAGCCCTAAAGCTCTACTCCGAAAATACAAAAAAATAAGTCTTACAATAGTGATGTGTATGATTCTTTTGTAATTAATTGGGCAGCTATCATCAATTTTAAATTAAATATTGATTATCACGAGATCCGTAGGAGAATGATGCTTTATTAAAATGATGACTATATTGTATCTATCACAACATATCTATTATTATATTTAACTGCCTTATGGAAATTTGTTTTCACAAAACCATAAATAATTATAGAATGGACATTTATGACTATTGCAGACAAAATCGTAACAAAGCACATTTTAACACTTCATGCGATTCATTTAATGTTCTTAGCCTAATCTTTCAGTACATCATACTTTAGAAATCTCACAGGAAGAAGTGATTTTAGTGTGACTAAAAACGAAATTTGAATTTCTGGCTATCAGATATTTTTTATTTAAAAAAGTTATTTAAATTTAATTTGACAATAATAGTGCAAGATCAAACATAAATCTCATTGAAAGAGTAACATTGCAGTACCCTAACAACATTACACCACGAAACCACTCATCAGCTTTTTGACAGGGGACGTCTACTTGGCAGAACTGTGTTACAACAATGTTTATTATAATACTTATTAGTAATTATTATAATACAGGCCATGCATTTAATAATACAATAATATACATATGTAGATTAAGAAAAATAAAAAAAAAATAGCAACACAATCGAAATATTTGGATATCCTCATACGCCTCACCGATGTAGTATTGGAACAGCAGATTATTAAAGCTTTGCTCTTAATACTACCAGATTACTGACATTAAATATCCATTCAAAACCAATACGTTTTTTAATGAATTCAAATAATAATTTAATGGACAAGTACAGATACTCTCCCCAATAGTAGATTCTCCTCAATAGTAGAATTGTACAAAAAAGTGTTCATTTTCTTGCCGTAACAAAATAGTCAAGCTAAATGTTTTATGCATAAAGTAAATTTCTCAGAAATACTTTTTTTCGGGTGTGAACAATTTTTAATAACTTAGGATTCGGAAGAATCATGTAGTATTGTTATTGTGTAAAGTATTAGATAGGACGCTAGAGTTACCGAGTATCTAAGGATTCGCTGATCTACTAATAATAACCTCCTGAATTTGATAACCGCCCTGGCAGATAAATTGTTTAACAACTGTTCAACTGTGCTAGACTTGTGGGATCGTAGTATCCTCAAGCAGCGGAGCCCAAAAACATTCATGGAATTTAATAGGATAGATAAAAAAAATAAGTTCTTAAGCAGTTTTTAGGAAAAATAACTGCTTCGAGGGTTTTATAAAAATAAAAAGTAATAATTAAAAAACTATTCATAGGAGCTATAACCGTTTAGATTTATTACATGGAGTTTAACCTTTCGTTAGACGCGCACTTGTTTCCGACATGGTTAGTCGCGTTGCACCTATGAGGTGTTTCTGATTTTTTGAAAGTCAAATGAAATTTATTTTGATTTAAAAGAAAAGATATGTCTCCGGCCGGCATATATTTCCTCTTTAAAATAAAGATATTTAAAAAATCAAACAGTTGACCAATAATTATAAAAAATAAATTTATTCTAGTTTAAATAGTTAATTGTTACCTACTTAAGATTCTTTTTAATTAAGGTATTAAAAAGCTTATTTAATTAGTAAAATGTATCAAAAATAGTTGCACAAAATAAAGAAAAACAATGGAAAGTAAATTCGCATATATATATATATATATATATATATATATATATATATATATATATATAAAATATATATATATATATATATATCAGTATAAAAATATTATTTTAGAGGCTGTCTGATGCAGAGCTATCTTCACCTGAACAAGAATTTTTGCAAGAGTGAGTCTTTACAAATTTTGTTACATGACTCAAACATAAGTATTTTCCGCAAGTAGCACAAGTATACTTTGTATTTTTTCGTTGTTTACTTTTTTGACATGGCTCGCACAATTTTCTTATCTTGGCTTGATTTTCAGACAATGAATTTTCTGTGGCTTGAGAAGTTTTTTTGAGAAGTGATACCTGCCAATCGAAGGCGATGTACTAAAGGTAAATTTTTCTTGCTCTTTCATCGGATCATTTCATCCATCACAAGATGTTAGCCAATTGACGCAAGAAGGTTCTGTGGTGTTTCACTTCGTAAACATTTCCTGCGCTTCTATTTTGAGCCTAACACACCACCGGCATGAGCATGTGAACTTCGAAAATACGTCGGGAGTACACTGACCTTTGAGTAACCCACAGATAGGAAGATAACATTAGGCTCCTCCCCCAGAAGTGTCCCTTGATGGCAAAGGAAGGGAAAGTGTAGCAGGGATGCGCTCGTCTAACGGAAGGTTAAATAAGACATTAGATTTTGAGTTGAATGAGGTCAGCAAAATCACGGCGCATTAAGAACCCAAACATGGGAGATGATAAGATCTTAAAATTTCAAAACAATTACTCCTTCTGATAGAAGTATTCCAAGCATTTCTGTAAAATGCTTTTAAATCAATTTTCTAAACACAACTACAAATGCTCTATCACACACTAGGCATCTATTGATACTTTTTCAACAAAATGACAATAATGAATTATTGCCTTTAATAGTGGTTTTAATGATCACTAACTTTTGATGAAAACTTTGTTTCTCATTTACCACCTTGTTTTGGGAAATAAAAGAGAGAAATCCACTGTAACCACATTTGTAAATTCAAAATTGTTAAACTGTTTGAGCTCCGAAATCAAAATTTCCTTCCGTTTTTTGCTTTTTTTTACCTTCTAAATAAATTGTTTTCCATAGCTTTATGTTTCTATTTCTTTTTTAGACAACTTAAAAGCGAATTTGCTAATAGCTCAACTAAATAACAATAATGAATTATTGTCTTTAATAGTAGTTTATATGATCACTACCTTTTGATGACCACTTTGTTTCTTAGTTACCACCTTGTTTTGGGAAATAAAAGAGAGAAATCCACCAATAAAATTTTCTCCCTAGTTAAGAGAGTTTTCATGACTTCTACCAGAACCATCTTCTTCCTAATTAAAAACCCTAACTCTAATTATACCTGGATAGCCAAAATTTAGTACTCACATCGTAGCACCGTCTTAATAGCCATATGAGCATAAAGTGACGTTAAATAAATAAATGCACAAACAAAATAACCACTATAAATAATTTAAAACAATACAAACTCAATTAATATGATGATTTTATATAATTTAGGTAATAAGAGGAGCATACACATTTATTTAAAAATAATAGAAGTAAATCGAAACTGAATCCACTCCCGTTATTGCCTAAGCATTCCCGAGTACAACTGTCCGTTTTCAGATTGCGGGATCCGGAGGTTCGTAAATCTTGAAAGCTTCGCGGTAAATGAACCGAAATTTACTGCGAAATCAAGGCAGCAAATGGTTGAATAGTTGCAGGCTAATGAAACCGCAGGCAAATATAAAGCAGCTTAGGCCTGCCGAGGATGGTCATTCAGCCAGTACTAACAGCCACGGCTGTAAATGAAACTCGTCCATCTTGACAAGACATAATAGCGAATTTTATTAATTAAATAACGCTACAACATGATTCGTATAGATCACAAAACTGTAGAAAACAATGGATAATCCTACTAGGTCACGAAAAGCCTAAATGTTCCGACACATACCAATCACATTTAGGAAAAATACATATGCTCCTTACCTATATCGAACGCAACTGAATCCATCAAAGACGGCACCTTACACCATGTCATGTCCAAAAGTAGGAGGGAATTGGCATACGACGGGCCAGTGAACATGCCATTAATATATTCACTATTTTCCAAATATTCAAAAATGAAACTTAGACAGGACTAAATCAATACACTTACTTAAGGTTATGTGGATATACAGTGCTGTAGCGAGTAGGTTACTCGGTAATCGTTCTCAGTCCGTCAGAGGGCCTTAGGATTTTCTAAACGGACTTAAAATTCCTTGGTTATGAAAGTATGGGAGGCAAAGTAAAATGGCAATAAAAAATCTATGCGGTTGCAAGTACTCTTTAAAGACCCCTATCCTAATTATACCACGATTGGCAAAGTTTTGTATTCCCACTGTAGCATTGTCCGATGGGCCACAGTAGCGAGAAATACAATTATTTAAATAAGGAACCATTATTTCCATTACAGTCATCAGAGTACATTACAAATCATTTCGATGCTTCGAATTTCAATAATGCAGGTAATAATTTATTCCTAAGTAGACAAATAATTATATAACTAAATGTTAATATATATTAGTATTCAGTACTTTTATTTTTAGTAGTAGCAAACAGTTACTTTATTTATTTTTTAGATTAATTTATTTATACTTACAACTGTAATAATATTACAACAAGTAAATTTGCTAATGCGAATAAATCACATGCAAAAAAAAAAAAACACTTGTGGAGAAACTAACGGTAGCACTCCAATAAAGATCTATAGTAGAAGGTCTCGAGACCATCTTCTTTTCAGACGCCTTGGACCCTTGGAAGGTTATCAGGAATAGTATGGGAAACAAGTTGATAGACTAGCGGATTCAGGTCTGTATGGAGCTTGTCATGGAAGGATAGGTATCTAGTTTGGGCTAAATCAGCAGCATGCGTGATATTAAGATCGTGATGGATGAGTTTGTTTGTGACAAAATAAGGAGCATTAAGGATTTTACGAAGGATTTTGGATTGTAAGGATTGGATACGAAATGAATTGGATGGTTTAATAGAGCTCGAAAGCTCAACTCCGTATTTCCAAATAGGTCTGATAACTGTCATGTAAATGAGTCTTTTGTAATTTATTGGGAGCTTAGAGCGTTTGTCCAGTAAATGTTGAAGTAGGCGAATACGTCGATACGTTGTTTGTTTATTGAATTATTTTTAGATATAGGTATACATAGAGATAAAGAGAGACAGGAAGAGCAAAATTAAAACTCTATATAAATTAATAACTTCTTTTAATTTACATAACCACTATAGAAAAATTTCGAGTTTACACAAGAATAAGTCGAGATTGATCTGTCTACGTAAAAAAGAGATTAAAGGGTACAATAAAAACATCACTTTAGAACTTCCCTTATAACCTTGCAGAGAACGTGATGTTGAAAAGTTCTGCTGCACGTACCCTCCAACTTGGGTTCAAGTTGAAGCACTAAAAAAAGCTTAAGTTTTAATAAGTCCAATCCTGCATTCGCTCTACCAGTTCTCAGCGGAAGGAAGATATAAATTTTAATTGATGATTTTCTGGAAAATAACCCATTTGTATAATCCAATATAAGTAAAATGATGTACAAGAATATGAACAATTAAAAATGTATATATTTTTTTATATAGTGATTTTCTCAGGATCCTTTTTATGGGTTCATGTGGACATTTTTAATCATATAAAGTCTACATAATTAATGTTAAAATATAATGATACTAGCTTTTGCCCGCGGCTTCGCTAGCATAGAATTTGGACTACCGCATAAAGTTTCTTGACAATGCTTTTTAACAATAATTTAAAATAATAAATAATTTAATTATTTAAATAATTTAATTGTTTTCACTATATGTTATTCGTACAAAATTTCAGATCTCTAACTTCAAAACTGACGGATTCCATACAACCTTTGAACCCTTATTATACTAAGGGTGGAATTATCCAAACTTCTTTCTTAAATCATACAAAGGACCTATCTGCAAATTTCAAGATGCTAAATTCCTGATTTGCCTTTAATTATGTACTATAATGGATTCTCCACAGTACCTCTAAAACTGTCGGGGATGGGGAGGGAAACGTGCCCCCGTGCGCCCCCCTAAATCTGCGCTTGCTATAGCCGATATGTTATTATGATGTATAACCTCTATTACTGCAAAGTTTCATCCAAATCCGTTCAGTAGTTTTTGCGTGACAGAGAGACAGATCAAATAAAATCTGCCACAGACGGATTTGAACCCAATTCGGCGCGGCAACTGAGAGCTCTACCCTGGGAGAGGCTAGCCTATTTATAGATCCTACTAATATTATAAATGTGAAAGTTTGTATGTTTGTCTCTCTTCCACGCAAAAACTACTTAACAGATTTGGATGAAACTTTACAGTATTATAGGTTATACATCAGAATAACATATACGCTATAGCAAGCGCGGATTTAGAGGGGGAGGCGCACGGAGGCACGTGCCCCCCTCCCGACAGTTTTTAGGTACTGTGGAGAATTCATTATAATTCATAATTAAAGGCAAATCACACGCTAATAGTGGGGGTAAAATAACAGAAAGAACATGAGTGAAACTATTGTTTTGATATCCTATTAACATTATAAATGCGAATGTTTGTTACTCATTCACGCAAAAACTACTGAACGGATTTGGATGAAACTTATTGAGTAAAATAGGTTATACATCATAGGCTACAGCAAGGGCAGATTTATGTGGGAGCACGGGGGCATATTCCCCTGCCCCGTTATAGTACATAATTTAAGGCAAATCAGGAACTTAGCATCTTGAAATTTGTATATAGGTTCTTTGTATAGTTTAAGAAAGAAATTTGGATAATTCCACCCCAAGGGTTTCTCCTTTAATATAATAAGGGTTCAAAGGTTGTATAGAATCCGTCAGTTTTGAAGTTAGACATCTGAAATTTTGGATAAACGAGTAACTTATATTAAAAAAAAAATAATTAAATTATTTATTTAAAATGAACTTAAACGAAACTTTATGTGGGAGACCAAATTCTACGCGAGCGAAGCCGCGGGCATAAGCTAGTTTATAATATTAGTAAGATTATTAGGATATCAAAACAAATATTTTCACTCATGTTCTTTCCGTTATTTTAACAACTATGATCATGTGATTTGCCTTTAATTATGTACTAAAATGGATTCTCCACAGTACCTAAAAACTGTCGGGAGGGGGGCACGTGCCTCCGTGCGCCTCCCCCTCTAAATCCGCGCTTGCTATAGCGTATGTGTTATTCTAATGTATAACCTATATAAGCAGTCGAATTACTCTAGTATTCAATCCCTACATTCCAAAATCCTTCGTATGAACCTTACTTTGTTACGAACTAAGAAATCCACACTGACTTTAATATACAATTTGATTTGACCCGAATCCTATATCAATCTTTTTGATTGATATGACAATCAAACCCACTAGTTTCAAACCTGGCAACCTCTTCAATTCTGACGAGGCGTTCGAAAAGAAAATGGGCTCTTGACCTTCTAAGTAGAAATTCTCAATCGATAACCATTGCCATTATTTATTATTTATTATATTTACTTGATGCATTCTATTATACGGTTGTAAATTTCAATAAATAACTTTTTTTTATTATTACGGTTTACAGTCAATATCATTTATCAAATGATTACAAATATCGGACGTATAGTAAATTCTATGTTGAATCATGTTCCTTGATAATAATATAGAATGCTAAACCGTGAAAATTTCAGCACTACACATTTGACTTTTAGTGTTTACTAGTTTGAGTGATCGATGCAATATATTTTATTTGTAGTATGGGGAAAATCTGGTTTTAGTTTTCCAATCATAACTTCTGGTCATTCATTTCATATATCTGGGATCCTCCTGGCACTCACCCAGGCTCTAAAAATGGGTACTCAATATAAGATGGAAAAACCTGGCGACTGAGCGTGATCTAGGACAAATCACCTCCCGCACATGCACAGCCATTGTAAAAAAGTAAAGTACTTATCATGTAATGAACCCCAGACCCATTCACGGGTTGTAGTGGTACAGGCTTTTTTTATTAATTATTTCCAATTGTTTTTTGATAAGTTATTTAAATATTTTTCTGTTCAGATTCTATTTAGTTACCCCTATTTTTTGCATCTAGTTGAACAGTTATTGTCAATATTTCATTATTATGTTATCTTTAATGTGAAGTCATATATACTGCGATTATGCCTTATTCCATTCAGATGTAAGCAATATTTTAAACTTGTTCGAAACTTTCACATTTCATTTTGAATTGGGAACTGGTTAATGGAGTCACTTTTCGATAAATTCAAGAACCTCGGTATGAGAGGAACTACTGACTGGAAGATCTAATGAAGGGGGGGGGGTTGCAGTCAATGATAACACTAAATGAGAAAACCTTATTTATTACTAGTCCCAACGTTTCGGCCTACGGAGTTGGCCTTCTTCAGGGCTAAGAAAGAAAAACAAAAGTAACTATAAAAAACGTTGCAGTAGCAAGAGAGATTATAACAACACATGCAGTTTTAGAAAAGTAAAGAAAATTAGCGATGGATAGATTATTAAGGATATATATGAATAACAAAATGACAGACTATGTGTATAAAAAAGTGATAATGGAAAGAAATAGAAAGAGAAAGAAAAATGAAAAGGTAAAAAGTAAGATATGCTATGAAAAATAAAGATAAAGGTTCAAATGTCAATCTTTTGTGCAATCTGCATGGCCTCGAAACAACTTCCTTCTAGCATTGGTGGCAAGGAACCTAACATAGCATTGGCCCAGCATACCAAAACTTGTAAGCATCAATTTGATTTTGAGAATGCTAAAGCTATTTACAAAGAGAGTGATGGTTCTAGAAGGAAGTTGTTCGAGGCCAAGCAGATTGCACAAAAGATTGACATTTCGGTAAATTATAAAACAGATTGCAGAAATTTGAACCAATATTATTCGGAAACCTTGAATATTTTAAAAGAAAAATTTGGCTAACTTTGCTAATATGTATAAATTTTTATAGGCTAATATTACTTGATATGTTTTGTGGATCAGCTGATTCTATAACCTTACCAGCTGGTTGCGTATTACTTTCGTTCAGTTGTATATTGAACGTCTTGGTGGTGGGGTGCTGTCTCATGTTTGAAGCCTGTTTGGGCAGTTGATCGTTGGGATGTATTGCACCTTTTTCTTTGAGATGCGATTCACATAACCCCTTTTTGATTTTAGTGTCTTGATAATGCCTGAATAGGCGAAACGTCGACTGGTAAGTAGGTGTATTTTTTGAAACATAAGGCTTTGCATTGTGGTTTTTCCCAATTGCATTAAAATAAATAATAGTGTTTCTTTTTGAGTTTTTGGCTCTATTTTAGTAAAAAAATCTTAATTAACTGGGAAAAAAATAATCCAAATTTATTCGCATACTATAATTCGGTTTTGAATCCAAATACAAAAATTATTTTTGCGATATCAGGTTACATATTTTATACCTGAAATTGTATTTATGCTACTTGTATTGAATGATTTTTAATCTGAATAAAAGCTTTAAAAATATTTGTTTCATTATTTTTTTAAACCTTCTTGTATTAACGGATTAATGTTAATATAGTAATCGGTCAATGGCATTAAGAAAATTGTTTAATACAATATTTTTTATTACAAGAAAGTTTCATCAATGCTTCTATGCTGTCATTAATGTTCCTTATCCTCCCCTCTTCTTTTACATGTATATTTATATATGTGTATGTATCTCTACGATTAAGAAAAGGTAGAAGGTACGAGGTAGGGGAGTAGAAAGTACAAATGTAGTTGTTAGTTATAGTATGTCAGAGAGTAGTCTCTAAGTTAGATGTAGTCCAAATCCAGTAAATCATAATGATAGTCAATAATAATAAGTCACCTAATTAGTTCATAAGAATGGCTCCTTTATTTGATATCTCTTGTATATCATATTATAAAAATCAATATCTCAATATATATTTCTCTCACAAGTCGTCCACTGTTTGATAACTATATGTTAACTATTTTATTTATGAAAATAAAAAACGTGAAATTGAACAATGTAGATTTACAGATACACAATCTTTTATAGACTTACACAAATTTATAGTGAAACTTCGGAGGTTACAACATATTATAAGTACAATCCTGTCTACTGCCATACATATCACATATCAGATTTAATAGCCTTATCAAGCCTTTATCCTCTTAACTCTGTTGTGCTGCCTTTGAAGGAGAAACAGGAAATTAAAGATTCGGATGAAGGAACATATCCCAAACCAGCTTAGTAAGTCACAAAGCGCCAGCGCATAACACACACACACTGAGTGTGTGCCCTAGCACAAAAGAAGGCAGTAGGGGCTTATTATTTAAGCCTTCGGTATACCTAAGAGGTTTAGTGCAATGTAAGCTATAAATTTTGCGAGATTATATTAAGAAAAATAGAAATTATAAGGTTTTAGTGATTGATTTATCTATACAAATATATTAAAGTAAAAATGCTAAATATTAATTAAAAAATAATAGGTATTAAAGTCATGTAGTATTGAATTGTAGTATTAAAGTAAAGTAGCAGTTGAAGCGACGTTAAATAAAATTAAATAAAAAAAAAATCATGTAAGCTATAGGTGAGACAAAGATTTGATAATTTTATTTCATTTTCCACTAAATTTAAACTACATTCTCTTGAATATAGTCTGAATGTAGTAAACTTTCTCCAGTATAAAGTCCTAAAATTTCTGTACATTGATTAATAAAAGAATTTTAAAAGAGAGACAAAGTGAAAAAAGATCAGTCACACTTCATCCTCAAGTGATCGCGAGGCTAGGAAAGAATATGCACGTATTAAGTAATGATGAATGCCCATGTCAAATTAAAAGAGTATTAAAATACTCTTTTAATTTGGCATGGGCATTCATCAAGTATTCCTGAAGGTTTCAACCTTGTGGACAATTTTTTTTTCATCGTTTCTCTATACTACTGGCTTCCTTAGGGCTTAATCTGAGACTGAAAATGTTCTTCTAAACTTCGGTGTTTATAGATTTTCGGGCCTGGGATATTTGATGTAGCCGAGATTGGGAGAACATAGCGGATAACGTATTTGTTTAGAACGCGATCTTTCGATCTTTAGATTCGTTTTGGGAGCGCAACCATGTTTAGTGTCCCATTTTGAGGATTTTTCTATTTGGAATAATGTAGAGTGAATTTCATAAATCCTATTGGAGCTTAAAAACATTCATTTAAAAAAAAATGTGAAATATAACTAGAGTTTTGGGAGTGAAACATCACAAGTATTCTTTAAGAACAACAACCTCCCATGCTTCCACCATTTACTCATTTCCTCTTAACTAATTCAAAAATCATGTAGGCATACAGGCAATAACATGATCATTTACGGGACTGTTAAAATTAAAGCCTGACTGTTGATGAGAAGGTAAAAAGTTTTCAGTAATAATAAAAATAAATACTTAAAAATATGTTACAATTTGCACAAAAATGTAAAATAATTTTTTTAGAGTACACATTCTTCCTTCTTGAAACGAATCTATAGCTGTTGACCTTCAAAGCGTTCAAAACCTTTCTTGTTACTATCGATTTCGTTAAATGGGCACCTTATGCAATAAAAATAGATCAATATATATTTAATATATATATATATATATATATATATATATATATATATATATATATAAAAGTAAAAAAGAGACCTTACATAAATGTTAAGACCGTGGAAAAATTCCAACGAAAAGCCTTAAGTCTCCAAACTGAAACAGAAACAGAAATTATCTTTCCAATATTTCGCCCATTCAGGCATCCTCAGAGTAGAAAGAGAATAACAGCAAAACAAAACATGAATAATGCACCCAAGAAACATCCCACCACCTTGAAGGCTCAAATGCAACTAATGAATCATAAGGAAGGTTACTCGACCCCAGCTGGTTAAGGTTAAATAAAAACAGCTGATAGATACTTCAGAAATTCAAAATTAGGACAGATAATTTCTATTTTTGTTTTAGTTTGGAGACTTAAGGCTTTTCGTTGGAATTTTTCCACGGTCTTAACATTTATGTCCTCAGATTTATTAAGAATACGTTCATATTCACAAAATTAATTCAAAACATAGAACTAAAGATAGACTAGCGGAACCTATAATATTTTCATTTCATTTAAAGTTGATAAACATCAAATTTCAAACAATGCTTAATTTCCTTAAAATACATGAAGGTGAATAATAATGTAATTGGAATAGTTTAAGATCTAATAATTTAATATGCATGCAAATTTAGCTGAATGCAAACATATATTTGGAGAGGTTTTTAGGCAATCATTCGTTCTCGTATTTTTTATTTTATGTTGCTTGAGAGAGAGATTGGATGTATTGCTCCAGAGCTACGCATACATTTGATTTGATGCGACCCAGGTATGTACCATGTATTACCCTGCTACCATTACTTAATGGAAAATTCTTAATCACAATGATGTTAGAATGTTAAACTTATTATTAACGATTATTTTTTAATACAGTTTACTTTCTTCATTAATTAGGCTATTTGACAAGTGGGGATAGATATATATTTAAAAATTAAGATAAGTGGAGTACCCCGGGGACTAAATACGTTATCTTACAAATTATAAAACTATTTATTTAATTATATTATTCGATGCTCAAAGTGTACATCTTTAATTTACCTATATCCTGAAGTTCAGATTGTGTTACTTTTTTCATTATGGTGTGAGCAGGAGAAAATCAAAATGGTTATTTCAGCATTTTAATGTATACTTCAATTAATTATTTTTCTTTGGCAACTGTTTGATACTTCATAATTACAATCAGTTAAAATCATTTATTTCGGTCCATTTTATTATTATTTATTCTTTTATTATTTATTCCACCTTAAAAAAGAAAAAAGTTTTATAAAAAACATTACACACGGTGATCACTAAAAAACATTTTTTTTTTATACAATACCGATAATAATTCCTAATTATTGTTTTTTTTTCTATCTTCAAATTTTGACACATCGCTTAGTAGTTTTTAAGAAGTTTATTTTACTTATATTTTTATATAAATATGTAATTATTTGACGTACGGAAATAGCCAACAAATGAACGGTCCTTTCAAAGGGTTATTGTGAAGTAATAAAAAAATTATAAAAATTTACTAACATATATTTATTTATTATTATAATTATTAACATATATAAACAAATCTCTCTCTCTCTCTCTCTCTCTCTCTCTCTCTCTCTCTCTCTCTCTCTCTCTCTCTATCTCTCTCTCAATCAATCAATCAATCAATCTAGCTCTTTCTCTCACATATATGTAATATGTCCTATAATTTTTATATCGTCTTAAGTAGTTTTTTAAAGATAAACCAATCACTAACACTAATAATTTTCCAATTCGTTTAATATAGCATCGGAAATTTTAGCTTGTGAATAATAATCCTCTGCTGGACTCCTTTGTACTAGTGAGGATTTTATTTTTACGTTATTTATACAAACTTCTGATTACCAATAAATATTATTATTATTAATAGTAGTAGTATTAATTAGTTCACGATGTAGTGATTGAGAGATGGCGGTCAATAAAATACCTACTTATCGAAAAACTATATCTCTAGTTTCGTATATGAGGTACACAGATTTGTAAATAAGCTGAAACTAATTCAATGCCTATAAATATTTTCAAAACACAAACCAATAACTAATAACAATTTAGCATCGCTAGCGTCACTTCTAAAATTTAAGAAATTTTAAATCTTAGCACAAAATTTGAAATTCATGTTTTCACTGACATATTACCTACTATCACCAGATCTCACAATAATTCATCACTTAACTTTTTCGAATGATTTTTGTTTTAACTATCCTTATCTTCAAACCGATCCTTTTCATACCAAAGTTTATGAATGAATGTGATCATTGGTACTAGATTTCCTTCTTTTCTAGCAGTTATATTACTCCAGAGTTTATACTTTATTTAGTGTTCTCTAGGTTAGAGAGTTTATTTGGTGTTTCTTTAAAAAGTTTAAGTTCAAATAGACACCTCAAAGACTGATGCTTTAGCCTTAACACTTTTAAGATAACTTAACACTTGATACTGGCAGTTTTAATTAGTTTCACTGATAGGGACGCTCCAGAGATTCCAGACCTGGAGAATGTGGAGCCTGTCAGGTATTGGACGCAAGCACCACAGTTGAGGGCACTGTAACTCTTGCCAAAATAGCTTTGGTCAATATTCAACAACTTGCACTATGTGAAGTACTAAGCATCCTAACAGAGCTAAATCCACTTTAATAAGATATAGATTCACCGTAACTGTATTTAAGGAGAAATACCTGTCCTATATGCTTCGGGGAAATTCTGCACTGATTTATACTGTAGAAACTCATACAATGAGTATAACTTATGAATGAACTTTTTTTTCCTCTATGTCGGTTAATCTGGTTCTCTCCAGATGAACTGGATAATATCTACAGAATTTCTCAGGGAAACATTTTTTATTTCATTTTAGCCTACCTATATTTACTGAATAATACTTTTTCAGCATAAATATGTTTGTTTTGGCAGATAGTAGCTGAAATAGATAAAAAAAATTATTTATAAACTACATTAATAAACTTTCACTCACCTTCCTTCTTTGAGTGAGAATAAATTGAATTGAGAGCAAGTAAATTTAAAGTTCCATTAAGCTTGCCGGGAAACTCCAGTTAATTTTCATTAAATAGTGTAACAGTATAAATTAATTATTACACCCACTTAAGTTAATTCGTTTTTCGTCACTCTTCGAAAAGATCACCGGCTTCATAATACGAATAAATTGATAGAAACCATATTATATATTATTACAATAATTTATTTAAGTTTACAACGGTACGTTATACATCTAAATGATAGCACTTATTTCCGGAAAAGTATTTTCGACCACGAAAAGTATTTCGTCCCCTTTAGTTAATAAGAAAAGTTTAACGTATATATACTATATCCATGATGATGAAGATGATATATAAATAAATCCAGTGTGGAAAAGCTGAATAGATCTAAAAGGAGAGTTCTATGGCTAATATTTGGCCCAGTTCGAGAAAACGACCAACTCAGGATCAGAAGGAACAAGCTGAGTGAGTTATATGGTGACCAAACGATATCGAGCTTCATCGGGATTCAACGCATCAAATGGCTGAGCCACATATATAGGATGGACGAAGAAAGCAAAAAAGCTGTACAAATAGAAATCCTGATGGAGTAAGACGTCGAGGAAGACCCAAAACTAGATGGAAGGATGCGTGAAGATCTGAGGCTGAGCAAGGTCTCCTTAGACCGAGCTGACGATCGGGGCGATTGGGATAGAGCGGTTGAGCAGGCCAAGGACTTCTTTATGAGTCTATCGCGTCAGTAAATAAAATAAATACTGGTTATCCATTATTTATTTTTGTGCAATTAAGAAATAGTTCATTATTTAGAGTTATACAATTTAAAATAGTTAGGTTATGTACCATTTTGTATACGGTCGTCAGGTTATAATAGGTAAGGACAAAATAAATAATTATTTCGAGTTACACGGTTTAAAATACTTCAGGGCTTACACCATTTTGTAAATTCATAAATTATCTATGGTTTGGCATACCACATCGTAGGTGTTAATATCACAATGTAACAATTTTAACAAAATCATCGAAATAGTATAAACATTTTTGAAAGTATATTTTGGTGATAAAAGTTGCTGTAATATCCCAGGCACATTCTTATGTAAGTGATAATACAACTTTTCATTTACGATACTAAATCCAGGGCAAATTTTGTTAAAATTGATTATTTGGACTTAAAACGTATAATTAATTAGTTTGAATACAAGGATTCAATATTTTTTACGAACTATTTACTTCTCCGCGTAATTATATTTCAGACACAGAAATTTGGAAGTAAAGCCTCTGCCAAAGGATTGAAAAGTAATGTTCCTTACAGAATGATTAGGTAACATTATGTTAAAACGACAGAATAAATAACTCAGCCATACCTGAGCATCAATAGTAAAACAAATATTTGTTTTTAGTTATTTCAGTATTTGTTGGAGATGTTCATATAAAACAAAAAACTCCGCTATCTGTCCAGAAGGTTGTCGTTTTGAGTTGATTTACAAGTTTTAACTGTTTATTTGTTTCATTTGTAATATTTTCTAAAACTAGAAGTTGTCGTATTATTTTCATTTTCATGTGCTTTAGAATGGAAAACAACATGAAATTATAGGTTAGAGTAGCTTTTGGTTATCAAATCTTTAAGAAACAATATTTTCTACAATTATTTCGAAGTATAAGTTATAAATTAGATATATTTGTTAAAACGTTCGTAACTAGATGAAATGACTACTGAAGAATACTCATTTCCCATAATTTTCTTTTTCATAATTTTGTACCATTTGCCACCTGATCATATATCACCCTTATATGACTGGGACATATACGATTTTATTTCAGTCACACTAAATAAAATAAACAAATAATAGGAATCCTGTAATAATTTGTTCTAGACCTCTGAAATTTTGTTATTAAGGCCTGCCTCTGAAAAAATCATCAAAATTGTGCTCCAGTTTGCACCAGTCCGGATTTTAATCGTTAATTCATATCGGAATTTAATTATGATGCAATAGCTCATTATTTAATAATTTTATTTAACTCTTCAACGCTAAACTAAGAATTGAAGAAGAAACGAATTTGCAACAAAATATCTAGAATCCTTGTTAGGAACGTATCTGCTATAGTATCCCACTTAACGATAATGTTACACTGTACATCAAAAACTTGCGCTAGATAAGGTGCGAATCCAGCTCCAAGAAAGTAATAAAACGTGATAAATACTAGAAAGTGTTAAACTTAATCAAAAGTTCTCCGGAGAAGATTGCCTAGGGCATCTTTGATCTTGCTCAACTTTTCTCAAGGAGCCTTCTAATATCCGAATTAAACTCCCCTCTCCTGAGCGGAACAGATTGTTCCGTAAAATTCATATACGAATTTGTGGGAGGAATTGAAACAATTTATCTCCAATTTAACACTCCTTGGAAATCCGCCCAGTCATTGTTATCAGTTTAATATAGCGAGAGCATGAGAATGTGGGCGGTTCTCTTATCTTACAACAAAGAGGACTCTCTTCCTCCGCTTCCTATTGAATGTCCCCACAAGATTCCTAACGAAGCTGTAATATACTCTGCGTCATATCACCCTGCTAGGTTTCTGACGTATCCGATACATCATGAGAAAATAGCAACTATATCTATGTTGGCTGGTGTTGGTAGAATGAACAATAATAATACTTGGAAAATAAATAAATTACGATGAAGTGTATCAGTATTAGGGTTCTACCGATATTACCGATATGGGTACAGTATCGATATTTTTCCTTTCGATACCGATATTTTGGTATCGATACTTTTCTTCCGATATTTTATCGATATCGGTATGGAAAGGTAAATATCGAAACAGTTAACTGACCTTTTTTTTTTTTTTTTTTTTGTTCATCCAAACGAAACCTGAATAAAAAGTTGTATATATCCTACGGCACATTCTTTCCATATTCTCAAAAAAATAGAATGATATGTTTCCTTTCCCTATGTGAACCCTATTATTTTATTATTATGAACCCTATCTGTACATATCACGGAAATTAATTAAAAGAAAAAAATTATATATATACATAGTAAAATACCAGAAGAACAGGGTACTCTTTCGATTCTTATAAATTCTTATGCAACGGTTTTGGATTACGTCTAGTTTTTTTAACGATGAATCTGGGGCTTCACCGTATATGACTGCTCCATAATAAAAAATTGCCCTTATCATAGATCTATAAAATAATAAAGATATGTTTGGGTCAGCTCCCCATCTGGAATTGATAACACTGAAATTAATGTTCGAATCATGAACTGAATTATTATTAACTAAATTATGTAATAAATTATTATCAAGAATCACATTTGTTATTTCTTACTGGTTTTTATCAAATCGGGGGATATCATCCCGACCATCACTATTTTCTGACATTATTCTCTTTTTTTAATTTATAAATAAAATAAGTAATGTAAACCTATTTTAAAGAAAAAAGAAAGAGTGAAAATATATAAAATAAAAATAAAGCCTCTTATCAGTCTCGGTGCTAAAGCTTCTAGATCCTCTCTGCTCAAAGGCTAGCCTTTCACATATAGGGTTCATAACATAATAAAAAATTTAGATATTAGCCTTGTGTGAAGTATCGGAAAATATTTTGAGAATATCGAAAGAGTACCCTGTTCTTCTAGTATCGAAAGAATTTCCATTGCTATGCATATATATTATTTTTTTATTTTAACTTATTTCCCTAATGTGTACAGATAGTGTTGTTAACATAATAATTTAGATATTGGCTATCTGTGAAATATCGGAATGATCATTCGATATTTTGAGAATATCAAAAGAGTGCCCTGTTCTTCTGGTATGGAAAGAATTTTTCTTTACTATGTATATATATATTATTTTTTTCTTTTAATTAATTTCCCTGATATGTACAGATAGGGTTCATACCATAATAAAAAATTTAGATATCAGCCATCTGTGAAGTATCGGAAAATATTTTTAGAATATCGAAAGAGTATCCTGTTCTTCTAGTATCGAAAGAATGTCCTTTCCTATGCATGTATATGTTTTTTTTTCTTTTAGTTACTTTCCCTGATATGTACAGATAGGATCCATAACATAATAAAAAATTTAGATATCAACCATCTTTGAAATATCGGAAAGATCTTTCGATACTCTGAGAATATCGAATGAGTACCATATTCTTCTAGTATCGAAAGAATGTCCTTTCCTATGCATGTATATGTTTTTTTTCTTTTATTTACTTTCCCTGATATGTACAGGTAGGGTTCATAACATAATATAAAATTTATATATAAGCCATCTGTGAAATATCGGAAAGATCTTTCGATACTTTGAGAATATCGAATGAGTACCATATTCTTCTAGTATCGAAAGAATGTCCTTTCCTATGCATGTATATGTTTTTTTTCTTTTAATTACTTTCCCTGATATGTACAGATAAGGTTCATAACATAATAAAAAATTTAGATATCAACCATCTTTGAAATATCGGAAAGATCTTTCGATACTCTGAAAATATCGAATGAGTATATATTCTTCAAATATCGAAAGAGTGTCCTTTCCTATGCGTGTATATTATTTTTTCTCTTTAATTACTTTCCCTGATATGTATAGATAGCGTTAATAACATAATAAAAATTTTAGATATCAGTCAACTGTGAAATATCGGAAAGATCTTTCGATACTTTGAGAATATCGAATGAGTACGATATTCTTCTAGTATCGAAAGCATGTCCTTTCCTATGCATGTATATGTTTTTTTTTCTTTTAATTACTTTCCCTGATATGTACAGATGGGGTTCATAACATAATAAAAAATTTATATATCAGCCATCTGTGAAATATCGGAAAGATCTTTCGATACTTTGAGAATATCGAATGAGAACCATATTATTCTAATAAAAAAAATAAAATAAAAAGTCTTTCACTATTTTGATTGATTATCCAATGTGTGACGTTTTCCTGGCATTGGAATGTTTGTAGCCATTTGATGAACCGTGCTTTTAAACGACTAAAAATCTTCCGATACCGAGTGATATCGATATGTTTCTTTCGATATTTTCTCGGTATCGTTAATTTGTTCCTATATATCGCAAAGGCCTGGTATCGATATTTTTGGGTATCGGTAGAACCCTAATCAGTATGAAAAATTTTCATAAACCTAAATCTATAAAAAATATTTGAAGATTATTTAATTAAACCGAATTATACGGATAAAATAAGCTTAGAGGTCGACCGCCTACTTTCGATGCTGAGGATCCCGGGTTCAAATTCTATTTTGTTGCGGATAAATTATTTGATCCTTTGATAGCATCATATATACATATACATATATATACATATATACATATACATGTATATATATATATATACATATGTATGTATATATATATATATATATATATATATATATTTATATATATACACATATATAGGTAGGTTTATATATCATATATACCCTTAGCGTCATAGAGACCTGCAGACCTCCCTGGGGCTTACCCAGCCTGTATAGAGTCGGTATCGTTAATTGAGGGAAAACCCAACCAGTTTAGCGTGATCTCGGAGCAGTCGCCTCCCTGCTAAACTTATAGAAACAGTGTGGTTTATACCATTCACTGAATCTATCACCGTTCATAGGTTGAAGAGGTATAGGTTTTTATTATTAATATATTTCTGAAAAACGTAAATACTTCAAATCTTGCGGAGCCATTCGGTAAAATAAGAAATCACGAAAAGATCAGAAAAAAAGATTAGGTTTTGAAATAAGTCAAGGTAATTTTTTTTTAATTAAATTTTTTTTTGTTTTATAATAAAATTTAAATTAAGGAAATAAAATGGATAGTGTAATAGAAATATGCACCGGTTATAATTAAATAATTGATTGAGAAGGGAAGTGTATAACCTATCAGAATAATGTTATTAAATTATAATTTTTTTGCAAATTGAAGAATAGTGTCAAAACTGGAGGATTAAAATAAATTCTTAAAAATCGCATCAAATCACTTTTACATTACGTCGTAAGCCAATGACTTCCTGCCCTTCAGTATCCTTTAATAATATCCCACCTGTAGAGCAGATCTGATACTTGGGTTGCACCTCGACAAACGATTAACCTGGAATCTTCATACAGGACTGAAAAGACAAGAAACCGCTCGACGTTTCAGGCTACTTCAACACTTACTAGACAAACGCTCTAAGCTTCCATTTAATTACAAAATACTCATCTGCATGGCCATCAGACGACCTATTTGGACTTACGGAGTAGAGCTTTGGGGCTGCACTAAGCCATCGATTTCATCTCGTATCCAATCATTACAATCCAAAATCCTTCGTAAAATCCTCAATGCTCCTTATTTTTGTTAAGAATAAAGTCATCTATGATGACCTTGATGTCCCTTTTGTTGGTGATTTGGCCCGAACCCGGTATCTATCCTTTCATAACAAACTTCATTCCCACTCAAACCCTTTAGTTTCAAACCTAGCTTCCTCTTCAATTCCCGATAATCCTCCGAGGCGTCTGAAAAGAAGATGCCACGTGACCTTCATAGTTGAACTTTGATTTGAGTACTACCAGTGGGTAGTTTCTCTACTGGTCATTCTCATGTCATTATGTATCAAGTATCCTATTTACTTGTTGTATTATTGTAATACAGTTGTAAATATCAATAAATAAATTTTTTTAAAAATATTTATTTATTTTTGTACGCTTCTCCTCAAGGGATCTTTTTTGATGTACACTCATTCCTATCCAGGAATTTCCATACCCATTCTACTTATCTGCCTCCCTCATGCCCATTCATCACCGATATCGATTGGCTCACACGAGGGAGGAAAAATGATATATTCATGATTCTTTTTTTGTTTTGTTTTTACTCTTATTCTTGAAATATAGAGAAAAGGAAGTTGGTGATATTGAGTGATTTAGTTACTTACATTAGCTTTAGAGTCTCATTAATTTACTGAAGCCTGTATTGTACAGTAATGGCCACAGTTTTGTTTTCTCTCTCCCCTTTTCATTTCATTCTGGTTTACGCATCATTTTGCCCATATCTTCTTATTTTTTTCCATCTGGGTGCTTTATACTTACCACAATTGTTTTAATCTCAGATATTTTCTTCTTTTAATTATATTTTTATTATGAAAATTTCTCATGATAAAAACTGTATGCTGCGCTAAATTTAGCAGTAGTTTTTATAATATCGACGTTTTTTACTATAAGTATTGTGCCCTGGTTACTAAGATATAAAAAAGAAGTATACAGAGATATGGAATAATACAATATATAAAAATATAAAATATCATATATAGAAATTATTATTTATTTATTCTTTTCAGTCGTTTGTTTCATTGAAACTGATTTTGCTTTTTTTTGTTTACTTTCTTAACAATTTTATAAATACTTAAATATTTGTATTATGTAGCTTTCTGGCCAGATGTATATTATATTTCTTTTTCTGTTTTTACTCTTTACTGTCTTAAATAGACTTAGTTTCAGAAAAAAAATATACTTTTCTAACCAAAAAGTAAATAATCAAGTAAAAATTGAACAAACATATAGATTTAAGTTAAATAACTGTCTGGTTAACATTAATTTAATGTAAAATAAATACGCTAAAGTTTGTACCAAATGTCTCTTTTAATGAAGGTTCTTCCAATAACTTCGAAAGTTTGTTTTATATTATAACTACCAAATGATGCATTTAGAATAAAATTGGATAATTCTACTAAAGAGCATGTCTACAGTCCCTGGCCATATTAATGTGACTGGATAGATTCGTTCTTGTTACATGTTTGCATAATCTTTTTGTATGCGTAATGATGTAAATCGAGTTTAAATATTAGTGTTATGGGTAAGTTAGTTATCTGATAATAATATAAAGTTGAAAAAAATAGTTTCGAAAATAAATCTTTATTTTTTAAAAATATTTTGTGGGGTCACCCTTTTTTAAATATTGATGAAAAAAACTATCAAAATAGTTAAAATATATGATACGGATAATAAATCAATAATAAATTTATCCGAATCCAACTTGAATTTAATGAAAAAGAAACAATAAATCCACAAAAATTTCTAACACAAATTATGCACGCCGTAACTCGTAAAACAAAATGGCTGTACTAAAACCAATGCTGCCAATACTAAAAAAAAATACTTTAAAAAACTTATAACAGTGTTGCCATTACTTAAAACAGCAATTTATTAAGACACGTGAAAGTATATAAAAAAAATTAGGAAAAACAAAAAGAAAATAATCTTTCTTGGTGGTCACATTAATATGGCCAGGGACTGTATATAAACAGTATTTTCAATATTCATGGAAAAACTATAAATTATCGATATGGACATACCAATATTACAATCATATATTCACCGCAAACTCAAAACATTTCACTAGTAAACACATCACCGAAATCATCTTATTCTTTTTCTTACCGAGAATATAATTGTGTAGATGCTTGCAACCAAACCATTTATCTATCAAAAATTTCTATACCATCAAATCGAGGAGAAGAAAATATCAAAAATCAAATCTGGTGTATGCCAGATACCAGATATGCGAAGGGGCAAATAGAAAAAAAAGAGTAATAAAAAGTTTATCAATAATATATATATATAATTTTCCGTCTCACAAACACCATAGTTCTTGGAAACTATTTCCATTCTTTAGGAAGATAAGTAAATCCAAAGTATTTCCCATATAAAAAATCGTGCTTCGGAGGTTTAAAGCCTTTATAAAATACTTGCGAAATAAAATACCTATTTAGACCTTGTTCTTGAACATGAAAAGTACAAACTGACCCAAAATAATAGGTTGTATATTTTACCATTTATGGGACACAGTATTAAAAGGTACTTAAAAACCGTTCTTTAGATTTTCCATCTTGATTTTTCAAAACGGGTGGCTTGCGCCATTGGACATGGGAATGTGCAAGTTTGCCTAAACTCTCCGCCCCAAAAATGAATAATAGTTTATAAAAAATGAATAATAGTCACTCTTGTAAAACATCAACTTTACAAGGTTTACATATAACATTGTTCTCGACAGGCGGAAAATACGAATATTATAATAATATTTTTTGAGCATGTGAGAAGGAAGAAACGAAATTCAAATATTTTCAGTTTTCATTCCACTTTCTTTAATATTGCTATCGTTGAGATAATAATTTGTAGTAATGTGAAGGAAACTGAATTGGCTATTGTGGATTTTCACTAAACTGCATGCAAAAATTTAGACAAAATCATACTTTTTTCATTTATTGAACATTTGTGCAGATTTAATCGATCCCCTATCCCAATGTTATTATCATTTCATTGAATGGTCCTCTGGGAACAAGACTTAAAATAGGCAAGAATCACAAGTATCTCCTGATGCAAAAAAATTCACAAAACTTCGTTATGGGGAAGAAGTGCATTCCAAACTATAAGGCCTCAGTAACGAATTTCGACTAATCATTTATTGTTTGCGAGGTTGGTTAATGTTTATGGGCTCTCATTTGCACATTCTTGCGTTGAAATCTCCAATTTTTCCTTACAAACGCTGTTTTATACATCATTTTCTTTTATATATTTTTAAATTAATAGCATAGTATTATTTATATATCCCAATATTCTCTACCTCCACATAATTGCGAGGAATAACTTTTGATAAATTTAACCACTGTCTATTAAACTCTAACTAAATGTTTAAGGTTATTATTGTTAACGCTGTGAAAAAGTTGCGCGAGATCCATGAAAAAGTAGGATAAAGTGTATGAAAAATGCGATGCCCTGAATTCGTCGTACGTTTTTGTTGAATATCTGTATTCCCAAATATGAATATGAAAAAAAAAAACATGATTCAGAAAACAGAAGCTTAAGGTCTTACTCCCACAATCTAATATTGAAGAGAATCATTATTCTCTCTTCCGGAAATATCCTTAAAGTCTTTTAAAAATTTCATTTAAATCTGAAATGGATTATATTAGCTTATCGTATAAACAGGTTTTTTTTTATTAGTACCTGAAAAGAAGAAAGATAGGTGTTTTTACTTTTTGTTTCTGATAAATTCATTGCTTAGTCGTGTGGTAGATGGCGTTTTGATGAAGGAAGGGTTAGGGAAGATGAACTAATGATGTGGATGAAAAGGGCCTAAGAGAACTGTGAGCTCGTTTCTTGTTCCGGCTGATTTCGTTACAATCAAGGGCAATACTCACAGCTCGGCAGACTCCAAAAGGTCCCAACTAACTGAGCTGGATCCCCGCCATTGTTGAGTGTTTTGGGGAATTATTGCATCTACGATTTCCAATGGTCTGAGAACAAACGCTTAGCAACATCCCTTCTATAGTTATAAGGTTATCTCACAAAAGGTTTGTCTGTGTGTTTACACGAAACTCCAAAGAGGCGTTTCACTTTGTTGCTAAAAGGATTATTGACAATGAGCTTTATAGGCAACAAATGATTAGGCCGTATTACAATAATATGTAAATGCCGGATATTCTGCTTTGATCGGCCGGCGAGTTAATAATGCCACATAATTAATAAACGTGCAAATATGCCCATTATGACTCTGATGTCTATATTTGTAATAATAAATCTGCTTGGAAACGTAATTAACAATAAGCAAAATTATGAATAATTAAATGAGAACGAATTCAGAAACTAGGAAAATTGGATCTATTTGAAAATCTGTCAAGTAATGAAAACTTATTATTGTGAAAATCAAAAACCCTTAACGCTTACCATTTTTTAAAATTAAATACTTGTTAATTTATAAGAGTGTTTCTTAATTCTAACGATACTTTAAAGAAATTTTATCTCCTGAAGCAATAAGTAAACATAATAACAATATTTTTTTACTGCGAAATACTTTTTTTTTCTATAATAACAAATATAATAAAAAACGAAATGAAAATAAAAAATAATGTAAAAACGTGGGTAGATAATATGGAAAAAAGGAAAATAGAAATAACGTGAAGTTCAAAATATAAGTGTTCTAGATCTCAATCAGTTAATAATAAATTTACAAATACATTAGTTTTATTTAGAAGTTGATTATTATTTGTTGTGCCACAGGAAATATTTATAAACCTGATAAAGTCGGCCATGATACAATTTTATCTCAAAATAAGAAAATATAAAAAATAGTTTTTGGAGATATGCTTGTCCAAATATAGCTTAGCTCTTCCAAACTCGCTGAGATCAAATATTCGCTGGATCACTATCGGAAGGCTTTCTACGTTTTTTTTTTTTAATTAATCCTTAAATGGTTTTCTTTATTTTATTTGGATTTAATTACGTTCTTTCAATAGAGGTTTATTGCTTTTATAAATTGCTTTCATAGCTCTGGGTTTGTGAGTAGCTAGGTTTTCCAAACAATGAATGAATATTGAATTCATAAGCGAGATTTTGTCTCAATAATGCAAAAAGCGGTATTAAGACTGATCCCCTGTCAATGGGAGGCTCCACTTCAGCATTGGTCAATTGCCCAGCGACTGTCTACAGTCCCGGATGCCCTGTTCCAGTCTATATTTAATTATGAAACGAAAGTAACTCAATGTCTTGAAAGCTTGGGAGTTGATCAGGGCTTCCGAAGCGTGAGAGCTCTACGACAGTCGCTGCGTGAGAATTCTTACGAAGAATGGGCTAATTGCAGATGACAGGGCGTTGGAGTCCATCATTTCAAGGAGACACCGAAAGCCAACAGGTATATATGCGAGAAACAGGTACTTTCGGGGTCGTGGTGGACCAACGCACTAAAACTGAACATCAATTATGCGCCTCTGCGTAGGGTCCCAGGAGCCGGCGGACAGGCGAGAGAAGTTGGGTCCCTCTGTCGCAAATGCGGCAGAGAGTCAGAAACACCAGCTCATGTGCTGGGAAAATGCCCCAACAACTCCCTCTTCATAACACGCCGACACCATAGGGTCAAACACGAATTAATGAGGCTCTTAAAGGAAAAAGACTTCGCCTGCTTTGAGGAGGTCTATTGTATCGACACTGAGGGATCCACAAGATATGCAGATATTGTCGCATTTCCAAAGACCGGAAAGATAGCATGGGTATTGGATCCGACTGTTAGATTCGAAAATAATGACCTTGACCAGGCGAGTGGAGTGGAAAGGAAAAAGAAGGAAATTTATGAAAAATGCATCCCTTTCCTAAAGGAGAAATTCCGCGAGACCTTCGGAGAGAGAGAGTTCACCGTCAGAGGCCTCTGGTTTGGGTCTCGCGGAGCGATTCCGAAAAGAACATGGAGCTTCCTCGATGACCTGGGTGTCAATGGCAGGGATGTGGCATTGCTCGCCAAGAATATTATTCTTGACTCCCTGGGGATAATTAATCATCATATATCTGGTAGCTGATGCCCCACATGCTAATATATAATATATTGTCTTTATTTTCTTGTATATAAAGACAAAAAAAAAAATGGGATGAAGGAAGAAGGAAGGAGGAAGGAAGAAAAAAAAATACTGATCAATCTATATCGGACATACTGTACATTTAAGTATGCATTTAAAACAAACAAAGTGTAATGTACAATATGTCCGATATGGGTTGATCAGTATGCTGTGTATTACGGCAATCCAATATAGTTGGACAGCATTGCTCCAAATAAAGCATTTCTCTCTCTCTCTTCTAAACATCATTTTGCAAGACAAATAACAAATTAAAGTTATAATTTAACTCGATAACCGGGTAATGAAATCAAATTTAATGCGTTCGTTATATTACGGCAAATTTGAATGACAAAATTGTATGACATTCCAATTGCGGTATTAGTTTGTGTAATACGAAATATTTCGTCATTCCCAGCTGACAGGTTAGTTAGTTTACATGTTTATTACGAGAACAATTGTTTTTCAATGCTCCTAACCTCACTTCCTCTCCTGATCCCGTTAGCGATCCCTTGCCATTTTGAATTGTATTGAGTCAGCAGCCTTGTGCCGGATTTGCAGAAACCGCCTTCAGCGGACTCAGATATTGTAATGCCTTGACATACCTATGGGTAATAGAAGACTATAGATTATGCATGTACATGTTATATTGTTATTTGTTGTAATTTCAATTTAATAAAATAAAGGAGATTCAGCAAAAAAAAATCGATGCTCCGTCACGAATAGTGAAATATGCTTTGTTTGTTTGTTCATTTAACGTCACTTTATGCTGCTATGGCTAATCGGACGATGCTACATTGGGAGCTCTAAATTTTTCCTCTCCAGGTTCAATTAGGATAGGGATTTTGAACGATTACCTGACATCGTACAGGCTCGGGACCCCCGTTTAACGTCCCTTCCGAAGGACGGCGTAACTAAGGATTTTTACTCCCTTAAAAAAATCCTAGGGCCACCTGCCGGGCTACGAATCTCCGATCTTGGGATTATGCTAGCCACTAGACCACAGGTGACTGTAGTGAAATATGCTGTCATAATAAATAATTGAGTCATAATAAATCCATGTTATAGGTTTAAAATAGCTAAGTAATACTTTCCCTCCAAATTTATCATAAATTTACATTATAAACTAACACGTAATAAATGAATCATACAGTGGTGACGTTAAGTATAAGACTGCACTTATAGTTGATAAATTATATAGTATATAGCTAAAGTATATAAAATAAATATTCACTTTCATACTAAATACATTTATTTTCTTCGTTTACTAAATGGATTTTATGCAACTTTAATGACGAAAGGAATTAGACAAACTTGTAAAGGAAAAAAACATGTTCAACGTTGCAGACTTTAAAACATCTCGAAAAAAATATGTCACTTGATTTTGTTTTACTCATTTTTTTTTGTTGTAAAACATATAAAAGAAGTTCAGCTTTTTTCATAATACTTTTTCTCAGGCTCAAGGTTAATTTTTTTCAGATTAAAGCTTGAATTAAAAAAGCGAAGGGGGTAGGATTTAGAGAAATACAGCTAAAACAGTTTATGTTATGACTGGTCCAGAAATTCAATAGAACAATCTCTCTCTCTCTCTCTCTCCATCTCTCTCTCTCTCTCTCTCTCTCTCTCGCTCTCTCTCTCTCAGGTCCCACTTCTCTTCAGTTATGACCTCTTTACGATAACTCTTGAATGAACTCTTCTCTTCTTTGTTTTAACTAAAAGGAATCCTAAGAAAAAATTCTTAACTTTTTTCACGTAGGGTATTAGAAATGTCATGAAAAACATACCTTTAGCCTACTTATTCCCAAATCTCTTTGCTTCCCGGAAAAATATTATTTATAAGAAAAAATTATTATTAAATATTTAAAAAAAATGTATTTATTGGATTATTATTAAAAATAACAATACATCAAGTAAATAGGATTAACAATGAGCTAACATGTAATAATTTCTTTGCATGATGTACATTTTTTTAAAAGCCAAAATTAAATCAACTAAATAACACAATAAATTATTCAATACATTTCATTCTAAGCAAATGATTAACCTGCTTAGAGAGCATCTAATATCTAACATCTAAAACACAAAGTTCCTTCCCGTGAAAGAACTAGAAAATGTTTTGAATCTGCTTCACAGGGAAGGATGTACGTGATAATAACCACTTTTTTTTCAACAAAAAGATAAAAAAATTCACCACATTCTTTTCCTTTGCAAATAGAAAATAAATTTTAATTCTCTTGTTTATGTTACTGGAGTACATATTTTTGAGTCATTCATTCAAGTAAGTAAAAAAAAACTTTTTCCAGTCAAACATTTTTTCTTTATTTAAAAATACGTTTCGACTTCTTCATTCATTATCAATTTTCATCTGTTCAAGTCCATTTTATTATTTAATTTAAATATTTATAAATTTGCACATTATTAACCTTTTAGTAGATTGTCAATTCATTTAAATTTTTCTTTTAATACTTGGAGTTAGCAATGTACTCCAAGTATTAAAAGAAAAATTTTAATTTATTGACAATCTACTAAAAGGTTAATAATGTGCAAATTTATAAGTAAAAAATATTTAAATTAAATGATAAAATGCACTTACAATAGATGAAAATCTATAATGACTGAAGAAGTCGAAACGTATTTTTAAATAAAGAAAAAATGTTTGACTGGAAAAAGGTTTTTTTACTTACTTGAATGAATGACATAGAAAATAAAGAGATTTAGTTCCAGTTCAGGGAGATTTAATCTAAACAATAGCTGAGCTCTACAATTCAATTTACAATATCGCGGATAGCTTTACTTTGTAAAGTCTTGGATTTACGAGTGGTATTAGTTTTTTCATAAGCTTTACGCCTGGGAAATAGAATATGTTTTTGAACTTTTAAATTGAGTTTGGACGGTGGTGTATCACGGACTCCTACAGGTCCAATAGCCAAGGTATATAGGGCACTCTGGTAAACTTTTCCTTGCAAGTACTGATATGAATCGGGTTCCCGGGACAATATAAGACAGATTGCTCGGAGAGTTGAACCTTTGATAGCCCTGATAAGGGTCAGCACAACTTCAACGTGTGAGTCCATTAACACTTAAGAGCTCGAGTCAACAGTCCAATAAACTTAGCTTTATCAAAGTAAAATTATAATCTGGTTGATTAAAGATATTTTATCACCTAGCCTTCTTATCTTTATCACTATCCGTGGCTTCGCATTAACGCCCCATGTGTTCAACTTTCTACTTTATCTTCAAGGCACAGGCTGCTAAATATTTTAGATGCAATCTTTGTTATTTAAAGTTATTTTCAAAGAGAAACTTTTCGACTTTATAAATAATTGCTTACTGTACTGGACCTACTCTCTTTCCTATCACTTATTAAAGACTTTCGAAATCCTCCTGTTACGTTTCTTGTTCATAATACCCAGGTACACAGTAGTGAGTGCAACAATTGTTAGAGAATTCTTTAGTTGCTTATAACTATTAAAAGTATCAATTATGCTTTTAATATATAATATACATTTTAGTAATAGTTCTATATAGATCTAAAAACGTCCCAACAACAAAACCAGCAACATTATTATTATTATTATCTATAGGAGGGGTATATCTTTTTATAGGTTTTTTAGCAGAAACATAACTGCACTGCAATGCTCTTTAATTTTGGATTTGGATTTAAATGGATAGATTCAATTTAAATTAAAATATAATGGGTATGAGTAGCTACTAACAGTGAAGTTAAATATGAACTTAGAAAATATTTTTAAAATGTCATAATATATAAAACTGTAGTCGTATGAAAACGTAAATAGACCTTTAATAGCTTAAAATCTGTACTGGAATGCAACGGATATTTAAATATTGATTTACACATCAGCATTTTATATTTTGGGAGAGTTCAATCTGTTTTAAAAGTTATTCTATTCGGCCTTACTCATTACACTCATTACACTATAAACCTTATATTGAAGAACCATTGCATCATGGGATCAGTTCAAAATTGAGACTTTACTGTTTCTAATCCAAACAATTTGAAGGGAGGTATCGACACCACAAGCAACCACCATGTTTTTTCATCCAACAAGAGAACCCACTCTGTAGAGGCCGGTTAAGCAGAATGAGATATGGCTGTTAACATATAAAATAATTTATGTCACAGCCACATTCGAACTTGGGATCAGTACAAATTATAGACTGTGCTGTTTCTAATCCAAAAGATTTGAAGGTACTTTGATCGAGATCACACTCAAACGTTTTTTTCCTCCAACAAGGGAACCTTCTCTGTAGAGGCTGGGTAACAGATTAAATATTTTATCTACCACAGCCCGGACTGGAATCTGGGTTACTCAGCAATGGAACTAATCGCTCAATCTCTCAGCTAAACCCTAAAAAAAAACACCTGTGCCACAAAAACCCGTGAACGGGTATGGGGTTCAATAAATGGTGCAGAGTGTATTGTTTCAGGAACGACGTTTCTGCAGGGAGGTGATTTGTCCTAGGTAACGCTCAACCGCCAGGTTTTTCCCAATTTTTGGGTACCCTATTTTTATAACATTTTTTAGAGTCTGTGTGAGCCCCAGGAGGGTCATAGATCCCATGTGATCCATCTCAAGCTGCAAACCGATCAAATAAAAGTCTTGCCTGCAGCAGGATTTTCGGCATGGCATCTCAGTTCTTTACCACTGAGCCACTCCGTCCCCTCTCAGCTCAACCGCTCACTAAAAAAAGAAGTATTTTTTTACAAAATGATTTGTAAAGATTAGGTAACTTGTATTATGTTTTTCTTAATGATATATATTTTTAAAACTTATTTATTATTCGAACTTTAGCTCATCAGTTCAACGATCTACACACTGAATTACCCCGCTTTGTTTCTGAAAAATATGTTGCCAGGGCTGAAATATTTGAAACTTTTTTATAGTTTCATCAATGAATACCTACAGATTTTTGATCTGATATTATTTCTTTTGCTTGAAAAAACAGATTCGGTTTTCATTAATAAATCTATTTAAAATTTCTAATGGCTTAACCTATACAAGAGATTAAAAATGGAATAGAGTGTTTTGAATGAAATACTAAGAAACTCTCGAGATTGTTTTATGCTTTGATCCAAAGAAATCTCCAGGACGGTGGTTAGAAGGGCCGATAAAGGAACCGCTGATATGAAACTAAGTTGTCTCGGAAATTGAATAGGAGGAGGAGGGAAAAGGTTGGTCGTCTCCAGTTGACAAAGTGGAAGGACTTCAATATTCTCTCATGTCGTTGGCCCAAAACTGAATTCCCGCCTTTCCTCTCTGTAATTGTCTGGATTTTTTCTATTAAGAAATAAACTTTATATAAACTTTGCCATGTCCAGAGCATTTGTTATTTTTTATCATAACACTGTTCCATATCCCAACTTGTAAATATCCCTCCTAATGTTTTATAACACAGGTTTACTGCATTTGCTTGTTCACTTCTAACATTTTCGTTGGTTTCAACATGACTCAACTCATTATTTAATCACTAATGAATTATGAAATATTTGATCTGCATAGCATACACCGTATAATTTTCTTTTACTTTATAGTCAGCTGTGCGAAGAGTGATCTGATTCCAAATAATATAGTTAAAGCTTGCAGAAAAAGAAAAATATATGGCTGGGTTCGAAATTCATAATAGTTTAAATTAAGCATTCACTTTATATAATTATGTTTATTCTGCACTACTCTAACTTAAGACCTTGGTTTTGATAAATAGTAGTTATTGTACAGTTTATTGAACGTTTGCGCAGGGAGGTGATTTGTCCAAGAACACACTCAACCGCCAGGTTTTCCCCCTATTAAGGGGACCAACCCTCTTATTAGAGGATACATGGACATCAGGATCTCCAGATCCTAATGGGTCCATCCAAGGGTTTTAGTTAAATAATTCAAATATTGCTTCCCAATTAATTATTTTTTTATTTATTAAGGTAAAGTTATAATAATGTGTTGTACAAATTTAATTTCTTCAGAAGAAAATAAAATTTTACATGGGATCACTTTTCCTTAATATTTTCTACTGTTAGATGTAATAAAAAACCTGAAACACTGGAAGCCATGAGAGGTGTTAGGTTCGGTACATGGTAGAGTACGTGCTGTTTGTAGAACACAGTTTTTGCTTACTCACATACAAGGAACAATAATACTTTTTATTTAAAAAAAAAAAAAAACTTTACTACTTCAACCCTAAACGGATAGTTCAAAGTTAATATTAAGTCATGTTCGAAAATTGTTGAAAGCATACAACTCGAGTGATCAAATTTTAAATGTGGCCGAGCGGAGCTGTTTTATCATTGAGAAATCACTTAATTTTTCTATTCGAATTCAAATCTTTTTTTCATACCATTATTGATGACTTCCTTTGCACTTCATTTCTTTAGTGGCCGCGTACCCACACTTGAAGAAATATGTAGGTTAAATAAAGTTAAGTGGCAGGAATGTCAAACTTAGTTAAATATTAGTATTTTTTTTAAACCATCTTGTTTATATTTCTCTTTATAATAATGGCTTAATTTATTCATTCAACCAAATTTTATTAACCGAATTTTCGACCATTGTAAATATGTTTACAGTTCTTTTCTTTTAGCGAATGGAATGCCATAAGTACTTCAGTTCCTCTGATACCTTTTTATTTTAATACGATATGTAAATATCATAAAAGGGAGAGGTCAATTCACCAGAGGGGAAAATGTTTTATTTCGTGTGATAATAATTAAGGACCATGGTGAAGGCTAGATGATTTTGTATTGACTTGTTGTTAGCTACCAGAATGAATTAAAGACCACTGTTTTGGACGGCTTTAATCCGGGGGAAACTAATGGCGAGCAAGAAACCACGAAAAAAACGTATTGGTGACAGCGAAAACTCCATAAGCATCTGACATCCATAACCAGGTGACGCGAGCGTCAGATCTCGAAGAACACGTATATCTTATCTAACCTGGTAACAGAGAGGGCAAACGTTTAGTCGGTGTGATAGAATTTTATTTTCAATCAGTTTAATTCTATTTTTAAACTGAAACTTTAAATTTTTTTGAAAAAATCATTTCGTTGGATTTCTTGCGATATTTATACTATACAGTGAAGCTAAATTTGATTATCCGATTTATGATCATTTAAAAAAAAATTGATTTTTTGACTTATGACTTAATGTCGCATAAGCGTACAAATGATCGTTCATGATATTTTTCAAATAATAATAATACTGTTTTATTTGAAAAGAAAAGATATGGCCAGGACCGGGACTCGAACCCGGGTATTTCACCTCTACGTGGTGACGGCCGGATAGGGCTGGCCGAGAAACGTGCCAGGGTGGCCGAGATGGTTGAGGCGTCACCTCAGAGAGGTGTAATACCCGGGTTCGAGTCCCGGTCCTGGCCATATCTTTTCTTTTCAAATAAAATATTTAAAAAAATTATATCATATAACAATTAAATAAATTATAATAATAATCATGATTTTATACAAGTCACGAAGTCAGTTATTTTATTATTTTTATCATCACAAAACCTCCACTTTTTTCATAATATTGATCTTTCAAAGAAACTTGGAATTTTTTTTCTCATTTTCCTTTCCAACAGTTCATCAGAAGAATTATTTGATCTGTTAACAGCAATGAATAGACCTTATGGGATCTACAGGTCCTCCCGAGGCTCACCAATGCTGTATAAAGTGGGTACCAAAAATAAGGAGAGGCATGGATGTTGTGCATGATTAAAGACAAATCACCTCCATTCACAACCCTTGTCCAAGAAACAGTGCCGTGTCTACCACGCAGTGAAACCATAACCGTTCATGGGTTGTAGTGATAAAGGTTTTAGGTAAAAATTAATATCATTAATTTAAAGCATAAATTAATATTTAGAAAATAAAAACATACATGCTTGTATTATTTATTTTCTTAATAACTAGAACTAATAATTTCGACATATTACTGTGACCCATACAAGCTATATCTGGATATATTGGAAATTATAGTATAGAGAATATTAATAAGAAAATAAGGAAAACATTAATTACAAAAACTAAGTACCTTAGGATCACGATATACCTGCAGCAAAATAGGCATTTATCATAGAGGCATTGAAGAGAAGGATGAGATGAAAAGTCCCTTACCTAAGGAACAAACTGACGATTAATCCCATATGCCTCCTCACATTTAATTTTTAATTTGAATGTGTGTTTTATGGCAATAATCTACTAATATGAATCAGGAATAGTCATGTCTCCCTTATTATATTAATTTTATCCGAAATAAAATCAATAAACATTACTTTTTTTAATGATTAACTGTGTACTTAATTCTTATTGACCATAAATTATTTATTAAATTATTGATAATTTTATCAAGATTTAAAGTTTGACTGATTAATAGATTATATAACACATAAACCGTCTCTTGGAAACATTCCAATCTAAAAAGGTTATGGGCCCTAAATTATATTTAAGTTGAGTAATCTTCAATAATTGCTCAAAATATCTCAGAATAAATAAAATTATCAACTCTTATAAAGATATAAGATATAGCAAGAGGGCTACAGAACTTGAAATTTACTAAAGTAATAAATATCCTGTGTAACAAATATGAGATTAGACGAAAATCTTGTAACACGATCAGTAGAGTTTGGGAAACAAAGATGAATGCCGTAATCATCAACAACACCAAAACAGAAATCGCTCGGTATCAGTCAGTGCCAGGAGATGAGATACGATAATGGAACTCAGGAGGCACTGGCTTTGGTGCCAAGAGGCTAAGTATCCTCAACACGTCTCGCCCTTCTTAATATGTAATTAATACGCGAAGCCCTTTATACCTTATTAATGGCGCTGCCAAAGAGGGATCATAATTAGCACGCCATCTTAATTATTCAAGTGAATAATCGAAAATCGTTGGTATGTAGACTGGAAAGTTCTGGAATATCTATCAAAAATCACGAAACGAGAAGGATAACTATTAATTTTCAATGAACTTTCCAAAATGAGGATAATTCAAATTGTTTGCTTAGGTGGTAAAACATTTTGTAAACCTTGAAAATTTCAGGAAAAATATTCATCAAAATATTGTCTGAATTTCCATAGTTCAGAACCTTTTCCACGCGAATTATGTTCCTTTACGTTCCAAAAGATAACCAATTTAATCTATTTCAAAATAGTCCACTGATATTCCTCAACAATTTAGAAAACGGCCTTATACGAAATCTGAGGCGGGCCTGAGGAGGAGTGCTGGGAAATTGCCATTGAAAACCAACGTTAGAATGTGTTATTGATTATCCACATCGGTGATAATTCCTCTATCAAGAAGTGGAATGCCAATGCATTCATCATCTGCGCCGGATTAATTCAGATACAATCATAGCCTTAATTTTTAGGCATCTAATGTTATAGCCTATCATAATATAGTTATTATGATAGGCTATAATCCATGAGGAGGACAAAGTTTATAAGAAGCGATCTACCTATTGGGGGGAAAGGCGTGCCTTCTGCGCAAGTCGTTATCTAAACTCATACTATACTTTTTACTTTGGATGCATAATTTGAACTAATAACCGTTTCAAAATTTTGGGATTCTTCGACTACTACACAATAGGAACGAATAATATAAAATATATATATTTATAATTTTAATTAAAATAGTTCAAATTAATTTAAAATAGTTTTTTTAAATAATTTACAAATAAAAAAAAAGAACATGCGACAATAAGTATCAATAGAGAGCGATTAATTGGCAAGAGCACATTTAAAATTCATTAGAAACGGAAAGGGGTAAACTCCAGTCGCGTCTCGGAGCTGACACACATACTTTTTTTATCTGCCTTAGATTCAAACAAAATATAGAAGCCTTGCTAAAACAGCGTATTTTATGTATATGTTACCTGCATAACTCACTCACAATTTCATTATTTTCATACAGACCAATTTGCAAATATGAATTTGATAGAATTTATTTACGATTGGCTCACCGGGGAATGAAAAATTAAAACTTTTGATGATGTCCCTCAAGGACTTAATATGAGAAACGTAAAAAAGTAAAGAGGTCGGTTTTTCTTTTTGTCTTAAATTTTTTTAATAATATTTTTTCTTCAATTAAGAACATGTGAAGATTTTCAGGTGAATAGAAATGTACTTTAAATTGACAATAAAATTATTTGTTTAAACGCCAGTTTATGCTGCTAATGAGTAAATGAGTAACCGGACGATACTGCAGTCGGATTCCTAAATTTAGCCTTTCCAGGTATAATTAGGGTTGGGATCATTCAGGAGTACCTGACACCGCAAAGGCTCGGGATTGCCAATTTACGTTCCCTCAGGAGAACCGCAAGGTTAAAGGTTTTTTTACTCCCTTTAAAATATCCTAGGGACCTCTGCCGGGCTACGAAACCACTTCATTTGTCTTAGAAGTTATTTAACATAAGTTTAATATAATAATATTTTAATGATGATTTCCTTTACTTTCTCTACGGCCTGTCCATAATGATTAATTTTCAATTGATTAGCAGCCTGCATTCTAGAGGAATCAAAATGGCTGAACAGGATAGATGACCAAGCATTCTTCAGACGTATAACTTGGAAAAAAGTCGTGAAGCATTGTGGTATAAGAAAGTACTCAGGAACGTAATCTAGCATTGTCACAATCATCGTATATAACTAACACAACCTGTACATTTATCCTACATTAGTACAACATAAGTGATTCCATTGTTTAGATTTTTTTGTAGTAGAGTGCCAGTTAGTTTAAAAGACTGTCGGAGTGAAGTACCGAAAGATACGAAACTTTTAGATATCTTGTTTATTGATTTCAAACTAAGTAAGGAGTTTCCTCTTCGTTTTTCACAAACAAAAAAAAAGGAACTTTTTCTTTATAAGGGTTTACTCTCGAAGTTTTCAGCTGGTCAGTTTGTTTTCGGCCATTTTCCGCTTATTTCACACCCACTGCTTCTTAGCGATATTTAAGCAGGTTCTGGCAGTAGCAATAACAAATTTGAAATTATTTTTTTGGTAGTTTGGACAATATCTAAAAAAAATTGAAAAGAGGATTGGAAAAAGAGCAAGTACATAAGGTTACCCGTATGTGAAAACCAGTGTATGAAGTGTTTTATGTTACTTAATGATCGTATAAATTGTTCAGTAATATAAAAATAAAATTTGTAAATAATATCGTAAGAGGCAGAGCTTAATGATTAAGATCAGACAATATTTTTACCAAGCAGAAATCTTGCTTTTTTCGAAGGAGAAAAAAAACTCCTGAAAATATCTTTAGAGTGTTTTCATAATTTTATCTCTGTTAAAACAGAAGTACATGTTATTGGAACACCTTGTGAAATTCCATCATTTTGCAATTCTTTTAAAATAATTTCAATCCTTTCCGTGACAGGAATTTTCTTCAGTTGATTCATGATTATATGTTCTTAATGCATTGAATAAAAATTATTTATTGTAGTTTTTTTTTATTATAACACAAATATTGAAATTATTAATATTTAAGACTGATTGCAGTTGGTCTTCCCTAAAGATCAGTACACATACCGATATTTTGCACAGGCTTACGCACGTATAAAGAGTAATCAGATAGATTTACATACGCTCAAGGCACTGTCATTGTTATTAAACATTACAATTCAAACACAACATTTTAAATTAAAGTTGTGGAAGATTGGAAATAATATTGACTAACAGAAAACAAGCAACAATAGTTTTTATTAAAAAAAAAAAAAAATGTACCACAATCATTATGGGTACTAGGGTCAATACATGGTAGACTATTTCTTCCAATTTCTACCGTGTTAGATTATTATTTCTAGGACAACGGTTGTATAAGGTGATCATTTGTCCTAAATCACGCTAAACCATTAGATTTAATTAGATATCTGCAAAAGCCGGATTTAAACAGGGAACATCCTGCATAGCAGCTAAGCCCTCTAGCATTGAGCTACCCCACTCTCAAATAATTTTTATAAGAGAAGAAAATAGTTCCGACAGAAAACCGCAATGCAATGACTAGATAACTTGTATAGTAAATCCAAGGAAGAGACACGGCAGAGATAAAGTTTATATTGAACTGGGTGAAGAATGACAATAGACGAAATAAAATCAAGAGTTGCCGACCCGCCAAGAAAGCAATTTGGCGCGGAAGCCATGACAGGCGGTTGCTCCCAACTAGAGGAAGCTACAGCCAAACACCAGCCACTTATTTAAAATTCAATCCGAAGGACCTTAGCCGGAAGAATCGCCGAGAATAGTCAATCAGTTCTCTTTTCGTATCACGGCTCATTTACATTTGGGTCGGTCGATCCTTCTTTGCTCAAACATTTTCGACGTTCTCCATTCCTAAAGTACGCAACAATTCAATGGTAATTCGGTGTACCAAGACAATCCGGATATAACCAAACTCGATAGATTCTATAACCAAATTAGGTACTAGTGATTTAACCGGTCCCCAGGGACTGTTATCCTGCGTTGTTTATAAACTGAATACTGATAATAGATTGTTGCTCATATTAATAGAAATTTGTTTCAACAAAATAATTTTATTTCATAAGATTTTTTTTAACGACAAAATAGCATACTGTTGTTTAAAATAGCGAGGAAGGTGTACATTAATAAACTTTTAAGTCATTAAAATGGTTATACTATACCCATCTAGCCACGCAACTTTTCTTATAGATTTTTCCCCCTTCACTTTCGACGAATTAGCTTTATATCCATTTCATTATTCCGAAATTCTGTTAATTACGAACACTGGCAATCACCAAATAATCACCAAGTACATTTTAAATAGTCAATAATAAAATAACAAAATTATTAAAAGAAAAACACTAAATAAAGAAAGAAAATTAAATAGACAATATTCATAACGATATGGAAAACAATTTAATAACACTCGCACAAATAACTCAAATCAGACGAGTGATGTAGAAAAGTTACAGACATAATAACAGTGAAGTTTTCGTAGAGACCGGCTGAATATAAAGTGCCTGAAATTGTTAATAATTTTATACGATTAACTGATATATAGACAATTTTAACAATTTGCAGGAAACTCTTCTAAAATAAATAAATTTCTTTGTTTTTGTTTATTTATTTGACACGCTTTACGCTATTTTGACTAGTCGGACGATGCTACAGTGGGATTTCTAAATATAGCCAACCAGATAAAGATAGGATAGGGATCTTTATCTGAAATGACTGTTTAAAAAAATTTAAAAGCAACCTAATACCCCGCGATAGTGTTATGCTAACCATTACACCACAATTATTCTTCGTTGATTAGAAAATATTATTTTCTAGAATGGGACGAGACTATTCGAATGTTGGCCTTAACTTTAGATTTAATGAAATAACATGCCAAAGGTTAGTAATACAACTTACTTACTCTCCGTCTTAATTCTTTAATTTGTTATCACTTCAAAGAACTGATAAGAAATTAAATTTGTTTCTACTAATAAAATTTATCTTCGCAGAAGTGAGTGCAATAATATGCTAAAATTATATTAACCAACCTTTATATTGAAATGCGTTCGAGAGAATCGAGCTCATGTTGACTAATAAACTAATGGAATGGTACAAGAAACACAGGATCTATACTTTCAAGAACTTTATATATGCCTTTGTAAAATAAATATATAGTGAATTGAATAATGCATATTATGCTTCTAAACAACTTTAAGGGCATGTTAAATAATGTTTAAACATTTCATTTGCCAATTCGTATACTATGTAAAATAATATTATTATAGTTGGAAGATGCTTTCATGATGTAAATGAAAAGTATATAAAACAAAGACTACCCTTTTACTGAAGACTACCCTGGCCAACACTGAACTAATGTTTTTTGTAATATGTGAACTGTTTCCAGTAAAAATAATGTTATGTAAATGTAAATGTAAATATGTATATTATCCTTATATTGTCGGTAGCATTTGTGAATTCGAATGCTATTTTACCTTTATTATTTATGATTATCATATTTTATTTCTTCCGTTATTATTTTTGTAAATCTGTAAAGACATTTTACCGTTTATGTATACATTGTGCTCTTTCCTGAAGGTTTGCACAATTTAAAAAACAAACGATTCTTCTGTGGAGTATACAGTGAACATTCTGTGTGTGTGTGTCTATATATATGTGTATATATATATATATATATATATATATATATAATACATTACAACTTTTTCACCTCAAATGTATTAAATTAACATAATAAAGGAAAATTCTGTATGCACAAGTCTTTTATTGCAAACCTACGCAATTCAAACCCCAAAACTTCTGTATTTCTCTATGAACAACAAGTTGTTGGACAAATCCAGAGAAAGTTGTATGGACATATGTATGTAGTAAAGCGGAATCGTGTCATTCTTGCAGTTTTTGGCATGAAATTGAGTTAAAATAAAGGCAATAACTCATTTTTAATCCGACTTCTCTCATAGCCACTTATTGACTACGACTATCTTGCGTTTTCGCTCCTCTGAGTACAAGAAACTCGTTTTGGAGAATAATCGACTTAACCATTATTCACCGGAGCTACAGATATCTACGACGTGTTCGTAAAAACGGCTACTAGAAAAAATAGGAAACCTAGGTCATTATTGACACTGAATGAAATTTATTTTCTTACTTAATCTCTTCCTCTCTACCGCTTTAAGCAGTGTGAGGAGCCTGCTTATAGAGCTTGATCCATATGTCTCGATCCTGGACAAACAACTTTCTGCTTCTCCAGTCCAGGCCTCTCCAGTCAAAGGCTTCCTTATCCTCGTTCTCCCAGGTTCTTCTAGGCCTTCCCTGAGGCCTTCTACCTTCCACTTTAGTCTACTACGTGGCTTTAGCCTAACGGGAGACATGTCCGAACCATCTCATCCTATCTCTCCCATTCCTCAACGATGTCTGCTGCTGATCGTATGCCCAGATTGGTTCTTATCGTCGCGTTCCTAGCCCTATCTCTTCTCGTTTTCCCTTCAACTCTTCTTAGATACTTCATTTCCATTGCTTGGAGTTGACTTTCATGCTTGCTAGTGAGTGTCCAAGATTCACGTTAGGATGTCAGGATTGGGAAAAAGGTATTTTTAAACACTGTTTTCTTTGTGCCTTTTGTAACTTCTCTTTTTCTAATAAAACCTTTCTTAAAAGAGTTAAGCATTTTCCTGCACATTTTATTTTCTCTTGTATCTCTCTATCAATCCAACCACACTCATTTATATGGGCACCAAGATATTTAAAGTCTGTGACTTGTTTCACAGGGACACCGTCTAAGCGGACTATTCTGTCTCCTCGCTCTGCCTTCCTATTCCTTTTATCTTGGTTTTATCCGCATTCATCTTCATGTTGAATTTCCTTAGCTCCTCCTTAAGGACTGGGATGTTGAAGTGTAGATTACTACATTTATTGCCGAATACTACCAAATCATCGGCGATAGCGAACAGTGTGAAGAATGTTGGTTTTAAGTTTCTATAATCCAGATGGTAAGGTCACATTTTTAGTTGTGCTCTTCTGAGAGTAGAATCCAGTACTACGATGAAAAGCAATGGGCTGAGACTGTACCCCTGTCTAATACCTTCAGTGGTCAGGAATTCCTTTGACGTGTGATTGCATATCCTGACGACATTCCTCTGTTCCCTATACAGACTAAAAATCGCCTTTCTTAGACACATTCCGATTCCTTTTTCCTCTAATGCATATATTAGGTCTTGCTTTTTGATTCTATCAAAGGCTTTAATTAAGTCCACGAAGCAGGTATAGACTTCTTTATCCTTCTCGGTATCTGTCTTAATGTGAAGATTAGGTCCTGTGTGCTTCTGTCCTTCTAAAGCCATATTGCTCCTCACCCAGCACTGGTTCCTGGATTATCCTAAGCCTCCTTTCTAGGATCCAGGCGTAAATATTGCATGTTACACTAAGAAGGGAATGGTTTTTACATTCCCTATTGTCGCCATTTTTAAAAATGGGAACTATAACTGACTAATTTATTCAAACATAATTAATTATCCCTAAGTTTTTGCAATTATTGTAATTTCTGAGTTTTAAAGCCAGAGTATAGACCATTCAGAGTACGCATGGGATGTAAATTAATTCTACAATTATACATAAGTTGCTGAAATAATGGCAATATGGTGAAATTTAACCAGCTTTTGGATGGTAAATTAGTTCCCTTATTGACTTTTCGTCCTACCTGATTGTTAGTACAAATGACGGGATGCTTTGTTTTTGCTGGTAATTATCCCTCGGGGTATGAGAAGAGCAAGAAATGAGCCACAAAAAAGGCGATTGGTATCCCAACTTTTCATGAAGTCTAAGATAGTCGATATAAAACCAGATTATAAACAGATATAGAATTCAATTAAGATAACAGTTTTGTTATTTTGAACCACGTAAATTACTATTGGACTGTAATGGGTCAACATTTGTTAACTTAAGCTGAAGGATCAATTTTTTTTTTTTTCATATTAACACTTTATTGAAATATTACAATCTGCCACTTATGGGCAATAAGTAATAGTGCTGTGTAGCTTACAGTCATTCCATAACATATAAACAAAATAAAATAAAATAAAATAAATAAATATATACATGCGGAAAATATATACATGCGGTAACAGAAAGAAATTAATGCGGTAATAATAATATTAAAGTAAAATAAATAATAAAGTAAAATAAATAATAATAATAATACTAATAATAAAATAAAATAAAATGCACACATTCATACCCTATTTACAATTTGCCTGGGGTCCCCGAACTGAGCTTCTTCCCCAGGAATGAGGGCAAGGCAGGAGTCCGGGAAGCCCCAGCCCCCTTTCCCAGCCGCGTCACTGGCATTAAACGCCAATGGAAGCTGGTTAAGGGCGCTTCACACACACACACAGGTCGTGAGTGGAGAATCTGGCCAGTGCCAGTACTCCAAATGGCATTATTACAACAGATCTCGGGGCCATTGCCGGTTTAGACGGCGGGGTGGGTTATATGGATGTGTGGAACTGGATAGTGACTGAGCCAGGGGGTTGGGATGACAGGCAAGGTTTTGGTGAAAGTTTGAAAATTTAGTAGGGATGAGGTCGAGGACGAAAGGAATGTTGAGATCTTTATGGAGGGTTTTGTTGGAAACATAATAAGGAGCATCGACAATAGTTCTCAGGATTTTGGATTGAAAGGATTGAATGCGTCTGATATTCGATTGTTTTGCTGTCCCCCACAGTTCCAGTCCATAGGTCCAAATAGGTTTGATGATGGTCTTGTATATTAGTAATTTATTGTCTATTGAAAGATCGGAGGTCCGACATAGTAATCTGTATAGTTGGCTAAATCGTCTGTTAAGTTCTTGTCTTTTGAGTCTGGTATGAGGATTCCATGTAAGTCGTTTGTCTAGGAGGAAGCCAAGGTATCGTACTGTGTCGGAAATAGGTAGGATGGTTTCATTGAATTGGACAGAAGGACATGTTTCCCGGCGAAGGGTAAAAGTCACGTGTTTGCATTTTTCCTCGTTGACTTTGATCCGCCATTGGTTACACCAAATTTCAATGAGTGAAAGGTGGCTTTGTAGGTTCGTGGAAGCTATTTCGGGATCTGGATGAAATGATAGGATAGCTGTGTCGTCTGCGAACGTTGCAAGGAAGGTTTCAGGAGTAGTTGGGATATCAGCGGTGTACAATATGTATAGGATAGGACCCAAGACGCTGCCTTGGGGAACTCCAGCTTGAAATGGGTAAAGATTGGAGTATTCGTTACCACAGCGTACTTGGAAGTAGCGATCAGAGAGGTAGGATCGAAGAACTAGAAATAAGGATTGAGGTAACTGGGTTTTGAGCTTGAACAGCAAACCGGCATGCCATACCCGGTCGAAAGCTTGTGCTACGTCCAGAAATGCGCCTGTGCAGTATTGTTTGCTTTCAAGAGCAGAGGATATGTGATCGATAACTCGGAGTCCCTGCTGGACCGTCGAGTGCCTGGGACGGAATCCAAACTGATGTGAAGGAATATTATTGGATTCGATGATGGGTAGGATTCGTTTCAGGAGGATTTTTTCAAAAATTTTGGAAAGAATAGGGAGCAAGCTGATGGGTCGGTATGATGAAGTGACATTGGGTGGTTTGCCAGGTTTAGGGAATAGGATGATGACGGAGTGTTTCCACAGCAAAGGGAAGTGAGTTGTACGAAGGATACAGTTGTATAGATAGGTGAGGAAAATAATCGCTTTTTGAGGAAGTCGTTGAAGGATCTGGGTGGCAAGAAGGTCATGTCCAGGAGATTTGCGGACTTTTAACTTTTGTAAGAGAAATTTGACCTCAGAGGGATTTACAGCTTTAGGAGGTAAGGATAGAGGAATGGGTGAAGAAAGGAATTCATTAATATTGGAAACGTGGTTAGGGTGGATTTCAGGATGTGGGATAAATGTATTTGAAAGGTGTTTGGCAAATTCCTCTGCTTTGTCCTCATCTGATGCAGCCCAAGAACTGTCTTCACGTCGGAGAGGATGGGAAATAGAGTGGTATTTGAGTATTTTTTTGGTGGCATTCCAAAGGGAATTATCTGAAGCAGATAGTGTGGAAAGGTAGGATTTGTAGGATTCGGATCTATAGGTTGTCAGGTTCTTTTTGACTAATTTGGTGAAGTGGTTATACAGTCTCCGATCGTGAGGATGCCTGGTTCTTTGCCAAAGGGATCGGTAACGGCGTTTGGTAAGGATAAGATCCCTAAGATCTTGCGGTAATGGATTTTTCTTGCGGACTTTGAAGGAAGGACGGGGTGAAGATGCAGTCCAAACTGCTTGCTGGATCATATTGGTAAAGGAATTGACTGCATCATCTAACTCCTGAGGTGTTTTTAGGGAAACTCTGAAGTCAATGGTGTCGGATACAAGCTGGTGAAATAGGTTCCAGTCTATTGGTCCCCTAATAAATGATGGCGGAGGAAGTTTGGATATTGGGACTATAGAAAGGGTGAGGATCAAAGGACTGTGATCTGAGGATAGTTCATCAAGGCGTTCTATGGAATAATTTAAGGGACCTAAGCCAGCATGGATGAAGAAGTCAAGGAGATCAGGATTTCGGTTTGGGTCAGTGGGCCAATATGTAGGGGTGCCTGGAGAAATAAAACTGGAATTATGGGAGTTAAGTGCAGAGAGGATGATGCGACCTCGGGTGTTAGTAGTTCTTGAGCCCCATTGTTGATGTTTCGCATTAAAGTCTGCACCTAAAAGGAAATGAATCCCTAAGGAGTTCAGGAGAGAGCTGAATTCGGAATGGGAAATGGATTTATTGGGAGGGCAGTACACCGATGCTAATGTGATGGGAAAGGAAAAGGTTTTGATTGTAACAGCTGTAGCCTGGAGGAGATCGTTTGATGAGAGTGGAAATGAGTGATGGGAGAGGGATTGATGGACTATGACAGCAGTACCACCGTGAGCTTTTCCATCAGGATGGTCGGTCCGGTAGTTTTGGTACTGTGTTATGTTGAGCTTCCGTTTACTGGTCAGTCGAGTTTCTGTAATTAAGGCTACATCAATTTTTTTATCATACAGTAAAGATGTTAGTTCGTCAGTGTGGTTTCGAATACCATTCGCATTCCAAAGGAGAATGGATAAGCTAGATGTCATTTAAGGATTTTGTTGGACAGGAAAGAGATGGGAAACAAGATTTGTTAGGAGAGATATTAGTGGTGTGACCATGGATTTGAACTCGGAGAGGAATGATGTGAGTAGTGTTGTGAGATCCGTAGCATTTGAAGGAGGTGGGACAAGAGGGATTTGGTGCGGGATATTTGGATTTTGATTCATGGAATATATTGGTTGTTGGGGCTGGTTTTGTGGTTGTGAAGGATTGATTTGTGGTTTGGAGAGGTGTTTTGGGGGTTCGGGTTGTAGCGTGGCCCCGAGATTATTTGTTTGTCGACCACCTGACATTTCGGCGTAGGAGACAGCTCCATCTACAATTTTAGAAGGCTGTCTTCTTGAGGTCCTCACTTCTTCGCTGGGCCGACGTGCTGCCAGAACATGAGATTTTATATTTTTATAGGTTTGGCAACCTTTATAATTGGCTGGATGGCCTTGGAGACATAGTGCGCAGATAGCTGGTGTTTCTCTCGGCTTGACACATTCTTCAGTTTTATGCGGTTCTCCGCATTTGACGCACCTTGGAGTATGATGGCAGTAGTGCCTAGTGTGCCCGTATGCTTGGCAGTTATGACATTGTACAATGTATTTTTATAATAAAAAAAAAGTTAGTACAGAGAAGACAACTAAATAAAAATAAAAAGTTCGTAATAGGTTTGATCTGAAAACGGCACAGATCAACCTCACTCGCTGCCAGGGGCCGCACTGATGGCTAAGTCAGTCTTAGTACTAGTGGGGATGGACCTGCTGCAACCAGCAGCAAGATAACTAACTCCTGTCTCTTAAATCACTCTATTTTATAATTATTATAGTCAAGTTATAAGTAATTGATTTACCTCGAAATTTCACATTTTATCTCACTGAATCACTAACTATAACTATGTAAAATGCCATGAAGGTACGTTGAATTTTAAAGATAGAATTAAGAAATATCACAGAGACGATGTTGATCACTCCAGCACGCGCTGTGAACTGAAGGATCAAATTAGTATTATTTACACAGAAGCGTGCATTCTTGATTAGTACAATTTAATTATATCACTACTTCCAAAAGAACTACGACATAACTAAAAATTTGGCGTTTTTGAGTTGAGCCTCCAGTAAAAAGTGTATTGGTTTAAGCTTTTTAATACAGGAAAGACATATCTCACATTTAATTTTCAACGTGTTTTTATTACTAAAGTCATATATTCTGTTTGTTGGTTTTTAGTGTTTTGAACTTGATGTATTAGGGGTATAATGAATGGTATTAGTTAAAATAAAAATGGAACTTTCAAATACCTCTATTAAAAAAAATGGATTTTTGAGTTTGACGTCCTTCTGAATGAATACTCTTTCTTGTACAACTGGTCAAAATATACGAACTCCTTCGATACAAAACCACAAGAATTTTAAATAAAAATGTTGTGCTCATGGTATTCTTATAGTTCGATACCAGAGCGCTTTGAAACTGATGAATGGAAATGGAATAGATATGTACATATATGTAAATATAAAACCCCTCATTCTTAAGTCTGAAATGTTTACGGATTGCATTTAAAATATTCTGATTCAAAGATTTCAGGCAATTTAAAATTATTAGTTATTTTTTATGAAGTAGTTTGACTGAGCAATGATTTTTTTAATGTCTGCTGAACCATCTTATCTAATTCACAAGTTTTTTAGTGAAACGATTAATAGGTTATTGTTCAAACGCATCAAAACATTTAGTTACGAACATTCTCAACATGGTATCATTATATTAGCATTTTAATTTATTTTTATTTGTACATACATTGTATAACATGTTTTAATATTGTTTTTTGAAATTAGACCACGAGAAAATTGACAATTCAGATTCAAGCATATCCTATTTACTGTTATACACCTTTCAACAATCAAGGAATATTTTCTGTTTCCTTTTTTTCATATTGAATCTGAATGTTATCGTCTTTCTATTGAATTAGTAGACATAATAATAAACTTAATACATAATAAAAATATATTTGTATTAGCACTTTTTAAACTGGAACTGCACTGATCAATGATATAAGACGACCGATCAGAAATCAATTTAAGAAGAAACAAACCAGTTAATAGACTTTTAAGACTTAACTGTATTTCAATGATTGACCACTTAGGATCACGTTACAAATTTATTTTCCTGTCTTCTGGTACAGTTTTCTCTTTCTCCAATATTCCTTCATGCATTCGCTGCTACATTTCTTTTGATCCCCTGTCAATCTTCGATCAATGCCTTACCTTCCCCAGTCTTTCTTTATACTGAAACCCTTCCAGATTCACTTCCTTCCAGCACGTGAGTTCCTTTAATGTTTAACTATTCCAAATCTTTATTTCTTTATTTAGTATATGTTGTCGTGATCAACTTATCTAAAAAATAGTCAAATATTGGCTTGGCTAATAAAGGTCTGTCCATTTTGTACAGATTTCCGAGAAATGTCAGTCTGTTCTTCCACATACCAAACTCTTTCTATTTTCCTCAATGTTCCTTATTATGTCACAAACAAACTCATCCATCATGATCTTAATATCCCATATGTTGCTGATTTGGCCCAAACTAGATACATATCCTTCCATTACAAGCTCTATACACTCTTGAATCCGCTATTCTTTCAACTTGCTTCCCATGCTATTCCTGATAAACCTCCGAGGCGTCTGAAAAGAAGATGGCCTCGAAACCTTCTACTATAGAACTTTATTGGAGTGCTACCGATGGGTAGTTTCTCCACAATGTTTTTTTATTTTTTTTCATGTAATTATATTGTGAACTAATACATTAGCAAATTTACTTACTGTTAGATTATTGCAATTGTAAATATCAATAAATAATTTTTTATTAAAATTGTCTTAGAAGTACATAACCTGAGGGAGCTAATTGTATAAGGAAGACCTAGTGGCTCCGGCATGGCTATTAAGGGGAAGGAAACTTAAAAAAGTTTGGAAGAAGTTTTTCACAAGAGGAAATGAAACTGCTATAAGGTCAGGGAATGGGAAAAGTTGATAAGAAGCAGGACCGGATTAGAAATTGTGAGGAAGGGAGGGGTAGGGACGTTCTGCTTAAGGCGAGGTGTTATGGAAGGGCCTTTTCGTAGAGCACGGCTAGCTTAAATCGAAATACAGACTCAAAGGGATCGAGAGCCTTGATGGTTATTCGATACTCGGTAAGTTTCTCAATAAAATCACCCATAAAAGCCTAATCATTCTGATACAATCACAGTTACTAACAATAAACAGAAAAAATTAGGTACAAACATTATACAGCCATGGGAAATTAAGTGATTTGACCAATTATACGATTGGAAATCAGTTCATACCATAACACCTCAATTCATTCCGGATAGGCTTCTGAAAAAAATATGGTATCAGTTTATTATTGAGAGAAAACTACTGCCATCTCGTATTTCCTTGAAGCTAAGTGTTTTTATTATAAATATAAATTTTAATATATAAATACCTAAAATAAAGAAATTATTAAAAACCTATCAGCAGCTTTACCTTCAACGATGAAACCAACAAAACGAGGAGGTAGTATAAAAAAAACTTTAATACCTAATTTAAAAAAAATAATTTTAATAATTATCTTTCTTAATAAAGCAAACAAAAAATAATAAGAATAATTGAATATTCTCATCAATTGTTTTCGGTTCCCAACAAAAGTAATATTTTCATATAATACTTGATGAAATGGCAAAAAACATGTAATTTAGGTTTTCAGTCTTTTACGTCGCCCTTTTTTTCTTTTTGGAATCTTAATTCCACAACAGTTTTATTTTCCCTTCTTTTTATATATAAACAAAATAAATATGTTTATTAACGATTAATTTTTTTTTCAAATATGTATTACTTACAATATTATTTCATATACTACATGGTTGTAAGAAGGGTGGTGTTAGGGCGTAATTAGACTGAATGAAATTTAATAGGAAGCAAATTGAAGTACCACGGGAATTTGAAAGAAATCTCTGATATTAACATAGCATTTGATTTATTAATTTTAAGGACATATGAAATATCTTTTTCTTAACTAAGCAAACATACAAATGATAAATGATTAAACGTAATGGTAGCAATTATACAAGAAGGACTTACAGACTAAACATGCAAAATAGCTATCTAATGAATAAAGATGATTAATGACTAATACAAAAAAAAACATTGATTAGGGGCGATAATAAAACATTAATAGAAATTTCTCCATGCTAGCATTATGGCCAAGATATAACAAAATAAACAGGAACGATATAATGAAGAATTTAAGTGATCACGGCCTGAAGGGTTAATACGATTAATTAGCGTGAATTGTCTTTTGGTCTCATATAACCACAATGAGTAGTTGATCATCAGCAGCAGTATTAGTCGGCGATTTGAGACCTTATGATACTGAAATGGGACTCACGATTTGTGTGTTCTCTTTATCAACTATCCTTTCATCTGGTGTCACAGCCGAGCTCCTGGTGCGTGACGCTGGACGTTCTCAATAAAGAATATCGGCTTGAAAGTGGCAAGCGGTCTTAGCTGCGTAGGTCTAGTAGAACAGTCCAGCTCTGCGTCCATGCAGCAAGTGCCCGCAGCTCCAAGCGTCAATCCCCCTCTCCTTGATTTTGGCGGTAAAGTATATTTCCGATCTGAGAGGCAAGGATCGGTTCGTTCCTACAGGCGAGTAGTACAGGTCCACGGCTAAACAGGTGGTGATAAATAAAAACCATATATGGGCTTTTATAATTATCATTTAAGTGCTTATAAGATGTTTTTAAGAGGTTATTAATTAAAACTGCACAATTGCGCATCCAGAAAGTTTATAACGTACATATTTTTTCGAAAGTACTTCGTCGTTGTTAATTTTGACTGCTGATCACGAAGCTTTGGGTAGAGAGACGCTTACATGACTCGATTTTGAGGTGTTTGTTCCGATTTGCCATCTATAGAACCAATTTTCGAAATCAAATAAATGATTTTGAAGGGCTATAGATGCCAGGATTGGGTCTCTGTGAGAAGAAATAATGGCTGTAATTAATTAATAATGGCTGAAACAAAGTAATAGTATATTATAATTTAATCTAGCCTATCTTTTCTCTTTAAAAATAAAAATAAGTAAATATAATTTCATCAGCTAAAGGAAATGAAAAGTTATGGAAGTTACCAAAACTAACTTAAAATTTTGGTAACACGAACCGCAATAACTTAAAAAAAATATTATAAATTAAATATAAATATTTTGTTTAGTCGCGAACCTGGACTGCCCGCCAGATGGAACGGACCGGTCCTTGCCTCTAAAATCGGGAATACTGTACCGCCAAAATTAAGGAGAGGGGAGAGCGACGCTATTGAGTCACTTCACTTGCTATTAGATCGCCGAGCGGACTTGCTCTACCAGACCTTCGCAGCTACGACCATCGCACACTCCGCTCTCAAGCCGTTATTCCTCTGAGAACGTCAAGAGGTCTTAAAGATTGTTACTCGCCAGAAGCTATGCTGAGATGATGATAATTGAGTATACATCACACAAATTGTAAGTCACATTTCACTATCATAAGGCCTCAAATTGTCAACTAATTTTTCTCCTGATGATCAACGTATTACATGGTACCAACCGGACAGTTCAAGTTAATTCATGATATCATACTCATTGCTCCTTCATGTCGTGATCACTGGCGAAGATAATAATAATTCGCACATCTTCGAGCCTTATTGAAATCTTCAGTATAACGTTCATTTTGTTGTTTATATCTTTGGCCATTATGCTAGCATGGAGCATTTCTGTTATTCTTAATTATCGCTCCCATTCATGTTAATAATTTTTTTCTGCTTTTTTTTTTTGTCTAAGATTAATTTTGTTCATTAGATCGCTAAGTTACATGTTTAGTTTTAAGTTATTTTTGTAGACGCTATTATTAATTTGTATCTTCTTTTACATACATATTTAATAGTATTTAAGAAATCTCGCATGTTATTTAAATTAATAAATCAAACGCTTTGTTAATATCTGAGATTTCATTCAAATTCCTGTGGTACTTCCATTTGCTTCCTATTAAATTTATTTAGTCTAATCACGCCTTAACATATTTAATAAAAAAATGTATACATTGATTCGGGTATAGATTGTTCATTCAGAGCTTCGATGCAAAATGGTAGAGTCTACAAATTGGTAGCATATCCCTTGTGACATTGACGTCCATAAAACACCTGAACACATGATAATATACCAAAAATCGATAGTGTAATGCAAGAAAACCTTTAGTTTTGGTATTATCATTATTCATGTTAAACATTACTAACACGATAACAAAACATTAGACTCTAAAATTGTTTTAAAATGTATGTAATTTTAAAATGTGTCTTTTAAATATTTGACTCAGATACCGACAGATGTTTTAATAATAAAAAATTCGATGCACAGAGAATATTGTAATATTTAAATAATGTTATAACTTTCAGGAATATTTTATAAATATATAATACAAAGAAGGCACTATACATTTTACAATATTAAGAAGGAAACTGGAGGCAATCGTCGTCTTGTTGGCTCCCCAGCTACCCAACATTGTGCATATTCCCAAGGAACAAATTTTGCATGAATGAAATTATGTTCATGTTTAGCATTTAAAATTTGCAAGTTTTATATATTTAGGTTATTTGTATCTTTAAATAAACTCTACTTTTTCTGTTTTAGTGCTAAGTTTAGTATTGTAATATTTCTTGAGAGAACGTAATTCCCAATATTAATACAGGGGAGTGTACAATTTTTTTTCAAGTGTACCCATTTATAAAGTATTATTTTATGTTCTTTTACTTACTGTTTTGTTTATATGTAAAATATTGCTATAAAACCCTATTTTGAAAGCTGTTATATTTTTGAGCTATTATTAGCTTAGTAAGTATATTACTATTGTAAGTAAATAAAATATAATATAATTAATACTAGTAAGTATGCTAATAACCTAGCGAAGAATATAAAAGAAAATGTGATTTAACATTTATTTAAATTATTCAATGATGAATCAATGAATGAATGAATGAATAAAGCCTTTATTACAAAAAATTAACAGGAATTATTAAAATAATTTTACTACAGATACTATATACAATTTTTTGCTTGTTAATTTATGTAGGCCTTCCCCTTAGGGAGTGATGGTCTTCCAATTTCCAATTTCCAAATTCCAAAGTTGGAGACCAATTTCTACTGGGAAGTGATTCAATGATAATTATTTAAGATAATTATCATTGATTAATTAATTTGTTTGCAAAAACGTTGTTTAGCTTCAAGTGTACATAGACGGAGTAGCTTTAGCCTTGCTAATGTTTGGAATGTTGTTAAGTATGTTACAGTGGAGAATGACGAATTATGATTCACCATTTTAAGCTAGAAACGTTATACAAATATTGTAGTAAATTGTTTCAACAATTCATATTCTAATTACAGCAAATGGTGACTTTAAATCTAAAAGAATACACACTATTTAATTTGTATTAAATTGCAATAAAATTGAAAATTAATATTTCAACGTTTACTCTAAAATATATAACGTTACTTTGTGCTATTTTACTCCTTTGTTACTAGGGCTACAAGGGACAGTGGGTTCAATATCCAATCTCACAAAATCTTGTTTGCTATGGAAATAGGACCTCTGCTGAATTTCAGGGCGTTCTAAAATATAACACAAACCTTAATAAAAGATCAACGATTTTTGTTTAAAGATATTATAGGGGACAGTATATAGATGAGGTATTTTAGGTCATTTTTTATTTATTCTAAACTATTTAAACGATACAATAAAAAATATTTCCAAAGAATGGAAATAATTTAAATTAATATTTAATAAAACTGGTGGTAATACAAACGAATTAATAAAACATTTTTAACTATTGTTAACATAATTTTAAAAATTATTACTTTTAAGTCAAAATAACTTATACATATAGGATTATGTGTTTAATTTTTCATTATATACTATATACCATATATAGTATACAATCTCAGTTACCGTACTGTCCTAAACTTATGCTATTTATATTTCTGTTTAACTTAAAACATTTTTTGTTTTAGTTCTTAACTTTCATTTTAATGTTGTAGTTTTTTTTAAATAATGCAAAACCACGTATTAATAAAATAGAACTGCCCGTTATGCAAATTAACTGTTTTTTATTTTGGATATTGATAATGTTGAGGAGACCAATAATAGTTGAGGATTTAAAATCATATTAAAAGTAGTCGTTTACATTTTTTTTCATTGTTTCATCATTTTTTACAGGAGTAGTTTAATTCATTTTCATACCCAGTAGCCCGTAACAATACTACTTATTTTATTGCATCCTGAAGATCATTCATTATAATTAATTTGTCTTTGAAGCCTTACATAAAACTTAGCCAGTTTTGCACATTTTTTTAGTTTGTGAATAATTTATCTTCTCTTATTTTACAATAGCAAAAACTAAAACTAAATAAAATTGTAACACTTTGCACTAGTTCATATAGATAATTTAAATAAAATAAATCTGAGACAAAGAAATGGGATTGAATTGAGTGGGCCTCCGCCCTGGCTGGCTTAAGAATCGGGAATAATAGGAGCGGGCGGTGGTTGATATATAGTCGAGGAGACCTAATCCGGCTAACAAACGAGCCTTGATAAATTAGGCGAGATGGGGTGCCTGTAGGCCCACTCTTCTCATTGAAAAGTACCCATCTCCTTCTTCTGATTTATAGTCTGCGGCCTGGCCGATGTACCCACGTGGAAGGACTACTTAGAGTACGAAGGCAGCGGAGAATGGACTATAATTAACAAGGAAGATCTGTCTTTAGAAGTAGTGAGAGTACACAACTGTATATGATGACAACCTCTAGGAGCATGCGCTGGAAAATTAGCGAATTTTTATGTATGATTATAATACTACCTCTCCATCACACGAAAAGGCACCAGTGGTAGCTCAGGGAGTAGAGACTGTTATCTATAAAATAAAATAACTGTAAGGTTTTGGGTTTAAATCCGGCTGTGATAAATAAATTATTCAATCTCTCCTCCTCAATTATAAATTATTCAGCCTCTCCCAATTTACCCCAGCTACGTCTGTTCCAAGCAGAACGGTGCCATAATACTCCTATGAAGTTTTGTATGTCGTCCCGCCATCTCGTAGCTGGTCTCCCTCTTCTCCTAGTGCGGTGTATTGGATACCAATCCGTTGTTGCCTTAGCCCAGTGTGTTGATGCCATTCTTGCAATGTGTCCAGCCCACTGCCATTTAAGCATACTGCCTTGAGAATATCGCGCGTACCAGTCAGCTTCCGTAGTTCTGTCTTCTTTATTCTCTCCCTTCTACTTTTCCTTAACATACTTCGCTCCATTGCACGCTGAGTGATTGCTAGGGATTTAGATAAATCATTATTTAGGCTCCAAGTTTGGCATCCATAAGTTAAAGAGGGAATGATACAAGCATCAAAAATTTTTCTCTTGTGATGTATGGCCATGTTGCTTTTAAAAATATTTTTGTGTGACCAAAATTTGGACCATCCTATTTTAATCCTTCTATTCACCTCTTTCTTGGATTTATCTGCAAATGATATGAGTTGCCCTAGATAGATTGTTTCTTTAACCCATTGGAGTTTGCTGGTAACGAGAAATATTTCTTCTTCTTCGGCATTTGTCATCAAGACTGATTTGTTAAAATATATCTCCAGTCCAGCCTCATTTCCTACTAGGACTAGCTCTTCTAGCATTTTCTTCAGTTCAGATGGTGAGTATGAAATGAGAAGTACATCGTCGGCGAATCTCAGATTTGACAGTTTGTTACCATTAATGTCTATCCCAAAATTCTCCCAGTGAAGGTTCCTAGAAGCATTATAAACACTAAAACATTCTGATCATAACAGATTTTTCAGGGCCAGGAGCTGGTTTCTCAGGTTCAACTTTAATTTTAGCATTTTTTTTTTGTTTCTCTTTCTTTTTTTGAGATTTCATTGTCTTTTCATCATCGATGAAGACTTGAAACATCTGATCTATTGGTTTGATTATCATCTGGAAAACCAACGTCAAGGTCTTCGATTTCAGCAGTCAAAGCAATTTGAAAAACATTGGGTTAAACCATTTTTTTAATTGTCGTAGTTACAGAATTCGTAATACATAATCCGACGATTTCCAACAATGGTTTTCTAAAATTACATCGAAAGAAATGAGAATGTCTTCGACAACGTTAAAAGAAATCGAGTCATAAGTTTCACCAAAATTCGACAAATCGTGTGAAAAATGGCCGATCGTGAAAAATTTCTGATTTCCAATACCGCCGAAACAAATAGCTGATTTTTCAGGTCCAACGCAAGAATTTCTGATCAAATTTAAGTCCGAACCTGTATCTAAAATTGCTCTATAATTGTAAGGACCCATCTTAATTGAAATAATATTAAGATCGTTACGTACATTGGATCTCCTGAGGTCATCAAATTTACTTTTTGTAAGGAAAGACACGTTTTCGGGCAATCCTTACTTTTGTGGCCAAATGAATCACATTCAAAACATTTAGGTCCCTTATCGCGGTCAAGGAACTGCAACGATTCGTGGGATAGGTATCCAAAATTATATAATCGTCCAGGTGATCGTTGTTTTCTCGAATCGTATTTTTTATCGGATTTGGCGTCTCTGCTATTATCAAAATCACGTGTTTTCTTCATATAATCGCCCTTACGGTCGTGGAAATTACGGTTTTTCTTCATTTTGTCATAAATATGTAACATAATTTGAAAAACCGCGGTCGTGGATGCAACTTACAAAATGGTTTTATTTAGGAGACAATCAGGTATATTATCGATGACGTAGTCGAAAAAGCAAGTAAGTTCTAGGTCCGAATCCCGAGAAATTTCCAACATGCTGTACAGATATGAAATAAACGATTCGTCCGGTTTTGGCTTGGTAGTTCTTAAAATATCATGCAATTTCTTACTGTCTAGTTTTTTACCGAACTCGTTTAACAATGATCATTTTAATATCGGCCATGTACTTGCACATTTTTAGTAATTTACGAATTTCTGAGCCGATGGGAATAAAAGGCGGCGGGAATAAATGCCACGCTGTCTGTCATCAAATCCGCAAAGTTCGGCCATATCTTCGATATCCAAAATCCAAGAATCAACTGATTTAGTTAAATCATTCCCCAAAAAAGTCGAAACCACCGATTCCATATCTTTGAAAGACGTACAATAATTATAGTTATTACTTACAGTCTTGTTAATTTTAACGTCATCATTTTCAGTACTTAAATTGTAATGTTGTTCATCGTACTCCAATAAACGTGCAAACCCGGATCACAATGCGATGATGCTTTGAGATTCCGTTGTCGGCATATCTTCTCCAAATGAGCTTTAGTTTTTACTTCGTAATCCATCGTAATTCTTCAAAAATAGTTCGTATCTGATCACGAAAAGTCATTAAAATTAACACAATGTCCTTAATTGACTAAAAACGGAAATTCCGAACACGAGTAAAGCGGCCATCAGTAAGTTGGGGATTTCTGTAATGATTGAACGAATTCACAATCACTTTACTTTTAAGCCTTAACAACTATAAAAAAATCGGTTAAGTAGTTTAGGATTCCATCGCGGACAAACAACGTGACACGTAATTTATATATATATATATATATATAAAATACATATATATATATATATGTATACATAAATATATATAATATTTATATGTATATATAAATATATACATATAAATATATATATATGTATATTTATAAATATATATATATATATATATACATACATATATATATATATATATATATATATATATATATATATATATATATATATATATATATATATATATATATATACATATATATTAAGATTACTAATTTCTTTAAGTAATAAATACAAATAGCAAGTTGGTTTTAATATTTAAATAATTACTACTTCTTAATAATAAGTAAAACCATAAATATCTAATTTACATTTGACATGGGAATATTAAATTCAGAAATTTCTATTACCTCAGATTTTATACTAGATGATATAGACATATCATTATATATGAAAACAAATATATGCATCGTTGATCATTATACTGATTATCATAGTTAAAATTACTATACATGGACCCGTAAAATATGTATTAAAATACCTTTTCGACTCAATGAAATATTTCAATATGGATCGAGTTAGATTTAAACCAATAAAGTTGAATGAAATAAAATAGTGAACTTACATTAACTATTGAGAATTTATAAATAAATACATCTATATTAATATTCGTAATAATAAACGGGATGAAACGTATAGAATCGTGGCATAGAAGACAATAATGCTAATGTATAAATACATATGTAATAATAATATGTATATGTTATTAATAATATGTAGAAAATGAATGATTACAATATAATATATAATTATAATATAAGATATAATTATATTATTTATATATATGAGAAAGAAAATGGTCCGTTACAAATAACATTTGTTATTTATGTAATGTAGGAATTTGATTTAGGAAATATTATTCACGTATGAAATCACTAATTAAACATATCCAATCACTATAATAAAATTATAATTATGTTTATGTTTGTCCGAGTTCCTGAGCTAGTTGGAAGCGGTGGAGATAATACATTAACTGTACATCAGAGGAGAAGAAGCAGAGGGATACATACACTATATGTTGTCTGCAACACCATACAATGATTAAATTCTACCATCACTGTTCGTCATTGAGTCTCAACTTGAGATACAATCAATTAATTGAGGGTCTTCGACCTTACCTCTAAAGGTCACTTTAGTGACTAATTTAGTCAGATTAGAACACAGGTATGCCTTTGTTCATTAGAGTAGGTAGTTAACGTCCATAAATTCATTAAAACTATGAACAATCCCCACAGCAAGTTTTTAATAAATTTAGAAATAAGCAAGAAAAAATATCATAATTATTTTAATTAAAAAAATGATTTTGCTTGTCGATATAATAAAAATTATCGAGGACAACAAGCTGACATATTCAAAGACAATTTTGGAACTTGTGTTTTTAGGTGGACAGCGAATATAATTTAAAAAAAATATCTGTACCACTACAACACCCATGAAGTGTCTTTGTCCTAGACAATGCTCAGCCTCCAGATTTCCTCCCTCTTTTGGGTACCCACGTTATAGAGGCTAGGTGAGCCCCAGGAGAGTCCTAGATTTCAGAAGACCTATCTTTGGCAGCTAACAAAGTATATAAAAGTCTGCAATGAAGCAGGATTTTAACCCAGGATCTTCGGCACGGCAACTCCACTACTAAGCCACTCCACTGATATAGTTATATAACATAATTAACATACTGAAAAAAAGTATTAAAATAAATTGATATTGCACCAACATCCAATCAATTTATGAAGCGTCCCACATGACAAGGAATGCAGGATCCGTCAGCATTAGTTATTGGACCGTCATTCTTCAAGGAAAGGTTTCTAGATTCGATACCATGCTTAACCAAAGCGGAATCGAACCACATATTTATTGGACATACAATTAATTTGTATTTAACAGAGAACGTTAGATATTTGTAATGGAATAATTATTCTATTAATTATCTAGCATACATGACAGTTACGAGCTGTACTGATGGAATATTGCAATGGATCCCTGTGTGGTTTTACCCAATTTTCGATAGAAGACATCAGAAGTATATTAATATTCACAAACAATCTATCTATGTTGAAAATAACATGATGCTTTAGTCATATCATATGTTATACCAATATACTATGTAAAATGTCAGTGGAAAAATTCCAAACAGGAAACATAAGTACTTGTCAACGGTGAAAGACGGGTATTAGTGTTTAATATTTTAGTTTCACCTACTAAAGGCTCTTTGTTGGTATTTTCGCACTTATTTCAAAACATATATTTTATTTCTGTTATCAGCTTTTGCTTTTCGATATTTTTATTATTATTTTTACATATTTCAGATTTTGTTTAATGTTTTATGATTATTAATGTTTGATGTTACAGTTTTTTTTAATTGACTTATAGCGTTGTTAATGTAGGAATACAGAAAAAAAAAGTTTCGAAAAGGTCTTGACGTGCAATATAGTTAGGATACGGTGATTGCTGGGGGGAGACACAGCGTTTAAGTTAATATTTTTCATGCTTGCATAGGTGCCCCATTAACCATAAAGGTATTTACACACTTGCACTCACATTATGCTCACTAGGCTAGAACGGGGTTGCTGGGTTGTGAGATAGACCATGTGCATAGTGATGGTCCACCGTCCGTCGGGTTTTTCAACAAACCCAACAACCAAGATTACGATAGGAAGATGACAGATTTGTCTATTTTTAAGCAAAAATACTTCATAATACATTATAATTAATATTATGATAATATATTATATTATTATATTAACATGAGCATAATGTTATTATACTTCTTTCATTCATAAGAACGGAATGGATTTGTGGGTGAGCATTACCTTACTAATCTCTTAACCTGATTTTACTTAATATTATGACAGATAATTATTTATTCTAAACCTTCTCAAAGCCCAGAGTGGTACAAGTATTTTTCAAGGATCATATTGGTATAGTTGTGACTAATTTTTAAGGAGTAAATATTGAGTTGCTGGACGAAATAACAATAAAACATCCGGGAAGTAATCACTTTTTAATTATTATCGTCATAACCGTAATTTTCAACCGATTTCAACCACTAACTGCTTTTCTTTTTGCAGAATCGTAACATTGACCATGATGCAGCACGCACCACTAAAATTATCTGGTTTTCAACAGAAGCCAGGCAAACTGATTGAAACGCAATGATTGTTAGTAATGATGGATGTTAATATTCATCTGATATAAAATTCTATTTCTTTTTAAACAGTTAAGATGATTGTAACGTTTTTCGGATAGAATTAAAAAAAAAACAATAATGCTAAATTACATTACTACAACTTCCCTCTGTGAATTGTTTAAATAATAAAGAATTTTTTAAATAATAAACTTCCATTATAAATGTCTCGCGTTGCCTATATATTTATTAAAAATTCTCCAAATTGACAAATAATCAGAGCATAGGTATCGGGTCCGATTCCGATTAAGTTAAACAAGACACAGAACATAGAAACCAGAGAAACCATAGAAACCATGGTCCAATAACTAATGTAGACGGATCCCGCATATTATATAATGCGTGACGCTCTTTCTATTGAATGAATGATATTTGGGAGCAATATCAATTTATTTTTATTATAACAATTTATTCATGCAATTTATTTTTGCAGTAAAATAATTACTAAATATAGCGCCAAGGATTTGAAGAAATTACAAGAATAAAGATGGTTGGATTATCGGAATAACAAGCGGTTAACCTAAATATATTATTCAACAATCCGCATAACATACGCATGATTGAATAGCAATCAATACTTGTGAATGCATAAATCATACGCAGAATTTGGATTTATGTTTCAGTAATCTTTCTGGATTAGTATGGAGCGAATAAGCTAGAATTTAGATTCTGTTGTTTTCCAGGTTGTATTAAGTAGAATAATTTTTCATTCCCGCACAACAACGAGGGGAAACTACGATCCGTCAGCGGTGGCGTAACATATTTGTAATTTTCCGAAACCAGGATGTCTGAGGCGGCTTGAGTTCATATATAATTCATCCGTGTAAAGTGGGAATTTTGGTGAGGCTTTGATCTCAATTCTTTTTAAGAGGGCTTGGAGATAATCCTACTCTTTGAGGAGTCAGAAATTGCCTACAAAATTCCTCTTCGGAATGTTCCTAAGCATTCATTTTTTTACAACTCCATCACATTTGTGTCCTTATCTTATTTCTTTATCGTTGTAATTTGGTACCTTATAAGATCCAGGATATGATTGCTAAAAACCTTTATGCATTTTCATACTATTAAGCTTTTTTTTTTTTTTTTTCATCATCATAATATTAAAAATTAGAAAATAAATGGGTGCTTTTTGGATTTACTGAACATGGATAGTAATTTTGTTAAATTCTTATATGCATTTTCGTTATTTTAATTTGATCTAATCTTTTAAACGATTTAGGGATTTTTAGCGAGTTCCTGACATCATACAGGCTCAGCACACCGTTTTACGTCCCTACCGAAGAACGTATATAAAGATATATATTAGGGTGGTCCATAACTATATGGGAAAAATAAAAAGTTAAAAACATCTATGTCCACACGGATCAATTGGATAATATTTAGGACTCCCTATGAATTGAAAGTTGGTACTTTGTATTTTCGTTTCTAAGATTTTGAAGGGAAGAAAATGGTAAGTCCACTTTTTAATCTAAAGAGCCTTTATTTCTACGTAAAGATGGCAAGTTACTTGTTGATATTGTCGGAGGCACTGAAAAAGTAGACAGAATAGCGATACTCGTCACTGGAAATGGAATAGAGACGTTAATAGGCGTTCCAAAGATTATTCAAGGGACTGGCCACAACTTGCCTAAACGCTCTTGATCATTGGAACCTGAGGGAAAACGTCCGTGCTCTCGTTTTTGACACAACAGCTGCCAATAGGCTTGAAAGGTGGTGCGTGTGCTGTTCTTGAAGGGAGTCTAAAGATTAATCTTGTATGGATTCCATGTAGGCACCATGTACTTGAAATTGTGCTCTCGTCTGTTTTCTGTGCAGCTTTTGGAGTAAGTGGGGATCCAGATGTTGCTATTTTTAAGCGTTTCAGGAAACACTGGCCTCAGATTAACGAGGAAATATACTCTTCATGCAGTAATGATCTGTTTGACTCCAAAAACCAAAAAGAAGCTAAGAGAAGAAATGATGGCCTATTACACTACTAGGTCGAAGCATAACCCCGATTGTGATGTGAAGAGGTCTGCTTTAGTGGCATTTAAACGCTTCCTGTGGTTCTTTTCTGAACATTTGATTGGCCTGGCTCTTCGATTCCCGTGTCAGTGACACCAAAATTGAGATGGTCAAAAACCTAGAGCGCCCACGAAAGGGTAAGGCTCTAAAGAGAGTTGAAAGTAAATAGTTTAAGCATGATAGTCCTCTGGAGATATATGTCATGCACCGTACAACAGAGCATTTTGATATCCTATTGAAAAACGGAAAAGAAAAATCTTTATCTTTCCTTTGCAAAAACCCTATGTAGTGAGTGGCCTTCTGATCCCAACTTCATTCAACTGCACTCAAAGAAAAAGTATTCAAAATGAAAGTAGTAAATGACTGTACTGAGTATTGCACTGATTAAAAAATTTAATACATGTATCACCAGGAATGAAGAACAGTTTCGGTATCTTCTCCAGTTTGTTCAACTGCACAGACAACAGCTTCCAACGTCCAAGAAGGCGACGTGAATGGACGATCGCGGTAGTAAGCTTTTGTGAATATTGAGAGTATTACATGTAGAATTAACATTCCAGAAACTTGCTATTGCAAATGTAAAATAACATTTCCACTGTATTTCTTTATAAAGTTATTTTAACAAAATATCGGTGATTTATTGAAAATTCTGTTTTTGACCTAAACAGTGTAAAATCATAGCGACCTCTAAATATTAACGAAATAACCTGATTTTTTTTCCTCAGTTGTAAAATGCCATATGGAATAAGGGCAGGCTTGTGGAGAATATGTTTTCCAAAATTCAAAATTTAAATTTTTGGACCACCCTAATATATATATATATATATATATATATATATATATATATATATATATAATGTGTGTGTGTAAATAAAAGTCACATTCATTCTAAATAAGAATCCTCTATATGTCGTAATTAAGATGAGTATTAAGATATTTTTATTCTTTAGAGTAACGCTGCCATATAGCTAAACATTTTTCCCTCTACCGTTGATTGTCCGATACTTATGGAGATTTAGAGAAATTTTTTGGCAATAGCTCTCTCATCTGCGGACAATGAACGGTGCACTAAACCGTACAAACGATTACAAAGGGGTGATGGCATTTCTGACAGTGGAGGAAGCACATGCATTCTGTGCGGTCCCTGTGACAAATGATACAATGCTACTGCAGTATCTCGGCCAGCTTGCTCAGCGCATTTGGGAGGTAGGAACTGATTAAAAATAATTTATTTTTCAGATCCAAATCAATTTTATTTAACGAAATTTACTTGAATACACAAAATATATAGGAAAATTGTGGACAAATAAATCATGTATGCGAGCTTGCATAGCACGTTTTGTAAAAATTACTGATAATATATACATATTCAATTTTATATAACAAAATCGTCTACCAAACATGAAATACATAGGAAAATTAGGGATAGATAAATTATGTCTGTTAGCTTGCATACTGCATTTAGTAGAAAATAATTGACTAAAAGTACATTATTTTTCCCGTATCCGAAATAATTTGAGATACAAAACTTTGTTGAAAACAAAAGATATACAGGAAAATTGGAGATAAATAAACCAAGTCTGTGAACTTGCATGGCGCATTTGGTAGCACATTGGTGTTTGAACTGATTAAAAATACAAATTTTTTCCTAGATCAAAAATAAAAGTTTTAAATAATAATATTGTGTTGAAAACACTAAACATTAAGGAAATTTGAAAATAAATAAACCAATCAATAATATTTCATAGTTAATAGTTCATCTTAAATTTGAATTTGAATTAAATTGAGAAAAACATTTAGTAATCTTTGAAATCCGTGTTTTTGTAAACTACATAGCATTTTAAATGTTTTTAAGTAAAGAACGACATACTATAATCATAAAAACAAAAAAAAAAGTGCGCTACTGGATGTTTCAATAATGTTAAGTACAAAATCACATCTTTCGATGACTAATTGTTTTTGAGTTATGACAGTAACATATTGGCAAATGAATATTTCAATTAAGATCACTAAACCTAATTAATTTTTCGACTATAATAGTTCCTCTACTCAGCTTAAGAAAGTTAACAGAGCTTCTTTTGTCGTGTTTAACCTAAGTTTAATAACCAGAAGAGATACAGTTTATCATAATTTAATATAACAACATGTTTTGTGTTGTTTATAAACATTATATAATGTATCGATAGAGGGATGACATAAAGCGAACAATACCCGCATTGTAGCTGAATGCAATAATGCGAAGATTTATGATTAAAAGGAAAGCAATATTAAAAGATAACGTTTTAAATGGTTGAGTTGTCCTCTTCAATTATAGTTATTTTCCATTAACTTAAATAGTTCAAGGTAAAGTAGCAACGATTTCATAATACACAAGAACTTTTATCGTAATATATTTTGTTATTTTTGTCGGTTAATACACTATTTTCTTGGTAAAAAACAAGAGATTTATTATTTGTTGCTATTCTTTTGGCATTTAAAAAATATCCGATTTAATATGCTGTAAATTTATTTACTGGACTTGTTAGATAGGCTTTATGAAATATTCTTCTCATGTTACTCCATCATCAAACCTTTGCTTGATTATTTAATAAATAAAATTCACACCTCCTGGTCATCTGATCCTTTGTTCTACTTGATAATAATAAACCATTTTAAAATAGATTTTTATGATAATATTACAGAGAACACCATATACTAATTGAGAGTATAGGTACATACCTAAAAAAGCTCTACATAATAATTAATGAGGTAATAAAGATACTAATTTATTAAGGGCCCTGAAGTAGTTAAAACTTTTAGTTACCGGCTATATTTCAAGGGAAATTTCGTTCGTTTACTTCCAAACTTTATTATAAGATAATTAAAAAACACTTTTTTTTTCAATTTTGTATTACTCTTTCGGCATAATTGCATGACCTCTGTGAAGTTTAGTATATTGGATACTAAAGTTTAGCATTAAGTAATGTAACTTCGGGTAATATGGCACAAAATAAGCTTTTTTGGAAATAAAATAAAATTTTATTAAGATAAATCAGTTTTTATTGGTTAAATCAGTCCTTTGAACTTAATAGCAATCAACAATTATAAATATAAGGTTATTAACTATAAAAAAAAAAAATCAACATTTTTTTTTTAATTTTTACATATCTTAGGTCGTGGTAGGGTAATACGGCCTAGGGCAATATTGACCACAAATGTAGTGAGCCATATTCCCCTTCATAACAAATGCAATAAAAAAATAGAATAAATAAATTTTGCATTATTTTGCAGAACGAAATTCGCAGAAAAAAAACTTCAGTTTCCGATCCTGAGCATTCTTCATGAACCCACAATTTGTAACATATGCATTGAACCCATACTTCACTACTGGTATTCGCAGAATAGAGATCTTTACAATACAATCACTTCGCATCATTAACATTGCTTATATCTGGACTTTCGTCAGAACTGTCGTCGCTCATAGGCTCGTTTTCTTCTTCTGAGCCGGACATTTCTACCTGCTTGGATCTTGGTGTTGTCTTTTTACCTTTTCCCTTTCCTTTTTTACTTTATTCAGTGTCTTTTTGATTTGGTCTTGTTTCTTTTTTATAGTCTTGCAATTCATTTTTGAACGAGGATGAAGTAAGCAATGTCGGCTTAGCAGCCTTTCTGCTTCGGTTAGTAGTTTTTCTAGGTGCCTATTGTGGTATCGGGGACAATTAAAATAGCGTTATAGTTATTTGGTTACCACGTAATGGGAGCTGCAACTAGTTCTTGTGAAATTGGTTTTCGTGGAGCCATTACCTATTGAAAAAGGCAACTCATTGCTCTGCCAGTGATCACCTATTTAAACTGAAGGGAATGACAACCTAGAATTTTAAATTCAACTTAATTTTTTTTTTAATTCGGAAGAAGAAAATCTGGGGTTTTGACTTCAGTGGGACCGAAAAGTATACTCAGACAGTAATGGGAGCATCTTCGCTAAGGTGTTCTGATTCCGGGACTGTCCGGAGGTGGCAGGTCTGAATTCATAAGTCGCAGGCGTGACTCGACTCAGAAGCATCTGAGAATTCCATGGAGGAGTATCGCTGTTTGATTTGCCCAAACACAGCCCGCCTTACTAGAAGGAAAAAGTGGGTTTGGAGCTTCCAGATATTGCCAGAGTGGTTTATATATGTAAAGAAAAGGCACTGATTTTGAATCAGTAACAGTTGTATGTTCATGAAAAAATAATGTAAAAAAATGTAATGAAATGCCAGGGAAAAAAATATGAACAAAAAAAAAAAAAGAAAACACCAAAATTACGCCAGAGTAGTTTATTCTATACTAATTTTATTCCTAATTTTTACCTTTGAACAATTGCCTAGTAACTATTTCTGTTCAAAGGACTATAACTTTATTATTATTTAAACTAAACTAAAAATGAACATAGCATATAAGCATTCAAAGAAGATGCATAGAAATTGTTTGGAAGTTTCCAAATGATGATTAATGCATCAATAGTATTTATTCATGATTATTTTATAAATATTTCATTGCATTTAATAATATGAATTAGTCTTGTTATCTACATAATTACATATGTAAGTCGCGAATTCAACGAGGTTAATAGGATAAAACACTAGGCAATGCAGTTCAGAACTGTAATTTAAAAAACCTAGACTAACCACAACAAAGACATTAGAGCGTGGACCAGGTCATGTCTAGATGCCTTGGGAACTCAGTTTCGTTCTGAGTTATTTACTGAATTAGCAAATCTGTGTGGATCTTAGCTTATTCGTACAGCAGCATACCACCCACATAGCAATGGAAAGATAGAACACCTTCATAGAACCTTAAAAGCAGCTATAATGGCTCTCTCTTCGAACCGTCTGGTCTACCGTCTTACCTACTGTCTTGTTGGGACTTCGGTGTTCAATTAATGAAGCAGCGCAAGCATCTATTGCAGAACTTGTATATGGTACCCAACTCTGCATTCCTGGTGATTTTTTTGTTGAGCCTCATTCCGATCCAAAACCCAATCTAGCAACATTAATTAGCCAATTACGTTCCGCTTTCAATAACCTCCAATCTGTTCAACCGCTACTCAAACAATTGCCGAGAACATTTTTCCATAAGGACCTGCGAAGTAGTTCACATGTCTTTGTACGAGTATACCTTGTCGAGCCTCACTAGAAAAACCTTATGAGGGGCCCTATCGAGTCTTGGAACGAAAAGACAAAGTTTTTGTGGTTGAGATCAAAGGCAAACCAATTAGAATCTCAGTGGACAGATTCAAACCGGCTTACTTACTTGACTCTCCAGAGTTTGAAGATTCCACATCTGAACAACAGCCAACAACAAAAACATCGCTTACTCCAGCTGAACAGCCACCTCTAGATGTGAAACAACCTACCACTACAAGATCAGGGCGCCAAGTGCATTTTCCTCGTCGCTAAGTCCAGGTCTTCAGCAGACCTGACCGCTTAAGAGGGAGTAGATGTAGGAGCCTGGCAACGCTGGGAACACTGAGTGTGGGTAACTGGACAGTTTGAAGTCTGATATCAATTTGAACCGCTGTATATCAATATACTGTTTTAATATTATCAAGGACTTATTATTTATAAAAAATAGTTACCAACAAACCTAAAAGTCTTAATATAGAAATTAAATCATCTATTGTCACTAATGTTTTTTTATTTAGTCTGTTTTAATACATTGGGGTAATGACACTACTATCAAATTTATTTGTGTCGTGAAAGTGAAGGCTGAATCGACATCAATCAAAACTCTTCCTTTTTTTAAAGCAAAATCTAGCAATGATCCATTCAAGTATTTAAAGCTGTAAGCATATTCAACTTTATCCCAGGACTGTTCATCAAAGGTATCCAAAAAAGAATTGTTCCAAAATTCCATGCAAGAGTTAATGAATTCGTCTGCATATGTAGATTGTATACCAAGTCAGTGCAGATCCTTCCAAAAATAGCCTCAGGGCCTCAGCATATTTATTTTCTTTCAATCATAACCTTTTACACTCCTGAATAAATAGATTCATCCATGTTTTAGCGTTACAGTCATGCCCATCAAATTTTTCCAAAACCATATCCTTGGCAATAGAGTGCATAGACATTTCTTTGTTGGTGATTGGTACACTTACTTTTTGTTTTTCTTGCACATCATCTAAATGCATATCATAAAAGGCTACATTACCTTCCTCATCCATGTAAATAGGTTTCAGTTCATCTGTTAATAATATTATATATTATGTATCCCGCACATTCAAACTTTTTACAACGTTCTTAACAACATTAGTGGCAAACAATCGTTTATGTGCTTCACTAGTTCGTTGTTATATTGGGAAAGCGAAAATTTCCTCCTGGTTCACCAATTTTTTAGTTTTTACCTTTACTAATGTGCTCTTAGAGTTTGCTCTAGCTTTCGCGACAAAATTAAATTTTGCCTTAATCATCTCCATTAAAAATGGAAACGACTTAAAAATCAACAACTCGTGAATTCAACGACATAACCAACGAGGTGAATAGAATAAAACACTAGTGGATGAAGTTCAGAACTGTAGTTGAAAAAAAACATATTTACAAAGTTATAACTAACTAAATAACTCCAGGTATGTTTAATAACATACCTGAATCAACACATTAGTCGATATTCTGTAAGAACACTCAATAATCAAATTTCTATTATATCAATCTATAGTCTAGCAATGTCTATTATAACTTCGCTCACATCTGTCCCTGAAGGTTATCTCATGCCTGTCTTATATGACTAAGTTAATGATATTTATAATGTTTATAATATTTAAATATGATGTCACTATCTAAATAAAATAAGAATTTTTTTTTTTATCTTCAACAACAAGATATACCAGATTTATTTCATTATTTCGTCTCTGTTATTCTTCAAGACATGATTGCTTTTTTTTGTTTTTTTATTATTTTTTTCGTTAGACCGACGAATCTTTTGCTATACCTATACTTTTAATGTTTTATAAAAGCCTCGTAATATGTGTTCATAATTATTTTATAAGCATTGCCATGTTTATGATAAACTAAAGTAGTCTTGTAAAGTACATGATTGAGGTGTATATGAATATTATATTTTTTCTCAGAGATAACTAAAAAAAAAGTAATTTTCATATTTTCGTGGCTGGCGTTATAATATTGATCTCTGATGTTACTCTGAAAATAAAATAAGAAACATATTTCGATCGTCAACAACAATATATGCTTATTTATTTATTGAGCTAAAGAACCATTTACTATCCCTTCATACTTTCATTGAATAATAATGCCTCCTAATATGTTGAATAGCGCAGAATCAATGAAATACTTTTCTTAGTACATACACGTATATATATAGGAAACATATGTTTTTTAAAAACCGTAAAAATAATAACAGTTTTTTTTTTTTATGGAGAAGATATGGAGTGAAGCTGAGAAAAATAAAAAATTCACTATATATCAAATTTTAACTAGGACTTCATCCAATATTTGATATTTTGACTTAGGTCGAAGCAAAGGGGTTCGAATGTGGTAACAAAATTTGTACAGAAAGGAAACACAAGATATTTCTTTTTACGATTAATTTCATTTAATTCTTTTTTTAGAAATTTGTTTAATAGTATTAATATGGGTTAAATGAGTATTTTATTCCGTAATCTACATGCACAATGCTACAAGAAAAATGGTTTCTGTTCAGTTTTGCAATACCACTTTTTCATCGTAACACCAGTGATTTATCTTAAACACACCAGAAGTTTGAATAGAGTAAATAGTTCTTATAAATAATGAAAACGAAAATTAATTAGCGTACCATACAATTTTAATTAACGAACTATTTTTGTCCTATAAACGAGTAAATTATAAGAGATGTTGAAAATAAATATACTTGTAGAAGTTTTATTGTAAAGCACAGTCAAGAAAATAAACTTTATGTTTTTAATGATGGTGGAACTCCATCTTCATTAATGTTAATGGTCTTGTCGGTGACATTAATATTAAATGCATGTAATTTATTAATAAATTAGCTTAGCTCCTCCTCAGCTCCTTTGATGCCAGCTTTAATTTATGTAAATCGTTATACATATAATTTACCGAACTTAATTAAAAACTCTCGGTAAGTTTAAGTTAGAGTAATTTAACAGAGACCAGGCATCTCCTTTGCAATTTAACGGCCAAAGTCTGCTCAAGGAGTGAATAGACAATTTTCATGGAGTTCTTATTTATTAATGAAGAGAGAGAGAGTAGTAAGAACACGAGATGTTATAGGGAATTCAAGCAGGAAGGAATATTCTAGTCTCAAATGGCTATTGAGATTCGAAGCTCAATATGTAGGAATAATTAGAAGCTAGTTAGTAACAAGAATAAATTAGCTTAGCAGATTTCACAAAAAATAAGGAAGTACATATTAGTTTTAGACTATGTAGAGATGCACAGAAACTTAATTACGTATATTAGACGCATAATTGATGTCTTACATGATATTTTTATGATATTTAATTAAATTAATCAATGAAAGACTGTTATCATCATTAATGTTCAATTGTTCGCGTCTAATCAAATAGATAGAGAATCTGATTTGATTGGGAATTTCCGAATACGTATGTTAGAGACTTAAGTCTTAGTGTTTTAAATTTTTTCAGCAGGTATAGTCCTGAATTTTTACAACGAAAGTAAGTAGTGGAATAAACTAGTGAATAAGCGCAGTCTCAAACAAACAATATGGTCCTACAATACATGACCTTCATGAGTTATATCTGTATATATATTTTGAGAAAGAGGTAGGCTTTAATTATGTTTATCTATTAGCATAAATTTGGATGTAGTGGATATTAATTAAGTAGTAAATACTTTGACAAGTACAGTTCAGTACTCTCTATACTCGAGTTCAGTTTATGGCCCATTTTTCATAGCGCTATAGTTAAAGCTACTTTTGAAAAGATCCTTGTAACTGTTTACTATAGGTAGATTTTATCCTTCTACTGTTAATAACCTAGTGTACAATCCTAAACATGCGATGTGCAGGTCAGATAATAAATCGAATCCATGGATCATTTCCCCTGTTGAGCTTTGACCTGATCAATATGTCAACTAAATCTTCTTATCCCTAAATCCCAGAGCGAGTGTGTAACTGTGATGTTTGGCCCTCTCAGATATTAATGGCAGCGGAATCCGGCCTCGCTCCTATCAGATTCTGTCAAGCCAAATACCAACCATCAATATTCTATTCCAGCGGATTTATCAGATCCTATTTATTGTTTATGCATCAAAGCGAGTTTTTTACTCTGTCCCTATCAGCCAAATATTAAATTAATCCTAAAGTTCCCTAGGTCACCAATTCAGGAAATCTCTACTACCGCTACACACCCGTTTCATGCAATTGCGATAGTTAATTTTAGCTGACGCACTTCGGGTAAATCCTGGTGCTCTCAAGTTGGCATGGCGAGCTCCAAGCTGCTCAACTGGTCCGGATTAAGGAGACTCACCCCTGTAGGAAGTTGTTAATTCCGGGTCGCGGATGAAGTTGTTGGTTAGACAGCTTAAAGTTTAGCAGCAGAATCAGCAAGTTTGGACACAATGATATTTTCCAATCACAGATAATTCAGTTTTACTATCTCATTTTGGTGTAAGTAATCTATGGAACAATACACTAATCGATGCAATAGTACTCAGCTGTTAAGCATCATACAGAGTGGTTGCTAAAATGACCTTGTTAATTATTTGAACTTAGACGGATGGATCAGGGCCATATGGTTTCATGATGTGCTTTTAGAATATATTTGTGAAAAATTACAGTTTGTAATGAAAGAGGTTCATTCAGGTTTTGTAATAAAGGTCGAGGGTTCAATTCCGGCTGTTGTAGATAATTTGTTTAAAGATATCTGAAGACCTCCAAGGGGCTAACCCAGCCTCTATAAAGTAGGTACCCTTAATCGGGGGAAAATTTTCGGTTGATCGTGATCTAGGTAAATAGATAAATCATCTTCCTCCACAACCGTTGTCATAGATACAGCATAGCCTCACCACGTACTGGACCCGACCCTTCATGGATTGTAGTAGTACAGGATAATTTTTTAAATAGTAACATTACAGGATCATGTCACCAATGTAATGAAGTGGCTATTAACAGAAAGATAATAAAGTAATTCTATTTCCTTAAGTAACAGTCAAAACGATAAGTAAATTATGAATTCCAAAAACTCCAAAGGAATGAGTAATATTCAAAAAAATTAACTACCTAAAACCCATTTTATTTTAAATGATACATATAATTAATTGAACAGAACTTCTGAATATATTGTACATCAAGTATCTCATTATACTAATTATATTTAAATGAATACTACATCCACATTAAATAATATTCAAAACGTTTCTGTTAGTAAAATGCTCGCATATTTGCCTGTAGAAACGAAAGAAGAACCTGTTGCAATGGGTTCTTCATTTACTACTGTCAATAAAAATAAAGTGAATACAAATCTTCAAACGCCATGCTCAAACATAGTTGCTATCCTATAAGAGATCAATTTCCAATATTTATCTAATAAAGAACTGATTACCTTCAAAGTTAATCAGTAAAACATCTAGAGGCGAAAAATCATTACTTCTATACATACTAACACATTTTATTTTTTTATTTTTCAATTACGAAAGTTCATACAAGACTGGAAAGTCAAAAACTGCTCGACGTTTTCGGCTTCTTCAACATTTACTGGACAAACGCTCTAAGCTCCCAATTAATTACAAGACTCATTTACATGGCAGGTATCAGATCCTCATTGCTCCTTATTATGTCACAAACAAACTCATCCAGCTTAATTCCCATATGTTGCTGATTTGGCCAAAACTAGATACCTATCCGTCCATGACAACCTCTATACACACTTGAATCCGCTAGTCTCTCATCTTGCTTCCCATACTATTACTGATACCCACCGAGGAGTCTGAAAAGAAGATGGAATCGAAACCTTCTACTATAGAACTTCGTTTCTCCACAAGTGTTTTCTTTTTTCATTTCATTTGTTCATATTGGCAGATTTATTTGTTGTAATATTATTTCAGTTGTAAATATCAATGAATTAATCTAAAAAAAATTATGAAAGTTTCTTCACGAATATTTGTTGCTCATAAAAATAAATCAAATTTAAATTTGTATAATGCCTTTAAATGTGATCAAAATTAAAAATAGTGACTACCAACACACTTAATAACGGTTCATATTTCTTAAAAACAAACTTGGACACATAAAAATCGTTTTCGATTAGGAAAGGCTGTTCAAGAAATATCCCACTTTTTTTTTTAATTTATGTTTTGTTTAAAAATACAATTTGTAAAACCCCATTGTTTTCAGCAAGAGTTTGGATATGATTAACCATACTTTGATTTGTATTGTTCCATGACTGAAGCGGTCGTTGAATTAAACTCTTGAAACTTTATTCCGATTATTTTCTACGAAGCTTGGCTCAGCCTCCGATTCCTCCTTTTTAACTACACTTCCATAATTTCACTTAAAATGCACAAAACTTTTGTGCCGTTAACCATCTAATTCACCATCGGTTTCATTGTAATTTGTATTTAAATTGCCAGTTGCTGACTACCCGTTAGGGCCCTATGTATAAATTATCATACATGACTAGCAATGGGTGGAACCAACAAGAGCCGTACTAACTTGCGTAAATGGCTTACAGGGAGTTCCTTCGTACTCTTTCTTCAAACCAAGATCTTCAGATACCAATGATCGGGGCGAATTAAGCCCGGATGATTTGGTTTTAATTGAAAATAGAAACAGTATAGCTAAAGCACCAAGTTAACATTATCATTAATCCATTAAATGGCAGTTAAAATTGTAAGAAACCATTTCTTCATATATAATTCTAAAATATATAGTGCGTGCTATATGTACCTATGACAGCTACAGAGGTTTTCCAGCTATAGATAGGTTTTCTTCAGTTACTTAAAACCTTTATTACTTTATGTTTATGTCCAAATGTTAAAATCATTATCAATTTAACAAAGTTCAAAATATCGACTATTCTTTTTATTTGACAATACAATAGTAGACTTACAGTCTATTGACTACCAAAAGTATAATGTCTTGAAAATGATATAGTGTATTGAAACTAAAAGAACTAATAATGATCTACTTAATTATGTATTATTACCTGATTAAATTATTTATAGTTCTACTCATAACGTTAATTAAATATGCAAAAGTGTAATTAAATAAGTGCACCCATATAAATAATGTCAATAATTGTATTTAACTTAATTTTTCCCCCATATATGTAACTTAAGATTACAACTTTATTTCATTTTCTTCTGCTAGACTTTTTTCTGTCTGCAATATTCCTTCTTGCGTTCACTGGCTTGTTTCTTTTGATCCTTGCCCGGCTTCGTCCATCCTTCTCTGGCCTTTCTTCATCCGGAAATCCTTCCAGATTTTTCATTCTTCTTCACTATTACACTATTTACACATTAAATGTAGTTTTCATTATTTTTTAGCCACAGGGAATATGATTTTTAGAACGATCTTTGATGAAAATTATTATTTAAATGAAGGATAATTTAATTTAATTAATTTCAATTTTATTCAAGAAATAAAGTATTGATTGTTTATAAAAATATATATCTGTATTTGTTGTTGATCAATATAATTAATTTAATTTTGAAATGAAAGTAAATAATTTAGAAAAACTAAACCTTCAGCAATCTAAATTTAAACAAAAAGAAATAATATTTTGAATAATGGTAATATAATAATGGAAAAAAGATAGAAATAGTAATTATCATCCCTTGAATGACTACTCTTATTTAATTTTTTTAGTCACTAATTACTTTTTCAGACATACTACACTTGGTCATAAACATGAACCAGAACTTGTTTGTGGTTCACAATAACAGGTTAGAATAAAGTGATCGATTACACATTATAAGCCATAATCGATTAAATTTATGTATATCGATTTGAACACATCATATTAAATCACAGCATAGATACTAAAATTATTTACCTGAATTTAATGTTTATACATAATCTATGGAATTTATGTATATCGATTTTTATATATCATATTGAATTACAGTTTAGTGCGCCACCTTTGGAAGGGTGGAGCAATGTCCATCAAGCACAATCGTTCCATTAAAGCTGGGAAGAAAAACGCGAAAAGCCACTAAGGGGACGTAGGGGAGGGGGAGGCGAACACTCGATTTGTTGACCTTCTTTACATCCAGAACAATGCCATACTGCAGCAGCAAATGAAATGGAACTCACCACACATAGGACTTGGTATATATTCTTTCACATCATCCACACTATAAAAACAAAATGTAAAATCTGTTTAAGATATCATTTAATTGTTTTACCAAAAAGTTTTTTTTGGAGATTATTTATGTTTTCTTCTTTAATTTATGCATTATGAACTACAAAACGCTTTCCTTGGGAAGGTGGTAAAGGTCCATTAATATCGATGCGAACATTCTCGGAACGTCCAACTTGTTCAAAAGTTCCGATCTGGAATCATGTGTCTTGCTAATTTTGCACTCTTGCATGCTATGCAGCTTCTAGCCCAATCAAAAACATCTTTCTTCATTTGAGGCCATTTTTTTCACATGAGTTTCCTCGATGAATTCACATTTTTTTATAGCTTAACGTCAGCCCATTTTCTCACGTTTAAAAACCTTTTTGAGAAGTTTAAGGTGTTTCTCTAAGTTTTTGAATCGACAAGGATATCATATATAAGATTGAAACAGAATGGAAGGTTTTTAAAGTTCTCATCCATCTATCTTTGAAAGGTTTGGACAACATTACACAAACCGAAAAACATAACTTTAAATTAAAAAAGACTAAAAGTAGTGGTTATTGGAGTTTTCGGGATGGCTTCCTTCCTAATTGGTATGTGGTAATATGCTCTCACCCATGTAAATAGTTCCTAAAGTACATTATATTAGGGATTCCATATCAGTCGGGTATGATTTGAGCATTCAGCCGAAGGTAAACCCCTCACGGTCTGGTCGAACCATCTTTCTAAGTAATCACATAGTAGTCAAGGGCTAGACTACTGGCTGCTAGATGGTCTGCAGATCCCCTGTTTTACCATGTGTTAAAATTTTTATTTTACTTCAAGGTGGGAGTCTAGGTGCTTTTGCAAAGATTGGTCCAACCTTCATCCCTATCAGGTGCTCAGTGGTATGCTTAACCAGTTTCTTTGAAGCGGAGGACCTGGATATATCCGAATATTTCTTAAGCAATACAGCTAACGGGTGATTTCCTGGTACAGCAGAGATACTAGCAGCAACGAAATCTCCATTATCTATCCTTTCTTTCGAAGGTAAGTCCGATTTTTTATCAATTAACTGTTTTTCCTTAAGGTCTATCAGTAAATCATAATTTTACATAAACTGCATAAAAAAAATCTCAACGAAAAATTCAACCTAATCCAAAGTCTAACTAAAGTTCACGGATATTGATTTTCGTTGACTTAGCAGCATACAAAGTGGAATCATGAGGTTCAGGCTTCAGCAACCTATTCGGAGGTATGACTGAAATAGAAGCACCAGTATGTATTAGAAATACCCGCCTTGACCGCTGTTTCTCGTTTCCATCTTCTTCCCAAACACAAGGATGTACGCATTTCTAAGCTTTCTCCTTGAATTTGAAATGATAAAAACAAAGCCAGCCTTCTGGAAGCTTTTTATTACTTCTCTTGAGGACTGATGTATTTTGCTGGTCTCTATTACTACTGCGGCATTCTGTAGGTTTGTCTCTAGCAATAAGAGCGGCAGCTTGCTCGGCGAGCTTATCTACCTTCTCTTCTAAACCATTCCAATTATGTGAGATAGGAGCTATAGAGAAAATAGTTCATCTTATCGGCTATACTAGAAAGCAGGTTCAAATTTTCGCAGAAAGAAGTATAGCCTGAGTATGAGAGGGAAGGGAACGCAACCAGAGTGTTTTTAATAATTCATCAGATACTAAATCACCTACAAGACTTCTCATGGTCCGCGAAATTGAGACATTTTTCCACCCTCAAGTTTCTTACCTTCGAGTTAGCGTTGTATGCGCCTACTTTCAGATTCATTATAGACTGGAATAAGCCACTGGGTATCTTAACCAAATCTGAAATCTGTTTAATGACATCGAGGTCTAGTAAGGGAATAAATATTTCGAATTTCGTCGTACTATTTCTTATTTTTGCCCAATAAATAAAAAACTGCCTCGAGTCTGATGAACCAGAGCAACGCCGGGGTCACCAATCTTACCTGGTGCAAAATAATATCATTTTTTTTAGAAAACACACTTTTATTATAAGTTTACAATTTTAATTATCTTTTAACACTAATTTAATGCATCAAATTATTCCGTTATGATTAGTTAACAAACAGTACTTGCATATATCGTCCCTGCCATTGCTAAGTATCGAATGTGAAAAAAACTTATATATATATATATATATATATATATATATATATATATATATATATATATTATAAACTTCGACTTATAGCAGTTGCTTTAGGATTGATAATTGATATAAAATTTATATAGAGGTATCTATCAATATAAAAACAATGTAAAAGAAATGTCATTGGTTTGACTATAGGCACTAATTTTTATTGAACCTTGAAACTGTTTTTTTTTTTAATTCTTCTCAAAAGTACCGATTTTCACATATGATAGTTGGAAACATATAGTCTGTAAGTAATCGTGGTTATTTGATGTTTTAACCTTGATAGCATCGTTACACTCTGTTCTCTAGAGCTTTGGAGCTCGACTAAGCCATCGAATTCCTCTCATATTCCTTACGCTCCAAGATCCTCCTTACATTGTCACGAATAAAGTCATCCATAATGACCTAGATGTTCCATTTTTTGCTGATTTGTCCTGAACACGGTACCAGTCCTTCCATGATATACTTTATTCCCACTCAAACCCACTAGTTTCAAACCTTGCAACCTCTCAATTACCTATTGTCCTCCGGGGCGTCCGATCAAAAGATGGCCTCGTGTTCTTTTAAATAGAATTTGTAATTTGATTACTACCACAGGGTAGCTAAATGCCTTTATTCTTGACATTATTTGTCATTCATTATATTTACCTAATGTATTGTTATCACACAGTCGTAAACTTCAAAAAATACTTTTTAAAAAAACACTCAGCTATCAGAATTTAATTGTTTGATATATTAACCATTATAAATTGGGAAAACTATGTAGCTCATTAATGAGTTGTTTTAATATTAAAGCATTTACAAACTTTAGGTTAACTAATTATGCTGCTTAACCGGCGGTATTGTGGTCAAGAGCGTACAAGTGGGACTATTCTGTATTACGCTTCAATTATTCGGATAAATAACTGTATTGTAATTTAGCCGGAAATCACACAAATACCAGGCCTAACTTTAGTAAACCTATTAAATTATACCATTTAATTTATGTATTTATATCAATTAAAATAATTAACTAATTATAACAGATACTTGACACTAGACTGTTTACCGCCAACATTAGGTTACTTATTGAACCCAGGAACTTACATAGAGAAGGGAGTCTACTAACAAGATAAACGACATGTGGTTCGGTGTAGTACAAGGAGAAGCCAACTAACTCTCTTGTACGCGCTAAGGGATGGAAAATAAATTATCTTCTGTAAGCCACGTAATTCTACTTTAGACTTGCTAATGGGGATTTAAGGTCTTGAAGTTGGGACAACAAGTCTCCGAACATTTCAAGACTGTTCAATGATCGAAAGCTATTTCTCAAAGCCATGGTTGTCTTCAGAGGATACCTGCGACCCGAAATGAACGAACTCTAATGAACTTAACTCTAAGCTATAATCTTATAGCTTCATAGTTATGAGAAGAAGGGAGCGTAATGCGAAAATAAATAACAATAAGCCATTTCCTCGTCCATTATGTGAGGTGTGTTTCCGAAAAAAAAAGTTTTCATTGAAACATTTTAATCGAATGCATCAAGTAAATTTAATGAAAGATAAATAATGGTACGAGATATTGGTAAGTAGAGAAACTACCCAATGGTAATACTCGAATTAGGTAATAATTCAAGAAAGTCACGAGGTCATCTATTCAGACGCCTTGGAAGATAATCAGGAATTAAAGAGGTTGCTAGATTTAAAACTAGTGGGTTTGGGTGAGAATGCAGTTTTTCATGAAAAGATTGATATCGAAATACGTGTTTGCTAGTCATTCAAATTTACGATTTGTATTATTTTTTAAATTATTACTTACATACTATACAGGATGCAATGGGAAAATCCAAAATCTATGCCTCAAGTCTCCAAAATACTACAACAAAAACAACTAGTAAAGGTCTCGCTATTTATAAGGACACACATTATAAGAAAATCAAAACAGTGAAGAAAAAATTCAGCACATCTCACACTAACTCAACAAATAAAGACAGCAACCTTCCTCCAAGACGCTCCACTTACAACTCTGGTGTCATATTTGTCCTGATAATGCGAAACGTCGACTGAATGTTTTTGTTCCAGAATTTTGTAGATTTAAGGCTTTGTTTCCCATTGCATCGTACTATATTCATGCCTGTTTTTGAGTTTTTGCTCACTTCAATTCATGACTTAATGATACTATAACAAGTGACTTTATGATACTATGGGAATAATAACAGGTTCATACCGCACCTGTAATTGACAAAGGGTAGTAGTCGGTAGCACTGCTTCAAGGCTTCATTGGCTAACCTTTAATAGTTCAGAAAGGAGGTAATTTATTAGAACCTCTGCAATTAATTTTAGATTAAACTATTGTCTTATAGACGATGATAATAGAACGATAGGACGAACAGTTTTAAAAATCAAACAACCTTTTATCATCAATTTAACTAGGTAAATATAAAGTAAATTATGTTGATTAAAATAAAATAGTTAATCATATTATTACTGTTATAGCAAAGCGAAAGCTCAAAAGAGACTTAACATATTGTCAAGACATTAATGGAAAAATATCAATAAAAAAGTCTTAACACTCTAAACTAAGTATAGGAAACAAAAATACTTGTCAATTATTCGCCTATTCAAGCATCTTTAGGGCAGAAATAGAATAACAGCAAAGACAAAAATCAATAAAAAAAGCATAAAGCCTATCCAAGCCTCAAATGGGAGGAAACATCCCACCAACTCCAGTGCATTGGTGCAAATGCAAGTACTGAATTATAGGGAAGGTTAAGAGACAAAATTTGGAATAGCTTAAAAAAAAGATATTTAATACGATTTTTTTTTATTTTGTGAGATATATGAGATGAGATATATTTTTTTTTGTGAATTGAATTTCAAAAGAGCAAAGAATCCAATTTTGACAGAATTGTTGGTTCTGATAATAAGTTTTGTTTTAGCAGATATGGTTACAAAATTTGTAAGCTGCAACGAAGGATGTATTTTCTAACCGTGAAATGAAAATTCATTTCAAATGTAAAACACTATTCAAACTGGGGACTGTTTTATTTTTATGTTTAATATTCATTAATATTAATGAAACTAAGCATTACTAACAAGACACTGAAAATGTAGTTTTTAATAAAACTTATCAAGAAATTGAATTATAATCATGTTTTCATTGCAAGACAATTACCTCATTGTCGCATCAAAATGAAATTGCGGCGGTAATAGGAACAATTAAGGAGTGGCAATGAAAATGATCACTTTGAGAGGCTAATAAAGGAAAACTAATAGTGCTTTAACAAGAAGCACTTCTATGAGGGTTTTATGAAAAAGGAATTAATTCTGAAAAAAATTCAGATTGGTGCAAAGTGATTTGCAGAACAGTAATTACAGAAACGGGCATAGTAATAAAAAACATATAAAATTTGTTGGACCATTGTGGCGTTTTTAATTGAGGAGGTGAGTTGCAAAACTCGTTTGTTACACAGGAATGCGTTTTTCAGGAAACTCAAAAAACTTACCTCGTCTCGTAGAGTGGCCAGATAAATTTTTTTTTTTTTTGCTTTCTAAAGGTACAGCTTCCCTGTGGAAGTGAGCTTGGAATGAAAAAAATTACTGATTTAATGATAACAAAAAAAAGTAACTAAGTATGAAATGAAAAAGTTTTAAAAAAAAAAATGGAACGAACGAGTTTTGCTACTGACCTACTCAATTGTAAATCACCTGAACAGGACGTAATTTTCTTTACGAACCTCTCGCTTGCCATTTGAAAAAAACCTTTGAGATATAAAAATAAGAAATTTAGTTTATTTTAGGCATTATAGTATGGATTCCACTGGACTATATTATATAATATTTAATTTATGAAGTAAACCATTTCCAGTCAGTTTTTCTCTTTTATTTTTTAACAAATACGTTTCGGCTTTTTAGTAATTTTCAATTTCTCAAATCCTTAGTGGGATTTTCATAATAGGTCTGTAATTTAACAATATAAATAATCAACAACAATAACAATAAAACTATAATTATACCAATTGTCCTAAAAAAACTGAAAAATTTAAGTATAGATACCTCTTATGAATGTATATAATTTAAAAATTACTTGGAGATACATTTTTCTCCATGGTCATTTCTACTCTGCATTATACTTTGGACTGTACTTATTTATGTATACCTTGATACTGTTAGAAATTAAAATGTAAATTTATAAGAGTTTAAGACTACGATTGTTTTAATTTATTTTATTTATTTAAATTATTTTATTTATAATATATATTAATTGGTTTTAATATTTCATATCTGAATCTTATTATATGGGAGTACATAAAATGTCTAAAAAGTAGAAACGTATTTGTTAAAAAATAAAAGAGAAAAACTGACTGGAAAATGGTTTACTTCATAAATTAAATTTATTTTAGGCTTCAGGCTCAAAATCTGATAATTCCTAAATCTCATTAATTGTTTTTTTTTAACATTTTTGTTACTTTGTCTAATACGGAAGTTCTCCATTTTATTTCTCATGGCTTTAGTCCTGTTCTTAGCCAGAAGTTACGACTAAACTAGCAGAAATGTTTGAAATTTGAAGTTATCATCAGTTGATCCTGAATGCCTCATATAAAAAAATGAGTTAGTTGTAAATTAAATACCAAGAATTAAACATAAAATAACCTCCTTACGATTATTTTAAATATATTTTATATAAAAAGTTTTATAATTATAAGTTAAACTGTTTTTTTTTTCTTTTTTTGTTGAGGGAACCCATTTGCAGTAATTTATTTATTTATTTATTACCACTTCGAATCCATAACAAAATATATGTGTAAGAAGCAAAGAAATGAACAAGAACACTGGGAAACAACCAACAAAGTATGAAACTAAACCTTCCAGAACGTGAACAAATTTATATATCTTGGTACCCAGATAAACGCCTAAAATGAAATGCAGCCAGAAATCCAAAAAAGAATAATGGTGGCAAATAGGTGCTTCTTTGGGTTGCAAACGCACCTCAGAAGTAATGCCTTATCCCGGGCCACAAAGATAAGAATATACAAAAGCCTGATAAGGCCCGTTCAAACCTACGCTTCAGGATTCTGGACAAAAGCAGAAGAACTCGCTCATCATGAGGTATGAGCGAAAAATATTACAGAGAAACTTTGGAGTAACATTTCACAATGACTTGTGGAGGCAACGGTCGAACACAGAAATAATAGGACTAGATAAAGACGCCGATATTATTAGTGTTATCAAAGTAAACAGGCTACAATGAGACGGACACATTGCACATATGGGAACAAATGAAAGGAACAAAATTCCCTAAAAAACTAAAAAAGAAAAAGTTCATAGAACCAGGAGGGATGGAAGACCGAGGGTCCGATGGACGGATGGTGTGGCTGTGGACTCTGAGACCATCTAATCCATCCATAACTGGAGAATAAAAATTAGCAGCAACAATGAACAGAGATGACTGGCGGTTGATGTGGCCGGAGGCCTTGTCTGGCTGGATGAGCCCCAGGAGGGTCATTGATCCGACAGGATTTGAACCAAGGATATTCAGCACGACTAATCTCCTTTTTCGGAAAACAATGAAGTAATCACGATTAATTTGTATTTAACTAAAATTATTAAGATTGTATGTAATATAACCAATTGATTAAAAAGGACGATAATTCAGTTAAAACTAGTCGTTTTCGTTTTTAAAAGGGAGTGAGAAAATAAAATGATTTGATTTCATGATCATTTTTATATAATAATGATAATAATAATAATATTTCTGCAGGTGCTTTATATTGATTATAGTTCCCTGCTCTTGGGGAGATGAATCATCCCAGCCCCTAGTTTGTCAGTTGAGTGGGATTTATTTAGTTAATGAAGTCCATAAATTGAGGTCCGTTTTCATTGTATAAGTTTCATTGTGATTTACGTGTTCTCGTTTTGAGTATTATTGTATAAATTTCATCTTGTTTTACAATTTTTCTTTGTGTGAGACTACAGTGCAACCTAGACGTATAGTCAAGTCAGGTAGAACACAAGCGGAACATGATGTGATGATGTAATTAGGCGTAATCCAATTAAGTCAATGTTTGTTTACTTGTGAGAATTGTAAATTTCTTATTTAATCTGTACGCTAGGAATGTTAACTCATGTCGTATGTAGAACTAACGCATAGAACATTGTTCATTACACAAATAAGAGATAAAACCTTTCTATCTCTCTAAAAATTGATCGTCAATTTATGTTCATAAAACAGTCAAGCGTAAAATGTTAAATAAATCTAAATGAAGAACTAATATTTAAAAATATATCTTTCCCATAATGTTGGTGTATTTTATTACATTTTAATTTAAAAAATGGATGACTTTGATATGAAATAATACTTATGTAGTATGAAACTTTTGATTAATGAAAACTCCAGTAACCAAAAATAGTAGTTAGATCATTTAATAAGTAAAACGTAAACATTTTTTTTACAGGCTTAAAAGAAAATCATCATGCTAAACATTTTTTTAAAAATTAAATGTCCGTATCAGGCACACAATCCATTCTAATATACGTCATTCTTCTTCCTTATCCTCAATCAATCCCTTGTTTTCCAACCCTCTTGTTTCCAAATCGTCTCTAAACAGGTTTAGTTTAGATGAAGTCTCGTTAATTTATGAAATGTGTATAATTGATTTTATAAAGATTTGTGCAATAGATACCATGCTATTATGTTATGTTTAATTCTCAATCCCATCAACATAATTTATTCTTATGATTTTTACCTTGTTTTTCGCTGTATCAATTATAATTCTAATAAAATAATTAGTTAAGCGATGAGGTACTATATGTGAAAAACCTTGTAAAACAATGATTTTTAGAACCATATACAACGGAATTTCGATATAATATGTACGGTATGCTGGGCAAGCAATACTGGCCATATAATACATAAAGATTTTCTCTCATAATTAGAAATATATTAATTCATTCCATTTTCCTGTTAGTTCAACAACACCATGCCAGGATTATAATTACAGGATATAATGTACGAAATGTATTTTCACTTCCCTGACCCAATGTACTATGTTTACTGAGAAGTTTTTTTTAAGACAGGTTTCCATGTCAAGATAAAAGCTCTTACTCCTACAATCTCCTTAGTTGCTCTGTTATCTTATACTTACCTTGTATCTTATTCCACCCAATCCCTTCTAACACAGATATCCTCCTGACCCTTTTTAATACTTTCATGTTTTATTTTTTTAAGTAAAAAACAATAATGATTTAATGTGCTCACATTACACTTCAGTTGCACTAGCACTTCTGTATGTGATGTATAATATTGGTTAAACCTTAATCATCGACAATTTTTATCGAATATGTTCTCCTACCTCCAACTTTATTTACACTGATGATTCAAAAAAAAAAAAATATTTATTTGTAGTCCAATTTCTATTTCAGTTTTTTTTTTTAATTTTTAGGAAACTAAAGTATATAATTTGTTGTTATATAATGATATTGTATTATTAGGAAACTCATATGTGATCGAGACTCTACTCAAGCATTTCCTACGCCCAGGTTCTGTAAACGTTGCAGACTCCAGTACCGGAATAAGCCATGATTCGTAATAATAAAGGAATTGTAAGAATGAGTCCACTAAGGCGCATCACCTTATGGAAATGAAATTAAAATGCTTATTCTAGCGCGAATTAAACTTTTTAAACAGCGTTTTTTTCTACAATAAGCCAAAGATTGAAGATACTATTTGAACTGGTACTACTGACAAGATTCGTGATCTGATAAGAATCCAGATGTATTCGGAAGACGGATTCTTTTCACTGCAGTCTGACTAGTGCTAACCTTATCAGTTGATGATAGTGCCAACCAAGTATGATAATTAAATATTTCATTTTACTTCTCACTTTTCTTTTTTTTTCGTTTGTAACGTATTGATCACTAAGCAGATGGTAAGGTAAATCTTATTTTAAATTGTTTACTTAAATTATTAAATAAAGTTTAGGATTATTCTTATTATAAGTTTCTGGGTGTCAAGGTCACCTGTGGTCTAGTGGTTAGCGTAACAAACTACTAAACCCAAGATCGCGGGTTCGTAGCCCGGCAGGTGGCCCTAGGATTTTTTTAAGGGAGTAAAAAATCCTTAGTTACGCCGTCCTTCGGAAGGGACGTTAAACGGGGGTCCCGAGCCTTTACAATGTCAGGTTACTCGTTAAAAATCCCTATCCTAATTAAACCTGGATAGGCAAAATTTAGAGCTCCCACAGTAGCATCGTCCGATTAGCCATAGCAGCATAAAGTGACGTTAAATGAACAAGTTGCTTCAATGTAGTAATGTTTTATTTTTGACTTGAGGATTTCTTTACGAAGTTTCCCATATGTGTCCTTGTCTATACCCACCCAGCCCTTTTTAGGTGTCCATGAGAGGTAACAACTTAGAGCCCCAGGTAACAACTTTAAATCAAACCCTGCCTTTGGGATAATAAAGATGTTCTTAGTTTTGAGTATTCTACATTAGAACATTCAAATAATACTGCCTCCAAATTTAGGAACGGTTGAATTTTATTATAAATGGATGTGGACACAGTTGCGTTTCTTTGCCCATGCATAGTTCATTGACTCGATTATCTTCCGCAACCATGGTCCTCCGCCGTTCCATTGTTCGAAGCCCTCCTTTCAACCGAACACAAAGGACTTGTAGTAAAGGTAGTCCTTCCTGTCATTAGCTCAGGGAAATCGCTCTCCATCAGAACATAGGGTCCTGTCTCCCTTAGTAGTTCGATCTTCAGTGTATCACAGCCACAGTCATCATGAATACGCTCGAGGTCACTGGAAACCCATAGCCAGAGTACTCGTTCACGGCGAGGAGATGCAGTGGACTCTATAGTCGACTATGTGGCTTTCTATGGGAAGGGAAATGACTTCTTCATTTATTGATTTAGTGCAGTTGAACCAGAATCCATCCTTGATATAGCAAGAAGAAACCTTTTGTTTTTTTGAGCAAATATCGGTGTAGAATCACTTTCTCCTTATGGCAAGTTTCTTAGATGTCTTTTAGCAAACCACATCCTCCTTCTTCCTAAGCAAGTGCAGACGAGCATTGAAGGATATTGGGTGGTTTTTCCGTTTTTGTTGTTGAATTGTTCGTATTTACAATCTATCTCCTGTAGGTGACGTCTGCATATAGTTCCTTAAAAAGAACGACATAACTCGAAAATTGGCATTTTGAATTTACCCTTCAGTAGCAACTATATTGGTCGAAGCTTCTAATTTCAGGATTGACATATCTGATATTCCATTTGTAATATTTTTTAAGCCATATTTAGTGTTGTCTCATGATTAAACTTGAACTTTTATGGTAATGATGATATAAGTTGAAACAAAAAGAGTTGGAAGCTATTAAATTTTTTCTGATGGTTAATAAAAGAATTTCAATACCATCCTTACAGTTGGAATGCATTGCTTTACCGATACCCACATTTTTATTTCATTAACTCACATGGAACCATCAAATACCTCTGTTGAAAAATGAAATTTTTTGAGTTATGACATAGTTCTTTCGAAGGAGCAATATGAGAGTTACAACAGAAAAAAAAAAACAATTTGCATAAATAATCATATTTATAATAGGATTCTAGGCTCCACACTTCTTAAACAGATAAATATTACAGCTTTCCGACAATAAATATGCCGATCCTAAAATGTAAGTATCTTGCTCTAAGCTATAAGAAAAAAATGTTACTATTACGATCGCAGAACAACTCGCCCTGGGGATATTACTGACCTTTCTTAACTCTTCTCTTGTCACGTTCCATTAAAATTAAAACAATTACAGGTTTAGACACGCCGGTCCTTAAAATACTGTCTAGTCTTAAGGACGGAAACATGTTTGACGTCATGACAAGAAATATCTGCCACTTCCTACTTCAGCGGTTACCTCGTGATATTCGAGTAAATAGTTATTGATACAAGGTTAGCTTCTTTAACTAGTTATTTAAGAGTTAGTTTTTTTTAACAAATCCGTCGGGTGTAATAACTTATAAAAACTAATAATAATTCAAACCTAATTTCAAGTTAAATATTATTGCTTATTATACTTCACCACTTTCTTGTACAAATTATTTTAGTCACTTTAAATCCACGAATAGAAAACCTAATTGCAGGAAGTACACCATATAGTATATGTCTATTTATTGTTGCTATGCTTTAGGTCCCAAATTCAAATCCAGCAACGACAGATAAATTAATTAACACTGCAGTAGTCGCAACTTTATATGGAGCACAAGTAGTTGCGTTTCATCTGTGAGATGCCTTTTCTATTTTGTCCAATTATTATCACAATATTACTTTAACGTTATAGAAAATTAGCAAAATGATTGAAATAATTAAATCTCTAGTCATGGATGTTTATTAAAAAAAATGTGAAGAAATATAAAAACTAAAACAATAAGGAAAAATTTTGAACGTATAAAATAATAAACAGAGAGGTTTACAAAATATTTCACAGACAAAATAAAAAATTAATAACATAATTACAAATTAATTATCAATAATACTTGTTTTTAAGTAAAAAAAAAATGTATCAGTCTTTTTTGTGACTACAACCATCAGCATAAATAAAGGAACAGTGTGCACCTAAGCATAAATAATGTCCACAATCTTTACATATGTACAGGGGTTTTCTTTTTTTTTCTATAATTTTGACATGGTGCACACTGTTTACGAGAAGTAGTTTCTGCTGCATCTTCATTTGTTTCAACAGTTAAAGCAGTTTCATCTAGTGAGATCTCCTTTAAGCTGCTCAACATTGCGTTGGGAAGAGTAAGTACTTTTCATCTCCTCTGAAGCTCTTCTCCCCAGACGTCTTAGAAAAAGTCATCTAGCTGGTACCTCGTTCTCATTCCATAAAAATATTACTTGGGCATTGATTTCAGCAAAAGGAGAAAAACACCACCATAGGCCAACGTCGCATATTTCGCGATACATTGTAACTGGAGCACATCTTGTCCGAGATATCCACTTTGTCGGCTTCTTGATCAATTGCTCCGTCGAAATGCATACTGGAAATCGTTAACACGTTACGTGATTTGTATTTATTGCGAGCAAAGTTATCTTTGATGCTGTCGATAAATTTGTTAGTGCATGTTACTAACATTTCCAGCATTGTGTCAGTAAAATGTCATTTCCAGGTCTGACAAATATTTTTTGTATTTTTGCAATGCTCTTTCCCCCTGGTAGCCTGGTCAGTAAATTTTGTTTAGCCATTTTTTTTGCATGATTTGTACGGCGATTTTTCCCATTGGAATGTTTGACTAGTTTTTCCCTTCTTTCTTTTACCACTAAAAAATTCCCCTTCTGTTTCATCATCAGAAGATATATCTCATCCACTTTCCTCCGTTTCTGAATCGCTCTCTCTTTCTTTAATTTCTTCACCTTCAGCAGAAGATTCTTCCTGGTTAACTTCATGCTCAATAGGGTCTATGATTATATGTTCATTTTCAATTTCATCAGCTGAATCTACTTCAAAAATAATTCTATGAATTTTCTTGATGTCCTCTTCATCATTAATATTAAAAATCCCCTTGCCAAATGACATAGTGGGGACTTTAGAATGAAATGAAAATTTGGTAATTGTACTAAATATACATTCCCAAGGAAATGCTAAACAAATTTAACAAAACTAGTCCATATTTAACAAAATGGTGGGAAAATAATCCTGGAAAACTAAATTCCTAATAGGCATCTCAAAAGTGCAAAACAGAGCAAACTATCAGTTTAAAAATAGTGAAATAAGATTACTTAATACAATAGTACTGGCGTAGGATCTCAGAGATGATTCAGCAAATATCAAGTTAATCACTTGTCCAGAAGAAAACCACACTGGCATATAGCTACTGCCATAGGAGGATAGGAGGGAGGGGTTTGCAAGTTTGAACATATTCTGGCCACAACCACAAATGTTTCTCTAGAATCTCTCAGATAACGTGCGGCTACGGGAGTGGTAATCAGGCAATAGCCGAGGATGGATCATCTGGGATCTGGAGACCCTTCTAGGGCTCACTCAGAAACAAAAAGTAGTCTGGGTCTTTCTCGGAAAATTTAATCTCCCACCACAACCTTTGTCTTAGAAATAGTGCAGTCCCTACCTTATGCTGAACCCAAGGCCCTTTATGCTTCATGGGTATAGTAGTACCATTTTTTAAAAAGTAGTGATTGCCTAAGATAATCAAAGTCGTATTGGTATTTAGAAAAAATAAAATAAAAAAGCCTATGTTCGAATATTGACTAGGTATAGAATCTATATTGAGTATACAAATATGCATTGCCATAGATTGAACGCTGTTTAAGCCAAATTTAGATTATCTGACATGGCAAACGTAAACATAATTTATACTCAATTCCCCCAATCATCTGGTCAACATTGAGTTATCTAGTTTTGTAAACAGTGCTAATGGAGTGAATTATTCATGAAGTTGCAGTGTTGGTAGTGCCTCTACATCAAAAGGACATTTTTGCATAATAAATAATTTCAATAATATTTAAATTAAAAAGGCGTAAGGTCAAAACATTATTTTTTATACATATTAATATACAATGGCTCACAGTAAAAATTAAACAACTGAATATTGACAGGGATCATTTAATAAATAAATTGCTCAACTTGTATTAAATTTAACACAAAAATTGATTGTAATTACTAACCATCCAAATAACAGGTTCATTGTGTATGAACATAGAAAAATAAACAACTCTTTAATAATAAAAATAAAACGCTAGGCTATGGTTACCGATCTTGCATTGACTTCTTTTTTGTCAAATTCGTTTACCTTAAACTAATTTCCTTTTGTTAAACTCTTGTGTCGAAAGTTGTAGATTCTTCTTAATATTAATTTCTCAAAATCTACCGTATGTTTAAACTTTTGTTAAAAGTTGGAATAGACATAACCTTTAAAGAACGTGACTTGGTCATTAATATTTTTAGTGATGCAAAATCTTGCAATCAAATGACTGAAATGAGTATAAAAATCCGTTCATCTGTACAACATATAGTAAAAACATTCATATATTTATATGAAAATATTATAAAGGAGGTTATAAATTCAGGGTTATATCTGTGGAAATACGTTTTTTGTAAATCAAAAAGTTTTCAGCTGGTAATTCTATATATCTAACATGATAACACTTGCCATTGCGATCAGAACGGCTTCTTCGTTTATATCTAACGATCTAAACTTCTCAGTTTTTTTTTTCTTTCCAAGAGAGGATTGGAAATAAAAAAATAGTAAATAATGAAAAAGGATGTATGACAGAAAAAGTAGGCTTAATCCTGATTTATTCGTATCCTAATGTAAATTTTCTTTTACGACAAGTTGGATATGAATACTAACCAACAATGTTTTGAATAAAAAACTGTAACAAAGTTTAATTGCAAATAGTTAAATTGAATCAGATAAGATATTCTACCAACCAATTATGTTAAATTACTTAGACTTTTAGAATTAGTTTGCAGTTTCGAATTGTTATAAACTTGTTTAATACAACCATACCCATTTGATGATATAAGAATAAAATAATAACTACAAACAAAAAAACTACATTAGCCTGGATGTATACACTTAATAGAAATGTCAAAAATCCCCTGAAGATGTTAATTAACTAATTCTTCTCACCAATTATTTCTGAATACAAATGCATCGGAATCTTATTGCTCAAACGTAGAAAATAAGTGAAGAGCATTGCACTTTAATATTAAAAAAGTATATTATATAGAAAGATATTTGATATTAAAAAATAGATTGTCTCTTAAAAGGCGGTATATTCTATCCTACTTACAGAAATTAAGAAAACTTAAACAGGAAAGCAAAGAACTGAAAGTGAATGGAATCATTCTACATCAGAGAATTACAAGGCCTTAGGAAATAAGAATCTTATAATTAATAAAAAATAATTGAAGCAGAAAAAAGGAGATTTAATTTATCACTGATGGATCATTCAATAATTCCTTAAATACAAAAAAGTTGACCTTTATCTAAGTCTCTGGATTTTCAACAATTCCAGATTTTATTTAACAATAATTTCGTCTTCAGGGCTAATCATCTATAATTATTATAGATGATTAGCCCTGAAGACGAAATCTATATAGTACATACAAGAAAGCATTAGGAGTTTGGTTTAAACAATAAAAGCAGTTGCCATCTCCATTTTCCTCCGAACCCTTTTTCTTTTCTCATCTTGCTCCTTTTTATCGCGCCCTCGGGAAAAGTTATAGCTTTTGTATGTAAGGGCTCCTGGCGTCCAAGGAACCTAGTAAAAAATGCGCCCTATATTCCAAACAAAAACTACCCTGGAACATTTACAATGCATTGCACCCTCATCATGATTCGCTAATAACTTTAGAATATATCTTAATGAAATGCAAATATTATTATATTTAAGGAAGAAAATGCTCCAGGGAGGTAAACGAAATTCTCTTAAGTAGGGAGAATTGTGCATTGGAAAGCTGACGTTTCGACTTGATAGAGGCCATTAACGAGAACCTGTCACGGTCTATACCATAGCCTATGCTCACGACCCCATGTTTTATGTACCTTCCGAAGGACGGCATAACCAAGAATTGTTTACTCCCTTTTAAGGCCACCTGCCGGGCTACTAATCCGCGACCTTGAGCATACTAGATTGTTATGCAAACCACACATGTTTAATCCTACCACAGGCCACACGCTGTAAATATGTTTAATATCCATTAATACTGAAAAATTATTAAAATATTATGACTAATTTAAACAATATGGGTATTTTTATTCAATAATTTTAATGTTACTCATTTCAACCAGTTAAAAATGAGAACAGATACAAAAGTGGGACACAGCTTCTGAAGTAGCTGTATTCCATTAACTAGGATGAATAATTACTTAAAATTGGAGGGATGCTTAGGCACTACTCTCTCATCAATTGAAGCGATGGCTGTTAATTTCAACAGTTCATCATTCGAAAGGATACTTTCTTTAATATTGTTCATAGTACTTGAGCTTCCCATTGTTCTTATCATTTAACATTATTGTTACGGGCTACTGGGTATTAAAATGAATTAAACAATTCCTTAAATTAAAGATACTAATATTTATTAACATAATGATAAAAAGGATACAATTAAAATATTAACAATCAAATTATTAGACTAATATAAATTTATAATGACAATATTCTAAAGGTTATAATCTAGGCCTAACTCCTATTTAATTATTACAATAATATAAGATATTACTAATTCCAGATAGCTTAACTAGTTGCAATAGTTTCTATGAGTATTATAAAATTAAACTACAATTTCTAACTAATAATTAACACTTACAGTTCACTAGTCCACCGACCGTAAGATTCTTCAAGTATCACAAACTGACACACAGTAACAAACAGAAGCAGTTTATTACACTCGAGAGACTGTTACAGTTCACTGATACACTTATTACACGGGCCGGTTCAACACTGACTAGTTTATCACACTGACACTCACTTATCACCGATCTTGCGTGGTATTCTCTCAGGCTAAGACTGACTGCCTCGAAGTGAGGGCAGTATTTAAGTAGGCAAGGCCGAACATTCTAGAACACGAAGGGGCCAGAAAGTTCTGGAATCTTCTTAATCCTTTTCCGACAAACGGAGAGACGATCTAGAACGGTCCTAATCCTATTTTAACTTCTCCCGCCGACGGATTTAAGCCGCTAATCCTTTGCTTCCTCTGGCCGTAACATTATAAATAAATAACCATAGAATAAATAAATTCAGATTACATTGCATGTATTTGAGTACCGAAGTACAATAATTCATAATCACTTTTTATGCTATGTCATAAGTCATTATCAATTAACATCTGCTAAAGAAAAATTATATTTCAGCCCTATTATGGTACTTACTATGTCAGGAAGGAATATTGTACTGTTAGTAGTTAGATATAGCAGAAGCGTTCGATAAAGTGTGGCATGATGATCTACGGTGCTAAAATTCATTCTACCTCTCATGTTCTTATTATTCAATAATAAGGGTATAATTTTGAGAATAGTAGCATAATTTAGAGAATATCTTTAATCCGAATGGTAATTCACTCCGACAATTGCCGAATTAGTGCAGGAGTGCCACAGGGTAGTACTTTATGTGCATTTATGTACTCAATTGCGTACACCAGAGAGATAACTAGCAAGATAAACACAAAAATGCGAAAAACAAATCAATTATAATTCACTTCTTAGATTTTTAAGCTTTTATCCTTATTTACACTTCAAAGCATGCCAATATTCTTACAAAAAAAAGATAAAATACCTGTATCTAACAATAGACAGAAGATTGAATGACTGTCTTCAACTAATTAGGTGACTGCAATACTAAAAAACCAACTGCATATAAGTAAACAACTACGGGGCTGATAGAGAATATCACATTTCCCGATTATTTGAAGTGGAACTTACTGGCAAACATTACATGTATGTCCTACAATGTATGCGACATATTTCCATAGAATCCGACAATGAGATTGAACCATCTTACGAGAAGGGATCTGCAATAGAGAGATCAGGGACGCCAGGAGTGTCTTCAATGGGAGGTTTCTCCATCCACTCTTCTATTTGAATCCCTATGAGAGTTTCTCTAAAGAATATCACACACACAGTATATGTTAAACGGGATTTTTAATAGATTCCCAAATAAATATTTATTACTATTAACATTAATCATACAGCATTTAATATTTTTAAATTAAAGATAATAATTTATTTGTTTACTTGTATAATGAACATTGTTATGTTTCGGGAAAAAATCCTCATTTGAACGTTAAACTTCAATCCCCTTGTAAAAAAGTAAATAAATAAAACTGAACCACTTCCATCCATGAAGATTTTGGGATTTAGTACTTATTAGAGACACTGATATTTAAAGGACGGTTGTGCAGATAAGAGATTCGTCGGAGATCATGCTCAACCGTCCGGTTATTTACCCTAATTTGGAAACCCACTTTATAGAGGCCGGAAGAGGCCCTGGAGGGGGCCGATTCCAATCTCCAGATTCCAAAGTAACATCTCCGGATGTTAACTGATTAAATAAATGATCTGTCACTGCCGGGTTTCAATCAGGAACTTACCTGCATACCAGCTCAGCATGTCATAGAAATTAATATTTTCAAGTTTTTTTTTGAATTCATAAATCTCCCTAATATTTATTTGCATCAGTATTCCATTTTCCAGATTATTCTTTCGATAAAAAAGTGTGAGGTTCGACACATTTTGTCATTACAACGGTAAATATATACTTACATCAACATAAAAGGGTTCTTGAATAAGAAAGTAGTCATGTTATTAAATTAAAATAGTAATTGTTTTAATAATTACAATAAATAATAACATTCTACCCAACAATTGCAAATAAATTTGGAATTTTGTAAAAAGTAGTTTATAAATTTTAGCAATTAACTATATTTGAAATCGGTTTTCACCAAAACTTTTCCATAAATTGTTAATATATCACGGTCATGATATGTAGGACAACAAAACTCAAGGTCAACCAAATAATGCATAATCAATCAATTATTTGAGTTCATTTGTTATTTGTTAATTACTTACTTATTATTTACCATTATTAGTCTTTACTCTCCAAATTCAACGTTATCCGCTTCAAGAAGTGCCTGAATAAGTAACGTCTACAGGTCTCATTGGTCTCAATTATCAATTGGGCACTCTCAGATTCTTCTGCTATTTTTAAACTCCATGAGGCCTTTGATCCATTCTCTGCTTCCAGTTGCTTTTTGCTTTTTCGTTTTCCTCGGAAACTGAACAGGTATCTATTAGCTTTATAAAAGACGTATATCATTTCAATTTCTTCCCTGTCCATAATAGTTGGACCATGATGAGTTAATAGTTTTCTTTGTGTCATTTCTTTTTTGTATAATTGTTTCATACATTGGTATGGAAGCGATTCTCCTTTGTTTAATTATTTGACAAATCAAAAACGCAAAATCACCAATGTTTTTAAAATAATTTGAATATCTGAATCAATGAATGAACCAAACAGATAAGGCGAGATTGGTGTGCAGATACACTTGAAAATAATCATTTGAAATTTTCAGCTGCTTTTGTAAGATAATGATCAAGATTGATCAGCATAAAACAGTTTGTTTTCTTTTTTTTTATTTCGAGAGGCAACATTGATTTACATATCACCTCTCACGTTTATTGAACCCTTTACCACCTCAACCCACGAAGAGTTTTGTGTTCAGTGCATGGTAAAGACTGTAAATATTTTAATGGAAATGATATTAACACTTCCTTTATGATCAATTTCAAGACGTAAACTCTTGTCAATAAGGAACGAGGATTTACAAGAAACGCTTCCAAAAGGTTTTGAGGGAAAAAAAAATAAAGATTTTCGTCAGATTATGACCAGGTGTTAAATTTAATGAGAAGTGGATCATTAAATTTGTGAACTTCAGGATTTTTGTAGTCGTCAATAATTAATTGCCAGTGTGAACGTTTTTCAGATGAGTTAAATAAATTGAAAATTTCCTAATTTCTGATTTTAGTTAGTCAATTTAGGATAGTTATTTTGTAGGCTGGGTATTTAGTCAAATGCAACTCCGGTCTTCATCTGATTTTTTCTCATAAAAAGACAGTGCTGTGGGAAATAGGTCATTTGAGAACTACATACTCTATACTAAGAAGTATTATTACAATGGTTATTATTGACGATGTAAGATTATTAATGAATCTATTAATGTCTCGTTTTATTCGTTGAATTATTTTATATTCATAAAGAAGCTTGTTCTAGTATACATGCTGTTTCTATAGAAATATTATTCGATTATTAGCAATTTTTTCATCATTAATTTCAAGACTTTAACTTAGTCTATTCTTCATTATCAATTTTTTTCATAATTAGCAGATTAATATTCTCAAATTTAACATATAAACTCAACAAGATGAAAATGTATTAATGGGATATAAATATTTTCAGTAGAACTAATTCTGCTTTAATTAGAGGTGCGATATTCTTTTCACTGCTTAATTTACCGTCGCCGTGATTATTAAGAGAAGATATTTGTTATTTGGAAGGTCCTAGTTGCCTGGAAGAGATTTAGAAGAAAGCAGCAGTTACTCAAGGGAAAGGGCAATCGGTCCCTAAGATGTATCAATCTTAAAGGTAATCCTCCAAACGCAAAGGCTTAACCAGTCTTTCGCAGTTCAATCCAGTATTGTTTCCCAATAGACGCTTCCTGTACTTAGAGATATTAATTTTGATTTATTTATTTATTTATCGGGTATATTTGTTATCTAAAAGACCATTTGAGGTATATTAGAGAATAACATAGCGAAATATATGAGAGTCAATTTTTGAAATTTTGGAGATTGGAGAAATTTTGATTCTGAACCGTCTCGTTTATCTTTTCTTATTCTACCTTTTACACAGGATGTACTTAACCCGAGACATCATGGGTTGTAGTAGTGCAGTTTTATAATTTTATTTCAATATGTAGAAATAATTACAAGTTTTTATTGGTAATTACCCTGGGAATGGGATAATATATTAAAATTAGGGACGGATATAAATTAAAATCAGCAGATATGCACTATTTACTTCGCTATGCATGATAAATATTCACAGAGAACTGTCGATAGAGTCTACCAAATAATATAATACTGTAATTATAAAATTGAAAAAAATGATAAACTGAAAATAAATGATATTTATATAAGAATACATTTAATAATTACAAGTAAGATAAAATGGTATTAATAAATTTTGACGTTGTACATAACTGTATTATACAATATCTTTAATTTGTCTTTGTATAATAGTAACAACCAGTTGTTTAACTATTGCTGTTTAAAACCACAAATTCCTCCTTGGTGTTAGGAGTCATGGTAATTACTTTAGCATCATGGTTACAGTGACGGCCAGATAGATTACTTCCAGTTACACATCCCACCAACCCCAATGCAACTTCCTTCCTTTAATAATACGGTGTGCGGATGTAGCTAATATCCGTATGTGGTCATGTATGTATATGTATATGCATATGCATTTAACAATAAATAAATAAATATTTCAATGCATAGATTATTCAACAAAATGGTGTAATTCAATCAATTTTATTTTCATTTGAATTAAATTAACATAAAATAAAGGTTGAATGATGGACGAAGGATATATCATGCCTGTAATTTAAGGATTCCATTTCTGTATGAAAGAGGAAGGTTGTCAGCTCATGGTCAGCTCAATATATTTAAAAACATATGTGGTTGGTATCGTACAAGCCACATCAGAATTAGAAAATAAGGGAAACGGCGGTTAAGAAAAACAGGTACCAAAGGGTCGCGTAAGTAAGTAAGCTATAGACCGTGAGAGGGAGGTAATACACCTGCAAAAAAGGGGATTGCTTCAAGAGAGACGAAGGGAACAGGTGCAGAAATGGAAGATCCGGGAGATGCCCTTATCACAGGTCTATATGACGAAGCACCCAATAAATAGCCTTTTTAAATACAGATAAGTTTTAATTTAAGTTAAATATGTGGTTTATGGTAAGATTGCCAATCCCAATCATTAATAGTTATTTCTCAATTTATGCATTAATGATAGTCAAAACATTATTAATAAATTACAATTTTTTTAAATGAATGAACTGTGTACTAAATTTGTATTAGTCTTACAATCAGTATTACAATATTGATAATTCATTTAAGGTACAAAGTGTGACGAAGGAAACATCAAATAGGGGTCCTGAGCCTGTGCGGTAGCAGGTACTCGTAAAGATACTTATCCTAATTATATGAAAGGGAATTTTTATTTTTCTTAAGACGTAGAAAATTCTAAATTTCGAAAGAAAGGCTGGTAGTTGAAAAGGTAAAAAACTGGAATTCCTAAAGGATTTTAGGAAGATATCGTTTTATTGTTTTGACAAGAACTAAATTTGTACCATTAGAAATAATTAGTGTGGGATTTAAGCTGATTAAAGGTCTAAAAGAATAGAGGGTGAATAAAATCATTTAATGTTAATCGATTTCCAAATCAATGATGGAAAGAATCGTGAAATGCGAATATAAAATGTCAATGTTAGTTGTCAATGAAAATGGAAAGAAAAGTGATAGGAAAGTTCACAGAAGTTGCAAAAGTTTGTCAAGAAGTAGCCATTTTGATTTGGAACGAGGGCTTTATGAAAGAGGGTTGATCTGGGTCGCAGAGTAATTGTTGGTGTCATCCTAAATAAAATGTAGTCACCTAGAATTCTAGTACTTCTAAACCTGTACTCAAATACAAATTGGTTTTAAACTAAGCGATATGAATTACCAATGTTTCGCCACCGAACTAACGTTCATCAATTTTTATATATCATTTATTCTGAAGTTTTAAAGAGATAATTAAACTGGAGTTTTAGAAAGTATATAACAAATAAGACTTTATGACGATTTTAACGTTATGAACAAAAACTGACCATATTTCGTTTTTTTTAATTAGGAAATAAAAGTAAATTTTCTGTGATTTGTATAATTAAATAAAATAAACATATTTTCCCTTTACTGCGAGTGTGTTTTCAGCTTTTTATCCTGATCACCCCCCTATCCATGACATCCATTTGTGATAAATCTCGAGAACTTGGGATTCGTAGAGAAGTAGGTTATAATTTTAAGTTCGGATTATTTATTGTACAAGTATTAAGTATTGTTCAAGTACTTGAATGAATGCTGACAAAAAGCAATGAGCTCGTATAATCAGACCTCAGCTTTCAGAAGTGGCTAGGGAGTGACAAAACTAGTATCATATATTTTATAACCTAAAAGAGAGATATCTATGAACTTAAATAGTACTTTACAAGATGTATGAAAAGAATCTATCATTCTCATTCCATATGTTGATCGTTTTAAAAATTAGATAGCTGGCAAAAGCCAATGTTCGTCACCGTTTAAAATTTTAATTGGAAAGTTTTAAGGTAACCTGCTTATAAACCCAGTGATACAAATTCAATAAAAATATGATAAAATTGAGGGAGAATTTTTTTTCGACAAACAATCACTATGCTGTAAGCACTACAAAAGGGGAACTTTAAATCTGATTTAAAGGCCTTCTATTGAAGAAAGTGCTAATAAACTCGATTTTCTCCTAAACCAATTATGCGAAAACGGGGCACCAATACCTTGGCTCCCTTTCCCAACTGGATATTCAATGGGCTGGCGAAATGAATTGAATTGCAATTTAACTTCTCTTCACAACTTAACACATTAAGTTTTTACAGGAATTGTTTCATTACAGATTAATATTTAGAATTACGTATAACATAAAAGTCATTTATGAGGAATGCTTCAGGAAAAACAAGCGTTAAAGTTTAGGTAAAACAATATGAAAATATTTTAATAAAGATATAAAATTACTTGGTCAAATTGATATTGTGCAAATGCAGAGGGTATGAAGTATACAAGGGTGGTCTTTGAAAAAAAATTCCATTTTCAATTTTTAAATTATGTTTCTTCCAATATTCTGGAAAATTCGTATGTTGGAGAGTTATGGATGTAGTGGCTTTGGAGGAAATTAGACGGAGGAAGGATCCTACTATGGTTGAGCTAAGCTTATATATTCTATTAATAGCACGCATCATAGGAATATTGTTGGGACTGGTTTCAAGGCGAAAAAGCAACTGAAACAAGCTATACTAAATTAAGAGGCAATAAATGAAGGAATATGCTTATATGGTATCTTATTTATGGTTTATATGGTTGGTGGTTTGAAGGTAAATTCTTCACTATATCTCTAGTAAGTGTACATGCGCTAACAGAGGAGAAGGCAGATGAAGAGAAGGAAAAGTTTTATGCGGAGCTAGAAAGGATCTATTACGAGATTCCTAAATATTACGCTAAAATTACACAAGGGAACAAATTTTTATTAATTTTTTGTTGCATGGAGTTTTAGGCCTGTTGTTTACTAATTAGAGGTTGGTGATTACAAATCTAGCCTCAGTTTTTCTCCAGCACCTTTTGTTTTTGGCAAACAGCTGATAGACATATATTTGTACTAGTCACATTCAAACTTCAATTCAACTGAGTTGTTTAGTGAAAAAGTTTGTGCTCTTGTGTTAAATAACAATGTCCAAGTTAAGAAATATCTGTAGAAACGATCCAAACTATTTCTGTAACATTTGTGGTGAATATACATTCAAAAATTGTAGGCTAAGTGTGTCAGAGTTTATAACACAGGTATATTTTGATTACTTTGGATTCGCTTTGGACATCCGTGACAAGTACTGGATCCCTCATATGGTATGTAAAACATGTGTTGACTCTTTGAGATTATGGGCAAATAAGAAAAGACCCCATTTTAAGTATCAAACACCAATAATTTGGCGGGAACCTAATAATCATCAAGATGATTGTTATTTTTGTGTGATTGATATTAATGGAATTAATAAAAATAACCGGTCGAAATGCTCTTATCCAAACTTGTTATCTGTTACTCGACCAGTCTTGTTCTCTGGCGATGCACCAGTACCCCAAGCTTCTTCATCTGTACAAAATGATCATGATATAGAAAAACAAAACTATTCTTCAAGTGATGAAAGTCGGACAAGTGATTCTTACCCTGATTTTACTTCTGAGCCCCAGCTCTTTAATCAGGAAGACCTCAATGCATTAATCAGAGATCTTGGTCTTTCTAAAAAGACATCGGAGATTCTAGCTTCTCGATTAAAGCAAAGAAATCTTTTAACCCCAGAAACAAGAATTTCATACTATCGTAACCGAGAGGCAGAATTGCTGTCATTCTTTTCTAAAGATGACGACTTTGCTTTTTGTTCAGATGTTCCTGGTTTATTGAAAGCAATGGGAGTACAGAAGTATGATCCAAATGAATGGCGTTTATTTATTGACTCCTCTAAACGTAGCCTGAAATGTGTACTTATGCATAACGGCAATAAGCTGGGTTCGATACCGATTGCACATTCAACTACAGTCAAAGAAGAATATGCTACTGTAGCTTCTGTAATGGATAGAATCAAATACAACGAACAAAAGTGGTTGATAAGTGTTGATCTAAAAATGGTGAATTTTCTTCTTGGACAACAAGGTGGATATACAAAATATCCATGTTTTATTTGTTTATGGGACAGCAGAGCTAGGTCTGAGCACTGGATTAGAAAAGATTGGCCTTCCAGGCAATCTATGGTTCCGGGACAACTGAATGTAATAAATGAGCCCCTTGTGCCCACGGATCGAATAATACTGCCACCTTTGCATATCAAACTAGGGCTCATGAAACAATTTGTCAAAGCTTTGAACAAGGGTGGTGATTGCTATAAATACATCTCTAAGAAGTTCTTTAATTTGAGCCAAGAAAAAATTAAAAATGGAATTTTTGATGGTCTCCAAATAAGAAGGTTGATAAAGGATGAAAACTTTATTAGTTACATGACTGATATTGAAAAAAATGCCTGGAATGAATTCGTTTGGACTGCTCAAAATTTTCTGGGAAACAAAAAGGAAGAAAGCTATCCGGAGCATATTGAACTAATGTTGTTACACTTCCAGCAGCTTGGTTGTAATATGAGCATCAAAGTACACTTCCTCCACAGCCATTTGGACCGTTTCCCTGAAAATCTTGGTGATCTGAGTGAAGAACAAGGGGAACGGTTCCATCAGGACATTCGAACTATGGAGGAACGTTACCAAGGTCACTGGAATGCTCACATGATGGCGGACTATTGTTGGAGCATTAAAAACAGCCCCCGTGAACCGAATCAAGCCAGAAAATCTTACAAAAGAAAATTTTTTGATATGTAGTGGTAATTTTTTTAATAGTTTTCTTAATAAAAAATATTTTCATCTTAAAAAACAGTTTATAATTATAACCCCAAAAGTAAAGCTGATACAAACAAACTGACTTCAGATCTTAAATGAGCACCTCGAGGAAGTAGAATATTAGTCAAAATATTTCATGCAACAAAAATGTTGTTCCCTTGTGTTATCTTGGGAGATTTCAATTGAAAAATTGGGAATGAGAAAAACCTGGGGAGAGCAGTTGGAAACTTTCGTTACCACGATATTACTATTGACAATAGATATAGGATAGTAGATTTCGGAACTAGTAAGAACATGAAAATAACCTTTCAACACAGGCCTATTTACTTACGAACAGAGACATCCCCAGATGGTAATAGCTATATAATATCTAGCTATACAATAATATCATGTAATGATAGAAACAAAGCACCAAAGTTATATAGAAAATATACGGAGCTGCAGAAGGGCTGAAATTGGTAGTAATCATTTCCTAATAAGAGTGAAGTGTAGAAAAAAATAGGAAAAGTACGTATAAGTTTAATTTAAAAGCCTTAAAAATTCCAGAGATCCAAAAAAATACGAAAGGAAATTAGAGGAGAATTTAAGAAATGGGAAACTAGAATAAATTGAGAAGAAATGGGATAAAATAAAGAGAGCTTTCAATAAATGCTGTTGAGGAAACAATATCAGATGGGAGACATAGGAAAAACGGTCACTGGTTTGATCAGGGATGTCAGGCTTCAGTTGATGAAAAGAAGAAGTACATGAGGATGATACAGAGAAGGACTAGTTGAAAACTACACAAAAAAAGAGATGACACCAAAAGACTGTGCAGGAGCAAGAATAGGGAGAAATTTGAAGAAAACCTATAATCAATGATAGAAGATTTTGAGTTTTGAAAACAGCAGAAGCTTCTACCAAAGGTTGAAAATGCTAAGAAAAGGATTTCAACCCCGAATAGGTTTCTGCAAAGATAGGGATAGCGCACTATTGGGAGACAGATTAGATAAATAGATAGCTGAAAGATGGAAAGAACTTTTCGGTTATTTGCTTAACCAAGCACAGAAAATTCTCAAGAAACCCCAATGATAAACTTATCGGATTCATTAGAAGATGGTATGTCTCTAGAACCACCAGACCCAGAAGAAATGGAAGAAGTTGTAAAATTAAAAATTAACAAGGCACCAGGATTTGAGGAGATTCCTGCTGAAATGCTTGAATACGGTGGAGATCAGTTGCATCGTGAAATTTATGAACTAATCCTGGAAACATGAAATAAGGAAGAAATGCCTAAGTAATCATACAAGGCAATTATTGTGCGGATACATAAGAAGGGAGATAAATTAGAAGGCCAAAATTATAGAGGGCTAACACTGCTATGTTCAATTTACAAAGTGTTATCAATACTACTGTTGAAAAGATTAATTGTAACAGCAGAAGCAGTTTTGGGTGGCTATAAATGTGGTTTCTGGCCTGGAAGATCAACTGTTGACCACATATTTACCATCTGGTACATGCTTGAGAAATGTAACGAATTGAATGTAGATCAATAGCACCTCTTCATTGACTACAAACAGGTATATTATAGCATAAAAATAAATGAGCTGTACGAAAACTTGATTTTCGATGGGTGCCCTAAAAAACGTATCAGATTGATAAGTGTGACATTGCAGTATAATAAAGGTCCAGGAAGAAATTTTCAGAGACTATTCAAAAAGGAGTTAAACAAGGAGACCCTATATTATCAATGTTATTTAATTTGGGAGTGCAGAAGATCATAGTTTCGACCAAAGCTAATAAAGAGGGATGTATTTATAACAACATGACCCAATACATAACATATGCTATTGATGTGGACATCAGAGCAAGAAATGAAAATCTGCTCTTGAAAGCATTTGGGAATGTGAAGAGGCAGCTAGGAAGGCAGGGCTAATAATAAATAAAGATAGAACAAAACATATAATCTCATCCAGGAATCTGTCATCCAGTGGATATCTCCAAGGAGGAGGGCGCAGTTTTGAAAATGTTAAGGCATTTAAGTATCTTGGCACCGCTATAACAGAAGAAAACAGAGTGGAACATGATGATGAACGTGTGTCGAAATAGGGTCATAACCTTGGTATAGCAAATAATAAGGGTAATTGCCTCAAAATAAGGGTCTATTAGACGGTACTTCGTCCTGTCGTCGTGTATGGCAGGGGAGGCGTGGACTCTATCCAAGCAGTATGATAAATTATTGAATACTTGGGATTGAAAGATTCTTAGTATTGTGTATGGCCCAACCAAGGAAGAAAATCGTTTCCGAATAAATAGAAATCAAGAACTGAAGGACGTACATGGAGAACCAGATATAGTTTCTACTATTAAAAAAGCAAGATGGAATGGAAGAAATGGTTGGGCGCACGTTGGATAAATGGATAAAAAAAGACTCCCGATGGAGGGACGTCCAGATGGTGAAAGAGGAAGAGGAACGCCTATAAGGCGATGGCTTGACGATGTGGAAGCAGACCTTAGGCTCCTTGGGATATGAACATGGAGAGGAGCAGCAAAAGATCGTTCAAAGTGGAGGAAAATTGTCGAGGAGACCAAGGTCCTCCATGGATCATAGCGCCATATGATGATGATGATTTCATACAATTTGTAAGCATACCCAGTCAAATGGTCAGATATGAATAATTAGGGAAGTAATAGAAAATAAAAACAAAAAAATTTAGTATACTTATAAACTAATTTTATCAAAGCAAATGACGAATGTTCGTATGAGAGAAGGTGATAGGAAGAATTTGGATTGGAGGGATTGGATATCAATTTTAAAACAAAAACTTTTCTAAATTCTAGAACAAATGTAGGAGAGAATGCCACATCACGTATAACTAGGCTTTTCTAAGAAGAAGTTTTAAAATTTGGATTGTTATTAAGTCCTGTTTAGGATTTTTTGGTATTTTGGGAATAGAGTTTTAAAGGATGGAATGCTTGAGGTGGCGGAGGACATTCTATTCTGCTTCCATATCATTGAATGTGATCTGTATTGAAGGTGTTAGGTGCTAAAAGAAATACATTAAAAAATTGTTGACAGATTAGCTGGACTTCTTCTTGATCGTATCTAGTCCAGAAGTTGGATTTTGTAAGGATATTAGATATTGGATTTAATGAATTATTTAAATATTTGAATTTAATATCTTTTTTGTGCTTATGAATGTTTTTCAGATCCATGAAGGAAATTCAACACCTTCTAATTTGTAATTGTCAATAAAATAAATTTCTTTATGTTGGGTATTTAATCCAATAAAACATCTTCAATCCTCAGCTTTATTCTTGCTTAAATTATAAATTCAGGAGTTTAACATTGGTTTTAACTATAGTACAAGTATAAGTTATTCTGGAGCTCTTTCAATGTCTTGTTTTATCTGTAGCTGAATATTTAGGTGTTGAAGGATAAAGTTAATTTGTAAATCATAACGATGAGCTAGTGTACTGGTTATGCAAAAAATGTACGAGGAGATGGTATAAGACCAAAATTGTCCTCATGGCTTTAAAATCCTTATATTCACGACCTATCTACAAACAAGGGCATCGATCTAGGGTTCTTGAATAGGGCGGATCATAAAAGGCCTTTTTGATTCTTCCTTTACCCCTAAAAGATGTTATCTAAGAGAAGGTCCCATTAATGGACCAAGTTTATCTCAAAACCTTCCAAGTTTTGTATAGTTAATTTTTTTAGAAATTCTAAGCGGAAAACTTCGTCATCATTACGTTGATTTGATTAATAAAAATAAAAGAACTGGCTTTTGAGGATAACCATCAAGTTTTCGCGAATAAAATAAATGTAATCGTCACAATTTGGAAAAACGTTCTTACTTTTACTATTTTAAAGAATTCTAGAATATATTATTTCTTTCTGATAAAGGTTGATGGCCATGATCTTGCTCTAAATGTGTTTTGTGCTTTCTCATATTTTTTAAAGCAATATTACTTCTAGGTTATTCCATCTGTGTTATAGAAATTATTTAAATTTCTTAAACAAAAATTAGTTTTATGGAGATAATTTATTTCTTCTTTTAATATCCGGGAAATCTGAAACCCTTCTGAAGCTTATCCAGTCTACTCTATAAAATAGGTACTCTTAATTGGGGGAAAACCTGGTGGTTGAACGTGATATAGGGCGAATCACCTCCCTGCACAACCGTTGGCCTAGAAACAGTACAGACTCGACCACCTACTGAAACTAACACCCTTCATGGTTATTCTGGTACAGGTTTTTATTTTTAGATTAATTTTTTTTAATTAAATATAATTATTAAATGGTTTATGTGGCAAATCCGATTGATCTATTGAACTTTGAAGTTTTTATTCCGTATAGTATTCCTTAATGGGAGCGGAGTGGCTCAGTAGCAGAGCACTGAGTGGTCGTGCCGAAGGCCCTTGGATGAAATGCTGCTCGCTGGCAGACTTTTACTTAATCTGTTAGCGCCCGGAGATGGATCCTATGGAGACTAGGAGACTAACACAGCCTCCATAAAGTGGATTCCCAAAATATGGGGAAAAAACTGGCGGTTGAGCGTGATCCAGAAACAGTACAGTTGTCCAAGAAACATTACCCGTTAAGGGACATCAATAATTGGATAAAATTAAGTCGAATTTAAAGGTGATTATTCTGTATAATATTCTCTCCACGGTTGCAAGGTATTTATTAATTTTTTCAGACTTAGACTTGATGTTCCAGTTACGATATTAGTTTTTGAATTTATATCATATCATATTATATTTTATGCTTTATGCTTTCAAATTATTTTTACTTTGATATATTTAAACACATTTTCTGAGTTGCTCATGAATTGAAATTGTTATGATAGAACGGGAGAATGTCCCAGGAAGAGAAAAAGCAGGAAGAAATAAAACTTAAAAAGTACTTTTTAAAGTAATTTTTATACTCTTTTGAAATGACATTACCCCTGAGGACGATTTAAAGTGGTCTTTAGTGCAACTGAAGAAAATAAGAACGGTAAAGTCCACAGAGACCAACTGATTCCTGCCTGAGATAGCTACTGTCACCTAGCAACTGTGGCATTTGACCATTGTGAGCAACTTAAGTCATCATTTATGTATTTATAATTTTCCAAGTAAAAATTGTTATAATAATATAAAAAGAGAAGACACATATAAGATAAACATATTTTTTTCAAACTTAATATTATTCTTTATTAAACTGTTAACCGGGCGGGACGTATACGATGGGTCAAAAAAGTATTAGCACACCCTATTTTTTCCATTTTTTGGGTGATATTGTAAATTATTTTCAAGATAGACTTTTATAGTAAAAATAGAACCCAAATCAGTCTTTTTGAAGGCTATTAAAAGCAAGACTATTAACCCATTTACGGCCATTGATGCATATACGCAACATTAATTTAACAATTATTTTATTTTTTTATTAAAAAATTCAAATATTTTTCTATTTTGTTATATCAGCTTATTATTTAAGGTTTGTAATTATTAAAAATATTTTTTTTATAAGTTTTGTGTTTTTAACTCATTGAAAAATAATAGTACGGTAGGATATATTTCAACACTAATCAGTACTAAGATTTAAATGTTAAATTCAGCCAAATAATGGCTGCTACAATTAAATGATCAGATTCCTTGTTTAAAACATGGTTTATTTTAATTGTTGGGATGAAATTTTTGTATTCAATTCAAATACTGCTGTTAGAATAATCGTTTTACTTTACTTTATATGTATCATTGGCCATTCCTATGAAGATTTTACAAAGACAAGACCATGCATTTTCATCTCCCCCACCTGTCTAATGAAGACGTGCTCATGCATGTACTATGTTTCTACTCTTAAATATATTTTATTGATCTTTGGGATGCCAGAGTATCATTTAGGATGATTATTCAAATTATTGTTTATATGTCTTAATCTTAATTGGGTTCCTTTCCAAAGGTCTATTCTTATGTTTACTAATTTACTCATCTATTATACCTTCGATATATTATTCATAAATAGCATATGATGTATAGGAGTCTGCGACCCCCACCTTTTCTTATCTCTCCAGTCACCTTGACCATAGGGGACACCCTTCTTCTACCTACGTGAACTACTTCTCGCAAACGAACATTGTTCCAAGCCGGCCCTTCGATGGGTCATTCGAACATTGGTTCGAACGAAGGCTATCAAAGAATTTATCAATGAATAACCGAGAAGAGGAAGACCAGCTATGAACACGGTTTTAGATGAAGTGAGTAAGGACAAAATCGGACATTTGATCGTCAGGGATGAGACAAGGCAAAGATGTAGATTGTGTAAAAGCTAAACTATTTATAGGTGTGATAGATGTAATGTTAAATGTCTGATTTCTTTTTTAAGTTAGTGTGCAAATTGTAATTTTTTATTTCTTTGAAGGAGTTTATTACTCAAACGATTGTAATAAAAGTTTTCATGAAACAGTATTACTGTATCATTTATAAACGTATCACCTTACCTATCTCTAAAAAGAAATTAAAAATATCTATATATATATATATATATATATATAAATATATATTTATATATATTATACTCTAACGGCCAAGGGTAGAGTATAATATATATGGCAACATTTCCTATTACCATTATGGCAAAACAGAAATCAGGTAGTAAAAGTACATTTTCGCTTACTAAGTTACTGTCAAATAGGCGAAAAAGTAGGGACGAGTTTTAGCACAGGTTCAGTTTTAAATAAATGCGTTCTGAGTGACCTCAAAAGTTTTCTGCAAGAGAAAACCGGCATAGTAGGAGAATCGTTAAAAATGTTCCAACATCTTTGGCCTCCTCCATAATAACAGAGATGGTAACAACTTCTAACACAACCTTCTGCTTCCAGACGGTAAGAAATGTAATGCACAGTTTTAATTATTATGGGAGAGTTCAAAGAAAAATGCCATTCATCAGTGAGGTAAATTGCATTTAAATACTTGAGTTTGCCAAAATCCGCATAAATAAATCAATTGAATGTTAGAAAACAATAATTTTCTCTGATAAGAGTAAATTTAGTATTTCCTGATGGTCGCAAATAAGGATGTGGAGGAAACCAAACACCAAGTTTCAGCTGCAAAATGTCAGACTGGCAGTGAAACATGGTGGTGGAAGTGTCCTAGTCTAGGCTGTATGTGTTCGAATGGGGTTGGAAATTTGAGTTTCACTGAGGAGATTATCAATGCTGAAAAGTGTGTCGACATTTTGCAGCATAACTTGAAGAGCAGTGCTCAAAAATTGGGAATTCAGCATACACTCGTGTTCCAGCAAGATAACTACCCTAAACATACCGCCCATAAAACAAATGCTGTACAATGCTATAAGGCAGCTTAAAACACCACCGCAGTCCTCAGATATAAATCCAATCTAACATTTGTGGTATTTACTCCACTTGAAAGTGCGAAAGAATACATTTTTTTTTATAATTATTTTATTGAGTTGTACATCTGTAATATATACATCTTGTACAATTGCTATAAGAGTAAATAATACATGATAGGACATGTATAGAGACACTACCCACTGGCAGCAGTCTAATTACATTTCTATAATTGAAGGTCCCGAAGCCATCTTCTCTTCAGGCGCCTAGGAGGATCGTCCGGGATGGAATTGGATGCAAGGATGGAAACTAGTGGGTTTGGATGGGTTTGAAGTTTATTATGGAATGATAGGTATCTGGAATGGGCTAAATCGGTAACATATGGAACGTTAAGGTCATTATGGATGGTTTTATTTGTGACAAAATAAGGAGCGTTTAATATTTTGCGAAGGATTTTGGATAGCAAGGATTGGATACGAGAGGAATTCAATGGTTTGGTGGAGCCCCATAGTTCAATTCTATAAGTCTATATAGGTCTTATAACAGTCACATAAATAAGTCTTTTGTAATTGATCTGATTGATCTTTGAGCGTTTGTCTAGTATGTGTTGAAGTAGTCGGAAGCGTGAGGGTTCCAAGTAAGACGCTTGTCTAAGTCTCTTAAGTAAGCGAATCTGTTCAACAGGGGTAAGTGGAATACTATTAAAGAATACAGTAGGACAGGAAGTCATCGGTTTTCGGTGAAGGGTAATAAGAAGAATAAAATTTAAAAATATAAAAATCAAAAAATGCCCTCAGACGAGCTGAGGAGTGGGTTAAGATCAGACCGGAAACCACCCAAAATCTTGTCTCATCAATGTCATCAAGGCTGCAGGCTATTATAGAAGCAAAAGGGATAATAACAAAATATGAAGATTTTTCCATAGTGCAAAAGCGGAAGGTTATCATTTTTGTTATTTTCTATGTTAATTAAATAAATGTTTTGTTTTAAGAAACGTTTCTGTTAATTTACTTTTACTTTCTTTGTATACATTTAATAAAATTGTTGTCACAGTTATATCAGGCTTTTTCTGTCCATAATTCAGGAAAATGAGGTTGTGCCAATACTTTTTTTATCCACTGTATATACGTGAAACGTAATTTGTGCTATATATATAAATAAACGAAAACGTAAACCTATATATGAGATATATACAATACTAATGAAATAAATACTATGAAATATATACGTTTTCGTTTATATATATATATATATATATATATATATATATATATATATATATATATATAGAGAGAGAGAGAGAGAGAGAGAGAGAGAGAGAACAAAGGAAAATACAAAATTGTTTGACGTATATATACGTCTCGCCCGGTTAACAGGTTAATATCCTGTCGATTTGCTGAAGCCGCAAACAGCAGAAAAAAATTGCATACGAAAAGCTAAATGAAATACTATTACAGCCGTTTGGTACAAAAAAGAGGGACCCGTAAAGTTTTCCAGTTGTTTTCAAAATGAGTATTGTAGGTACATATTTCGAAAAGTTTTTTCCGTATTTTTATTTTGCTAACTGGTATCATTGTCGCTCGCACTGCTAGATTAGAAAAATGGGGCCCAAAACAGGTTTTTTATATCTTCTTCGCAATCAATATAGCTTACTTACCAGTGCTGGTTATAGAGTACCACAAATTATTTTTAACATTACATTACATTTGTGGGTCATATGATTAACTTTAAATCTAAAAACTATAACTAACAAGAAATGAATTGAAAACACGGTTTTTTATGTCGTGTAGAATTCATCATACCGGAGAAATAATGTTTAGTGATACGATGCATGTCATCTACAGATGACTTAATACAAAGAATTATTTTGGAATCGTTTTCATCCATTCGCAATCAATACGTTCCATCCAACTATACGCCCCTTACATTAGACATATTGCTGGCTAAGATACTTACATAGAATTCACTCGTAATTCTGTAAATAAATCATCTATCACTGCTTGCTTGAATGTTCGTCCGTTAAAATCGTTCCCTGACATTTTCTTTCCCATCCATTCCTAAATAACTGATCGGAACCCGGCGATATGTGGTATAGTGGTAAGCACGACAACTTACTAAGCCTAAGATCTTTACAAGTGGGCTTGTAGTTCGGTAGGTGGTCCTAGGATTTTTTAAAAGGAGTAAAAAATTCTTGGTTATGCTGTCCTTCAGAAGGGACATTTAACGCGGTACCGAGCCTGTACAATGTCAGATGCTCGTTAAAGATCCCTATCCTGATTAAACCTGTAAGTTGTTTGTTGGTTCATTTAACGTCACCTTATGCTGATATGGCTAATCGGACGATGTTACAGTGGGAGCTATAAATTTTGCCTATCCAGGTTTAATTAGGATAGGGATTTTGAACGAGTACCTGACATCGTACAGGCTCGGGACCCCCGTTTAACGTCCCTTCCGAAGGACGGCGTAACTAAGGATTTTTTACTCCCTTACAAAAATTCTAGGGCCACCTGCCGTACTACATACCCGCGATCTTGGGCTTAGTAGTTTGTTACGTTAACCACTAGAAAAAAGGTGACCGTAGCAACATAAAGTGATGTTGAATGAACAAACAGCAAGTCGGAACATCGAACTGTATAAATAAACGAAAACATATTCACGATGTCAGTACATTTGGGGATACTAAATAAAAAATCTAATAGTTCGTGATATTTTATGTACTAAAAAAAAACCCTCTGATATTGTTGAATCAACAGCCAGGGAATTAGATTATTTAGAATTCACATAAGATTTGGATGTTCCACAAATGCCAAAAATACCAGAATAGAATTATAATTATATAACATTATATTATTATTATTATTATTATTTAATTTTCATTTGCACATCCAGCAAATTTGATCCAGATGTTTTTCTCTTTGCTATTGTACAGGAACATCGAGTTTTGGAATGAAATATCAATTTTTCAGTAGGTCTCTTGGCCAATCTCTTTTTAATCTTTTTTTATTAAGTCCAGGTAACAGGGAGTAGGAAAGCGGAAGAACGGGTGGGTTTGGGTGATATTGTGTCGATAAGTGGAATGTTATGTATTTGTTATGAATATATGATTTTATCGTAGGAATGTTCATGTCGTTGTGTATAGTGTGATTCGAAACATACCACGGTGCATTAAGAATTTTTCTGAGAATTTTGGATTGTGTTATTTGAATCTTGTGTTTGTGAAATTTTTTTGCTGAACCCCAAAGTTCTGCTCCATATGTCCAAATAGGTTTTAGTATACTGTTATAGATAAGTCGTTTGTTCCTCAAGTCAAGTGAAGATCTATAGTCCAGAAGATGTGATAGTTGTTTGTACCGTCTAGTCAGTTCTTGTCTTTTTAATTTTGTATGTACGTTCCATGTAAGTCTTTTGTCCAAGTATAGTCCTAGGTAACGTACATAATTTTTGGAAGGTACTTCATCGTTGTCAATTTTGACTGCTGGACACGAAGCTTTGCGTAGAGAGAAGCTTACATGGCTCGATTTTGAGGCGTTTATTTTTATTTGCCAATTATAGAACCACTTTTCTAAATCAAATAAATGATTTTGAAGAGCTATAGATGCTAGGATTGGGTCTCTGTGAGAAGAAATAATGGCTGTATCGTCTGCGAAGGTATAGATGTTGGTGCAAGAGTGCTCGGGAATATCAGAGGTGTATACGGAATAGAGAATGGGGCTTAAAACACTGCCTTGCGGTACACCCCTGTATTGAGGGATGAAGGAGGAAATCGAAGAGTCAACGGAAGTACAGAAGAATCTGTCTTGGAAATAAGATTGAAGAATTAAAAAGTATGTAGGACGTAAGTGAGGTTTTATTTTCCAAAGAAGACCCTTGTGCCAGACACTATCAAATGCTTTTTCAATGTCAAGAAAAATCGCGGAGCAATATTCTTTATTCTCAAAAGCGATAGATATTGCATCCACGATACGATGACACTGTTGTACAGTGGAGTGATAAGAACGAAAGCCAAATTGGTGGTTCGGTATCACTCCGCTATTTTCGAAGATAGGTTTTATGCGATTAAGGAAGAGTTTTTCAAATAATTTAGACATTATAGAAAGGAGTGCATTTGGACGATAAGATGAAGGATTAGTGACAGGTGTATCATTTTAATTGTGGAAAGTTTCCAAAGGAGCGGAAAATAGGTTGTGCGCATGATTGAATTATATATGAGAGTAAGAAAGAGAACAGCTTTCCGAGGTAAGTGGCGGAGGATGAAAGGAGTGATGAGATCATAGCCAGGAGCTTTTTTGTTTGGCATTTTGTTCAGTACTTGGTAGATTTCTTTTGGATGAAATGCCGGAGGAGGGAGTGATAAAGGTAGTGCTGTTGTCAAGTCGTCATCTATTTTGTCAGTGAGAGCAGTATTCTTAATTTCGTTTCCCTTGAATATATGAGCAAGATGTTTTGCAAATTCGTTTGCTTTTTCTTCGCTCGTCATCGCCCAAGTTTTGTCTGTACGCCTAAGAGGGTATTGTACCACCTTTTGCTTAAGTATTCTTCTTGTAGCTGTCCATACTGGCCTGTCTCTGTTATTTATAGAATTTAAATAGTCCTTGTAATTGTTGTTTTTAAATTTTGATAATTCTTGTTGTAGTTTTCGGGTTAGTTTGTTGAGTTCTGTTTTGTATGAAGGATATCTTGTTCTTTGCCATAAAGCTCTAGTTCTACGTTTTTCTTTGATAAGATTTCGTATTGGTTGAGGTAGGTAGGAATCAGGTTTTGGTAAAGTCGTCTTTGGTGTTGTGGAATGCCAAACTGCGTTTTGAATGCATTCGGTCAAGTGATTAACAGCATTGTCCAGGTCGTCGGCTGTACGTATGTAAGTATTAAGGGTGATTTTGTTGTTTAAATAATTTTGGAACTTACTCCAGTTTATATAGCCATTTATTAATGCTATGGGTGCAGGTTTTGTAAATGGGTGATTTGATAGCTCGAGGAAAACTGGTCTATGATCTGAAGATAGGTCAGAAAGAGTGGTAACTTTGGAATGTTTAAGTGGCAAGGAGTTCGTAACAAAGAAATCGATAACATCGGGTGACTTTAATATTGCTGTAGGCCAATAAGTAGGTTCAGAAGGAGAAATAGTAGAAAGTTTTAGCTCTTCTATGCATTTATTTAGCCTTTTCCCACGAGTATTTGAAATTCGAGAACCCCATCTAGTATTTTTAGCATTAAAGTCACCACCAGCTAAGAATGGTTTACCCATAGTTGTAAACAGGGTTTTAAACTCATTTATAGAAATAAATTTGTTTGGAGCAATATAAACGGAAGATATTGCTGATATTTTGGAGAAGTTAAGCAAATAGTGGTGAGTTGAGTTGTATTCGTAGAAATGGAAGGAACGAAGTTATGATTCAACGACTTTCCTACAATGATTGCAGTACCTCCATGCGCCGAGTGGTCCGGATGGTCTGTTCTATATACTTCGTATCCATGAATTTTGAATGTTTGTTTGTCTGTTAAATGAGTTTCTGTTACAAGTGCAATGTTTATGTCGTGTTCTTTTAGGCAAGTTTCTAGTTCGTATTTTCGATGGAGCAGACCATTGGAGTTCCAAAGGAGTATTTTAAGAGAAGGTAATAGATTTTTAGCCATAAGAAGGATTCGAATTGATAGAGGAAGTTAATTTAGCGAGAAGTTCAAGAATTGGAGATAAAAATGCTTGGAGTTCAGAAAGCAAAGATTCAATAGAAGATTTTATAACCGAAGAAATATCGAAAGATAAAGAAGGAGAGTAGGAAGAAAGAGTGGAAGAATAACTCCCTGTTACCTTTGTAGCTTTTTCTCTAGTTCGCTCCGACGAAGAAAAGTGTTCAACTGGGTGTAGGCCTGATTTTTTTTGTTCGTTTGTTAAAGTTACCATTTCATTTTCCGTAGAGGTATCAACAACATTTTTTATCTGGGAAGAAGGCTCCTGGTTGACTAGTGTAGTTGACGCGGTTGTTGCAATGGTTGTAGTTTTATTGTTACGAAGAGTTTTTAATGTTTTAATAACTGAGCATCCTTTGTAATTTGCAGGGTGAGCACCGTTGCAGTTAGCGCAAGTGGCCGGAGTTTCTTTTGTCTTCGTACACTCAGTTGTAAGATGTGGTCCTGCGCACCGGACACATTTGGCAGGAAGGCTACAGTAACTTCTTGTGTGACCGTAGGCCTGGCATCTTTGACATTGCGGTGGTTCATTTTTCATATATGGTTCTTCAATTTTAATTTTTGTGTGAACTAAAAATTCAAGTTTAAATACATTTTGGTTTTTCGGACTTTGTTCTAAGTCTATGAAAAATATAGGTAATGGTATTTTCAACCTTGGATGCTGAGCATTGATAACTTTTTTTACTTTGTATCCATGTTCTTCAAGCTCAATTTTTATGTCTTCTAGATGTGTTGTATGGTGTAGATTTCGTATAACGATGCGAAAAGGTTTTTCTTCCTGAAGCTGATACGTGTGGAATAAAGCGTTTTGAGCTTGTAATATCTTTATTATTTTTCGATAATCGTCTGGAGTTGAAGGGTAAATGGTTGTCTGGGTTATGCTCGAACGGCAGTAAAATCCCTGAGATCCGACTTCCGATGATAAATTTTGACATAGTTCTTTATAATTTTTAACACTTTTTAAATGAATAAGAAGAGGCTTTGAAGTAGGGCATGATAATGGCTTCTCTTGATTATTAGATGGGTTTGGAACATGTTGAGATATGGTTTCATTAGAAGTTGCTTTTTCTACATTTGGTGGCGAAACTAATTTCTTGATAGCACTTTTAGTAGAGGGTATTGGGTTGTCTGTTTTAGAATTCTTTATGAAAGCTGGGGCTCGTTTTTTAGTTGTTGCTATTTTCGGTTTTTGGCTCTTGGTCATCGTGCGAGTTCAAAGACGTCATACGTGTCGGAACTTGAACTTCTACGGCAAAATTTGTCAGCTATTTCTTATTATTCTATTAAATTATCTAATTTAGGACTAACCTTGTTATTTTCAGAGAGATAATAGTTGGTTTTCGGAATAACTTTTCAGAGCCGAAGGCTACTCTGTCAACACTTATTTTTGGTGTTTTTTTTCCTAAGCTAAGTTATGTTAGAACATAACATTATATTTCGTAATTCTAATGTAAAATTTAAAAAATGAATCTCTTTTTATAAATAAAATATTTAGTCTGGTATTAAAAAATATCACCAAAGTTTCGACCACTACAAGTAAAATAGTTCAACTTAGCAAGTTGTCCTCGATATTTGGACCAGTAACATTTACCTGTTCGAGTATACATGTATCGGCCCATTTATCATCAGGCATTTGGCCATACATAATGCTGAGATTGCCTACAAGATCTGTCAACAATCAACGTACATAGGTTTGTATTATTCAATCCGACCGTATATTGGATTGATGGAAAATTAATTCAAGTTTCCACAAGGCCCACAAAACAAATATTTGTTGTAAATTACAGATAGGAATAATAATCCGTATATATATATTCTCTCTTGAAACAACGAAAATTGAAATAACACAACCACTTCTTTTTCATCAGAATCTTTAATCCCTTCGTAAATTACGTGTCAAAGAAAAATCTTTTTTACTTTATACCTACATTTTTCTCTGTGCAACGAAATCTGATCTTAATGTAGATGGAATGTCAATAAATAAAGTTTAAAGCGTAAGGTTGGATCCCTTGACATATTCATGAAAAAGTTTACAGAAAAAAGTCTTAATGTGGTGTTTTACTACAATGCCACGACTATCAAGAAAGTTATTGGCTTTCATCGGAAGCTGTTACGTCTTCGCAAAGCTTTAGTTAAAAAAAAAAAAGTTAATCAATTTACCGTAAAATATCAAAAACAAACACTCACACTTGTTTTGTAATGTTTCAAGAATATAACTGGAGATAAAGTATTTTAATAATTTTAAATTTATTCTTATAAGTAGTATTCCAACCATTAGCCAACTCGAGAATATAAAGATAGATTTATTTAACATTAATAAAATAAACCGTAATTATGCGATGATATAAAAAAATAAATGCATGTGTAAAACAATGCTATTTTACAACACATCATAAATTGTTATCAATAAAGCAGCACTCTTTTTAGCATTTACAGAGATCAGAAATAAGATATGTAATGATTCGGGAATAATAAAAAAATAAAACAATGTGGGTGAATAAAGTCAGATGTAGAGGGGTTGTCCAGGGTCAAGCGATGATAGAATGAATCTGTAGACATAACGTATCAACGGCAGCTGACTTCAAACATTAAAAAAAATGAAATTGAAAATGAATGACCAACGTTGAAAAGAGACCCTTCACACTTTAACAAAGAAAAAATAACACGGAAAAAACAATTTCAGAATAACAAGAAAATAATATGTTGTTTCAGCAGACCGAAACTCGGACAACCCACTTTATCATGCGAACCCTCTGTTAATAAACATTATGTTCTACCCATGGAATGAATCCTCTGTACAAAGCTAAAATTTAAATTTCATTTCCTGGAATTATTCATTTTAAATTTAAATAAAAACTTTACGACCCATAAAGTTCTTGAGTTCAGTATATGTTAGAGACTACTGTTTCAAGGACTAGTGTTCAGCCACCTGGTTTTTCCCAGGTGTATCCATTTTATATAAGAGGGTCTATAGACTCCTCTGGATCCATCAGTGGCTGTTCAAAGATTAAATATTTAATTTTAACATTGAACCGAAAACCTTCAGTATTGCTATCAACACGCTTCTAAGTTAAAGGAAATATTTTAGAAAATATTCGGCGAAGTGTTCTTTGAGATATTCACGCTCTTAACATGATAAAATACTACATTCATTTCAAATATTTTCACTTAGCCCTTCCATGAAATTTAAATACTGGCTTCCAGCTCCGTATTATCTTCATCACGTACTTTTTTATTCATTTATATTTCATGTCTCTCTTTACATTTTCATTTTAATATTTTATGTGGAATTTCAAACACTCTTGGAATTTTTCATATTCCTACGGCATACCTCTTTTGTCGAGAGAAAGCGAAAAGAAAAAATCTGTTTCCTGTTTCGAAGCACAATAAAAATACGTTAATGGGGTGTAAACTAACATACAAACAACGCAATTAAATTTATTTTTAGAGAATGTAATTATTTCTATTACAATAACTATAATGAAGATTATTCAAGTGAGAAACTATGAAAGATTTCTATGAAAAAATACGTTGAAAAACTATATGTTTGCTTACGTCTCATCTAATCACCGTACTTAGGGATTGTACACTTGAACACGAGAAATTTTTCTTAAGTTTCGCAGTGTATTTTTTAAAATGTTTACGTTTAGATTATTTTTTCTAAGCGTTATTTATTCTAATTATATATTTCATACCTAATAAAGAAAGATTTATATTTTTTAAAATCAAGCATGATTAACCTTTTATAAAATAAATGTTAAGGGCAGCATTGCGAGAATAAAGAGAATATAAGCCATTAGTTGTTATGAAATGTAAAACTTGTGATAAACGTCCTGAATCCCATGTAAATAATACTAAATATTGTAAAATTTAAAAATGGCTTTTATATGCATTTGAATTTATAAAGCCATCATCCTTCCAACTCTTCTTTACGGATGTGAACCTTGGCCACTAACACTGAAGGATGATCAATGTCTTCAGGTATTCGAAAATAAGGTGTTACCCAGAGTATTCCGTCCAAAAAAGGATGAGACCACTGGGGAATATACGAGATTACATAACACGGAATTGCGAAGCACGCATCCGGTAACTATTATTCAAGTGATAGCATCACTAAGATTAAGATGAACTTGTAAAGTTGCTGGGCTTAGTAACGAACGAATTCCAAAGATCTTAATAAGCGCCACGCTGACTGGGACTTTACCTGTGAATTTTGCGTCTGAGAGGATGTGTAGATGGGAGGATTGCGTAAAGAGAGATCTGGCGGGTTTGGGTTTGGGCAGTGGCCTGTATGTCTTTAAGCAGAGATTGGTAGTACCGGCATCGAGCCTTTTGGTTCGCTAACCATTATTGGTATTATTTTATATGCACTTAATTGTATTTTTTTAAAGATATAGCAAAATGAAAAGAAAATATTTAGGAGTGACTATTTAAAATAATGAGTCAGTAGCTTTGAAACGAATTCTCTTATATAAAAGTTAATAAAAGTATTTTAAAGAACCACATTTAGCGTTAAGAGGATTGTTCCTCTTGTTAAAAAATCACGCTTCGGATCTCAATCTTCACGTCCATTTATTATTATCTAGGAAAAGAAACAAGAAAGGATTTTTCCCCTCATCCGTAAAAAAATTGTTTCAAAGTTTTTTTAAATAATAATATTGTTGCAATGAAATGTACCGCTAAGTACTCTCTGTTAATTTTCAATTTCTACATTGAGTTCAATTATTTTCGTTTTGAAATTCTTTAGTATACATTATTTTTATTTTATTTTTTCAGAATGATAAAATTTCTTTTTTTTTTTACTGAAAAATATAGTTTTAGAAGAATAGTTTATAGTTATATAGATATAGTAAGGTTTATAGAGATAGTATTAAATTTATGTAACTTAATAAGTAATCTTATAAATCGGATCAGCACTAGCTTAGACATAATTATTATGCTTAATTACGTATTAATTATTGTGTTTATAAATTATTCGTTGGATGGTCCGATGGAAGTCCTTAACAATTAATTACTGTAAGGTCACCTGTGATCTAGTGGTTAGCGTAACAAACTACTAATCCCAAGATCGCGGGTTCGTAGCCCGGCAGGTGGCCCTAGGATTTTTTTAAGTGAGAAAAAGATCCTTAGTTACGCCGTCCTTCGGAAGGGACGTTAAACGGGGGTCCCGAGCCTGTACTATGTCAGGTACTTGTTAAAAATCCCTATCCTAATTAAACCTAGATAGGCAAAATTTAGAGCTCACACTGTAGCATCGTCCGATTAGCCATATCAGCATAAAGTGACGTTAAATGAACTAACTAAGTAACAATTATTTACTTGGATCTATTCAGCCCCCAATGGATACTTTCATACTCATATACTCATCAAAGGACAGATAATTAAATAGTCAACAAACAATAACTTTTATTTATTCTTTTAAATGATTTAAGATATTATTTTTAATTTTATTTTTCCTAATTCTAATATCACCAGAGAAACAAATGTTTTTATATTTAAATTAATATAAAACCAATACATATTGAATATTAATTTAATCAATAATCGTTGAACCTACGATTAACTGGTTTTTTTATTTTATTTCCCAATTTTTTATCATAACGTATGAACTGTACCCCTTAATTATTGTACCGAGTGAAAGGAACACTTGCTGGTAAAACAGCCAAGCTCAGACTTTTTTTCCGTCTTCTCAAAAAGAAAAAATATTACTATTCTCTCGAGCCAAAAAAAAAGAAAAGAAAATGAAGAAGCGCTCCCAACCAATAGGAACAAAGTAGAAACATCAGATCCAGAGAACGGTGTAATTTAAACCTAATCAGGCCATTTCATCTTCTCAGGTATGGATCTTGTGCTTCCCTGAACGACTGCCGTGCAAAATATCTTCGAAGGGGAACGCTTTCTGAATATCCTAGGGAAAGAAGATTAAGAGGTACCACTTAAGCAGAAGACATTGACCACGTATGGAGAATGTGAATGAATCAGTTTATACAGGAAAGATAGGCTATGTTTCAATTGTAGTTATAGCTCTTTTTATTCAACATTTTTTCTTCTTTCATTAAATTAAAAATTGAATTTATGATAAAATTTGTTTTTATTCCGAAAGAAATATCACAAGCTACCATACACAGAAGCGATAACTAGCTTCGCATCATATACAAATATATAGAAACAAAGTGAAGGAAGAAAAAGGTTTCCAAATAATAATAATGAAATACATTATAAACAAATAAACAATATCAATCCAAATAATATTTTAGAGAAGATATAAAAAGTAAATGCATTTTTTCTGTTCACGTAATGAGTAGACCAATATTTATGATTTCAGAACCATAAATAACCACTCAGGTTTTGCGCTTTTAATAATAACCAACGGGATGTTCATCTCATCTGTCTGTATGTATATAGTTTTATCAATACTTCACAATGAGGTCATAATAGTGAATACCTTGAACCTATTTTGTTGATTTACTAGGGGTTGTATGTTTTGGTTCCGTGGTGGAACTGTATCGATCATAAGGATTACTTTTCTTTCCTTTACTCTTACTAAAATAAATTTTCTGCGCTGCGTTATAAGGAAATGAAAATGTTTTTTCAATATTGTTGATTTTGGGATGCTATGATTAATTATTGGTGATAATAACTCAGCTTATTGTTTTGTTTTAGCTTTCCCTCAATGTTTTAAATTGGATTATTTTCCAGAGGTTGGCTGTGTGCTTACCAATTTACTAATCAGACAGATTAATACCTTAATAGAATTATCAGTAATTTAATAATAAACGTATAGTGATTAAAGGATTATATCCACAGTTCAATCATTAAAACAAATATAATTACTTTATACAATGAGAAGTAAATATTAATGAGAATAATAGATAAATGGAGGATTGCCATAAAATACGTAGATAAGTTAAATTAACACTTATCTCGTATAATAAGGGTACACATAGAATTCTTCGTCAGGTAGATCGTGGTCGGTGGTTAGTGCATCTGGGTTTGGCCATCTTCTCCCAAGCTAGGCTTCTGTAGCCAGTATACTTCGCAAATCTTCCTTCCAAAAGTTAAGTCTTCGACTACTTTCTTCCGTGTCTCTTAAATCATCCCTTTAATTCTAATTTTATAGGGGTCTATCTTCCTCCCATACGTTTTACTGCTTAGGTAATCTAGTTTTAACTATTATTTTTCACTATTCTTGTTCTCCAAATTCACATCTTCCATTCCAATCGCAAAGCCCAATATTTATTGTACGATAAATATCAACTAATATAGTCCAAGAACGTTCCATTAAGCCTTAATCAAGAGAAATGTTAAGTGTCGATGAAACAATAGTAGTTTCCGAATTCCATTGACTATAATATTTTATGGATGTGCAGTCATATTTTCTCCAATGTATCAAGGTTTAAAAATACCCCACTTAGGGAACAAAAACCTGTGGATCATTACTACAAAATTATTACTATCCGTTTAACATGAATACTTTAAATTATTATAATGTGGAATTTTGAATATTTAGCATGGACGATTTTTTTGCGAGTTTTAGTAACTACTTTATTCTTGTTCATTACTTGCATCTGTTTTTTTTATATTTAAGGTTATTTTGCTATTTCCTAAAAAGTTCAGAATAAAAAATTGTCTTTCTATCATTAATATTTAGAGCGCATTAATGAGATTTGGCTAGTCTATTGTAAAATTATTTTCAGAATAATCAGATATAAATAATTCCAACTTAAGGCTCTTCATTTAGTTTTTAAAGTTGAACCTGGCACACATAATGAATGACGTTCTTAAAAAGTTTTTCAATTAAAATGGGCCTAAAAAAAATTAACGCATTAAAATAATTTTACAGCTTCCTTTACATTCAGTAATTTATCGAGTTTACAAAACTTCGGAAATTTCCTTCTGTAATAAGGGTAGCTAAGAGGAGATATATGTAGCATGAAGTTACCAAAGGTCCGGCAATTTAATATTTTGTTGGGATAATGTAGGGGATATATTCAAAAAGTTGTACAACCAAGTTAGGCTAAGCTTGGGAATGTGGGGCAGCTCCGGGCTTAACGTGTAAAAGTGAAAGCTTTCCAAGCACCCTTATATGAGAAAATAATAATTAAAATGGAATATGTTCCTACAAAAAGTAAATAAGACGAACAAACAACATCTTGTAGATAACACAGCCTTAACACCCCTTTCACATACACATTTTTCTATAATTATTAATTTTTCCTGGTACCTTAATTCGATCTAACCTCTGATACATTTGTTATGCTTCTGAGTTCACCGTGATAGGAGTTAAAATGTATGCATAAGAATACATCCGAAATGTATTAATACACTCCCAGATAGTATATGATAGTTGCTTAGTGGCAGAGAAGTATATATTCAGTTGAGGTCCCATAGCATAGTTCTGTTGATCTGAGTTGTTGTTCTGCCCAGCTTCTGCGATCTAGAACGAAAAGATATACTGACCAGGCTTCCACACCTAACCAAAGTCAAGGGAGCCATCATAGCTTAAACAGTTTATGTTTGTTTTTATTTTTATAATTTTAGTAAACAAACAGGAAACTTATAAGATAAAAGAGGTTAATTTATTATTTAATTTAAATGAAAGAGATGGTAAATATTTGCCAAACGTACACAATTATTTTTTTATAAAGATACTATCTTTTGCCCCAGACTTCGTCCACTTTGATTTTGACTACAAACAGATGTGTTCAAATGGAGAGTGAATGAACTAACTACCTGCTCCAACTTAAATTTCGATACGATTTCCTCCATTTTAAACTTTTTTGGGTTGATTTTCAAAAAAATATAAAACACGTAATTCTTTATTTGAAATGTAGAAGGTAAATATAAAATTTCATGGTGCTCACTTCAAAAATGAAGTATTTTTTTTATAAAAGTTTTTCACCCTTTTCACCCTCATAGGAGATGAATTTTCAAAAATCCTTTCTTAGTCCGCGTTGGCCTTATAAAATGTACGTACCTCCCAAAGTTCAAGTCTGTAGTTTATGCCACTTTGGCTCTGAGATGGTCTTTTCAGTAAGGACGAATTCTTTTATATACATAGATAAAATATTTTATTATATTTATTAGTGTTAATTATCACGTGGTCAATGCTACAACCACGTGTTATTCCTTTCACTACATGATTGCTGCTTCAATAATAATTTTTTTTCTTTTTTTATATTTATCCACACCTGTTAAATGAAAACAATGGCAATCAGCAGATTGGCTGACTGTAAAATGACATGAGAGACATGAAGAAGAACAGTATCCAGCGTTACCTCTCCCTTGGCTTGATTCATTTTTCTATAGTTATAGATCAATCATCCAAGTTCTTTTCAGTCTGCTCCTAGTGTTCAATGGGTTTGGGCGTCGTTGTAGTTTTCCTTGAAAGCGTTTGTAGTACGTTCATATGTGTTCGTCAACCGTTATAAGTCAGTATGCAGAGTTTTGTTATTGACATACCAAGGTGCTTTGGCGAAAAGTGTAAGCACTTGACTGAAAAGTTTGCAATCATTTTCCGTGTGTCTGTTTAGCGATACCGTAAATTTGTAATGCATATGTATTATATATATTTAAACTTGAAATAAATAGTGTTATAAAAATAGTTTTATAAGTAAAACATACATCGCTTTAAACGGGTTCGAAAAGAAATTTTTCAAGTTTACAATTGTAATTAAACTGAATTAAAACATTGAATTTTTTTTTAGAATTGGAATATTTTTTATAATCTATGAGTAAAATAATATATACTTAAGTTAGAAAAATATCGAATACTTTGAGAAAGTAGTCAACTCAAGCTTATATATTCAAAATACATACTTCAAAGACAATTTGTCTACATCTTGTTATTTATGTTATTACTGATAATTGTATTGATGTTATATAATCGTGTTTACGAAATAGCTTAGAATAAAGAAAATGAGAACATGGTACGTATAGACATCGAAATTTATAAAGACCAAAAACTACGATTTAAAAACAAAAACAATTTAGAAGAAGATGTGGAAATTAAGAATAAACAAAAAACAATTTATTGTAGATCATTTAGTGTTATGAATAAAATAACACTTTTTTCGGTTATAACTTTTAGTCTGTTTTTACCGAGAAAATGACTGGTTTCAATGGAATTTCACAAAAGATAGTTAAAGATAATATCAGCATTTTTTAAAGAACACAAGGTGGAAGATCAAATAACTTTAATTTCGTCTACTTATCTCAAGAACGTTTCATAACTGCATTCTACTTTCAGTAACCATGACCATCTTTTCTTTTAATTTTATTATGAAAAAATCTAATCATGCCATGTTTATAGGGCACAATATCATGTATTAGTTTGTTTCTATATTTCAGAAATACCTAAGCTACTGATAAAATAAAACCAAACAATTCTAAAAAAAGAGTTATTTTTAGATAACATCCTAAGTCTTGTTTGCAAGAAATTGGCAATAACATAAGCGTCAGGTTTTTCCCGTACTGCTACAAATAAGAGTTTGTATCCTGTGACCTTGTGAGCTACGCCGTTAGGAAAGCAAGTTGCCCTCATCAAAGACCCAATAACTACGGATTTAAGGCGTGGGGGAAAGATCTCTCAGCTTACAGTCTTATAGTGCCAGCGGCGTCTTCCCAATGATTTATTGACTATGCTGTGAAACATGAAATGGTTCTATTTCATGTTATATAGGATAGCACATTTAAACAGAAAACATAAAATAATCATTAAATATTTAAAATAATTAAAAATATATAGATAATAAAATATTTATTCTGAAATATTTTATCTCACAACTGCAGTGATATTTCCTTTTTAGCCATGTTTTATCATGTGCTTTTGGCTTGGATTATCAATAAATAATTTAAACAACACATTTTCTGGAACTTATAGATTTTATCTGAATATTATTCTACAAACATTTTCAATAACTTTTAGTCTAGCGAATAATAAGAGTTATCAGGAGTGGTTGTACATTTAACCTAAATCTATAATGAAAAAAATTTGCGTGAGAAGAAACATAAAACATTAAATATCTTTAAAAGTTTAAATTAAATTTTATGTTTATATTTTAAAAGTGAGAAAGACAGAACAATCCTTGGTCCAATCCTTTATACAGTTTATAAGCTGACATCTCGACTCATCCTAATACTATCCTTACCACGTATGCCGATGCTACATGTGTATTATCAGTCAACATCACTCCAGTTATTGCATCCCAAAGCCTCCGATCCCATATCACTTATCTTGAAGAATGGTGTCAAAACTGGAGGATTAAAATAAATTCTCAAAAATCGCATCAACTCACTTTTACCTTACGTCGTAAACCAATGACTTCCTGCCCTTCAGTATCCTTTAATAATATCCCACTGGTGCCTGTAGAACAGATCCGATACTTAGGGTTGCACCTTGACAAACGATTGACCTGGAATGCCCATACAAGACTGAAAAGACAAGAAACCGCTCGACGTTTCATGTTACTACACCACTTACTAGACAAACGCTCTAAGCTTCCAATTAACTACAAAAGACTCATCTACATGACCATTATACGACCTATTTGGACTTACGGAGTAGAGCTTTGGGGCTTTACTAAGCCATCGAATTCCTGTCGTATCCAATCCTTACAATCCAAAATCCTTTGTAAAATCCCCAATGCTCCTTATTTTGTTAAGAATAGTCATCCATAACGACCTTAATGTCCCCTTTGTTGCTGATTTGGCCCGAACCCGGTATCTATCCTTTCATAACAAACCTCATTACGACTCAAACCCTCTAGTTTCAAACCTAGCTTCCTCTTCCATTCCCGATAATCCCCCGAGGCGCCTGAAAAGAAGATGGCCACGTGACCTTCTTAGTTGAACTTTGATTTGAGTACTACCAGTGGGTAGTTTCTCTACTTGTCATTATCATGTAATTATGTAGCACTTATCCTATTTACTTGTTGTATTATTATAATGCAGCTGTAAAGATCAATAAATAAATTTATATAAAAAAAACAAAAAAAAATTTGGTTATTATTGCCCTCATTTAAATGGCTTTAAGTGAAATCAATTGTTTTAAATCCCAGACATATAAAAGAATGGAAAAATTTATGTATTTTAGTTTTAATTTTTCTGATATTGGATGAGGGTTCTGTTATCACAAGAAATTAAATCATACCCTGGGAGAGGTACCGCTGGGTACTGTTATTCTTAATGCCCCTACTGTCGTTTTACTAACTTGTAGTCTGCTGATTGTCAATATGTTGTACAAGACAAGTGTGGATAAATACATGAAGAGAAAAACAATTCTAAAACACACCTATCGGGATGGGTAAGTTAGATTTGATGACATAAAAAAGTCTTTCAAGTTTTCTTTTAACGGTGCCTCACTATACTTACAGTTATTTTTTATCTTCGGTACCCTGCTAAAATTAAAAAAATAATTTTTTTTCATTTAAATCAAGAATATATTTTTTTTACGTTATGTGTTCATACATACGAACTATTTCCTATAAAAATCTTCTCAATAGTATGAATAGAAAGAATGCGCACTGGTAAACATTACAGCTGAGCCGCGTGTACTGCGTCCTATTTTATAAAATAGGAAACGCAATGCTCCGTTTTAATATAACAGTCTTGCTACCACCAGCTAATTAGGTTACACCCTAAGCATCATATCCTTAATGGAGCTGTAAAAAGGTACAACATACTTTTGTACAATGTAACCTGGTATAAACCACTATTACTTATTTTGTAGGTTATATGAGTTTAGTGCTTTTTACCAGGAATTCGGTGAAATTTGAAAAAAAATATAATAATTTTAATTTTTTATAGCCATGAATAATTTTCATCCGGTAAGCAGATGGGTGTGGATCATTCTTCGGATTTTAATTTATCAATAATTATCCTCCTCCAGCAGAGGATTAAGAAGGACGGGTAAACAAGGCCTAAAGTACCTACAGATATTCTGGGATCTCCATTAATTAACACACCCAGCTCGAAGAACTTCCTCGAAGCTAGCCCACGTTATTGGCTTGCTAAGGAGCTTAAGAGTCTGCATAACTCACACTGCTTTAATTATTTAATATTAACTATTAGAGTGTTGTTTGGTTGTAGTCCCTTTTAGTTGGTTCTGTAAGTTTAGTCATTTTTTTTTAATTAGCAGACAAGATGGAAAAGCACTAGGAAATTATAACTACCTGTTCTTCCAGATAGTTTATGTATTAAAAAAATAAGTATTAAATGACACTCGACATAGTTTATTAGATAGATTAGCAATACCAGATAATGTATTTATAAATCTGTATACTTGTTACTTTTTACCCGCTTGTTACTTTTTACCCGTTCTTTCTCATTCTATTCTATTCTATCTCATTCTATCTCACAACCTTAGGGTTTGTAAGCAAGTGAACTTTTGGAAGCGTGTTAATCTGTACGTTAATTAATAAGAGGTTCAGAATGTATTCTAATCGTGTTAATAATATGTTTTTTAAGTTGATTTTAGTTTATCAACCGGTAAAACTTTAAATGTTGTTAAATTCGTGTTTAATTTCTTTAATGAAATACTTTAATTTTATCTATTCCATTTTATAAATTTGGTACTATTCCCTATCATATAACAGGGCTAGTGGATTTTACTGCCAAGAAAATTCTAGAGCGCCTGGCTTTCAATTTTGTGAATTCGATTCTACCTTCATCTGTCAATGTTAGTTTGGTTTTGTTCCTGTTAGATAACTCGTGACCACTCCCATCTGGATAGTATACCAGGGTAACAAAAAACAGGATTAGCTCCCCTTCAACAGAATACCTGTTTTACATATTTAAAATTCCATAAGAATTAAGAAAGCTCCCAAAGGATTATTGGACACTGAAACTTTGAAGAAACGGAAAACGAAGGAAAAGAAAACGAGGTAACTGGATTTCACCCCAAAAGTTTTAGATTTTATGTATTAAAAAAATACAGTACAGAAGTAAGTTCTGCTTAAAAAAGATTAAAAACAAGCTCAAACGCCTAAAGACGGCTGAAGCAGTGTTCTTCCTCCTTAGAGAGGAAGAGCTATTTCAACCGAACGGTACGAGATAAGATGGCTTCCCCAAGTTGGGGTTCGAGTATTTCAAACATCTTGTTCATTGTTAGATTGACAGGGCCAGCAAACTGCATAGATTAAAAAAAAATATGATAATGATAGATTTTAAGATTACTTTGCTCTCCTGAAGATTTAGGAAAAAGTGAGTTACCTCGTTTACCCCTCTAGTCTTCGATTTTAATAAAGAAAATGTATTCTTATGAACTCCATTTATATCAACGAATGCAAAAATGAATAGATCGGATAATGAAGTAAAGGAAATGGTAAAAAAAAAATTTCTTTAATCAGTAGTAGTGAATTAACAGAGTTTAACCATACTATAATAACCTTTTATTTACTTTATTTTTGTTTCATTATACCTTTAATAGGACCTTTACCTCGAACGGTCATCGTCAAACTGTTCCAAATAACCATTATTATTACCTATTACTGTATTAAAACATAAGAATTAATATATCTGTATTGGAGAAAACAGTCATGCACTTAACAAAATCTCCCTTAATATTTTTAGGTGATTTTGATTTGTGTTTTCTATAAAGGAGCTACTTTAGAAAATTTATTGTGTAATACTTTTTAAAAATTACTAATTTAAAAAATTGCATATGTTGAAACAGTTATAGTAATAGTAATCAGCTTACTAGAAGGCTCGATGTCGATTCCAACAATATTTGCTTACAAACTACCATCCACGAAGCACCCAACTCGGCCAGATCATACTTAACGCAATCATCCCACCTACATCTTGGTCTACCCCTCAGATTCCCTCAGATTCCTCGGATTCCCAGCCAGTACGGTAAGGCTATTCTGATCATTGATGATCCTGATCTGATGAATAAACTGGTACCTCTCATGGTGATCTCTCAACCAATATCAACAATATCCACATCCCACCTATGAATCTTTTTAGATTAAAAGAGAATCAGAGTGCAGAAAATTTCGAGTAAAGATCCTACCAGATACCCCAAACCACGGTATCAATGAACTATAGGCACATTGCGAAGAATTCCACACAATCTCGGTAGGGTTAAGAAAATCAGGTCTAAAATTATCAGAGCTCTCTTCAATCTCGTGAAGCCTACTCCCGCCCCCGAGGGAAGGCATGAGGAGGAGTGTAAAGAGGGTTATTGGACTTTGATCCATTCAACTCGTGGATTATGTTCAGCGGATAGTCATGGAATATTCATCAGGGGCTCCTTATAGATTTATATAATACATCTAAAATAGAATTATCTTATAAATTAACACGTTATTAAAATTTTGAATGTTGTCGAACTGATACAAAAAGTTTGAGAGTAGGATAAGCATTCAATAGAATTCTAGTTAGACCTCAGAGAAAAAATTCTATGGCTCTCTTAAATTGTCAAGACCAATATTTTGAATCCATTCAGCAACTGTTTCTTCGGGTTTCAACCGTCAAATCCTGTAACAACGTTTCGCTGAGGATGTAGGTGCTTCCTCAGTGCTTAATCTGAAACTGACGATACAGTCGAAACTAAAGGAAATACTTGATGAAGGATAGAAATATTTTACTTTTTTTTTTTTTTTTAAATTACAGAACTATTCTTATTAAAACATCGCTACCATGCATAAGCAAAGTAACTACATAACACAGAAAGTGTTCTGGCGTCGGTTCTTCCATATTTCCACCATCATTCCTACACGTATTATTTTTTCTGGCCATTATTTTTTAAGTCCATATTTGTTCCTTGTTTCTTTAATATTTCTTCCTCTGAAATTTCTATGTTATATTACTTTTTTCTACCTTGTTTTCAAAATTTCCTGCCTATAACATCTCTTGGTCTTATTTTCTCTTTTTGTAAATCTACTTTATCTAAGCTAACCTATGATGTGGTAGACTTGACTTTTTGTAAGAAAGCAAGAATACTATAAGTAAGTCTTTTTGGGTGAAGTTTAGTAATATTTGCCATAAAATTTAAATTGTCACGAATTTTTAAAAAAATATATCTGTAAATGCGGAAAAAATTGTCGGGGTGGAGGTAAAAAAAATTGCTGGTCCTCTTCAAGGCTATTAGTTCAAGAATCGACAGTCGACTCAGTCGGAGAGGACCTGAAAGGTGGGTCAAAACTTTGGCTTTAAAAATAAACAGTTATTGTTACTGAAGAGATTTTTTTCTGACATCCATTTTCTTTCTCATATAAATAAAATGTCAACTAATATTATTCAATATATTTTTATAAATGTTTACATTTTTTTTTTCATTATTTGCAAAAGCCTTGTCTAAACAAAATAATCAATAGACTGCAAATTAACTAGTTCCAAATATCCTCCAGTAAGCAAAGACCCCTGGCACCATGACAGAAGGGACCACAGACGTCCTTCGAGTCACTGCTTATTGGGCTCGTAGGCCGGGCGTGGTCTTGAGCCCTCCTAATTAAAACATAAATTAACGTTTTAAAGGATTTACTTTAGTCCTCTGGGTTCGCTAAGCCAAGAGCCCACTCCTAGGGGATGGTTTCCTTAACGAGATGGCCAACAATTAGTTACCGGAGATCATTCACCATCCGCCATTGACAGATCATCAATCCTTCTAGCCATTACTGAACTACCTCTAAGTCATAATGGAAATATTATCATCATCGACCATATATTTGTGAAATAATAATACATTAATAATGATACTTTGCTCTTTTCAGGTAATTATTTGCATCTACCCCTTTTTAAAAATGGTGTCAAAGCTACCGCCTGATGGTAAAAAAAACCCACTTTAATATCATGAATTGCATATCAACTTAATTTAGGGGAATTCATTAGCCTGGATTAAATTAGTACAAAAACATCCGCGAATTCACATCTTAACACAATGAACATGTGTTCAGAATTTCAATACGAAAAGAAAAAATTTAATATGTGGAAGAAAGTGGTCCGGGTGGAGGTCACAATGAATTTCTCGTAGAATTGGAGACAAACTTTATTGATTAGCTAACGTTTAACTTCTTCAGGGCTGTGGGGGAGGCTGGGGGGTGTTAGGTCCTCATATCTTCACTAGCTTGAAAAACATACTGACATACTGAATGTGTACTGACATACTCGCCTTGCTTTCCCCTCTATCTCCCTAAGGAATCTGAAGATTCTGAAGCATGGATCCAATTAATACGGGGAGAAAAGTAGATTTATAAAAAAATCCTCAGCCTAGTGTCCTTAGATACATCTCTTTTATTCAGGAACCTTTTATTTAATACATAGAAGAGCTATTGCTCTCCAATTTAGCTTACGTAACGACTTTTGTTATAGTACGTGCCATCAGCTTCCGGAAGGACATTAAGTAAACTTACAGCATAGAAGTTGGAAAATCAACTGTCTGTTAATTTTTAAATAAAGTAATTTAAATATTTAAATAATTGTTATAAAGAAGGGCGGATGGCGGCAATACAAAGATCTTTTAGCGTTGTCTGAATATATTAGGCAACAATACAAAAAAAGGTTGGTTTGGTCGAAGAGAAAACATTTAATTTCATAATAATTAACGGAAGATAGAGGTATGATTAGCACGATGATTGGTGTTGGAGGTGGCCAGGACTCCTGAAGAGTGCATTCATAGCCGGGTTTTGCTTATACCCAAAGTGAGCTACCGTTAGTAATTATTTAACGGTAGCTCACTTTGGGTATAAGCAAAACCCGGCTTACTTACAATTAAAAATTACTGTCACGTAGTAGATTAAGATATGACGGAGGTTAAGATCGGTTCTTAACTTGGAGCCGACTCCAGAACATAGTCTTGGGGAGGAGAAAGCAAGGAATGGGTATGAGGGATGGACTGAGGAAAGAATAATATAACATTTAGGGAATGAGTGAAAGAATTATATTTGCGTGGTCCTTTGTTGGCGGTCTAACAAATGAAAAATTTAAATAGGCATTTTTAAAAACTTTGTTTTGTTAATTTTATTCTACATATATTCGACGCCATTTTGATCTTATTTTTGACACAGTAGTGGCCTTAAAATATTTGTAAATTGTTTTAATCCTTTACTTTTTTGTATTTAGGCATTTTTATTTAGAGTTTTCCTAATTCCACCTAAAAGTAGAAGTAGTGTTACCAAATCAAAAAACTCACCAAAGGGATTTCGCCAAGGCCTCCCTTCAGATATTTTTAGTTGGCCTTCAAATAAACACAGCTCTGCAGAAATGTATATTTTGTATTATATGAGAAGTGTCAGGATTACGAAAATCTGCCATGAATTTCTGTTTCTAAGCGCCTTAGTTATAGCTACAGATGGTTGTATCTTGCCAGGGACCGCACACATACGCGCCATATAAAAGCAAGAGGAACAGAGGTTCTAAACAATAACCATACCCTTCCTGAGCTTAGTTAGACTAATATAGCATACTTTTTTTTTCAAACAAAGCTGCTAAAAAAAGCTATATCAGCTTTAAAAGCTTTTGGTTATGCTTTTATTACCCTTCCTTCGAAGGGTTGGTTGAAATGCTTGTGGTTTTTATTATGGTTTGTTAGTTGATTATTAAATTTTTTATAAAATGGTTTAAAATGATTCTCTCTACGAGGAGAGTATAGTCGTTGTACTATTTTTAATGCGGTATTTTTAAGCATTCCATCTAGGTCTTCTAATTTAGCATGGTAAATAAAATCAGTTAGTTCCGGTCGTAATTGATGTACTGCAAGATGATTAATCTGTCGGTCATATCGTGCCATCTCTTCAACATTGTCTTCTATTTCATTATCCGCATACGTTCTAGAATAAAGATTACATATTTTCATTGCTATTCTATCAATAAAGTCGCATAGATGTTCATTCGGAAAGCACTTAGCGTTTAAAATTTCGGCAATTAATTGTTCTTTAGTTCTAGTGTCCTGGTATTTAGAAGTTAAGTGAGAAAGTACGTCATTTACATGTTTTAAGTACTTGTCATATGTGGCAATCTTTGCCTTACCTTTTAATTCATTCTGCACTGTTAATAATAATTTTGAATGGTTAGTATCCTTATTTGGGTTATCTAACTTGAAATACAAATCTAAAATATATTTTGTACTCCTAATGAAATCTGTAACTACTAATAAAGGGTTCCCGTAGTATTTTTTGAGTTTAAAATCATATTCTTTAATTTCAAGAGCCATTATGTGATATATATAAGTTGTATCAAAATTTCTTAAATTATTTAATCTGTCTTGTAAACTGTGCAATAATAATTAAAATTAAAATAACTTTAGATTTAACAAATAATACTAAAACTAATGTTACTAGTCAATTTTATGTTTACAATAAAGTTATACAATATTGCTAACCTTTATAGTTTGTTGTCTTCTCTCTGATTCATCCTTATCGCTGGTCTTGCTTCCTCTAAGGTCGGTTTCTTGACTATTAGTCCATAGTGACGTTCCTTCGTGAAGATAGCGTGAAGTAGAAGTTCATAAATATGAAGTTCTATAGTATTCGATCAAAATGTTCAGACTTGATTTGGAAATTGTTAAATAAAATCTTCTTTACCAGTAAAATGATGCTTCTATGAGAATCTGTCTTTGCTGGATAAAGCCCTCAAGTCACTGTTCGGGCGCCAGATAAATGTCGGTGAATCAGATAAGCCTTTTTAAAAAGAAAGCTTTATTGAGAAGAACAATCAAAACTGATAACTGACAGAGTAACGGCCTACTTCTAACAAAGTCTGAATGGGAACTTTTACGTTTTATTGAGGAGGGGTTTAAATAAGAATAAATATGTCTTAGCTAGTTTCTAAGAAGGAAACCTGCAGTTGATCTGTTATTCTTAGAAAGCTTATATATATATATATATATATATATATATATATATATATATATATATATATATATATATATATATATATATATATACATAATTCATTCAAGAAATCACCTGTCGTCACATTACCTTTTTTTTCTCGGAGTATACATTTTCCCCACTTCAGCTACCTTCCACCCCCTCTCACATGGCACAATGGTCCGTGAAGACCCTTGGTCTCCTCTTGATTCCTTCTCCACTCCTTCCTTTCCGCAAAAAACCCCCTCCTCCATCCATTCACATCCTCCCCCAAGGAATCTTCGTCTTCCTCTTCGCTGTTGCCCATCTATAATCATCATGAGGACGTATTCGATCTTCGCACAGTATTCGATTATCATACCATTCCAGATGGTGACAGCAGGCGAGTTTTAAAAGCCAATTCTAGATTCTTTCTCACCCCCTCCATTGAGTTCGTTATTTACTGCAACTGTGTATCTTCTGAATCATAATTTTTATCAATTTGTCATTTAACGGGGGGAGAAGTTCTCGCAATTACAAAAAGAAAGTGTGTGTGTTTATGTATTTTAAAAATAAATTTTTCTATCCATTAGCTCCAGCCAATATTGCAGATACAATAACAAAATTTATTAAATTTAGTATATGCTAATACAAATATCCCAACATACTGATAGGCATAAAGTGCTGGGAAAAATGTAAATTTATTTGTAAAGAATCTGATTGCTGATAAAGTAAATAAAACTGGATCCAATTGGCCCTTGAACAAAGGCCTCGCTGCTTTATTAATGAAATATTTTTAGAGGAAAAGGAAAGCGGAAAGCTGAAAACCCTTATTTTATTTCATTACTTAAAAAAATAAAACACAACCATATTATGTAAATACTGATTAAAATATCCTTCTCACTCTTATTTTTAACGATTCTTAAGCAAATTCAAATAGAAATATATTTTAATCGTACCAGGTAAAAGTATTTGAGAAAACGTCAATAATTTATTTTCTTCAACGCAATATCTTGTAGTAATTCAAAACATAAGCTTCATATGTATGTGGGGATGTGTTTCTATTTGTTTTTAACGTCTTGTAATCAATTGTTAAAGTTTGTTTTTTAAAATTAAAAACATTTAAAACAATGTATTATCTTTATTACAAAAGACTTTGTTGATTGCTTCTGGTTTAGACAGTGTTGATAAATTAAACGCCAACGTTTCGCCAGCCATGCTACTGACTTCTTCAGGGCTGAAATGAGAATAATATAATAATCTACAATTATTCCATTTGTTTTATATATTTATATAAGGGACCCACATCTTTATGTTTTATTACTAAGAGACCTCAGTGCCTTGATTTGTTTTTAGTATTTACCATGTAAAATTTAAATTTGTTTGTATGTTGTATATTTAGCCCTAAAGAAGATCTGCAATGTAGGTCGATACGTTGGCTTTCGAATAAGCAGTTATTCCAATTTATTTGACCTCCTTCCTTCCCTCATTAAAAAAAATATATTGTTGTGGATACAATAACTAGAAAATACTTTTTTTGTATGATTGATTACCCATCCCCTTGACCCTCTCTCTCTGGTACATATTATTCTGATTATTGTAACTAGAACTAATGCTTTATTTTGTATTATAATTTACCCACCCACTAATACCCTCCGCCCCTCTCTCTTTCTCTCTCTCTCTCTCTCTCTCTCTCTCTCTCTCTCTCTCTCTCTCTCGCTCCCTCTCTGTATTTCTTTCTCTCAGAAACTGATTAGGTAACTAATAAAGAAATAAAACTCGAACCGATTGGCCATTAGGGAAAGTCCTTTGATGGTTAATTAGGAAAACATTTTTAAAGCGAAGGAAATGATGAAAGTTGAAAAATAAGTTATGACTTAAATTTTAAATGATATAAATTTAAATCCAAGAATCGCACATAGTAATATAATTTTCAGAGCAATTTTCAGGGCTTAGGAAGTGATTACATTTTTTTAGGAAACTTATTTTCTCAGGTGTGACATAAAATATTTTAATTATCATGTATTTTTAAACCTCAAAAGATATGAAAATTTATTAGCTGTTTACATCAATGGCTTATTTTATTACATAATTGGGTCTTGGATATCACACTGGAGGCTTGTATAACTGCACATGGGAATAAAACGTTATTGGGAATATAATTTGGCAGAGGCATGCCTGGCCAGTAGAGGCTTTCATATTTTCGTACTAATATTTTAAACCGTTGAAGTGGATTCATGGAGTCGATCGATTTCTCTGTGATTATATAATTCATTTCCATCTAATAGAAGATAACAATGATGCGATTAGTAAGTCTTTCATTTGAAACAGTCTTTCTTTTTGAGGAAGAAAATGGTCTGGAAGGAGGTCAAATAAATTGGAATAACTGTTTATTCGAAAGCTAACGTTTCAAAATACATTGCAGGTCTTATTCAGGGCTAAATATACAACATACAAACAAATTTAAATTATACATGGTGATAAAACATAAAGATGTAGGGGCCCTTATATAAATATATAAAACAAATGGAATAATTATAGATTATTAATAAAGTAATAAAGTAAGCTGAATAATTGTATTTTTTTATACAGATTCCCACAAAAAATGAAATGACACACATTCAATCCGATTAACAACGACAGCATAATTATAATTGGTAAAAGAAACTATTTTTTTTTTTATTGAGGTTTTAAATTTCTCAAACAAAAAAAAAATCCAAATAAATATTTTAAATTAGTCTTATCAAGTTTGGAAAGCTACGAATTATAGAGGTAATAATAAAAAACGAAAAATCAAAAAGTGTTACTTTGTTGAGCTTTCTGGATTGAAACTCATTTCAAAGAGAATTTAGTTCTATACGCTTACATAAGCATTTTTCTTACTTAGAAAATTTTCCTTTAGAGAAATCCTGAGCTAAAAAAATAAATCTACCGTCTTCATCATATTTTAAAAAATATCAGATATGAATTGCTGTTTACATTCAAATTCCAATAATAATCTGTTAAAAAATGAAAAAGAAAAATATTTCCCCTCGTTAGAATGTCCAGTTTCAGAGGGTCCGGATTATAAAGACGAGAATTCTTCTCAAACTATTATAACTTCAGAAATGTTAAAAATGTTCGGGGGGAGAATGCAGTATATAAATTTTAACAAAGAAGCACAACTTATTTTATTTTTACTGTAAAAAAAAAAGTATTTTACTGTGGTTGCTTTAGAATATTATGTACCCATACGTTAATGATAAAATGTAGTATAGATATATATATTTTTGCTTATATTTTCATTATATTTTTAAAATACTTAATTACGCGACCTATAGTCATCATTTCCTATCAATTTAGATTTGGATTATGATGCACTAATTTATTAACAAGCCTTATAGAATATTTTTATTTCATTGTTCATTTATTTTTTATTGTTTTTTTTGTGACAACTTCTGTCAATATTTAGTTATAAATATTACTTGACAAAATTCTAAGTATGTTTTGTAAATATTATGTACTAATTATTAATTAGAAAGTTGACAATATTAAAAACAGTGTTTGTTTTTTATAATTTCTCATCAATTATAATTGTAATTTAACCTTTTATTCATTGCATTGATATTATAATGGTGTTTCATTTTATTCTTGAATTTTCAAATCAGGAATTCGAATCTTCATTTTATAACCCAGATGGCAGTCTAAAAACTATGCCGAAAAACAAGCCATTGGAACGAATAAAATAAGTTGCACTTAATTCTATAAAATTTATTGACTGCACTCTTGTAAATACATTTCTCAAGATACATCCAGTCATCCATTGACTCATTAATATTACAACTTCAAATTATCTAATTATATCCCCAAATTTCGTTGTAGGTATTATTAGCATTAAAAAAATCCAACAAACCTCTGGAATAAAAAAAACAATTAAAAGTTAAGGCATAGAAATGAATGATAATTATTCCGAAGGTTGTCGCTTCGAGTTGAGTCTCAACAAGTTTTAACTGTTTTTTCGTTCCATTTGTAATTTTTTCAAAAATACAAGTTACATTTCGAAGTACATATGATATATGTTTGTTGAGACGTTCATTTTTAGTCGAAATGATTACCGAAGCATTTTATTCCTTCCGAAGTATTTCATTTTCCATAATTTTTTTCTCTTATCCATACTAAGGTCACTATAACTTGTATTTTTGGAATATTAAAAGGGAAGTAGATGACAAGTTAAAGCATGTTGTGATTCAACTCGAAGCGACAACCAGTGGAATAATTACCAAATTAATTATCAGTTGAGTAATTGTCATCAATCACTCAAGGCATGCCGAATAAAGGTAAACGACCCCTTAAAAGGACTGAAGAATGCATTTATGAAATGGCAAATATTTATTAAGAAAGCGAAATAAAATTGTTGAAAGACTGCAGTAATGAATCAGTTTCAACTTATTAAAACATAGCGAATGTTATCCTCCCGTCCATTGCAAAGAACAGTGTCATTTTTCACGGTTGATACAGCCCGGACTACGCAGCCAAGCCAAGGAGGCCGGGGCGGCACAATGCCTTATCCCTCTTAAGCAGCTTTCTCGACCTCTTACTCTAAAGCGGCTTTAATTTGAGATTTGTGTAAGATTCAGCTTTATCTCAGGTTCATCTTCAACGCTTTACTTCCACAGCTGAGGAGTGTTGAAATCATAATAAGTAATCTACTGTCTAAATGAAAATGTAAATCTGCTGTTTAATTAAATTTAAGGCTTCATAGCATGTCTTTAAATAGATACATAATTAATTTTAAATATAGCTTGACTTTCCATTTCCAAAAAACAAACTTCTACCCCTGTGTTGAGAATTAAAAGTTTAGTCAAGCGATTTTCTCTATCACGAAACATTTCCACCTCATTTCTCATGTTTGTAGCCCGGTCCTGAACATATTTCCGTAGCATACTAGTATACTACTATAGTATTTAAGTATACTGAATTATTGCTTGACTAAACTGACGAAAATTTGAAAAATTAATTTTTTTGGAATTATCTGCTATTGATCCCGAACTCTTCAAATAAACTTATAAATATAAATTGGGTAAACAAATCAACCCAGTCCTATACTTAGTACAGTCTTGTAAAAATTAATAAATTGTATAAATTAGTAAATTTAAATCGCATTTCCTCCCCTCTCATTGGAACTACCCAGAGGAGCTGTAAAAAATATAAATACAACCAATGAAGTGTGAAAAAAATAATGAGCGTTTTCAAAAATTATTTTTTAAAAGATAATTTAATTTTTTTTTTGTTAATTTTATTTAAAGAGAAAAGATAGACCCTCGGCCCGGATTCGAACCCGGATACTCTGTCTTTCCGTGACAGTGCCCTACCATTTGAGCCACCAAGGCCGCCTGCTGGCAGAGGACAAATCTTTTCTCTTAGCCGATCCCCTGTCCTCGTGTTCTCGCAATTTTTGCAATGAAAACACTAGAACGAATGTTCTTTGAACATTAATTTAATTTTAGGATCTTATTGACTTACTTCATATTACTATTTATAATTATTGGTTAATTTTTTTTTTATCACAAAAACGGACTATCTTCTTTTAAAATGGGCTTTCTAGCTCGTGAAATCGACTCGTGAGGTATAAATGTCTCGTAACTTATGCAATACCATCGCATATTTGCATTGCATTGATTTGGAACTGTGAGAAAGTTTTTACAGAACTAAACAGGGTCAATTTACTTCCAGAAAATTGTGTTTTTCCACCAAAATTTAATAAATACTTGATAAAAACAAAAGATAAAACTTTTTTTTTTTTTTTTTTTGGCTTGCCAACCATGGGTCATTAGCGCCAGTGGATACTGGTAAATAGTAACAATAGTAGTTTAGGAACGATAATATTGTACTATATAACTCTATCTAATAGTAAATAGATAGATACAAATAGAGCCCAGCTTGGCTATGAATTACATTATTATGATTTTAACAATTTATGAACATATCATTTCAAAATGAAAATAAAAATAAAATAAAATAGAATTTACTAACAGATTCTGGTTTTTTTAACATAAATAACAGATTAAAGGATAAACAATTTCTGGTGCTATGTTGGAAACAATAAAAATAAATAAACGAAATATCACTTTAAAGATAAAAATTTAATATCAAATGGTCTATGTTAAACAATTTAGCACTTTTTGAATTCCCATCATGTAATAATACACTTCTTGTAACTTTTCTACACTGTCGATCTTGAATATAGCTTGGATCCTTGGTTATCAGAAGATTCTAAGATGAAGTGTTGAAGAAATTGTTGTCTATATTCATTGTGGGCTGGACAGTGAAGAAGAATGTGATGTAGACTATTGGAGATAAATTGATTGCCTGATAGACAGGTTTCTTGTGACTTGAACATAAAAGTTTTGTTTTCCCCATAGATTCTGATATGTTCTGAATTAGCAACTCTTAATTGGCTGACAATTTAAATTTCTTTATATGAACTTTGAATGTGAGGTACGTTTCGGAGTCGGGAGCATTTTAACTGCATAGAATTCATTATAAAGGGTAGATAGTTGAATTTAGAGTTCTTTGAATGTCGGCTGAGAAATATTGGTTGTGTTTTTTCCAGTATGTCGTCTTTGTATCGAAGAAGTCCGTTTGTATGGTGAACAGTAAGCTCTTCTGCAAAGGCATTTTGCTCGACTATTGCTCTAAATTAAGACACCAAATTGAAGTCTATGCCAAGCTTATCCTTGCCTAATGAGTTAAGTCTATTAAAACACAGCTTCTATCATAAACAGAGCTTGGACCATAGGTTTGTCATCTTTTTTATCACTTTCAAACTTAAAGGTTCTCTTCCTGTATCGAGACGGACTATATAGTTTGGGGTATTCCTGGGCCAACCAAATAGGTGCTTTAAAATTTTAAGTTGGATCGTTTTGATTGCCTCAAGATAATTGGGGCTCCATACTTCAGAAGCGTAAAGCAATGTTGATGAAACCATTGTGTCAAATAAAGTTTTTTTTGTTTCCCAAGAGTCACTTTTCCATTTTTTTAGTATGTCTCTGACTCTTGCAGATGCTACTGATGACTTCTGAGTAATGTGTTCACATGCTTGTTTAAATTTTCCGGATGATGTAAAGGGAACTCCCAGATAAGTGTACCTTTTTGTATACTCCAATTTCTTATCATGCCAGTATAACGGTTAGAGCTGTTTAATCCTTGGAGATTTATGAAAGACAAGAGTTTTGGATTTGTTTACACTTAAGGTAAGATAATTGTTACTAACATATTCTTATAATATTTTTATGTTCTTTTTGTTTTATGTAGCAGGTGCTCCATGCTAACTATTACTTAATAAGATGATATCATCAGCTAGAAGGAGCTGTGTCACCTCGTGTGAGATATCTATGCTTACACCTGCTGCTTCTTTGTCATGGAAGAATTGTACTATGTCGAAGATAAATAGCGAAAACAAGGTCCTAGAGTGGTGTCAATATCATCCGAAAGTTGTTCATCAACTGAAATTTGGGTTGATGCATTGTCGTACAGCATTTTAATAATATTTACAATTTTTCCTCCGATTCCTAGAGTGATAAGTTTTCTCCAAAAGAGTCCGTGATTAATTGAATCGAAGGCTTTTTTGAGGTCAATGAACATGGCATATAGATATCTTCCTTCTTCCTTAATGCCGAAAGAGTGAAGATATGATCAATGCAGCCTCTTCCGTTCCTGAACCTGCTTGCTCTTCGGGTATTAGATTCTGAGAGTCCGCCCATAGCATTACTCTCCTCGCAATGATGCCGGTAAATAATTTAGCCATCGTGCTGAGTAGGGATATACCTCTGTAATTATCAACATCGCTTCTATTTCCTTTTTTAAAAAGTAAGTAGAGTTTGGATTTAGACCTCTGGCTAGGTAATTTTTCTTGATCAAGAACATCATTTAATAAATTCAAAATATAATTTTCTCACTCTGGGGTGAGATTCTTGAAATCTTCATAAATTATAAGGTCAGGTCCGGGAGGTTTGTGGCTTTTAGAAAGATTGATACAAAACTGAAGTTCCTCTAGCGTTATATTAGCTTCTAGAATTGACTTGGTGGTGGGGATGAATTCTAAGCTCTGAATGATCTTCTGACCGTAACGTGCCCGGTAGAATTCACTCCATTCTTCTAGGACTACTGCGTTTTCCTTGGGTTTGAATGGTTTCAGGGAATTTACGGCTTTCCAAAACTGTTTGCTATTTTTTGTATCCTGCAGGTTTTGTATAATTTGAAATATAAATTCTTTTTTCTTGTCATTAATTAACGTTCTGTAGGAATCCCTTGTTTTGATGTAGTCTTGTAACGCTTGCGGAAGAAAATTGGATTTAATTAATGCTCTATATTTTCTCCTAACTTCCTTTTTCAGATTGTTGCATTCTAAGTCAAACCAGGGTTGATTAGGCTGAAACTTTATATTCTTCGGTGTTTTTTTTATTTCAAGCATGCCGGCAGAAGACATACTTTCATGCAAGAATTCAACGAAATTCTTATAGAGCTGGTTTACACCATACGAATTAAAGTAAATTTTCTCGCTGCAAGCTAAATTTGTTCTGAATAATATACTTTTGTTCTCTTCCCATTTAACATGTTTTTTGGGTTCCTTACCAATATAATTAAACGGACGAGGATTTGGTAAGCATGCGTGTGGTTCCAAGGAAGTAGAACAAGCTAAATAGTCCAGAAAATCAGACATGGCTGTAACTTCCATATCATCTAATATCTCTAGTGCCATACCGTTGGTCCACACTAGAGCACTTTTTCCAGCTTTAGAAATAAATGTGAACTTTCCGGGTCTGTCAGAAAGGGCCCTGCCGTTGCATAGTATGAGACCTAATGATTCCATCACTTCCACCAACTGTTTTCCTCATCTGTTAACATGTTTATGGCTGTTCGTCCTTGTAGCGTATAGATTTGAGTTGTAAAACATTTCTTCTTCCAAGCTATTCAGGTCAACTACATGACTGTTGAAGTCACCATTGATAAACAAGTAAGTGTTCGAATAATTGAGTAATATTTCCAAAACAGTGTTACCTAGTTCTTCCAGTATTGTATCCATATCACATACAGGGGGCAAGTAAATGTTTCCAACTGTTAATAGTTTGTTATTAATTTTATTATTGACAAAAATCCAGTAGCGGTTGGTATATACAGTACTTGTACCTGAAATAATGGAATTATGAACTAGGGACTCTATTTAAACTAGGAACTCTATCTAATAGTATGTTTATAGTTAATAGACGTTATTACAACAGTAATAAAATTTATAACCCCCTTGTATGCTTTTTAAATAAGAAATACAATTTTTGTTTGATTTGGCTTTGCAATTAGGTAGAGAACTTGGGCCATTAAACTGGTGAAAAGATGAAGTAGTCGCTGGCTAAGGGCATCTAATGTTCCACAAAGGAACTAATAGCTTGCCCAGTTTTCTTTGATACGAAATCCCTCTTCCTCTCAGGATCATGCCCGTCCTACTTTATCCTTCAATATTATATTAACGATTAGGTTCTAAGGTCGAGCCAGTGGGTGGATAAAAAGCAAAAATGTGTTTTCAGAAAAGTAAAAGTCTTTGTTTATTACCATTTTTTTCTCTTCAGTTTTGAAGTTAGACATATGAAATTACGGATGTACGAGTAACTTATAGTTTAAAAAAAATTAATTAGTTATTTATAATGATCTGTCACGAAACTTTATGTGACTGACCAAATTCCACGCGAGGGAAGTCGTGGGCAAAAGCTAGTTTATGTTATAAAATTAATAGATTTCTACAAAAATATCATAATACATTCATCTAACCTGATGTTAAATACAATTTATTAATTCATTTATTAAAAGACTTGTTTAAGATTGATATATAATTAAATAATTTGTGTTCTAGAAATGGATTATTGGAGAAGATGTATAAAGAAGATTAAGGAATGATTAAAATGAGTGAAGAAGGAAAGAAATAGAACTAGGAGAAGCTCTCGGCAAAAGAATAATAACTAAGATTCTGAGACGGACCGTGCTCGTGCGGCGTATGACTCCTGTTCAATGACCGGAAAAAATAAAGGGTTGGATTCTCGGAAAAAGAAGAAAAACAAGCCGTCCAGCAAGGACGTTGTGTAAAAATTGGGGGAAGAAATTTCAACGAATGGTCTTCGATGTGAAGACTGGACAGATAAGGAGGGAAGAAAAGAAGATGGAAAGAAAAAATGGGAACTGTGGAGGAATTTACTTAATCCTAACCATATACTCGAAAAAAACAGGAAAATAGAATAGAAATAGGAATAATTTAACAATAATAAAGTGAATTAAATTATAATTACTCGTTATTTCATAAATGTTAAAATTAATGTTCAGCGTTTGATGTTTTAGCGTATTCGATTCAGTTTTGCTTACACTTGTAGGGAATATTGAGTCGAAAGTTGTGGAGTTATCAAACAATTGAACATGTTAACGATAGATAATTATTTTAACACTCCGGCATTCCATTCATGTCATATATCGAACTAATGAAGCAATTTTCTCAGTAAACATTAATGAATGAAACTCCCGGTTTGGCAAGATAATATACCAATCAGTACGATCACAATAGATCGATGTTTTAATCTAACATATTTATTTGGCGACTATTGGAATTATAAATTTTTTTACAATGACTAAATCTTTCTAATTTTTTTTAAATTATAATCATTATATTTTGGAGGAGGACTGTAGGTAAAGCTGTTAAAAAAAAATCATTAAATTGATTTTAAGTGTGTATATAGCCTCTTTTTACTTGTTATTTTTTATATTCGAACTAATATTTATAAAAATACTAATATTTATAAATAAAATCTTTCACAGACATACCTCTCTACAAAAGTACTTGGTTAGTTCGGATTAGAGTTTGTCAACGGTTGTTCTACCCCTTCTCTTAGGTTCTGTCCAGTCGTTTGTTTCTTGACAAAGAACACTGCAAAGGTAATTGGATTTACCACAAGGGCTTTCCAAGTATTTTCTTCTTAAATAATGTATAAATATATGAACAGTTTGGATTTATCGATTATAATTACAATATTATTAATTCGATCAAATTAAAGATACTTAAGGGTAGACATTTTAGAGCATTGGGAATTTAAAACCTCTCAGAGAATGTCAACAACGGTACTTATACCTACTATTCTCGTTATACGTTTATCAGAATACATATTGCTGTTATAATACCTACTATTAACCTTCAAGTACAGAAACATGATCCTGGGACATTTTGGTACCTGTTTTCTGGAAGTGCCTATCCTTCCGATCATGGGAAATCACCATATGACTCAGTACCTTGCTATCTTGCTAGTACCATATTGAATGTGAATGTGGAAGCTTGGTTCTGAAGTTTTAAAATGTTTAGTTTTTATACTCTTTTAGGTTTCCACAGCCACTATTATTACAAAAGACTTTGTTGATTTCTTCTGGTTTAGACCGTGTTGATAATTTTTTCGCCAACCATGCTGCTGACTTCTTGGCTGAACCATGGGCTGAAATGAGAATGAATTCATTCAATATTTAGTTTTTGATTTTCTCTATTTTATTCACTGACCTTATTTGTTATTTGTTTACTGAAATTTGAAAAAAAAATAACATTAATTCGTTGTGAAAAATACAAGAAGGTTAATACGAGTAATACCAAACAATATAATGTTTAAATAGTTCATTTTGTATTTATTAATAAATGTTTAAATGCGATGAACCTTGGGACCATAGTGTTATTATTGTACCTATTATTATTTTTTTGGTCTACTAAGGAACTCTTAATTTTTTTTTTGTCTTGATATTTTCCCAGGGTTCCCTAATTCGTCACCGGTTTGCACCCTTCTTATCTCCGTCTATTTCTTCAGCTTTGGTTTTTCATGAAATCTTCATGAAATGGAGAGAATTTTGTTTCATCCTTAGGCGGTTGTTTCATCCTTGAATATCTATTGTACCTATTATTATAATTACATCAGTATCCTGAATATTATTAAGATATTAATGTGCATTAAATAAATGAACCGTTTTGAAAAATTCCCATCGATTATCGATTTACTATCTAAATCGATTATCATAGGTATGTTGATCTTTTGTTACCCCCATTTCTTCCCCGTGTTCAACTTTTGTTTTTTTCTGAAAAATCTGAAGAGCATTTGTTTCATCCTGAGACGGTTGCATTCTAATATATCTATTGTACCTATTATTATTGGTATATCAGTAAATATTATTCTGAATCATGTTAAGGTATTAACGTGCGTTAAATTTTGACATTACATAAATGAACCATTTTGAAAAATTACGATAAAAAAAGCATTTTAAATCGATTGTCATAAGTATGTTGGTCTGTTGGTACTTCTGAATTAATGAAAATGTTGATCTGAAACCACATGCTTGAATAAAAAAGTACAAATATTGTTATTATTTATTTTTATTTACAACCACCTTCCGTTTCGTAGCTGTCGTTATACGTATAGTTAAGTTATGGCATTGACCTGAGGAAAATTGTTCATAATTTGGGTTTGTAACAAGGAAATTTTATCAATGCTTCCTTATTGTCAGCAATGTAAACTTCCGTGTCCTCCTTCTTCCTCTTATCTTCTATGTAAATATACTAGCCCTGAGATTAGGAGAGAACGTATACGTTAGAGAGTAGAAGATATTAATTAGATAATTTATAGTACGTAAGAGAGTAGTCTCTAAGTTAGATATAGTCAATAGTCAGCAAGTTTAACGACATTCAATAGTCAGCAAGTTTAATGATAGTCAATAGCAATATGTCACCCAGTTAGTTCATAAGAATCTCTCTTTTATATCGTCCACCGTTTGTTAACTGTATGTTACAATAGATTAATTGGATAAAAACTTTTCACGTCGCAATTTTATCCTTTATCAGACACCTCTGTTTATCCTTTTCTGTTAATTGATACATCGCAAAGACTCTATAACAACGTCAGCTTCTCCAGTCGCGTCAAATCCTTCCGGCTTACTGAAGTTTAGTGTAAGCTCGACTGATCTGAGATGATGGGACGGCCTGACATCTTTGATCACACCATGCCTTTAGAATGTTATGGAGACCCCCGAACTTATTGTAACAAGTTGTAGTTTTTAATTTACTAAATTTTGGAATAATTAAAAAAGCCAATGATATTTAGTATGAATTGCCGGTACTTTTCCAATCTAAAGCCCATCTACCCCAGCACGCTCCTCTGGCACTTACCTCAACTATTTGGCAGCTGTCAGGTTATGATGCCTCAAATATATTTGAAATAGTAAACAGACAACAGGATTCTTAGGAAATGAAATAGGAGATGATATACAGCTAAAATATCATATTTTAGCTGTATATCATATTTTCTCTTTAAATTTAAAATATATAAATAATACTGAATAAATAAGAACGTAAAAAATAACATTTATTATAAACAATATTCATTACAAATAAGAATATCACATCAAACAGTGTCGTATATACACAACAATCAAAACAATTAACCATAAAACATCACATTGTAGTTAAATATAATTTTTTATGTTCAATATTTAATTATTGAAATTAGAAAATAGAAATTAACATCTGATAAACATTTATTATAAACAATCTTGATTAAACACAGCAATATATAGGAACAATTATAAACAATATTAATTAAAAATCGCTATATGTTTTCACATTATCACAATATGTTAAATATCACAATTATAAACAATGTTCGTTAAACAGAACAATATCTTCGAATATAACATCAAAGGGGTGTCGTCCCTCTAACTGTGTCCTCCACATAAACAATTGCAATTGCACAATTGCATCCTTTAACATAGCATCTCCATCTAATCACATTCTCCAGTTGCAGTTTCATATTATGTCCCTTTTTACATGACATTTTGCGGGGAATGACGTTCCGCTCCTGTAGAAATACCACAGCTGAGTTTTCATCAATAACCTCCCGAAAAATCTTTATCAAATTCCAACTCATATTGTATAAATGAAATGAAAACAAATAAACGTCAACTCAACATAAACAATAACAAAGGACTAAGGAAGGTTCGCCTCACACTAGGAGGTAGTTAACCAAACTGCCACTTGGGGCACTGGGGTAGATGGGCTTTAGATTGGAAAAGTACCGAATTGCCTTCCTGTGAATTCTATCTTTTGTATATTTCAGCCATCTATAAAAATATATTATATTGAGTTTTTATTTGACATTTTTGAGAATTGGGAATTTAATACCTCTCAGACAATGTCAATTAGGATACCTATACCTATTATCAGTATATATTATTCTTTCCATATTAATATACCGAAAATTATTATATCTATTTCTTTTCTGTCTTTGCCGACTATGGACTTTTATATTTATATTTTAGACATTTGTCAAGTGGTCCCTCACACGTCGCCGGTGTTCACTCTTCTTTCATCCGTCTATTTCTTCCCCGAGTTCAACATTTGTTTTTTCTGAAAAACTTGGAGAGCATTTGTTTCATCCTGAGACGGTTGCATTCTATAATATCTATTGTACCTATTACTATCAGTATATCAGTAGATATTAGTCTGAATCATATTAAGGTATTAATGTGCGTTAAATTATGATAATACATAAATGAACCATTTTGAAATATAACGATAAAAAAAAACATGTTAAATTGATTGTCATAGTCATAGTGTTGGTCTGTTGGTACGTCTAAATTACTGAAAATGTTGAACTAACACCGCCTACTTACTATATTATTTATATAGTTATATTACTTAGAGACATTTTTGCATTCGTGATTCAGGGATCCTTAACCATATATTAGAATAGAAACAAAAAAAACTTTTCGCATCGCAATTTTATTCTTTACCAGATATTTATTTTTTTCCCGTTAATTGATAAATCGCAAAGACTCCTCAACAAAGTAGACAGCTTCTGCAATCTCGTCAAATCTTTCTGGCTGACTGAAGTTTTGTGTCCGCTCGACTGATCTGAGGTGATGGGACGGCCTGGCATCTTTGATCCCACCATGCCTTTAGAATGTATTGGAGACCCCCGAACTCATTGTAACAAATTGTAACTTTTAATTCACTAATTTTTTTTTAAATAAATAAAAAAATCCTATGATATTTAGTAAGAACTACCTTCTTGTGAATTCTATCATTTGTATATTTCAGCCATCTATAAAATAAAATTATGAGCTTTTATTTGCAATACAGCAGTGTTATACACGGATCTAACCACTCATTCCTTCATCAAAATCAACATTCCTTTACTTATTATTTAGATGAATGGAAAATCAATTATTTCTGTTGTTGTTATTATTGTCAAAGAAAAAAAAAATTGTACCACTAATACTCACTTAAGGTTTTGTATTCAGTGAATGGTAAAGGCTGTACTGCTCTAAGCCAACGGTTGTGCAGGAAAGATTTGGCAGATATCACACTGACGGGATTTTCCCCAATTAAGTATGCAGCCACTTCGCTGATTGGGCGAAAGTCATTCTTAGAATTTCATATTACACTCCTACTCATCTTGCCTATCGTAATCTTAAGTCTCCACATTGTTTTATATACAGTTGTGACTTTATCTTTGTATCCAATTAGTTTAATTGGATCTGTGAGTGTTGATTAATTTTATATTCAATTGATTCCTTATAAAAACATGAAATTCAGTACCTTCTACCATAACTCGAGCTCCTGAATCATATCAAAAAGGTTCGATCCAATGCTGTTACAGATTATATAATTTATATCCCACTGTCGAATTTGAACCCAGACTGAATACCTATATACGTTTAGCTACCCTGTCCCCTATATACCAATAAAATGTGTTTATAATTTTAAACAGATAAAAGGAGAAAATAAGGTCTTTGCAATTCTTCCCTATTAAAAAAACTCATGATAAGTAGTTAAAATAGATAAAATATAAGAAATAGCGATGATTACTGTTTCTGAAATCAAATAAATCTGCTTATGTAATCAAACTAAGACTGATTCTGATTCACTAAGTAGAACGCTGAGCAAACTGGTATAAGATATTTTGGATTTTGGCAAAATAAATAATAAAATTTTAGTAAGCAATAGGAATGATATAATTTAATTAGGAAGATAGACCCTAACAATCCTAATAGTTCCGTTGAGTGTGTTCCAGCTCCTTTCTGAATATTAGATCTGAAGCAACCTCACCACTCACCGAAATGAACTGGCTCTTTTTAAATTCATGAGTAATTTGAATTACTCCTAGGTTAACGATTTCCTGGTAACCAAACGTTTACAATCATTTTTATTTAAGGAGAATCGGTGAACAATGGAGATGATGTATTATTAATAATATCATTATATAAGCGTACATATGTATCTACTTTAAAATATTCTTGGTTAAAAGACTGTTATTTTTTCAAAATAATGACTGAATATTTTTATTTTAATTAATCATTTGGTATGAGAGATATGGAAAAATAAATGAAGTATATATATTTTTTTTTTATTGAAAATTTCTCCAAGTTGAGTTTTTCCCTAACCAAATTTAAAAGTAGATATAATTTTTTTTCAGGTTTTCCTGTCAAATGCTTCTTCTTCATTAAGGCTATATCCTGCCATGTTTTCCTGCACTTGGTTCATTCATGAAGTTATTGATCCTCTTCTTCTTCCTTCAGGGCACCAGTGCATTGTTATTTTGGGTATTCCATTACACTCCATCCTCAGTAGATGTCCAAACCACTCTACTCGGTTTATTGTAAATTGTTTTAAAAATGGTGTTGTTAGTAACCATTATCTATCGGACTACTAAATAGAGTATTATATCAAACCTAGAAATCCCGGCTGCCCTTCTCCAGACGTCCATCTCCGCGACTAGAAGTTTCTCTTTGCTTCCCTTTATAATTTCCAGGTTTCATAGCTATATGGCATTATAGCCGTTATAATTGCATGGAAATCCCTTTTTTTTTGGTTTTTAAGATATAATTACACCACAGTACGGAATTGAGCATGGCAATTGCTTTTCTTCCGTCTCTGGTTCTTCGGTTTAAATTCACTTCAGATGTTCCATATTTTTGAAGGACAGATCCTAAATATTTAAAAATTGTAATCTGTTGACCGTTCACCTCCAATGGTTCACCTTAGAGTGTTTACAGGAGCTGATGTTGACTCTGACCTCTATTTGGTGAAATCTGAAGGCCATGGAAACAAAAAAAGGGGCACTTCTAAACAACTAAGGAGGAATCTATCGTCCGATACAAAGATGATCATTCAGATGAAGAGAGTCTGAGAAACCTATATGCTTCAAGGCCCAAGTAGGAACTTGAAATAATGTTAATGAGAATGCTGAAGGCCAATGCGCTTACCAAAAAAATGAAAAAACTCATCAAATACTAGGAACTCAAGATAAGAAGGTTACTAGAACGAACGGGACATCGTATGAATTTAAAATTACAATAGAGGAGATAAAAAAAACCTATCATATCCAGTTAAGCTCCAAATCAGACGTGAACGGAAGCAACTATGTGGAACAAAAACGAAAAGATAAAAATCTTGTTCGAAGAGCGAAAAACTAAATGTGGGAAGGTGAGATCTCTAAGATAACATCTCGGATGGGCTACAGGAGATCTGCTGAAGCATGGAACGTTCTTAAGTGTACGAGACAGCTGAGGAAACATAAAGCCAATATACAGCTAATACGAATAGAAAACTGTGCAAATTATTATGAGAATTTATTAACTGAGAACCAAAACGGACTATAGGAGGAAATGAAAGAATCTTTGGAACTTGTTGAGGAACCAGTTACAGAAGAAGACTTGATACATATCTTCAAGAAAAGTAAAAATAACAAGTCCTCTGGACCGAGTGTCAATATGGACTGTTTAAAAAAGGCGGACAAGCCATCGGGACCATTTTAACCCAATTATTCAATAAAATTCTCCAAAAAAAAGTCATACCGAAGGAGATCAAAATATGTCACATTACCTCCATTTGTAAGAAAGGGGATAAGACTCAATTGACTAATTTTAGGGGCATATGTTAACACCACAATAATGAAGGTATACGAAGGGGTACAGCATAAAAGAAAAGGGGAACGCGGAACAACTACTGAAGGACAATGCGGTTTTACTATGGGAAAGTCTTGTAATGATCAGATATTTACTTTGAGGCAGCTTTCAGAAAAATGTGAAAGCAAACAGAGACAGCCTAGTATTTATCGATCTCGAAAAGGCATATGACAGCGTTCCACGTAAACTTGTGGGAGTGCATGCGTAAAGTAATCATTAATGACCCCTTAATCTGTGTTGTTGGACATATCTACCATAATAGTATATGCCAAATAAAAGTTGGAAACAAACTATCCTGTAAATTTCCAAGTTATGAAGGACTCCTTCAAGGAAGCTCTATGTCACCTAACCTATTCTAAATATTTATTTAAGGTGGTACAAATGAATGGTCAAGGAAATGTAGAAGGATGGGGCTACATATACAGAATGACATTTAACTTCACCACATATTTGCAGATGACCAAATCATCTTAAGTATATAAAAATACAAAATAAAATAAAAACTAGTTGAATGGAAAAATGGACTTATCCAGCCTCCTTTGGATTCCCAGAGAGAAGCAAATAAAAAAAAAATCTGTGCCAATACAATCTGTGAACGGTCTGGGATTAACTACATGGTAGAGAATGTAGTGCTTCTTGGACAACGGTTGTGCAAGGAGGTGATTTGTACTTGATCACGCTCAACCGCCAGCTAGAGTTTGCTGAGTAATGGATATAGTTAAGAGAGTAGTCGCTGTGTTAGTTGATAATATATTAATGTTAATAAGTATTATATAATTCCAGATAGAATCTCTTCCATATCGGTAAGTCCCTTTGTCTAATCATTTTATATCGTTTCATTTCACAATAAATATAATGCTTCCTTACAAATCAAGTTTACTGTTTCTTAACTGAACTATAAATAGACATTCCTCAAACAAAGTCTCATATGCAAGATAGTTCCTAAGACGGGTAAATATCCACCGAAAGGAGTTACCCAGAGAAGGAACCTCTTCCGCTGGCTAATCTGGTCAGGTAGTGAAGAGATATTCTGAGACAAGGGTAGTTGGAGAAGTCTAATTAAAGTCGTACAATAACAAGGTAGTGCTGATCCCGGCTATAGCCACTACCGCTACTGCCCCTGTTTAATGAACACAGGCCAACTAATAGTTTTTGTTTTTCTCCCCCCTTCTCTTCTTTCTTACATTCAGTTTTGTTCTTAAAAAACAAATAGCTTCAATACATTTAGCCCAATTAAATAAACCGACTACGAAAAGATAATTCGTTCCAGGGTCGTTATTGTTAATTTTATGGTTGAAAAAAAATTGGTACTACCACTGTGTAGTTTCTCTACGCCCATTAATCAATGTCATTATCTATCATTATATTTAATTGTTGCAATGTTACAAAACAGTAGTAAATTTTAATAAATTAAAAAAAGGAGAGAAATTGGTATTAGTTTTAATAATGAAAATAAACAAATATATAACAAATAGTGTACTTACTTATTATTTGAAGAAGAGTTTGCCTAATACTTAAATTATTACTATACTAGTATTATAGTGTGAAACAATCCTTTATATGCAGTAGGATAACATTAAACCTAGATTCATTTTGTAACTGGCAAAAATATACCTTAGTTAAGATAGGGCTATTATGGAAAGAGTAAAAACATCTTTACAGGTTCTCGTTCTTTACACTTCTTCACTTTAAATATTAAGAAATCTATATGTAACCCTGTCCATCTAATCCCAATTTAATTAACATTCCGTCTGGTTTTGAGGGTAATTTGGATAAATTGTACTGCATTATTTGTTTTCATTCCAGGACACTACTATCGCAAGTTCATGAAAAAGCAAGGATGTTTCATTGATTTGTCCATCTTCATGCTTGGATAGCCCTCACAATGACCTGTATTCACTTCAATTTAATATGTACTGAACAATATAATAGTTCTACCCAAAAAAAATTTCAATTCAAAATATCATACAAGAAATCATACTGACTCCGAATCGGACACACATATTCCACCTCCATCAATATATTCTGAATGGTAGGAATTGACCAATTTGTGTAGACTCATATATATTTATTTATCATTCATTTAGAGTTTATTTATTTATTACTTAAATTTAACACTTACTGACTGACATTAGGCACTTCGTCGATACCAGAATCCATTTGCAATCTTACTAAATGACAACACCAATCATATTGTCGATATATTTTATTACTTCGAACAAGCACGATTTGGTTACAAAGTTCAAATTATTCATTTTAAAAAATCCCCTAATTTGTGCTGTATTTGCGATACATTTGTTTATTTTCCTCGTTTTTTTCTTCTCTTTTTATTTATTTTTTAATGTATAAATATTTACAAACACATTTGTCAATTTACAAAAACAAACTCGTATTGTTTTAATGCCTGTTATAATAACGGAATAAAAAAATTACAATATTAACATTGTTTAATAATAATTTTATTTATTACAATTGTTCTTCCGATTTTTTTATATCAATTTATAGAATAGTTACTTGAAAAATCGTGTTCTCGTTATAACAATTACAATATTTAGGAACGGAAACAAATTTTAAAGCTTTGGTGATTCTCAGCACAAAATTTATGATTTTCAATTTATTCCTAAAGCTGAATTAGTTTGTGAATAAATCAAATCATTAAAATTATCTTGACTATTAGTTACATAAAATATACAAAATAAAATATTTATAAATAATAACAAACTAATATCGTTATTACATATAGAAGAAATAATAAAGATTATTAACGATGTTGAGATTGGCACAGGAGCCATTCGTTTAAAATTTAATGACTTCCTTCTGTAATTATCCCTTGGCCACTTGCCAGAGTTTTACTAACCTTTATTCGACCAATAACCTTAGAGATATATAAAATATTAACTCATTTTAAAATATCCTGCTTAAGTATATTTTAAACAAAATATTTTAAGACAGTTTCTTTGTTTAAAAATACGAATGAGTAAAAAAAAAAAAAAAAAAAATGTATTTTTATTTAATATTTGTAATATAAATAACTAGTGTCTCCTACACGTATAATATTTTTAACACCACAGCTGTTTATCCATTGTACTGATACCAGTTAATCAATAGTTGAGGTTTAGAGTTACTAGTTTTAGCTTTATAGATAAAATTCCCTGTATAAAGTTTGGCGAAGTAAGCTAGGCTTTGACCACCAAGTACAATAGCGAGGGCTTACAAAAGTACTTTGTCACTACTCGAGAACTCTTCGCTAGTTAAGCCGCACAAAGCGACACTCTTGCAATTAAGATCCAAAGAATTCACAGCATGATCGTTACAAGTGTAACACTCAGCAAAAATTGCACTACGAGTGGCTCCTCAAGCTGTCTGGAGGATTTTGCTGGCTGATTTCTTTCTTTAGGTGGTATTTCAATATGGTGTTTAGTTAACTGTTAAAAAACCCTTGATTCGTAGAGGATTTTTAATTTGTTTGATATTTTTTAATTATTAATATTGTGGTTAAGTAGGAATACAATGGAGAATTTACAATATTATAAATGCTTGTCAATCTTAGGCGCTAAAGGGCATCGTACAGGTTTTTCATTACTCTAGATTTAGTTTGTTGTCATTTCAATTGTGTACTATTAATTGGGGATAAGCTGGCGGTTGAACGTGATCTCAAAAAGTAGCCTCCCTGCAAGACTGTTGTTCTGGAAACAGCATACTTGCATTGATCGCAGGGGTAACATTTTTTTAAAATGTTTTACATGTGTTCTTATGGCTTTTTATGTATTTTTTAACAATATCTTATACAAATTTTGACGGCTAACTACTTGAGTTATACGAGAGACGCAGGAAACTACCAACGTGAGAAGGTCACTTGGAAACAAGTCAAAATGGATAAAACCGGTAAACTGTGGAATCCATAGGCTTCGTTCACATAAGATACGTGATCGGGAGGGAATATATTGAGACGATTTAGTGCTAGTGAGATTGAACAACAGCAGCCGATAAATCAACGCTTCCTGACCGATAAAAAAGAAATAGGTTCACAATTTTCACCGCTTCAGTTATAAAAATGAGCGCAGTTTATTGGGTCAGACTTAGGATGCATAGAATAAGAAATACTGGGTACATCAAGGAAAAAAGTAGAATAAAAAGTAAATACTTTATTTTCTATATTAGACAGTGAAATAGATAAAGATGCACTTACGAACTTTCCTTAAATTAATGAAAATAATAAGGGAATCATCGAATCTTCTTCCCATCATATTCCCATCTCGTAATATCGGACGGTACAAATCAACCAAGAAACAAACAAGCTACTTCGAGAGATATGTCTCGGATATAAACCTTTATTATAGCCACCCCCTAGATTTCATGGCACTATACTGACTGTGCGCCTCGCGTGTCGTATATCGCTTAAGATGTATCGCTGTACTTATATTTATCTTTGTGTGAACGCGGCTATCTCTCCATTGGTTTCGCACTGGTTACTGCATACCAACAAATATAGTCCCAGAAAGCCAAAAGTAAAAAAATAAAACGGCCGAGATTTATTCCAAATCTATTCTCGGATAAAAAAAGAGAAAATTATAGATAAATAAAATACTTAGTTATAAAACAGGAATTGAATTGGCGTGTTGATGAACGGAGAGGGATTTGAACTTAGCCGATGGTGAGGTCCTGCTATTGACACAACCCTAATGAAAGATAACTGAGATTATGTCCCACCCGCTATTATTAAGTGGTGTAATTTAACCACCAGTAATTATTACACCTGACAGTTATAATTAGTTATTAGCGTACCTATTACTAAAATCTAAAGCCACTTTTTCTTTCACAATATAAAATAATAAGCTATGAACTACTAACTATGATATAATAAGGTATGTTTTTATAGAAACATATCTTTCCAAGTTTTTAACGAGACTGAAATAAGAACGGTTCTTAATAAACATTAAAAGAAGTTGGCTGCTGGGTGTTCGTTAAGGAAGTTATTAATCAGGATTTTCCTCTTCCCCTGTTATTCTCTTCTTGTAATAAAAAAAACTATACAACAGTCCAGAGACATCGCAACTCGTGACCATTATAATTTAATATTCTTGGTTATTCCAATCAACTTAATGTTAATTTATAAAACTTATAAGATATATAAAAGTACATACGATCTAAAAACCTATACCACTATAACCTAAGAAGGGTCTTGAGTTAAGTACAAGTTAGAGACTGTACTGTTTTCAGGACAATGGCTGCAGAGAGGAGATTTTTTCGAAATTACGGTTTATTGATTTACCTCTTTATTGAGGCTGTATGATCCCGAGGAAGGATTATTTAGCCCAAAGGGTTCATCCATGGCTTTAAATATATTGAATGTCCCTAAGGTCATTAATTAAATCCCTCAAAGGTCAAATTTCTCTCACAAAAGTTAAACCTCCGCAAATCTCCTGGACATGACCTTCTAACCACCCAGATCCTCCATAACCTTCCTCTAAAAGCGATTAGTTCCTTACCTATCTATACAACTGTATACTTCGTGCAACTCACTTCCCTTTGCCGTGGAAACACTCCGTTATCATCATATCTCCTAAAACTGGCAAACCACCCAATCTTCATCATACCGACCCATCAGCATGTTTCCTATTCTTTCCAAAATTTTTGGAAAAATGCTCCTGAAACGAATCCTACCCATAATCGAATCCAATGATATTCCTTCACATCAGTTTGGATTCCGTCACAGGCACTGGACAACGGTCCAGCAGTGTCTCCGAGTTATCGATCACAGATCCTCTGCTCTTGAAAGCAAACAATACTGCACAGGCGCATTTCTGGACGTAGCAAAAGCTTTCGATGGGGTATAGCATGCCCGTTTGCTGCTCAAGCTCAAAACTCAGTTACCTCAATCCTTATTCCTAGTCCTTCGATCCTATCTCTCTGATAGCTACTTCCAAGTACGCTGTGGTAACGAATACTCCAATCTTTACCCAATTCAAGCTGGAGTTCCCCAAGGCAGCGTCTTGGGTCCTATCCTATATACATTGTACACCGCTGATATCCCAACTACTCCTGAAACATTCCTTGCAACGTTCGCAGACGACACAGCCATCCTATCATCTCATCCAGATCCCGAAATGACTTCCTCGAACCTCCATAGGCACCTTTCACTCATTGAAATTTGGTGTAACCAATGGCGGATCAAAGTCAACGAGGAAAAATGCAAACACATGACTTTTACACTTCGCCGGGGAACATGTCCTTCTGTCCGATTCTATGAAACCGTCCTAACGTTTCCGAGACAATACGATGCCTTGGCTTCCTCCTAGACAAAAGACTTAGATGGAATCCTCATACCAGACTCAAAAGACAAGAACTTAACAGACGATTCAGCCAACTATACACATTACTATGAAGGACCTCCCATCTTTCAATAGACTTACTACTAATATACAAGACCATCATCAAACCTATTTGGACCTATGGACTGGAACTGTGGGGGACCGCAAAAAAATCGAATATCAGACGCATTCAATCTTTTCAATCAAAAGACCTGAGAACTATTGTCAATGCTCCTTATTATGTCTCCAACAAAACGTTCTATAAAGATCTCAACATTCCTTCTTTCCTCGATCTCATCCCTACTAAAATTTCAAGCTTTCGCCAAAACCTTGCCTGTCATCCCAACCCCCTGGCAGAGTCATTATCCAGTTCCACACATCCATATAACCTACCCCGCCGTCTAAACCGGCAATGGCCCCGAGACCTGATATAATAATGTTATTTGGAGTACTGGCACTAGCCAGATTCTCCACTCACGACCTGTGTGAGAGAAGCGCCCTTAACCAGCTTCCATTGACGTTTAATGCCAGTGACGCGTCTGGATAAGGTGGCTGGGGCTTCCCGGACTCCTGGTTTGAACTCATTCCTGGGGAAGAAGCTCAGTTCGGGGACCCTACGCAATTTGTAAATAGGCTATGAATGTGTAAATTTTATTTTTTTATTATTCTTTTTTTACTTTATTTTATTATCATTTTCGCTTTAATTTTTTTTTATTACCGTATGTATATATTTTTCCGCATGTATATGTTTATTTATTTTATTTTGTTTATATTGTTTTGTGTTTTGACTGTAAGTTACATAGCACCATTACTTATTGCCCAGATGTGGCAGATTGCAATGTTTCAATAAAGTGTTTAAATTATGTATCTGCCTTAGCCGAATTTGACCCCGGAAGTTTACATCAGGATATATTTAAAAAAAAAAAAACCTGTACCACAACAACCCGTAAAGGGTCTTGGGTTCAGTACATGGTAGAGACAGTACTGTTTCATGAACAACGGTTGTGCAGGTAGGTGATTTGTCCTAGATCAAGCTCAACCGCCAGATTTCCCCTTATTTTGGGTACCCACTTTATAGATGCTGGGTGAACAGCAGGAGGGTCCCAGATCCTATATGATCCATCTCCGTCTGCTATCAGACTAAATAAAAGTATTGCCTACTTTATTTTGGCCCTCCGTTAAGCAACAAACATGTTATTAGCCAAATATGATTTATTGTTGAAAACAGAACCTATTTTGCCAATCTTAAACTTTTCCAATATCAGTTGCTGTCAAAAACGAGAAAATTAAAACTGTATAAATCTCATATAATACCGGTAGTCACATATGGCGCTGAAACTTGTTGTTTGTCTTAAGAATAATGCCGTAAATTAAAAGTGTTTGAAAGAAAGATTGTGAGAAGAATCTGAAGTCTACCGATCCACTAACTGAGCTATGATTATGTTTATTAATCCATTTCACGTCACTTTATGCTGCTATTGCTAATCGGACTATTCTGTGGTGGAAATAATAAATTTTGCCTATCCTGGAAATGGTATTTTTGGCAAGTACCTGATAACGCACAGACTTGGGATCCCCATATTACGTCCCTTCAGAAGGACGACTTACCGGGCTACGAATTCGCGATCTTGATCATAGTAGGTTTCAATTCTAATCCCTACACCACGATTAAACCTTATATATGATTTCCTAATCATATATAACAGAATAAGGTTCCTCTTACCTGGGACAAAATTTTGACTTGCACTTGGGATGGCTATTCCGAAACAATTTCCCGATCAACCTAAAACTGGGTTGCTGAAATATTCTAAGATTTTCTGACTGTATGCCTTCAAAAACCTCATGAATTTCTTCCAGCCTTTTCCTCCAGTTTGATCACGACTGACCATTTCGATAATAGTAAATGGGTAAGTTATTGTCTGTTATGCATAAGATGATACTGGTCAGTTCGATCTATAGACTTATCTTGGGATACCCTACCATGTCTTGCAGTCCTTATGCCGAATTGAGCTGTCCATTTATCCAGGCCGCTTTAGTGACTAGCTTTGCTGATTCGTTATATATAAATATATTATTAAGGCCATTATCAGTCAAGGCAAATCGTTGTATATGTGAAAATAGTATATGACTCCAAAAGAACAACGCTATAACTAAAAAAAAACCTAATTATTCAATTGTTGCATGTGAGTTACAAAAATAATAAGTCCAGTGTTGATAAAGCAGGACTTTATATTCCGCTATTTCTATTGTAATCACGGTGTTGAAATTAATATATTAACTATTAGAAAATGTTCAGAAGCTTGAAGCTATTTTTATATTAACTTATGCCATTCGAACATGATACGACTAAAATATAACTTTATTTTTTAAAACTGTTGGAAATGGAATATCAGATATGTCGTTCCTGAATTAATACCTTCAACCAATACAATTATTACTCAATGCTTAATTCGTAAACACTATTTTGATTTATTTACCATATTTTTAGTTATGTCATTGTTCATTTGAAGAGACGATATGATTAAATACCAATGATTTTAATATTATAAATTACTTTAGGTTTTCTTTTACATTTACATTTCAATTTAGGAAACCAGATAAATGTTATTCTACAAAAAAATACTTTGTCTATTTCTTCTAGTTTAGACCGTGTAGATAAATTTTTCGCCAACGTTTCGACAACCATGCTGCTGACTTCCTCAGGGCTGGGATGAGAATGATTGTTATTCTAATTTAACATTCTTATTATTCTTATCTGACTAGCTAGTTTTTTTTATTTCCCCCTACATTTTAGCCAACTAGAAACCACGTGCCAATTTCAATTCCTTCTCATTTGTTGTAACTAGCTTTTATTTTAAACATTTTCTTTAAAATAATCTTTTTTCCATAATCTTCATAACTTATTTTTATAAAAGAAAGTTTTTACAATTTCCCTGGTAGCGATCACGTCGGGATTCAATAGAGGTTAGAGTTAAGGTATCTCGGCTGACCAGACAGATGGAAATTAATTTTTGAATTCCTGTCACGTCTAGGATCGTAAATTCATGTCTCGCTCGGCGAATTGTCTTGTTATCTTTTTTCTTTCTTTTTCCGTATTTGGTTTTTCCCATGCAATTTTCACAACGTAATTTTACGAGAAAAACTGTTTTATGAAATAACTTTACATTTATAACGCCAAGGTTTAGCAACTACGAGCCGGGGATATTATTTAATTATCTTTTTATATTTTACTCATCCAATAGCCCGCTGCGGTATTGGGATTTTCTTGATTTTAATACTCCATAGGATATTAAAAATATTTCATGGAAACATTTTTAATAAGACTGTATAAATCTCTCATTATATTTTAGGAGAACATTAAATATTGCCGTTTCATGTCTAGGATTCACCACTAGTGAAATATTTTTGTAACATGCGTTTGGAACGAAACATAAATAATTGGTCATATTCTTTGTAGTCATCAAGCTTCATCGTAATGTCTTCTGAGTGGGAAGGTTAGTCTAGAATATATAGTATCTAGTATAGAATTAGTGGAGCTCTCCATTTTTTTCGTGGTTATTATTTTGTTTCTTCGGCGTCAGGTTTGGTTGAAATGTTTTGAGAAGAGTTTCTTTTTTTATAACTAAGTCTTCTTTAAAAAGGCGTAAGATTGCTTAAGTGCCAAGCACAAAGGCTAATATTTATTCTGGTCTAACATTTAGATTATGCTAATAACTTTGATATAATTACCAAATTAGTGAAACCCTTTATAAGGGAGGACTATATATTTATGGAGAAGGCAGCAAAGGAGCCTGGGCTAAAATCTAGCATTAGGCAGAGTATATTGTTGCTGATTATTAGATTCAGGAACCATTTCGTGAAAGAGGAATTTACCATTTTTGAAGTCGTTGGGTTTTATTCGCAGCTATAAGGCTGAATATTTTAGCTAATTAGAGAGCCTAGCTCTATGGATATTCGTATTCTGGAATGGGAAAAAAAAATTCGGGTAACCGAAGTTTGTTCTGCATATCTAATATAGTTGTAGACTATTAGTTATAGAACAAGATCTCTTTACAAGAAAAAGTAAAGTGCGACTAGAATACGCCCGTGATGACGTACGACAAAGACGTGTGAGGTACAACAAGGAGACCATTACGACAATTGATCTCATATTTCTGCTCTATAATCAATAAATAATTAAAGATATATTCAACTTAATTGATTGATGAATTACAGTAAATATTTCTCACACATAATGATATAATTTTCATATTATTAGATGCTATTATTTATTCACTTATTTTTCCATAATATTTCCTTCTATTGCAAATTTGTCTGTTTTTAATTTTATTTTTGTATTGCATTTTCTGATTCTCTACCAAAACATACCTGTTAGTTATTTACTCTCAATATATTATGTAAATATTGTTTTATTCTAATGTAGTCCTTCATTTATTTAATTCTGTTCAACTCTGTTATGTAGGGACCTGGGCCCAGAATATTTTCTTCTATTTTTTTTTCGAAAAGATTGGAAGAAAATACCGAAGAAAGAATCGTGAACTGCGCCCTTTACAAAGACAAAGGTGTTTCTGTTGGGAAGGCCGAGTTTCTCGATTGGATTACTCCAGTATTCTCGAAATACTCATGTTAGAGAAACTACTCTAAACAAGAAGAGTGTGAAGATAAAGAAAGAAGGCCAGACTACGAACTCAATAAACCATGTGATACACCCAGACATACAGCTGAAACTGTCGGGGACGGTCTAGAACTAATTATGGGGTCTTCTATCATATATAATGAAGATGAAAAATGTTTATATTCGTTGTCATCTTTGTATTAATAGATCCAATAAATATTTCTAAAATTATTTATAAAAACTATCGATATTTTTTTTAATATCTACATGAAACGATTGAAATACCTTAATAAATTATACAGTTGTGATAACATTAAGAAATTAATGAGAATTTATCGATGGATTTATATAAGCTCATATGTAAAATAGAAATAAATATTATATATATGTATATATATATATATATATACATATATATATATATATATATATATATATATATATATATATATATATATATATATATATACACACATATATATATGTATATATATATATATATATATATATATATATATATATATATATATGGAATGAATGGATTGTTGACATTGTCATTGTTGACATTGGCTAGGAATATATTCTTCAAGAATAATATTATTTAATATTTTATATTATGGGAGCATTTCATTTTATCCTCATATATTTTTAGTAAATTAATTTCAAGGAAGAAAAATTGAACATGCAGTAAAAATTTATAATTAAATTTTATTTTAAAAATCCACATCATATATCATTCAGTATCAAACAAAAACCGACCCAATGGGTGAGAAAAAAAGGTTTCTACAGAGTAAACGTTACAATATACAGTCATGGTGAGAGTTTTGAAGGTTCTAGAATTTCACTCGGTGAATAACCGATACTTTTTTTCTGGCTTAAAAAAACTCTTTTAGTATAGCCTGTATACCAGTCGCTTTTTTCTTCACACATTCAAAAAAGGAATTCATTAATTCAGATTCTTGATGTTAAACTTCCCAGGTACCACTGAATTCCTGAAGAATGTTCCGTATAATTTTATTTGAATACCAACCATCATTTGTGGAAAACATCATTTGTTTATAAGGAAAAAGTTAGAATAAAACGATTTATTATAAGACTTCAATAAAATAAATAAAATGCTCGTACTTGGCGTCGAACATCATCAAATCAGTTGAATTCATTAAATATCAGTTTAGGTTAGATCTTCTTACATAACTATCAGCCGAGCAACCAACTTTCTTACCGCTTTCAGGACCATATTGGATTCTTCACGTACATATTTTATAAATGCATACATCCATACGTACGCTATGAATAATCTCGATTTGTTCAGTCGGTTAAACGGTTAAAGATATTAAAGCCAAAAAATGTGAGAGAAATCTTAGAGAAGTAAAGTATTATTTTTAAGTATTTGTACTGTTTAAACACACGCTCAGTATTTTTTCTGTGTGTATATTCAAGTGAGTAATATACGCATACGAACGTGAAGTTGATTGTATGAATTTGCGAGGTTATTTAATTTAGAAATAAAAACAGTCTCATGCATTTATATCCTGCAATATCCTGTATGTTCGCCGTCTAACGACACTCCTAGCTTTTTAGATGTATTCAGTATTTTGGAAATCAAAGCGTGCATCAACTCGAAAACCTTCATGAGCGCTCTTATGGATGTTGTTTTTTACCAAAAGTATCGAGTATGGAACCCTAGAAATTTAACTTGCCCGAATATAAGCATTCCAAAGAAGATTCTTGTAAAGACATTGTGCTATAGCAATACGTGCTGATGTTTTTAAGGGAAAAGTAAGAGAAAATGAAATGTAAGACAAGTAAAGGAAGAGGAAGGGGTAAATAATTTTTAAAAACTGTAATTAATCAAATGTTTATTACCCTTCATTCAAAACGATCACCTGAACACTGCTACGTTCGTAGAGTACGTGCATACTAACCACGTGCCATCTCCTGTAACGTCGATGACATTAACAGAGTTACAGGAGCGCGGAGCACCGTTTGTTATTGAAGATAATGAATACTCGCCTTCAAAGGTGTTGAGTCCTGTTTGTTTATAAAGCGTATTTAATAGAATTTATTTGCTAATATCTATATATGCCAAATGTATGCCTTTTATATAAATTTAGATTGTTTATTTGAATTATTTTAGATTTATATTATTACCATTAAATTCAATATCTACATTAATAAATTAAAAAATAATTTTAATTCATAGCCTCGATTTCCTATGAAAAAATATCAATAGTTATTTTTTTCCATTTTAAAATAAATAATGACGATTTTTTATAATACAATTGGGAAAAACCACAATGCAAAGCTTTATGTTTCAAATCCAGTAATACACCCACTTATCAGTCAACGTTTCGCCTATTCAGGCATTATCAAGACACAAAAACAAAAAAAAAGGTTTAGGTGAATCACATCTCGAAGAAAACGGTGCAATACATCCCAACGATCAACAGCTCAAACAGGCTCCAAACATGAGACAGCACCCCACCACCAAGACGTTCAACATACAACTTGAACAACATGAGTTGTATGTTGAACGTCTTGGTGGTAGGGTGCTGTCTCATGTTTGGAACCAGTTTGGGCTGTTGATCGTTGGGATGTATTGCACCTTGATGTTGGGTTTTGCTGGGTTTTGGCTATTGCACGTTGAGTGGGTGTATTACTGCATTTGAAACTTTGCATTGTGGTTTTTCCCAATTGCATTGTAATAAATAAGTGTTTCTTTTTGAGTTTTTGGCTCTATTTTATTAATAATGATTTTTATTTTTTTATAAATAAGATATAAACCTATCATATTATAATTATTATTATTATAATCATATAATTAATATATGATGAATCAAGATTTGCTTTTCGATATCCAGACGGGCGTGAAAGGTGGTGGAGAAAAAGAAATGAAAGCTTGTAATTTTACCCAGAGCCAACCTTTTCAACGTGCAAAAAACTTGTAACTCTGTGAGTTCTGGTCAACTCTGGTCCTCTTACTGGGGAAAAAGTCATTAATCTATACTCATTTAATCTTCTCCGAGAAGTACATTCAGAAATTTGAACATCTCGAACTTATTCCAGCTGATGAATCGCTTGAACAAAGGCTAGATGTCAGTTTCGTAAAATTCTTAAAGTAAAAAAACGAGCATCCTGTGGTCCTGTTGCCCTAGGCCGTCCAGAACCGAGCCTTCTATGGCGTCTCGTAAAGCTTCATGGGGAACTCAGTTGGCATTTGCTGCATATCTAATGGACGTCCATCTTCAATAAGTTCCACACCACGCGCAGCATCCTCAGCACGAAGAGGCATTTTTTAACTTAAAAGCCGGAAACCAAGAAATTTGCTACAAGAAACGGCACTGAACAAATGACACTGTATAAGCATTTGAACTCTATAGAAAGTGAACATTGGAATCTACAGTCCTTTCATAGAATTAAGGATTAAGGGTTATTATCCTTTGTATTGACATTCCTAATTGAAGACAAATAAAGACAATACATATTTATTCATTAAAAAATATAACAATCCAAATCCGGAATACTTTTAGATGAAAACGTGAAAAAATCAAGAGGGTGGAATTTTTTGCCTTTTCATATTATACTTATAAACAAAACTTTTTTAAAATATATACCGTAAAACAGGGCTACTTTGGCCCAATTTTTTTTAAATTTTTTAATCACGCTTAAATTTTTTTTTCAACTTTCCAATATCTAAGCTCTGGTAACCATTATTACACAACTAGACTACCCTAAATTTAATTTCTACTGAGTTTAACAAAAAAACATAAGTTCTTCTTTTTTTCTTTTTATTTTTTACTTGGGCCAATGTTACCCTCATGTTTAGGTTACTTTGGCCCAATGATATTTTACCTACTTTAAAGCATTGTGGAATTAGGTTGGGTCAAAGAAAGACTAAGGTTAGTAAGAAAATTCATTTATAAGACAGAAAAATACATTTAAAATTCATTTAAACATTCTTGTTTTCATAAAAAGGTACGAAAAACTAACAATTTAAAAAATACACATTTATCTTATGTCTCACTAATTGCTGACAAGGAAGAGTTCTCTTTACATCTAGTTTTGGAGGGTCGATTATCTTCTTTATAGCAGCCCATTTTTAAACAAAGTTTCCTTTACTGCTGGCCACTTTCAAAATTTGTTAGTGCGTCCCATGCAGTCAACATCAGCACATTCATCCGTCACATTCACGGTTATCCCAGGAAAATCTAGCCCATTCCATTGCACAACAACAAAACTCCCTTCTTTTAAATTTGCCTTTAAATTTTCTTTAGGAGTACTTTCTGGAGGTGTATTGGTGTTTTCTTCTGGAGATTCGTTACTATCTTGAGGATTATTGCCATTTTGGGAAGTAGGTGGTACAACTGAGTCAACCAATTCCTTTTCATCATCACTTGAAAAAACGAGGGCGCTGTGGCCTGAAGAAATGAGGCTGTAGTTATCACTATCTTCTTCTGTTGATGAGATGTTATGTTTTCTTGTAGTCTTCCTCTTCAGGAATTTACCATTTACTTTCTTTTTTTCAATTCTCTCTGTTGTATTTTTTCAAGTTTTTGCTTTTCTCTTAATTCTTGTTTTTGATTTTTTTTCATGTCTGTTTCTCTTTTCTGTTGTTCTTTCTGATACTTTTGCATTTGTTGATATTGAATATCTTGGACTGCTCTTACCAGCAGCAACTTCCAGTTTTTTTCTTTAAATTGTTCTGGGCTGAACAACCTCTTTTCTAATGAATGAAAGTTTTTCCAACCAGATCCAAATTAACAGACACATCCTTAGAAGGTAACCATTTTAAATCTTCTTCTTTATTAATAGGATGTATTCCAGCCTTCTTAAATCCAGACTTAAAATTTCTTCGGCTCCGTCTTCCGCTTCCTCCTAGCTCCTTGGGATCTATGTATAGAGTCCCTTTCTAGTGAGTCTTCGACCCCCACCTTTACTTAATTTTTCAGTCACCTTGACCATAAGGGGACCATAGGGGACACCCTTCTACTTGCGTGACCTACTAAGAAACCAACAATGTTCTTTGTGCAAAACAAATTTACTTTCATGATGCCGCCCCCTGTAATGCATAGCAATAACTACAAAAATAAGTTTTCAAAAGCACGACTTACTTTGGCCCACAAAACAGGTGGGCCAAAGTAGGTCGTATTTTTGAGGTTACTAGAGCTGTTGATATTTTATATTTTTTTACCAAAAACCTAAACCGTAATGACAAATACAACTATACTACTGCCTACCTGTACTAAGCAAATTAGTTAATTAGGTACTAACCAAAGTTGTAACATACGTGGAACGGTTTCGAAAGTTGAAAGTTTGAGAGTAAATAAAGCACGTGTTTTCACAAGGTTAAGAAATCCACAGGTCCTGATACTAACAGGCAATTATTGAAGTATTTCGAGTACATCAGTGCCGACTTGGGGCTGCGCCTTGCGGAAACTGCAGTAACTAGTTGAACAACTACTACTTGAAAGTATTTAGAGAACGTTTTATCTTTTCCTACATTTGGGCCAAAGAAGGACCCTAGAGCCAAAGTAGCCCGGTATTACGGTACTGTATCAAATGCCGAAATTATAACATTATAATTATAACACGCTATTACATATTTTAATAAATCTAATTTTAAACAGAGATGCTTTATGAGTATGTTTCACTTATTCATAAGTACTAGATCATTGGCTTTCATATAAATTAAAAACATAATGTTTATTCATGCTGATGTTTAAATCAGACGGATTCAAATTTTAATATAAATTTGTTAGATAGAATGCAATAAAAAAAGTTTGATTTTTTTTTGGAAATAATTGCTCCATTTCTATTTCTCGAAAAATAATTTTACTAATTAATCTGTTTAATGTTAAAATGTGACAATAAAATGAAATATTTAAACTAAAAATGAGAGCTTAAAAGAACAGAATACCTATAAAATTCATTCCTACAAGTTAATAATGATTCTTCTAGCAATTTTCATTTATGCGCCTAATAGAATATTTGTCTCATCTATGTGTCTCTTTTTCATTTTTAATGTGCTTCGAAACTCGTCCATTTCTCCCAGCCATCTCTGCTCTAGTTTTTATTCCTCGTTTCTCGCTATATTTTTTCCGTTGTGACCCTGTATGTTTCTAGACAGGCGCGATCTTAGCTGGTAAGCATGAGTTTGTGGGGCTTTAAAAAATCACTTAAATCTTGTAATTATTTCTTTTGAGAAGACAGTGGGTGTTTTGTGTTCTATGGTATACTAATATTTCTTCATTCCATATCCTTCCTTTCATAAAAAGTCCTTTAGATCTGTGCATTTCAATAAAAGGTTTCTCTAATACTTATTACCATCAATACTAATTATATATATATATATATATATATATATATATATATATATATATATATATATATATATATAAAACTTAAGTGTCGTGACACGGATAGTAATAAAAAAAAGATTAAAAGGAACGAAATAACACACACTGTTAGACTTCTGAAACAATACTGATTTATTCTGTCTCATAATCCTGCTTTTATATGTTTTATATTTACAATTATGGTATTAACAATAATACTGTCCTAGTTACACTAGTAACTTTATATATATATATATATATATATATATATATATATATACATAAAAATTATATTAAATTATATAGTTTACGATATAAATTATCCATATAATTATGATTTCATATTATAATGATACATTATTGTTTTATCGATATTGCCAAACAAGACCCGTAATAGCCAGTCCCTTTTAGAGACAATCAGTCTAATGTTAGGAAAAATAAACATATAACAGAATGAAAATAAGAGAAAGAGAAAGAAAAATCTAGCAAGAATTCAAATATCCTCTAATTCATAAATCATTTATAAAGTTACAAAATATAAAATCTTATTCGCTTCTTTATTAGTTATCCTTCCTTCATGTTTCTACCAGATAAATGGGATTCCATCAAAGAAATATAAAATATAAACAAATGGCAGAAGAGATATATGAGTTTATGTATCCTATTGTATACTGTGATATTTCATTTTTCAAAGTCGTCCTTAAATAAAAAATGTCATAGGATCTAGATTATGGTCTCATATTAACACAGGACGGAAAGGTATGTATTTGCTTCCGGGTAGAGGAGGGGGGGAGCATAAATACAGCCTTGGGGTATTGGATATGAAAGCTAAATTCAGGTTATGGGTTATGAGGAGACCACCAACTTGACCACGGTTAAGTTAAAAGTTTGTTTGTTTGTTTGGGTTTGTAAGGCATAAAACCATACGGTCATCAACGCCTGTGATAATTTGTTTATAGAGTTTTATATCTATGTGTATTCTAATATTTGATTATTCCAATAATAAGATTTTCAGTTTTAATTTAATTTTAGTTAAAAGTAAAAAACAAATGTATTGATCCACAATAAATTAAAAAGGCCGTGGAAGAGGCTGTCTTAAAAAAGTTTCTCTATTTACTTGTCCCTAGTATTAATATTATCGTATAAACCATGAAAACTCAATATGAACTTACCTAACTTAATTAAATTGCAAACTTCAAAGATATTAAAAGAAGACAAATTACATTTAGTGTAATTGCAGATTATATCAATGATGGTTATATTGTACATACGAAAAGTATTTGAATGCCCTTGGGATGGGGTTGCCATTCCGAAGATCCCAGGTTCTAATCCGGTTGCGGCCGTTAATTTATTTATTCTGTTAACACTTGGAGACATTGTGGGACTTGGAGACCTTCCTTGGGCAGAAAAGTGGGTACCGTTAACAGTGAAAACCTGACGATTGAGCGTGATCTAGGATAAATCACCCCCATTTACAATCGCTGTCCGGTACAGTAAAGTTTCTACCAAGTACTGATACACAAGATCCTTCATGGTTTGTAGTGGTAATGGTTTTTTATATTTATTGTTGTGGCAATATTAAGGCAAACATATTTTTCTACAGTACCTACAGTAGTAAAACACTGTGAATCTTCTATCTTTTTATACAATAATTTACTAACGTTGATGTAATGTTCAAAATAATTTTCTCATCAAAATTTTGTGTACATATTTTGAAAATAAATAAAAGCGCAATTGGACACTTTTTGGTATAATTACTTCATGACTACTAAAGCGAGGTCCGACGTCACAGTGATCTCTGCCGACTAATAGGCTGATGAGATTGGATTGTTTTGACGTAAATCTCACAATTAAGTTTGACCTAAATTTCCTCCTGTCTTTCAAAACGGTCATCAGTATTAGTAATTCTGACAGATCTATCAACTAATTATAGCTGTTTAATACGCATAAAAAATAAATATGTTTGATAAAAAAAAAAACCTGTACCACTACAATCCATGAAGGGTCTGGGGTTCAGTACATGGTAGAGACTGTACTGTTTATGGACAACGGTTCTGCAAGAAGGTGACTTGTCCTTGGTCACGCTCAACCGCCAGATCCCCCCCCCCTTATTTTCCTAGATCCCGTATGATCCATCTCTCACTGCAAACAGAGTAAATAAAAATCATGGCCTGCAGCGGGATTTGAACCAGGATTTCTGGCATGGCAACTCAGTGCGCTACCACCGACCCACTCCGCTCCCATGGTTGTTAATGACGATGAAAATAATATATTTGTTCATAATCGATATCTTCAAAATCGGACTTTGTGAACTTATTTAAGTATTATGAATGGGGAATGCTAATTATTCCAACTTAGACTTTCATTGTTAAGATGGGTTCAGGAAGCAACAATTTAAAACTACGACAGACTCATCATATTTAATATCCATAATATTGTTTATAAGAAGAATATTTGGTATCTCTATCCTTGAATAAGAGTATGTCATTTGGATATAAAACAAATTATGCTAATTGCAAAAGTGTCGGGAGTAAAATGACACGCCTTGTTTTTTTAATTCACCTTGCTATTTATGAATATTAGAATTCCAACCACATTATGTTGCCATTAACAAAGATTTACAGCAGCAATTTTTTCCTCTTGGAATTTAATTTAAAATATAATGCACTTGTTCTTAAAGGCATCTTTTCACAATGTATTTCGAAAGTAATATAATCGCCTCCATAAATACAAATGAAGGAGGGAAGGAAAGCTGTAAAACTTACAAGGGCACTCAGCAATTAAGAAATTACATTTTCAAACAGCGACAAAATTATTTCTTCCGTTTTCTAGTAAAAAGGAAAACGAATTATAATTTTCAAGTTCAATTTGGTCGATGCCACTACCCCTATGATATATTGGTTAACATATTACATTGTGGATATAGATGGTTTTAATCAAACTAAAGACTGTTTATGCAGTGGTAATCATAAACAACTGTACTAACAATACATTTATATTATCATTTATAGTATAATGGGTATATAGTAAACTATTAATATATCCGATGTAGATAGTTCTGTTTAGTGAGAACAGCCCACAATTCGCAAGCACCTCTGAGAGAGAGAGAGAGAGAGAGAGAGAGAGAGAGAGATGGATTTTACTTCCACTACTTTGATGAATATAAAATCAAATAAAAAACATTCCACATTCCAGCATGAGTTCCTCTTTCCTACTCCATGTTATCCTGGATTGATAGGAGATGATTAAAAAGATAATGGCTAAGAGACCTATTCAAGAACTATCTGGTCATTTCCAAAACTTTATGTTCCTGCGAACCAAAAGAAAGACGTTTAGATCAAATTTGCCGGATGCGCTATTGCGCAGGTGCAAATGAAAAATAAAAGAATAAATAATAAAAAGTAATAACAATATTATAGCAATATTGTTCATTGATACAGGATACTTTAGACTAGTTCCAAAACCACATAAAAATCAGAAGGAATAACTGAACATGTAAATAAAATTATTCGTAAGGTTCAGTTAACTATTAACAGTTACTATTGTTATTAATTCTATTGAAAATACATTACTAGTTATGAGCTGAGGAGACATAGCTGAGAAGTTAAAGAAAACATAATATAAATAAATTATAATATAAATCAAGTAACGGAATTAATAATATTTGATAAAAAGTCTTCTCAACACCTTATTATTCAATTTAATATTAGAAGTTACTCATCCTAATCGAAAGTAAAACGCTATTGCGCTATTAAATAATTAGGTTGATATAAAAGGATATTACAGTAGCTAAAACGGAATGGGACGTTCGAATTGATAACACCCCCGACTATCATTATTCATAACTTAGCCGGCCTGACTGCTTAACTAAGTCTGGAACCATTTCCAAGTGTCGTACTGTCTAAGTGAAAAGCATGGTGGAACCTAATGGATTTTACTTCCAAGTTTAACGATGGTCATCTAACGTAATAAAATTGATATTAGTATTCCACATCTGCTGGGAAAGGGTTGGATCAATGATAGAACTCTGGCTTACTGTGCCCTAAGTCTCGGGTTCAAATCCGGCTAATTCAGATAATTGATTTAGTCTTCTAACAGCCGAAAATGTATTCTATGAAAGAGGAAGTCCTTGCTGAGGCTCACTCAGCCTCTGTACAGAAGATACCTGGAATAGGGTGAAAAACCTGGCGGCTGAGCGTGATCTCAGGCGAATCACCTCCCATCACGACCAATATGCAGTACTGTTTCTAACAGGTATTGAATCCACTCTTCACGACTGGTAATGATTTTCCTCCACGTCTGGTAGGCATTTTCATAAGTATATTATTATTTATGATGTGGATATGTATGTACTAGAAGATAGATGACTCATCTATAGCCCTGGTGAATAAGTTTTTGTGTAGATGTTCTTCCAAAATGAGGTCCTTGTAGTTGGTAAAGCGGAATCGAGTTTCGTAGTTTATAGTCGGAACTTGGCTTCGATTCCGCTTCTCGCAACACTATTAACGCGCTCTTGACGAAATTCGACTTAACCGTTTATTCACCGAGGCTGCAGATATTATATATTGATTTTTAAGGGAAGATAGATACAACAACACTTGTGGAATAAGGCTGTACTATATCGTCTAGGAAGATAAGATATTCCAAGGAAGCAGAAATGCAAGCGACTCCTCTATACGAGATCTGGAAGGTCGTACGTTATCTGAGCTACTTCTTGGCAAGAGCCCAAACCCCTCCCTGCCTGGTGCTTCGTCATATTCACGGCTTTACTGCTGCTTATCCCAGAGCATTTCGCTTATCTGTTGCCTGGGACAGTTTTCCAATACATTATATTGTTCGTTCATGTTGCTTCATGGTGGTGTATATTCTACCCTTACTGTTGGACCGAGTCAAAGCAATAAAAAATTATAGCTAGTAAGTATAAATAGAATATAAATGCTTTATAATAGTAATCACAAGTTATTATTAGATAAATAAACAGCTTAACGTGGCTAAAGAGTGGATTGAGCGAGAGTGTTTCATCTAATACGCAGTTTCTATTTTTGCTAAAATATCCTAAACAACTCTTCGAACATCACCTCAATTCACATAAAACATTTCAGTCCCCATATAGCCGACCATACAATCACAAAATTACATTCTTGTTTGTAGATGTTTAAGTATCTAACAACATTAGACTTGAACAAAACTTCCGAAAGTAAAAAAAAACCTTTAAACATAACGTCTGGATAGCAAGAGAATAAGTGGCTAAACGAGATGTAGGTAGTAACACTTAGGACTCGTGAATAGGTATTGACGGGAATAGATCAACAGCTGATAGTAAAAATAGTAGCTGAATTAAAATATAAAGCATAAAGCAATTTTGGTACTTGTGTATTAGCCGGACTCCATTAAACCTACTTCCATGTATCCTCTTCTTTTTTCACTTCTCGCCTTGGTCGATGGTTATAAAATTATTTTCTGTATTGTTTTTGTCTTGTTAATTTGGTTTATTGTCTATTTAAAATGAACAGAATAAAAGTATGTGATTAGCCGACTTTAAAAGAGAAAGCTGTGAAATTTCAGAAGTTCGGAATAAATCCAATGATGAAATTACGTGAAAAATGTACTAAAATGGATTTTCACAAGGATAGAAATGAAGATTTTTCCGACGAAGGTGTAGGGTAAACATTCATATAAGAAGAGGAACTTGGCTAGAATAAGCGTTTAGTTATTACATTTTGTATATTTCAATTTTCATTAACATGGATATGAAGGTAGGAGTTATTACTATCAACAATGCTGGATTGCGGTCCCTGGAGACCATCTAATACACAAGTAACGCTATTCCCCACAACGTAATTAGAAAATCAATACTCATGAGGTTATATCAGTACAAAACTAGATCCAATGGGAAGCTATCGATGTGAATAATCCATGTTGGATGCCATGGGATTCAAGTGGATAAGGCAATTATTAAATAGATGATCATCGCTCATGTAACTATTAAAACGTTTTTTTAATTAAAAATTATAATTCTTATAAAATAAATTCTCCATTTTAATTATATATTGTTGGTTAAATATCTATGGAAAAATAACTGTACCAAGTAAAGTAAAGAAAAAATGGTGAAACTACTTTGAACCTTCAAGCAGTCACCAAATCGCATTATCCACGACAACGAATTTGAAAATTGTCAATTGAAAAATTGAGGAGTCTCTAGTTTAATTCGAGTTTCATGTTTAATTCCTCTGAATCATTTCCAGCTGACATTATTAATCATATTACAAAGAAGTCAGTTTTATATTTCATTACCGTCTTAAAAATTGTCTACTATTGATTGGAAAAAAAATCTGACAGATATTGCTTCTTGGTGGAAAGAAGAAGTTTTTTTATTATTCCTGTTCTTTAATATGGGCAAAATTTATTTTATTTCTTTAAACCTTTAGGCGAATGGTGTTACGCTACCCTACAATTTATTGCCCAGCAAATAAAATTAAATTTAAGGTATATTTTTAACAATTTTCCACTTTCTGAAAAATCATATAATGTGTTACTAAGGGCTATTAAAATCGTATAAATATTTATTTATATTAACCTAAATATACAAAGATCTTGACAGGTTTTATTCCACTAATATTTTAATTCCATTTATTCTTCAATTTTCTTTATCAAATACTTCTGCCAAATATCAATATCATTATTAAATTTGATGTAAGTGCTTGACACATTTTAAAATGTTTAAGACAAGTATAAGTGCTTCCTCCCCAACGTTTACTCGGAATACATATTTACAAAGGCCATCAAGAACGCAGTAATCGAATTAATCGTGAATGAAAAAATACTGATATAATGACTCTTAAAATAAGGTCTCAGTGTAAACATCAATAAGAAAAAATATAGAGAAAAAGGCAAATTCAAAACTAATACACAATATCAACAATAAATCGGGAGGGGGTGTTCTCAAGTCAATGTTCTCAGATTTTAAGAGTCGATTTCTCAACTTGAATACAAAAACATAACTCCTCAGGTTTTATGTTTTCTCTGTCTTAATTTACAGGGTACAATCATGGACTCAGTTCTTCATTCAAATGGGATTCAGTTCAACATATTGTCTGAAGGAGCCAAGAAAAAACGTTTAGCCTTCGATATGTGGCATTACCCCTTAACTATAAGAAGTCCATGGAAAGACCTTTTGTCAAAAAAAGAAGGTTCCTCATAATTGGAAAGAGTTAGAAAATCGATAATTAAGATGAGAAAATTCGAATATCTAGGTCAAATGATGAGGAAGGAAAAAAAAGGAATGGTCTCACAAAGAATTGTGAAAGGAAAAAGTGGACCAGCCCAACGAAGGATTTTATAGTTAAGGAGTTCTAACACACGGTTTTCAGTTGCAATAACAAGCCAATTACTAGCCAAAACAAAGAAAATTATAATCGACCAGAATAATCGCCAACATCCGGATCAGACAGACACTACACGAAATTGAAAACGTTTGGCATACATCACATTTCATAATAATAAACCATTATTTACTTTACCTATCAACGGTATATAAAATGGGACTAGCACTAGATTTGTCTGAGGCGGTTGGTGACAACGAGGCTACCATCGCCTAGGTCTTTCGGTTTTTGAAAGAACGTCGACTACTGTCTCAATTGTGGCACGGTCTGTTTGTAATTTTTTTCTGACAACTTCTTTGTGTGTGCGTGTATATCTGCGCGCGCGTTTGTTTGTGTATCTCTTTCTGTATGTGTCTGTGTCTTTGAGTGATTTTCGTTTATATATAATGTTGACAAGTAATATATATAAATATTTTATAAAAACCATAGGCGTTGATCACCTAAGGGTTTTACGCCATTATTTAGAATTGTTATATCATTTTAATTCTAATTTAGACTTGTTTAGTTTAGTCAAGTCTGGCTGCGGCTCTTCCGTTAATAAATGATAAACATTTAAGTTTAAATTGCCTCAATACGAGCTGATTTTATTAAAATATTTGTATTAAACAACAACAAAAACCAACAGCTTCATACATGGGCCTATTCATATTTCGATAAAAAAAACTAAACACGAGAATGAAAGTGTTGTTTGTTTGTTTGTTCATTTAACGTCACTTTATGCATCGGACGATGCTACAGTGAGAGCTCTAAATTTTGCCTATCCACGTTTAATTAGGATAGGGATTTTTAACGAGTACCTGACATCGTACAGACTCGGGACCCCGTTTAACGTCCCTTCCGAAGGACTGCGTAACTAAGGATTTTTTATTCCCTAAAAAAGTCCTAGGGCCACCTGCCGGGCTATGAACCCGCGATCTTGGGCTTAGTAGTTTGTTACGCTAACCACAAGACCACAGGTGACCTTCGAGAATGAAACTGTATTTACACACATGTTCCGTTTTTATGATTAGTTCTAACTACAATTGATTGATTGAGCTGCGAGGTTAGAAGAAACTCTAAGCCCTCATGATATTCAGAGATTGTTAGGAAACACCTTACTTGGCGTTATCAAGACTTTATCGAGTTGGAAGAAAGCCTAATGTTTCCGGACTAGTTCTTTTAAAGTACTTTCTTGAGGATGACTGTGGATTTACAAACTATTTTCATTTGTTTCGTGTCCCCCTTTACCAACAGCCTTAAAACATCGGTTTGCATCATTCAACGTTAAATATTCAACATATTGTCTTGAAAAACTTAGTTATGAATGACGAAACAGAGTAGGGATATTTCTTGCTGAGAGTGAGTATATATATCCGGTCGAGTGACGTCACGTAGGAACCATCTCTCAAGGCTGAGAAGCTTAATGATGACACAAGACAACCTTTATACTGTTTAAAATATTCCTTACGTATTCTCAGCTTGATTTCTTCTTATTTCTTAGTCTTGAAAACTTTGTGCTAAATGCTGAATAGTTTGAAAACTTTACTACAGCCACACCGTTATAAGAGCGGTCTAATCAATACTGAACTGACACAAAACGTGACGCAATAAAATATAACTAAAAATTATCATTTAGGAAACTTTAGTGGCAACCATTTAGATAGAAAAAAACGCCCCTGACCTTATTCCCGGATCACAAGTGTGCAATAAAATACATTAATTTAAACTAATCGCCTAACTTGAAAAGTTGAAACAAGAACATTGTTTACGAGAGCACATTTATTTCAAATTAAATAGAAAAATCGACCTAGCTCGCATATATTATATTTATTAAGCAGAAAATAATTCAAAGCAATAATGGTGAAGTTGCTATTAATAATCACAAAAAATAATAAACAAGTAAGGAAGGTCAAAGCCCTATAAATAAAAAAAAAATGCAACGAAATTTATTTCCCCATATAAGAGACACGCGTGTCATACATATTTCGGTTCATCAAAAGAAAGACATTACTCAAAAATTGGAATTTTTGAGTTAAGCCATCTGTAGAAATTGTGTTGTTGAAGCTTTTTAATTCGGGAATGACATATCTGAAATTCTATTTCCAATTTTTTTTTAAAATAAAGTTATATTATGAGTAACATCATGACGATCGTCCAGTATTGAAGTTATATGGGTATAATGACAGAAGTTAAAAACAAAAAAGTTTCAAGCTTTTAAAAATTTTCTAATGGTTAATAAAAATATTTCAATGCCATCATTACAATAGGAATGCTCTGCTTTACTAAAACCTTCTTCTTCTTTCGCATCACCCTTGTGGTGCCTTTCAGCGTAGGGGAGCGTTTAACTAGGACTGTCACTCTCCCCTGTTCCTAGCTAGGTTCCTCGCATGGCGACTATTTTTGCCACTTTTCCTGCACAAACGCTCGATAAATTCGAGATAGGACATTCTAGGGCGTCCTCGTGGTCTTCTACCTTCAGGGACATAGTCCATCGACTTCAATGGGTCCTTGTAGTCCTCCATCCTCAGAACATGTCTGTTGATCATTGTTGACAATGATTGTCTCAAAAAAGTGAGGTAATCAGCTTCTAACTAAACTTGACAAATATACTGATCATTGCAGTCGTAAATAGTTGGCAAAAAATAATCCTTTGCTGAATCAAACCAGGGTGTACCACATGAATACGTTGACTTTTCAATACGAACTTTCAGAAACATTGGTAGAGTTTTCTGGTGGAACATTTTCTCTGTAGCCGCTTCGGAAACTTTAATTAGGTTTCCTTTGCTTCATGAGAAAACTTGAATCATCAAAGCAGCTTAATTACCATAATCGAAACTTGGTATTTCTGTATTATACATAAATATATAATGTAAAAAGATTAATCTGAAGGGAAATGAAAAACAATGGAAGAAATGCTTCAACTGATTTTAATTTTTGAAAATACCTTGAAGGGTATAACATTAGGTTCTGCAAGGAGGTGACTTGTCCTAGAACACGCTCAACCACCAGATTTTCCACCTTATTTGGGGTACACTTATTTTAGAACATTTTATAGAGGCTGGGTGAGCCCCAGGAGGGTCCTAGGCCCCACATGATCCAGCTCGGCTGCAGACTAAATAAAAGTCTTGCCTGCTGCGGGTTTTGAACAAGAATTTCTGGCATGAAAACTCAATGATTAAATAGTTATGTTTCATTAAAGAGGAAAAAAATCAGAGTCCCACGCATAAATTTGAAAAAAAATATTTTGGATATTTCAATTTAATCACATACTACAATATGTGATACTATAAATAACCAAAAACTAGAACATTAGAAAAAATCCCAAAAAGCTAACCCTTAGGACTCTAAAAAAAAAACAATATTTTTTCTCTAATTCAGGTATTTTAGAGACTTGAGCCTTTTTTGGGTTTGGTCCAATTTTACTCTAACTCACAATGAGATGTCGCCTAATAATAATATTTGTAAAACATAAAGTCAGAAGTGACAAAGATATACTAACATTAGATCATAAACAGCATGTACGATTAAAAAGGGATTGATCACATTAATTTGTGACATAAAAGGCAAAGTATCTTTCGGAGGTTTTATACCGAATATAAAATAAAATATAAAAATGAACCTTCCCGAAAACAGCTTTTTGCATAGCCTACTGGCCACTATCTTTCTGAAGCTACCGCAGGGGAAAGCACTGCACCACTCTAAGGATAAAATATATTGAATAAACAGATTTATCTACAGCCTGCGACCAGGCCGCCTAGAAAAAAGAAAGTTAAAGCAAGAGTGCTTATAACGTCAAACATATTTAAACTGTATTTATTTTTATTATTATATAACTATCTATTCCTCCGTGTTTTCAAAAAGTATATATATATATATATATATATATATATATATATATAAGATTATTTAAAATTTTACCGCAGTATATATGATAACATACATGACATAAAAAGTATATGACACCGTAACAGTGGTAAATAAGGATTGAAATGTATATTACTGCATATCACCGGTACTCTTTAAATATACTCATAGTTAACGTTTTGTTTTAGTCTAAAAAAAAATAATTATGGACAAATAAAAATTGACAGCACCAAAAAAAAAAAAAAATAAATAAAATAAAGGTATAATAAAACTTGAAATAATTATATATATATACATATATATATATATATATATATATATATATACATATATATATATATATATATATATATATATATATATATATATATATATATATATATATATATATCCAAACTTCATAAATTAACTTCATAAGTATAATATGAATAATAATTATATATGAGATTTTAATATTACTAGTAATAAAATTTATGAAAACTCTTATATATACATATGTAAAGTAAGGTTTTTAAAAATATACCGTAAAACTGAATGATATTCCTTTTAACTCATCTCTTTTGGTTTCGGACAAAGTATTTTTGGCATTTTACTCAGAAAAATAGATACATTCCACCAGTTTCAAAGACACAAATTGACGTTACAAAGGGAGAGAAGATAATTAGTTTTCTCATTGGTATTCTGTGGATCACAAAATTATTTCTTTTGGTAAAAATAATCCACTCAGTTCATTATCAATTCAGTGCTGTGTGAGAAGTTAATAAACATTAGTTCTAGTTTTGTTTTAGTAAAGCGAACTACATTTTACTTTTTCAAACATGAACTACATTGAAAAATATTTTATATTGAATATTGAAAATATTGAATTAAAATATTGAAAAATTAAATTTTATCCTTATGATTACGCAGTTATGCTTCATGGCTGTCTATCCTTCAAGTCGTACTCCATGATATCATTTTTAATTGACTAATTTTTTTTTAATTGTATCTAACAATTCAATATAAAAAAAAAGGAAAGTTAAATTAAAACAAGTGGGTATCAGGAATAGTAAACTTCAGGATTGATTTCAATTTCGATCCCATAACAACTCCGCTAATGTGTAATATGGATATTTTAAAGAGAGAACTATTTTAATAACATGTAAGGAAGAAATAGTTGGGGGTGCAGTCAATAAAATCAATGACTGCACCCCCAACTATTTCTTCCTTACATTAGAAGTTACAGTCAACCAATTCTTCTCTAACATATATTAATAACATATTCAATAATTCCATAATTGTACGATATCTTAAATTTTTTATCAGAAATTCATTCGCGCGTGTAAAATAAAGTATTGTCAACAGTACTTTAACAAACAACAGTAGTCTAACCATCGGTTATGGATAGAGTAATTTGTAAGTAGAACACTCTATTTATTTTATCATAAATAAAAAAAAAAAGATTATCATATAGGTCAGTAATCAAAATAAATTACATGGAAATAGGGTTTATTGTACCCGAGAGCAAAGGGTTCTCTTTGTGCCATCCCTAACATAAAGGGTTCATAAGCCTCGACTGATCAGGAAGAGAAGAGAAGTTTTAACGATTCGAAGTTCAAGGGGTATTGTGAACTATGACTAAAGACTGGCCCTACACTTTGATACATAAATAATGAATACATTAATGATATACTTACAATTTTAATGTATTATTTAGAACATACATGTTTCATGTTGCATACGTGCGTAAGTTACCTGCAGAATGAAAAAAAAAATATAATTATAAATATCATCAAACTACAAAAATAATAAAATAAAGTGATAACCATTAACCATTTATTCATTTACATAATAAATAAATTATACCATAATTGTTATCATTTGTAAATAACATGGATCATATTTTAAAGGAAACGAGGTAAGGACATAATTTGTTAATAACATTACCAACATATTTTACCCGAATTGCTGCACGTCACAATGAAATTCTATATAATTCTGCGTTCAGCTTCGATTCTTAAATATAATAAAGAGGTTTAAAATCACAAGAGGTCAACATTTCGCCAATGCAGTCTTTTATTTATTTAACGTCACTTTAAGCTGCCATTACTGATCCGTCGATGCTATACTTTAAGTCCTCAACCTTGCCTGTTCAGTTATGATTAGCATAGGATGATTAACGAGAAAACTTAAACCGCTGAAGAACGTCATTTTACGTTCCGAAAGCGGCATAATTAAGAATATTACTGCACTTTTTAAAAAGCTCATCATCCCTGCCCCATTGCTGGCATAAAGTCTTAGGCTCCGTGAAGCATTTTATATTTATTATAAACCTTCCTTGCATATTTATTTCGAAAAGCCTAAAGAAGTGTGATTGAAACGATTTTTAATTAATTAGAATATTTGTTTTTATAGTGGCGTAGGGAGTTGGAAGTCCCATAGCCCTTCATCTGACCGCAATCAGCAACTGGTCCTCCAGATTGGGGGAACTCAGTACAATACTCGAGGTATGGCCCGGTCACTCTTTCTCCTGACGGCACATAAATATTCATGAGAACAGTTGTACCGAGGATAAGGGGCCTCCACATGGCAGTAAATTCTATTCAAAGGAAACAAAATAGCCTCGGAAAACAAATAAAAAATAATAATAAAAGAAAAAATATTGGAGGCTCCTAGACGTGGAAGTCAAAGAAAAAGAAAAGGACGAAAATTTGTTTGAAATATATTGCTTTCTTTTTTTACTTATTATCATTTCTTACAAAATCAATAACCATTTATTTTAAGTATGTTGTGAACAGTAGCTCATAAATACCCATATTATTATTTCCATTTCTTCCGGAATACCAACTGTAAATATTTTTTTGTTCCATGTCTACTGGGAAACTGCCATGCAGACGATAAAAAATATCATTTTAGAGATAACTGAAACATGACACATGTCAGTTGGATGCCCCATTACAAAAGGGAGATAAAATATCTAGATCAATTGAAAGTTAGTTCATCTTTCAACTATCAGTTAAAAGTATCAGGAACAGTTGAGGAAATGTAGCGTCGACGATACCACTAGTGGCTGTCACAACCCAGCTCAAATAAAGATTGAAATTTAACTTGTGATTATTAGAGCTTGAACATTAAGTAATTTCAGGAAATGGTCGCAATAAAGGGGCTTTATGTTTAAGCCATTATCGGCGATCTGAGGGCAGTAAAGGCGTAGGGCCATATATCATCGCAAATAGCTTTCGTGCGGGACCTTCCAAAGTTTTCTCTTCCAATACCAGAGATCTCTTCCATGTGGAAAGTTGAATGTCTAGGTTTCGGCAAAAGTGGACCAACTTGAAAAATGAAACTACACGGATAAATAGGTTAGCTGAGGAATTTCATGAGCAAGGCAGCTGTTCATAATTCTCGTATAATGGTAGGGCTATTTATTTTAACTTTTATATATATATATATATATTATCAAACTGAAAATTTTTTTATGATTATTTTATTACATAATATGATACTAGATAACACTTCTTTCATAAATAAAATTTTCCCACACATTAAACACAGGAAATATTTAGCAATAATATTTTTATAGCAAGATCGGCACAAATTTTAGTGGCTGTTAAGTTCTTGAGTTCAAATCCAAATGTGGCATGTAATTTTTTAATCTGTTAACATTTGGAGATAGACCCTTTTGGATCTGGAGACCCTCATGAGGCTTATTCAGCCTCTGTAGAGTGGGTCCCTTAACTTGGGAAAAACTTGGTGTATAATTTCGGACAAATCATTTCCCTGCATAACCGTTGTCCTAAAAACAGTCCTTACCACTTCCTAAATCCAAGATCCTTCATGAGTTGTAGTGATTCAAGATTTTGTTTTTAGTATCATCCATATCCATAAATCCAAATTTATTATTAATATTTGTTGTATTGTATTACACTGTTCGTATTTATACTTATATCAATTATATTTTAAATTTTAAATAGCTAATATTTATCAGGCCCAAATTCATATCCAACATAATCATCTAATACCTACATAACTTTATTTTTATTTTTGTAATGTATTCAGTTATTTTAAAGTCTTTTGTTTAATTTTTAAATAATTTTAATCAATTAGCAGACGCTGATCTGCAGTAGAACATCGCGCATGCTAAATAACTTTTTTTGTGGACTGATTGAAGAAAATCCTAAGTACTGAAATAAAAAAACTTTGGGAAAAATATATTTTTCAAAGTAATAACCATCTAATAGCAAACCTATTTTGTGAATTAATCTACTCATTGAGTATTAATATGGTACATAAAAATGAAGGATATCTGGCCAGAGCTTCCTGAGCAGCTGGTGTTCAGAGCGCAATGTGCACTCTGCTGGCGCCGTTCTGGGCTCTAATTAGTCATTAATCGCGGGTGATATATTTGTACTGAAGGCAATGTAAACTATAGCAATTAGGGAAAACATAAATTGTAGTTATTTTTCCATAAAATTTCATATAGAGGCATAAATACAGTATGGCCTTGATAAGTGATGTACATTTAAACCTTATTGTGCTTAAAATAAAATAATTTCCTTATATCTCAACGAGTAAAATTATCGTATTTGTATTAGGTTATAGAGAATATTAAAAAATAGATAGATGAATCAGTATTTATTGTTCGTGATTTCATTTTAGTTTTAGAAGAATAAACATGACATAATGGTCAGTCTACCCCTATCTGTGGATTGAGTATAGCTTGGATACTTTTGCTATCATAAGATTCTAAGAAAGGTCACCGTTGATAAACAAATAAGTGTTCGAATAATTGACTGATATTTCCATAATATTGTTAAATAGTTCTTCCAGTATTGTATCCATATCAGATACAGGAGGCAAGTGAATGTTTCCAGCCGTTAATAGTTTGTTATTTATTTTAATATTGAAAAAAAGCCCGTAGCGGCCGGTATATACAATAATTGTTCGTAGGAACCATGAACTAGGGTTAGTTGTGTTTGCTTTTACAGCTTTACTGCAAAAAGGTGTGTAATCATGTAACCATGGAGGTAAAGAGAAATTATCGTCAATCAACCACAAAACAATATCTCTGTGAAACATAATATGGGATATTGCCTTATTATATCACATTATTTTACCGTAAATTTGAATAAGTTTTTTAAACCATTTATATTGCAAAACAAGATATGATGTCCATATTGTTGTACATTTTTGGGGTAGATAGTTTTACCGAGTCCTTTCGGTAAATCATGAACAGGTATTAGACCGTAGGAGATGGGCTCGGTCCGTCAGGACGACTTATCCATTGCTGAGACAGATGAACTTCGTAGTCGAAATTTAAACTTATCTAGTCTATTTTCAACTTTTTTGCTTTTATCAGATGTTTGCAGCATGTCCACCTGTGATAACGCTATAAGGATGTCACCTTCAGATTCTTTGATTAGGTCCTCTACTTCATTCCTTCCATAGAATGACCCTTTTATTTTGAAAAAAAAACTTTCTTATAAGAAGCATTGCTATCAATAGTTTTTAATTTCATTAAGCATGCGTGAACTTTTCTCCCCTCTTCTCTTTCTTCGGAGGTCTTGTCATGAATGATTATTATGTTTTTATATTTTCAAATAACCCTACACTTAAAAATATCTTGTTTTACATTATTATAGTTGAGTGATGCCATAATTGGTCCTTCTCGAAGTCTACAACAGTAGTTAACTGCATAATCTGGTATAGCTATATATCCGAAAGGTAACAGAAGGCTTTTGGTTTATATAGAAGCATTTTCAGTTATTTATTATATATTTGTAATATAATGTAAATAGAATCTTGGAGGATGCGAAAAAAAAAAACACTCCGTGAATCTGTCTCTAACTTTATCGAGTGTATTAATGATATATTATTAGATGCCATTACCTATTGATTCACTTATTTTTATATAAGCCTATTTCTTTTCATTATAAATTTGTTTTTGTATATTCTATTTCATTTTCTGATTTCCTGCCAATACACAGCAGCTAGTTATCTACTTTAAAGATATTATGTAAATATTGTTTTAATCTAGTAATATAGTCCTTTGGACAGATATAGGTACATATATCTTTTACTTTGTTCACTTCTGTTATTCTTAAGGGACCTGGTCCCAGAATAAAATTATTTTTCTATTCTATTCTATAAATATAGTTTCTATACATGTTTTCTAAGAAATTTACGACTAATAAATAGTCAAACAAATATATGTGTATGTATAAAGTTTAGTAGTACCTAACATAAATACTAAAGAGTTTTATGGAACTATTACATCTAGAGGAAAACATAGAAGGACTCCCCATTTTTGGTCCTTTCCGAAGGCTGAAATAACCAAGGACATTTGCTCCTTTTTATAAAATCCTAGGTCCACCTGCCGGGCAGTGAACTAGCGATGTTGATTAAAGTAGGTTGTTGTGCCGATCACTACACCACAGGTCACCTCAAAATACTAACGAATATTCCAATAATAGCAATAACATTTAGTCCATTTCACACTCCAACAGCCAGAAAAGTCCAACAGCTAAAACCTAATTTCAAGTTTCAATCTGAGACGACCCATAAGAAGAAAAAGGTAAAGATCTAGAACAGGATATTAAATTACTTTGATCTCCTTCACAATGAATGAGCCTTCTTTCTAACTTTCACCACTCCAGAGAAATTTCGTTTTATTTACTACTAATTAAAAAAGAACTTCGAAAAGTTTAGAACTAAAGCCTAAATCAAAATAAATGGTAAACCGTTAATTTCTTTTTCCATAATACTAGCCTTAATGCCTCAAAAATTTATTTTTCAACTAATTAAGTATATTAAACAAAATCAAATAATAGTTTTAAACTGAATGGACGTAACAATCGTACTGTAAATAGGGGCATAAAATCGTTAACAATGTTATTTAATTGACCTTATGTATGTATTTATATTTTATAAATAACATATTAGATTAATTAAACACTACTTAATTAATCAATAAAGTAAAATATTTCAGTTTCATACATGCATAAGGTCATTTATAATTGTGCATCACATAAATTCTGATGAACTGTTCTAAGATTAAAAAAAGAATTATAATATTTGGCTGATAGAAAAGTAGTCGTCAACACAGCCTAGGAGTTTCGAAGAAAAATCGAGAAGTTTTCATTGAAGAAATAGTTTAATATTTTATATTATGTAATAATATATATCATATAAAAGTAGAAAGATGTATTCAGGAACAGGATTTCAATATTTACATACGTAATTCATTTATAGTCTTTTATAAGGAATCCATTAATGAAATCTATACAGATTTTCACTTTTTTTTTTACAGTCATTACAGCTGATATACATTTTAACCTCAATGTTAAGAAGAGAATCTACATGATGAATTCCTCAAGTATTAAAACAGAGAAACCCTGCAATTTCCCTGTGGACTCCTCGAGATAGATGGCAAAAAGCAGATAAAAATAAGTGGCCTCTGAAGGGAGCCTCATATTGGATAGGGCTGCGTTTAGGGGAATGGCCTCCAACTTCATGAATCCACATTTCCCAAGCAACACCCCCCGCCAGAATATTCTATCAGAATGTGCATCCCTTTGAGGATTCCCCGTTCCTCAACCTTTTAGATCTCTCTTTAGGAAGATACTCAGTGATGTTTTGAAAAATAACCAGCCCGAATTCGTACTAGTGTGAGGCTCATGCAAAAAATCACTTACAGACCATTCAAATCTTTCAAAAATTGTCAAAATTACTTCGTTAAATTACTAATTGTTTCTTTTAGATTACTAATTAATCATTACACAAAAACCTGAACATAACACTCGTGACTTAAGCTATAAATAAAAACTACAAATTATTTTATGACTCAGGTGCTGGGCACTCAAACTTACACAGAATCCGAGGAAAAGGACGCTATTGAAACGTATCTAGAGCAGGGATTTACAACTGTGAGATTAAACACCCTAGTAGTGCCTTCAATGGGAAGTATCCCCCATCCACGCTTCCACGTGAAACCCTTACGGGAGGTTTTCGAAAGAAGATCACAAATTCAATTGGTGTTAAATTGCATTCGTATAATTTATACCAATAAATATATATTACTAGTATTATATTCTCTATCGATTTATGTCAATGCTCTAAATACATCACTATTCAATTTAAAAAAAAAAGAAAAAGTGCTTCTCTTTGGAATCCCTATCCTATTTGGAAGTTTCGGATGATAACAGTCCATCTCATTTTGTACTGCCGCTAATTGTACAATCAGGAGTGACGCCTGCGACCTGCACTTTCTCTTTCCTTTAATCTAGTTTATGACTAACTGCAGGAGAAGGCACATTTCATTTCGCACCACAAGGCTAAATTATACCAATTTAAATCTTTTCATACTATCCTGTATGTCGACAGGCTTCTGTATTCCTTGTAGTATGCTATCGTTGGTTGCTGACATACTATGAAACTCTGAGCATTCACCGATAACAATCTATAACCTCGAATTCTACTAAATGTTAACTTGAAGCGTCTGTAAGCGTACAAACCTCTGATCCAAATTCCAACATGTGGCATCTGAAAAATCTAATTTGAGCCGACTTGTTCAAATTGAGGTCGCACAGCATCTTTCTGGGTTGGATGAAGCCCCTTCTTGCTTTCTCTATACAAGATCTGATTTGATAACTTGAGTGATTCAAGTTATCAATTACGTTACATCTCAGATAAGGAATTTTACTTGTTATTTATGGAGAGTGATCAATTAACATGGAATACCACACCAATATGTTGCTTTTAATTGATGATTATTATTTATGTTTTCTTTTGATTTTTCTTCGTTTCATAGTTACTGCGTTCAACCTATACTTTATCAATGAGACGCTGGGAGCATTTTGTTGTCCACATATCTCGGAAATAAATATTTGATAATTAGCTTGAATAATATTAGGGTCCGGTTGGAGGTCAGAAAAAATTATCTTTAATAAGAAGAACTATTTTAAAGCCAACGTTTTCACCCACATTGCAAGGCTTACAGTGGGGACAAGTTTACTCTAATCTGGTGTCAACCCTTGACCTCATTTTTTATGACCTCTACCCGGACCATTTATCCCTCTTATTTCTAATTAATTTGAAGTATTTGATATTTAATACACCTTCTCCTTGAATCATGATGAAATACAAGGTATTTTCATCTGTAAAGTTTTCTAGATAGTAAATATCGAATTTTCTTTTATCTAAGCTAGGAATTGATTCTATTAAGAAGTGTAAAAGTTGGAGCTTATCCAAACTTCTTAACCTGATCCTTTGTACAAGATACTCTACTGGTTCCGAGTGTGATATTGACAATGAAAAAATCTTCAAAGTACTTCAAAGGAATAAGGACTTTCGCAAAAGACATGCTCTGGACTACAAAGTTCTGACCATAAACTTGAACTCCTAGGGATATTAGGATTATGAAAGAAGAATGCAATGTTTTTTAGGACACATAAGAATTTAAATGGTTTATAAAATAATAATAAATATTTATTTTAAGAGTTATTCGAATGTCATTCGGCGCGTACTGTCTACTCTTATGTGCTCTAATTTGAAAACCTACCCAAAGGGATTCTCATGGAAACATGAAACCTCCCATTAAAAGCACTCCTACCGCGTTTCATCTCTTTGTGGTAGATCTCTGCTCCAGAAAAGTGTCATTTTCTTTGTCAGTTTCTGTAGGAATGCCAGTCAGTAATGTTTGTACCAATTAGTTTGGATGTCGAGAAAGTGAGTACTGGAATTGTTCGTACTATTTCTAAGTTGTGCCAGTCAAGATAGAAATATTTCCATGTTTGATTTCAACTGAGACTGTTGTTACTTGAATTTTGGGTGAGGCTTTGTTAATCGTCATTTTTAGGGAATAGTGATGTAATGTATGTTTCAAAATTACTTCTGAGAAACATTCAATACCGCTATGATCGCCATTGTAAGTAATAAAAGTATGTCTTTTATCTTCTGAAACACAATTTATCAGTAAGCTGTTCCATAGTTTAACTTAAAATCATAGTGATATGTCATTTATTCTATATTTTACAAATACCATTTATGTACCCGTTACAATGTTTCATTAACGATTTATATATTCCCAATAATTCTTAATAGCATTTCTCCATCTCTATCAGATTTATTTGTGTATTGTTTTTTTTATTTTCACTATTTCTTATTTATATTTCTCCATCTCTATTAATTTTATTGTATTACATATTTTATTTTCATAACCTTATGATTTATTTTGATTACCTTCATTACTACTTATTTTATTCTTTACTGATTATTTGTTGTTCGTTACTAATCAACAATTATTCCCTCTGCTTTGTAACCTAAATAGTGTCAATTTGTCTGCATTTTGTATATTTTGCCCTGAAGAAGACCTGCAATGGGGGTCCAAACGTTGGCTTTCCAATAAACAGTTCTATCTACTTAAGAGAATTTGTTTCTGAACCCCACCCGGACCATTTTCTTCATCATATAGCTACGGCCCCAGTGAATAAGTTATTAAGTCTATGTTTCACCAAAATGAGTTTCTTGGGCTTAAGTAAGTGGAATCGATTTATTTTCGTAGTGAATAAGGGCATAAATAAAGGCGTTGGTATGAAAAGGAGTTATTGTTCATATTACAACTCCATTTCAAGCCCAAAACTACGAGAATGATACGATTCCGGTTATCTGAAAGCAGTTGACTCTCTCTGAACAAAATCCGACTTTACCACTTGTTTAACTATTATTATTCAAGAAGAAAAAGTTATTGTAAATAACCTTTTTATAAGTGGTAAAAAAGGTGTTGATAAGTAGTTTATTGTCAATGCCAAATTCGTTTCTTCGACGTTATGTCAAACAAGGTGCTTTATACATTTTTTGAAATGGAAAGAATGACATTAGGAATGAATTTAGTAATTAATGTGTTATGAGATATCTGGCATATTAGATCGTGAATGAAGCATTGGGTGTTTAGGAAGTATGGGTTTGGCGTGTTAAAAAATGTGTGTGCGGCATTAAGGAATGAGGTGTTATTCTCATAACTTGCGGTAATGTTGTATTTTCTTGAGGAGATTTATGCAATAAATTTTGAAAAGGCGTTGCTGTTGCTTTTAACATCACCGTTTGAAGGGTAAATGATATAGGCCTATGATATCCTAACGTTTTGAGGTACTGTCATAAATTATTACAGCCACCAACTGACTTAAAATGACTTACAGAAATAAGACCATACATCTTCAATATGTATGAGTTTAGTTTTTATATTATATGTAGTGAATATTCGATTGCACTATAATTAAATGATGCTTTGAAAAATAAGTTCATTAATAGTAATTCAACTATTAAGATAAAACAGCAACTACAACAGCTATTTATCCTCTCATGTCTGTGTAAACTAATACTCCACCGTCGAGGCAAACAATAAAAACACTACGTCGGTAGTAACAAAATACCATATGGAAGAAGAGGCTTAAAGCAAGGGTGAAAAAGCTTTTATAGTACTTATCGTACCTAGAAATAAAAACGCATCTTTTGTTACCACTAAAGATCAAGTTCCCATCATATGTAATCTGTCATGACAAATACCAATTCGTAACATTGAAACCTATCGCCATGGATCTTTTAAAAGGGGGCTATTATGTTGCAAATGGAAAAGTTCATTTTATCCTCTTTCTTAGAACAAGTGTTAAATTCATTTCTTTCACGAAACATTTATAAAAAATTTTCATCTTATAGTATTTGGGGTTATCTACCTAGATTGTTTTTTGTTTGTTAAAAAGCATTATGTAACATTAATTGTTATTTTAGAATATATTACTCAAGGTGATCGCCCCATTTTACTCCGAAACTGGAGAGGCTATATATAAGGTATGAAAAAAATATTAATGTGAAAAAAATATTCTAAATAATACTGCAAACGTTCACATCGTCTGATAGTGAGTAATTAATTTAGTTGTGTGATTTGATTAAATATTTTATTTTATGTTAAAATATATTACTACTTGTTAGTAATTATGTTGTTTGATTATTTCATGGTTAACACACATATAGTAAATGATATATAGCATGTATCTCCTATGGTAGGTTATCTCTGGAAAATTTAATTAACGTTTGAAGGGCCTAATATGTATATATGTGTATGTAATATGGATTGCCTATGTTTATTTATATGTTGTGCTTTAAAGCTCAAAGCCGATCAATGGAACTAAAATAGTGCTATTGGATAAACTAAATGAATATATAACAAATTAAATAATAAAATAATTTAGGTAATAGTGTCACTAATAAAAAAAAAGCTGATGAAACATTTGAGAATGTTAATTTACAATCTTACGATGCTATTGGGTCCTAGAGTAAACGCGAAATATCCCAGTTAGAATCTTGCAAACAAGGAGGCTAGAATAAAAAGACTTAGGCTAACAAAGTATACAATACATTTATCAAACCGTCAGTTTCAGGCGTCTGTATTATAACCCTAAAGTACAAATATACATTAGATTGCGGAGAATCATATGGTTATAATATCAAAATGAGATTCTGAAATCTGATGAATAATACAATCTGAAGGGAAAATAAAGTTTTTATTTTTCATAATTTGTTTTTAGGCAGGAAAATGATTTAAATCCAAGACTAGTACAATTTGCTTATCTAATACTTTATCAGAGGATAGTGAGTGCTTTTTAAATTCAAAATAAATTTCAAAGAAAAGTAATACTGTTTAAAATAAATAATTAATTGTTAAAATATATAAAGCCTTGTATTTTAAATTACCTCTATAAAAATCCCCGACAAAGCTCAGGACAGTCCCAAAGTCACAAAAGACGTTCCATTCCCTGTGATTAGTGACTTGTCAAACAAGGCCTACGACATCCTAACGTTTTGAGGTACTGTCATAAATTACTACAGCCACAAACTGACTCAAAATGACTTACTCACAGAAATAAGACATAGAAAGATGCGTTTAGAAAAATCTTATTCAGACGATTTCGAGTATTTCGGAAGCCCAATGATTGTAGACAAGTGTAATGACCCGTTTTTGAGTATTTAAAAATAATAATATGTCACAGTTTAACAGGGCTGGAATAAGTGATAATTCTCCCAAAAAAATTTGCTTATTGAAATAAAAAAAACAATGCCATGAATGGAAAGCGAGAGGAACCGGTCAGTAATATATTTATTTATTTGTAATAGGCTAGTTTTTTTTTATTATATTAGGTAGTTTTTTTTTTCATATATTATGTTCCATCCATTTTTAGAGTTACGAAAATTATTGCAATTACTTTTACTACTTTTTCTACAGTACATTTCTATCACCATCATAAATTATGACTCTTAAATGAATGATATAATCGTAGCTGATGGCAGAAAAAGATGGGGTCCTCCAGCGACCCTAGCTGGTATTACGTGTAACTTTTTCTCACCCTGTATTAGAAGGGTTAAGATAAAGAAGAACGTTTAACTTTGGAATCCTCATACTAAATTTTAAAGACAAGGAAACTGTTCGCCGTTTCAGGCTACATCAACACTTACTAGAAAAATCCTCTTAGTTCTTAATTAATAACAATATGCCATATAGATGACTATTATAAGACCACTTAGGACTATTTGGAATTGAGCCTTGAGGCTCCACCAAGCCATTTATTTCCTCCTGTATCCAATCCTTACAATCCAAAATTGTTAATTTCTTAATCTGTCCGGAATAAAGTAATCCATAATAGTCTCAATTCACCATTTGTGGATTTGGACCAAACTGGATACCACTCCTTTCATGACAAACTTTATTCACACCCATATCAACTAGTTCCAAAGCTACTTCAATAGCTACTTCTTCAAATTAACGATAGTCTGAAAATAAAATGACCTAGTGACCTTTGTTGAATTTTTTATTGGAGTATTATCCATGCCATTATGTATCATTGATGTCATTATATTTAATTGTATTGTTATAATAAAGTCGTAATAAAAAAATTAAAAGATAAAGAAATAATGGTAAGAGAAAAGTAACTATAAATAAATAACTGGTTCCGCGTTCCTAAGGTTAGGAGCTCCAGTTTTAAACTAAATTCAAAATGCATGTTTTATTTTTTTTTTAAAGAAAGTAACTTAAAATTTGAAACAATCTTCAATTTTAAGCATTAATTTTTATATCCAGAATCATGGCTTCAAAGATTACAATACATGGATCAGACAAAAGGAACGACGCCGCCATGACAAAATTCCAGCCCTCAGCAGAAAAATAATTGTAATGTCATTCTCCGTTCTAAGACGTGCCCCGCCTGCCGATAACTACCGAAGAAGCCCAATTCCTCACGTTCCCCCTCCGCTGTAGGGCTTCCATTACGACGTTATGGTCACGTACTATAACAAGATAGTCACGGAGAATTGTGTTTAAAAGGCATGCTTTAGTATTATTTTCGTAAGTATGTGGCGGAAACTCCCCATGAAATACCAAAAATATCTACAAAAAAGAAAAAATATCCATTTCGAATTATTTCATAGATGGAAGAAAAATATATTAAGTAGTTTTACCATTTCACTTCGTATTCCTTAAACTTCATAAGTAGTTGCGGTCCATAAACGATTCAAAACGTATCCACGTTAATAGTAAGAACTCCTTAAATTAGCTGACCCAGTGAATAAGTGTTTAAGTCGAATTTTGTCCAAAAAGACTTCAGTTGACATTTTGTTATTCCTTATATTGTAACTAAATTTCAAGCCAAAAACTAGGATAACAACACGATTACGCTTCCCACATTGGCTCATTCTCGACTATATAGGACTTTATCAGTTTAATTACTTAAAACGTATATTAAATTATTGCAGATTAAATATAACCGTGGAAGCACTAACAAAAGATCATATAATTCATTGCTGAAATAAGTATCTTAAGACCGGTCCTGTTACAAGGAGCTTTTAACACAAAGTTGTATTTTGTTTTGTGTTTTGTGTAAACACTAAGTCCACAACGGCAAAGAGGCTCAAATAGTAACACTTTTTAAGACTCCATACACTTCGTAAAACTTACCAAACTAAAGAAAACAAGCACTGAAATACTTTCCGAATTTAGACTTCATCGAACTCCGTAAAATATAAAATTCTTATAATAATAATAAAGAGTTTCGTTCCAATGAATTTAACAATTAACATTTCGTAAAATATTACTTAATACATGTTTTGAATAAAACAATTTACACTACAAGTTGAACTAACATAATAAATAAAAAGCAGTATACACTTATAACAGAAGGAAAAAGGTAAAGAAAAACCTGTACAAAATAGAGAAAATGAAATAAAATAGAAGTAAAATAAATGAATTAAAATAAGTATAATTTTTGGTAGTAAAATAAACGAGTTTAGTAAAATAATTGTTTACATTTGAGTAATGAATTAACTTATCATTAACAAATTATTGTAATGTAATAAATTAATGATATTTATTCTAATCGTGTATGTCTAGTTCGTCGTGTCTGTATCGTCTTGAGAAATGTTATTTAGACGGGGTAAGAAATAAGAGTATTGTTTATTGCTTAACTTTATTAGGGATATTGTATTATTGGCCTTATTTGTTGTAGTAGAATGATTCTTAAAGATAATTCATCAACTATTATTTTAAAGCACACTGTATGTATGACTTACATAGTATACAATATTACCGTTATTACAACGTACTTTGATCCAAGATATATATATATATATATATATATATATATATATATATATATATATATATATATATATATATATAGAGAGAGAGAGAGAGAGAGAGAGAGAGAGAGATAGTATGGGAAATACTTTTTACGTTATGAAATATTTGAAAGTTGTCCATTAATCAAATGTTGATAATAAACCTTCTATTATTATGAATATTTTTGAAGTTCTATCATCAGCGTTTTTCACTTCTGACATAATAATTTTAAATTTAGTAAATTTTGTTATAATTGAATGGGCTAAACATATTCTTTATTGCTTTAAAGCAATCCATTATAGAAGGTTCATTATTCGACTTTATTGGTTCATCAATTTTCAATTTTCATCAAGCGTTATTTCAAACCATTTCCAATTGGATTTGGGTAAAACTGGAAAGTCTGTAGGCTTAGCTTTATAAATTATTCTGTCGGAGTGGTTTATTCTTGGCCTCTGTTTGCTCTGTTGTATGAGTTGATTTCGTATCAGTTTAGGGCATTTTTCATAATTTGAGAAGTGTTCTTCTTGGCAGTTACTCCATTTTGGCTTAAAACAAACTACTAAAATATTCGGACAATCTTTGGATAAATGTTCTTTTGAGCATTTTAAACAATTTGGATTTCAAAACAATTTCTCGCCACGTGATGCAATTCTTGACAATTATGACATTGAGTTAAGGTTTTTTTTCTTTTGTATTTTTCCCTAGTGATAACTACACTTTTGCAGTATTTTAATTTTTTTAGTTTATCCAGCTGTTGCCAATTTTCAAAATGATAATAGACAGCGGGAGTTTAATTTCTTTTCCGTCTGATTTTTCGATTATTTGGAACATTTTATGGATTATTTAATGGATTTCTAATCCCTGACTTCAAATTGATTATGATGTCCTCGATCGGATATTTGGGAGGCATGCCTCTAAGTACCACTTTTGGTTTGATCTCATGTTTTGGTGTGTAACTGAGAAAATCTAGTTTTAGAGATTATAACTCATTTCTTATATCAACGAAATTTTCGTCATTATAAATGTATTCTTATTAAAATATACTAATCAGAAATTTTCCACTCCCTCATCTTTATGTTAAAATTTTAAAGTGTAACGTACATTATAGCAAATCCTATAAAATTCATTTTCACGTATGACAACCGTCGAAACTCTTGACGCTAAGACAAAACATAATAAAAGTAATAAAAAATAATACATCCACAAAAATAACAACAGCTCATGAAGATGAAAATTTTGTTTTAGTTGATAAACTTTATGAAATTTATAACTATAACTTTATTCAAACTAATGAAAAATTTAATAAATCACATTCGAACAACCTACTTTAGGAAAACATTCAAATATTACTGTTTACAAAGTAATAAATGACTGAGTTAAATTCACTAATTTAATAATTCATGGTTATTCAACCATGTATCCATAGGGCCCCTGCAAGAACACGTAAATGATCTGGAATTTGACAAGTTTATTAGGTGTAAGTATGACAGGAAAATTAATAAGGATATTTATTTTATTTATTATTTTCTGAAATGAGCCAGACAATATTTTTTCAAAACGCATCCAAACTGCATCGCCCAGCTAGCTTCTACTACGAATATTAGTAGAGCACAATAATTATTAAAATATCATAATATTTAATTAAGACAAATTTTAGTAAATTTGGCGAATGTAATTATATAGCATGTCCAATATTTAGTACATAGGTATAATTCACCCTCTGATGGCTAACACACAGTTCTCAGAACGGCGCTAAAGCCTACAGTCCCGCACGACGCAAACGCGTTGAGTGTTTATAGAAAGCGCCTGCCTGTTAAAAATTAATTTCTCTGCTCCATAAATGAATGAACCGTATACTGCAGAAAGACAGATCCACTTTTCTAAATTTTACAAGGGAGAAAAATAGGGGTCTTGTCCTGGATTAATTCCATATCTGCAGTCCAAGAAAATATTGAAACCGTTGTCAAGACTGTGCTTGCTATCTTGTAGACAAGTGTCCTTTCTGTAGTAAACGATGTCTTCTGTCTCCGTTAAAGTTAAAAGTTTTAAAAATAAAAACATCAACAGCTGGACTAGTTGTCATTCCGAGGTTAGCAATTCTAATATTTTAAATTAATTCATACCTAATTTTCAACAATTAAATAGAAATATACTTCATATATATACATTCATGTAAATATACATTCGAAAAATAAGTTTTTACCCTCCCGACATATGCTATTTACTACAGAAAAGCTAATTAAAGATGATAAAAAAAACCTGTACCACAACAACCCGTGAACGGGTCTGGGGTTCAGTCCATGGTAGAGACGGTAATGTTTCATAGAAAATGGTTCTGCAAGCAGCTGACTTGTCCTAAGTCATGCTCAACAATATATAGAGGCTGGGTGAGCCCTATGAGGGTCCTAGACCCAATATGATCCACCTCCGGCTGCAAACAGATTAAATAAAAGTCTTGCCTTAGCGGGATTTGAACCTTGATTTCCAGCATGATAACTCAGTGCTCTACCACTGAGCTACTCCACTCCCTAAAAAAAGATGATAATACTTGAGCTTATAATCTAATGATGCAATTGGTCACTTTATTCTACGGTGAACCTGAATTTCACTGATAAGTCCACCGTGCAAGTGTAAATTATTCTATTTCCTTTTTTTTTAAAACTAACTATTTTAAGGAATAATGTTTGATTAAAGTCCTCCCCACGTGAGTTTGGTCCAGCTTCAATTGAAGTTTTTTTCATTACAGTAAGCTTTTCTCGCATTCACTAAAACGTCCAGTTCATCACTAAATATGGCTCTATGGATCGATGGCTTGAATGTACCATAGACATACAAGATTAAAAGAACCTGTCAGTGCTGTTAGCAACTTATATGATGGAATATGGAAATAATTAAAAGTATTATGCTATTGCCCAATTGCAAAAAAAAACAAGTTACTGTAATACAGCATTAACAGTGAGGCCATAGATCAGCGATATATCGTAAGGAAAATAGTTAAACGATTCGTTACTAGTAAGGTACAATAATTCAAATTGGTGCAACCTTGGCGATTGAAAATTGGGGGTCCATAATTTTCACCGCTTCATTTTCAATAATTAGCTCAAGTGAGAAATACGTTTTTGTATTTTAACTGTTTATTGGTTCATATTTAGGATGAGAAGAAAAATAAAATGCTGGGTACATCAATAATGAGACAAGTATAAGAAAATGAAAATACTTAATTTTAAGAATTTTACAATGTAATGTCTTATAGTTCTTAAGATTAAAATAAAGTTATGAAAGTAATGACGGAATTATCTTCTATTCTTCCCGTCATTTTCACAGCTCGAAATATCGGCCGATTCAAATCGCTGTGGAATATGAAAAGTAATAGTTCGAGAGATATGTCAATTGCATACCGCGTTTCGTATATCGACATGATATATCGCTGATCTTTTATCGCCTTACTGTAAATACAGTCTAGCATAAAAATAAAAATAGTTTAAAGCTTATAAATGTTTTAAAAAGGAGAAACAAATATTTTTACTTCTGTATGATCATCATAGCCCATCCTCTCTACCGCTCACGCAATGTGAGGTTAACTTCTGTATAAGCAAAATTTAGCTACCGTTTCATTTTTTACAAGACAAATCAGTTATCAGGTAATACATTTTATAACAACATCAATTTTAATATGCCAACTCATTGTTCAATATTAAAAGCATTAAGACTTTTTCAAAAGATAAAACAATAACGATTACAAGAAAAATACATCAAGGCAGCAATTCCGAACGGAACCCCTCCTCCATTACATCAAATGACGCAATTTCCGGTTGATAAAACGTTATTCCCCACTAAGGTTTGGAATGGACTCTTTACGATTATAAGCTTTACAAATAAGCCTTCTATAGCTCAATTAAGTATCAACGATTCCACATTGTGGAATGGCTTGGAGCCATATTTTTTATCAGCACACTCAGCATGTGTTTGGTATATGGTAATTGTAATATTTTTTCTAAAGAAAGAGCAAATAAATAATAAGATAACAAATAAAGATAATTATAATATAAGTATAGTTATTCGAGCACATTCGCGCTAATTGGTATGAGTACAAATTATGAGATTTTATTTGAGAAGTCATAAAGCCGGAATTTTCAAACTTTCAGGGAGGATGGGTTCAAGCGTTAACTGACTCGGCCTTTAAAAGAAGCTCAGTAAGATAAAAATATTTTCATTTCTATATGTTAAGGTTTTAAATTAAAACAGGGGGGAGGAGACGTTTCTAATATTCCTTTTGTATTCGTGAGAGACAAGACATTCTTGTCTTAACAATTCAATCGTGCTACTAGTACTCCCAGGAGTTTTGTTCTTTTCGAATCGTTAAAGACCAAAATTATGGTGAAAAGGTTGTCATTGGAGCATGTGAGGTACACTTTAATGGTATATATATTACTTTATTCACTTCACTTTATTGCTATATACATATAACTATATATGTATATAAACTTTATAAGCATGTGTGCTAACCAAATTTGAAAAAAATAATACACTAAAATGCGCCGTGTATATTAAATCTTAAAAAAAAAATTCCAAGTGTATTGGACATGTTATTGCTTTTTTGCAAGCAGTGATAATGTTATTCATATCATCTAAACGTGTTCAATATTAACCGTTTTGATTTATGAGCAGATAAAGTGACCAGGAAAATGGTTAATGTAGCAGCCGTCTGCCTTTCGCAAATTAAAAGATTGAGCACGGTCTCTCAAGGAAAAATGAGCTGGCCGGAAGCAGCAGGTTAGGGTATGTGTGAATAAAGAAGAACATTTATCTCTGCAAAATATAAAATTTTATATTTCATGAATACTACATACTGAATGACTTGATTGATAAAAGCTATAGTTACAAATTGGGGAGCCACCGCTAATGATGTGTGTCCTCTTCTCGCCCGTGTGTGTCCTCTTATGGTACATGATGCAGAGGTATGAACAAATGTAGTATTGCACTAAAAGTGAGCCGAAAAGAGACTCAGGAAGAACGTAGCGATTGCACTAAGCAATACGGAGCGTCTACTTCTCCCTGACCACACTTTACTAGCTCTCGTAACTGACTGACTTGATCGGCACGTGACATATGAGATAACGTACGAGTGCTAAGGTCGACCATTTACGATCATAGCGGGATTATTTATTTATAAAAATACAAAATAAATAAAAAATAGCAACAAGGAAAACCAAAATGTGTACAAATAATAAAAAAATTAAATTAGTTTTAGGTACATCAATATGTAAAAAACGAAATGAGAAAATAAATTCTATTTTAAGGTGTCGGCGTCAACAGTTACTGATTCTAAATTAAAATATTACGTTCGTTCTATCAAAGTTACGACAGACAGTTTATGGATTTAATTATTTTAGACGAGTACTATCACTTGGTAGTTTCTATATTTCTCTTTATCCATGCCATTAGGTATCTCTCCTGTTATTTACTTGTTGTATTTCTATAATACAGTTTTAAATTTCGAGGAAAAAATTAATAAAAATCCTTTGAAATTGAAAGATGGCCAAATATTTCTACTAAATTAGTAATAAATTAGCCCCAGAACATTTCACGTATGAATCTCGTTGTTTAAACATTCAAGTGGTTCGACTACAATTTGATCATCTATTGATGAACACAATATTTTTTTGGTGTACAAAAAATATCCGAGGAAGGGTGGTGCAAAAGAGGTGATGAAGACTTCTCACCTAAACTTGGAGCAAGAAAAAATAAAAAAATGTACCGATGGGAAATAACATCTTTAAAACCTGGCATGCAATTAAAACTTTATATTTCTCCTTCACAGGCCGAGTGACGAGCAATTTGTTCCGCAAGTTGATACTTGGACCACGTCATTTTAACTGTCTCTTATATTGTTATATTGCCCTATAACAGATGATATTCTTATTCTTATTATTATAAGTCAAGACGAACACATACAATTTAATATTTCATAGTAGCGATACAAAAATCGATACTTGCACAAATTTTTTCGTAATTTGTAAATAGTATTAAGTTATAATTTATCTAACAATCAAGTTTAATTAATACTCTAGCCAATGTCAATACTGTATACAAAATAAATTGATAATATTAATTAAATAATCATTAAAATTTGACACACAACCAGTTCTCACATATCGATGAGAAAAAATCATTGAACTAAATGTAATAATATAAATGATGACTGATTGGAAGTTTGTATACCATTAAAAAATAATCGTGAAAGATATTTTACTTTTCCAGTGTACAAATTTAATATTCGTTTGCATAATGAGATGGGTCGGATCTATTTAGATTTAAATAATTCCCGGGCAGAGGCTCGGTTAGATTGGCGAGAAACTGATTATAGCAAGTCGGAAGGCCCAACCCTTGCTTCTTTACAGTTATTTTCTCAAAATTAAATTTGAATTACTAATTTGGAAACGGCATAAAATCGGCGAACGGTTTCTCCATTGGAACTAAATCGCGTTCCCGATATCCAATCTCTATTAAGTGTTCTTATTTTCGGAAAGAAAAAGAAATGTTCTTATTTTAATAAAAAAATTGTGATAAAATGTTTATGTGCATATGAATACAAAAAAAAAATCCTGTATATATAAAACTTCATTAACATGAATACTCAAGGATATTAATTTTTATTCGTAAAGGATTTGGAAGAACCATTAAATGAATATTTAAAAAAATATCATTTAAATTGAGTTCATTTAAATATTTTTTTTTTTTATTTCAATATCTCTTAGATCAATCTACCGGTGTGACCGATCATAAACCTTACATAAGGTTCAAATACGAAAACAAGCTAAAACTGAATTCATCTAATAATTGAGGCATATGAAAGAGAAAGTGAAAAGAGTGAAGGGAATTTCAGATTGATAGGTAGAAAGAGAGAGAGTGAAAGAGAGAGAGAGAGAGAGAGAGAGAGTGTGTGAGAGAGAGAGAGGGACAGAGAGAGAGTGAGAGAGAGTTGTAGCAATGATGAAATATCCTACTGAATCACACCATGCTTCAGAATCTTGGTAAAAAATGTATCAGGAATCAGGAATTGCTTGAGCTATAACTGCATATCGAATTCAAAGTTGTAGAGAGTTTCCTATTGGTCTCGTGCCCAATTCACACTTTGTAGTATAAAGTTTCGTTGTTCTCTCTTCTTAAACTCCGGTCTCCAACCTTTAGTTCTCCTGTTCCTCCACTAGACTTCTTGATCATATAAAACTTCATATGCTTGGTATAGTAGCTCTGCTACTGACGTATTCTGTTCTTATTATATTTTATTCTCTAATCTTCCAAACCCTATCTTGAACAAGCTTCGAATAGGCAAGTGGCTCATAGTTGTTATATAAGATATTATGAAGCTGTTTTTTTAGGTTGTAGGTAGTTATAAAAAGTATACCAATATTACATCAGGTCCATACTATATACACCCATAAAAGCCAATTATGTTTATCTAAACATGTAGTATACTTCATGTTACTTGTTATTGTATAATTCGTGAGGTATCATTTTTCTTAAATCATAAGGTTTTATACTTCATTATATTATACTTTATTGTCTGCCTATATAATTATATTTGTTAGTTAGAATTTGCTTTCATCCTAGGAACATATATTTCTTATATGTAAATCCTAGGAGAGCGGAGCTGCTGAGTGGTGGAGCATAGCGGGGCACTTTTGCCATGCAGAAGGTCCTGGGTTCCAAGCCCGCTCACTGGCAGAATTGTATTTAATCTGTTAGTGGTCTGAGATGAATCCTAAGAGATATAGGACACTCCTGAGGCTCATCCATCCTCTATAATGTAGGTACGAAAAATAAGTTGGGGAATCTGGCGGTTAAGCGTGATCTACGACAAATCACCTCCCTGCACCGTTGTTCAAGAAACTCAACCATTTCCTTAACCCCAGAAGCTTCACGGGTTGTAGTGGAAAAGTTTTTTTTTATTGCTAACAATGAGTAGTGGTAGAGCACTGAGTTGCCATGACGGAAAGGCTGGTTCAAATCCCGCTGGGGGCATAACTTTTATTTAGTCTGTTTGCAGCCGGAGATGGATAACACAGGATCTAGGACCCTCATGGGGCTCACCTAGCCTCTATAAAATATTATAGAAATAGGGTAATCAAAATAAGGGGGGGGGGAATCTGGCGGTTGAGCGTGACCTAGGACAAGTCACCTCCTTGCAGAACCGTTGTCCATGAATCAATACAGTCTCTACCAATGTACTGAACCCCAGAACCGTTCACGGATTGTAGTGGTACAGGTTTTTTTTTTAACAATGAGAGACGGTTAATTTTCTTTTAGAAGGAGATTGATTTTTTGCATTAAATTAAAAATATTTAAAAAAAAGTCTTAACAAAATATGATGAATCTGTTAATGATTTAGTTTATACGAGATTTTAATTTTCCTCTGGCCGAATCATTTTGAGATAAACTTTTCCAATTAAAATTGGTTTCACATCTCAGTGGTACCTATTAAACTTTTGAATAAGTTTTTTTTTGTCTGAAGCTGGATATAAAATCCATTTTTATAACAATTAAATACATATAATTAAAAAATAAGTTCACACCCATAAAATTTTATAAATAAAATTTTTTAAAACGGTTTTGAAGCAAAAGATATTTCAACCTTCCAAGAAAATAATAGGGTTGGATGAAACTAGAATAGACATTGTACTAAAGGATTAGGAGAGTAGGATTCATACGAAAGTTTGAGATTATTTTGAAATTTGGATGTAATACCGTCCATTGGATATATGGTATAAAACAAACAAAAGACAAATGGTAAATCTCCTGGTCTGCATAAGATAACAAATTCGGCAAAATAAATACTATTGATTTAATTGAACTGTTAATTTTTTAAACAAACGATAATAATATTAATACAAATATTTATATCAGAAATTATAAAAATACCATTTGGCACTTATTGTATTTTCGATCTTCTTTTGAAAACCCATAATGGATTCTCGTAGAAGCGTGCATGGAGAAACCTCCCATTGAAGGCACTCCTAGCGTTGTTCATATCACAGTAGTAGCTACAACTGATTTGATACTTTTTTAAAATAATTTATTCATTGAAATTTACAACTTTATTATAACAATACAACAAGCAAATGGCAGGTATGGTACATATTTGCATGAATAATGACAAGTAGAGAAACAACACAGTGGTAGTACTCAAATAACAAGTTCAACTTAAAAGGTCTTCCTCAATCTTCCGCTGTTCCTCAAGGCAGTATCCTCGGGACCATTTCTGTACACAGTGTATACAGCTGACATCCTAACGCATCCTAATAATATCCTTACCACGTATACGGATGGCACATGTCTATTACATGTCACCACTGATCCAGTAATAGCATCCCGTACTCTGGAGGATTAAAATAAATTCCTATAAATCTCATCAAATCACCTTTAACCTCCATCGTAAACCAACGAATAACTTCCTGCCCTCCTGTATGGTTTAATAACATCCCACTAATTTCTGTAAAACAGGTCCGGTACTTGAGGCTGTACCTTGACAAAACCTTAACATGGAATCCTCATACTAGACTGAAACGACAAGAAACATCTCGCCGTTACAGGCTACTTCAACATTTACTAGACAAACGCTCTAAGCTCCCAATTAATTACAAAAGACTCATATACATGGCAATTATAAGACTCATCTGGACGGAATAGAGCTTTGGGACTCCAATAAGCCATCGAATTCCTCTGGTATTCAATACTTACAATCCAAAATCCTACGCAAAACCCTCAATGCTCATTACTTTGTTACGAGCAAAGTTATACATCATGACCTTATTGTCCCGTTTGTTGCAGATTTCGCCCGAACCCGATATCAATCTTTTCATGAAAAACTTTATTTCCACTCAAACCCACTAGTTTCAAACCTCATAACCTTTTCAATTCCTGACAATCCTCCGAGACGTCTGAGAAGAAGATGGCCTCGTGAAAGCTGAAATTTTCATTTGATTACTACCGCTGGTTAGTTTCTCTACTTGTCTTTTCATGTGAATCTATACATTCATTATATTTACTTTAGGTATTCTGTATACAGTTGCAAATTTCAATAAATACATTTTTTTTTAAACAAAAAAAAATTAGTAGGTCACGAGGCCATCTGCATCTCAAACACCTCACACCTATCAGAAAATTAAGAGATTTCTAGGTTTGAAAATAGTGGATTTGAGTGGGAATAAAGTTTGTCATAAAAATATTGATATTGGATTCGTGCCAAATCAGCAGCCAATGGGACATGAAGGTCATAGATTACTTTGTTCGTAACGATTTTATGAAAGATTTTGGATTATAAGGATTGAATACGAGAAGAATTCGATGGCTTAGTGCAGCTCCAAAGCTCTATTCCGTAGGTCCTCATGGGCCTAATGATTGTCATCTATATGAATCTCTTGTATTTAATTGGGAGCTTAGAGTGTTTGTCTAGTAAAGGTTGAAGTAGCCTGAAACGGCGAGCTGTTTCTTGTCGTTTCAGTCTAATAGGTTTGATACTAAACTTAAATATTGAATTTTCTGATTGGTATAAAAACTTATTTGTTTATTTATTTAACTTCACTTCGATCTACTATCGGCTATGCTACAGTAGGAGTCTAAAATTTTCCCTATGTAGGTATAATTATTATAAGGCTATCTAAGGAGTACCTTGCGTAGCACAGGCTAGAGACTTATATTTTACATATCCTTTGAAGAACGGCACACTAAGGATATTTTATTCCTTTTAAAAAATACTAAGGTCATCTGTCGGGCTGCTAAACCGCAAACCTGGGCATAGAAAGTGGTTGTTATGCTAACCGCTACACAATAGGTGACTCTGATATAATAAATAAATATCTGGCGTCAAGATAAAAACATCAGTCAGATTCTGATAGATTCCTCTCAGATCCTTTCATCGAAGAATAATCGCGGTTGGGAATCCACAGTACTCTATACAGGCTCAAGATAAATGTTATGGCTCGAAGACTGGCCATTATCGCTTGATCTCCTCGCCACATAGCGGCCATGATTCCTCTCGTCATCACGGAAATGCCAAAGCCATAAAGTATTTTTATATTCGATACCTTCCCTATTTCCAACTTCTCCCTGTGTATTGTTCCTTTCTATAGTTGTTTGGATCTTTCTTTTCATACTTTGTACATCGGATATTTTAATTAAAGTTATTTCAAGGATAAGTGAACACTTTAACAGCGAATCAAACCATTGCTTAAGCTCCTGTAGACAAAGTGTTTAAACACATTTTTTTTTTTTTTTTATTTCTCAACCCCTTTGGTTGTTATTAATGTTTGAAAAAATAACATATTAAAATTACTAATGATACATTGTATCTCTTCTACTGCACCAGCTGCATTTTAAGAGAGGATTGTCTGAAGGATTTTCTGAACATTAATTAAATGGAAGGAGTGGGGGATCCAGTGATGGGACTCACTAGTTCTGTTTTTAAACACTTCTTTAAACACTCTGAATTGTATGATTACTTATAGGGAGTTTACAATATTAATAATGTTGAAAACATATGAATTCTATGCGGAACTTTGTTAATATATTGGAAAACCATATGTGGATGGAATTTTATAATATACGAGCATAATATTCTTTCATCTGAATATGGCAGAGTTGTTTGTCCTTATTTTGGGTACTCACTGTATAGAGGCTGGATGAGCCACTGGAGGGTCATAGATCCCATAGGCTTCGCTATTCAAAAAATAAATCGCTATTCCCATAGGCTAGCACATAAATCTCTTGCAGCGAGTGGCATTTGAAACCCATAACCTTCGGCATAGCAACTCAGCGCTCTACCACTGAGTCACCTCGCACTTATATAGCTGAACCAACCAACTCTATAACTAACCAAAATATTATCGAATCAAACCGGCTTCCTTCCGCGCTGGAATGAATACTGCTATATACTGATGCGAGTGGTAAACATGAAAGGGAATATGTTTGGACAGAGAACAGACTTTTTGGTCCCCTTACGGAGTCTTTATGGCCCAAAATGGTGGAGAAAGAAGAAAAGGGGGGCAAGCAAAACTAGGCGGGTGGAGCACTCTTGAGATAGACACAGAGAAGGAAGGAGCACTCTGGAGACGGACAGCCTGGAGAGGGCGAAGACCCCGAGAGAGTAGAGCGGGCGAACGAAGCGGACGGAGAAGATGTCGAACGCGAAGACCGACCTCTAACCCAATCTACTCCTGTTCTAAGTCTAATTTATTTCCTGTAACGTATTTTATGGCAATCCTTTTTATATAGCAACATTTGAATCATTAACTTTAATTAATTAACCTTGCTCAAAATTGAATAAATAAACGATCCTTATTGTAATTCTTTTGGTGCTTACATACCTCAGATACACTATTTATTTATAAATAATATATACAAGGTATAATAAAAGAATAAATTGGTAAACACAAGAACAGACCTTGAGCGAAAGCTTGGCCAACAAATCAACACCACACGGTCCATCCCGGAAAAAGAACATATAGACAACATATATACATATATATAACATATAGAACATATATACCTCAGACCGTGGAAGCCTACGTGAACAAATTAGAAAGTCGTTGAAATTCACCATTGACATTGAACGCCCATCTTTTTAATGCATTCATTACTAATTAGGCGGTCCTTTTTCAAAAATCAAACATTTTTTTCTAAATTGTGGTATTACATAGTTTGTGAGTAAGTATCTTCACTTATAATTGACATTAGGTTCAAATATTCTAAAAACATTTTAAATGGGAAAAAAAGGCAACGAATTCTATTTATCTTTAATGATCAATTATTCTGAATTGGTTAAGAAATACCAAGCTTAGTTTATCTGTAATGATGAATCTGTAATGCCAATAATGTACATATATATATATATATATATATATATATATATATATATATATATATTTATATTATTGGCATAGTTCATTTTATGTAGTTTCTATAATTAAATAAAAATAAATACAAACTGAAACAGAAATAATTAAGAAAGTAGATTAATAAGTAATACTAATAATGTTTTTAGTATTTCAAGAGCGATATTATTTCTTTCTGGGTCAAAGAATTAAGTGGACTTGGAACTTAGTAATCTGCGTCTGTTGCATTTTTCGTGTTATTTCCTCTTTCCAACTTCTCAACTGATTCTATCTGAATTCGCTCCTTTCAAAACTTTTTTCTCTTGACAAGTTTCTTTTGAAAATCTTTCTTTTTTAGACTTTTCTCACTTTATGTCTCTATAGCTTTTATTGGTGTTGAGTATGTTGGTTTCAACTAACCTTCTATTAAATTAGAAATAAATGACCGTGATGCTTTTTTTAATTAAACTGAAAAAATCAAAGTTCCATTTTTTTCGCAATTTCACACAGAAAGTCAAATATTTTTTCAGCAATGGGTTTACTCAAAAGATTCGCATGCATTAAAAAAAAAAAACTGACGGTTCAATTTTGTTTGAGCTGAAGTTGAGTTAATAGCAGATATAATATAGTGATGTCTATTCTGTAGTAACTGAGACGAATAGAAGTCTCAGTGACCTTTTATGCTCAAAGAATTTTTGAAAAAAAAAATGAAAGATTAAATAAATTATTTGTCCTACATTATTAAATAATTCGCTTGACGATTTAAGCCACATATTGATTGACAGTCCGTTTTATGCAGAACTTTGTACAGTATAGAATACTGAACAACACAACAATGATATGGTTAATCTCTGTTATTCCACTGTAAACCTCTAAGTATTAGAATAGCTCTGACCCAGTTACTCATATAAATAATAGAATAGAATAGAAAAGTAACTTTATTTTGGGACTAAGTAACTTTATTTTGGGACTAAGTCCCTTTAGAATAACAAATATGAACAGAAAAAGAAGCATAATATTTATCTGGCCAGAAGAATAACTGTCACAAATCATAAAGCATGTAAAAAGTGGCAGAAAACAAATTAAAACGAAATATTTAGACAAGAAGTAATAATAAGTAAATAAACAGTACAAATCTTGGCAAGATATTAAGCAATTAAAGAGAATAGATAAATCCTTAGCTTTTATTAAATGCATGCGTAACATGCCATAATTTCTTTACATGATGTACATCTTCTTAAAAAAGAAAATTAAAAGAACTTAATAACACAATGAATTATTCAAAACATTACATTTTAAGCAAATGACTAACCTGCTTAGAGAGCATCCTTTTGGGAAGCTAGGAGATGTTGGAAAAGCAAGGATTTAAATGACGATAGTGGGGGACTGTGATGGATTGAGTTCCACTCCATATATACATATGGTTGTTTACCCACAGACTAATGTAATACCTACTAAAACATAATCCATGTTACAACAATTTTTCATAGTTTACGTGGTATTAGCCAATCGCTATAATTTTAATTTTATCTTCATCCGTATATTCAGAATAATAATTATCTTAATCTTATCGTATATAATATTAATATCGAATAATAATTATCGTAAGTTTTTTCCTGTATGTTTACTTTTTTTTATGTACTATTATTTTCGTAACTGTCTAACCAAACTCTCTGTATTTTACTAATGTAAAAATCAGGAATAAATAAATTTAAAAAATATAAATAAATAAATTATCTGCAGGATGTGACCCGTGTATTTCGGTACCGCAACTCAGTGCTGACCACTGAGCTACCTCACCTCACTCCTTAATTGTTTATATTTATTTTGTCATAATTTATAATATCATTACATTATATGTTTATTTATGTTATGCACTATCTATTTATAAACAATAAATAGTGACATTCCTCAAACAATTCTATCAAAACGCAAGTTCTTGCAAAAAAAGATCTTGCCAAGGCATTTTCAAACCTAACTGTGCACAAGCCTGGTCATATTTTTTAAAATATTGTTTATGTATTTAACGTAACTTTGTGCTAGTATTGCTGTTCGGAATATTGCAATCCGGAATGCGCACCCATCAGTTTGGCCATAAAAGATTGTAATGTTAACCACTTGTGACCTCAAATGTATTTGCTTATTTATTTTTATATTACACTCATGAGATCAATGAAAGGAATATATTCTTGTATAAAAAAAGACATCATCACTGACTTCAAAGTCCATTTCTCGGTATACCTGTGCTTACAATTTCAAATAACCTTACGTATTAAAAAGTAAAGAAGAGTAGCGACGTCTTCTACAAACATATTCTGATTAAAAGTAGTGTAAGTTTCCTCCAAAGCTTTAAGCTAGATATCAATTCTGTAGATGAAGCTTTTTCAGATATTTAAAATTTGTTCTTCTCCGATTATATTAGTTATTCTGCTTAAACAACGATATACTCGGTGCTTCGCTCAGTAAGCCGGGCATTTATTTTTTTGATCATTTTCCGAGTTAAAGTAAAAAAAAAATCGTTGTTGATAAGCCTTTTTCCATCCAAAGACGAATGCATTTACTGCAACAATATTTATCAGATTCACAAAAAGTTCTAAGTGCCACCTTTTAGATTGCCGCTGGCATACTTATTCTGTCAAGATTGTCGACTCCTCATTTCTTATCATTATGATGGGCAATGGTGTAAGGCTTTTTCTTAATACCATTTTCGAGGATGTTTCCGCTGTGGTAATAAGCAAATGATAGAAATTCTGCAAGTAGAGTTCTGAAAAATCTAGATTAAATTTTTCTCTACTTAATTCGGTGTATTTTAAGAATTTTCGTGAGCATATTCAAAGTGATGTTAAATACTGTTATTTCTGATATTTTTTTTCTACATTTTTATGAAATTTCCACTCAAATCATCTGTACTAATAGCAATTTCTGTAAGCTATAGGATTTTATGTTGTATACTAATGATTTTTTTTTTTATTTGTTTCCCCCACGGTAACCCCATGCAGGGGCCGTTTATTAATATTAGGACATGCTTCATACTTAAATAAGTATATTACATGTCATTACATGTGATTTTAATAATTACAGATCAGTTTAGTATTATAATTACAGGGTACATTTTAGTATAATTTAACAATACAAGAAATTAAAAAGTTACAGTTTGACTAAATTGATAATTTACACGTGACAATAAAATTAAAATTAAATTTGTAATCCTAAATTGTATAATGAAAAATAAATTTAACAAATATACAAATAAACAAAAATGTAAGGTTTTAAAATATAAATCATGTAACTTAAAAACATCAATTCATTAGTTATACATTATGATTAGTGACAGTACTTAATAAAAATGCATACACATATATTTATACACATAAAAGTTACAATTAAAAATGAAAAACTATGTAATCTGGTGAATTGACCTTCTTACTTTTGTCCTAGAGCTGATCAAAATTTATGTCTTTTATAAATGATAATAAGTCAGTTTTAATTTTAGAAAAAATTAAATGTTCTGTCTCATACCAAGTCCCTCGTTTGAGTATTATGTTTTTTATCAATTTAATTTTTTGTCGGTCTTATCGTGAACAGTCATACAGTATGTGTCTGAAAGTGTGGGTCTGTCTATGTTCATTACATGTGTCTGTTCTTATAATGTTAAATCTTTTCAAATAATTTTTTGTGTTTAAATGTTCTATTAAAAATTGTGCTAATTTGAAGTCTGAACTGTGTAATTGTTGGTAATTTTCGAGTGTTATACGAGGAATCTATCTGTGTAGGCTGGGTATTTTGTCGATGAAGTCCATGTAGTGTTTTAATTTTTAATTGTTTCTTTTGTCATATATAATATAATGATTGTGTGTATTTCTTTTTAAATTTAAGTAGTTAATGTAATTTTTCATTAACTACTTCTCAAACCTAAATAATGATTCATAACAGGACATTTGGTTAATACTCGTGAAATATAATGAGAATAGCTTGGTGTACTTAGTCCGCTATGCACCAAGGATTCGCAAGTCTCTACTGGGTGGAAATAAAAATGAAGATTAAAATATTAACAAATATTAGTAGGTGAAGGAAAGCAATAATTCGGTAATTTATATAATCAATAATCAATTCTGAGCAGAACAATTTATGGTTTATATCAAATATTAAAACCTTCAGTTAGATTAAGATCTATTAAATACGTTAATATATGCAAACTGCGCTCTATTTGTCACTGTCCTGCGTCGCTTCTCATTTCTAAGGTTCCTCTTGGGCGTAATATATATTCTCCATTCGTTTCCATTTCTCTGCAATCTCATCATCTCATTCTTGAGCGTCCAGGAAGCCCAACTTATGCAATGACATTTTTTATTTATGACGCCGTTTCTTTATAGCTTGCATATATTTTTTCTTCAAGTTAATGGGTAATAACAACATCCGGACTCGGAAATAAATCATAAAAAAAAGGTAATTATAACTAATATAATATCGTTACAATGTTTTTCAGAATTTTTCTCAGTAAATCAGTAAAAATCACACTTAATATTTTGAAAGGTTTTCCCCCACCTTTAAAATAAAAATGTTAATATTTTTCATGTAATTATATTTTAATAATGTATTGGTTATTGTTGATGACGTTGCACGAGGATTGTTTATGATAATAGTAAAAAAAGCTGTATCAATACAACCAAGGCAGGATCTTGGATTAAGTACAAAGTAGAGACTAAACAATTTCTAGGACAACTGTTGTGCATTTATATATTCTGTAATTATTGCAATATAAGTAATTAATTTTAATTAGTATTGTTTATTATAATTTCAAATGTATTTTTTTTAAATTCCTTAATATTCCAACCTATACATGTTTTAATTAACATTTTTTTTATCTATGATTGCAGTGATATTTAAAATCAAAATGAAACATTTCATAACTACTGGTAAAATAATTATTTTTAATAGTTCTTTCTTTCCTTCTTAATCAGACATTTCTTCTTCCTTGCGGTCCAGAGATTTTGCATAAGGAGCGCCACCTGTCTCTGTCAATGACTGCTCTCCTGGCTTCCGCTCATCCAATCCTCTTTTCTGTAAGGATATTTTAGAGGTTATTCTTCCAGGTCACTCTCGGCCTTCCCCTGGGTCTTTTTCCTGTTGGTTTAAATAGTAGGTTTCTTTGCTGTCCGGTCACCCATCCTACATTGCCGAAGCTGTCCTTTCTCGATTATCTGATTAAGTGGTTCAATTTTGAGTGCAGTCCTTATTATCATGATTTTTATCCAGTCCCTCTGGGTATTCCCCTTTATCTTCCTCAGGTACTGCATTCCCATGCTTTGGAGTCGGCTCCGATCACCGTGATTTAAGGATTCAGTTCCATTAGTGAGAATAGGAAGGTGGCGGTAAACAATCAATTTCGATTCTTTTGTAACTTCTTTCTTACTTAAAACTTTTTATTGTTAGAAGACATAACATCCTTCTTGAAGTGACAATTCTCACGCTGATTTCGTCATTTAATTTCCTATTCTCACTTATGGTCACGCCTTTAATACTTAAATGTGTGGACCTGCCCAATAGTCTTTCCATCAATTTGAATATGAGTATTCTTTTTCGATCTGGATATTAGAAAACGCTTGGTTTTGGAAGAACTAATAACGATATTTCTCTTTACCAATTTTTCTGTCCAGACTTCTAAATTTTCCTATAACTTTTCTTCACTGTCAGCCATTATTACAATATCGTCAGCAAATGCAAACGATGCGCAGTTTATAGGTTGTGACTTCCAATATACAAGTAGTGTCTCCTTGGTTCGCCACTTGCATTTTTAATTACATCATCCATAGAGACAATAAAATATAGATGGCTCCCTATTTCTCCCTGTCTAACCCCCATTGTAGTGAAAAATTTGGCTGATGTATGATGGGACGTTCTTACATAATTTCTGCATGTGTTAAATTAATCATTCTATAATTCTCCGTATAAGAGATTCAGAAACTTTTTTATTCCTGAATGAAGTCCATAACTCATTCCACGGTACCCTGTCAAATGACTTTTCCCGGTCTATAAAACATAGGTAGACCTCTTTGCCGTTTTTTAAATAGTTAAAAGTTAATATTTTTTTTTAATAATTATAATTCTTTAAAAAAAACAGATTCACTGTATTTATAATTATGTCCTAAAATACCTCACTAATAATAAGTTAACATTTTATTCATCAATTGTTATGCATTATTTTATTCCATTTTCAATGTTTGAGAGATATTCTAAATATAGCATTTTTGCATATTAACATTATGTTTCAAGATAATATATGTGTATTGTACTGTGTAATGTAAACATCTAATTTATTGGTATGGCATACAATTAATTTGTAAGTCAACATGTGCATACTTCTTAAATATTAGCAAATTAATATTTCATTAGATGAATATTATTTAAGGGATTAAAAGATAGTTACGTTAGTTTCTTTCATTAGTTTATGCCTTTAAGCATTTATTCACTTTATGCCATCATGGCTAATCAGCCGATGCGACAGTTTGAGTCCTATTTTTTTCCTCTCCTGGTATAATTAGGGTAGGAATCTCTAATGAGTGCCTGACCCCGCACAGGCTAAGAACAACCATGTTACATCGCTCATAATGACTGAAAACCCAAGGATTCCTAACTCCGTTTAGGCCAGCTGCCTGCAAAGCCGCGATCTAGAGTATTCGATGCATCGATATTTTATTGTCAGGATATAGATAAGTATAAAAATCATACAATTTTTTCCAACAGACAAAAAATGAAACAACTACGTTACATTAGCACACTAAACTACGTTACATATCCTCAAAACGATAACAAGACGAAGAAAAAAATATGTAGTATATTTATTTATAAAAAAACTTAATTATTTATTTTATATTAAAAGAATATTTGACTATACCGTTGGAAGAATCTTCCATAATATCAATCTTAATGGCTTTCGTCGTTACAAGAAATTAAAAATTAATAAATAACCATAAATTTTTAAAACCAAGAGTATACCTGCTAGATTGAATTTTATGCTCTACCTCTTCTTAAACGATATCGTTAACTATTCAGCCATCTACCGGGACGTGAATTGAATAAGGCCACTAAAATTCCTCTAAAGAAATAATGGTTATTTAAACAACTGGGCCTGCTTTCTCAGACAAAGGTAAAGGCGGTGAAAATTCTGCGGGAAACCTAATTTTATATTTTATAGCCCATTGTAAAGAGCTATCCAAGGCAACCTCATTCAATTCTAGGAGTGAGGCAAATTAATCATGTATTTCGTTAATAAATAATCTCCTATATTGTGAAATTCAGGTATCTATCTACTATATTTTTATGAAGCCTAACGAATAAAAAGCTGATAAGTAAAGAGGAAAACTGTACCATTACAATACATGAAGCGTCTTGGGTTCAGTACTGTAATGTTTCTAGGACAATGTTTGTGCAGGGAGGAAATTAGTGATTTATTTTTAATAACATATTTAAATAATGAGCCACTATAAAGGTTTTAAGTACAGTGTTCTTATCATTTCTAATGTTTAAAATTATAAGAAAAAGAATATTTAAGGTAATGCAAGTTAAAAAGAAAATGTTTTTTTTTATTACTTTATTAGATTTAGTTTAATTAGCCGGGTTTATAATTTAAATTGAATATATAATTATAATTTAAATAATTTTAAATTATTATTTTAAATAATAACTATAATTTAAATATAACCTAAAACATAAATTTTATCAAATTAGGTTTTCATTTCATAGAACATAGAATTAAATCTTGGATATTTTTCCAGTATATTTATAATCCCCAAAATAAAGACTTAAGCTTTTAAAATACTGAAAGAAAGCGGTCACGTTTCGCCAATTCAGACGTCATCAGGACAGACACCTAAAGAAAATCACATCAAAGAAGACAAAAGATAATACCCAAACTCTGTGCAATACGCACATCGTGAAATAACTGTCTCCTTGAGCTATTACTCTCATTGTAAATAATCACAATTCAAATTCAAGCAGATGCTTACAAGTATGTTGTAACAATGTTGTGTTGGATTCTTTCCCGTATATTGATATATCCTATTGATATTCCTGATATATCCTTTTATTTTTTTTTCGAATAAAATTTAAGAAAAATTGCTTAGTGTAGGTTTAAGAATTAATACAACTTTTTTTCGCTAGTAATATTGGAAAAAAATATTAGAGGGGAATTTTCTGAAAATGATTAATGTAATCAACAATAATACTGAAAGAACACTTCCGTTTTTATTTGACAACTTTGATTCAAATTTAGTGAAATGAGAGACATATTTATTAAATGATTTTCTAAAGCTGAATTGTAATAAAATTAGAAAGAATAGTAGCTTTATTCTTGGACAATCTCTTTAAAAAAACAAACATGAGCAGAGAAAGAAAAACAATATATATCTGACCAGAACGCAATTAATACAAATCATAAAGTATTAATAAAGTGCCAAAAAAAATACATGCATACATAGACATGCATAGATAACTCTACGTCCCACGTGGCACAAGACCTCCCTCAAAATCAGCCATATGTCATCTCTGTTCTTAGTTGCTGCTCTCCAGTTACAGATGTCCTAACGTCCGCAGACACACCATCCGCCAATCGGAGCCTCAATCTTCCGATCCTTCTTATTCCATGCACTTTTTCTTCAAGTAGTTTTATAGGGACTTCATATGTTCCCATACGTGCATTGTGTCCTGCCCACCGTAGCCTGTTCACCTTGATAAATCTGAAATTGTCGGCATCTTTAAATAGTCGAGTTATTTCTAAGTTCGATCGTTGCCTTCATGTGTTTTTGTGAAATAGTACTCCAAAGATTTTCCGTAATATTTTTCGCTAAAAAACTCATGATAGTGAGATCTTGTGCTCTTGTGAGTCCAACATTCTAAAGCATATGTTAGGACAGGCCTTATTAGGGTTTTATATATTCTTATCTTTGGGTTCTGGGATAAGGCATTACTTCTTAGGTGCTTTTGAAACCCAAAAAATCATCTATTTGCCGCCATTATTCTTGTTACGGTTTCCGGTTGCATTTCATTGTTGGCATTTATCGGGGTAACTATATATAGAAATTCGATAACGTTTTGGATTGTGTAGTTTCCTACTTTGATGGCTGTTTCCCTGTGTTCTTGCTCCTTTATTTGCCTCGTACACTTGTACTTTGTTTTGGATTCGTTGACAACGGGTCCTATTTTAGCGGCTGCATTAGTTAGAGCCAGAAATCCATCCATCATAGAATGGAAACTTCTTTTCTTTTCTCTTTCTCTATACTCCTGGACTGAGTTTCTGGTGAATCTTCTTTGGATCACTTCCGTTAATTTCTGACAGTCGGCATCAAACCATGGGTTTTTTCTTGTAGATAGTGTCTTTCTCAAAACATTGTTTGTCATCCTTAATAACCTCTTTACATTCACTATATCCGTTTTTGATGCTTTCACCACGTTACACGGGTCTGATTTTCTTATTTAGGAGTGTCAAGTATTTTTCTTTAATCTCTGGTTCCTTTAGTTTTTGTGTATTAACTTTGGCTCCCTGCATTTTTCTCCCGTTGCTTACCATGGATATTCTTTTTCTTATCCTTGCCACGGTAAGGTAATGATCGGAGTCAATATTCCCTCCGCAAGACCGCACGTCCATCAGGCTCCTTCTATGCCTCGCGCTCATGAGTGATCGATTTGATTGGCGGTTATCCCATCATTTGATCGCCAAGTGGCAAGGTGAATCCTTTTATGGGGAAACATCATGCCAACAACAACCAGTTCTCTGGATGCCAAAAAAATAAACAAATAAAATTTACTATAGATACTAAGCCATTAAATAGAATAAATTAATTAATAACCACAAATAAATACATGAGTCAGGATCTAATAATTTCTTTACATAATGTATACCTTCTTTAAAAAAGTACGTAACGAGTGTTACTGACTGGTTGGCATACCTTATTACTTTTAAGTGGTAACACATAATATTATAATGTGTGAAAGGACTGTTGATGATTAGGTTGGTTTTAGATATTATATACTGTATATTTATTATTTGGTTCTATTTATTATCAAACCTAATAAACATATTTTTTTTAATTTCTTGAAATCCATTATCTCTTAGACTTATATGTATATATATAAATATATATATATATATATATATATATATATATATATATATATATATATATAAGTCTTGTATATACATATATATATATATATGTATATACAAGACTTTTTTACACTTCATATTAATAGAAATATTCATAGTTAATTTCCAATTTCATCGTTTGATGAAATCTATATCTATACTAAAGATCACTTGGAACAAGCTATATCGTTTTAGACCATCTGGTAAATGATTAGAGATAAATTTTAAAACTAACTGGATAACGATTGTTGACTATTCTCTGAATGTTATAAAAAAAAATAATAAGAAGAATGAATAGAAAGAGAAAAAAACAAAGGAAGTAAATCATGTAGGCCTTGAAATAAGTAGACAACAAAGACAATTCAAAAAGGAAGTGGTAACGAACTTTGACAGGACGAGAGTAAGGACATCGAATGTTGCCCAAACATCAGTAGAACTCGGAACAGACCTAAATAGAACATGTTCCCTTTGTACTCGCACGTGGTCCTATGGTTTTTAGGATCTGTTGGTTTAATTAAATTATCAAGCAACATTTATTATAGATGAAACTTAAAGTTCAAGCCTGGGTAAGAAATTTAAAAAAAATATACCAGTAGAGATAGAAGTATTTTTTTTTTTAAGCAATATAAAACATCTGAACGTACATAATTATAAATAGATAAATATTCTAGAGGGATAAATATATCTTATCAATTCTATTTATTTTTGGATGCCATGAGTAATTATTTATGGCAATTCGTCAATTTTTTATTTATTTCAATGTCCTATTTTTATTTTATACTGTATTGAATATTGTATGAAATATATTCAATAGTTTGCCCTTCTGACGAGAATAAGAGACAATAGATGGCCAAAGAAACTCTTCCTTTATAATCAGTATTATAGAAGAAATAGAGGAAGACATGGATGAAGGATGTGAGGGAAATAATGGCAGCAAGAGGGCTGCGAGAAAATGGAAAAGAATGGGCTGATAGGGGGAATTTGTGGGAAGAGGTTTGGGTATAGGGATATATTGATTGTAAATAAAAAAACTAAATAAATAATTAAATAAAATGGATTTTTTTTCCGGAGGTTGGATTGGTTCACCAGTTTACTAATCAGACAATATAATATTATTAATAATGTAAAAATGAATTTATGGTGAATAAGGAATTATATCCTCAGTTCTATCATTAAATAAATATAATTTATAGACATTATTAAATAATGTTAATTTTGGGTCACTATTAACACATGAATTGAGAAATTTTATATACAATTAATGATTCATATAAAATAGAGAATTTCCATAAAATAAGTACCTATATTAAATTAACTTTTATCTTTTAAAACAAAGGAATATCTAGGTTAGATATAAGTGTAGGGTTTCTGCCTGGCCTCCTTCTTCCCTATTTTTTCAAGAAGTGTAGTCTTCAACTTCGAGTTCTTCGAGCAAACCCCTCGACTCTTGTCGAGCCAGCCCATTTCTTTCTTTCTATATCTTCCATGAAGTAAAAGTCCTATTTACAGGTATAATACCATCTGTTAAGACACACTGTTACCTGCCTGTTCCGACAATTCATATTTCAACTAATCACTTCCAAAACCAAACATGATCTGTATGATCATAGTTTTCAACTTATGCATTTATGTCCTATATAATATATAGCTTCATAACTTCTTGCCTTCCTGATTATTTTTAATTAATAAATCGGTCTGGATCTCCTTAGTTTAGGAATATGATAGACCCTGTAGAAGAGAGCTTAAAGTAAGAAGTTAATTACAACTCGATAATCCAAGAGGATGTGACATCAACATAAATAAACTACATAAAATAAACATACTTTTAAGTGCCTCGAATTTATTTATAGCAGGTTGTTAGTTTTATTCTGAAATCAGGTAATTAAGCCTGCAGTTTTTAGTTATTTTATTTTAATTTTATTGATACAACATATATTTAGGAGGTTTATAGAATCTATAATAGTATAGCGTTACACAAATATTGTCTGTTTTAATCGGGCTACTACTATTCTTATTTATGCTTATGATATGTGTTGGATCTGTAGTGTAGTACACTTACCCTGTCACGGGTGATCAGTGAACTATTATTTATACACCCCTTATGGATGAAATGTATCGAATCTAGTGTATACATATGTCTTGTTTAATTGTACTTTTATTTCTGTGTATGGTATTGATGATTTGAAGTTTTATACAATCTGTAGCGCACTAGAAGTATGTCTCGTGTTGCTAAATTGTCGTGCACTGCTATATCTGTATTGTTGTATTGTCTGTGTTTTGCTTTATAATCACATAACTATAATTTCTCCTTGGAATTAAGTTTTTTTTTATTAATTTCCAAGAAACAGGGTGTGTTTTAAAAAAAAGTAAATCACATAAAAACAGATATTTAATCCATCATGTTTGTTTTTTGCATTTTACATACGGGCGAGCAGACACACACACGCACACAAGAATTCCTTTCTGTCGAAAAGCCACGATTCATGGAATAGTTTTATTCAGGTCAGATGAGGATATTATGGAAATATTGGAGTTAAGACTGGATATTAAGGTCATCAATGTTCTGGGGCAGTGTATTAATTGTATTTCTGCAAAGCAAGGCCCGGGATTCGCAGAGATCGCTGCAAATCTAAAAGAACTTGAGTAAGAGATAAGCAAAAACAACGTGATCCTTATGCGTATGGGCATGAGCAGAGGAATAATTAAATAAATGTTGCTTTTAGTTGTATGCCATCTTATATTTACTCCTTATCAAATTTCTATTAATTTTACCTTAAGAAGAGTAAGAATATCATATTGAGAATTAGAAAATATGATCATCATTTGCAACACTAGTACAATACCATTTTTGCTATACTAACAAGTAAATAAATGACCATATTTTTTACAAGAAAATATTACTATGTTAGGTTTATGTTATTAAGGGTCCCTTTCAGATCTATTCAAAAATTTAACTAACAAAATACAATTTTCCTAACAAAACAAGGTATATAAATAATGACTCCCGTCCCAACTTAATAGACTTTTTGTATGCAAAATAGATCTCCCGCGGAAATATTATTCTACTATAGTTGCTGGTTGGAGCTTTAACATTTATATCAGAGTAAACTTTCTACATCGGAGTAGATTAATAAGCAACCACAATATGAAAATTAAACCATTATTTTTCCCTTAACCCGATAGCTTTAAAAAAGCCAATGGATAACATATTTCTCTTTATTATATAAAAAGATTTACATTGAATAATAATAGTTTTATATATATATATATATATATATATATATATATATATATATATATATATATATATATATATAAGTTACAAGTGTAACCAGGACAGTATTATTGTTAATACCATAATTGTAAATATAAACAATGTAAAACATATAAAAGCAGGATTATGAGACAGAATAAAGCAGTATTGTTTCAGAAGCCTAACAGTGTGTGTTATTTCGTTCCTTTTAATCTTTTTTTTATTACTATCCGTGTCACGACGCTTAAGTGGTGCCGAAACCCGGGAACTTGTGAAAAGAAAACCAGGTTAAAGATTTTTTTGTTCTTTTCTTCTCTTGATCTCTGTTCAGCACCTTTATTGTGATCACGAGTGAGGTAATAATGCCTGAAGGAAAGAATATCCTGAGACCAGCCGTGCTCACGATGGACGCACAACCTCAGCCACAACCACAACCTCAACCACAACCCGCAACACAACCTCCGCTAGAAGCACAGGAATCAGTTTTAGATATAAATCCTAATTTCCCGTTGTTGCCGTCAACTACGCTGTCATTAGCGCGTGCAGACATAGCTGCAAGAGAAGCGAATGAGTTAGAGCGCATGAAGCTTAGGAAGAACAACGCGCGGGATCTGAGGAGAGAGATAAGCGAGCTCGAGAGGTTTGATGGTGAAGTCGGGGAGCTTAATCATTTCCTGAAAGGAGGAGACCGCATCATGTATTACATCCACATTCAGACCGAGGCAAAGGACATAGAGGAATTGGATGCCACTAGACTAAGGGCAGCTCTGGTATGTCGAGTCAGGAGGAGCATACTCAACCTAATCCAGGCCGATGAGGAAACGCCATGGCATGTAGTTAAGGAAAGGTTAAAGAAAGCATTCGGTGGAGGACGATGGGCTCCCGAGGAAGATATGCTCCAGATGTTCAGGGAGTATCGGAAACCTGGACAAACACAGGGGCAATATGCAGCAGTTCTGTTAGCGCGATACAATAAAATAACAGAGAAACTACGTGAAGTGATGGAAACGGAGCAGGTAGAGGCCAGAATGGATTTTCTGTCCAGAATCCTGAAGGTCCAGCTTGCTAGAGATACTGGCAGAAAAGAAGGGTTACCGCGAGACAAATCGTTTCTGGAATGCGCCCAGGAGATGGTTGACTCAAGTGCAAGAGAAGAGGAAGCCAGACACAGCGAAGAGGTAGAAGCAGGATGGAGTAGGGTTACGTATCGTAGACCCGAGATACATCGAAATCGGCCAAGATTAGAAGCTGGGAGAAGGAGAGAACCCGAGAAGTATAGGAAGGAGAGGTCGTTCGCAAGAGACAGGCGACCGGGGACAGATAGAAGGAGTGGAAGAAGGGAAGATAGAAGGTGCCACGAGTGCGGCAAGACGGGTCATTTGGTGGCCCAATGCCCTCGCACAAGGTGCTTTGAGTGCAACAGCGAGGGGCACATGGCACGACAATGCCCCTATATAAAGCGAAGAGAAGTAGACCGGGGTGAACCGATGGAGGTGAACATGCAGAGGTTGCGGAGGGACACCGGCAGGAGCCGTAGAGTTGGATCAGCGGATGAGACAACAGAGTCATCGGGTGTATCGGAAACGGAGGAGGAAGAACCAGGTAGCAGTGGACGAGAGCAGCGGAAGGAACAGCGACGAGTAGGGGCGAGGAGCAGGAAGCACGCAGCAATCTGAGGAGGGTGTCTGCGGAGAGGCGACCGCGCTGAGACCTGCAATAATATTAGAGGTGAGTCTTGCTGGTTGCCAATTATTAAGATAAGAGGGGGAGTGCAGTGTTTGGTGGATACGGGGAGTTCCAACACAGTTGTGACAAAAGGGGCGTTGGAAAAGTTGTACGGTAACGAGAGGGTACTCCAGGTACGCGAGTGTAGATGCCAATTAATTACTCTGGGCGGGCCATGTAAAGTGGAGGGAGAAATAAACATTGAGATTAATCGGTGGGCAGGGAAACAGGGAGATTTGAACGTCCATGTAGTGGGAGAAATGACTCGGCAATACCAGATGATTATAGGGTGCGACCTGTTGGATCAGGTAGGATCGAGAGTGAGGATTCATCATGGGAAATGGGACATTAGGATCGGGACGCGCTCGTACAGCGGTAGAGGGATTGAACGAGGAAGGGAAACGCAAATCGGGGCTGTAACCAAAATCGATGACTGGAGGGGGGACATACGGAGAGAGTTTCGGGACATTTTTTTTCACGAGGGAGATGTTTTGGGGGTCACGGGCCGGACGGTGCACGAGGTTCCCCTGAAACAGGACAGGATCACATATGTTAAGGAAAGGAGATATCCTCAGGCACTTCGGTCCCATATACGTGAAGAACTCAATTCTCTCAAGGAACAGGGGATCATCGTCGACAGTACGTCGCCGTATAATAGTCCTCTCTGGGCGGTTAAGAAGAAGAGTTTACCGGGGGATGGGAAAGACCGGTACAGAGTGGTGGTAGACTATCGGAAGCTTAACGATAACACTGTTGACGAGAGATATCCGATACCGCGGTTCGAGGATATTCTCGATAGGCTGAGCGGGGCGACCATTTTCAGTACACTCGACCTCAAAGCGGGATACCATCAGATTAAGATGCACCCGCGCGATCAACATAAAACCGCCTTTAGCTTCGAGAGGGGACATTACGAATTCACGCGCATGCCGTTCGGCCTAAAGAATGCCCCAATCACCTTCCAGCGCTTGATGGACGAGTTCCTCAGAGGCCTAGGAGAGTCCTTACATGGACGACCTCCTTATCTTCAGTAAGACAGAGACAGAACACGTGGAACATTTGCGCAGGGTTTTCGCGAAGATCAGAGAGTTTGGCCTCAAGCTGTCCCAAGAGAAGTCGATAATGGGGCAAGAACAAATCACTTTCTTAGGCCATACTATTTCCAGGGATGGGATCAAGCCGGACGCAACCAAAGTAGAGGCGATTCGCAAGATGGTGGTGCCACATGATGTTAAGGGTATTCGTCACCTGTTGGGAACCCTCAACTATTACAGACGATTCATACCGGACATGGCAGCATATCTCGTCCCTCTGAACAAGCTGCTCAGAAAAGGATCGAGGATAGCAGTCACGCCGATCATGGAGAACAACATTCGGAAGTGCATGGAGAGGCTGCAAGAAAAACCTGTGCTAGCGTTTCCGGATTTTCAGAGACCCTTCGCTTTAACGACGGATGCGAGTGAATATGCATTGGGGGCAGTGTTGTCGCAAGGAGAGGCTGAGGGCGAACGACCGATAGCTTATGCATGTAGACGACTGACAGACGCAGAGACGAGATATAGCGCTTTAGAGAGAGAGTTACTTGCTATTGTATGGGCAGTGGAGCATTTCCGGCCGTACATCTTCGGAAGGAAGTTCCGAGTACACACCGATCATAGGCCACTCCAATGGATCGGAAGACTGAAAGAGACATCGGCGAGAGTAGCCAGGTGGAAGGAGTTCCTGGCTCAATACAACATGGACGTGGTCTACAAACCAGGAAAGGAGAACATTGTGGCGGACTGGCTGTCTCGGGCTATTACAACGAACGCAGTGGAAGAAGCTGGGGAATCATCACGAGACGTACGACAGTTCCTGAGTGAATGGACACCAGAGAGAGAAGGAGGTGAGGCAACGGGAGGTCAAGAGCTACCGTCCGAGGATAGTTCCACAGACGACAGACCGGATAGTATGGAGGAAATAGATGACATCATTAATGACAAGCGGCGTCAAGTAATTTGGAAAACCCGGACATCCGGTCTACTGAAGATCGATTTTGCGAAATGTGGGACGAACAGCGTCATTACAGTATGGTCCCAGCCTGGGATTGGGGATGACCAAATCTGCAGAGTCCTAAAAGATGTATCGAAGCAGGGGAAGGTGCACCACATCTACGTGGGAAACGCTTCTATCTGGGACAAAATTCAGAGGGTATGGAGATCAGAACGCATTGGGCTAGACCGCAGCTTCATTCGCTGTAAACGTATGGTGGAGACCATCAGAGACGAGGAGCGGCAGAAAGAAGTGACCATAGCTCATCACCAAGGGAAAACTAATCACCGGGGGATTTCAGAGACTCTGATGGCATTGCGGCGGAGGTATTTTTGGACCAACATGAAGAAGACGGTGAGTGACATCATTGGAACTTGTCAAGTATGTCTCCGCACGAAATACGATCGCCATCCGCCGAAGGTCACACAAGACGAGACAGCCACAGCGGAGGCGCCGCTCATGGATATCCAAATCGACACATTCACCTGGAGAGGATATAAGTGGGTGACGATGGTGGATCTGTTTAGTAAGGTAGCCATGGCCTATCCAGTACAGGAACGATCGGCGGATGCGGTGTTAGCGGCATTAGGCCGCTGGTTTCAGTTTTACGGGGTTCCAGAACAGATCGCATCAGATAGTGGTCGCGAGTTCGACAACGCAGCAATTCGGGAGGAGATGCGCGTTTTAGACGTTAAATGGCACCTCAACACGCCGGGACATCCTAAAAGCAGGGGATGTATTGAGCGGCTTCACGGCACCCTCAGTGAGCATCTGCGGGTATATCAAGGGGAGAAAGGGTTGGAACCAGACGTTGCCATGAGCAAAGCCATTGTTGCGTACAACCATTCTATCCATGCGGTCACGGGGTTCTCGCCGTTTGAGATACTTTTCGGCTTGAGGGAACGTCGGAGAGATTTTAGGGGAGCCACGGAAGACGAGCTACAGATGGTAAATAACCGCCTGGAAATGAGAAACTTATGGAACAAGACTTATCGTAAGATTCGAGCCGAGAAAGCAAAGAGGGTGGCGCGAGAGAATTTGGCCGTGCGGGACGTGACAGGGAGAGTGGCGATTGGAACGATTGTGTACCGGAAACTAGGGTCCAATAGAGGAAAAGAACCGTCGCGTTACGAGGGACCATTCAGGGTGACAGTGATCCGGGAACACAATGTGGTTACCATCGAGAGCCTGAATGCTCCACATCGGAGACGGACAGTCCATATCGAACAATTGAAGATCCCAACACGGGAACCGTCGGTTGGGTAGTTACTGGAGTATCCTCCCGTTCATACAGATACGGAGACATGTATGAGCTGTATCTCAGTTTGTAATTCTGTTAATAGTAGAATTAAGATTTTTTTTTTTTTCTGACCATTTTGTATTGCACTGATTGCGTGCTACACGTGTAAAAGATTTTCTTTCCTTATTGTATTCTCTTTTATTATAGGTAAACCGGTGAGGTGTACAGTTCTCGTATGTCATTTTCTGTTGTTGTGTTAACTTATAAGATTCTATTTTCTTTTGTCATTTTTTTTTGTGTTTGTTTTGTTTTGTTTGTTGTTTGTAAGAGTTTCCGAGGACTGTTCGGAAACTGGCAGGGGGGAGTTACAAGTGTAACCAGGACAGTATTATTGTTAATACCATAATTGTAAATATAAACAATGTAAAACATATAAAAGCAGGATTATGAGACAGAATAAAGCAGTATTGTTTCAGAAGCCTAACAGTGTGTGTTATTTCGTTCCTTTTAATCTTTTTTTTATTACTATCCGTGTCACGACGCTTAAGTTATATATATATATATATATATATATATATATATATATATATATATATATATATATATATATATATATATATTTATATATATTCATAACGGATCGAGAAACTACTTTTTCGTTGAGTCTTTTGTTGGGTTTGATCATTTAAATTAAACTTTTTTTTTTTTTTAAATTAGCAATTCAACAACAAATAAAGCCACTGTTCATCACTTCTTTAAGCTGTTACACTAAATATTGCACTGTTTTTTTTTCAGTTTTAATGGAATCCATCGATTTAAAAAGCTATGTGAAAGAATATTAAAGCATTCTTCTTATTAGCAATAAATTATTTGTTTTTATTAATAACACAAATCTAAACGAAAATCATTATTTTATTTGATGCAAAATACTCAATATCTCAAAACAATAATAAGTTAGTAATCATTCTTTAACAACCTCACTGGAGGTATAAAATAGATACTAAACTGAACTTCCACAATTTTCCACAATGATATCGGGGTATCTCTACTAAAACGGTAACTACCGACCGTAGTACTATTAAATGAACAGTTGTAAAACAGGAGCTGGTCCCCCATGGTTTTTAAATTAAAAAATACATTTTAAATGTCGTTAAATGAATAAAAATAAACATTAATAGATATATTCAACCTACATATGTAGAACGTAAAATTCATTATACATTTAAAATTATACCTTGCTAGATAGATAAAAAGTCAGGGCAGTGAATAGTGAATGAAACATTTTTCCGGATCAAATTGGAATTATTTTTTAAAAATGTACTTTTGAAGTGTATAGGCGAAACTTTATATTAATATAAATTTTAAAGAAATTCGGATTATCTACATCTTGTTTTATATTGAATTTTTTGTAGCGTGAAGGGGTGAAGAGTTCAATGCAAAAGACTTTTTTATTTCACTTTCAAGGACCGTGGGGATTTTTCGTTCATATTTCGGAAATATTGCTAGATATCGAAAGAATACATTAACACAGTAATACAGTACTTTAACTTGGTACAGTAGTGAAACCATAGTTTTGTTAATATTCAATAATAAATATGGTAAATATTCAAGCAAGTAAATCAATCTAAACATCTAAATGTCTGAAAATATATAAAACGAAATAAAAAGTTGGTAAAAATGAATACAAAAATACAATTAGTAAAATGACTTAATGGTTCTTCTTCAGACTCTTGAAACATATTGATGTAACAATTGACAAGATGACAAAAGACTACATAACATATGCTGCTGAAAACTTACACTTCACTAGTAGGTGTAGGTTACGTAATTACTCCTACCTACGTATAGAGTATTTTACATATCTGAGTAAAAAGGTGTTGCAACAGATAACTAAAAAAAAATAGTAACGAGGTCACCTTGTGAGTCCGTTGGCATATGATAATAGATGCCATATAATAACTTGGAATCGATAATTGCTGAAATAAAAATAAAAGTGTTCGGCGACTTACATTAAACTAAATGGGGCTCCACAAATGACGCTGGTAGTCAGGGCGGTGTTATCCCAATTAAACAGAAACCGCTTCGTCCAGCGATTAAACATATTACCCGCTCCTGCAATTTCCATATTCAGTGTGGCGAAATAAGCAATTAAGTTAAAATTATTACCCTAAGACCCGAACGGCAGGCGGCGTTGTGTTTGTCTGTGTAACGGACCATCGGGTTAACACGTCCAGTAACATGTTCCTACTCCCAGGAACGAAAAACGTATTTAAAACCGACCTAGTATGTTCGTGAATTCTATTTTTTTGTGTTAGTAATTTTTTTTTCTCTCACCTACCGAAGTTAGAAGAGCTTTGTAGTCACGCAGGAAAAGAAAAAAAATCGTTTAAAAATCGATACGTTTCACAAATGTTGGTCCTTTATCATTCGGTAGTCAAATATATGTGAATGTCAAAATACATACTAATATCAATACGATTACTAGGGACTGCATAGATTGTATGAATGATTAAACATGGACATGCGCACTTACGTATAAACATTTACACTTATTTCAAAAATCTAATTCAGATCTTGTAATCAGTGTTGTTGTATTGTGACGAAAGCAAGCACAAACCAATGGCGAATGAACGAACTAAACTCCATCTTTACGTATGAAGCATGGACAATATTAAAAGCACACGGACATATACAAAATGATGGAATTGAGAAATCAGTCATAGTAACAGACTCGCTATCAGTAATGAATGAGTTAAAACTACTTTGGGCAAGAAAAACCGGAAATTTATAGTTTTACAGAAAATTCAAAACATGAATATGAACTTAAAATGAAGTAATAAAATAGTTACTCTACAATCAACAATCAACCTTGGAATGTAGGCATAAACGGTAGTATTAATAAAAGTAATAGGTGCTGCTTTTCAGAAAATCATAAATAACATTTTAACAGTAATTTTTTATTGTTTACCTCTTAATTGCTATTTTATTATCATCACTGGTCCTTTTAATTTCTCTAAGCCCTGGATTCACTATTGATATATTGTTCACTACATTAATTTTGTTAAAGCTTTTATGGATTTTTCCACGCTTCATTCACGCTTCTTTCAATTATGAACTTTCTACTCAGCTTAACTCTACGGTCCTTATTGCCACTCCAGGTAAACTCCACTCCACTGTGCTAGACTCAACAACTCTCCACTCCGCATCTCCCAACCCAACCAGAGTTTTCATTAGTTCGGCAGGAGTTTGTACGTACAGATTTAGAATTATTCTCAACAGTTTAGAATGTTATTGCTGCACTTTGTTGAGCAGTGTAGGAAATGCAAAGTAAGATAGGAGACAATAAGGATACGTTCAACACGCTTTACAAGAACACTCTATTGTCAAACTTAATTAAAAGCTAAACTTAATAAATTACTTTATCCACAAAATCTACAAGTACCACCTATTTGTGGTACTATACCCCCTAGGTACCACCTATTTGTGGTACTATACCACCTAGGTAGCACCTATTTTATTTATCCCAACGTTTCACCCTAATTTTTACCCTATCATCAGGTTTGGAAATACAACAAAACAGGAAAATTAATTCAGTTTTTTTTCATTTGGTGTTTTGTTAACGTAGCCACCGATAAAATAAGTAGTACTTCTTAGTGTTAATTTTTTTGACCGCAGCCCCAAAAATGTTCTCATTTCTACATTTTCCTAATATACATCCTGTCAACTATTTCTTCATTACAAATTATAAAAGCTAAATTTATATCAAGAACTCCCCTATACCTAACTATTTCATGTTTAACTACAGTTATTGATAGAGCTTCCAAGGTAGAGCTTTCCCCATTGCACTATAAGCAATCGTCGGACACCCACATCTTCTTAAAATGCGTTCCAACCTCTCGTCAGATAGGTAATGTGTTTTGGGGGCCTGCATTTGTGGGTACTATCTCTGGATTGAGCCTAGTTTACGAGAACGTTAAAACGGCAGAACTGCCTACACTCATGGCTGTTTTGGACGAGGACTCGCCAAGCCCGATTTATGCTGGAATGCCACACCGCATTTTCTAAGGGACATACAAAATTTATTTTGGTAAATTTTTAATTATTTGTTTTCTATATCATTTTCCACATGTCTAGTTATACTATGAAAAAATAAATAGCAAAAATGCAACTTGAAAATCATATTTTTGTTACGAAACGTCAGTTTGCAGAAAGGAACTGTTTGTTGAAATACATTTTTTTTAATAAATAAATATTTAATCTAAAATATTAACAGCATAATTGGAGCGTTTTGTTTTTAAAATACATATGTGAGAAAAAACGATAATTTAACCCAATTATGTGAAAATAATAACAAATTAAATGTACTTATAAATAAAGTTACAAATATTAGTTTGGTTTAATTAGTTTTGCATCTATTTTATACAAATTTAGCTTTTTTATTAGGACACATCAGGTTTTCTCAACGGTGCGACTATTTTAGAAGAGTTATTCAAACATCCGTACCTTCCTGGAAATTTATAATATAATATGTAGAAAACGACCACAAACTACAGGTTCAGTAACTTAAAGTTTATTTTTTTCACATCCTCCAAAATTGTAATTACAATATAATACAAATATACAATAAATACATGCAAATGTTTCTATATAAACAAAAGCCTTCTGTTACTTTTCGGTATTAGTACTTAAATATTGTACTAATATTAATATTAAATATATTAGTACAAATCTTCATTTATTCATAAAAAAAATATTTACAATATATATATATATATATATATATATATATATATATATATATATATATATATATATATATATATTTTAAAATTATTTATTGATATTTACAACTGTATTACAATTATACAACAAGTAAATAGAATGCGTGTTACATAATGACATGAGAATGACAAGTAGAGAAACTACCCACTGTTAGTACTCAAATCAAAGTTCAATAAGAAGGTCACGTGGCCATCTTCTTTTCAGACGCCTCGGAGGATTATCGGGAATTGAAGAGGAAGCTAGGTTTGAAACTAGAGGGTTTGAGTGGGAATGAAGTTTGCTATAAAAGGATAGATACCGGGTTCGGGCCAAATCAGTAACAAACGGGACATTGAGGTCGTTATAGATGACTTTATTCTTAACAAAATAAGGAGCATTGAGGATTTTACGAAGGATTTTGGATTGTAGGGATTGGATACGAGAGGAATTCGATGGCTTAGTGGAGCCCCATAGCTCTACTCCGTAAGTCCAAATAGGTCGTATGATGGTCATGTAGATGATATATATATATATATATATATATATATATATATATATATATATATATACATACAATTACAATACCGGATATATATACAATAACGGAGGTAACTTAAAGTTTAAAAAAAATAATTTCAAAGTTATAAAACCAAAACCTTAAAGATAGCGGGGAGTGACGAGGAAAATAAATGGTTTTGATTTTTTTTTAATTTTTAATTTACTTTGCTATATTACAAAACAGGAAAAATAAATAAATGGAACTATATAGATTTCACAAGAAATGTAAGCAATTTTAAGCAGTGTAGCAAGAGAAAGTTGTAATCATTTGTATTATTATGTATATTGTTAACATATTCGAATATTTTACAAATTTATTTTATAGATTAATCAATAAACAATTCATAATCAGATTCTTTCCTTTTCCATATAAATAAATGTTACCAAAATCAATTTAAACTCACTCTCTCCTGAGAAAGAATTTTTAATACTAAGAAAGTAATAAAAAGCAAATGGGTCGAAGACATGGCATGACCACACAAAACCCTTAACTTTAACAATCCTCAGAGCTTCCAAATGAAAGCATTTGAACTCATATATTACACAGGATTCCACACGTTTCGGCTCCTTCTACCAGCGCTTATTTCGCAAGTATGTCTCTCATCTCTTGTGGAGAACACCTCTTGCTCCTCCCGCAACCTTTGTACTAAATTTCTCTCTCGTGTTATTTTCTGTGCCAACATTAATGTATTCTCATCACTCTTCTGTCACAGTCTCAACTATATATGACAAATATGCAAAAACAATTAATATAAATATTATTTTTTATTTATTTATTACACTCATCATTCTGAGAAAGTAGAAGGTTGGCTAAAGCTTGGCACTATCACGGTTGCTTTGAGTGATAAGGCTTAAAACTAAAAAAAAAATCTGCACGCTTAAATTATCTGCCATGGAAATTTTAAAGTACACATAAATCATCAGGATGATGAGTTATGATGTTCAAGCGAATAGCGTAAAAATACATGAGATTAAAAGAAGAACATTAGAGTATATAGCCTAATTGTGGTACTTAAAATTCATATATGATTATTTAGAAAGATTTAATAAAATCCTGTTAGGTTAAAAACTATTTTTCGAATTCCTCGTAAATATAAATTGTAGACCTTACAAATAAAATTAATTTTCAATATAATATAGCAAAACACGCATTGTTAAACCGCAATTTCCATTATTGCGGTATAATTATATTGGTATAATACCTGATTTATAGATTTGATAGCATTCCTTATCATTGTTTACTGGGGAAGGGAGGTGGTCACTGATGGAATAAAACTTGTATTTTTTTCAATTGTCCAACGAAATTGTACTCTCTCTCTCTTCACTGTGAGGCTTAGGATGGACAGGCGGATCTTTTTCTTATCCCCTACTTGGATTCAACATATCTTAAAATTTTAAATCCTTTTGTGTTTAACAAATTTTTTAGTGAAATTTACAACTTGTTTTCGTACGATTACAATGAATTCTTATTGAAAATAATCAACTAAAGAAAATTTATCATAATTTATGTTGAAAATTTAAAGTCTTACAGATGATGATTTGTTATTTCATCACAAAATCTATCGAATTGTGTTAGAAACTTTAACAGTCATTATTTCAAAATTGGGAAAACATCCAAGGCCATTTTTTATTAAAAAAGAACTAATTTTTGATGACGAAGGTATGCGAGAAATAATTATAAGTGTTTGAAACATTATTTCAAGAGCATAGAAATTTAATAAGTATTCAACCTGAAGGAACGGGCACTTAATAAAGAATACTGAACAACATAATTAGAATTCCTGAGTGTGGGAGTATAGAAGTATGGAAGGAGGGGAGGAGAAAAAAGGAATATAACGGAGAGGAAGAGCTAATGATATGGGAATCCCAAGTATCTTTTCATCCGCCAGTGGTTGGATAAAGTAAATAGCTGGAAATCCACCTGCTTGGGATGAAATACTCAGAAGCGCTTCATATTTACGAGTAGGTTTATTGGTGATTAAAACTTAATTTAATAATCAAGCAAATAAAATTTTGTCTGTTATTATAAGGGTTATTTCCAAGTCTAACTGATTATAACTAGTATTATTTATTTATTTATTTCTCATTTTTACATAATTAAAATTCAAAGAGTTTGGTTTGAAAGTTACAAAGACAAAAGCACATCGGAAAAAGTAAAAATACAGGAAACAACTTGGAATTCAACTTTAAAAATAATAATACTGAACAAGGCTGTGAAGATAAAATTAGAATTTTAACTATGAGCTATTACCAAATCAAACTAATGAAAATTGGAGTAGCAAAACTAGTATGTAAGAAAATGAAAAAAATATATAAATTAAAGAACTATATAAACAATATATATATATATATATATATATATATATATATATATATATATATATATATATATATATTCGCATTTCGTCCCGGATTGCACTCGACTACTTTATCAAGTTTAAGGCTATCAACTTTATTATGAGATCATTAGTATGGTTTTAAAGCAATGCGAGGTAATTAACTTGAGCCGTTGATACTACGAGTTATCAAGTTAGTTATTAAGTTATTAAGTGAGTTTATTTTTTATAGACTTTAATACCCTTATTCAGATTTAGTGTTTAATCCTTAATGTATCCTTGGCCAAATCCTTTATATAGTTTATACTGCTGGCATCCGGACTCATCACAATACTATCCTTACCACGTATGCTGATAGAATATGTGTATTATCAGTCAACACCAATCCAGTTATTACATATCAAAGCCTCCAATCCCATATCACTGATCTTGAAGAATAGTTTCAAAACTGGAGATTTAAAATGAATTCTCAAAAATCGCATCAAATCACTTTTACCTTACATCGAAATTTAATGACTTCCTGCCCTTCAGTGTCCTTTAATAATATCCCACTGGTGCCTATAGAACAGATCCGATACTTAGGGTTGGTCGACAAACGATAAACCTGGAATCCTCATAGAAGACTGAAAAGACAAGAATCCGCTCGACGTTTCAGGCTACCTCAACACTTACTAGACAAACGCTCTAAGCTCCCAATTGATTACAAAAGATTCATCTACATGGCCATCATACGACCTATTTGGACTTATGGAGTAGGGCTTTAGAGCTCCACTAAGCCGTCTAATTCCTCTCCTATCCAATTCCTACAATCCGAAATCCTTCGCAAAATCCTCAATGCTCCTTATTTTGTTGTAAAATAAAGTCATCCATAATGATCTTAATCTCCAATTTGTTGCTGATTTGGCCCGAATCCGGTATCTATCCTTTCATTTCAAACTTCATTCGCACTCTAACCCTCTAGTTTCAAACCTAGCTACCTCTTAAATTCCCGATAATCCTCCGAGGCGTCTGAAAAGAAGATGGCCACGTGAAATTCTTAGTTGACCTTGTATTTGAGTACTACCAGTAGGTAGTTTCTCTACTTGCCATTATATATCACTTATATGTACTTGTTGTACTATTGTAATACAGTTGTTAATATCAATAAATAAATTTAAAAGAATATATTTTATGTGTGTTGTTTTGGCAGTCAAGATTAATTGATTTTACATTGCAATAAAAAATAAATAAATAAACGTTTCCTCAAACTATAAGTTTTGCATCTCCTATTCTACAGGGCCATTCATTATTAATTTTTTTTTTGGAGAATTTTCACAACAGATCCTCGGAAGTCTTGAAACAAAATGAGGCACGTTTAATATTAAATTTGCCCCAATCCTTCACAACCACAAAACTAGCTTAGCCTTAAAATGCTACTGATCTCACAACGCTACTCACACCATTCCTCTCCGAGTTCAAATCCATGGTCACACCACTAATATCTCTCCTAACAAATCTTGTTTTCCATCTATTTCCTCTCCAACAAAATCCATAAATGACATCCACCTTATCCATTCACCTTTGGAATGCGAATGGTGTTCGAACCCGCACAGGCGAACTAACATCTTTACTGTATGATTAAAAAAATATTGTAGGCTTAATTACAGAAGACCCTGACAAATAAACGGAAGCTCAACATAACACAGTACCAAAACTACCGGACCGACCATCCTGATGGAAAAGCTCACGGTGGTACGGCTGTCATTGTCCATCAATCCCTCTCCTCAGCCACTCATTTCAACACAAAACACTCATTTCCGCTACAATCAAACGATATCCTTCAGGCTACAGCTGTTACAATCAAAACCTTTTCCTTTCCTCTTACATTAGCATCAGTGTACTGCCCTCCTAATAAATGCATTTCGCATTCCCGATTCGGCTCTCTCCTGAGCTCCTTCATTCATTTCCTTTTAGGTGCAGACTTTAATGTGAAACATCAACAATGGGGCTCAAGAAGTACTAACACACGAGGTCGCATCCTCCTCTCTGGACTTAACTCCCATAATTAAAGTTTCATTTCTCAAAGCATCCCTACATATTGGCCCACTGACCCAAAACAAAATCCTGATCTACTTTACTTCTCTTCCCTGATCTACTTACATCCATGAAAAAAGTAGATCTGGTCCCCTAAACTACTTCATAGAACGCCTTGATGAATTGTCATCAGATCACAGTCCTTTGATCCTTACCCTTTCTATCGTTTCAATATCCAAACTTCCTCCGCCATCATTTATTAGGGGAGCAATTGACTGAAGCCTATTTCACCAGCTTGTATCCGACACTATTGACCTCAGAGTTTCCCTAAAAACACCTCAGGAGTTGGATGATGCCGTCAATTCCTTTACCAATTTGATCCAGAAAGCAGTTTGGACTGCATCTTCACCCCGTCCTTGCTTCAAAATCAGCAAGAAAATCCATTACCCCAAGATCTTAGGGATCTTATCCTTATCAAACGCCGTTACCGATCCCTTTGGCAAAGAACCATGCATCCTAACGATTGGAGACTGTATAACTACTTCATCAAATTAGTCAAAAAGAATCTGAAAACCTATAGATCTGAATCCTACAAATCCTATCTTTCCACACTATCTGCTTCTGACTATTCTCTATAGAATAACAACAAAAAAATCCTCAAAAATCACTCTATTTCCCATCCCCTCTGACGTGAATGGTTCTTGGGCTCCATCACATGGGGACAAAGCAGAAGAATTTTCCAAACACTTTTCAAATACAGTTATCCAACATCTTGAAATCCACCCTACGAATGTAATGAAGGACATTACCTTCTAACCACCCAGATTCTTCAACATCTTCCTCAAAAAGAGATTATTTTCCTTACCTATACAACTGTATGTATCCTTCGTACAACTCACTTCCCTTTGCTGTGGAAACACTCCGTCATCGTCATATTCCCTAAACCTGGCAAACCACTCAATGTCACTTCATCCTACCGACCCATCAGCCTCCTATTCTTTCCAATTTTTTTTTAATTCCTCCTGAAACGAATCCTACCCATAATCGAACCCAATGATATTCCTTCACATCAGTTTGGATTCCGTCCCAGACACTCGATGTTCCAGCATGATCTCCGAGTTGTCGATCACATATCCTCTGCTCTTGAAAGCAAACAATGCTGCACAGGCGCATTTCTGGACGTATCACAATCTTTCGAACGGGTATGGCATGACAATTTGCTGTTCAAGCTCAAAGCCCAGTTACCTCAATCCTTATTCCTAGTTTTTCGATCCTACCTCTCTGATCGCTACTTCCAAGTACGCTGTGGTAACGAATACTCCATTTTTTTCCCAATTCAAGCTGGAGTTCCTCAAGGCAGCGTCTTGGGTCCTATCATATACACATTGTACACCGCTGATATCCCAACTACTCCTAAAACCTTCCTTCTTACGTTCGCAGACAACACAGCCATCCTACCGTCTCATCCATATCCCGAAAAGATGGAGCAAAGTCAACGAGGAGAAATGCAAACACGTGACTTATAAACTTCGCCGAGGAACATGTCCTCCTCTCCAACATGACCTTGGCTTCCTCCTAGACTTAAATGGAATCCTCATACCAGACTCAAAAGACAAGAACATAACAGACGATTAGCCAACTATACAGATTGATACAACAAATGAGCAAAACATTTTATTTTGTTAATGACAAAAAATGTTCTTACATTTTTATAATAATACTGTGTTAAATATTTTAAATTCTCTAAATAATGGAATGCAAATACTGTATTCATTGAAGAAAAGTAAATTTTGTAGATTTTTGTTAAACAGACTCATACCTCCTAAGGGAGAGGCTTTTTTGTTCTGTAAAGGATGTATCAATAAAAGCTGTTATTATTATTATGTATATATTTATTTATACATTTATTTATTTTATTTTGGTTATATCATTGTTTTGTTATGGAATGATTGTAAGCTACTCAATTGCTTATTGCCCACAAGTGGAAGATTGTAATGTTTCAATAAACTGTTCATTATTTAGTAAAATTTATTGAATGGTGATCATTTACACCATTTCTCGACATTCATCTAGTCAAACATTTTCTCGTTAACATTACATACAATAGTTTGATTTTGAAAACAAAAGAAAAAGAACAGGCTTAGTTTCTCAATGATTCTTGCTTGTTAATTATCTTTACGAAATGCAACAATTCAAGTGGGAAAACCCCGAAATACACTGTTTTATAACATAGTATGGCCCCATTGCCAGGTACTATTTCAACATCACATGTCACCTTGCCAACACGAAATAACATCGTTGAGGGAAACGAGGGGAAATTTGCGCTTAACCAATTTCCGAATCACTAATCACTGAGCTTGTCTCCATTAGGAAATGAAAACTAATTTTCCAGGTAACCGATGGCCATGCGCCCAAAGAAATTGCCTTCGCTTCGCTGATCCTACGATCGATAACTCTCCAGCTTGATTAGTATTGTTTAAGAAATATGCAAAATTGGCCAGGTAATAGTTAATTGATCCACTAATAATTAAAATATATATAAATAAATCAGACTTGATAATAAATAGCTAATAATTTATCCAAATAATAAATTAAGACTGTTAACTGATTATAATCATTGGTCGTTACTTAAAAAGTGCTTCTAAGGCATTGCGAGGTGATTAACTTGAGCCGTTAATAAATACTGCAAGTTATTAAATTAAGCCTGTAGATAGGTCCATTTTTAAGACTACAATAGCCTGTGCACCCCCAAAAAGGAATTTGATGCTATTTAGCATTTTAATGATACAATAACACGTCTAATGTGTTTTCTTTGTTTTTAGTACATTAAGTAAAAACTAAAATGGCATCACTCATAAGCTTTTGATATATTGATTCTTAACCTTTTGTGAAATTATGTATAGTAGAGATTCACTCAAAAGCTTATTAATAAAGGAAATTCGAAGTCGTGTAATCCGAAAATACGAAAAACATAATGGCAACTTTAAAACAAAATAAGTATATTTTAGCAGATGGACTAAATAATTCAGACTTTCCAAGAATAATTAGTTTAAGGTAGAAAATGGGTTTTAAAAATCAATAGACATGGCCCGAGGTGTCCACCAGAATGAAGTTATTTCACCCGTGTTTTTTAATGTATACTAAAATTCAACTGTAACGGTAGAAGAATAATGCGATCATTCATAAGCACTTACATCAGCTGACAACAGTTCTATTTACAAAGTCAGATATAATTCATCCAAAATAATGAAACTAGCATACTTGTTACCAAATCATACTGAAACTGACTCTCTTTTGGAAACAGATTCAATCATTTTTTCGTATCAGAAGAATAACCTAAATTAAAAACCCTGTCAATGTCCACAGCTTTAGAGAATTGAACATTGACAGAGATCAAGAGAAAAACAATAAATAATTAACATAAATGATCTATGTATATACTCGTACTTTAGTCTATTTTTTAATATTAGTTTAACTTATATATATATATATATATATATATATATATATATATATATATATATATATATATATGTGTGTGTGTGTGTGTGTATATATGAGGAAGAAATTGGTCCGGGTACAGGTAAAAAAAAAATTCACTTATATAGGGAGTATTTTAATTGTAAATAAACAGTTCTCCAAATATAAGAGATTTTTTTTACCTATTCCCGGACCAATTTCTTCGTCATTTTAGTCTATCATTTACAGTTTCGAGGGTTTTGATCGTTCCACTGAATATAATCAATTTGTCACAGTAATTAATTCAAGATAATGTTTCGAGCAGATATCACTCCTTCAAAACAATAGGTATGCTTTGTTCTACCAGTACCCAATTTTTTTTTTTTTTAACTTACAAGTATTCTCATACAAGACTGAAAAGACAAGAAACTGCTAGACGTTTTCGCCTACTTCAACATTTACTGGACAAACGTTCAAAGCTTCTAATTAATTACAAAAGACTCATTTACATGACAGTTATCAGACCTATTTGGACATACGGAGTTGAGCTTTAGGGCTCTACTAAACCATCCAATTTATCTCGTATCCAATCGTTACAATTCAAAATCCTTCGTAAAATCCTCAATGCTCCTTATTATGTCACAAACTCATCCATCATGATTACCAATATGTTGCTGATTTGGCCTAAACTATCCTTCCATGAAAAGCTCCATACACACTTGAATCCGCTAGTACCTCAACTTGCTTCCCATAATATTCCTGACAACCCTCCGGGGCGTCTGAAAAGATGATGGCCTCGAGACCTTCTACTATAGAACTTTACTGGAGTGCTATCAATGGATAGTTTCTCCACAAGTGTTTTTTTTTTTTTTTATGTACTTTGTTCATACAGCAGATTTACTTGATGTAATATAATTAATTTATAAACAGTTGTAAATATCAATAAATTATTCTATTCTAAAAAAAAAAAAACTTACAAATACCTCTATTGAAAAATTAGGTTTTTAGAGTGATGACATTGTTCTTTAGAAGGAGTAATATGTAAGGCATCTATGTGGAATGTTTTCAATATCTGTTAAATTTGATGTATTTTGAGTGGCTAGCAACGAAAAACTATTAATGCACATACACATTTTAACTAAGTCTAGAATTTTTTTTTAATGATTATATTTGTGTCCTTTATCAGTCAATGAGTCCTACAACATGACCAGGTGAGGAAATCGAAAGGAAGGATAGTGGGTTCAGATTAATATTGGAGAAAGAAAAGTATAGTAAATTCCACAATACTCCTTAGCTTTTTAGATGTCTTTCATAAGATTATATCTTATTTTTGTTAAATAACCATCTAATATGCTATTGATATGTTTTTTGTTGATTCGACAGAAATATTATTTAAAGAAAATCTAAAAGTAAGGAGAAATAACTAGCTACTTGAGGGGAAATGTGGCATATTTACCCTGGCGCCATCAGCTTTTATGATTATGTCTCTGTTCCTTGAATGCCATGGAAGTCGTATAAATTCATCCTTGCGTGGGAAACTATCGTAAAACTCGACTTCAAAAAGATTTCCTATCTGGTGAAACTGGATACGACCGAATATACATAGAAGCAAAATGTAATTCAAGAAAATCCTAAAATTACATAGGAGCTTACTATTTCCCAAGAATATATTTAAATTTTTAAAAAAATAAGCTTAAGCGTAAAGGACCATACACTGATAACAAAATTTCAACAATATAATGTTACGGGCTACTGGGTATTAAAATGAATTAAACAATTCCTTAATTAAAGATACTAATATTTATTTACAAACTGAAATAAATTTACAACAACAATATTTTTAGATATTTATAATCTAGGCTTAACCTCTATTTAATTATTACAATAATATAAGATATTATTATTACTAAATAGCTTAACTATTTACATAAGCTTGTACAAATCAGATAAAATTACAACCGCTACTTAACTAATTAATTACGACTAATTAACACTTACAGTTCACTAATTAAAGTCCACCGACCGTAAGAATCTCTGAATATAACAAACTGTCACACAATTACACTCACAAACTGTCACTGACTTATTACACAGGCTTATCACTGTTTCCGATGTTAACCGTACCGTGTGCTTTAACACTCGCTGTACTCGCGCCGAGATGCTGTTTAAATAGACCGAATGCCAGATCTAGAACATACGGGACGGATATCGAAGTTTCGCGAAAAGGCCTCTTTCATCTCTGCCGACAAGGGGGCTTTGTCCTCTTCCAGGAATCGCCAATTCCCGCGCCCGTAATAATAATACTTGGTCTATTTTATTATTCTATATAGACATAGTTTTAAAATCAATTCTTAATAGATTTATTAAACGTGATAATTAGAATACAAATTGCACAAACACTTTGTTTGTGTTTTATATTAAATAGCAGAGCAGCGAATAGACAGATATTTTTATTTTATTTCAAGACATGAACAATTTTAGTTCGAAGGCAAGATAAATAATACCGTAAAAATGGATGATTTGAACATTAAACATTTTAATTTGAACCAGCATTAAAAAAAATTGGGAAATGTGGACATTCATGCATAATTAATTCCAGGGGATATAGTTCTCCAGACACATCATTTTTGATAACTGCTGCCTATTTATTTTTTTAATGGATTCACTATTTTGATATTGTATAAATTTCTGATAATTTCAAAGCTATACAACTTTACTATAAAAATAACCTATACAAATTTTCTGATGCCTGTATAAAAGATTAAAATTAACTATCTAAATAATTAAACATAAAGAAAGAAATCATTTACATTCATTACTTACTTATTAGTTTACATTTATTTTATTGACTTTAAGTGTTAGCTAGATTCATTATTTTTTGAAACTCAAGTTTCAAACAAAACTCATTTTTAATTTAATCTAACTGCTGGTTGTTGTTGAACAACTAAAAGTTAAATAAAGTGTAGAAAAACTACTCAGTACAAAAAGGAAAGATGTATTAAATTTTCAACGTTATTACTTTTACTCCACTGGTTCTCAAAAGTTTACGGCATGGAGCTAAACAAAAAACCAAAACTAAAAGAAAAACAATAATGCCAAGCATGCAAGGATGAATATGTTATTTTAGTAAATGAATCGAATGTTTTTGATTTTGTCCACATATTTCATCTCGAGGTCTTATTTATAATAATCTAGATTAAAAATATCCAGACATAAGTTTCATGAGGTATCAAACTTTATATTATTGAGGAATCCAATACTTAAGCAGAAATTGTGTGTTACAAACTTTTTTTAGTATTTACGTTTTTCTTGGCTTAAGGGACTTTGCAATTTCTTCAAGGAGCTACTTTAGATTCTATATTTTATTCAATACAACTCGTGAGCGGCTTAACTAATGACACCCTTAATTCCTTTGAACATGATAAATTTGAACTAACTTTTCTTAACAAACTTCACGCTATTGATATTTGAAAATAAAGTTCTATCAAGCAAAAATCACCGCTGTAATATAATATTAATGATTAAAACTAAAACAATATATCGTTTTTTTGCTTACTACTTATAAAATAATCCTTAATAATAAACTGGTAAGAAAGGACCGTTTATTATTTGGCTTGTTCTATAGTGCTTTATACTATGTGTCTTTTTAATTACATATGTACAGAATTAAATTATAACATAAAGCTCCTCCAAAAGTTATGAAATTGCAAAATAGGACTTTGATAATAAAGTCTTAAAGCCAAATTTTCGGAAAAAAAAAAAAAAAGGTATGAAATTGTATAACTCAAAAAGCCTACTTTTTCAATAGAGGTATTTGAAGGTTCCGTGTGCGTTAAAAAAAATAAAATTTAGGCATGGGTAAAGCTAAGAATTCCTATTGTAAATATGGTATTGAAATTCATTTATTAACGACTAGAAATTTTTTAAAACCTCGAATTTTTTTTTAATATTAACTTATGCCATTAATCTCATAAATTTTTTGTTCAAACATGAAAAGTTGGAAATGGAATATCAGATATGTCGTTCCTGAATTAAAAACTTTCAACCAATGCAATTGCAACTCAAGGCTTAACTCAAAAATCCCACTTTTGTAGTCATGCTGTGGTTCTATTGAAGGACCACTACATACTTATATGACTAAATATAAACTAATATGTAGTTAAATTATAAAATGACTTTAACTTAAGTCAAATTAAGTTAAGGCGAGTACTATATAGTTTTTACAATGTTATTATTAATGAACAGAATTTATTCGTTCCATTGTTTTTATTACATTTGTATGTTTAATTTATCAATATTTTTTATGTTTCAATTACACCTTATTGCGAAACGAAAAAAATTGACTGGAAAAATTCATACGGTTTTATTTTATTTAAAAATAAACACTCACAAATTTAGAAAAAAAAGGTATCTAGTAGCTTATGTTTGAGGTTAGCACTTTAATTAGGTCTATTTAACATTTATTTTTAAATAGGGGTATATTTTGTTTTTTTACCTCTTTTTAAATGTTCTTCGTCTAGAAATATGAAAAAAAAAAAAAATCCAATACTTGTGAATTTCATTTAGCTTCTCCATAATTAAATATTTTAAAATTAATTCAGAAAGACCTACATAGGTTGATTTCAGTGTTATTACATAATTTACAAATTACATAATTCTCTTAAACGGACGTGATTCTGATGCGAGCGCGGAGCCTAATCAACGGGATTCGCGGAAGGAGGGCGATAGTTTATTACAACAGAATAATGAACACCAATGTGTAATCAATCACTCAATTGGCAATGTTGGCAAACATTATCTCATTATCGTTTACATAATGCCAAAGATTTTGTAAACATGTATTTGTTTTATCATTTTACTTGAAATTTACAACTGTACTGTAGGTAATAATCCAACAAGTAAACAGAATGAATAATAGTAAATTACGTGAGATAAAGTTATGTATAGAAAATAACTATTAGTAATACTTGAATAACAAATCAAACTTAGAAGGTCACGAGACCAACTTCTTTTCAGATGCCTCTGAAGATTGTCGGGAATCGAAGATGTTGTTTGGTTTGAAACTAGTGGTTTTGAGTTTTGAGTATTAAAATAAAGTTTTTCATGAAAAGACTGGTATCGGATTCAGGCCAAATTTCTGGGGACATTGGGACATAAACATGTGGGACATTGAGGTCATTATGGAGGGGCCTATTCGTTGCAATGTAAGGAACATTGAGGATTTTAAGAAAGGAATTTGTAAGAATTGGAAGAATGGGGTACGTGAGGAATTTGTTGGCTTAATGTTTGAACAAGTGTTGTAATAGCCATGAGAAGCTTTTGTAATTAAGCGGGATCTTATTGCTCTTGTCTAAATAGCTTGAAATAGCGAGTAGTAACTTGTCTTTTCTTTCAATCATGTAATTACGTAAAATAATATTTGTACCTATTTGTTTTATCAGTACAACAATATAACAAAGCTAATAATACGCTAAAAAAGTAATAATAACGCTATCAAAATAAATAATATCTGGAACAAAACTTTGGATCCTAGGTATATTAATGAGAATATTTTTATTAATGTAAATTGTTGGCGTACTTGAGCGGTAAGAAGTCCACCAAACCTCTATGTTTCAGCAGTGAAGAAAAGTTGTGGACTGAAACTTAAATGGAAAAAACAAATACATAATGATTTTGTTACAAGTATGGTATTAATTAAAAAGGCGGTAACTGATTCATTGATACTTTAACAACAAACACAATTTGTAAATATGTCAGCCCATTTTGCAGATCTTTTTCATGACTAACGAGAAACCATCAGCATAAAAATTAATATTTGATACTTTATCAAATAATATTATATAAATATCTTAAAGAGAAAAATAAGTAAGTTGACAATTATAGATCAGATGTAAAGAGCTAAGACATCTGAATTATCAGAAATTAATATTTTATTTTTTTAATATACAATGAAATTCACAACTATATAATACTAATATAACATTCAAATAGGATCAATGGTACATATTGGCATGGATAAAGGCAAGTAGAGAAACTACCCAGTGGTAGTACTTAAATAAAAAATTCAACCTCAAGGTCACAAGGCCATCTTCTTTTCAGCCGCTTCAGAGGATTATCGGAAATAGAAGAGGTAGCTAGGTTTGAAAATATAAGGTTTGAATAAGAATACATGAGATAATGATGAGAGTCATGAAATCTATTGAACTAAGTCACTCAGAATATTTTAGTCAAAAACACTTTTTATAAGTACTAATATAAAATCTATAATACTTCATATTATAGATACGTATGCGCATATTTGTTTTATTCTGGCAATCAGTTTGTTATGGCATTGCTTTTTACAAATATTTTCGATCGAAATATGATATTGTAAAAAAAGTATAACTAGATTTAGTATTATTATACTAAGAAGACTTTATTGAAAAGAAAGTAACTATTATTTATTTACTAACTCATAAAATCAATAAGTTTTTTGTAGCATTGTGAAGTTTAGAATGATAAACTATCTTTACAGCCAATGTCTACAATCAAAACAATATGCAGTTAGGTAAATCTATCAATGCACGAAATCTTTGTTTCTGTTTCGGTCAACCAATTTAACAAGGTGAAACTTCATCTGCTTGCATAGATTGATCAGATTAAAAGTGTGTTATGCATATGTAATTCTGTATGATTTGAATTGAAGAATATGGCGTCATACATGGAAAACTCTGGACTCAAAGATCTGATAGAGATACCAACAAAAAAAGATGTTGAAGGCGAGGACTACCGTTGCACGGTTTCACTTAGTAGGAACCTTTCATTAATTCAACAGGTGCTGGCACTTCCTGAAGAAGAGATCTTATTGGAGGAAGATATTCATTGTGGTTGATGTTTTTCATGACCAGTCAACGTTCATATTGCTTATCCTTAAAAAAGAACTGTATCATCTACGATAATAATGTAATGTATAAACTAATCTAGAAATACAAGATATCTTCCGGAAAAAACAAAATCAAAAACAAAAACGTACCGCTACAACCCATGAAGGGTTTAAGGTTCAGTTTATAATAGAGATTGAACTGTTTGTAGGATACGGGTGTGCAGGGATGTGATTTCTCCACGCTCAACCGCCAGATTTTCCACTAATTTTGTTTAGCCACTTTTTAGTCCATAGGTGAGCCCTTGTACGGTCATAGATCCCACAGATATATCTCTGGCTGCTAAAATATTAAATAAATGTCTGTCAGAGATTGAAATTTGAACCCAGGAACTTGGGCATGGCAATCCAGCGATCTACCACTGTGCTATTTACGCTTCCTGGTAAGAACAAAATAAGAAAGTATTAACGCTGGAGCTAATATTTCCTGTTGTATAAACTTGGAATGTAGAATAAATTGCAGTTTATTGAATATGAATAAAACTAATAAATGATAGTAGAAATGAATGAGAACTAAGTGACAATCATAATAAAGAAAAATTAAAGATTCATAACATGAAATTAAGAATTTAGTCTCAGTTGTTAAAGGAGAAGCGATACTAAAATAAAACCATTGAAAGTCATTCTTAAGTTTTAATAACCATCCGCAATTTCTTATCTTTATTTTCCTTAATGCTTTTTCCAGGAACCTCTAAATATTTTTTAATTTTAATATCTCGACAAATTTCCATAGGTCTATTCAGTATGTCCATAAAAGTTTGATTAATACGATGTAAATGGTAAGCTTACTACAAAGTTGATTTTGAACAGTTTTTTAACTAACCTGAACAATACTCAAAATCATTGTTTCGTTCCTATTCTATTAAATTCAAGTCGTGTTCTTTATGTCATCCTCTTTTCCAGCAGAAGTCCTAAATATCACATTTCCTAAGGCAAAGTTTACTTTCCACTGTTGAAAAACTGCCGAAGACATGGCCAATAATCTTGAAAACAATGAAGACATTTATCACTTATTTGATAAATATTTGATATCAGTAGTAGTTTTTAAGTATGCATTTAAAACAAACAAATTGTAATGTCTGATATGGATCGATCAGTATACTGTGTATTAAGGCAATCCAATATAATTGGACAGCACTGCTGAAAATAAAGCATTTCTCTCTTGTTTTCAACAGATAGCCGAGCTAAAAAATCTTTCAAAGTGGTTACATAGGATAAATATGTTATATACGTTTTTTCGTGAGATGGGAGAAGTGCTGTGTCATCATGATCTAGTCAATAGAAGAAAAATACGAGGAAGCTGTCCACCATTTTTTGGATGGCTGGACCCGAATATGAGATCAGTAGATCTTTCATCCGGAACATTGTTTTCCGCATTGTCTATCGTCCTTAACTTTTATTTATTTTAATTTCTCAAGTAGTAGTTTCTAGAAAAATTACTTAAATTAACTAAATTTATGCATTATATTCCTCTTCATATATCTCTAAGATAAGCCGATGAGCCCCATATAAAAAAAAAAGAAATCACTGAAGTGTTTATGGTTTACCACGTTTTACGTCACACTGATTATACTTACTTATTTTTTTATGATATTATCTGTTATATAATTTAAGATCATAAAAACATTTTACTTATAGATTTAAATTATTACTATAATAATAATCATTGCTATAATAATTACTATACCATAATAATATTAAAATTAATTGTGTGCTTATTTTTCTTAAATTTCACTCTTTTATATTTTATTACATTTCTTTAAAAATGGAAAGATTTGCAGATATTAAAAAAAGTAAAAGTATGACAAGAATAAGCAGCCATATACTCACGGAAATAATATTACGTCCTCTTTCTATAGGGTCGTTTCATATGAAAAGTTCGTTTATATTATTTCTAAAATTCAAAGTGGAATTAGTTTACTTCTGTTTGCCGTGAAATTTATAGATTGTAAAGTTGTCATCCCTCTCATTTTTTATAATATTTACTACTTCTGTAATTGAACAAATTGCTTAGTATGCCACCAAATATGGAAATATAAGATTTCCGTGTAATATGTTTTTATGGGGTTAAACCTGGACGCCTGGCAGCCCATGCTGCGAGAAAAATTACCACCAAGTTAAGGTGTAGATGTTGGTTTGAAAAATTTCCTGACCAAAATTAATATGGGTTTCCTTGTGGTGGTCAATCGCAAGGAATAATTCATTTCCCCTTTTTACCCGGATGTGAGACCATCACATCCAGATTGTACTCCACTGATTTTTAAATAATGCTACAAAAACTTATTAAAGGACAATCTGCATTGTTTAATTGGAAGGGAGACTAAACTGTAACACGACAAGGATGGACCTGATGTTTCACGACAGACAGTGAAGAAACTAAACGAGCTGGGATAGGAAGTCCTCCCACACCCACCATATTTTCCAGACTAATCTCCAATAGATTTCCATCAGTTCAGAAATTTGGACAAAATTCTTAAGGGTGACATTTATTTAAATGATTATCATGGAAAAAACGCATTTTCAGACTTAATTTCATCACAAAAAACCTGAATTTTTCAGTTCCGAGATTAAAAATCCCTTAACACGTTAGAAAAATACATAGAAAATGGGATTAAATATTTTCAATAAAAATGTATCCATTTCATATAGTTGTATCACTAAATAATTTTTCCTTTTACAACACATATTTCATACGAAACGAGCCAATAATAGAATAGAATAGAATAGAAAATAAACTTTATTCTGGGACCAAGTCCCTTTAGAATAACAATAATGAACAAATAAAAAAAAAAAACATAAAATTCATCTGGCCAGAAAGCTACATAATAACACAAATCATGAAATAATCAAGTGTGACAAAACATTGTAAAAATAGAAATAGATAAGAAAATAAATAAATAAAATACAAAGAACTTGACTGCTTTTTAACTAATTGTCGAAAATAAATATATTTATATTAACAAAATGATGATTAATAATATTAATACAGTAGTTGATGACGAAATTGCTAACTAAAATAATTGATTAGCATAGTATGCGATAATATATTTAAAAAGTCGGTATCATCTTTGTTGTTGGAAAAATAAACAAAACAAAGGGTAACGGGATCGAGTTTCTATAACTTAGGTGTGGAATAGAAACACAGCCACGTCATTTTTTCTCGAATAATTAATGATTGCTAAATCTAATTTTTTTGTTTATTGAAGTATATTGAGAACAAAATTAATAAAAAATAAGGTAAATAACTTTCACGCTTTTATTATTTGCTTAACTTCCTTATTAAAAAAGGAATTTGTTATTGTTTTTATTGACACTAACAAAAACCAAAAGTATGGCAAGAATAAGATTTGGTATGCTAACGGAATTAATATTAGGTCCCTTCTAGCTGAGAAGAATTTCCGAGGTAACCTCAAAGCCAAGCAATCTCCTCAGGGCTCTTCCCCTTCATTCCTTCTCTGTTCCCTCAGCCGATATTTGCTTAGTTCTCTAAAACAATGAAATGGATAAAACTAGAAAACTCTAGCCCTATCTAGAAACTTTAATGTTGTGAGGAAATTTAACTTAGGAGCGAGGAAAAGATCTGCTGCGTTTACATTAAGACATACCTTTGTGTCTTGGTGGCACGTCCATTTGTTATACTCCTAAGCACGAACTGAGAGAATCATTTTTAAACTTTTAGTAATCATTCATTGACGTGAGTAAAACCTTTTTGCAGTTAAAAATTTTTCTTTATTTTAAAATCGTTTCGACATTACTAAGCCATTTTCAAATTTTCTTTTCATTAACATTCTCACTACTTCGATTAATACTTGAGCAATGTTACTTATACATCTGTACATTATCAACCTAAATAAAAAGAACAATCTAATAAATATATAAGTTATAAAAATATGTCCTAAAATACTTAAATAAGTATAGATACCTTTTTATTCTATTAAATAAACATTTTTTTTTCTTGGAGTTTGAAAATGTTCTCCATGGTCATTCTTAAAAACTTATGAATTAAACTTTGGAATGTAATAATAATAATCTATCTTCTTTATACTTCATTATTATTTTAAATTATTATTTTTTTTAAACATATAAATATCATGAAGAGTCAACAATACAAAATTATCAATTATTTTATTTATCGTATATCTCTTTTATTTATAGGTCTGTTTCCACCCTTTTTTTATTTTTTTTATATTTATTTGAAACTGTTGAATAGTATGAGTATTGAAAATTGGAAACAATGTTTTGAGTTTCTTGTGATAGGTTATGTTATCTGTGTTATCTATAAGTGTAGACTTCTTATTTATTTATTTCTTTTTAACCTTACAATCACTGATGAATACAATTTACTTATTTCATTAGATTCTTTTCTGTCATTCACAACATTATCTATTTTGTCATTGATATACAATGCTTCTAAAAATATCCTTTTTACCTTATTTTTTTCTCTGTGTAAAATGCGTGGTTTATCAAATGTGTGTGATTCGTTTTTGCAATGTGTGCGACAAGCGGTGTTTGTTTTTGAATATGGTTTCAAATTATTTCTGTGGTGATAAAATCTATTTTTCAGATGTGTACTAGTATGTCCTATATATTATTTATCACAATTTTTGAAGTTAAGATTATAAACTACATTTATATTATCTAAGAGTGGTATTTTATCTTTTTTACTGTTTATTATGTTTTGTATTGGGGTTTTTATTATGGTTTTATGTGCTAATTTTATTTCTGGGATGTCATAATATTTAAAGGTTGGTTCAATTCTTTCAGACATGTTTTTGATATAGGTTACACTTCTATATTTTATTTCGTTCTGCTTAAATACTTTTTTTGGTGATTTAGTGATTATCTAAGTTGAGTTATTTTTAGTTTAGGGGTCTTTATTATTATTGTGTTCTATGTGAAAAAAATTGTAATTTTTGATTGAGATGGTTTAATTGTTGATATTTTGTTATTTTTTTGGGTAATTTTTGAATTACTGGTACTGAACTGGTATTTGAGTTATTGTCTATATTCGTTGTTATGTTATTATCTTCTTTATTCTTAATTAAATTATTTTGTTTATGACATAATTCTTTTAGTAATTAAAACAATACAATTTATAAAATAACCATTATAATTTGAAAACTGAGGGGTACCCCCTGTCTCCCTAAAGGCGGAATAATCCTTATTTTACAATTTAGAATACAACTGTTCATTTAATTATACTACTCGCTACTCTAAATGCATGTTTGTAATTAAAAGGAATTATGTATTTCAGATAGTAATATCTTTTTCCTATGTAGTATGAATGAATGGGAATGAATTCGAGTAGGCTTACAAAAAATATAAATTGATTCCCTTAGAAACAAAAAATCTAAACCCAACTGGTTTAAAGAAGCAAATATGGACATAAGATAGCTCGGTATTACGGTTGATATGCTAAGGGATGGTATATCCAAGATAATAATCCGAGACAAGAGGATTTGAGGCGAGAACTAAGCGAACGATCAGAATTTCCGATGAGGAAAGGAGTAGATCGGGCAGGATTAAGAGACACTGGGTGGATAGAAAGGCTGCTATAGGTGACAATAAGGGGCCTAGGCCAGGTAGAGTAAAATGGTCCTTAGGGTTCATGACTTTACTTTGAAGAGAGGGGGCAGTTGTCGGTACGCAGCAGTCGAGTCAAGACGTAAGAAGGAGGATGCAGAATGAAGCCCCTATATCATAAGTCACGTATAGCTTCCCCTTTTCATTGTAAGTTGTTTTTAAGATTTATAAATTCTGTAACCATGATCAGCACAAATAAAATATAATGTTCTTCTATAATTGTTCTTATTTAATAAACAACTCCTGGTCAGTCAACCACGTTAACCTTTGGAGAAGACTATATAAGTCTCTTAATTACTAATAACATAAAATTATTACATATTAATATAACGATCTCAGGGTGGCATCCCATTTTAGTATTTGATTATATTCAGATCAAAGGACCTGACATTTCCCTGAGATCATAGCTTGGGCAGTAAAGCCAATATAGCATTTTGTCATCCCTTATGTGAGGATTTTGAACAGATTGACGGGAGTTGTTTATTTATTGATTATTTATGAATAGTACATATTGAATGTTTGAATTGGTCTAAACAGATATCGTATTTTTTTTTTATGTATTTGAAAAGTGTGACCTCTTTAATGATAATCAGTGAAGTGTTCATTGACCAAATCAGTATTTGGCTGTAATCGTTTTTATTGAATCATAATGATGCCAGGACCGAAAACGCAAGAAGGATTAGAGCAGTACGGGTCTCAGAGAAGTGGTAAAGACCACGAGATGGAAGAAAGAGAATTAAGGATATTGCAAAAGTTTGAAAACATGGGAGAATTAATGGTATCTCAAACTGAAAAGGTGAATACTTTTATGAGTAATCTCATATTGAAGCTTGAAGGTGCTCCAAAAACGAGTGAAGAAAAACTTGATATTGAAGTATTGTCAAAGAAAGTAAATCATTTGGCTGATTATAAGCATCCTAATCATGAGAGGGGAGTCTACATGGCAAAAGAAAGAAATAAGATAAAAGAAATATTTAACATCGAAAAACAGCTTCATAAAGATCTAGTAAAACTAAGGGAAGAAATGGACAGCGCAAACAAAAGATATCAAAGAGAAACGGTAGAACAGAAACTAGTAAAGAAGAAAGAAGAATTTAACAAGAAGAAAGAAATTGTTCTAGGAAAAATGTCTAACATAAAATTACAAAGAGGTAAGGAAAATTGCTCCTTTTTGGGTTCAGTTAATAATCCTTGCGATCTTAGTGATAGTAGTAAGAAGAGTTAATTTGTTAATGCTGAAGCAACTTCGGCTAAAAGACCGAACATTGAAAAAATCACAAATATAGTTTCGAAAGATAGTTTTGACTTACTAAATAAGGAAGTGACTTTGACTACAAAAGTAGATCAAATTAAAAATGTGACACTGAAGGCTAATGAGAACAAACAAACATTGAACTCTGATGTCTTAAAGTTTAAGTCACCACAACTAACTAACACTCAAGAAAATAACCAAAGAAAGAAGGTAAAAGTGTGCCACGTAGGCCCCACTTAGTGTTTTAAACGAAACTGGTCAGTCAACCCGTTAACCTTTGGAGAAGACTATATAAGTCTCTTAATTATTAATAACATAAAATTATTACATATATTATATAACGATCTCAGGGTGGCATCCCATTTTAGTATTTAATTATATTCAGATCAAAGGACCTGACTTTTCCCTGAGATCATAGCTTGGGCAGTAAAGCCAATATAGCAAGGCACGTGCATAGGAGATTTACTTCTCATTGATTCCAGGTATCCCAAAGTTGGGTGAATTTAATAAAAAAAAAAAAATATCACGGAAAAGTAGAGGGGAGTTTACACATACATATTGAACATAAAAACGTTCAATAGGAGGCGAGATGTCTCCGTTACGCTCTATCCAGCTTTACAAAAGAATATCAAATAAATAAAATATTCGGTCACTAAAAACTTGTTAATATAATGAAAGAAATTAACTCATAAAAATCAGACAATATTTATTTTTAAAATAAGATATTTTTAATAAAGATCAGGCCTAATAACAATGTTTGGTAGTCTTGCGGAATTCTAATTTGGAAAGCTTTCGATGAAAAAATTCCAACCGTTCTGTAAAGTAATAAAAAGTATCTTTTTGTTTTAATTAAGCTTATCGAATAAAACCTCTGTTTTTACTAGGTATTTCCCAATATAAGCATACACACATTGTTCGAATGTATATTATCCATCGTTTATTGTTTAATTACTCGTCACAATAAATAATCATTACGATGATGAAACTATATTGTCACTAACCGACAGATGATTCTTCACTAATAATATACCTACTTTAGTCGTTTACATATCTTGCCTTTTTTCGTAAAAACAGTGCACATTATTTCAAAGTCTTTAAAATAAAATTCAAGTAACTACATTTTTCAGGGAGCATACAGATTATAATTCTTAGCAACAATTAGTGTAAGAGTTTTCGGAATGACCATATAACTATTCGTTAGCACTAACAAAAGTTTCACGAAAAATCACCAAACTATAAACTATTAGTCCTGAAGTATTTATTTAATATAAAAAACTGTAAGTTGTATATCAGCACAGGAATCTCTGTTAATGCACTGTTCAAGAACTTGGAATGGTGCCAGAATTCTATTCATATAAAACCTAAACACTTAAAAACGTTGCTAGGAACAAAAAAAAATGTATAATTTATTTTGAAAAATTTATAAATACCAAATTGCATTTTCCATTAATAAATTCCTAGTTAACAGAATTGATTTATTTTTCAAAATTTCAAATGTATAAAATAAAAGTAAAGGACTATGGGGTAAGTTCTCTCTATATTATGCAAACTTCGACTTTAAAATATTGTGGAATTTTTTTTGTGTACTCATGAATGTGTAATCAATATTGTTTTTAGTACATATTAAAATTGTACATGTGTGTGTTTTGATGACGTCCATTTTTCTGAAGATAACCACTAACCTTATACCTAGTTAAATGGGTCATTTCGTATGAGATGACCTTGTTTGCATTGGAAGCGTTCAATAGTTCACTTAGATCGAATTCCTATGGTTGATTATTACGATTCATCGAAAAAACTAAAGTGCGTCTGAGATTCAAATTTTACAATATTTGTCGATGACCATGAACGTGATAAGAATAATTATAACAATTTATTAAAAACTTTTACTCCAAAGTGCGGGATATCACTGTGAGCTGACTATTGACATATTATGCTCATGCTCCGGGTTTGTTAAGGCTGTGGCAGATAAATTATTTAATCTATTAATAGCAACTGATGGACCTTTCTGGGGCTCACCTAACTTCTATAAAGTAGGTAACCTTAACCTGGAGGTTGATCACTGCAAAACTATTATTCTGAACAGTCTCTACCCTATACTCAACTCAACACCCTTCAGTGGTTCTGCAGGTACAGGACTTTTCATTTTTATTTACAATAAATATATAATGCAAACGGATATCATACCTACAGATAACATTTCTGACCATTAATAACTATGACAAAATGAGTACATTTTAAGACGCACATACGGATGAAGGAAGCTAATTTTTGTTGTTAAATAAGTTTCGGAACTCTGAGATAATAAAGGGCTATAAAAAGGGGAAAAATTAAAAGGAACTGGATCCCTGTAAAGTCCACATTATTATAAGCGCGGACAAGAAGTAGACAAAGTGGAATTAAAAAAGTTCCTTAATTAACAAAGGAGTCGTTTTTAGATATTTATCCCTTCACTTCTATTATCTGCTTAGTCTTAACAGCCAACTACCTAAAAAATAAAAATCTATAATGAAACAAAGGTTTGAGAGTCCATTAGCAAGGCTGTTCATTCAACTATAATTTACACTATCTTGACATTTCCTGAGAATACAGTCCCACTCTAAAGCATGAGATAAAGTGTAAGAAAAAAAAAACACTAATGATTCAGTTATTTCTACAACTGTTGTATTTAGAACAAAGGATCTGTGAACAGCTTAATTTGTAAAATATTTATGTACAGTTTAGTCAAGCAAATTCAATTTCTGATTTATTTAAGATTGCAGTTTCTTTAAGTGATTGCCATACTAGTTTCTTATAGATTAATTTTGACGGATCTCAAAGACAAGTTGAACATTCATCATTACAGTTCATAATCTACATACAAGTTGCACAACCAAACTATCAAAAAAATATTATTTAAAAATGTTTTAAACGGAAAACGTTTTACAATTTTACGTATTAGGATATGTAACTTTTATGATATTTAAATAAGAGCATGAATAAAAAAAATCTAAACTAATTTTGTGGATGGAAACTAATTTTGTAATTCATAAACTGTTAAAACAGGGTTAATGTTATAACAATTAAATGTACTACTATATAATCGCTACTAATGAATTTAAAGTGAATGTTTTTTAATGGTTACTTTTATTATGAGCTATTTCACAATGTGATACAATACAATTTTACTCCAAAATGTTCAATTTATAATCATCCAAAGAATGAAGCGGTATCAATTATTAATTCTAAACCATATCTTAATAAAAATTGTCTTATAATTGTTTATTAGAAATGTAAGTGTACACAAATGAGACATATAAAAATGTATATGTTTTCTATATTACAAATATATAAATGTACATTTATAAATAAATATAATTTACAGTAACTTCCAAAAAATTATATTTATCTGAAAGTTAATTTTTTAAGTTTACTAATTCAGTAATATTATTATATTCATCTAAATGGTACCTTGTTATAGAAATCTTGTTTGTTTGTTCATTCATTTAACGTCACATTTAAAAGCTGCGGCTATCCGGACGAGGTGTTGGAGTCCTAAATTTTGCGTATCCAGGTTTAATTAAGATAGGGATCTTAAACGTGTACATGGCATCGTTTAGACTCGGGCCTCCCCCCATTTTTTCGTTCCTCCCGAAGTACAGCACTAATGATTTATTCTTTTTTTAAAAAATTCTATGGCCTTCTGCTGGAATGAGAACCCGCAATCTTGGTTTTGTAGTTAATAGTAGGTTTTTAGTCTAGCTAATTGCTAAACCACAGATGACTACCCTTGAAAATCTTCTTTTATTATGTAATGTTATTTTATCAAACACCTACTTAAATAGACAGGTTGTAATTACTTAAAAATACATGTAAAAGCAAGAACACTAATAAGTGAAATGTTTCCTTCAGCGCCTCTTTTTCTTTCGAAAACGCTGATGAGTATAGATTTACGTCCACACCATCCGCATTCTAAGATAATAAATAATAGAGTAAGAATTTTTTTCTGAAATTCAGACCAAAACTTGAAAATATACGAACCTCATTTCAGGAAAAAGTTGTAAACTGCACTTCAATCACTGGGTAGGTGATTTTGATTCAATTTTGACCACCAGATGACCGACTCAAAGTAAAACATTGACCGTTCGAGATAATAGAGTTAAGAGAATTTCTGTTCGATCGGTCGGAAGATTGGTCGCTGGCAATTTTCCGCATCGGGCTACCTAAGGATACCACCCCAACCGACTTGATAAATAATATCAGAGGATATTTCACAGGAGATGGTCGGCATAAATCAGGCAACTTTATTCCTGAATCTTACTCCCCGTGGAAGTTGTTTTTCGTTGCGTGCCGGAGGGATTGTAACGAGATTTTTCTGAGCAGATACCATAAAAAACAATAGCATCATTGCATTAAGATGTAAGAAATGTTTGCTTACCTTCTATGATTTATTGGAGATATGGAACTCCTTTTACTGCTTCACAGAATGTGTATTCTGAAAAAAAAAACATTTAGTTAGTCTAAAAAATAATGCAAGATGAAATAAACTGTATATAATACATGTACATAATAAATTAAAAATTCTGGGACATTGTAGGACATTGAAGAATTATAAATCAGTATTATAAACATAAAAAACAACGTTTCTAGTCAGAAACATACTTATTGCATTAATGAAAAAAAATACAAAATAATGGAAAAACATTAAAAAAAGAAGGAAATACGCTATTGCAGAGTTATTAATAAAAATAACAAACAGAAATTAAATAGTTTAAAAAATTAATTAAAAACATTAAACGTCTTCAACCATAATAAGAAATTAGAAATGTTTGTGAGAAAGAAAAATAAAGGGAATATTCTATTTCTCTTTACACACTAAGTTATGAGTGTCTTAGTTGACAACCATTTATGACTAAGTAAAAAAGTAGTTATAAAAAAGATAATCCTCTGAAATTTTAAATTTGAATAAATTAAGATTACTATGTATCTTTAATCATATTTGTATGAGCAGGAATAGAAAATGAGTCCAAGGTATATGTACAAGCCTTAAAATTTTAAGACAAAATTAAACTAAAAACTATATGATAAACGTAAGCTATAATCATGATGTAATACTATATTCTATTCTGTATATTCTAACAGGAGTTGGAAAATAGAGGAACACCAGACTCTTTTACAAAGGTGGAGATGTACAAGAAATTAGTTTAATCACATTGGTATATATGTGTCATCACTATCATATGTAAAATATTGGAGAACCTCAATTGACAGCCTTAGGTCAAGTAATATAATGATCTATCCAACCTCGGCGGTACAAATCTACTACAAGCAGAGGACTTCTGCTCATGTCCCGTGGCGAGTGGTCGTGGCGTTGAAGATAAAGCAGAGAATTTAGGCTATTCCTATTCGTCTTCAACAATTTCAAGTGGCCGAATGTAGTTGTTGCGGTTTCCAAGCAAGAGGCACTCAGCAACTTCTATTGTCTCATAACGAACCCACTAATACCTTAAAGATAAAAAGTTTCTCAACGGAAAGAATGAATAGTTTATTTCAGATAGAGAGAACGCTAGTCTCTATTCTTGGGTATCTTCTGTTGAAATAGGCCTTCGATGAGCATTTAGTTATGGTGGAAAAGAAACGTTTCCCCCAAAGATTCTAAATGCATGATCTGGAAGTTTAGTTGATCCCGAAAAACAAAAATTGTTTGAAGAATTCATGTGAATGATAGGCTGATCAATTGAGTGAGGCAAAGGAATTGTGGAAGGCTACTAGCAAGACTCAGGTCTCTCTAGGCGCACTACTGGCAGGGTTCGTCTCATTATTTTAAATATATAAGGAGAATGATTAAGTCCAATTTAAATCTTAGGTCTCGTACTTTAGTATGAAGATTAGAAATAAGTTTAACCTCACGTGACTATGTGAGAAGTAGGGTGGCCATAACCTTCAATCATCTAAGGTTTTTTTTTTCTGTACCACTCCAACCCATGAATGGGTTCAGTATAAGGTTGAGACTGTACTTTTTCCAGCATAACGTTTGTGAAGGAAGGTGATTTGTCCTACATCACTCTCAACTGTCAAATTCCCCTCCCTTATTTTGGTTAACCATTTTATAGAGGCTGTGAGCCCTAGGTGGTTCCTAGATCCCATAGTTTTCCATCTCTAGCTGCTAACAGATTAAATAAAAGTCTTAGCACTCCTATCGACTTTTAGTAGCGAAATTACTTCTGACAAAAGATGAAGAAGGGGTGGATCTGTTACATAATCGTCAAGTAAGAATTGATGAGAAGCCACCCATCCATCGGAGAAAACCACACTAGATGAATGGAACCGGCAGAGGGTTATGAAAAGGGGCAGAATGTACTTCCTCCCCTTACTGGAAGCCACATGGATCCTTCCAAACTAGTAGGTTCTCACTGTTCCTCTCAAGGGATGGAACATTCCATACATAGGGAAATATCATCGATACCCTTTGAATCGATTTAAAATTATTTAAATAATAGGTAGAAATGTGATCAGTCGTCTTCAATCGACTTGGAAAACATCGACTAACACTCAAACCTATAAATGAGAAGTAGCTATTTATCAAAAATATTATTGCATGGAAAAATCGCATGAATAATAAACAGTCCTCAATTAATGAAAATATTTCAGGATTATTTCACGTGTAAAGGTGTAAGTACTCATAGGGGGAATATAAATCAAGTTTAAATTCATGAGGCCTAGCAATGATTTATGAGCATGAGTGTAAATCAACAAAATGCTTATAACTGAAATGTTTAATGGAGACACTTTTATAAATGTTTGTTTTATAAATATTGAGAGTGACAATATGGTTAGTATACTGTCACCCAGACGATATTAATTTTACTATTGATTTTACAAATTTATTTATAACTTTTTTATTTTCTTACTTTATTACTATAATATATTCACCTACTTCATGAACTTTTGTAAATATTTTTTCCTTTAATAATGATCCCATAAGATTACATAGATCTATCATATAGGATCCAGGACAATCCTGGTGCTCATCCAGCCTCTATGCTATGGATTACCCATAATAAGTGGAAAAATCTGATGGTTTAGCGTGATGTAGGACATATCACCTCCTTGCTCAACCCTTGTCCTTGAAACATTACAGTCTCCACCATGTACTGAACCCCTTACTCGTTCACGGGGTGTAGGGATACAGGTTTTTTTCCTAAGATTGCATATAAGCGACTTAGTATCTAAAAAATGTAAAAAGTACTTAAGTAGGGAAAATTAGGGGAGTTAAGTCTCTGAACTCTCCTATCATAAAGCTGTAGAGTATTTTTAATGTTTGGGAAACTCCACAATAAAATATTTGTAATTAACTGACTATTTCGTAAACCATTTGCATTCAGTTATAAATGGGCCAATAAATTTAATTGCAACAGTATATATTGGCATGAATAAATTTAAGAAAAAAATACAATATCGAAGTGTCTAAGCGGGCTTAGAAAGTATCGAACTGACACGTTCTTAAGAAATATTTACAGAACCAAATTTATTACAGTATCTTCCATAAAATTTAAACACTTATTATTAATTTTAGTTCTATATGATACGCTTAAATCAACACTGAAAAGGAAATCTGATGATGACAGATTGTTGAATAACTTCCAACCCATTCTGATAAAGGCACAGAAGGCTATTTCATAGCAAACACATATAATTTATCGGAAAATGTATTGAAAGGTGTTGGGTATTCCAAAACATCCATCTATATTGTAAATTATTGTACATTAAAAAATATGTAAATTAGTTCATAGAATATTTTTATATTGATTTAGATCGGGAGAGAGTAGAGTAAGCGAGGGAGAGAGAGGGGGTGTTATTGTTGCTATTAGTGCATCTTGTAAGAATTAGCGTACTTTAGCCAGTCTTGCTGTATCCAGAGCACTTGAAGTTGATGCCTCCACGGCCTTTGCGGATCGAGACTCTGCCAATTTGCCTGCTCGTGACGAAAATTACTTCGCCTCAGAAGACGGCAGTGCCGAATATTAACTTACTCAGTGAAATTAAAATATCATATCAGGTCAGACCTTTTATTTTCTCTCTCTCTCCCTCGATTAGGATTAATAGAACATTTTTTTTGCATTGTCACAAGATACATTTTTTTTTTTTTTACTATAATTATTTTCATAAGAAGATTTTTTTTTTTTTGTATTTTTACTATCAATAGAGTCTAACTAATTTGTAATTTTAAATGTATTTTGTTAAACTTATAGTGATAATGGAATTATTTCAGTTAAAATTCTTTTAAAAATAAAATATTTTCTGTTATTTGCTTATTGTATATTTTGTATGTTTTATTTTTGTTTGTTGCTTTATTATACTAATAGGAAACGGACAATATTATCGGCATTATTATTCGGGCGCTCGGGGAATTCACTTTCATTTATTTTCAGTGCACCCTGGCCCCATCATTTGGTCCTCCGGGCCGGATATTGTTCGTTTTTTTTAATATATTTTTTTATAGTATTTTATCCACCTTTTTTGATAAAAATGCCTCAATTAACGACAGAACAACGAGTTACAGCACTCAAACAGAAGATTTCAACTGGTTATAAAGATATCTCAGCCATGAGTAATGAAGCCAAAGCTGTTGAAACGGATAGAAGTAAATTCGATTCATTTAGGGGAAAATATAAAATGCTGGATTGTTTATTTAAGGACGTTGTTTTAGCATGGGAGCAGCTTTATGAATTATTGCTTTCAGAAGGAAAAGAAAGTACTTTTCCATATGAAGAAAAATATATGACTAAGATAAAATCTTATGTTAGTGACTGTCATTCGGTTTTTGAGAAAATTATGAATCCCGTTCCTTCCGCACTACCGAGACAAAATGAAACTACTTCTTTAGAATTTTCTACAAATTCATTTAACCGTGCTAGATTGCCTAAAATTCAAATACCTTCATTTAATGGGGATATTTTGTTATGGCCCCAGTTTCGAGATTTATTTATTTCGTTAGTACATGAGGAAGGAGGTATTAGCGCGGTAGAGAAATTTCACCATCTTATTAGCCGGCTTACTGGAGAGCCATTGCAAATAGTTTCGGCATTTCCTCTATCTGAACTAAACTATATCGAAGCGTGGAATGCATTGAAGAAGCGGTACGATAATAAAAGAGTACTTGGAGCGGCTTACATGCGAAAAATAAGACAGTTCAAACCACATAACGCCCAAGGTTCTACTCTTATTCATTTAAGGTCCTTCTTAAAAAATATAGCAGAGAATTTTTCGGCTATTAAGGCCCTTGATATAGAGAATGAAGCCGACTTTTTGAAACTTAACATTGCACTGGAAGCGTTACAGCCGGACATAAGGCAGCTTTATGAAGAGAAGCAACACGGACAAGAATTTCCCACTTATGAGTCGCTTGTCAGCTTTATTCATCAGAGATTCCAGATCCTCGAACTCTCGGAGGCCAATATAGCAACAGCTGCTCATGTAAAAACAAATCTTTACGCCGGGAATCGACCAAAAATATTAACCTCTTTCGATGACCAGACTTCTAAAATTCAACAGGGAAGGCAGAGATATACTTGTTTATATTGCAAACAAAATCATTTGCTTTTTAGGTGCTTTGCCTTTAAAGCACTCTCACCCAAAGAAAGGGCAGATGTAATTCGATAGGGCCACCTGTGCTTCAATTGCCTTCGGGATGGCCACACCGTGAACAAATGTACATCGAACTTCGTTTGCTCTCAATGTAAGAATAAGCACCATACCCTACTTCATGAAGCCATAAAATTAAGATTTCAAACTTCTTCCCCTGATCAAGCATCAGCTATTCAACCGAATAATAAGGAGACAGAGGGAGTTGTGGCTACGACAGCCGGTTGTAAAACCGTATTATTAGGAACAGCCATAGTTAATATTAAAAACTGGAAAGGGAATTTGGAACCAGTACGCATTGTGATAGATTCTGGATCACAATTTTCTATTATCACCGTGAGCTGCGCTCGTCGCCTTGGACTCACATGGTCCCCAAAAAAACGTCACGTGACAGGAGTTGGTCTTTCACATATAACGTCTTCAAAGGGCATTATTCGATGCCATATTTGTCCTCTTCAAAATGGAAAAGGCCTAGAAACTGTTGCTTTGGTTATGCCATCCATAACTTCGAATTTGCCTTCCACTCCATTGCCATCTTCACTTATTGAATATTTCCAAACGATTGACTTAGCTGATGACAAATTTTATCAACCTAGTCCAATTGAATTTTTACTGGGTGCCGATCTCTTTTTACAAATTTTGAGCAACGATCCTCCGTTAATGGTATCAGATCAATTTGGGACTTTGCCGACAATTTTCGGCCACATAGTGCTAGGGGTTCCATCTCTAGAATTTGAACCTGCCATAGCCACTTGCCTTAATCTAACTGAAACATCTAATGTAGATAATGAAGATGATGTGGATAATATACAGCTGAATTTGAGAAGATTTTGGGAACTAGAAGAACCACTACTTGCCAGTAATGCTGATCCCATTGAAAATATTTGCGAAGAACATTTCAAAAACAATATTCAACGATTAGCATGTGGGCGATACATGGTAGCCTTGCCGTTTCGTGAACCAAAACCACAGCTTACTTCTTACAAGAATTTAGCCTTGAGAAGATTTTATAATTTAGAATTTAAATTCTCCAAACAAGCATCATTGAAGACTCAGTATCATGAATTTATGAAGGAGTACATTGATCTCGGACATATGAAACCAGCAATTTCAGATTCTGCTTATATAATACCTCACCATGCGGTGTTTAAACAAATTTCGCCTGCTAATTCAGAAATGAAAATTAGAGTTGTTTTTGATGCTTCCATGCCATCATCGTCAGGATCCTTAAACGATAAATTACTAATAGGACCAAAATTACAACGCGATATAAGCACAATACTTTTAAACTTCCGATCTCACCAAATTGCATTCTGTACAGATATTGTTAAGATGTTTCGCCAAATTCAAGTAAGACCGCAAGATAGAAAGTTTCAGCATATTTTGTGGAGGTTTTCACCTGAGGAAGCAATAGAAACCTTTGAATTATGCACGTTAACCTATGGTCTTTCTTCATCCCCTTATCTAGCCTTGAGAGTTCTCAAGCAACTGTCAGAGGACGAAGGTGACAGATTTCCAAAGGCTAGCCGATTATTGACAGAAGACGTTTACGTTGACGATATAATTACGGGAGGTGATTCGCTAGATGAAGCCTTAGAACTAAAGTCACAATTAATTGCATTACTTAAAACAGGAGGATTTGAATTTCATAAATGGGCAAGCAATTGTGAACAGTTCTTAGAAACATTGCCTAGTGATTCAAGAGCTCAAGTAGGATTTCTTCCCACTGAAGCTTCAACTAAGGTTCTTGGAATGCTATGGGACTGCAAATCGGATTGTTTCTCATATGAAGTTGACCAGATAGAGTCTATAACTGAGGATAAAATCACCAAACGTACAATGCTCTCTACAATAGCACGTCTATTTGATACTCTTGGTTTCTTAGCACCCGTAATATTGTTTGCCAAAGCATTTTTGCAACAGCTCTGGGTATTAAACCTAAGTTGGGATGACACTCCTCCAAAAGAAATAACTGACAATTGGATGGCCTTCCTACGAGACTTGAGAACTGTAAACCAGATTAAAGTGCCACGTTGGATTCGAACAAACCATTGCAAGGCTCGAATTTTGGGTTTTTGCGACTCGTCCGTGAAGGGATTTGCAGCAGTAATATATTTACAAATTGTTGAATCAAATACGGGAGTGCATACCTTTTTGTTGAAGGCAAAAACAAAACTAGCACCTATTAAAACCATAAGCATACCCCGTCTTGAATTATGCGCCGCTTATTTACTAACGCAGCTAACCCTGTCAATTTCAGAGTTTATCGACCGCTACGAAATTGAAACCATTATGTTGTTTACTGATTCGACAATAGTTCTTAGCTGGCTGCTTAAGTTCCCTAATCAATTGAAAACTTATGTAGCAAATAGAGTAAGCTACATTCAGTCGAACACTAAGCAACAACAATGGTATCATGTTCCTTCTTTGGAAAATCCGGCAGATATTGCATCTCGAGGAACATTTACGACGCCTTTTAAGGAAAATACTTTATGGTGGAAAGGTCCATCTTGGATGAATAAGGAACCATTACAGCTGCCTAAAAGGCCAGACGTCTTGCAAGATCTTCCTGAACTTAAAATGGCCGTCTCATTACTAACTTCTCAAGGGCGAACTTTTGCACACTCTATCTTGACGAGGTTTTCTGATTATCGCACTACGGTAAGGGTTATGGCTTTTGTTTTCCGCTTTATAAAAAATTCCAAATCCGAACTCCATGAAAGGGAAACTAATGCGTTGTCAGTTCTCAGAATAGAAGAAGCAACAACTTATTTAATTAAAGAAACTCAACATCAATACTTTACTGAAGATTTTGATTTTAAAACCGAAACAAATATCTCCCATCGATTTAAGGCCCTTACTTGTTTCCAAGACAAATCTGGGCTTCTCAGGGTGGGCGGAAGATTGGCTCATGCACAATTACCAGATGAAACCAAACATCCTATCTTGCTACCACATTAGGCTCCTTTCACCACTCTTTTAATTAAACACATTCATCTTCAATACTATCATTTGGGACCAAAAGCGCTTCAATCCCATGTTCAAAAAAGGTTTTATATATTTCGAATTAGAAGCTTGGTAAAGAAGATAGTTTGGAGATGTCTGAGATGCTTTAGAATGAAGGCCAAACCCGAAAACCCTTTTATGGGTAACTTGCCATTATCTAGAGTGAACCAAGGACGCCCCTTTCTGATGGTTGGAATAGACTTTGCAGGTCCTTATGCAATCAAATTCAGTCATCGTAGAAACGCCCCAGTTACAAAGGCATATCTGTGCGTTTATGTGTGCATGGCGGTGAAGGCTGTGCATTTGGAATTAGTGTCTGCCCTGACAACTGAAGCATTTTTAGCATCGTTCGATCGGTTTGTCGCACGAAGGGGTCTGCCAACCCACATTTATTCTGACAATGGGACCAATTTCGTTGGAGCAGCTCGACATTTAAGAGAAATTATTATTGAATGGTATAGAAGGAAGGACAATATGGAAACACTAACCAACCATGCTTCTGGACAAGGCATACAGTGGCATTTCAATCCCCCAGGCTCTCCTCACTTTGGAGGACTTTGGGAGGCTGCAGTAAGATCAGCAAAGGCACATCTCCGAAAAACATTAGGTGACAGAACTTTCACCTTTGAAGAACTATCAACTATATTTTCCAAAATTGAAGCCATCCTTAATTCTAGACCACTTTGCACAATATCTGGAAATCCAGACGATTTCGATTATCTGACACCGGGGCATTTTCTAATTGGTTCATCATTAATTGCTTCACCAGAGAAAGAGGTGACTGAAATAGGTGGTAACATAAAATCGAGATGGCAGCTCATTCAGAACATTACTCAGACCTTTTGGAGACGGTGGAGTAATGAGTATATCCATCTGCTATATTCAAGACTAAAGTGGACAAAGATTTCTTCGAGGCCCAGAATAGGAGATTTGGTTTTGGTGAAGAACCCCAACATCATGCCTCTAAATTGGAATTTGGGCAGGATAGTAGAACTGCATCCTGGGGACGATGGTGTTGTAAGGGTTGCAACTATTAAATGTGCCGGTGGACATTTTAAAAGGACCATGCACAATCTTGTTCCCCTTCCAATGATTAACGATTCGGACGTAAAATCATAAAGATTTTAGGTGGGCGGAATGTTGGGTATTCCAAAACATCCATCTATATTGTAAATTATTGTACATTAAAAAATATGTAAATTAGTTCATAGAATATTTTTATATTGATTTAGATCGGGAGAGAGTAGAGTAAGCGAGGGAGAGAGAGGGGGTGTTTATTGTTGCTATTAGTGCATCTTGTAAGAATTAGCGTACTTTAGCCAGTCTTGCTGTATCCAGAGCACTTGAAGTTGATGCCTCCACGGCCTTTGCGGATCGAGACTCTGCCAATTTGCCTGCTCGTGACGAAAATTACTTCGCCTCAGAAGACGGCAGTGCCGAATATTAACTTACTCAGTGAAATTAAAATATCATATCAGGTCAGACCTTTTATTTTCTCTCTCTCTCCCTCGATTAGGATTAATAGAACATTTTTTTTGCATTGTCACAAGATACATTTTTTTTTTTTTTTACTATAATTATTTTCATAAGAAGATTTTTTTTTTTTTGTATTTTTACTATCAATAGAGTCTAACTAATTTGTAATTTTAAATGTATTTTGTTAAACTTATAGTGATAATGGAATTATTTCAGTTAAAATTCTTTTAAAAATAAAATATTTTCTGTTATTTGCTTATTGTATATTTTGTATGTTTTATTTTTGTTTGTTGCTTTATTATACTAATAGGAAACGGACAATATTATCGGCATTATTATTCGGGCGCTCGGGGAATTCACTTTCATTTATTTTCAGTGCACCCTGGCCCCATCAGAAAGGTATAATTAACCAATGTTGAAATAGCAAAATCAAATTGTGTGTCAATTACTGTAGTGGCTAACAAATCGACTAATATTTCTGTGTCATTATAATGTCGATTTAAATGCACGGAATGATGTGCATAATTTCGCCAACATAAAAGCGGGAGGAACAAATCAGAAAATCTGAGCATAAAACAAGGCCTCTTTCTTCACATTAAGCTCATGAAAAGAATACTCTCCTTGCTTTTATTCGGCCACAACAAACCTCATTTTAGAAGTTTTAGCATGAATTAACCATTCTTCCGACTTGGAACAATAATAAAGCAGAAATTATTGAATTAGTCATTGGTTATTGCCAATAAAATAAATCAAGGTGTATGCTATACAACACCCAATATGCAATTTCATTAAAAACTGTTAACAAGGGCTGAATAATAAATAATTCACCAATCGTTGTTATATTATTTTTCATAATATTGCATTATCTTTATATTTTCATTTGTAAGCAGAACTTTTCCATGCTATGCCCCATATGTATACCTTCAACTATATCCTAAGATATTTACAACTGTCGTCATTATCAGCATATCCTGTTAGCCTGCAATGATATCACTAATAGCCTATACGAAAATAATAATGCAGTAAACCTATTAAGACAACAATTAATTAGTATTCCGTTTATAAACAGAACACATTTTTTATTAAGGGTTTCCTCATATTGAAGTTTCTCTCAACCAGCCTACCAAAAAGTTGTTTAAGTTCCATTTTTATTTTTTTCTGTCTTATCTTCCTCTCTCTGGCCATGGCCATTCATGCTTGCCCTCAATTCCTTCTATCCACCTTTAACATAGTCTTAGTCACCAATGTCTTCCTTCGATCATTCCAAAATTAAATTAATAGGCATTTAAATCCAATTTTTCCCCCACTCTGCTTGTTTGGCATTTGACCTCTGATTTCGACATTAGTCATTCATTCTATACTAGACATCCTGTTAGCTGTTCTCCAATAGTCCATCTCAGTGGCAAGTAGCTTTTTTCTTAAAGCCACACTCCATATGTCTTCTCCATAGAGCAATATGCTTTCAATAAATGACTCTTAAATGGGCTGGTTGGTACCCTTTATTACATTTCTGCTCCAAAGCAACAGTTGATCATTCCTCATGCTTTGTAAGCTATATAAAGCTTTGGGGGTTGTACTTATTCTCTTATATATCTCTTATCTTCTGTATTCTTATACTTATCTCTGTTTCGGATATTCCTTTCCTTTTCATTACTCTTTGATCAAATATTTAAACATTTTTAACTTCTATCAATTATTAAAAAATTTATTAATCAGAACACTAACAAAATTACATTTATATTTTTCAAATACATATCAACGAACTTTTGTAAGCTTTAGCGAAGGGTTAAACGAAGGATTGGATGTCTATAATTATCCAAAGTTTTTGTGACACAAAGTAGGAGTTCAACTATCATTTATTAAAGAACTTCTAAAATTAAAGTTTCCCTCTTGTTTTTGTTTATTCAATGCTCGACTCAGATTGAACTGGGTTAAATATAAGAGGAATTTTCCGGTTCACTATAGCAGTAATGTGATTACAGTGGCGAACAGCTTGGAAGAGACAAAATGTGTTATAACGTTAAAAAATTGAACCTTTCAACAAAACAGTTTATAACCAGCTATTTAGGCGAAATGAAAACTAAGAGATAAATTTTCTCACATTTCAACGCATAAAATGGTGTTCAGTTTTTTCTTCTTCCGTTCCCAATCTTACTCTGTTACAATCTGCATTATTTATGTCCCTGAATCAGTTCATGAATAGTCCAAGCACCTATTTGGCTAGTTAACATACATGCATAGCAAACTCCTGCCACCCGGGGGAGGCTCATATGGAAACAGTCAACTGAAATTTGACTCGAGATCATTTGAATTCTAGGAGCTGTCACAAACATGTTCATACCATCGCATTTACTTTAAATTTAACAAGAAATTTTATATTAGTGTTATAATTACAATATATTTATAAGGAATTGATATCACATACATTTTTCATAAACTACATAAACACGAATTAAATTACGTTTATTTATTTAATGAGACAGTTAGAAACACGAAATTAATTAAGCATAAAATCAACATTGGAGCACGTACCGGTGGAAGCTCATCCCCCTTCTATCTGAAAGGCCAATTATCCATTGTAATTAATATAGTTAAAGTTGATCCGTCTTGTGAGGATGATTATGTTGTAGAGAAAAGAATCTTTCGAATTGGAGCAGACCTCTCCGGACACATAATAACTAACTGCGGTGTAAGATTGTGATGGATTATTTTTTCTTTTACAGAGAAGCAAGGAATGTCCTGCTGTAGACTCCAAATCGGATACTTATTAGTACCAGCTAATTGGGTAAGACGAGCACTTCAACATTTCAGCTAGATCTGATTGTTCTTTGGAAAGCGTGTTTAGCCCTTGATGAATAAGCTAAGGAACTTGTCCTGTCAATCAATGGATGCAACGCAAAGGATTAGAGAATTGAAAGAGGGTCGAGGAGTGGAATATGAACTGCTTGGGGCAAGTCCCTACATATTTGAGATAATGAAAAGCTCTGCGTATCTAAGTATAGTGATAAAAAAATGTTAAAAAAATGTTAAATGTTAAAAAAAAAAATCACCAAACAATGTAGGTATATATCTGTCAAACAACAATCAACATTTCACAGGCGTAGTTTTCATCTGATCTGATGATGCCAAGTTTCTGATATTTAAACGAGAAATAAAGATTCAGGAATCATTCCTCATCTTGTATCGCTCTAAAGTCTCTGGAGTGTAAGCAAGAACAAACTACTGATATTGGGTCATAATCGTTTCTTTATTTTCATATGATTTACTGCCGTTCAAATTATTTTTATAATCAACCACACTTGCTTGTTCTTACAGGTTTCTAAACTAATCTAACCAGAGTAGCATCATCGGTCTATCATAGATCATCTTTCAACGAGGTAGGTTAAATTCAACTCGAGGTCCTAAGCAATTTTTTAAAAATGTCCATCTCCCGGCGCAGATGTCTTAATCATGAAGCATCATCTTATAATTTAATATGAATAAACTGCGCAAATGATAAGTCTTGTTATGTATAGTATGAATTCAATATAGTTCTATAGCAACAGCACTGGTGACTTAAAATAAAATACATATTCAACAAAAATGTAAGCGTCCTTAGTGCATTAATTTCTTGTTTTTTACTACAAAAATATGAAAATAATGTTTTAAATATTTTACCACACGTTCCAATTACTACAAATGTATTTTATTTTTAAGAGCGTACAACAATAGCTAGCAGGTTCCTCTCTAGGCAAACAAAGCTGCTGATCTACAAAACCCTGATTCTGTACTCTCATATGGCTCAGCGGTCTGGGATCTAACAAAGGCAGACGAGGAACGGCTCTTAGTTTTTGAGAGGACAATCCTGAGGATGATTTTCGGACCAACAAAAGTCGGCGGAATATGGAGAATACGGTAAAACAGAGAGATATAATACCTCTATAAAACCTCAGATGTTGTCAGGACAATCAAACTTGGCCGACTACGACTTGGTCAACTTGGTCACGTGGCACGGATGGAGGAAACTCGGATTTCTAAAAGATCCTCACAGAAGCAATCCATGGCAAACGGAGTGTAGGGAGAGCAAACGTGAGGTGGATGGAAGCTGTAGCGGAGGATGCACGTACCCTTCTTAATGCTAGAATCTGGAGAGATGCTGCGCAGAATAGAGCTGATTGGCGGAGAATGCTGGAGCGGTCCCAGACTCGGTGACGAGTTGTTGCGCTGGATATTATTATTATTACAATAAAAAATATAAATATTCCTTCCTCAGTTAAACATACTACTCTAAAAAGTCAAATATTATGGAGCTTGGGATTTTTTTTTTTAGAATGAAGAAAAAGAATAAGCCCGAAATCTGCCCTTTCTTTATTTTCAATAGGAATGTATGTATTATACAACGGAAAGACATCTACAATTCAAATTGCATAAGATCCCAGTCATTGTATTATGATTGCATGAAGTTATTGTGCTATCATTATTTTATAGTCGCCAAACAAATTGTCTTCCTTATTCGTTCTTTGTACTTTATAGATAGCGGAATTTAAAAGCGAAATAGACTTGTTGGCTTTTTTAACAATGAATAAATGTTTTTGATGAATTTATAAGCATGCAATGTTAAAGTTACTCTGCAGTGTGCTGAAAATAAAAACAATAAAACCAAAATGTGTTTTTATTAAAAAAAGATTAATTAGAATTATTATTAAATACTGTTAATCGGTAAGGCTATGATAATTTCAACATAATATTGTTGTTTTATGGCTTAAATAAATTTGAGTTAACAAACGAGGCACCTATGCATAACAGGATGATTGGTTTCAAAATTTCTCAGTCAATGATTCTTAGTTTTCAAATTTGAGTTCGAGTGTTAAAAACGTAGTAACTAGGATCACATAGTTCTTCCTTATAAATTGTACATTCTAATAAGAGGTAGAATAAGAAGATAGTATCTCATTATTACTTTTTTTTAACTTGTACCTGAACTTAATCATCGTTTGACCTTAGCTTGACTTTAAAAGTTTATATAACTTCCTAAAGTATAAAGTTTTAAGTATTACAATAGCTCGGACCCATTGATACATACATGGTTTACCCACAAATTAATACTTTTGAATCATATAAGTTCACCTTTACCCAAATACAAGGTTTATTACAAGAATTTTTCCTATTTTAATGTAGTGTCGACTCATAGCCATATTTTTTATTTTACCTTTATTACAATGTTCAGTATGATAATTACCTACTTTATTATTCTGTATGATTACTATTCTGTTATTTTTATGTACTATTATTTTTGTAAAACTTCTAACCAAACTCTCCCTGTTTTTTACTAATTTAATAATCAGAAATAAATAAATTAAATTCTATAGTAAGACAATAACAAATATTTTATGAGTAATAGTTCAAAAATTTGTCTTTTAAAATTTTATCATTAATCTGTCAACGGTTTTAAATGTTCTTTTTGAAATGAGGAGATTATTAATAGGTAAGTACTAAGTGCTCAGTGCTACTTAACAATTCAACTAAATTTATAATGGATTAAATTAATATTATATAATTGTAATATTAATTGTATAACATAATTGTAATAGTTAAGAAAAATAGTACTAGAAGCGGGTTAGCTAAATGGTAGAGCGCAGGTTTGCCGTGCGAAATGTAGTGGGTTCAAATCCGACTGTGGTATTTAATATACTTTATTATCTCTAATTAATCTTCTATAAAATACATCTATTTAATCTATTGATTGCCGGAGATGGATCCTGTGGGAACTGGGACACTCCCAAGAATTACCCAGTCTTTATAAAATAGGTACACTTATTAAGGGAAAATTTGGCAATTTAGCGTGATTTCGGAGAAATCACTCCCTGCACAATCCTTTCTTAGAAACAGTGCCGTCTCTATCAATTACTGAACCCAAAATTCTAATTGTAATTATAATAGTTGTAACAGACATAAATTATAAATCAGTGCTTACAAGATTATGCGACTATGTGAATAGTCAACAAGCAAACAAAAATTCAAGGCTATTATATTATTAATTTGTTTTGATGATAATTTCTAAACAATTGCTCCAATGGAATCCTATTCACCTAAAGCCTCTTTAACATATGACCTACCATTCACATAATTACAAACTGTCATGTAAAATAACAGATCGATCCCTCATCATCCTGAATGCATTCATCCTAAACAAAGAGGAGCCATTGAAATGAGTTTCTATCGGACGTCTGGGACCAATAGCTAATATTGGTATTTGTCCTATTGTCAACAATGCTTTGATGGCAGATTGTAAACCAAGTACTGCAAAGAAACCGTTTATTTTTATGATAAACTGTAATAAATAATAATAAGTATAAATTGTTGAAAACCATGAGTAAATCGTTTTGTATTTATGTGTTCTTTGACTTATGTTTCTCTTTGACCTATGTGTTCACCTTACTTAACGCTATATCTGGCTTCTTCTGTGACGTAATTCATTAGAGGCTATGCCATGGGTCAAACAAAAACGAGATATTCCAATATTAAAAAAAATATATTGTTTTGTAGTTTTACACATTTGAATATACTCATTTGTAGATCCCTTGTGATGTCAAATATTCAAAACGAGCGGCTGCGATGTTGTCCTCACTTGCAAACAAAGCAATGATCTCATTTTCAAAATAGTGCTATAGGGTGCCACACTGAGATTGCAACTGAGGATCATCAAGGTAAAGTAGTACTATATGGCTATAAATACAGACGAGAAAAAAAAATGTTCTGAATACTTTTTTAACTTTAATAGTTGATCTTTAAGATATTATGTGCTGAATATAAATCTGGCCTTAGTTTTTTTGTATCACCCATAGTTTTCCAGCAATATGCTTTGTATTATATAGTATAAACCCCTATACGGTATCCGGGAAATTAATGAAACAGTATGTTACATCAAAATCACGGTTTGTATTTACAGTGGCTACTTAAAACAGTGATATAACGTGCTAATACAGGTTTCAATTGTCAACTGAAATTGGTCTTTCTCTTTTTTTCTTTGAATCTTCATGTGTAGCTTTTTTACGTTGAGTCGCTTGTTGAACTCTTCTCGGTGAAGTGACCAACAATAGTCCTTCATCATGTTGGTGTTCCAGCGGCTATGGTAGCGTTTTTCAATCACTTAAACGTCCTGGCGAAAACGCTCACCTTGCTCCTCATTAACATATCCCAAATTGTTCGGGAAGTAATCAAGGTGGCTGTTCAAATAGTGAACTTTCAGGCTCATTAGACATTCTAACTTTTAAAACCTTTATAACATGTTAGCTACAATAGTAACCTAAAGTTTCTAGTTTTCATAGTTGTCTTTCATATGTGCAGAATGACCAACAGGAATAGATGCGTACATGTTACCATTTGTGGAATAAAACAACCCTTTAACTAGATTTCGATGAATCAATAAACAACCTCCAGTCTTCCTTTTTCTATAAAATACCAAACTCATTCATCACACTGGGAATGTCTGAGCAGTTCACTAAATCACCTTCACGTTCTTGGAAAATTGTTGCTCTCTCTTCCTGTACACATAAATGCCGGTTCCAACCGCCAACAAGTTCTTTTCTTTTAGTCTAGAGCCTTCAGCTTTATCTTTCGTTAATACAAGATCCCTAACCAAGTCGTTAAGCTCGATTAGAGTAAACAGTTTAGTCTCTACATTTCCTGTAAAATATTGGAATTCTTCATTATCTTGTTCGTCTAACTCCGATTTTACATCAGATAATCAGATCCGTTGGAATAGAATTTAAATCATTTGGTGGTTCAGGGACCGGTAAATCTACACCGTGCCCTATTGGTCGGATGGTTAGTAATATCGACACTGCAAAAGTAGCAATCATCGGAATGATTTCTTGACTCCCGCCATATGATAGTAACAGCTCATTTAAAGGGTGTTTTCTCCTTTTGCGACCATTTTCTTAGATCTTCGACACATCCGTAACATACCTTATGCGGGGCTCAATATTTATCCTGTTCACCAAGTTTAGTTCCAAAGTATGATAGATAAACCTTTTTGACAAAGTCTGTGATGTTTCTTTGGTGTATTTTAATCACAAACTCACCAAAAATATAACAAAAACTGTCAGCAGAGTTTTTACAACCGCGATTAGACATTGTACTGAGCGCATGTACAGGAAACTTGAAAGTGAGGTTAGGTTGACAGTAAACAAAACATCAGCTGTTAACAGAAAAAAAGAATCAACCTTTTTCGGCCAGCAAATGTGTGTCAGCAGTGCAACCAACTTCATCCACTCCAATAGACCTATTTTTCATTTATTTATTTTAAATATTAAGGCTGTTCAATTCTTTAAAAATCGCCTAATTTAATAAATTTAACTATAAAATTAGAAGAAATTGTGGGTGATACAGCTTTTTTAATATCATGTTTGGATTCAGAACCCTAAAAACTATAAGATTAAGGTATTTTCACTACAAAAGCTTTTTCATGTTTCAAAAGTTTTTTTTTTTACTGTGTTATCAATTATAATACACATCCCTCTCTTTTGTAACTTTGTGGTTTCGTGTTTGAGCGACTGGTATTGAAAATAGTAAAGCATAAATCAACATTTTTTAGATCCATTAAAATAACTTCATTTTCAATAAATAATTCATAGATCATGGTGACAGAGAGAGAACATGCCTACTAACAAAATGCTGTTTTTCGTAATATGTGAAAAGGCATTGAAAGACCATTCCACCTTTCTAAATATTACAAAAGATGTTTACCTTGACTTGTTCTTGATTTGCAGTAACCAGAATATTGAAAGCGTTGTCCTTTATGTAATAAAGCAAGGCTTATGTCAATGGTAAAAGTTAAAATGTTTAAAAAAAAATTATCAATATTTGGATTATTCGACTTCCCGCATTTAGTGAGTCAAATATAAAGTGAGTCTTTAACAAAATACTTTTTATGTGAACCATATTTTTTCCTCTAATGTTCACGGGATTGCAACCTTGGAATTTTTAAAGTGAGTAAAAAATCCTTGGTTATGTCATCGAAGCAGAAGTAAAACGGTGGTGGCGTGCCTGAGCGATGTAAGATACTCGTTAAATACCTCAATCCTAATTATATCTGGATAGAAAAAAATTAGGGCTTCTACTGTAGCATCGTCTAATTAGCCATAGCCGTATAAAGTGACGTTTAATAAGTAAACAAGCAATAAAAGAGTAATTTTTTAGTGTAATTAAACATGTCTATATTATTACTAATCATCAGTGTGCGTGATATAAATCGAATAAGAATATCTATATAAATAAAGCAGAAGTTATGAGAAGAAATGGCATGACATAACAAGTGATATTATCAAAATGTATAAGAACAGACTGAGAGGGATCTGTAACAGGAATCTGTCGTGAGCACTTAGAGTTGACTCTAGCCAACCGAGGGAAGGCATTTCTTTCTCATCCACGACCAAACAGGCCTTTTTCACTCCATTTGTGCTAAACTTCTTCCATCTCTTTCTGTTCCAGGAACAATTTGAGGATATATTAAATCGTAAGCTATGATATTTCTGTCTACAGGTAGCGGAGTGGCTAAGTTGTGGAACACTCTTATATTTTTGCCATGTTGTTGCCATACCGAAAATCCTGGTTCGATTCCCGCTGCTGGCAAGACTTTTAATTTGTCGTTAATTAGAAACATTACAGTCTCTACCATGCACTGAATCTCAGTTGTAGTGGCACAAGGTTTTTTATTTCTATCTACAGCATCGTAAAAAAACAACCAAAAACTGTACCCCTTCAACCAGTGGAAGGTCATGGTTTCAGTACGTGGTAAGGACTGTACAAATTCTTAGACAATGGTATTGCAAGAAGGTGATTTTCTCTAGATCATGCTCATATTTTCCTCCTAATTTTGGGTACCTACATTAATGAGGCTGGGTGAGCCCCAGGGGCCCTATATCCCATAGGATACATCGCCGTCCGTTGTCAGATAAAATAAAACTATGCCAGTGAGGGTGAAAATGAACCTAGGCCTTCCGTACAGCAACTGAGTGCTATACCACTCAGCCACGCCGTTCCTATGGACCTAAATATTATTAACCCTCTGCCCGGAATGTTCAGTCCGGAGACAGTCATTGGGACGTTGGGTGGTTTACCACCCGACATCTGACAAATGATCACATGATCGAAAATATTTCTATGTTTCTACTCTTAAATATATTTTGAATAATCTAATATTTTGGGATGCCAGAGTAATCATTTATGATGATTACCCAAATTATTATTTCTAACTTTAGTCTTAATTGGATTATTTTCCAGAGGTCTGTACTTGTGTTTACTAATTTACTCAATCTTTAAACCTTCAATATATTATTCATTAATAAATAGTGTATTTGGGATATATAAGCACCAAAAGATAAGTAGGACGAAGTTTATTTATTCAATTTAAAATAAGATTAATGATTCCATACATATCTTTTCAGAGGTACACTTAATGATTCAGTTATAGATATTGATATAGTCGATTGACATAAAATACATTACATGAATTAAATTATTACTCATCTGTTAGCAAAGGTAGGTTAGGTCGATCTTCGTCTGGCCACGTCCGGGTTCCTTTCCTTATTTCTTCCCAGTCACCTTGACCATAAGGACATTTTACCTGCCTGACCTGCTCCATGTAAATCACCATTGCTCTTTGTGCAAAAACCCGATCACTTCCATGATTGCCGCCCGGCCTCATTTCCTTGATTGCAACCCTGCCTCACTTTTATGGTGCCCCCCCGTACAATACATAGAAATATATATATATATATATATATATATATATATATATATATATATATATATTTATTTATTATTGTAAATAAAATTTGGATGGTGAAATAAGAAAAAAGTAATCTAATGATAATAATTGTTTCAATTATGAAACTTTTACACCGATACTAAATTTGCTCCTTCTTCTGTATCCACTTCACAGGATGGGCACATTATGACTTTGTTTTCTCCACATAAACATTTTGCACACTTTTTACAAAAGGAATATCCTTTTCTATCTTTTTCGTCTATGCAAAATTCGCATCTTCGAGGTTTTCCTGTCAAAGGTACTTTTACGGGTATATCTTCTTTTATTCCTAGAAGCTCTCTGATACACATATTAAGTCCTCGAGGAATGTGCTTATTCAACGCTCTTCTATTCATATGTTCTAGAGTCAAAGAGCATGTGCTTTCAGGAATGTTGATCTTTCTCTAGAAGCAAATCTGTCTTTCCCACTGTTCCACTTATACAGCACGAGGACATTGACACCAGCAAAATCTAGCATACCATAGAAGTTTCTGAGTGGCCACCGTTTAGTTTTTCTCTTGGTGGTTTTTACCTTGCACAACATTTCAAAAGTGTCGAAACCCCCCTTGGTCATATTACACACAAGCATATTGTCAGGTTGGTTGAAAAATTGTGCATTTAAAAAGGTGCAGGTGATTTTTGAAGCATTGAAGTTTTTCTGCAAGTTCTATGGAACTAAACCAATTGTCAGTAGTAACATTTCGGTTTGTTCCTTTTACACATTTCGTAAGCTCTAGCACATATCGTGTTGGAACAGATACATCAGTATTTTCTTTATTTCTTTTCCTATGTAAGGAATACCATTTATAAAACAAAATGTTTTAGTGTTGCACATTGATAACACTTTCAGACCATATTTAACAGGTTTTTTTGGCCAAAATATTTTGAACCTGCACCTTCCCCTAAAGCTCAAGAGAGTTTCATCAACTGTCAAATATTCAGAAGGGGAATAATATGAAAAAAAATTACTATTAAATGCGTCCCACATATTTCTAAAAGCTGCAAATTTATCACACGCTTGCCTAGACTCTCTTGTTGTTTTAGAGTCAAATCGTTAGTTCGTGATCAAAACATCAAACCTTTTTTGAGACATTGAACGACGGAATAGAAGAGGTCCATAAATTTTAGAATAAATCTCTTCTGTACTCAGTCCAGACTGCTTTAAGGTGCCTCACATGTATAATAAACCCACCAGAACGCGGATTTCGATTTCATCTGTCGATTTTGCTGACCTATTTTCATTTTGGAAATTTTCATTCCTTCTCTCATTAGTGAAACAGACTATTCTTTTCACCATTTCGTCATCAATAAATAATGACCACAGATCAAGTGGATCCTTAAGCCCTTTTGCCCTGCCTCTAGGCCCGGTAAGGTGGGTTATGATATTTCTCTTCGTGATTCTTGAAAACTTCGAGTGCAGTGGTTTGTCCGTCCAAATAGTCATGTTATCTCTAAAACAAGATTACGCTCATGAATAGCTTCTTCCTGATCTATATATTCACAAGAGTCTGCAATAACTTCATCACGCTCTATGTTAAAGCAACAATATTATTTTAAAAGTAATTTCATTTTAATATTTGTATGTACATCTTCTCTTTTAACTTATTGCCAGTTTTAACTCATTTTATTTTATATTGTATAAAATTTATGTGCGTAAATGGTCGGCCTGAGAACTCGTTATGGCATATGTCACGTAACCAGGCCGCCCAAAGCCAATCAGGTACGAGAGCTGTGAAGGGTGGGACCTCTTCTCGGCTCACTTTAGCAGCATGCTACTTTCCTTCCAAACATCTCCATACGATACCGAGGGCACATCAGGGCGAGAAGAGGGCACATACTTTACTAGCCCTGGCTTCACAATAGTCTCCACTGGTCTGTACTTATATCACTATATCTGTTCTTATTCTGACGCAATATAAGCTCTAAATTTATCATATATATTGTCGGGCACCATTTTCTGTTGTCTGTATTTTCTTCAATTTTTGGGGCAATCCCATAACACCAAGCAACGGTGTTCATTCTCTTTCTGGAGGACGCATCCGTCGGCACCAAGTGTCACGGAGATAAGAAAGACAGACACAGGAGGGATGCCCAGCCTATTATGTGATATTAAAAAATAAATAAATTGTACCTTATTCACAATAATGCCTTTTTTTTCTCAAATTTACCCTTAGCCCGCTACCTCCAGCAAACGCATTCTTTTCAGGACAGAATCAGTTTTTTAATACTAAAGACTATCATGCCTGAACACTCTACTTCACTGTTATTTAAAATTTTATCTTCCAGTTCCGAACCAGTCACCACTTCTTTCTTCATTTGACTCTTCTTCTTGGCGTTTATATTCCTTCCAGAACTCTTCAGAAATCATAAAAATACCATTTGTGGACATTTTGTAAATCGTTAAGAGAAAATAAAAACTTTGCCACATCAAACCGATTAGAAAAAAAGGTAAAATTTATAGGAACGTCAGATGAGAATCCACCCAAAACTAGGAAACTGAATAAAACTGTTTTTTCTTAGAAACAGAGAGATACGGGTGACTCACCTGATCTGCTCTTGCGGAAGTGGAAGGTTGACTAAAAGGGTATTTAGGGGTTAGAAGCAAATATAAAATACAGAGCGCTAATAGTAAACAACAATATGGCGACCGGGTGGTATTCCGGGCAGAGGGTTAAATTAATATTTTGTCAAATAAAGTATAAATAAGATAATGAGAAAATAAAAATTATCTTATTCGCATGGTCTTAAAATGATGTTAAATATTCTAAATGCAGCTTAAACATACATATTTCTGAACTATCGTATAGCTCTTATCAGAACATTTGGCTGCTATTTAGATATTTTTGAAATTAAAATTTGTGGATTTGTGATCCTTAATTAGCTACAAATCATTTTAGGTTAAGCTTTACGGCCATAAGTTGAATCATAAAAAATTAACGTTAAAATTCAACATAAACCCCGAACGGTAAATTTCAGATACGACAGTTTGACTTTGGATTGACGACATTGTTTCCGAAACATTCTGAAGTAAATATTTAGGATTTAAAATGATTAAATGCTCCATTAATTTTTTTACAACCTTTATAAATCTAACAATGGGAGTTTTACTATCTATCAGATGTGTTAATTTTATATAGATCGTATCAAATACTGGCAAATTCAGATAATTATCGCGTTCCTAAACGTAGTTACATTTTTTTTTGTTTAATGGCTTATCCACAGAATGAATCTAGGACCTCCGCATTTTCCTAAGCTATGTTACTCTCAATATTGGTTACATATTGGGCAACCCTTCATCCGAATTAATAATCACTTATTATCTACACACACTATACATAAAATAATCATAAATCATAATATAAGTATGTAAGATTAAATAGAAAGGTAGATACTTATTATTTATGTTAATATGATTAATAGTAACTATACAACTGATTAAACAATTAGGATTGTTTTCCAAAACAACAAGTTAATATGAGAAAGGAATGGAAGAAACATCGGAATTAACATAAAGAACCTTTACTTAATCTCTGATAACGGAATTGTCGGATAATTAATATAAAAAAAGGAAACTTAATGAGGAGATAATAAATGAACATGGACTTAGTAGATTCCACGGCTATCGGCTGAATTTATGGAGCGCTGATTTTGCCCTAGAGGAACCTGTTCGAAATTCCTAAAACACCCCGTTCATTGTTTGTCATGGGGCCCAAGAGAATCTGTAGGCCTGGGTTCCATGTTGAATTCATTATCAGGTCATTTGCTTAGATTTACCCTATTAATAATCATCGCTGATAGAGCATTAATATATCTACAATATGCAACTAGAAAGCAAAATAAAATATAAACATAATTCCGAATTTTAACTGAATGTTTGATGAAATGTTTGATTTATATTGCAGAACGTACAATGCAGATTGTAGAACGTAACACCCTAGTAGTTCAAAATTTTAAAAAGGTATAACTGACTGTACTTAGATATATCATGATTTAGTTCAACATAAACTAAAATTATTAATATTTAAAATACAAACTGTAAATAATATCCAGTAATTATATTACCACTCAATAAAATTAAAATAAGTTACCAATTATTTAATCAATGTACCTATGTGCATAATATACATTGGATGGGAAAGTTTAAAACATCCATCAATATAGAATTTATGAAATCTCAGTATATTATAAATAAATTTTAAAAAAGTACGATATCACTTCAGGTTATCCGAAATATTATGATATACATAACTTTAATCTTTTTATCGATGAATCCATAATAATCGTCCCAAAATTGTATTTTTTTTCGGATAACGATCGTATAAAAATAAAATAGCCTGTAAAAATTTTAAATTGGTAGTTGAGGTTTTTTAAAAACTCTTAAAGTATACAATCGTGTAGGCCCTAATAAAGATCCAATGAGGATTTACTCATTAAGTAAGTAAAGAACAGGTAGACATTATTTATGTATCAATAATTCATCTTTGCTGAAATTCAAGAAATTTTGAAATTGTAATGGATTCCCAATAACTTAAATTAATTTAGAAGATGATTAATTTGAATCAACCTGGAATGAGTTAGTTCAAAATAGATAGATTAATTGATGTTTTTTAATTATACGGCAGTATATTATATTGTTGTATTGAATTATATAATAGAATTTTATATATATATATATATATATATATATATATATATATATATATATTAATAATAATATTATGTATTATTCCATTTAAAATACTAGTCGGTGAAGACTGAACATCAGCATAAATTTTGTACTTTGCAAAGGTAATATAATAAAGTCGGGCCAGAGACGGCACGCAGTCAACACCTCTCTCCTTACTTCATTTGCTCTTTCATTTTCTCTCCATCTTTTTTCTCTTCAATTAAGCGGTCAAATTGGTTAGAAGTGTTAAAGTGTTTAAATATCATTGGACTAACTGTTTACAAGTGAGTCGAGAGTAGATACAGAGCTAATCCTAGAGCTACAGAGGATTATAGTACGCTGGGACCTAAAAATAATAGAATCATACAAGCGTGAGTCATTATTATATTTTTTCATTTTATCAAATAAATAAATTAAAATGGCCCAATGTTCAATCTGCAAATCAAATGTGACTAGAGATGACAAAAATAATTTATCATATTTTAAATGTCGCATGATTTTTCACGGTCGATGCGTCAATATCGACGATAAGGAATTAGAGGCCGCGAAAAATAAAAAAAATTGGGTCTGCAATAATTGTGACCAATTGAAAAAATCTGGCCTTCAGGAAAAAAAAAACCAGCCCCACCAGAAGTCCTGTGAAGGAAGTATCGGAGCCCTCCGCAAGTGATATTCTAGTGGCGGTAAACAAAATGAATACAGAGTTCACATCACTAAAAGCATCATTAGACAAATATGGTGAGCTCAGTTTCGAGCTCAATGACCGGCTTTCTAAAATTGAGAACCACCTCGAAGGACAGGCCAAATTCATCGAGGACCTGACATCAGAAAACAAGGCCCTCAAAACTAAGGTGGGTGACTTGGAGGTCCGCCTTAATAAGGCGGAACCAGGCCTTTTATGCAGGTCCTTAGAGATCCGTGGCATTCCAGTCCGATCATGAGAAACCCCCGCAGCACTGGTGGTTAATGTCGGAGCGAGTCTTGGGCTGAAGGTGGCGGTTGAAGACCTTGACTTCGTTGAGCGTCGCAGGCCGCGGAAGGACGACCCACGACCACCACCAGTTATCGCCAGGTTTGTCCGGCAGTCTTTGCGTGACGACCTAGTTGAGCACCGGAAGGTAAAAAGGGACTTTTCAACCCGGGACATTGGCTGGGAGGAGAACGATTTCCACCGGATTTACCTGGGGGAAGAAATGTCTCCAGCCAACAGACGTCTGTACTGGTTGGCCCGACAGAAGAGAGCGGCTGGGAAGCTAAAGTACGTCTGGTTCGCCGGAGGTAGAGTGCGGTGCCGGAAGGATGACGATCATCCTGTCATTTATATCGACCATCCATCCGACTTAGATGTGTACTGCTGACCCTGTGGCACCCGTCCGCTGTTTATTGGCTTCTCGTTGGATCTTCCACTGGTTCTCAATTACAATTTTACTTTTTTTATCTACTAATATTTATTTTTTTTTAGATTATGCTATATTTTTTCCTTTTAATACTTCAAATTTTACAACACAATCGGCGAACTTTGGACTTATTGTAATTTTAAATACCCAAACTGTAATTTTTAATTTTTACATAAGTTCATCCATTAAAATACTCTTTATTTCAGCATCTTTCCATCTCATTCTGATAATTCATCGATTACCAAATCCAAATGTCTAATCTCCTGATCTCCTGTCAAGTTAATTCCCAATCCCTGCCTGCCCATTTTGACGAATTTCAAGAATATTTCACCCACAATTTTTATCATATTATCGCAGTATCTGAAACTCGGCTTAAACCACATATTCCTTCCTCCTGCATCACCCTACCTGACTACACGTTTCTCCGCCATGACCGAGATAACCGGACTGGTGGAGGATTAGGTCTTTATGTCCATCAAACCCTAAAAGCCCGAATCCTCGAATCCTCTGTTCCATCCGAAGTCCCTCATATTGAATTCCTTCTCTCCGAAATTTCCTGTAATGGACAACCGATCCTATACGTAGTTGTATACCGGCCTCCTTTAGTCCCTTTTGACTCTTCCCTTGAATCTATCCTTTACAACTATATTCCCTTCTATAACCATATAATTATTTCTGGCGATTTCAACACCAATCTCCTTGTTAAAACAAATGACACACTATACCTGGAAAATCTCTTCCACTCCCTAAATCTCTCCATTGTTCCGTTTTCTCCTACCCATCATACCCACCGATCAGACACATGGTTAGATCTGTATGTCATCGATTCTCCTCAGAATCTATTCTCTTCTTCTCAATTGCCCGTCCCATTTCTTTCTTTCCATGGCCTAATCCAAATCACATATAATATCCAAACTCCGTACACACTATCTAAAACCATTACCTTCCGCGACCTTGATGCTATTAGTCGTAAAAACATCTTTCCTTCCCTTGAATCCCTGAATTGGGGTGATATCTATTCCTGTCCCACCACTGATTCAATGGTTGACACACTCACTTCCTATCTTCTTAGTATCCTGGATACCCATGCTCCTCTCAAAACTACAACCCTCCGTCTATTAACAGCTCCTTGGATGGATCAAAATATAAAAGAACTGCAGAGGAAGCGCGACGCAGCTCGCTTACGGTACAGACGGACAAAACGGACCGACGATTTTCAAGCGTTTAGGACTCTTCGCAACTTAACGCAATCTACAATAAGGCAGGCGAAATCCAAGTACTTCCATGAAGCCCTTTCCTCCGCGCCCGATCCTAAATCCAAATGGGTAATCCTTCGGAAACTCTCACTTTATAAATCCCCTTCCCCAGTAGTCTTTCCGGTCTCACCTGATGAACTGAACACCCATTTTTTGTCTTTCTCTTCTAACTCACGATATACTTCTCCTACTTTCCCATTAGCACCATCATTCAACCACAACAACTTTTATTTCTCCGACATTTCACCCACTGACCTTCTTTCCTCCCTATTGAAATCCCACTCCAATTCCATCGGTTCTGACGGCAATCCCGTCAAACTGTTAAAAACATGCATCCCCGAAATTCTACCTGCCCTTCTGTACATTTACAATTTTTCCCTACAAAATGCAGTTTTCCCTTCCTTCTGGAAAAAAGTAATAGTCCATCCTATTAACAAATCACCCAATCCATCAAACCCAAATGATTTCCGGCCTATTTCTATACTCTCTAACCTTTCCAAACCCCTCGAAAGAATAGTTCAATCCCAAATGTCAAATTTCCTGGAACAGTCCCAACTCCTTGATCCACTTCAATCAGGCTTCCGTCCTGGCCTTTCCACACAATCTGCCCTCGTTAAAATCACCACTGACATACATACTGCTATGGACGAAAAAAAACTGACAGTACTAATTCTACTTGACTTTTCAAAAGCGTTCGATTCACTGAACCATTCCATCCTCTTCTCTAAACTAAAATCTCTTTTATTTTCCAACAGTTCCATACTCTGGGTCCAAGCTTTCCTCTCGGATAGGACTCAAGCAGTCTCCATCCCTAATCAACCCCTATCCTCTTTCCTACCGCTGAACACAGGAGTGGCACAGGGTTCTAGTATTTCCCCACTCCTATTCAACTGTTACATTAATGACCTTCCCAAATCAATCCTTCACTGTTCCCACCATTTGTACGCCGATGATTCCCAGATCTATTTATCCTTTCCTCCGTCTGAGATAATAGCAGCATTTGCCAACATTCAAGGGGACCTAGATAGGATAAGTGCCTGGGCAAACTTAAATAAACTGTCGTTGAATGCTGCGAAAACTCAGGCCATCCTAATTGGTTCCAACATCCTTCTTAAAGCTATCAAATCACTTCCCCCATTAACCTTAAATCACCCTATTGCCTTCAACTCCTCTGTTAGAAACCTCGGAGTCATTTTCGACCAATCCCTCTCATGGAAACCCCACGTTGCCCAAATTTCTCGTCGAGTAATAAGCTCTCTAAAGTTATTCTACCGTTCCAAACATCTTCTAACTCTACCAATCCGTAAGCTCCTCATCACATCTTTTATCTTTCCACACTTTGACTATGGTTGTGGTGCATATGGTGGACTCTAGAACAGGCTCGAGGAGAGGTTGAGGCGGATTATGAACTTTTCGCTTCGATTTGTCTTCGATGCCCCGAGAAGGTCTCATGTGCCCCGTCGTTACGTTGAGTTAAAATGGCTTTTTCCTTCTATCCGCAGGTTCTATTTCCTTGGTTCTTACTTATATCAAACTATCAACTCACAACATCCATTTTACATCTATAGTCTCCTACAATTCAAATCCTCTATCCAATCCCAAGGCACAAGATCTCGTCCTTCCGATCTTTATATCCGTTCCCATAGAACCAAAACTTTTGAGCGTTCCTTTCTCGCCCGTTCTATCTCTCTTTGGAACTCACTCCCACCCGATATCCGTCATGCGTCTTCTTTAACCTCATTTAAATCTAAACTTTTCCAACATCTTCTAAATTCCCAATCAGGTGCTTTATAACCAATAAATAATTTATAGATATTTTCAACTTTATTGATTGATGAACTACTGTAAATATTCCTCACTCACAATGAAATCATTTTTTAAATTTTTATTTCTGTTACCAGATGCTATCATGTATTTACTGTTTTTTTTCCATAAGCCTAGTTCTTTTTATTGTAAATTTGTCTGTTTTTTTTATTTTTATTTTTGCATCACTTTAATAAATAACACTAAACATACCGGTTTAGTTATTTACTTTCAGGATATTTTGTAAATAAGTTTTTACTCAGTTGTAGGCCTTTGGCCAGATAAATATTTTTTTAATTATGTTCATCTCTGTTATTCTAAAGGGACCTGGTCCCAGAATAAAATTATTTTTCTATTCCTATTTCTATAATTAATGCTAAATAAAGGTATTTCTACAATGAATTGTAAAATTTCTTTAATAAAAAGTGTTTCATTTCAGTCATCATTTTTCTTTAAAAAGGAGAGTGTGGACACTAAAAAGCGACAGAGCACACCTCAAAGCATATATCGATTTAGCATCAACAAAAATTATTGGTTTTCAATAAAACATTTATCATTCAAAAAAATTGTCGTACATAATATTGATTGAAGTAACATACGAATCGGTCATTTAGCCTTCAAGAAAAGGGTCATGTTGGTCTATTTTTTTTTCCAGAACGAGTAAAACAATTCTGGAGGGATGATAATAGACTTTTTTTCTTCCCCCCTCTCAACATTGACAAATGTTTAGACAATTAGGGAGGCCCTTCTGTCCTTAAAGGACCTTTTAGTTTAAAACCCAAATACAATTACCGAGGTGATAAACCGTTAGTAAGGTGGAACCTCAACGATATTATACTGAACAAAATTAAAGTAGAGGTTTCCAGAGTCCAAGATAATCAAAATACTTACTAATTATTAATTTAAAAAATAATGGACTTCAACAGATCGGTAAAATTTAAAAAAAGACAAAAGATTTGTCAATAATATTTAATAAACGGCAGACGACTTGTAAGAAAGAATTAAATTTATTGTGATATTGAACGATATAACAAAGATGTACTAAGTGACTTTCAGATGAGAACTAACTTGGTAGAATTAATATTAATAATGGATTAACATTACTTCTTACGGACTACTTAAGTCTTAAGTGCATACTTAAGTCTAGTCATGCCATTCCTTCCCAGCTCACTATTATATCTCTATCTTCATCTTTTAGAGGTGGTACAATATTTATTATTGGAATATTTTATAGGTATACTATCCATACTCTGTCATTCCGTCTCCTATCTGCTCTCTACTCTTAAACTCTATTCTCAAACTTACAATATATTAGAGCCGGTATATATACATATAAAAGAAGAGGGGAGGTCGAAGGAAGTTGCAATGCTGTTATCAAGTAAGAAGTTTCACAACTGAGGTGTTAGGCCCACAAGTATACACAATAACCTTAGGTCACCAACCCAATTTCGTATAAGCAGTTAACTTAATGAACTGTGGAGCTTACGTTGAAAAAGTACTCATTAAAAAAAAAAGAGAAAAAAGGACTATTTTTGAGACTAAATCTTCAAGAAGAAACAGACTTACTTTTATTTTATTAAAATAAAATTAATATAATTCTTCAAGGAGCTAAGAAGTTCATTCTAAAAATCACTGTACAACGGGAAATAGTTTTATTATTAGTCTTTATCAATGTTATTGATGAAATAAAATTCAAATTTGATCATTACATCATAAGCAAATCTCATTTTATCGTTCCTTTATTTTCTCCATGAAGTTTAGAAAATTATTTAATAAGAGGAGGATCGGTAGGATTTCGAGGGGGGGGGCGAAATTTAAGCAATTTAACGGGTATTCCATCAACTCTTTTGAATCAGTAAAATGACGGAGTTAAATGAAAAGTGGAAACGAAAAGTTTTCGATCAAAGGAGGAAAATAAAAATTAGAGTTGATATTGACAGGTGAAACTTGAAGACTAACGATGAAGAGAATTCTTAAGGGAGGGGGGAAGAAGCTTTTAGATTTAAGGTCAAAGTCAGAGGAATGGAATTTATTACAGGAATCAGTCAAAAGGAGGCAAAAGAGGGCACTGTGTCCACCGTATTTAAGAAAAAGACGGGTATAGCAGAAAATTCCATCCAAGAGGAATTTGTGGAATTTGGGGGATGAAACATCTAAAACGGGATTTTAGATTTTTCGGGACGCAAAGAAGTTTATATCCATCCCGATCACTCAGGTCATGGTGGACACAGGAATAATCAGGCAGGGAAACTGAAGAAGGAATGCGAAACAAATTTTCAAAGATCGATCTAACGTGGTATTGGAAATTGGTGAAATATTGAAGGAATTCGTTATAAAGATCTGGTAATATTAGGAACTAACGGAATGTTATACATGTTCATTAAAGTTATACATTAAGTAATACATATACTTACTGGAAGGGGAATGGGGAAAACATGGTGCCATAAAAACAATGAACATTCATTGGTAAATATATATGGAAAGAATTCTTCTTTAAAGTTTTCCGCATTTAAGTCGGTATGATGTCGGTATCATGTGTCCCACTTCCAAGTCTTTCTCACTATGTATTTACCCGTAAGCAATATTATCTGAGGTAGTTTTAACATCCAACGCACCTTTTTAATAATGTCACCCTCTCTACAACACCCTCGATCCATAAAGAAAAAGATCTTAATGTCTTAAAAACCCACATGATAAAACAGGAATCCATTCCATTCTGTGACGCTCCACTGCTCTTTGAAATTATCTTCCTTCTAGCATATCCATGTTTTTTCCTTGTCTTCATTCCAATCCCTCATTACCAATCATAGCACTCCAAACATCCTTATAAGGCTATCCGATAAAGAAATTATTTAAACTTTACTAGGATTAAATAACAGTCTTATTTCAATAATCATTATTATTAAAGCTAATATTACTACTTTTATTTATATCATTTACGTCTAATTTTTGGAGTTTACTCCTTGAAAAACAATTTTCATAATTAGCCCGCGATATGAACATTTTATTTTATCGTCCCTAGTAAAATCGAATTTAGCTAAAAGTGGCGAGTAACTTCTGGATAATACTGTATTATTTGTTTTACATAATAAATAGAAATTAAAAGAGAAATTCCCGGACTAATCGGGAAGAGATAGGTGTGGTATCTATGGTGACAGTGTATTCTATTGCTTTATTATCGAAGTGTTGAAATGCGATAATTTTTTGTGCACGAGCCTTTTTAAAGACACCTATCCAAACAAACAGTATTACTACACTTATTTAGATTCCACATTAAGCTGTTGGGGTTCATTCATATCACTTGGATACAACAGACGATAGGGCAGCGTTCCTCTGGTAAGAGTAGGAAATTGACTGGCTATCTAGAAAGGCTGTACAGTGACTATTTAATTGTGTACAGTGTGTAGTGTGTAGTATGTACTGCTACTAGGATAGAAGATTGATGTATTAGGAAGTGGACAGGCAGTTATCATGCTGGGCTTAAATACACCTCTACCGGACACAGAAGATGAGGCTCCCTTAAAAAAAGTAAAGACAGGAAGGAATCGGCCAAGAGGAAGACAAGGAAAGCAAAAGAAGCGCCACCGGTAGTGACATCGAACAGCTTTACCGCTCTAGGTAATTTACCATCAACTGAGGAATCTAAAGTGGCCGAACCGAAGAAGATTCCTCCAGTTTTAATGGACCGAGAAAACTTCACGTTAAATGAGGTGAGTGATTTCATGAACAAAATTACCATCAATCAATATTTTATCAAACAGACGTGGGCTGAGATCCATATTTACTTCCAATTAGAGACCGACCCATTAAAAAAATTTAAATAAATTCACAATATTAAATTTCAACTGTTACTGCACCCACTATTTGCCCTGAAGATGGCCTACAACGTAGGCCGAAACGTTGGCACGATTAATAATATATATATATATATATATATATATATATATATATATATATATATATATATATATATATATATATATATATATATGTACATATAATTAAAATAGTTCACATTAACTTAAAATGTTTTTTTTAAATATTTTACAAATAAAAAGTAAGAATATGCTATGACAAGTATCAGTAGAGAGCGATTAATTGCCAAGAACACATTTAAAATTCATTAGAAACGGAAAGTGGTAAACTCCTGTCGCGTGTCTGAGCTGACACACACACTTTTTTTTTCTTATTATACTTATTATATCACTCGTTGTTTTACACAGGGTATTCTCTTATTTACGTATTTTTATATTTTTCTAAAGAATCATAGTCCAAAAGTTAAGTTCTTTCCTTTTTTATCCCGGTTTATTTTCAAAAACCTTTTTTGATATGATTTTTTTAAATTGAAATTCAAATAACCTCTCCAATCAACAGGAATATCTTTTACTTAATTTTTTTTATCAATTTCTGCAATGAATTTTTATTTATTTATTTCATATTGCTCACAAGCCGAACAAAGAAGAAGTAATTTATCAAAGGAGTAAATAGAGAAATAAATACTAAGGAAAGTTAGGTTGAACTAAGTTTTAATGGCCAGAATGGTCTATCCAATTTCTCTCTTGTATCTCAATAATGTTCTATTGCTATCTCTTGTTCTTCTTTTTTCCAATAAATTTACTCTATCACTTGAAGAAAAGTGTACTCAGACAAAACAAGACAGTGTTATATTGACTGGAATTGCAAGGTGTACTTAAGAACTCTCTTTTTTTATCTTATATATATAAAAGTCTTTCATAGGGAATTTTTTAAATTTAGATTTTAAAAGAAAGATTCACATAAATAAATTAATACTATTCTTTCCTTCTCTTCCGACTCTTCCGAATCGTGACCCTCCCCTCGAAACACAAGAATCGGATCCAATTCATGGAGATGCGTTATCTTCGTAAAGTGGAAGGAAAGACACGACGAGATTGGATACGCAACAGTACCATACGGACTGGTCTCAAAGTTAAGCCGGCTGAGATCATCCTAGAGGAGCATAAGCTAAGGTGATTCGCTCACCTCCTTAGGATGAACTAGGAAATAACTGCCAGGAAGACGTACGAAACTCGCGTGGAGGGAAGAAGGCCAAGAGGAAGACCGCGCATTTCTTGTGAGGATAGTCTAAAAAAGGCGGAATATGGACTGGATTAAGAGAAGAGAGTTGGCCCAGGAACGAGACGTCTGGTCCAGACTCTACAAATTGTGACCCCACACTGCGTCAGCGGTAAACAGGGATAAAATGATTATGAATGAATTAATAAAAATAACAAAACTTTATAGTCTGATCATTTATTTATGTGATCATTTCGCTCAACTTTGACCAATTAACATATTTAAAATAGCCATAGATTTTTTTTTCTAATATAGCATACATATATATGAAATTTAAAATGACAACCAGGGGGAAAAACGCACCAAAATGATTTAAAAATATGCATTTCTTTATTTTGCACATTAGAGCATGACAGAATTGATGATATCAAATAAATCACTTGCCTGCTACACTAAATTTCGTTTTCTTAGCGACGAATGTGAACTATGAATAGTGAAGAGGAAACTTGTCACTGGATTGAATAATAAACAACAAATTGTTGTTAAACAAACAAATTCCTGCTGTAAGATTCCTTAATCTCGTAAGTTGGGTAGGTTCAGAAGGAAACATCCTGCGCCACAGGAATGAACTAAAATCTGGAGAGCAGTCTTCACAGCATCCGTTTGAATTATCACTTAGGCTGAGTGTACGACAAGAATATAACTAGATACATGTTATATTTTCCCAAACATTACAATTGCTTCTCAAATCTACAAGACGAACGGCCAAAGAAAAAATAAATGTTTCAAAGGCGTTTAATGCTAACGATTTAACTTAATTATTTATTATTACTCACGTTCATGCATCGTCAATCGAAAATTTAAATAAAAAAATTATTGTATACAAAATAGATAAAAAAGAACCAATGTGCTTAATTACAATTAGGTTTAATTTAGATGATGTGATTTGTGACAATAAACGTATAATAAAATTTCTAAATTTTCCAAGATCCTTTAACTTTTAATTTAGTTAACACGAAATATGTTAAATGAAAATTGTATTTTTATCATGTTAGCTCATATTTGTGTAGCATAAATACCTTGAGGCGTTCAGGATTAAAAGCGGATAACTCCGAAATTGAAAAAAATTCAGAACCGGAATAAAACCAATAAAAATAAGTTGGCAACATATTTTAGAAGAAATTGCTTCATTAAACTAGAAAAAATGTGAGTCAATTTTTAAATTTTAGCTATTATCTGCGTTTTGTAGGAGCCATTCAAGCAGTATTCAAATCCATCTTCTGGAAAGACTTTTATTTAATCTGTTAGCGGGATCTATTAATCCTGATTTAATGCGGGATCTAGGACCCTTCAGGGTATCACCAAGGCTCTATAAGGTGGGCACCCAAAATAAGGGGGGATCTGGTGGTTGAGCGTCGTGTAGGCCAAATCACTTCTCTGTACAACCGTTGTCCAAGAAACAGTAGGTACTCTATCTACCTGGTACTGATCCTCAGACCCTTCACGGGTTGTAGTGGTACAGTTTTTTTTCTTTTGCTTTTTATCCTGAACGCCTAAATTAAAATAAATATTTTAAGTTGACTCAATTTCAATTTAAATTGTTTTCTATCTAAAATTTAAAAATGACGTGCCAGAAAACGTCATTTTTTTAGGATTATGTTCAAATAAAAAACAGATCGAGTGTTTAGCTCCTATTTACGTTAACAAAACCAACTAGATTAATCTACATTTTAACTACTACTTTAAACTTTAGCATTGTAACATTCAAAAATTCAACTCTATCTTTACAATAGAGTTTTAATAGTGTTATAAACAGGACTGATGGCACAGGTCTGCAAAAAAACATTTTTAATAATTGTTTTGATTTAGTTATCCGATCTTTATGTCTTTTTTGGGCCAATTTTAAAAATGATATTGGTCTTTTCTATCACGTAAGGCTTGCCTACAAAATTAAGTTGAAGTTTTTTGAAAAAGTACAAAACACAGACAATTTTGGATTTGTTTTTATTATTTTGACATGAAGTAAAAGTAAAAAAAAAAACCGGATACTTAGCTGAAATGAGCATAAAAGCGATGCACATATGTTGTAAAGTTATTGTAAGTCTTTGTAAAAACGTTTTCTTTTTCCATCAAAGCTTCTTTTGGTACTTATCGGCTGCGTTCTTTTGAATTTTCCGTTTTTAACATCCAACAGTAGTCTGCCAACATGTTGACATTCCATCTACCTAGGTATCTGCGCTCCATTTCTTTTATTTCTTGATGAAAACGTTCTCCTTGTTGCTCACTTACAGCCCCAACATTTTATGAAAAGTAGTCGAGATGTGAGTGAAGAAAATGAAATTTGACGCTCATGTTGCAGCCCAACATTTTGTAGCTTTATAACAATTCAGCAACCAAAGTTTTGTAGTTTGGGTCTTTTTTTTCCCCATGATAGCCTGTTACAAGTTTAAATGAATTCCCGGGATTTTTTTCTTCTATTTTCATTTTAGTGACAAAGCTTTCATCTTTTAAAATTTTTCTGATGTCAGGCCCAACAAAAACTCCCTCTTTCAGCTTAGCATCGGGTATACCAGGAAACTGTTCACACGGATACTTGAAACACTCTCCTTCTTTGGGTAACGCTTTCACAAACTGTTTCATTATCCCCAATTCGATAAGAAGTGGTGAAAGTAAGATCTTTTTAGGATCCACTAAACTTGTCTTTCAACATTTTTAACTCCAGGAATAAGAGCCTTTCTGATTGACCACGTCTGCTTGACATAGTGTTGTTTCGTGCCACGGCTATCCCATTCGCAGAAGAAACATGGAAACTTTTTGTAACCACTTTGTTGACCTAGTAGCATGGAAATAACTTTAAAATCCCCACAAATGGTCCATTTTTGGCCATATTAGCCAAGCTTATTAAGTACAAACTCAAGATTTTTGTAGCATTCTTTTAAATGGACTGAGTGTCCAACAGGCACAGAAGCATATCGGTTGCCATTGTGAAGAAGTACAATTTTCAAACTCCTTTTTTAAATCGAAAAAAATGTGTGACTTATCTAGGGGTCATGGAATTTTTTTCACTGTTTCCGTAATCAGCACAAACAATACTGTTGAGCCCGATAGTTATGCTACAATTTTTTCATCGCAGACCTGTGTAATTGATAGAATGAATGCTAAAATATGAGAATCGAAGAGGTGTTATACTACCTCTTATAAAAGCAACTTATTACGGTTGACATCGCAGTGTTAAATTAATTAGCGCACAGCATTGCTACTAATGCCAACTCGAAATCATTTAATAACGAAACCATACGACTGACAACCTAATGGAAATAACATCTCATCACTGTGGTAAAGATAACAAACCCGTTAATGACGCTAAGTGCTATACAAGGGTAATGTTTACAATGCACCTTGTATCCATTGATAGAGAGCAGAGGCTGATTGAGTGGAACTGTCGTGGGAAATATTGCGCGTCAATCCCCACATCCTTCAATTCCTCAGGCCCTCTGACGTTCCTATAAAACAAATAGAGGTTTTCTCCTATCCTGTCCAATTTTTCATTTTATTGCATAGTTTTTGCAGCATGAGGGTGAGATGTTCATGAATCCTAGAAAAAAATGACAGAAACAATTTATCTTTCCAACGACCAAAATATTACATCTTGAAAGGAAAGAAAAAAATGCATCGGTATATCATGCAATGCATGGTGTAAAAAATATATGATTAGTTTCATGGATTAGTGTTTGGAGTAATATAATGTGTCAACATTTAAATCAATAACACTGCAACAATGAAATAAAAACCATCAATATCCCTTTGAAACATTCAATTTAACTATAATAAGCCGGGCGTACATTGAGAGTCCTACACAGGGTAGGGTAGATTAGGTTTGAACGAACGAGCGTTAGTTGAACGGCAAGACAGTGCAGAATAGTTCAGTACATGTGTGAACCTACTTCACGCAGTGTTGTTGAAACAGATTACTGCGAATGTGTCAAGAAGTTTTTGTTAAAATTTATTATATTTCATATCATTTTGTTTCAATATTATTTGCAAATCACCTAATATTGCCACCATATTATTCCTAATATCACTATGGAAGAAAAATTAGTTGAAGCCGTTCGTCCAGATAAAATATCATACTACACTAGCCAAGATGATTATATGAAAACAAAATTAAAAAATGATTTATGGGACAAACTCGGAACTTAGGTCAAGTTTATTTAGTCCGTCCATTTGTACGTTCGACTACGGATTATAAACAAAGATGACAAGAAACTGCGTTTCAATGTGCGGTCATATGAGTAGCGTAGCTTTTTAACTGCTATAATCTGCCCTCCCTAACCTACACTACCCTGTGCTGATCTGAGTCTAGCCTAATCCTCAACAAGTCTTGTTACTTTTGAATTCCATGAAACGAAATATATAAATATATATATATATATATATATATATATATATATATATATATATATATATATATATATATATATATTAACATAAACCGCATCTAGAACTTTCATTGTTTTTGTCCTAAGTCACGTGCTGTTCTCTCGAATTATCATACAGGTTAGGATGGTGGACTAGATATATGAAAACCTCTAGATAGACCGGAGTGATAAGACTGATTTGAGTGTAAACACGTTCATCATTCAAGTACCTGCAAGGAGTAGTGACGAGGAACAACAATTGAGGAGGTAAAATTAAGGAAAGAAAGCCCTTCGAAAAGCTCTCCTACAAAAGTCTTCCCAGGAAAGCAAGGATTTTACTGCATAACACGATAACTAGGCTGGTAGTAATATATGGCAGAGAGACGTGGGTTCTGACCAAGGAAAACAGAGAAGCTCTTCATGTCTGGGAGAGAAGAGTCCTGAGAAAATCTTTGGACCCTTCAAAGAAGAGTAAAAGCATTGTCCAGGGAACCTAATATCCCCAGTGCTATAAGCAAGATCTGACTAAGATTGGATGTAGAAAGTATGAAGCCCGACAGGCTGTCTAAAATGATGACTGGTGCACCAGAAGAGCAACGTCGGTGGATTGATTACTTCGAAGATGATTAAAGAAATATGGGAATAGGAAATTGGAAAAGCCTCACTGGATACCGCTATATATATATATATATATATATATATATATATATATATATATATATATATATATATTATATACTACTACTTCCCGAAAGTAGATAACTTCAAATACCTTGATTCCACAATTACCTCAACGAATGACCTGTTAACTAAAAGAGACCAGTGAATACCATGTGCAAATAGAGCATTCTTCGCTTTTTCAAAAGTAATGAAATCCCGAAGCATCTCAAGAAATTTAAAATTCAGGGTGTATAATCCTGTAATAAAGCTGATTCTGATATACGGCTGTGAAACGTGGGCTCACACCGGCACCCTTGAAACCAGAATCGAGAGCTATGAAAGAAAAATATTTCCCACGATAACCGGAGTGGTATGAGATGAGAGTCCAAACTCTTGGAGGAGAAGGACCAATAAGGAATTGCTCACGGAAACTGGTCAGGCGATGTCTCAGGATATGAAAACAAGAAGGTTAAGATGGGCGGGGTATGTAGCTCGAAGTAATCCGTCAGGACGCCTCTACACATCTACGAATGTCACAATAGTTGGTAAGAGACCAAGTGGGAGGCAAAGGTCCAGATGGTCTGCGGAGCATCATGTAGCAGACTGGAAATCAGCGGCCCAGGATAGACAGAGGTGGAGAAGGCTGATAAAGGCGGCCAAAGATCTACAAGGTCTGTAGAGCCAACCGAAAAAAAATAAATATATTTATATGTATATAAATTGCATAACACATTGTTTATAATCACTGAATTCAGGTGCACGAGTTCTATAAAAGGTCCAGAAAAAGAAATATCATTTCTTTATTAATTTTATAATGAATCAATGAAATAAATTAATAATAAAAGAACTATTTATAACTATAACAACAATGAGTATATCATCGTACGAAACCACTGTACTTTTGTTGAACAATTTTCTCTTGATGCGCAACGGAGTATGCCCAGCGAGATAATACTACCTCCGGAAAGCAATTTTCTCTACTCAAATAAAAGGTAAATGAATGGCTAAAGCCTCTTGCAGCCTCACCAAAGTGTATTTTAACCTGATTGACTCCGTAAATACCCTAGCAACTTATTTTTCTTCAGGTGGGTTACGAACTGCCTTTAATTTACCGGTAATCAAACACCTGGGCGAACAGCGGATCAGTAACTGGCAATTGGAAAAATGGTTCCTGTATTCGACATTGATTTAAACTTATAATTACAGTATTTTAAGAAAAAGTACTCATTTTATACCACTCCGCAACGTTTTTTTATATTAATATTTATTACTAATTTAATAAAAACTATGTTTGAATATATAACATATATTTTGAAAAAATGACTATGATGTATTAATATACGTAATTAAATTAATTTGTTTTATTTTTGTACTTTAATAAATTTATTTTAGTACATTAATAATTTTATTTTTAGTACTTTAATTAATTTATTTGTAACAAGGACAACATTTTTATATTTTTTATTTTATGGATAATTTTAACTAGCAGACCTAACCGTTTGCAATTTGTATCGCCAACAGTTCATTGAGATTTCTTCAACAAATATCCGGTAAAATGTGGAAATGAACAAACTGTCATATTCTATTCTCCTTACATTAACTTATATTTCGGTTGCGATAAGGATGATTATCACTTGATATTGAAATTAAAAGTAAAAATACTGTTTTAATTCATAAAATGTATTATAGAAATAATTAATCGTTAGTTAAATTGAATATTTCACATCTTCCTAGCTGTCAGAAATATAGAATTCTTTGATCCCCACTCCACTTTATGTATATATTATTACACACGTATAATATATTCACGTATATGTATATATATATAACTTAACGAGTTCGAGACACATAAACTAAAAAAAAAGAAAGGTTTTGAAATGAGAACGCACAGAGAGATCGATTACAACTGACTTTATTGGTAAACTAATCCTTCTTATATCTGGGAGTTGTTTATAATCTCAGTAGGATTAAGCCCTACTATTACCCGGCTATGGCACTTAAATCCCTCCCCTCCAGTTTCCAGACACTTTTGGAAACTAAAGGAAGGACCAGTCCAGGCGAGTAGCAGAGCTGGCTCCTGTACAACACTACAGCTCCCAGACACACACAATTACATTATATACAAATAAATACCATACAATTGTACAATAGAACAAAAGCAAGATACAGCAACAAGGGATAATAAAACAACCAAAACCACACCCTACTGATTGTTGTCCTCCACAACAGACAAGAGAAAAGGAAAAAACACAGTCACTAATAATAATAAGAAAAAAAAAATTTACACTAACTGAAATACGAACACTTCCTTGTTCAGCACATTTTATCACTCCCCTGGAGTAGGCGAAGGCACTCCAGACCCCAGAGGAAATTTCAGCTGTTCAATATGGACCGTCCGCCGCCTCCTGGGGTCCCCTACACTTTCGATAGTGACTGTGTTGAGTTCCCTGATGACTACAACACGGAACGGCCCCTCGTATCTCCGTGGTTCCTTACCCCTATTAGACTCAATTCTCCTGTAGACGATGGCCCCAATTTTGAGTTCCCTCGAGCAATCTCGGACTCTCGCATTTTCCCTAGTAACTCTGGTTCGTTTTTCCCTCACGGTCTTTCTTCGCGCTTTTTCCCACGCCTCTCGAACCCGCACGTGGTTCACGACAATGTCACGCGCTGCGTCGTTACCTCCTACCGTACCCTCGGGATCCCGACTGGACCCGCGAACCCAAAACAACACTTCAAACGGAGAGAACCCCGTTACGGAAAGTATAGAATGGTTGTACGCCGCAACTGCTTTCCGCATCGCTACGTCCGGTATCAACCCCTGCTCGACGTGGTAGACCCTGAGGTGGTCGCTAAGCGTGCTATGCAACCGCTCTACTCCTCCCCGACCCTTCGGGTGTCCCGGAGTGTTGAAATGCCACGCGACCTCCAACTTACGCCTTTCCTCGCTCACCACAGCGTTGACGAACTCCCTCCCTTTATCGGACGTTATGATATCGGGTACCCCATAAAACATAAACCATGTCCGGAGGCCTGATAACACCGACTCTGCTCCCTTGGAGTAATCAGGTGAGCCATGGCAATCTTACTGAAAACGTCGATGGTAGTGAGCCACGTAAAACCCTTCCAGGTGAACGTGTCAACTTGCAGATCTCGGAGTGGCCGATCCCCCGTAGGTGTTTCTTCTTGTACGGCCTGCGGTGGGTAGCGGTCATACTTCGTAGTCATGCAGATCTCGTATGCCCCTATAACTTCTTGGATCGTCCACCGCATACCCGACCAATAATATCGCCTTCTCAGCGCCTGCAGAATCTCACTGACCCCCGATGGTTGGTTTTGCCCACGTGGTAGACCCCTGTCACTTCCTTCTGTCGGCCGCGCTCCCTGATAGTCTCCACCATGATCCTACACCAGATGAAAACGCGATCCGGGATTTGGTCCGTTTTCCACACCTGTCGGATTTTTTTCCCATATCACTGCATTACCCACGTAGAGGTGGTGTGTGTGTCCCGGCTTAGAAGCGTCCTTGAGGGTTTTACAGACGAGGTCCAATCGCACCCCTGGTTGGGACAAGATGACATTTATGCGCGACCGCCTGTAACGCAGATACTCTATTGACAGCGTGCCTGACGTCTTCGTTTTCCAGATTATCTGCCTCGGTTTGTCGTTAACAATTTCGTCAATTTTCTCTAAATCCCCCGGTCTCTCATCTGTAGAGCTCTCTCTTTCCGACGATACCTCTTCTCCTCCCACTTCCGTGGTAGACCGTTCCCCTGCGCCCTCCGGCGACCAATCCTGCAGAAACTGCAGGATATCTCCCGATGGTCCTGCGACATCCTTTTCGATAGCATTCCATGAGTGCCCGCGACAACCAATCGGCGACTACATTTTCCTTCCCAGGTTTGTAGACGACGTCCATGGAGTACTGGCTGAGCTTCTCTTTCCATCGTGCCACTCGAGCGGACGACTCTTTTAGCTGGCCACTGTAGCGGTCGGTGATCCGTCTGGACCCTGAATCTTCTGCCGAATAAATATGGTCTGAAATGGTCGACCGCCCAGACAATGCCAAGTAACTCCCTCTCCAACGCGCTATATCTGGCTTCGGCATCGGACAGTCTCCTGCTCGCATATGCTATAGACCGGTCCCGCTGGTCATGTCCCTGAGATAACACCGCCCCTAAGGCGTACTCGCTGGCATCGGTAGTCACAATGAACTGCTAAGTGAAATCTGGGAACGCTAGCACCGATTCCCCCGTCAGATGCTCCAGACATTTCTTCAAGTTGTTCTCACTGACCGGTGTGACGACTACTCGCGCTCCCTTTTTTAACAAGTTATTAATGGGTACCAGGTACCGCGCCATGTCCGGAACAAAACGTCTGACGTAATTAAGGGCCCCCAGACGTCTTCTAATGCTTTTCAAGTCCCGGGGTATTGCCATCTTGGTGATCGCTTCCACCTTGGACCTATCCGGCCTAACTCCTTCCCGAGACACCGTGTGCCCTAAAAAATTTATCTCAGTTCATCAACACGGACTTCTCCGGAGACAGTTTCAGACCGAATTCGCGAACCCTCGTGAAGACCTGCCGAAGGTGTTGCACATGTTCGTCCTCCGATTTACTAAACACGAGAAGGTCATCCATATAGACCTGGCAAATCCCCTCATCTACACCTCTGAGGAATTCGTCCATCAGCCGCTGGAACGTGAGGGGCGCATTCTTTAGTCCAAACGGCATTCTCGTAAACTCGTAATGTCCCCGCTCGAACGTGAAAGCTGTTTTCGCCTGATCTCGGGGATGAAGTCTGATTTGATGATACACCGCTTTCAAATCTAACTTGCTAAATATGACGGCACCGCTTAATCGATCTACGATATCGTAGAACCGGGGAATTGGATAAGCTTCGTCCTTCTTATTTTCATTTAACTGACGGAAGTCCACGACCACTCTATATTTCTCGTCCCCTGTCGCACTCTTCTTCCTTACCACCCACAGGGGGCTATTAAACGGGGACGAACTGTCGATGATGATTCCTTGTCTCTTTAACTCATCTAATTCTTCCCGGATGTGCTGTCTCAGCGCCTGGGGATACTTCTTCTCCTTCACGTACGTGGTCTTCTCCTGTTTTAGCGGGATTTCATGCACCGTCCTTCCCGTGACACCTAATACCTCCCTTTCTTATAAAAGATGTCCCGGAATTCTTTTAGTAATGGGTTCCTCCAATCAACTACCCTATTCACGGCCCCCACTCGCGAACCTCGCACCACCCGGTGCCCCGCGTATGACTTACCCCCTAGCGTAACGAACCATCTACCTTGTTTATTTTCTACCTTCGTGCCCACCCTCTCTAACAGGTCGCACCGAACTATGACCTGATACTCCCTGGGCATGCTCTCTACCACATGCACTTGCAGGCGCACTCCCGTTTTTCCCCACTCGCTCAATCCCATATCCGTTTCGCCCATCACTCTAAATGGCCCTCCTAAAGTTAACAGCCTACATTTGCATCTCCGGGTCTGAAGTGCCTCCCCCTTACCACACAACTTTTCCGCTGCTTTTTTTGACAACAAGGTACTCGAGCTTCCTGTGTCTACAAGGCACTTAACTTCACTGTACGTCTTAATAATAGGCAACCAATTTTTCAGCTTACCTTCCACGTTATTGATGACGCAAGCTCGGTCGCCCCTCTGCGAGCACCCTCCTCATACGGCCGTCTGCTTCCGTCTCATTGTTGCCGTCCGCCGCTGACCCGCCTTCTGTTGACGATTCCAGCCGCTGCTCACGCTGCCCTCGCCACTGCTGCCTGGTTCCTCCTCTGTCTCTGATGATCCCGAGACACTAGATGTGTCCCTCGAGACCCGCCTCGTCTGGCCGAGTACCTCCTTTTTCGTAGCTCCTGTGCGTTTACCTCCATCAGTTCTGCTTGATGCCCCTCCTTCCTGCGAAAGATGTACGGGCATTGCCTGGCAAAATGCCCTTCCATTCCGCACTCGTAACATCTGGACCGTGGGTATTTAGCTACCAGATGGCCCGCCTTGCCACACCCGTGGCACTTCCTCTCACCCTTCCTGGGCCCATTCTTCGACTTTGGCTGCCAATTTTTCTTTTCGGCCGTGAACGGTTTTTCTCTGACGCTTGTTCTTCTCCCCGGAGTCGCAGAGATACTTGGTCGATTTGCCGAGACCCTTGTCCACTCAGGCTCATCTACCTCCATCCTGTAGCTTTCCTCTTCTCGGGCCCCTGTATCCACAAGGTTCTGGGCGCATTCAAGGAACGTTTTCTCGGTAGGAAATCCTTCCTTTTTCCCTAACTGCCTTGCCAACTGCACCTTCCAGATCGTGGACAGAAATAGCATTCGCGCGTCTGTCTCTTCCGCTGATACGATCTCTCTCATTTTCACATTCAGTTTTTGATAATGCTCTAGCATGACTGCAGCGTATTGGCCCGGTGTCTGCCGGCTCTGCCTCCTTTCGCAGAACATTTGAAAAATGTCCTCCTCGATCGTCCATCTCCCTCCTCCATACGCCTTCTTCAACCTTTCTTTAATTACTGCCCATTCGGTCTCCTCATCGGCCTGAATTAAATTCAACACGCTTCTCCGGACACGCCGTGCCAGGGCCACTCGCAAACTTTTGGCATCCAGTTCTTCTAGAAAATCCGCTGCCACCTGGGATTGAATGTCTTCCATTATTCCGTCTCCACCTTTGATAAAATGGTTAAGCTCCCCGACATCGCCGTTGAACTTATCTGTCAGAAATTTCTCTCCTGATGTCTTGCGCGTTGGCCTTCCGCAATTTCATTTTTCCAGCTCATTAGTTTCTGGCGCAATTCTGTTAGCTTCTAGTCTCGCTATGTCCGCCCGCGCTAACGCTAGGGAGAACGTTACCTGAGGTTGGAGTTCAGGGATCATCTGTTCCGCCTGTGGGGTATCTAGCGTCAAGGTCGCAGGCCTCAGGATGCTCGGAGCCTGATCATTCATGTTGGCGTACTTTAGTAATATATATATATATATATATATATATATATATATATATATATATATATTACACCTCTGAAATATCATAAGAAAGGATATAAGAGAAAAGAAGGTATGACTTAAGAGTGTAGATAAGAGAGTAATGGCTATGTTCATTTATATGTTATATTGTTAGTCCATAGTTAAGTGTCAATGTAGTCTTAAGAGACTTGATAAATCATGCTATATTATTTAACAATAAATATAATTCTTTCTTAAAGTCAAGTTGATTCTTAAAGTCGTTGTTTATTAATTGGTTATCGAACAAAAACTCAGAATCATCTACTATTGATGGTATCCATCATTGTTTTAGAGAGAAACTTAGAAGGGCTTGCTGCAACTCACTGATCTCGGATTCTACACCAGCTTTGCCGCTTCTCATGTTCCCATTAACTTTTAGTTCTTTGGATGACTCTCCTCCGGCATTTGCCACTACCTATTCCGGATTCGTCGACAGTAGGTATCCAGAAATGATGATTAAGTATTGAACACGTCCATTAGTTGTATTGTTTTCTGTATGAAATTATCTCCAGATTCGATCAGAAACGGCAAGAAGAAAAAAAAAAAAAAGGAAGATATAATAGATGAGAAAAGTTATAGAAGATGGTAGGATGATACATCTTATGAGTGTAGAGAAGGAAGTAGTCGCTATGCCAGTTGATATATTACAATGTTAATAAATAGTTAAGAATCAATTTATGTAGTTTATGGCAGAAAGGCTCTTTTAAAATCTATGTTATATCGCTTGAATCATGTTCTACAACCTGATTTGACATTAAACAGAATTCTTGCTCAGAAGTCAAGCCTCTGTATGTTAACTTTAATCAGAAGAAGAAGATCGTTTTATATAATAAAACAAAAACAAAATTTTTTTTAATAAGAATAAATATCACGTTTATAAAAATATATAATGAATGCTGTTGTAAGTAAAAATGTTTTGAACTCAGCTGCATGAATAAAAACTACTAATGTAACGGGCTGAGGAAAATTTTATTTAAACATATATATTAAGTTAATGTGCATTAATTACAGCTTTTAGTTCAAGGGCTAAAATGTTAGCGAATTTATATTTGTATAAGGAAAGTAATCTGTGCTAAGAAATTGTACTCTCATCTTTGTGATCAAAAAGAAGTATGTTATCATCTGAAGTCAAAAGTTTATTTTTAGTTTTACGTACTGTAGAGAATGATTAGCATTTATTTGCTTCATCTCATTAATATTTTACAAAAAAAATACTTTAAGTTGTAAGGATTTTGTACATTAATAATATCATACTAAAGTTATTTATCTTTGTGACTAATTACATAATTTTTCTTTGTATATGGTTTAGGCTAAAGGCATTGTAGGTCCTTAACATTTAGTTTTGATATATTTTTTCATCTTATCTTATCTTATTTTATAGGCGTTCCGACAAGAGTTGCCTCAACTGGTCAGAGCAGAGTTCCATATCTCCCGATTCATCCAATCATCCTCTTGGAGTCCTCGACCAGCCATCGACCAGCCTCGTGGACTCCCTCCATGCTCCACCTGCCTCTGGGCCATCCGCGTCGTCTCCTCCCAGATGGAACCCAATCCAGAACTCGGTTTGGCCAACATTCAAACTCCATTCTCTTCACATGACCGTACTTAGACGTCACATCTTAGGCGGCGTGAACCGATCCTTTCATTTGTAGATATAACTACATCCATCCTCTATCGAATTTCTTGGTTTCTTACTTTATCCAGCCTAGTGACACGGAGGCACCTCCTCCAGAAATCCATCTCAGAAGTCCAGGTTTCAGAGGAATATGTCAGGATGGTTTCCACTATGGCTGTGAAAATACGGCGTTTGTTTTCTATAGATATTTCTGTATTCCAGAGGACCGGATGCAGCATTCTGGTAGCCTTTCGAGCTTTCTTTACTTTTCTTCTGACGTCAGGACAACCCGGTAGCATCCATACAAGAAACCAGGTACACGAATACATTCACTTTTTTATAGGCCTCGCTGTCAACCAGAAGCGGCCCAGTATCAGTATCTGCGATTGCGATATACTCGGTTTTTTCGAAGTTAATTTTTAAGTCCACCGTTTCGTAGCACATCTTCAGGGCATACACCATCATTTCAAGGTAGATCTTCCGCCTCGCAAATGCGACCTGGTCGTCAGCGAAGAACAAGGACAGTAGTTGTTCGCCATCAATGAACGGCCCAACATCTCCACACTGCCTGTACCATGGTTTTACAGCCTCGTGAAGAGAAAATCTTGAAAAGAGTGGGTGACATGCTACAACCTTGATTCAATCACTTAGTACCTTGAAAAGGGTTCCCGCATCTTATCTGGTACATGTCGTCGCTGTATAGGTGTCTCACAGCCTTTATCAGAGCTCCACTAATGCCTGCTCTTTTAAGTGCCACCCACAACCTCTCTCTTGGCACATTGTCATATGCTTGTTCCAGATCTATAAAGGCCATATGTAGTTTCTGCTTCCTTTCCTGAGACTTCTCAATTAGTTGACGAACAACAAATATGTCGTCCGTGCATGACCGTCCCGCCATAAAACCTGCTTGTTTCTGCGGGGTAGAGTACGCTTCCTCTAATTTTTCCCGCAGCAGCCTACCAATAATTCTGGCAAAAGAACTTTGCACGCAGGTTCCGCGGTAGTTTCGGCACACTTTCCTATCACCCTTATTGTATATTGACGGCATGTACCCAGCCCTCAGATCATCCGGGATATCATCTCCCCTGAGAACAAGGTTAATCAAATCCGTCAAAAGGGTTATCAGTTTTGTGCTTCCAGCTTTCAGGAGCTCCATAGCAATTTCCTCGGGTCCCGGAGATGTGCCAGTCTTCGCCTTTGAAAGGGCTAGCTATACGTCACTCTGCTCCACTTTTACCGGTTCCTCCGCTTCTTCATGTTCGGTCTCATTTTCTTGGATCGCGAACTGAGGTCTATCCTCACTTAGTAGCGATAAAATTCCTAAACTGATCCATAAGTTCTGAGCCGACTGGTAAACGTCCGAATTGTAGACCGAGGCGTTAGTGGAAGAATCGCTTTAACAGTGATCTATCGAATTTTGATTCGGGCGTTGGCCCTTGTACAGAAGTTTGTAAGCACAGAGTGGTAACGGCATCGAGCCTTCGGGTTTGCCAAGTCCTATTTTATTCTTATTATGCATAAATAAAGATTTTTTTCTATTTGTTGACCATTTATTGGACTTGTATGCTTAATATTTGTATATATTCTGATTAGGCACTGCTGTTTACTTACAATTTTTGTATCTCAACCTTGTTAGCAACAAGTTGCGACGAGCAAACTTAATTATAAACATAAGGAAAACAAGCAAAACCTTATTTGCATATTAAGTGAACAAGAACTGCTTATTTACGTTGTATGTATCCCATCATTAATTAATGTTTTTTCAAACAATTTTTTTTTTTTAATACAAGGAAGTAATAATTTTTCCTGCTTGATATGAAAGTCGACCATTATTATTTTGTAATAATGGCTGTAAAAGTGCAAAGATGTAAATTTCAAATCAAGGCTGAATTTGTAATTGATTATAAAAATAATAAGCCAGAAAAACCTAATCAAGATCAAAACCTAGAGGTTGACCGTAATCTCTGACAAACTCCCTCTATTGATAACTGTTGTCAAGTAAAAGTATGAATACCATATACCATGCTCGGAACACAAGACCCTACATGGATTGTAACAGTATAGGCTTTAATTAAATAAAAAAATGTCTACTGATGTTATTGATGATGCATGGTTAGGACTATTTCATTACTATAGGATTGTGGAATATTTCTTTAAAGCTGGAATCCTTGGAAAAATTTGTTTGGATCGAATTCCAATGCGATAATCATTGACGAATTTCCATTTTTCAAGTAGGCTTGAAGCAATGCCGACTACCTCATTTGTGTTTATGCAAGCGTGCCCCTCTAGATTCTCTAATTACTCTTTAATTTCTTAAAAAATGAATACAAACACTAGAAGAAAAACGAGGAAATTCACTACAGCTATAAATAAAGTTCAGACAGTTATTATGGTATGTTCAAGTAAAGAGGATGGAAGAAAGAGATAGCTAAAAAGAGCATTTAGATGACAGAAGGTGAGGAAGACTGACGATATAATTGGCAAGTAGAATCAAGAAAACTAATTGAGATAGAGCGATCGATGAGGATAAATCTGTGGCACCTGTGCATAGTGGGCTAAGTCGAATTTTGAGAATTTTAAGCTATCTACTTAGAATCGTAATTTTTCTGAACTTATTTTAAGTTCAAGATTGGAGTATCAGCCCACGATTCACAAAGGAATATCCTTCATTGCAATAAACGGAAAACTTAGCGTGTTAGACACAAAGAAAGAGAAAAAAAATACGATTCTAATTAGATAGCTTGAAATTCACAAAATTCGACTTAGCCCACTATGCACAGGTCCCACAGAAATATGGATATATGACAGCTGTATAAATGTAAACCCAAAAGAATGGGCAAATATTTTAATATTGTATAACTTAGAATCGTATAATAATTAAAGAAGGAAGTAGATCACCATTATCTTGATGGCATTTTAAATAACTAAAATTTGACTTATTATGTTCATTTTCATTTTTAAAAAATAAAATGAAATGAAACTTATTATGTAAATAGCAATTTTAATTATTTTATTCAAATTGAAAACTGGAGAATAATTTATCTGTCTGTAAAAAGGTAACTTTTGGTTAGCTAATTTACATATTAAAAATGAGAGTCGGTGAGGAAGAAAAAAAAAGAATAAATTCATTAAACTTGAATAATTATTTTTATTATAAAAAAGAGCGTATAAATCCATCAGCATCTTCAGGAAATATCTGAAAAAATGTGTTGGCACATTTCCACAAACATTTTGACCTCCACACCCAAAGGGCTTAATAAACTTGGCAAGGATTCATAAGCTCGTATACGGTTTTAATATTATATCTCGTATGGATATTCATATTTTAATAACGACAGTGAATGTTTCTGTTTTCCATATAAATGAAATTATGACTAACTCGAGTGTAATAAACTAAAAATAAAAATAAATTAATTTTCTAATCAGAGTTTAATGAATTATTTTCTTAAGGTTATCATATACGATTAAGATGTTCTACCCAATCACTGGGTAGTTCTGTAAACGTAGCCAACTCCTGTAGCAGAAATCTATCAGGATTTGTATATCATTCCCTATAATAAGCTAAATCTGGCCGCTAGGGCCCAGCACATTACAGGGGAGTAATGAAAATGTTCTCACTGGCTGGAATTAACCTTCTTACGAGCTTTATTTTCCAATAAATCATTTCGACTGGAACTCAGCTATACGACCGGTAATTCCCGGCTAGCAGGGTCTTTATCCGACCGGAAGAAATATGATTGTCAAGGTAGGAATCTCTATTTTTCTGTAATCTGACTAGATTTGTAGTGTAGTCAGATAGTATTTCAGTTGATTATTGAGCTAATGAATTATAACAAATTAAATATTTTTTTTCCTTCTAATTCTTTTTGGTTGTAACGAAGCGATGGGACGGTGAATCTTGTTTAAATTGTAGTTATAATTTTTATTAGTCCCTTTAGTTATTATTAGTTGTTGGGTGTAACTTTATTATATTGGAAAAAAATAAAGTTACACCCTTTATGAGTGTAACTTTGTTTTACACTCTTACTCTGTGTTATGTGTTATGAGTTTATTTCTTTACCATTTTTTCCAAATCTATCCTTGAATATACCTTGTTCCCCCACTCAGCTGCAGGTAGCACGAGGATTTTGTTCATATTGTCTCTGGGTGCCTAATGAATTTAATAATAAAAAAAAATCATCCTATAAACCTGTGAGTTTGTGATGAAGGGAGAGACAGAGGGAGATCGATTTAATTAAAGATTTTTAGTGACAGTGAGGAGTGGCGGTTATTATCGCGAGCTAACTGATGGCACCTCAGCCACGCGGCCTTCATTTTCTTATTCCTTCTTTAACTGGAACTGGAATGATCCAACTTTACTACTCCAGTGAAAATACTGAAGAATACGATTTAATTACAAAATTGTCCTATCTGTAATGTAGAAATTACTTCTGAATGAATTTTTCAAATTTTTCTAACAAAAAAAAATACTACTGAAACTCATGAAGAATCTTGGGTTCAGTAAGGTGTGGAGACTATACTGTTTCTTGGGCAACGATTATGCATGGAGGTGGTTTGTCCTAAGAAAACATAGAGCAGTGGTACAAAGTGTGCTGAATACACGTGCTAAATTAAGAAGCCTATTTTTCAATTTCATTGAAGTAATCGTTTTCTCATGCTTAAATGACAGATTGTTATTCTACTTGTTTCCTATGAAATTGACTGTAAGGACCGATAACAAAAGAAGATATTTGCCTATGATTGTGATGTAAGCTCAGGTAACACAACAACTGGCTGGAAGCAAATAATTTTATTACATCTAATATATTTCTACTGAACACGATTTGACTGATTTTTATTAATTTCATGATTGGCTGGAAACGTATCATATAAACGATGATATAAAAAAGTTATTCAATCAGTAGATATACATTTTTTCAACTATCAAAACTGTCAAGTCACCAAAACTAGCATATTATTTTTGATAAGATGGACTATAAAGAATTTCTAGGAAGAAGATCTAATGGGGCAACGCGCATTACCATTAACAGAGCATTATTGTCAACGATTCCAAAATCTAAAATAGGAGAAATATGATCATGAAATTTTTAATAAATCGAAAATAACACCATCGAGATATATATATATATATTTATATATATATATATATATATATATATATATATATATATATATATATATATATATACATATATTCAGAGAAAGATAGAGAGAGAGAGAGTTTTAATCTGTTTCTAATTTTTCTAGTTCGCCGAGTTTCCTAATTCCTTTAAAATCCATGATTTATTTTCACTCAAGAACCAATCATTAGTTTAATAGTATTATTTTTTAAATTTGACTAAAATAGTGTCTTTCAATTATGAAAAATAAAATGGGTTCAGCTACAAAGGTTGAGAAAGACAACATGATCATTAAAAAAATTCGAGCCTAAGCTTGATTTTTTTTTTTTTACAAAGCCATGAAAATCCCCTGAGGCCGATTGCCCACTGAAACCATTTTCAAGCAAATAATTTTGAAGTTGCTTGGGGCTGTTGAAGCGTGCCCACAACACACTGCTTTAGAATATTAAACAGAATCCAAATAATTGAAGAAAACAAATCGTATAATTATATATTCGGACTAATTTCAATTAATTTACAGTAGTTAAAAATCTAAATTTTAATAACAATCAATAAACATACCAATAATTGATACATGTTAGAGAAGAATTGGTCGACTGTATCTTCTAATTTAAGGAAGAAATAGTTGGGGGTGCAGTCAGTCAAAACACCAAAATAAGCATAACTTATTTATTATGTGCCGAAGTTTCGGCCTAGAGAACTTTCTATTCTTTCTATATATGCTTGTATTATTACACTTTGCCTATGTAACCCCTCATGTCCGGTATCTTATCCATATCTATAATTAAACTAGTTTTTTCTAAATCCTTCATACTCACCCCCCTTTTTCTATATTTTAATCTTCTCTTTTTGTATCTTGCCGTTTACCTCCTCATTTTTCTTTCCCTTTATATTATTGTTTACATTTTATCCTTTCTTGACATGTATTTTTTTCTATTTTATATTGTTGTTTTGATTGACTGCACCCCCAACTATTTCGTCCTTAAATCAATAATTGATACCTAAATGCATTTTATGTATTCCATTCAGGAATTAAAAAAAAACAAAAAGCTTCACCACAACTACTCATTATATAGTATGGGGTTGTACTACTATATCATTTGAGGGCTCTTGTCAACGAGCTGGGAATAAGGTACCCAAGATTGATGAATAGACAAAATATTTCAAGTTATCAGAAAAGCCATTTAAACAAAAAATTATAATAAAAATATAAAAAATATTTTAATATTAGCCATTATATCGCAGCGTTGAGCCATAAAATACCAAAGAGTGTCTCTAATCTCTTGTACTATTATAATAACAAGATAGATACGGCTACATCTCTTCTTTATAAACAAGATTTACGAAAAGATCTGAAAATACCATAATGAAACGGTGCGTTTAGAGTCTCTTTCATTGAAATATTTTAAACTGGTTTACATATTAATTCTATTTATATTTATTTGCGTTATTAAATAAAATAACCAACCAACAGATACTGACTAATCGATAGCGTACTCTTCTCCTTCTTTATCTTCCTCCGTAGTGCCTCTCAGCGTGGAGGTGCCCCAATCCAGGACAGCCAAGCTTCTCGATATCCAGCCAGCGCTTTCATCTCATTCATATTCCTTCCCTTCCTTTCACCAATCCTCGAGATGTGGTCCATCCATTGCAGTCTAGGTCTTCCTCGAGGACGGCGTTCGGTAGGCTTGATAGCGTATTAAGAGAATTAATATGTAATGATAAAAATTATTATGATAGTGATAATAATAATTATGATAGTAATAAAAATAATAATAAAACATTAGATTCGAAAAACAATTATGTTCTTATGCAGGTGTAATAAACGGACATAGTTCGAAAAAATAAACTAACCTAAAAACTAATCGTTTACGCAAATATCAAAAACCAAATCATATCAGCTATCAGATAGCATAGAGTAGAGGCAACTGAAAATTTTATAAATCAACTTAAAATGAGCCAAGTTGATCTTGTGGCGTCCTTAGCTAGTAGGTCGATCGTTTTGTCCGTTGGTTGGAATTCGATTTTTCGATAATTCCATCTGCAGCTTGAAATCGATTCATTCCCCGCTTCATTCGATGATGGAAATCGATTCTTCGATAATTTCATCTCAAGGTTGAATTCGATTCATTGTTCGGTTTTAATGTGAGTTGGAATAGGCTCCTGGAGAGGCTAATCAAAATGTTTTTACGACCGTAATAATAACAAATGACTAGGATGGGAATAATAGTTTGCCTTTAAAAATGAGCGATTAACCTTAGCGCTTTTGATTGCTTAGTGTTCATTTCCCTCCTGAATTCCATGAAATGCTTTGAATGATTGTTTATGGACCAAGGTACACTCTTCCCAAATTATGATTGCACTTCCTCGCAACACTGTAGCTAGTCTGTACCTTTTAAAAGTAATTTGATATTAATCTTATACTGATAAATTAATGGAGAAGTAGATAAGAGGAATGAGGAATTTTTTTAAAAAACGGAACCTCGTTTTAATCAGCCATGCGGCTACAAATTAAAAATATAAATTCGTTTATGGTTTATAAAATATATAAAACAGATTTTCAATACACCTTGAAGCGAAATTATAATTTACTCGTGATTAATTACATTATCGGTTTTTAAATACATTTATTAACTCAAAAAATTATGTATTTTATTTTATTCTAATATTTAAAATTCAATTTCTTCATCCTGTTTTGTGTGTTAATACAAACACGTAATATAGTATCAAACAATAAAATGATTAATTTTCAATTTGAAATGTGCGATAGCTTGTTTACCTGTTATGTAACTGAATTCTCAGAATCCAAATGCAAAATTGTTTCGCTAACCAGGTCCAACAGGCATCTCATCACAATTTAAATTTGTACTTTTGTATTTTGTATTTTCGAACAATGTTTTCTTATTTCCATTTAAAATTATTGTTTTCATCAATTCACTTTTTTTTCGGCAAGAGTATATGAACAATGATTATATAACTACAATATAATAAATACATTAAGTGCAATATAATTATTTAATATAAAATATAGTGCTTATTACACGGTTCGTTGTTTAAAGTTTCTTATGACTATTTCTGTGCACAACATTAAATCAAGATCCACGTGTTAGAGAATTTACGTTTCATTATTGAGACAATAAGCACTCACTAAAGAAGAAATATTTCTCTCCACAGATAACTGGAGTTCCACGATAAATTTTCCTTAAGAACCTTTTATATAAGAAAGGGTTTCGGAGGACCTTTGTTTAATACAATGGATTTAAACCCAAACGGGCCATTGTTGAGATAGAAACGTGATAAGTTCAGGCCTAACTGAGTCGTATTATGCAGCTTTCCAGAGGACGAAATATGGGATATCAGAAAAAACCTAAAATGATTGCCAGATAAATAGAAAAATATATATTTACATACACCAATATCTATACTTAGTTATTAATGTTACGGCATAGTAGATGCATGAATTTTATGTTGATTGATAAAAGTAAATTTTAAATTAAATATAGAATATAGAAAATACCTTATGAAGACGAATTCGTGGTATTGGTAATAATAAGGAACCTTAAAATTTATAAATAAAATTTGGGCAATATGTTTCCAACATTAATACAATTTATCATAATTAAATTAATCGCATCTTCTGACACTCGATGATTATGAAAAATTCCTGCTCATGAAAAAAAGGGGAGGGAATAGAATAGAAAAAGAATTTCATTTTTGGACCAGGTCCCTTAAGAATAACTGAAGTGTACAAAATTGTAATTAATATTTACCTGGCTAAAGGGTTGCATTATTGGAATAATACAATTTTAAATAATAACATGAAAATAGATGTAATTAAAATATTAAGAATAAAAAAATAGCAAACAGATTTACAATAAAAAGATATAAGCTGAGAGAAGAAAATCAAATAAAATCATCTAACAGTATAACAAAAATATACTGTTACGGTCACAGAGAGAAAGACAAGCGCAAGGGATTAACGTTCCTGTAAGGGATAAAAGCCACTTTGTCGTCAGAGATGAAAGAGATTCTTCTGGGACGTTCCAGATCCCCCCACTCCGTGTCGGCCTGGTTATTTAAATACCCTCTCGGCGCCAGTGTGTCAGAGTATTAAACCAGGCAGTGTGATGAACATCTGAATCAGTAATAAGTGAGTTAGTACGATAAACTAGTCAGAGTATTAAACCGGCCAGTGTAATAAGTGTATCAATGAACTGTGACAGTTTGTGATTGTAATTGTTATATTTAAGTCTCAGTTTGTTATATTTGGAGAATTTTACGGTCGGTGGACTTTAATTAGGGAACTGTAAGTGTCAATTAGTAGTATTTAATTAGTTAAGTAGTAGTTGTAATTTTATGGTATTCGTAAAAAATGTATGTAAATATTTAAGCTATTAAGAATTAGTAATATCTTACATTATTGTAATAATTAAATAGGAGTTTGGCCTAGACAATAAATATTTGAAATATTGTTATTGTAAATTTGTATCGGTTTATAATATAATTGTTAATAATTTAATTGTATTACTTTTGCCACTTTGTTGATAACTATTAGTATCTTCAATTATGGAATAGTTTAACTCATTTCAATACCCAGTAGCCCGTAACAATATCAATATTAGTGAAGAATATTACGAATATAATACATTTGTTGTATATTTTATGACATTCTTTTATAACATCGTATATTATATTTACATCTATGTTTTATAGCATCATAATAATTCGAAATAGTTTTTTATGACTACCACATGCTTGTAGAATTAATACATATTGGATTCTGAGTTAATGGTGAATCAGAAGGTATCTGAGCCACTTTTTTCCTAACTTTTGTCCAAAGATTCCGGATCCCCGGGAGTAGGAAAGAGATAGAACTTGTGGGTTTGGATTATTCTGGGTTACGTAATGGAAAAAAAACTTAACTAAAAAAATCGAATACCTAGGTATAGTAAACATCAGTAGTCTAGAAAGTATGATTCATTCTGTATCGGTTGGCGCATAAAGCTTTCCGAAGCCAGAAGCCGACGAGCTCGATTTTGAGCCTTTCATTTCTTTTTAAATTTTTTGAACCTCTTAATGGTACCTGATTAATGGTTTTGGAGCATTGCCGATACTATGGAAGGAATTCTGCTAGAACAGGGAATGAGGCGGCGTTATAAGAGAAGCTATAGTAGGTGCTACTAACGGGCTCAGGGATATCATAGGTGTAAAGGGAATATAGAAGAGGGCTTAAGCGTAACGTTCTGGTACACTCGAGTGTTGAGGAAATGGAAGAATCACATAGAGATATAAATGATCTTTCTATGAATATATTATACCTGTTATGTTCAATTTTAATGATATTATAAACGAAGTTCAACATAAAAATATTTAGCTTACTACGAATAGAATGAAAATAATGGGCAATCATACGGATTAAATATACCTCATTTTCGGTGACCAATGAATAATAATTATAAAACATCTACTAAATGATGATGAAAGAACAAAATATTGACGATTCTCTTTTTTTTTTTTTTTTTTTTTTTGAAAACACTTTATTGAAGCATTACAATCTGCCTGCTGTGGGCAATAAGTAATGGTGCTATGTAGCTACAATCATTCCATAAAAAATCAATAATATAAACGAAATAAATGCATAAATAAATATATACAAGCGAAAAAATATATACAAAAATAAAGTAAAATAAAATATATATATATAATAAAAAAATATAATAATAATAAATAAAACATAAAAGAAATATACTGTACACATTCATACTCTATTTACAATTTGCCTGGGGTCCCCGAACTGAGCTTCTTCCTCATAAATGAGGGCAAAGCAGGAGTCCGGGAGGCCCCAGCTCCCTTTCCCAGCCGCGTCACTGGCATTAAACGCCAATGGAAGCTGGTTAAGGGCGCTTCACACACACACAGGTCGTGAGTGGAGAATCTGGCCAGTGCCAGTACTCCAAATAGCATTATTATAACAAGTCTCGAGGCCATTGCCGGTTTAGGCGGCGGGGTGGATTGTATGGATGTGTGGAACCTGGATAATGACTGAGCCAGGGGATTGGGATGACAGACAAGGTTTTGGTGAAAGTTTGAGAATTTAGTAGGGATGAGGTCGAGGACAAAAGGAATGTTAAGATCATTATGGAGGGTTTTGTTGGAGGCATAATAAGGAGCGTTGACAATAGTTCTCAGGACTTTGGATTGAAAGGATTGAATGCGTCTGATATTCGATTTTTTTGCGGTCCCCCACAGTTCCAGTCCATAGGTCCAGATAGGTTTGATGATCGTCTTGTATATTAGTAGTTTATTGTCTATTGAAAGATGGGAGGCCCTACATAGTAATCTGTATAGTTGGCTGAAACGTCTGTTAAGTTCTTGTCTTTTGAGTCTGGTATGAGGATTCCATGTAAGTCTTTTGTCTAGGAAGAAGCCAAGGTATCGTACTGTGTCGGAAATAGGCAGGATGGTTTCGTTGAATTGGACAGAAGGACATGTTCCCCGGCGAAGTGTAAAAGTCACGTGTTTGCATTTTTCCTCGTTGACTTTGATCCGCCATTGGTTACACCAGATTTCAATGAGTGAAAGGTTCCTTTGGAGGTTCGAGGAAGCCATTTCAGGATCTGGATGAGATGATAGGATGGCTGTGTCGTCTGCAAACGTTGCAAGGAAGGTTTCAGGAGTAGTTGGGATATCAGCGGTGTACAATATGTACAGGATAGGACCCAGGACGCTGCCCTGGGGGACTCCAGCTTGAATTGGGTAAAGATTGGAGTATTCGTTACCACAGCGCACTTGGAAATAGCGATCAGAGAGGTAGGATCGAAGGACTAGGAATAAGGATTGAGGTAACTGAGTTTTGAGCTTGAACAGCAAACCGGCATGCCATACCCGGTCGAAAGCTTGTGCTACGTCCAGAAATGCGCCTGTGCAGTACTGTTTGCTTTCAAGAGCAGAGGATATGTGATCGACAACTCGGAGACCCTGCTGGACCGTCGAGTGCCTGGGACGGAATCCAAACTGATGTAAAGGAATATTGGATTCGATTATGGGTAGGATTCGTTTCAGGAGGATCTTTTCAAAAATTTTGGAAAGAATAGGAAGCAGGCTGATGGGTCGGTATGATGAAGTGTCATTTGGTGGTTTACCAGGTTTAGGGAATAGAATGATGATGGAGTGTTTCCACAACAAAGGGAAGTGAGTTGTGCGAAGGATACAGTTGTATAGATAGGTAAGGAAAATAATCGCTTTTTGGGGAAGATGTTGAAGGATCTGGGTGGTTAGAAGGTCATGTCCAGGAGATTTGCGGACTTTTAATTTTTGTAACAGGAATTTGACCTCAGAGGGGCTTACAGCGTTAGGAGGTAAGGATAGTGGAATGGGTGAAGAGAGGAATTCATTAATATCGGAAACGTGCGCAGGGTTGGTTTCAGGATGTGGAATAAATGTATTTGAAAGGTGTTTGGCAAATTCTTCTGCTTTGTCCTCATCTGATGCAGCCCAAGAACCGTCTTCACGGCGGAGGGGATGAGAAATAGGGTGGTATTTAAGGATCTTTTTGGTAGCATTCCAAAGGGAATTATCAGAAGCGGATAGTGTGGAAAGATAGGCATTGTAGGTTTCAGATCTATAGGTTGTCAGGTTCTTTTTAACTAGTTTGGTGAGGTAGTTATACAGTCTCCGATCGTGAGGATGCCTAGTTCTTTGCCAAAGGGATCGGTAACGGCGTTTGGTAAGGATAAGATCCCTAAGATCTTGTGGTAATGGATTTTTCTTGCGGGGTTTGAAGGAAGGACGAGTTGAAGATGCAGTCCAAACTGCTTGCTGGATCAAATTGGTAAAGGAATCGACTGCATCATCTAACTCTTGGGGTGTTTTTAGGGAAACTCTGAGGTCAATGGTGTCGGATACAAGCTGATGAAAAAGGTTCCAGTCAACTGGTCCCCTAATAAATGATGGTGGTGGAAGTTTGGGTATTGGAGATACAGAAAGGGTAAGGATCAAAGGACTGTGATCTGAGGAAAGTTCATCAATGCGTTCTATGGAATAGTTTAGGGGACCTAAGCCAGCATGGATAAAAAAGTCGAGGAGATCAGGATTTCTGTTTGGATCATTGGGCCAATATGTAGGAGTGCCGGGAGAAATAAAACTGGAGTTGTGGGAATTAAGTGCAGACAGTAGCATGCGGCCTCGGGAATTAGTAGTTCTTGATCCCCACTGTTGATGTTTCGCATTAAAGTCTGCACCTAAAAGGAAATGGATCCCTAGGGAATCGAGGAGAGAGCTGAATTGGGAATCGGAGATGGATTTGTTAGGAGTACAGTACACCGATGCTAATGTGATAGGAAAGGAAAAGGTTTTGATTGAAACAGCTTGACGATTCTCAATGTTTTTTTTTTTTGTTTTGTTTTTTTTCGCTCATTAGCATTAATCATTTTATTTTAATTCAAAAATTAATGTCATTTATAAACTACTCTACTATAAAAATAATAAAATTAAACAAATGCATATTACTACTTGGAGAAAAACTTATTAAATAATACTTGTTCTTGTATTTTTTGCTAAATGGTGCCAACTCATTAATTAATCGAACGATATAAAAATAAATATCCTGTTACTGATCACTAATAATGAATTAAATTATTTTTCGTACGCTATTCAACTGTTAATACCGTGATGATCAGATTGTACATTTATCTGTGAATTACACAATCGACTAGACCAACATTTAGCATCACTAATATTTGTTGATTAAATTTAATTTAGGTTTCGATCCTTCAAAAGAATAAGGTCATAACTCAAAACAACTAATTTTTTAATGGAGTTATTTGAAAGTACCATGTGATATAAAAAAGAATGGGTCTTGGTAAAGAAAAGCATTCCTATTGTGATAGTAGTATGTATTTGATACTGCTTCAACACATTGTTAGATAAAACATACATTTACTGGATATTTAAGACAGTCACTATCGAAAATAGAATTTTTCGTCCTGAAAATTATTTAATTCGCGAAAATCCAACACTCACATTTGAAACTTCCATTTCGATATATATATATATATATATATATATATATATATATATATATATATATATAATGTTTTTATAAAGCTAAAAAAAAAAAAAAAGGTCTAAGGTAGTTTTAAAATCTGTTAAGGAAAGAAATATATTAATATATCGCTCCTTTAAAAGAACAATGTCATGACTCAAAAATCTAATTTTCCAATAGAGGTATTTAACAGTTCCATGTCTTGTCAAAATTAAACCAGATGAATTCAAAATATAACATTTGTATTGACATTATATTTTTAACCACTAGACAGTTTTTAAAAGGTTGAAACTTTTTTTAATTTAAAATGATTTTTACTTAAGTCACTATTCTCGTAAAACAAGTTCGAACATGATACATATAAAATATGGCTTTATTAAAAAATAAAAAACATGTTGGAAATGTAATATCATATATGTCGTTCCTAAATTAATAACCTTCAACCAACTCAATTGCCACTGAAGACTTAACCATATATGCCAAATTTTAAGTTTTTTCTTGTTCTTTTGAAGGAGCGATATATATTCTTCTATCAGCATAATGAGAAAATGGACGTATGAATAAAAAAGGTCAGTCAGGTAGTATGACCCCCATGGCTAAGAGGTCAATAAACCAAAGAGGGTGCCTAACCTTTATGGAAATACTCTCTGAAAAGGTTCGGAAGAGGAAGGTGGACTTCAGGAAGGATAAATCGGAGGTGGTAGCCGAAGATGGAAACAAGCGTAGAACAGAGAGACCCGGGGAAGACATACCTCACCAAGAAGAATTCTAGATGTACCTCTGTTTTACCAGATATAATAGGTTCTAATTTAAGTTCTGTATATATTTTATGGCAATCCTCAATTACATCTGAATCATTAATTGTATTTCAAGTTTTAATAATTTTTTAGTGCTTACTTAACCCAGATTCGTAATATTTTTATGAATAATATATTGATATTTTAACTATTTATTAAATTACCAATTAACGTCTGGGAAAGAATTCGATTTATAATTAAGACAGGACGTTTAAAAAAAATAATTTGAATAAATTACTCTGGCATCCCAAAATAAATAAAATTATTTAGAATAGATTTAATAACAAAAATATTTCAATTTTAAGTTTATAATTAGAAAAAATCTAAGTAATGCAATCATAAAAAACCTTGTTCTATTATAGCAGAATAAAATGTAATAAGAAAATAACATTCCTACCACCATTCCAGGATTAAAGAAAAGAACCCGACTCCTAAAAATGGTTTTATCGCAAAGCAGGGACCAACAAAGGTGTAACTGAATACCGTCTTGGAATGGGAGCTCACAAGACTCCGCCTCGGCAACTTTCCCCCGGAAATGGAGTGTTATCGCTCCATGAACAGCCCTTGCTCCTTATTTCCTAAAATCTTCATTGAAAACGCCTCCCTGTCATACGAAAGATATGCTCAGGTTTCTAGCTTATACCACAAATATAATTTAAGACTAAGAATACTAGTACATTTATATCAAATAATTGTATGAGGAAAACCTTCAATATATAGATCCAACCTGTTGTACATCCTACTCAATCAACAACCTCATAAGTCAACCTCAGATATTGATGCATACATCTGCACTTCGGGTTATCGTTATAATTATTAATATTATTTGTACAAATCTAATTTTTGTAAACCACTGAAGTCTTTTGTATAAATAGTGGCCGTGGAAACCTAATACAGTATAAAAGAATATGATTCTAAATTGGATAATAACATGATCAGTAGATTTTTGATTAAAGTTTCATGTATAAGAAAGTATCATCTAGGATGTAGCAATAGTAGGAACTATGAAGCATTTTATAACAATTGTCATCCAAGAATTTATATATGAGTTATATATTTTAAGGTTTTTATACATGATCTTATTTAATTGTTCATTTACAACTTCCTTAAATAGTACTTTCAAAGAACTTACTTTAGTTCAATCATTAAGCGACATATCACAGTATTTTTAGTTCCTTACTTCAATTCTACTCAAAAAATTCGTTAAATTGTCAGCTGCTTGGATAAAGTACTTTTAAATTAATATATTTCACCTTAATGTTAATTTGTACAGAATTATATACAATAATAAATATATTGTTTTAACTAACTTTTAATCGTCTATCAGTATTTTGTTAAATTTTGTTTTAACATAACTTAAATATAAGAATTATGCTTTTTATAGTATAATTTAAAGAAAGTTAAAAGAAATAAATAAAAATCTCTACTGAAAAACATAACAAAAAAATAGAAGAGCGGATTGTTTTATATTAAAAAAGTGTCACAATCAAGTTAAAAAGTAAAAAGGAAATATAAAGCCAGGTTACGGAAAATGAGACTAGGGAAAATATTTTGTGGAAACGGGAAATGTGTCAGAGATTCAATTAATACAAAGATCAAAAGAGACCAAAAATACTTGTCTCCAAGCCTTTCCTAATACCATATCCTTTGGTTACACTGGTTTCTGCTCCAGTGTTGCTTTAAAAAAATAATGACACCTGTTTTTTTTATTTATTCCTATTTATATAATTCATTACATTTTATTACGTTACATTATTAATGCGAATCTCATTATGGGCCAACAGCATCATAATATTAATATAATACTCATTCGAACCAAGCAGTTCGATGCCAAATAGTTTTCTGCATATTTTTTTTAATCAAACACATCAAGCATATACATTTATTGTTAATATGCATAAATATATCAACTTGAAAACTACAGTGTTTACAATCTTTTGAAGAGGATACGAAAAAAGACATGTCAGCATTTTTATTTTTTAAGTTATAAAATATATTTTCTAGCATATTAGTTTTCAGTTTTTATCTATTTACAGTTCTGCATTTTTATGTTCTTCAACGAAAATATAGCAGATGGAAAATAAACTCAATGTACTCAATAAAAACTTAAATCTCACTTTCCAAGGACTTTTAAAAAGCAGGCTAGCAATAGAAAATTTAAAAAAAATATGAAATTTAATGAAATCAATGAAGTATTATGTATTCAAGGATTATTGCTTTTTTAACATATCGTTTAGTTATAAAGCGATGAAAAATATATAAATAATTAATCATAATAAATAGAATAAAAAAAACATTACTACTGAATATTATTTTAGTTAGCATTATGTTTAATTAGTAAAATAGGTGCTGGTTTTGGTACAAACTGATGATATATATATAAATATATATATATATATATATATATATATATATATATATATATATATATAAATCAGAGTTCATAAACCTTGGATTTCCTATCATCTCGAAATCGAGTCTTAAGTAGGAAGATTTTTTTTTTTTTAATTGAAATAATATGAATGAGCTAACAGACTCATGCCGCTTTATTTTTTCCTATAAATATAATTACATAAAGATTAACTAAAAATGTAGCTAACGCCAAATATAACATATAAACGTGATATAACAAATAATAATAAAGATTTACTTCATTTCATGACAAAATACATATTTTACTACCTTGCCCTAACGTCAGAAATAAAAATACAAAAACTTCACAACTTAAAAGCAATTGCAGGTAAAATAAATTCTCACCGATGGGAGACTTTTTTTTTCATCCAACACAATTTCTAGTTATATCCGTGTCTATAAACTTTTCTGCCTCTGCTGATAACAGTAGCAGGACAGGAATATAAAATTATGTATAAAGGCTCAAACTTTATTATTTTCTCCTTATCTTGACACTTTGTTTCCTTTTGAAAAGCAAAATAAAAGATATAAAAAAGCTAGGTATACATGTACTTCCTTCATTTTTGGGGTGACTATGTTTATCAACCTCTTTAATCCATCAGTACACTTATTTACTTCAATGTATATATATTTGATTCACCAATCCATCATTCACTCCTTGACCCATTCTCTCATCTAAATTAACTAGTAATGATTTGACGATTCGCACTAAATAATTCATTACATTCTACACGATCAAGGGAACCCAAGGTTTATTTTCTCGGATAAGCTTCAACAAAATCAGAAAGTTAGTTCTTTATTGTTTACGTTTAAAAGTTATTGAGGAGTTTCATACGGTTCACTTCATCACATCCAATATTCTTCACCACACCGTTGATATTTATATATACGTCATATATTGTTTTACCATAACCAAAGTTTTTTTATCAATATATCTTCAAAGGGAAAAAGACAGAGATTCAGATATATCAAACGAAACACTTGAGCTGAATTGTGATGCATTAATTGTCGTAGTTATGACGGAATATGTTTTTTTCATTAATTAAGTGTGATCTGAAGGATTTGGGTTTGGGTAGTGTTCCGTGGATAGAAGTTTGTAAGCAGAGATTGGTGGTATCGGCATTGAGCCTTCGGGTTCGCTAAGCCTTTTTATTTATTTATTATTTTCATTAATTAATTTGAAAAAATAAAAAAATTAAGTACAAGATTTTTAGTTAGCAATTGGCTTCAAACTTATATTCTATAGCTTTTGAACTAACATTCATTTTATTTTTTTAGTTCGGATAGCTTCAAAAGTACGTTTTCTATTTTTTTACCTATTTTTTTTGTTGCGAAATATACGAAACTTCCCAGTTGATTCTGCCAGTAGTCATATGCTTGCCTTAAATGTCAAGCCTTAACCTTTACCTTAAGGTAAAGCCTCAATACATGGCACATGACACTATCCTGTCTACGGATTTTAAAAATCACTAAATCTAAAGATCTTGGCCAGGGTAATGAGACAAACTTATTAAATAATTGTAATTAATACAATTCAAAGAGAATATAAATTTAGCACAGGACAGGGTTCTCAATAAAAAAAGCTATGATCTAAGGAAAATGGAGACCATAGTTCACGGTAGAGGCCGAACACGTCGTAACTAATTAAACCAGTTAATACCAATAGCATATGACATATTTTTTGCAAAAACACATTTTATAATACATGAAAAACTATGCATGTATATAATTTTCTAAAAATATACGGTACAGTGTCAGTATGCAGACAGTGATCAAGAACCCTAAGAGGTTTAGGTAGGGCATTAGTAAATAAACTCTGCCCTCGAGCCGGCACGTTGGACACTATGATTAGCATCTGATAAGGCAAAGTAATTAACGAGGCTTTTCAAAGTCGCATAATTTATCGTTCTCGCATTAAAACTATTTAGATTTTCTGAAGTTTGTTACCAAACCTGCGACGTTTTGATCTATGGCATTAACTTAGTGTTTCCTGTTCATCGCTAAAGATATAATTAATTTGGAAATACAATTCTACTCCAAAATGTGACATAATGTCATACGAAAATATATTAATTTAAATGAATTCTCATATATATATATAATTAAATATTAACATTTTAACTGATATCGTTGTTTCATCTCAACATTATTTTAACTAATTATTAATCATGAACTATTAATCCTGTTAATGAAACAGTTATAGCTAAAATATGTTGCTTATGAAAAATGTCCTTAACATTAAAATTCCACCATAAAATATAATTTTATTAATTAAGTTTAAAAGAATCAAAATCTCAACAACTATTTTGAGATTTCGAAATATCAACAAATATTTTATTTTATAAGAAAATTTTATTTATTTTATTAAATATAAACATTTTCTAGGATATAATATAAAAAAATACCCGCATCACCACATCATGTCCCTGAAAGTATAGACCAACCATTCCGCCACGTGCTTAGGTCTTGCAGGTTTAACGGAAAAGCTAAACGGCGCACCCATTTCTAGAGAACTAGCATTTCTTGAGGAAGAGGTTGGTAAATATCATAAAAATAATTATATTTACAGCATTTGATTCAGATTTTTTTATTGATTAACTGTTTCAACATTAGTAATAACAGCTAGTGTTGGAGGGGTACCGTCTGATGACCGATTAAGGAAAACAAACCACTAACAATAAGTTAATATGAGCTTACCTCAATAAAATTAATTTATTTTTAATTTTAGTTATTATTATTTATATATTAGTATCTATGCTGATGATTTTTTCTATTTTATCTGTATTATTCCACAATCCTTATCAACATAATTTTCTAAATTAGATCAATAAAAAAAGTAAAAAAATATTTTCTAAAATAATTCAACTAAGGAGCTACCTATAAATACCGATTTCAGTAGTTTTAATGCTAGTGCCTGAATTATAAGCAAAAAGACATGTTTCAAAAACAACATTTTACTAAAAAAAATAATTTACCATTAAATATATTATAATTATATAGATTTTTCTTATGCAATAAAAAATTGTATGTCTTATATTTCATCTGGAAGAAAATTTAAGTTTGACTATTCGGTAATGAGATTAATGTTTCTATATAAACCTTGTGTGCCGAGGGATTAAGTTTGTGAATCAAATCGTTTTAACAACTGTATAAGATGTTACTATTATTATTATTATTATGCGTAAAAGAAATTCTTCCTGTTGATGACATAAGAGAGCTTTCAAGAAATAGATGATAGTGTTGATACAAATTACCACCCCAAAAAAAAAACCTTTCCTTTGTGTCAATTGCTTGGGATTGTGATAATATTAATTTCTAAATGTATTTTTATAATTTCATTTATAGTTTTATAATTGTTGATAATCAAAATTTAAGGCATTGTCATTAGTGTGTTGCAAATAAACAAGTTTTAAAACATCTAGTTTTTAATTTATACTGTTTCCTTCTTTGATCATATATGTTGTTTATTTACTAAAATTGCAAACAATTTTATATATTCATTGATTCTGGGCTTTACAAAAATAATCATGTAAGTAATATGAAACAATGAAATGTTTAAATATTTTATTTCGTTTTTATTAATAAATTTCAAGTCAAAGTCATGTCAAAGCAGTTGTAGGGAAAACCATGTCATCACTTAAAGGTTAAAGTTAGGGCATATGTCAATTCACATTTCACTCAAAATTTTATTTAAATATATGTCAAATATCCCCAAAAAGAAATTAAACAGAAAATATCCAGTGAACATTGCTACTACGTATTTTATAAAATCTTTAAGACCATATCGAGTCTTATATGCGAATGAGCATCAGACTTAGGCCGTTACCGTTTTTGTCTAGAAATTATATATAATGATTTAACGGCTGCTTAGAGGTTCCACCGGAATATTCCTTAGCCATACATCAACTAACGCAAGAGGAAAGCCTATATATATATATATAGGCGTACAGAATCATAACTTGGCGCTGATCCATGAAAATTAAACTGGTATGTTTTGAATTCTTCCACCAAGATTTAATTTTTCTAAACCAACATCAGTTTGCAGAAAATATGAAATATATGCAGTGTTGGAAGTTTAGTAGTTATTAATTGTGGGATTCATGCTTTCCCAGGACATAGAGCTCGGCGTTTTTCAACAGTTTTGCTGGCCTTGTTTCTTGTAGATAGCCCCGTCCTTGATGATGTATTCCACATGTTCTGGAACCTTTAGCTTGACTCAACAAAGATGATTGCTTTCGATTTGTATTATACCTGTTCAGTTCTCTCACAAACACGTGTGTATTATCAAATCTTTCGGCAGAAGAACTTGACTGATAAGGATATATCAGTATATCCTGGCAGCTCATCGTAAAGTAGTTCACTAAATCGACGCAAACAGAACTTCTGTGCGATAAATCCAGTCAGGGGACCCATGTCTCTGAACATCAGGAATAACTCCTTGATGCACTCCAATAATTCTATTTATTTTCTGTTTTAATAAACCGTTGATATTTATAAACCTAGCATTTGACTAGCATGAGACATTTTATAAAATAAAAAGGATAAATTCTAAATGGTAACATTTGGGTTAAGCCATTATCCTTTAGAATAATTAAAAGATAAACTAATAGTAAGATTAATGGATAGGTATCTAAAATGTAAAAGTTCTTTACAAGTCATAAATTCCAGCCAAAACGTACAGAGAGTTCTAAGAGTTCTTGCATCATTGATAATATCTCAGGTGTGCATAGCTCTCTCCCTCTAAGGGACTACCCAGAGTTCTTTAAATATTTACAGTTGACCGCAAAACTAACACTGACTGCATGGGTAGTCAGTTATTGGGCATGATTCCTCTTTTCTTTTTACAATCAGAATAGTAAAATATAGAAACCTTTATTTTAAGCTAGGAAATAATTCAATAAATAAAAATTGAACATATCAGCTATATCATAAGTTGTTATCACAATTTACTTTAAGGCCGCGTTCACACTGAGACGACATAAGCGATATATCGTTAGTGGTATGCAATATGCTACATGCGAAAATAGGTCCTTGAGTCTAAATGGAGAAGATAAAAAATTCGCGATTGCGCAACACATCGGTAATGATATTTCCCTTGAAGTGACACTAGTCGGTCTCCAAAGCGATTTGTATCATCCAATATTTCTGTTTATGAATGTAACGGGAAGATAAGATTATTCGGCAATTACTTTATATAATGATGTAATGCTCGTGAAATGCCCATGAGTGTATCTGAAACTATTCCGTTGCCGCATATAGAAAATAAAGTATTAACGTTCTTAATCTCCCTAATATTATCTTTTTCTTCTCATCCTACGTATTCCTAGTTATCAAATGGTGGACGACTTGAAGGGAATACATAGATTCATTGAGATACTGAAGAGATATGATGTGGATATACGAGGGACATTCTTACGAAATTATATTACTATGGGATATCATTATAATTTATGGACTATAGACAAAATCTAGCTGCTTTCTAACATACTAACTACTACATCATCCTACCTCCTACCTTCTCCATTTATCCCTAATCTTAGAGCCAATATGTAAGAGAAGAAGGTAGGACAAGGAAGTTTACATTGTTGTAATTGCAATTTATTAACAATTGACTGAAGCAAATGCATGAACTACTACCTGAAGGTTATTAGCATGTAGCTAAGGGTGCAAATTGCGTTCCCACTTTATCGCCCAGGTCACGCCAATTTATTATTTTCTGTTATTGAACCTTCATGACAACAGTGGGTTGCAATATATTTCTTAAGATGTATCACTTATCTTAAATCAATGCGGTGAAAAATTTAGTATTGTTCGTACCAACCGAGCCAGGTTTTAACTAATAGAAGCACTACTGATGATAGTATATTACTAGTTTTCCCCTTCATATTTGCATCCACACCTGTCAAATAAAATCAAATTGACGATCAGCAGATTGGCTGTCAGTAAAATAAAACAAAATGGCATGAGAGGTATGATGATGAATAATACCCAATGTTACCTCTCCCATGGCTTAATTTAATTAATAACAAATCCCTCATCCACTTTCTTTTTAGTCTCCTCCTAGTGCTATCAGACATGAGAGTTGTGAGTGACCGCTTGTTCTATTTATGGGTCTAGGTGTCCATTAGTTTTTTTTTTTGCAATCGCTTGTAGTATGTCCTTATCATTTCGTCAACCATTGGTATTTTAAAGTCCATATGCAAAGTACATTACTTGTTAATATATCAATTACTGATTTCCAGATATTTCTTGTAATTCCATTTATACTACATTTCCTATTTTTAAGTTGAACCAAATTACAATTAAACCAAAAATATAAATAATTAACGAGTAACTAACTGCCTAATAGAAATAGGTTTTGGTTATACGAGCTTAGCATTGATCTTTGCCTGGAGATGCGAGGCCTAGCGGTGTTGGTAAATGTGTAGAGCTAACATTCCCTCGCTAGGCACTCTGCCAACAGCTCTTCCGACATCTCTACATTCTGCGGATCTTTTATTATTCCAACCTTTCTTGGGGCAATTTGTTAATGCATATTGAATAGCAACCTTTTAATACAAAATTATCCATTTTTATTTGCTTGTTTAAGACAAAAGCGAAAAAGCTAAACAATTTAATTGTGCAAAAAATAAAGAAACTAACTATTTACCAATACGAAAGATTAATTGAGCCTCTTTATAGAAATATTCCCATAGTTGGAGAATGGAAGAAGGAAATTTTTGAGGTCCACACAACTGTAATTTATAAGAAGGATTTCATTTTCACATATTAATCAGAAATGTGAACACGTAATATTCACGGGAAGGCTTATAAATTAATAATTTTTCTGTCGTCATGAAAATGCTCCTTCCTTAAGGATTTTATGAATTTAACTTTAAAGTTATTTGTTGCTAAATTGTTTTCCTTGATCGCCATTACGAAAGTCCTTGACTGATTGATTAAGTTGGTGAAGTAGAGCATAATTGGAGGTAATAACACTAATGGAGTCTTATTAATTGTCTTAGCGACTCATTGTCAATGCTCATACAACCTGATACTTGGTTCGTTTTATATGAAATGTCAGTTTTCATTAGTCTTAAAATCAAAAGTATACCTCTGTCTCTCATTATATCAATCCTCTCTTTTTCAGTAATATTTATTTTCGCTAAATAGAAAGAGAATTGCTTAGTATGCCATCAAATATGACCATGGAAATACACAATCTTCTGATAATTTTTGTATGAGTTTATCCTTGGACACTCGGTGGCCCAACCTGCAAGAAACCTTAACTAAACGTGCAGGAAAGGAAGTAAAGAACACTTCAGTAGCCATTGGTTGGAGAAATTTTTCCATAAGACACCAAAATTTTTCCAATCCGCTTTTTCGGTTGCAAACTTGGGTTTACACTACTCAGACATGCCCTAACAACATTGTAAAAATGCAACTCTCTTCAATCTTTACTTATATGTTGTGAAAAAAATAATTCAAAATAATATTGAAGTATAAATAAGATATATTATTATTACAGTCCTAAGTTTAATCATAAGTTTTAAGAATGACCATGGAGAACATTTCAAACTCCAAGAAAACAAATTTTTATTTAATTGACAACTATTAAAAAGTATTATTGACTTATTTCAGTATTTTAGGACATATTTTTATAACTTATGTATTTATTTAATTGTTCTTTTTATTTAGGTTAATAATGTACAAATTTATGAGTAAAATTATTCAAATATTAATGAACTTATAAGAAGTAAGAATATATTATGAAAAGAAAATTGAAAATGACTTAATAATATTGAATAAGTCGAAACGTTTTTACGTTTTAAACGACTGGAAAAAAGGTTTTACTCACTTTAATGAATGATTTATAGTAAAATACTTGCACATTGAATAGTTGACGTATATTTTGACATGTTTGAACTATCACTATAAAAATATCACTATTCTCTATTACTTGCATACATTCACCACTTAAGTTACTCTCATTGAGTATGTGATCCGCAATTCCATTTTGTGTAAACGCCTGAATTTTCTCGAGTACGAATCCTTCAACGGACTCTATATTCATAGGAGTATTCTAGTCTCGAACTCCCTTAAGGCTCCTTAAGATTGGGCACAGCATTTTGGCATGCCCATTTCAGGGAAGTCGCAGCCTACTTATAACAGTGAAATCGTTGTTCCCAGGTGTGCTGCGGGAACAAGCTGTAATTCTTTCAAAGTTAGCGACCTCTTTTCATAGTTCTCTATAGCAGTAAGGGGTTTAAAAGTTTTTTAAAGTCAAACTTCTAGATTTCTGGGGGGAAAAAGGCGTGCTAAATACTTTCGCAACTGAAAAGTAACAAGCGTTTTCTCCCTTTAACCTCACTATGATTATCTTATGAATTTCATTTTTTTCATTGACGCAACGTACGTATATTTTCAAACTTTTCCTGCCATATCTTTGTCAATTAAATACCCATTCTTTCCACCGCTTTTTATTTGGCTATTGTATGTTTTATACATGCGAATCCAACAGATATACTATCTGTTTTCGTATTGCCTGTTTAATCGAAGCCTCTTACAGTGTTATCATCATTCTGTTTGATAACAATGTAAATTTTATCAATTATTCTAATTTGATGTTGCAGAAGATAATATTGACAACGAAAGCAAGGAGAGAGGGGTGTATTTATAAAAACATGACCCAACATCTCTCATATGCTGATGATGTGGTAATCACTCCAAGAAATGAAAACGTGCTCTTGGAAGCATTATGGGAATGTGAAGTGGCTGCTAGGAAGACAGGGCTCATAAATAGATATAAAACAAAATACATGATCTCATCCAGAAAACTGTCATCCAGTGGATTCATTTTCTCAGACAGTCATTTTTTCCAAGCAAGAGGGTGCAGTTAAGTATCTTGGTACCATTATTACAGCTGATCATAGCTGACTAGAATATGAAATAAAGGCGAGAATTGAGAACGGTAACAGATGCTTTGGTTCGTCAGGAACGTGTTCCAAAATAGGACCTATAAGAAGAACCAGATATAGTTTCTTTTATCAAAAAAGCAAGATTGAGATGTTTGGGGCAAGTTCACAGAATGGACAGAAAAAGGCCTCCCAAAGGTGATTCTGGAGGGACATCCAGATGGAGAAAGAGAAAAAGCAAGGCCTATAATGCAATGGCTGGACTATGTGGAAGCAGACCTTAAGCTCCTGGGGGTATGACCATGGAGAAGAGCAGTGGAAAATCGTTCAAAGTGGAGGAAAATTGTCGAAGAGACCAAGATCCTTCATAGACCAAAGCGCCGTGTGATGAAGACGATGATGATGATTCTATTTTGCATTAATTACTTACTACATTCACAGAGAAAATATACTGTATACTGTTGAACGATATTCATACTTCCTTTTCCTAGGAATCATTTACCTTTGTATTTGCGGCCGTAACAATACTTTCACGTAGTTTTCCGTTCATTAATCGTAAACGTACTCAAGTATCTTACTCTAATATCTTACTCTGGTCTCGTGCTCTAATACAGTAACATTCGAATCTACCTTCATCATATTATAGATGTGTCTTCGGAATGTATATTTACTAACTATATACTAATATACAAATACATTATCAAAAAAAAAGCAGTTGTTCCTTTACCACGGAAATAATACATTTTGGATAAAATTCCATTAGCTATCTGATACAAAAAAAAAAGACCTTTAGACTAGTTTTTAATGTCCTGAATATTTATATTGAATAATAATTAAATTTTTACTGCTATCAATTCATCAAAGCTTTTGATCACTCAAATAACTGTCACTAAAGTTAACATTATGTTGATAGCTTGCTGGTCTTTGGGGAAAATTCGGTATTGATCCCCTAGTCCGGCTCAATTAAATGCCAACATGATTTCAATCTCATAAGTTTTGTTCGACATATAAGTTAAATCTAAATGGAGGCCGACACCGTCCCCGTTTTCGCCCCTGATCACTGATAAAATAATAAAGAAATGCCTCCATTATTTTATGTTTTATTAAGTGCAAAAAAAAGGTAGTTTTAAATATCAGAGATACAGAAAGATCTTTCCGAAATTTTGTTTTTCGTTCCATGTCAATTTGTTTGCTAGGATATATCTCTGTCAATTTAATCTAACTATCCCTATATCTTATATCTTTTCATAGGTTTCCAAGTTAGATTTTACATTTTAAAAATATTAAATGGAAAGGCCTGGACTCGAACCCCCGATCCAGGTAATATTGGAATTGGTAACATAGATTGGAATTGGTCCATAGACCTCAAGGCCATTACGGAAGTAGGTGGTGTTTGTTGGATGGTTTTAGCTCCACTCAGCTGCCATCGAGAATCTTTTCTCTTCGGATGACACCCTTTCCAAAGTGCTTAGTGATCGGATATGTTTCTCTGCTTTTAACGTATCTCTTTTCTTCTTTCGGCAGTCGATGTTACTATATTTACATTCCAATTAATTTCGTACCTATCCTTTACTTTGTATAATATATTTCTAACATTTATTTTAGAAATAAATTATTTTGAGCTATCAATTTAAAGTTAACTAGCTTTATTAATTTTTTTATATACTCGTTTTTTAATACTGATAAAAATCTCAAATATATTTCTAGTTGTTAAACAGACGGAAATCACTGAAAAATAAAAGTATTGTTCTGAAAAAAATTACTCATGATCCATATATAGTTTATTAATTTAGGCATTTTTTATTATTTAAAGTATTGGTTCCAAAGTTGTTTTTTTTTTACAAATTCTCAAGTAATGCATCAATAATCCATTAATGGCATATTTCACTTTGCCCCATTTTAACTACCACGTCCAAAAAAGTAGAAATAACCCTTAATTTATTTATGTTTTCTGAGGTATCGACAAGACATATTACCAATATTGTAACAATCAAAATTATTTCTACTCGTAGCTCGTAACTATATTATTACTCGTAACTGTTAAAAATAACAATTATCAAGTTTTCGAAATTGATAAGATGCCAATTTATAAATATATTATAACATATGACAAGCTATGCTTTCTTGCTTCTGTCTGTTCTCTTGGCACTAAAATATACCGTTAAGTGATTGCAATATTTCTCATTTTTACTCTTCTTGACACTGGACGTTAGTAATGGCGTTCTTCTTCTTTATATTGTGAGAAGATAAAAAAGAAGAAGAATCTTCATAGCTTTTAGGAACAAATAAATTTGTTTTTATTTGAGTGAGTTATTAACGTAAATACAAATTAAAAAACCATGATCTTCTGCAGTATATCACCAGCAGAATAAATTTAACAACGGTACGTATTGCATTTTTTCATTAGGAATAATCCTACAATGATTAATTTTTTTCTTTATTCCTAATTCAATGACATATACTAGAAAAACTCTGACAATTATTATATTATGGCTTATTTATCCCAAATAACTATTTATATTTACTCTTTTAATTAAAATCAGTACGTTCATTTCATTACAAGGAAACTCAGTGTGGTATTTTATTTATTTTTTTTTTTGGCTTTGCAATTTGTCTTCCTTTGAAATTTTAATTCCTTTTTGCCGTCAGATCTTCAAGCCACTGCCATTCTAAGTAAAAAGATATGACATATATATGTTGGTGGGAATGTATTCAAAGGAGAAATTAAATAGAGGGTAGAACTTATAACGATACCTTGTGTTACACCCACGTGCTCGAATAAGAAGAAAATAATGTTAGAATCAAAGAAACTTATTAAAGGTTTTATTCTTCATATTATATAATTTCACATTATTTAATAATTATTTTACAAAGGCACAGTTGTATATTAGAGTGATAACAAGAAAACCAAATTGGTGTCAAGGTTCTACATTCTAAGATTGACTTCAGCGCCGGTCTTTGTGAAACTCTGGGGTAAAAACAAGATCGGGATCATCACACAAGAAAGAGGCTTTTTCCAGGGTAATATTAATAACTACGCGAAAATCACATAGTTTACTACTTAGGTGCTGAAAATCTATTTGAATTTATTTTTATAATAAAATACAAAGCTATTATACTTGCTCAGGATTGAACTCAAATAAATGAGTTTAAATTTTAATGTAAATATATAAACAGAAAATAACACGATATAAATAAATAAATTTATTATTTATTTGAAGGTTGGTATTTTGTTTTAGGTGCGTGGTTCTTATAAATAATGGGACTTTAACTGTTCAACTATTTTTCACTATATCGCTTAGAGAAAAATAATAGCAGTACATTAAATCCATATCAAAATCACAATTATCATGTAACGTAGCAGAAGAGACAGATAATAATACTCCACAAGAGATAATAATACTCCAGAAGAGACAGATAATAATACTCCATAAAAAAACTGAAACTGGGGATATGTTACTAATGGATTCAGTAATGAAATTTAAATAAATAAAACTTTAAAATAATGAACTAAAAAGTAAATATTAATTTATGAATGTATTCGGAATAACTGTAGAAAATAAATGAAGTAATTGAGGCAGTGGAAAATCCCTTTCACACAAACCTCTTTTTTTCACCTAGCAGTTTGTAACATTCACTTACACCACACTCTCGTTACATTTTAATAAATTTTTTATATTAAAATAAATATCTATGTACAATATAAACTAACAAGGCCCTTTATTAAAAATAATTACCGAAATCGGAATAAATACAAACGATTTAAGAATTAAGAATTACAGAAACAAAATAAAAACATAATTAAAGGAGAACCGAGAATAAGACACTAGGATGTGTGTGACAGATTGCTACAAGAGGTAAGTACACGAGGTTAGAATATAGGGAGTTAGAACCATGCAACAGAATATTAAAGCGTAAACTGTGGTCATAAATTTTACTGGTTTAACGTAAATGAGAAACGTAAGGGAAATGAAATGGCAAAGTGGAGTAATATCTAATATTATGAGTGTAACGAAACCCGCAGGCGTACTTTGGTTCGAATTTATAGCGAACAACCAGTCTCATTAATGTAAGACGTACAATATTAATTAATCAAATCATAGCATTGTGATAAAAAAATCTTTGTCTACTAACACAATCATTGATAGTTATGTCTATGAAAATTTAAAGTAAGAGAAAATCCAATTTGAGTAAAATTTGATTAACAAATTAACACTATATGGCTAACGGCCGACCCACCTTTTTGAGTACAAATTAAAGCAATCTTCATTTAACGGTACTACTCGTTGCTCAAATTGTATAACTGTTTTTACATATACTCTGTAGATCAGATTGCATTATTGTTTTTACCAGCAGCAAGTCTTTATTCCAGCATTTTAATCAGAACTTCAATTTAGTGCCTATTCAAATGATCGTAATAACTATTTCCTAAATTGCCCTGAGTTTCTATTTGATATAACTTGAAGCGAAGTTAAGTTTTTATTTCGCTGTCTGGTTCGAAGGTTTGCTCAATGTTCATGCTTAAAGTTTTAAATTCTATTCCTACTTCGCTCTTTTCTAACTGTTAGGATATAAGTTTTAACTATCTCTTATAACTCTTCTTTAATAATTTCTGTTTTCATACACCGTTTTTATCTGTTCTTTTTTTTCGTAAAATTGCTGCATCACTAGTTACACTCAACATTTATCTATCCATTATATTATTTCATCTTATATATAAAATAAAATATACGGTGATGAATAACAACTTTTTTTTATAATAGAGAGATATGTAATGCGCTTTTTCACCCTTCGGTCAATTCCTGAGGCATAAGAAATAATCTAATGGAGGAGCCAATCATTACACATTTCGTGGCTAGTGGAGTTTACAATCTCCGGATGGCTTATTACTGAATCCAGTCGCCGAAAAAATAGTTTTTCTAACGAATTTTATGCAAGTTTTCTAAAATATTCTTTCTAAAGCTCATTACTTAAATTACATCCTTTAATAAAACAAAACAATATCTAAATTTATTATGCACCTAATTTTTCCTGTCGTCTAGTTAAAGTGTGTTTGTATTGTTGACCAATAATATATACAAACACTTTATAAAGCGAACCTTAGGCGTTAATGACCTAAAGGTGTTACACCTTTAAACACTAAAAAATGACGAACATTTATTTTTACATGGCTCGAATGTTGACGAGTTTAAGGTAAATAGTTATTTAAAGTAAATTACTCCTTATTAACATAGTTAAAGACTACATTGTAAAACTGTTCTCACATTTCTTGCATCATTATATAAACGCGGTTCTGTAATCAATCAATGATTCGATGCGCGGTTTATAACAGACCTAAGTTTTTCAAAACCGTAAGCGTAGGGAGGTGACATCATCGATCTTTCTAAGTTCCGCAGACAGTAAATGGTCCTCCAGGTTGGGGGAACAGTACACTGACGCTCATTCAAATAAGCTAATTACAGCACGCTACACTCACCCAACACAACTAGCCAAGGTCAATAACATTACACTTCCTAGGATCACCTTTACCATTTACTCGCTGCGAATGAAGAAACAAGTCAGATGGCTTCAAGGAGGCAGACTCTCCATCTGAATTGGGGGCATTTGTGCTAATAACCCTCTCCTCTTAAGAAAACATTATTACGAAACCTCGAGGACCAGTAATGGTTCATTGGAGGAAAAAGGAGAGTTTCATAATCACTTGAGTTAAAAAAATCGTTCCCAGTCATTAGTCTCTGTTGCGTTAACGATAAATGAGTCCTTTTCGTTACGACTGACGGCTGATGACCTTAATCTAGTCATTCAATATTTATTTTCTATTAAAAAAATCAGCGATATTTTATTACTCTCAGCAAATGTAAATCAAAATCAATTTGGAGACGTTTCTACTCATTATTTATTTTTATTACAGCTATAAAAACTATATATTTACAAGAATACTGTAGATGCCTTGTTCATTGGTTACTTGATTGTTTGAAAATTGAAATTTGTTAGGAAAGTCTTCTGAGTGGACTTACGAGATTATCAGTAAGGATCACTCGTGTCGTTATTAAATTAATTTAGATTTAAAAACTAAGCTATTGTGATGACTAAACCATTATCACATCTTCAGGACTACAGATCTCTTCTTACGAAACAAACTACTGATCAGCAACACTATAATAAGACCCATTTGGCCATATGGAGCAAAACTTTGGGGTTCAGCAAAACACGTCCAGATGCACAAGATACAAAACACACAATTCCAAATTACATTAAAAACTGTTAATTCATCTTGCTCTACTTCAAATCACACTACTCATTCGTTCACTCTACTCACGACTCGTCATTTTCTTTATGTCATATCACAAAAATACTCTAGTTCTCAATCTTTCCTATTCTCTGTTACCTGGACTTCAAATGAGAGGATTGAAAGGACAATGGCTCAGAAAACCAGATCAACAGAATAATACCAAAAATTCCGTAATTCATGCAAATCGAGGAGGAAGAAAAAGCATTGAGCTCAAACTTGCTGGATCTCATATTTTGCAGGTGCAAATAAAACATAATAGGCTTCGAAAAAATTAAGATTTTTTGATTTAAATAGAGTATTTAAATGTATGTTTCAATCGAAATTTCCTAATATTTCCAAAACTTCGCATGGTAAATTCTTCCACCAAATTCTTCAAATATGAGATTGTAAGAAATAATGCACCATAGGACATTGTTCAGTCCCTTATATAAATATATCAGAACAAAAATCCCAAAAATATTTTCTTATCAACAAAAAGAGATATAATGAAATTCCAGATTTTTGTAGACAACGGAAAATTGGATAGATTCTTTCTATAACTCGATGGTCCGGAAGAAGAGATGGAGACCTTCTTTGAAGTCCAATCAATTGCAGCTGCCTCTCCCAAAGTCCTTACAGTGCTAACGATTTACTTTGTGAACAGTCGGTTTACTCTTTTTTTCTAACAGTTTGATTTAGAATTATGCTTGGTATATTAATAGGATGAAGAATAGCGGATAATGATAATCAAAAGTTTGAGGTTGTTTTGCTCTTGTCTGGTTTTCTCTCTATTACATTAAATAATGTTTCGAACGTGTATAAAGATAATAAATTTATAAGACTGCCATCTTGTGAGGTTAGGTCATTACAATCGAACAATGATCATATCATAAAAAAATCCTTAAAAATAAAAAATATGCAATTTAAAAATAAAAAAATATGCAGTTTAAAACTATGTACTTAAAACTTTAAAATTTTATTTAACTGTATGATAACTCCAAGAACGGATAGAATTAGAATTGCAGGAATTAGAACGCAAGGAATGAAAGAAGAAAATAAAAATTATACAACAATGGAGTGTTTTGAGGAAAATTATACAATATGGAGTTATTGAACGAGTTATTCGAACAATAACACAATTTAGACTGATCCACCACCAAATCATTTATAATTATTTACAAAAATTAGTATTCACAGTGGCTCCTATATTAACTGTATCTTTTGAAATCATTTAAGGAATTTGGAATAGTTTCGAAAGATCCCTTAATCATCTTAACACCCGATATACTTTCATACTCAAGCTGTATAATATTTTTATATTATTTTCTTTAATGTCATATTGACTGGTGAGGTCATTTGCGGCGACTGCTCTTTTTAAATTTCTTGAATTAACATCGTGTGTTTTAAATGCATCAGCGTCCTCTGTGGTTTATTAGTTTATATAAACGTTAGACACGTCAATATTCAAATTTGTTCTTTCTATTTAGTGATTTGACTGTCATTCAAATAAATGCTTCACTATAAGTTCTATATTATGACAATTTTGGCAGGTTGGTTGGCACAGACCTAGATGGGGATGAGTCAGCTTTGAATGTGCGATTCTTAGGCTGATTATTATGCCATATTCTTTTGACGTTAAAATGTTTGGAGGGATCCAAGCAATGTTTTTATCTTTCATTTGACGAAGGTTGTTTTGAGGAAGGCTCACCCACTCTTTGTCCCAATTTCTTTAATTTTATTGCTTATTACTATAAGCCATTCAGACTAAAATGAGGGCCTTAAGAAGGAAACGTCACCGCTTTTTGTGTATAATATTTAACTGATAAAAATATCAATATGTAAATTTAGAAGAAATATTGAAAAATAGAAACAAACCAGACAAATATTGTTCAAAAACAAACGGAATTTTAATTGTAATGCCATTTCATTCGAAAAAAAATCCAATGAGACAATGAACATTTTAAAGGACATATGATGAGGACATACAATGAAACATCTGATAAAACTATGAATCAAATCCAGAAGCATGACTGTTGCTGACGTTAAGGATATTCCAGCAGTTCCATTTTAAACTTCCGACGTTGCAGTCAAATCTGCATTAGCGGATGCCCCAGTTACAGGAATCTAGGAATTTAGAATGAGAACAGCTGACACATGGTGTATTGGTTTGCGGCTCACGTAGGGGCAGTTGTTGACAGATACCCGGCTCTAACCCTCACTTTCCACCTAATGTTGGCCTAGCAGTACCAGGAGGACATTCTCTCGAAAACGTTATTCAATTATTTAATGTCTTGTGTAAATTATAAATTATTAACGAAGGCTTAACGAGATCAAAGTCTCTGGAAATAGTAAGAAACAAAAGTCAAAAGGGTTGCACAGGTTGCATCATAATTCGCTGACGAATTCTTTATGATTACAGAAAACTTGGTGGTAATAATGGAACAAATGTCTAATACAAGTGAGTTTTTAACTGGTTTAGTTAGATTACCTGACTTATTGGTACTAGTTTTGTTGTATTGACTATTTTCTATCTACGAAGTTCAGTATCATAATAAGATTTTTTTCGTAAGAAGAATTATTCATTTAAAAAAAAAAGAAAGCTATTTACAATATGGACGCGGAGTAGCTCAGTGTGTATAGTGTTAATTTACTATGTTGCGATGGTTACGAATCCAAATCCGACTTTTGCATATAAATAAGGAATAAATAAATAATAAATATAAGGAAAAAAAACAGTTGAGTGTGATCTCAGAAAACTGACCTCCATACACAATCCGCATGGTTTATGGCATGTACTGAGCCCAAGACTCTTCATGGGTTGTTGTGGTACAGTTCTGTGTTTTAATTTATTTACAAGCCCATTATTATTCAGTTTGATTTTTTATTTCTATTTTAAAATCTTTAATTTATATATTTGTAAAATTATTAAAAAATAATAGTTGAAATTTGGCCAAAAATTAACAAATTATATCATTAGGATAAGCCACGGTTCTCTTAATTGTATGATTGTTTGTTTATTAAATTCCACTTTATATCTTCATAACCATTCAACATCTTTACATAAACCATAAATGATATATTTTGTTTTATGACAGCCATAGGTTTTGTTATTGCTTTAAATATATGTATCATAAATATGAAGAGCTTGAGATCAATTTTCAATGATTTAATCAATATTTATAAGACTATTGATGGCTGATATTGGAATAAAACTATTTAAAGAATGCTTATTCATAAGGGAATAATGCTAATTGATTCTCTCAATGGTTCACTAAAATAATGGGGCCTGATTAACGTGAGCAGCTAGCAGCCTACATCCGGCCAACAGTACCTGTTCACACCATTAGGCTTCTTTTGTAAAATAAATTAATTTAATATCTATAAAAAAGTAAATTGCTAAGTAAAGTGTGAAACAAATGACCAAATCACCGTATTGCGTGTATACTATCTAGTGGATATTTGTAGCAACTAAAGATTCAATCAAAAGATAGAGATAAAGATAGAGTGCTCTCTACTTGCCCCCCCCCACTTTTTGTTTTTCTTCTATTTCTAATGCTTTTTAGCTTCCGTCCTAGATAGTTGCCTATTTTGCTCTTCATGTTCAAGGCCTTTGCCTTCCACGTTTGTTCAAGGCAGTTGCCTTCCAGTTTTTCATTCTTTATGTTTTTTCATTTAAAACGACTTTTACTTGCAAATAAGTGTAAATTCAGCCAGAAGATTTCTCAAACGATTGGTTCAACATCTCGAAAAGAGCTCCAAGCTTTCTCTGGTCAGACAAATGCATTTGGAAGCCCAGGGAGGTTTTACCGGCACAACTTTATTATGATCTACGCCTTTGGTAAGTCAATTTTATTTTATTTGGTTTAGATTTCTTCTAACTATTTTTCCTCTACAATTGCTAATCTTTTTTCAAATGATCCTATATAAAGTCCTACCCAGAGGGTAAATTTATTCAGACAAAGTCGAGTTTTGTTTCGAATTAGAAAAAGGTAAAATACGAGCTTTGACTCAACAGTACCTACAATTTACAAAATAAAATTGAGATGATTTTCATACATCTGTTTATTTTCAAGAGGATGGTTTTAATCATGATTATCTAACTTACATAATGTATCTAATTATTTATGAACTTGCCTTGCCATATTGTATGAGAAAAATAAATAATATATTATCATAAAAACCAAGGCAACATATCTAACAAAGATCTGTAATATACAATCACAGATAACTAATGGCTGAAAAATCATCGTGATTTGAAAACAATTTTTACGCTTTTGGCGACAGCTTTTTAAACTTAATTTTATTTTAACCAGAAAATATAAGAATCTATTATCATAATATGTAAAACGTCTTCACTCAAAGATTAATTATTTCAATGATAATTATATTATTCCTGTTCTAATGAGCCTTTCCCATCAACCGTATAACTAGCAGTATCTTGCCACGAAATAAAATGAAAAGCTCATACATAAATTATCATGTAATTTGAACAGTGGTGGAGAGTGATAGAATATTGGTTAATAATTAAAGCAGAATAGTTACTGATTAAGGCTTCATATATGAATTCGCAACGAATTTCAATATTTATTTGGGCTATTAACATTAAAGTGATTAAAATAAAGACCTTAATTAAGACTAAAAATGTGTAATGTGCATAGTAGTCCATCAAGAGAAGTGTAAAATATTTGATCAAACAATACAAGAATTTTCTTTTAAGTGAGAAAACATACCAAACATTGAACTCTATGATTAAAAGTAAGATTATGTTGTTGATCGCGGGTTCGAAGCCCGGCAGGTGGCCCTAGGATTTTTTTAAGGGAGTAAAAAATCCTTAGTTACGCCGTCCTTCAGAAGGGACGTTAAACGGGGTTCCCGAGCCTGTACGATGTCAGGTACTCGTTAAAAATCCCTATCCTAATTAAACCTGGATAGGCAAAATTTAGAGCTCCCACTGTAGCATCGTCCGATTAGCCATAGCAGCATAAAGTGACGTTAAATGAACAAACAAAGTAAGATTATTGCCCTGAAAACGCATTAAAAACTTTGTATTGTTAACCTTATTTCATATTCGTGTTACCGTATTAATACTAAAGAATCTAATTGAGTCAATAATTTCAATTTCATTTCATTTTGTTTTTGTATACGGAGGTAAAGTACTGAGTTGCTACGCCGAAGGTTTAAGGTTCAAATCCAGCCGTAGATTAATCATAATTTAATATGCTAACAGACGGAGATGGATCCTTCGGAATTAGGAGACCCCCGTGGGGCTAAACCAACCTTTATAAAAAGGGTGCTCTAAATTGGGGGGGGGGGGGAATCTGGTGGTTGAGCGTGACCTGGAACAAATCACCACCCAGCTCAGCAGTTGTCCAGGAAATAGTGCAGTCTCTACAACGTGCTGAATACAAGATCCTACATTGGCTCTTGCGGTACAGATCTATTAATTATATAATGCTGGTTAAACATTTAACGTAGTTGAGTGTTTCCTCGGACAAATCACCTCTCTGTATAAGCATTCCTCTAGAAACAGTACAATCTCTAAATGGTACCGAACTGAAGACTCTAAGACCGAAGTGCCTCTCTGGAAGTGCCTGCCGATATTCATTACAAGAGGATATGTTAAACCATTAAATATTAAAAATAAAGCTATATAAATAATAAAATAAATTCTACTGGGAAACCTTTAACGTAGAATCGGAGAGTGCTCCCGCAAATAGAAACCCATTATCACAAAGAATCCAAGGAAAGAATGGAACCAAGGATAGGTGACAAACCCACATCAAGCATCTGCCCAGAGGAAGTAAACCTTATATCTAAAGGTTTATCGACAAACTGTCTCGTTTTGGTGATTCTACATTGCATACTTATATATAACATGAGTTTTGTTTGTTAATTTTGCTGTTTAAAACATTTTCTTACATTCTATATAAACCGGGTTATCCAGACCCACATCTCGCTTCGGGTAGTGACCTATAGGTATATCCTTACTCAAACAAAGCTGATAGGAATGGATATATAGCATAGGCATCTCAACGGTTATGCCCGTCGTTCCATTTTCGAGAATATTGGTTCACTGGGACCAATATCCGATATCCCAGCCATTTCGACCTTCTTTTTATCAAGACTCGTTGCACGGACGCTCTTTGAAAAGATTATAAAAGTCGAAAGAGTTTTCTTTTATCTTAAAAAAAATCTAATTAACATGAGTATTACAACGGTCTTTTTCATTAGGAATATTTATTAATTATTGATTTATATCCTAACTTCAAAAGAACAGTGTCATGACTCAAAAAGCCCATGATGCACTATAAACCTGTATGCATAAAATTTCTATATCTTCAATTTTATTGTGAAAACATTTTATTAGTTTTAAGAGTGAATAAGAAACAGTCTCCACACGTTGTCCATTAATATGATATCATGATGTATATATGATGTATGTATACATACATACATACATATCATGATTTATGATGAGAATTGTATTTAAGGCCTTACTATAGGATGTTAATAATAATAATTATACGGCTTAGTGAACCCGAAGGCTCGATGCCGATACCATTTTACTTAAGGACAATTATTCATTCATTAGTATGCATCTCTGAAATTAATTTGCTGTCGAATCCGAATTTTCGTCCATTAATGGCCATATTTTGTAGTTAATCACTATCATATCCATTAAATATATATAATAGTTGATCCACCTAAACAACTTTACAAAGTATTACTTTTCGAAGTATGCTTTTGTTTGGGCTGAAACATATTGTTTTACCGTGGGAAGTTCAAGATCTCTGAGCATAGTCGATATTTTCGTGTAGCGGGGATAATTATTAATAATTCTCATGCATAGGTTTTGTACCCTTTCCAACTTTCTATAATTTGTAGCGCAGGTTGAACTCCAGACAGGTGAGGCGTAGGTCAGCACTGAGCGGATTACTGTTTTATAAAGGATTAGCTTGTTTTTGGGGCATAGTCTGGATTTTTTATTAAAATAGGGAAACATTTTGTAGATCGTTTTTTTCGCTTTTTCTGTTTTCCTGTTGATGTGCTCAGTGAATGTTAAGGACCTATCTAGAATTAAACCGAGGTATGTTACGGATTTAGACCAGTGGGTGTGCTCGGCATTTAAGATGATGTGCTGATCTATGTTGGGTCTGGGTTTTGTGAAGATTATGGCGGCCGATTTTGTTGGATTGATTTTTAGTTTCCACTTTTGACAGAATTTATGGATTTTATTAAAATCTTGTTGTAATCGGTTTACTATTGTATCGATTCGGTACGATGCTGTGTACAAAGCGGTGTCATCTGCGTAAAGTTATGTGGTTATTTTTGGGTGTTTTGGGAGATCTGATATGAACAGATTGAATAGGATTGGGGGTAGGCAGGAGCCTTGAGGAAGTCCAGCTGGTAGGGGAAGTGTTTTGGAGCTAGCTATGTTTATTTGAACATAGAATTGTCTATTGGAGAGGAAGGAATATATGACATGTATTAGGTATGAAGGAAAATTGTACAAGATTAATTTATAAATAAGACCGTAATGCCATACTGTATCGAAAGCTTTTTCCAGATCTAACATAAGCATGCCTGTATGTTTTTTATTATTGAATTCTTGTGTTATGAAGTCGGTAAGTCGAGCTAGTTGGTCTACAGTGGAGTGGTGTTCTCTAAAACCGAATTGTTCATCTTTGATCAGTTTGTTCTCATTTACATGCTTAACAATTCTTTTTAAAAGCAAGCGTTTCAGGATTTTGGATAAAATGTTTAGGAGGCTAATTGGTCTGTAACTTGTAAAATTGTTAGGATTTTTATTTGGTTTAGGGATTGCGATTGTTTTGGAAATTTTCCAAGCGGAGGGAAAGTAATTGAGCCTTAATATTGAGTTAAACGTTTTCGTTATATGGCAGATGGTTTTCCTGCTCAGGTTTTTTTATAACCTGTACAGGGATGCCATCGTCCCCTGAGGCTTTCTTTGTTTTTAATTTTTTTATAATCTTTCCGGTTTCTTCGGGTGAAATGGCGGGAAAATTAATTTCGTATGGCGTTTTTAAGTAGTTCCGAACAAATTTGTTTATTTTTTTATTGTGATGATTAGAGCCAAAATTCGAAGTGGTAGAGTTCGTGAATTGGAAATTATGGGCTAATAAATAGGCTTTGTCTTTGTCCGTGTAGACATAACTATTGTTCTGTTTCAGTGAGGGAATTTTAGTAGAATTTTTGGTTAGAATTTTATGTATTTTCCACATTTTATTTTCACCAGGTTTACATGACTTTAAAGTTGTTTTCCAGTTATCATTTCTCCATTGACTGATACGTAATCTAACGAATTTGTTGAAATTATAAAAAATTTTCTTTATATGCGTGCTTTTGTTACGTTGGTATTTTTTCCTAAGTCTATTTTTAATTTGTATGAGCGCTAGTAGAGAAGGAGGTAAATTATAGTTAAGGTAAGAATGTGAGGAATGTTGAGGGATAGTTTCTGTCATGGCTTGTTTAATTAGTAGATTTAAATTATTCATATTTCGGTCAATCTCGTGAGAGTTATTAATTATTGGGTTGTGGTTTATTTTAGAATCTATTATTTACCGAAATTTTTGCCAGTCAGCCTGTTTGAATGCAAACTTACTTCTTTTCGGGCTGTTAGATAAAGATGACCCTAAACAAAAAATCACGGGGTTGTGATCCGAGTTAAGGCATGATAATGCGATGAGTGGGGATAAGTTATGAATATTTTTGGTGAGAGCTAGGTCTATTATGCTTGGTTTGTAATCGCGTTGCGTGGGAATGTGGGTTGGTTCGTAAGGGCTGTGCAATTCTATTTGGTTGTTTACTATATAGTTTAATAAGAGTTTACCATTTTTGTTTGTGCTATGGCAGTTCCACTGTAAGCTTTTGGCGTTCAGATCACCGTATATTAATATATTTTTATTTAACCTAAACAATTTAGCAATATCATTAAAATTTAATTTGTTTGGAGGTATATAGACTGATATGATTGTAGTAAGTTTATTATTTATTGTTGTATTAATGGCTACTGCTTCGGTAAATTCTAATTTTGGCACTTGCATGAAGTGGTGTTGAATATCGGAACGCACTAACAGCATGACGCCCCCTCCCGCCCTGTTACGATCTTTACGATAAATGTCATATCCCGGATCTGAAAATCTATCCTGCTGAGCCAGCCGGGTTTCACTTACTGAAACAAAGTGAGGTTTATTTTGTTCTAGAAATATTTTAAATTCCACATCGTTACCACGAATAGTTTGTGCGTTCCACATCATTAATTTATTTTTTTCTTTATTAATTATCATATTATTCTTGGTTTTCAATATGTTTTAAAAATAAATAATCGAGATAAAACAGCAGTAAAGAAACTAGTATAAGAGTTTGTTTACTATGTATATTGATAAAGAGCGGAGACTGTAAGCAGTTTGTTTTGAGTGAGATGTAAACTAGTGTGGCCTTGGCCTTCGTGATGAGAGCAACGAGAAAAAGTCTACTGATAAAGTATTTATTGTCAAGTTCGTGATGGTGCGAGATTGGTGAAATGTTGTTGTTGTGCCAATTGTGAGTAGCATTAGAGAAGTCCAAGTACGTACGTAATTCTACATCGCTACAGATTATGAAATGTAAATACATGTAATTATTATATATATTTATATCATTTATCATGATTATTAGTCTATTAAAGAGAGTAGTCCCTCTATTAGAATAAATACTTTGGACATACCGTCATCTGCATTTTTTAATTGTAATAAAGTGCTTTTAAATTTAGTAATTTAAAATCTTACCTATCTAATCTTACCTATGTTAAAAGAGCTAAAAAAGTTTTTTATTTCTTTAAAGCAGTCTGTAAATGAAGGTTCGCTATTATTCTGATTTTGATTTCCTGAGAAGGTGTTTTGAGGCCATTGTGATTTCGGTGTTGGTAGTGAGGGAAATTCCTGTTCGGTTGTTTTGAAATTTTTTCGAGGAGCTGCCTCTAGAATAGGTTTCTTTTTGCTTAACTGTAATTCTAAATTTCTTCTATACTTGATGCATTGTGGTGAATTGGAGAAGTGTGCTTCGGAGCAATTACAGCACTTCGGGGTGAATCCGTCGATTAAAGAATTTGGACAGTTTTTGGATAGGAATTCTTCCGAGCATTTTATAGCACTTAGGTTTTTTGAAGCAATATCGTGCTACGTGATTAAATTCTTGACAGATGAAACATTGTGTTATTTCTTTGTTTGATCTGTATTTTTCCCATTTTATAACTATGTTACAGCAGTAACTTATTTTATTTATTTTGTTCAATTGTTCTTTATTTTCCAGAATGACTACTGCTAGTGGTAATTTTATGGGCCCATTTTCAGATTTTTTTTCCATAGGATATATTTAGAAGATTTCCAAACCTTGATTCCGTAGATCGGCTGTAATCTCTTCTGCTGTGGTTTCTGGGGGCATTCCTTTTATAATAACTTTAGGCTTAACTTCATTTTTAGGAGTATATGAATGAAATCCGAGGTTTTTATCTTTCAATATATTTTTGATTGTTGTGAAGTCTTCGCTGTTGTATACATAGAATGATGTTTTATTACCAGAACATTTCATATGTACTTCACTGATTTTTGATTTTATTTTATTTATGCTTTCTTTGATGCTATTGTAAGTGCCACTGACTATTATAGGTGGAAATTGATTGTTCTTAATGCTCCTAATGTTGGCGGCTGGTACGTCGGTGATCATTTCTTCTTCATCTAAACCTGAAAAAATGCCGTAACTGTTTGAAACGTCTATATTGTATTTAATGCGGTCACTCCTTTTTCTTTTTGGATTGTTAACACCTGATGGACCTGGTGTGGCCACATCCATATCGGTTTCTGCCCCCCCTAGGGGCATTGTTTAGGATTTCTTAGTCCACTTATAAATAGTGAGTAATCACTTGTTGATGTTAAAAAAAAATAAAATAACGAAAAAGAAATATACAAGACTAAAATAATGAAAAACTGTGAAAGAAACTTTTAGTTGATTAAGACACTCCCGTACACTGCGGCTGCTACTGAGAGACTGTAGTAGTATTACTTAAACAATTCAAATTACTTTAATATTTATAATAGTTTTCAATTCGAAATGTTCGATAAAAAAACAAAAGATTTAGTATCAGCATTTCCTAGTCAACTCATAGCTATTTTTAAAATATTAAATTCTTTCACTTAATTCTGAACATAATCATTCATCTGTGACAATGTTGTAAAATACTGTAATGTACCTTCGCCAAAATGAATAAAAAGCTCTAAAATTTGTTTCACAATTTACAACTTTCATTTAAAAATTATTATGAAGTTATTTTGACAAAAAATGCTAATAGAGACACTTGCTAGACTTCTCCATAAACCCTTACGTGTCTTTTAAGTAAAATAATTAAAAACAATTCTATATCATCCTCCCCCTTAATAAGTTTATATGAACATAAAATTATTTTTAAATTAGTAAAAACTTAAATAGTCTATTATTAATCATATTTTTAAATAATCATAAATTATAAAACCCGATTTCAGTACAATATAAACACAATGTATTTGTAAGAGAAGAGTAATCAGTCCATGTTTGGCAAACTGCTGAAGTATGTTTGCACTTAACAAACTGAGAGACAATAAAACCACCTAAAATCATATCCACCCTTCTATAGAGTTTAGAGTGGCCATGAATCCCAAGATAATCTTTTTTGTAAAAAATTCATAGGAAAGTTATATATAATATAAATTCTTAAAAGCATTAAAGTATTTTTTTTAATCGATTAGCCTATTGACCATTTATGGAATAACTACTAAAGAAATATTTTCTTTTAGTATATATAGAAGACATTGCTTCACAAGTCTTAATAGATATTAATTAAATTACTCAAAATTAATCTTTAAATATTTATAATTAACAACAGCACATATACCTGTCATATAATTAATTACGGTTTATCTCTTTTATTAGATGTTTAATTGTACAGAAAATAAAAGTAATGTTAAAAAGTTATAAATAAACAAGATAATAATAGGACCAATGAAATAAGTTCATTAATAAAACTTTATTTGGAAAAACCACAACTTATAATATAATTTGTGTCGTTTTTAATTTTCACTTTTGTTTGGTTTTAATTTTTTTTAAATAGTTAATTTATAAAATTTAAAACCATAAAATATCCAAATAAAAATTGCCAAAATTAATAATGGACCTAGAAAGTACTTGTAAATAAATTTAAAAACAAGCCTGTACCATAACGACCTATGATAGGTTTTGTGTTCAGTACATGATAGTGAATATACTGTTTCTAGGACAACGGTTATGCAGAGAGATGATTTGTCCTGGATCACGCTCAACCACCAAATTTTTCACTTTTATAGATTTATAAAGACTGGGAGAGCCCCAGGAGAGTCCTAGATCCCATTGGATTGATCTCCAGCCACTAACAAATTAAATAAAAGTCTGCCAGAGAGCGGGAGTTGAACCCACTGCCTCCGTCAAGGCAGCTCAGCGCTCTACCACTGAGGCACCGCTCCACAGAAAGAAGGAATATTCCAAATTTAATTTTTTAAATAAATACTTTTTTTTATTTCTTTTTAATTTTCACTTAACAATATAACGTAAACCAAACAACCAAACTCAAAGTATAACAATCCTGCGTTTTAATTAAAATTAGCTAAGTCGAGTGGAAAAACAATTATTTTTCCACTCGAGTGAAACCATATAAATTTATACGAATATTAAAATGTTTTATTAATCTCGCGCAAATTTATTTATATGAATTTTATTAATTTATTATGTAAAGATAGGGTGATGGGAATTTATAAAACCAATTGGACGGAGATCATCTACAATTCTTTTGTTTGTCTTGCATTGTGTTTCCTTTTATCCTGAACCCAGCTTAGTCCCCAATGTTCTTATGAAATCTTTTGTTTAAAAGAATTTATTTTCTTTCCTTTGTAAAGCTGATAAGTGCCTTCCTTCCCATTTTATTCCTCTCTTTTTTTTTCTTACAATCTATATCCTCTACTTCTGCAACAAAACTTTTCTGGTCATCAAATCTTTTCATACTACATAAGAATATGAACCAAATCATACTATTCTTATATGAATATAAAAGAATAACTTTCAATACTTTTTGAAAAAATGTATAGCAAGGCTTGTGGGAATAGTATTTTCTAATACTATTAATAATAATAAAAATGCATATAGGCATCAAGGTATATGAGTGATTACCCTTTATATGTTTTATATGAACACTCATATATACCTTGATATATGTATTTTTATTATTTACTATGTATCATTTTAATCTGTCTATATTAGGATGCCCCTAAGGTCAGCAATGTGGGTTGAAACGTTGGCTTTCCAATAAACAGTTCTCCCTTTTTAAAAGAATTGTTTTTCCTCCACCCGGACCGTTTTCTTCCTCATATTCAGAAGGTCGACTTATATTATTATATATAAATCGATAATTCAATTAAACAGAACTCTTGCTGACTAGTAAATATTGAAATCCCTGAAGACTTCCTTAAAAACTTCACTATATAACTTTATTTCTGAAAAAAACTCATTTGTCTAATGTTCATAATAGGAGTACCGGGTATAGATGTTTATATTGAAATTAAACATATCAGGTTTTGTATTTTCATTATTTATCAGTTATGTCATCACCATCGTTATCAACAATCTCTTGCCATCTATTGTGCAAATTTCAGGCATTAAAAATTTGCCAACAAAACAAAATAACCGACGTAAAATAATCGATTTTTGAGCATTTAAATTTAATTTATGCAAAATTTAAATTTCTTTCTGTTACAATATTACTTATTAAATCATGCCAATCTAAAAATTTTATTATACCAATGTTTAGCCGCGGACCTATACTACCCGCCGATCCTTGCCTCTACGATACTAGGCTTTATTAATATACTTTACCGCCAAAACGAAGGAGAGGGGAGAGCGACGCTATGAGCTCCTCACTCGATGCCTGACTGGCCTGGATCAACGACCATCGCACACTTCCGCTTATCACTCCGTTTTCAAGGCGCTATTTCTATGAGAACGTCCAGAGGTCTTGAAGCTTGTTACTCGCCAGAAGCTATGCTGAGTCCCATTTCATTATCATAAGGCCTCAAATTGTCAACTAATTTTCTCCTGATGATCAACGTATCACATGGTACCAACCGGACAGTTCAAGTTAATTCATGATATCATACTCATTGTTCCGTCATGCCGTGATCACTGGCGAAAATAATAATAATTCGCACATCTTCGCGCCTTATTGAAATCTTCAGTATAACGTTTAAGTTCATTTTGTTGTTTATATCTTTGGCCATTATGCTAGCATGGAGCATTTCTGTTATTGTTAATTATCGCTCCCATTCATGTTAATAATTTTTTTTCTTCTTTTGTCTAAGATTGATTTAGTTCATTAGATCGCTAAGTTACATGTTTAGTTTTAAGTTATTTTTGTAGACGCTATTATTAATTTGTATCTTCTTTTACATGCATATTTAATAGTATTTAAGAAATCTCGCATGTTCTTTAAATTAATAAATCAAACGCTTTGTTAATATCTGAAATTTCATTCAAATTCCCGTGGTACTTCCATTTGCTTCCTATTAAATTTATTCAGTCTAATCACGCCTTAACAAACGATATGTTAATATCTGAGATTTCATTCAATTTCCCGCAGTACTTCCATTTGCTTCCTATTAAATTTCATTCAGTCTAATCACGCCCTAACAACCAAATTGTTATTAATATATTTTTGTTTCTGTGTTTCACTATCGTCCATATGGCTTTCTCACTTCAAAGTGCTTGTTTTGAAAAGATGGCCACTCTAGAAGCAAATATCTCGAATTCATGAATACATTTAAATGAATTTGTAGGGAAAGCTGGAAATATAACCTTCCAACCGCATTATAACGGTTGGAATGCAAATCCATATCGTGATTGCGATGTTTCTACAGCATTACAATAATAAGGAAAAATTGCCTCGATATCTGACATTGTTATATTGTATTTTTATGTCTTTTTAAAGCCATTTAAAAAAAATATATAGGCAGTCATGAGGACTGCCGATTGAAGTGAAAATTCAAACTTTGGAATAACAGTGTTCTTTTTACAATTATAGTCTGTATTATTAACATTAGTCTGATGTTCACATCTAGCGGCACACCATAATAATATCATTTTAATTATATAAGTTTTCAAGTAATTTATACATATAATGTGCAGCACAAGTCCAATACAAAATATCAATAATTTAACTAAAATAAGAATTTGAAGATATTAGTTATACCTTGTATTTGTATTAGCAAAGATGGTAATGAACTTTATTTTTATTTTTAACATTATCATCGTTAAGTTCAACAATATTTAGATCATTTGTACTTTCAATCATTTAATATCACAAGCCATTTATCGATGGCAAATAAAATCTTTATCGGGACAAAAAAGTTCGACTAGTTATTGATGTTTTAATTTATTATTAGTATCAATTGCACAATTATTGAATGAAATGAACTTTTATTTAAATATTATTATCCTAATATCAATGCACAGGCCGCTAGGTGTCGCCAGTCTCGCGCCATACGTCACGTGCATGACGCTGACACGAACCTATGTGTTTTCCCCACAAATTCGCAAAACATGGTTACTGAAGTTTTCATTTTCTGAATACTAAATTAGAATCTGAATCGAAACGAGCATCTGATATTATTACTACCCAGGGTTAGTAGTAATAAATATAATGTAAATCCTCTATATGTAGTAAATCCTTTTTTTGGTTTTTATAATACCTAATATAAAAAAATATAAAATCTGTGTTCGTGACTTTATGATCTTTACAGTATTAGAGAGTCCAATAACAAAAATTCTGACAAAGAAGGTGTAACTTTGGAGGTAGAGGAGCTAACTAAAAGACGGAGTGGCCGAAACTAATTGGAATGGATGAGAGCACCCGGGCCAAAGGATGTGTGACGACTGGAAAGCCTTTGATCAGAGGATGGTCTCGTTTGCACGGCCTCTTTGCCACGCTTATTACATGCAATGGACTAAGATGAATTGTTTATTTATTTTAATTTTAAATAAGTATCTGAAACCTAAATAAAATTAACTAAACGAATTTAAAATAAGTAATGTGGCTTTTAAGCGTAATTTTAATCCATTTACGGTCACTGATGCGTATACGCAACATTAATTTAACCATTTTTTCTTCGTAATGAAGTCGTCGTCTTCCCAGCATGATTGTAGAGGATGGTTCAGTTCTGTTGCTGAACGAAGATGAAACAGCAATAAGTATTACAGTCTCTCAATGTAGGAAAAGCTGCAGGAATGGAAGGCATCAAGCCAGAAATGATGAAATACCTGGGGACCACAGGAGAAAAGATGTTTCAGCATCTCCTCAACTTGGTATGGAAGAACAAAGTAGTGACATCTCAAAAAGACAAAGAACATTAGTTTTTATTGTTTGCTCGGCCCAAAATTTGGCCCATGTAACTGTCAATTGTTTCTCTCTATATAATATTGTTATCTTATTTTTATTTTTTTCTTCTTCTAATCTGTTTTTTACTTATTGTTATTGGAGGTGATTCGCAATTATTGTTATTAATTTCTTTAATCCGTTCTCACTTAATAATTTAATTGTAATAATTAATTAAATACCTGTATTGGTATTCTAAAGGGACTTGTCCCAGAATAAATACTGAATTTATTATCAGTATTAAAAAAAATAAAGTGAATAAAACGCTGACTATTTTATTAGCCCCTTTATAATCCTATTATAAATTTATTGAATTATCAAAATTACTTAACTTAATTTATTATGCTTAATTTCTTTCCACTTGTAGTACGATTGTTGAATCTATCTTTTTTCTTGTTATCTTATTTATCTAAATGATTTCGAATAAAGCGAGCGGGTAGCTCAGTGGTAGAGTGATGAGTTGTTATGCTGGAGGTTTCGGGTTGAAATCCCGCTGTGGCTTATAAATTACTTAATCTGTAAAGTCGGAGATGGGTCCTATGAGATCTACCGATCCTCTACCTACCCATCCTCCACCCAGCCTCTATAGAGTGAATACCCTTAATATGGGTAAAACATGGCAGTTGAGGGTGATCTCGGACAAACCTGCTCTACTGTTTTCTTACAAACAGTATAGTCTATACCGTGAGCTGAAACCAAGGCCCTTCTAAGGTCGTAGTGGATCCGGTTTAATAATGTAATAATTTAATTCAAAAATAGTATGACTCCTTCTTGTAACTTATCCCCGGTTACTAACCTAATGAATTTTAGTATCCCAATTGTTTATTATTTTAACGGTCCATTTAGGTTTATAACGAGAAATAATTATTTATAATTGTTAATTTGATTTTTCACTGAGAATCTTTTTACACGATTTTGTTATTAGAATAACTTCGAGTAATATGGCACACCATAAGCTGCACCTTTGAATTTTAACCCCATAACTTTAGTAACAGATAACATGTGAAGATTTTTATTCGCATTTAGAGGTAATGAAATGTTTTCTGTTTTGAATATATTAAATTATCAGAATAAAATTGAAATCAGAGAGATTGGTATATAAAATATTAAATAAGTAAATAAGTTCAAAGGACTGATTTAACCAATAAAAACTCTCTCTATTTTATTTTATTTCCAAAAAGCTTATATATATATATATATGTATATGATATTAAGAGTATAATATAATTAAATTTGATTTATTATTACAATTAAATTATTAACTGAGAAATGATTAAAAAATTAATGACAATAATTGCGAATTACCTCCAATAGCAATTGGTAAAAAACAGATTAGAAGAAAAAAAAAAGAAAAATAAGATAACAGTATTATATAGAGAGAAACAATAGACAGTTACATGGGCCAAATTTTGGGCTGAGGAAACAATAAAAAAAAATGAAGAAAAATACAAACGATATCATCTATGATAACTTATTTTAAAAAAATATCTAACTGGATGAGTGAACAGCCACTTCAGAATAATATACATGTAAGCCACTATTTAAGGAACTTAAATTTAGTGGAGTTTTAGGTTAAAAATTAAAACTTGTATGATGTAGTAAAAAACTGAAATATTAATAATACGTACAAATTTGCAAAAGCCGAAAATATTACAGTAAACGAATAAACTTAAAAACTAACCTGAATCAATACAATTGCCTGTAGCAAACCTTCATATACATCCGTACAATAACATGAATGCCAACAGCGCGGAGTCTTTTTACCTACTAACTGTCACTCAAAAGTCAACAAGTCCCCTATTTAAGACCGAGGGTACACACCATCGGAATAAGGAACAAGCTTACTAGCATGAAAAATATTTGACTCATTTTTTCTAAATCTAGTATCTAACAAAAACATTACATCAGAAATTGTCTCTTTAATTTTAAGTATTCTTTTAAAAGTACCTACTCTAATTTGATCTATTTTATCTTTATTCAATTTATTAACGCTTTGTACATAAACTAAATATCCTATCTTATAAGCTATTTGTTTTACATTCATATCATCATTTATCTGAAGTACTTTTGGAGCTTATTTTAGAGGTGTAGAGGAACAGTGTATTTTCATTTCTCTTATGTATAGTTTTTGTAAAGTAACTTATTTGTATAGAAATATTGTTGTTAATTACGAATGATATTTATATAGATTAAGCTAGTAGTAAAGTCGTTTGTTTTTATTTTTATGTAAGGAGAATAAGATTCAAGTAATTTGTAATTTATTTTTGTTGTGTTCTCTCTCTGCATTTTTTTTTTTTTAGTTTACGAGGTTGTTTGTAAACTGGCAGGGGGGAGTTAAGACAAGACTGATGATCGCATAGTCTCTAAGATCGGGATTTTAAGGTATAGAGTTTGTTTTCTTGTATATTTTTAAATATGTGTAAAAACTGTAATTCTTCATCCTTTTCCTTTCAATTATTCTTCATATTTTAAAACAAAACTATATATCCATCACATGTTAAGAGCACATTGGGGTTCACCGTTATTGAGCAGCTAACGTTGTGAGGAACTCGGTTGACACCCAATATGCTGCCTTCACATGAATAAAATATGCTCTACCGCCTCGCCTATCTCCGCAATTTATGCTGAATTTCGGGCTAAAGTACACTCAGAGCCTACTGGCTTCGGCGGAAGTGGCAGCGATATGCTCACTTGCCCAAAATATCTCTAGATTCAAAATGTACGATATGTTTTCCATTAGGTTCTTTTATCTTTTCGAATACTATTTCCAATTTCGATTTATCAGTCCGGATAAAGTAATGCAATGCTTATAGCAACGGTTAAAATTTATTACCCCTGCCAAAGAGTGATGTACAGTGGCCAACAGTGAAATAGATACACCTTTTAGAAAAAGAGAAAAAAAAAGAAATATTTAGATGGTAACTGGAAACAAAACCCGAAAATCTTCAACACACGCATATATCTACAGTCCCGGTAAATAAGTGTTCTACTCGATTTTGCCTACTTTTCAGTGTAGCGTTTTTGAAGTTTGAACCTTTCCCCTAAATCAGGGTTTTATGTTTGATGATTGAAATTTTGTGTAAAATACTAGAATGTTGTCCATATTTCACTATTACAACACCGATTTGATTTGTCGTATCTGGAATGAGATATTTATCGATTGATATCACTAACCGATCATCGGACGTATTTGGTAATGAAATAGAAATTATACGGCTTCTATCCGTAAAATTAATCGTTTTAATAAGATTCTTATTGTCTAAAGAACAATTGAAATAAAGCTGCCCCCCTCCCGTTCTGTGTTGTAACTATTGGGACTAGTTAACAGTTAAAATAGAATCAGACTCTGTTATCATCCGTCTTTTAATAACGTTAGGACCTTGAATAGAACTAACTATTTATAATTCATCTCCTGAATTTGTTAACAAGTGGTACAGGCAGTAGACGAGTCCTTGCAGATATTGTCTCGTCCCTAATGTTACAAGTGGCCTTATCACATTTGAAATTTTGCACTGTTTGAAAAAATAATTGATTTTAATGCAATATAAATTGAACTATTTATTAATTCAGATTCCTATCAATATCCAGGTGTATAATTTTGGCCCTGAGCCACTGAATGTACATTCTTCACCTTTAAATAAATGTAGTATAGGTTGATTATAAAAATCAGATGGCAATGAAGAAATGAATAAATAACGCTTGAATATTTTAAAAATTAACCACAACTGATATACTGTAATGATAAATGCCCCCCATTTGTAATTCTGTTACGAAAAATTATGAATACAATTTATTTTGAGCAACCAAATCCAAAAAATATACTAAACAGAAATAACCAAACAACTGTATTTTTGTATTTATTTTACTTTTGGACAACCTAGGTAAACTAGAACTTAATCTCAGGTGAAGTAAGATAATATATAAACAATTATCAGAAAATTTAATTAAAAAAATATACAATTACATGTTCAAATCAATAATAAAGAAATAAATACTAAAAAAGTTAATATGGAAGAATGAACCAGTGTAACACTTACTTTTTCATCCATAGCCGTCCTAATTATACCGAAATATTACATTTAAAATTTAAACAATTTGCAAACTTTTCCTAATTTTCGGTCGTTTTTCATAATTATGATTCCAATAAATAAAAAGGCGATGCTAAAAGATAAAAAAAAATTTATTATTCTTTTTAAACATATATTAGAATTAAAAGTTTAAGAATAAAATAAAATTCTGGTTGGTATTTCATTTAGTACAGATCTTTAAAAATTAAAAAAAAAAAGACAAAAAGAAAAGAAAATAGAGTTTGGATTTGGTGACCATCGGAACACAATTTGATTCAATTTAAAGAAATTCTAAAATTAAAAAAAGTAAAGAAATAAAAAAAAAAGATGTTTGACAAAATGCTTTCTGGTTAAAAAGTCCCACACTTCTGAAAGTTAAAGGAGGGAGGTTTTCTCTTAATGAAAGCCGAGACTTAACACCAATTACATCCCAAACCACAGGCTTTCCAAGGCGCTGTAAAGTACCTGACCGCAGATTTTAATGCAAAAAAATAAATAAATAAAACATTTTATTCCTGAGATTCAAATCAATATTAAAATTTTGTGAGTTCCTATTAAAATTAGTACACTCCAAGCTAACCTGTGTGTGTGTGCAATTCATCGACAAGTATAAGAAAATTTTATTTTATTAACCATAAAAAATTATAGCTGACGTATACTTCTAAACAAACTGAGAACTGCCCTTATTTGTATTTCTCCTAAAAAGACTATTTTTATTCCTGTCCTTGAAAGGATTTTCTCCTAACAATGCACCGATTGACTCTAAGTAATCCTTCAACGCCTTCACTAATAGCCTTCCCATAATGACTTCTACATTTCCAGTCACCTATGTAAGAGAAGAACATTACAAACTAGTTTTTAAAATAGTAGGAGTTATATTCATAAAAATATAAGGAGGTGTAGAAAATTGTTTTCGGGAATTAATTTTTTCAGAAATAGAAACTACATTCCAACTACAATAAATATGCTAGTTATTATTTTTATCGTGTTGGCGCTACAACCCCCAAGCGAGTCCTGGACCTCTATAACACCAATCGCCGTGGTCTTCTATTGCTGGCAGCTGTTTATTTCAGCTTCTTTGGCATCATTCGCCACGCATTCCGTCCATCTTAATCTGGGACAACCCACCCCTCGACGTCCCTCCAAATGTTCTGTCAATTGTTCTGTAGAGTACCGCTTATTTTCATAACTGAGAACTACCCCTATTTATATTTCTTAATCAATAAAAAAATATTCAAAATCAGAAGGATTTGTATTTATTGCTATCGCTATTGCATTGTATTTTTCGTTCTTCGAAAATATGGAGGTGTTTTAATTAATTTTACTATTACTATTAATTTAATTCATATTTTAATTTTTATTACATTTAATTGGATCACAGATTAGATATTGTTTAAATATCTAATCATCTCTAAAAAGAAAAAGAAGAAGAAAGCTATTCTAATTTTCAAAAGTAACGGATTGAAGAAAGATATGATAGTATCGTGGTTGTTGAAAATAAGGGTAGATAAGAAATAAACTTCATTACAAAGTATTTACAGTCAGCATTATTGATTTTTTTTAGAGTTCTATATAAGTTATATTTGTTATTTACAATAAAAATGAGCAACAACTCTAAAAGAGGCATAAAATAATATTTTATCTAAAAACAAAATTCTTAAGTCTATAATACTTGAAAATAACTAACGAGACAAAAGTTTCTCCAATTAAGGCATAATAAGGATAAACACCATCAACCACCAAACAAATTCATAGGACAGAGAAATTAACCTTACTCCAGGACGTTTAAACAAATGCTCTAATTATAAATATTATGTATTATAGATACTATTATCATTATTTTATGGAGAAGATAGTATTAGTGTGTTTTTATTGTGGATTATTCATATATATGTTAGCAACATTATTTTATTCATAGATCAAAATCCTTCCATGAATCGTCAAACGCCAATATTCATTCATGGAACATGTTTGGTATCATTTACATCTTAGCCCTGCACAATTGATTGTCTTTATTATCTAGAATCAATATGATTAATATTTAATTCTGACATATTTAATTCAAAGTTTTTAATTTATATTAATTAGATATTTCCCGGTATCTAGGAACATCTGAGGTGACTAAGTAGTTCTCCACTAGGAACATTTTTGGATTTTATATTTATATAATGTATTTATCCAACTCGGGTACAATAAGTGAGGCACTCAATATCATATTTTCAGGCTCTTCAACCAATAGCTTTTAGTAGTCCCGGTGAATACTGCTGAGCCTACCGATACCGGTCATCATCCATAGATCTGGGTTGATAAGGGTCGGCAGGCATAAACTGAGGATTCTCTACTTCTTCTTCATTGTTGATCTCAGGTCAGTATCTTATTATATTTTGTTCCAGATATATAGATTATGTCTAATACAACTTGATTGATTTATAAACTGATAAATGTGAATATTAAATAAAATGTCGTGTTTTTGGAATGTTACAGAAAATATTCGGAACAGGCATATCAAATTAGTAACCGTTTCGACTACATTAGATTTTAATGAAACAACAATAATTAATCAATTTTCAGTAAGAAGAATGTAATTTGAAGGGATAAAACATACACTACTGATCATCAGAATTCCATCATGAAAAGTGAGGGCGGGAGTAACATCGTCATGTATCAATCAACACCGCCAAAGCTACTCTTATCAGAAATAGCTTCTGATACGGAGCCACTAATTACAGATTGGAAGCTATATAAAGATCGTATCGTCCCCAAAATCACCCCTTTATCATCCATTATGTTTCACCACATTTATGGTCACCAAAGATACCGTAAAGTATTTTTTTTCGAAGAATAATCGAAGACGACTGAAAGAAGTAAGAGAATGGATGGAGCGAGTAGGCCATTCATATCCTTCACAAAGGGATGCCTGGAGCACATATAAAAAAAATATTATAACCAAATACAATTGTCCTAGTTAGTAGACGTATCGTACAATGTAACAACTTAAAAAACTATTTTTTCATTAGGGATATTTGAAAGTTTTACATGAGTTAAAAAACAAATTGAGTATTGGTAAATCTAACTAATTTTTATTATTATAACGATGGTATTGCAATTCTTTTATAAACCATTAGATATTTAAAGGCTTGAAACTTTTGTTATTTTAATTTATGTCATTGTTCTCATAAAACCTCATGTCAAAACAGGAGACAACTCAGAATATGGTTATATTAAAAAAAAAAATTGGAAATGGAATATCAGAGGTTTTACCTGAATTAAAAAACTTTAACCAGTACAATTGCTACTAAAAGCTTAACTAAGAAATACCAATTGTCGAGTTATGTCGTTGTTCTTTTGAAGCAGTGATATATCATTCATTGCATTTATCCCAACCAAAATAATTGTTAACTCACATTAAGACTCATTTTGCTTGTAGTAGCAAACATAATGGTAGTATTATTCATCAACCTTATTCTCAAGAAATAAGTCCTTGTAAAATAAAAAAAGAGGCAATTTCCTAAGTTGTGCGGAGTCGAATGTTGTCAACAATCAATCATCCAAGCCCACACCCAATCATCTTGAAACAAAAGCAATATAGCAAATTATTATACAGTTGATACAAAATAATGCAAGTTCCTGCCTTTGCTATGTAATATAACCAATTTCGAAAATAGTTAACAAATAGACAGTTAGTTAATAAATAGTTAATTCAGTATCCATCATAAAAAAGTTATTTTTAAGCTCATTAATTTTTCAAAAAGCAAAAAAAGAATTTTTTATCAGAAGGTTTAGATCATTCGAAAAGAAAATGTCAAAGGGGAGTTATAATTCAAATTTATTATAATTTTCTCCTGGCACTATCAAACTCACGTTCTCACCTCCGTTTTTAATTTTGGCTTATACAAGATATATTTCATAAAGAAAAATAAATAAAAAAGAACTAACCCGCTAAATAAAATCGACGGAAAAGAGAAGTAATATGTAATAAATTAACAGATATAATTGCTGAAAATTGAGTTTTCTGTTAAACTAGACAAAGATCATTCAGTTGCTATTCGATCCAATATTAAACTCTAGTTTCAGCTTTCCATAACTTTCTAACTGTATATAAAACTACTCTTTTTCGTTTTACACAGTAATCTGTAGAATTGAATTGTCGATTTTATATTTCTATGGCACTAATAAAAACACCATGATAAACAAAACATTGCTAAAACAAATAAGGTTAATTATTTTGCATAGCAATGTCTTGTGAACCCTTATTAATCATAAAAACGCAATCCTATTTTGTTTTAGTGAATTTAATAATATCTAATATCAATCAACTGCAATTACATTCATAATTAATATTTATGTATTGTAATTAGCAACAGACAATTAAACAATCCACAAATTAAAAAACGACTTAAAAGCATTACCATATCAATACAGCAAATGTTTTTATTTCTGTATAGCTTGGTGAAAAATAATAAAGATTTTCCACCTTTGTTACATTTTAAAACAAATTCAGAAATGAAAAATGAAAAACACAAAGCAATTCCTTAATGTTGTATTATGTAAAAATCTATCTATTCATGAAGTTTTGTAAATTTGGAAATCATTATGTGTTAACGATCAGCTACTTTTAATAATGGAACAGAACTAACCAAATTAACTATATGATGTCATAAAAATGATGATGTCTTACATCAGAAATTGTTAGACCTCTGCAGAGCATTGTTTAATAGGAAAGGACCGATTTTCTCCTAACAATGCACCAATTGACTCTAAGTAACCCTTCAACGCCTTCACCAATAGCCTTCCCACACTGACTTCTACATTTCCAGTCACCTTTATAAGAGAAGAATATTACAAACCGGTATTGAACATAGTAGGAGTTATATTTATAAAAATATAAGGAGGAATAGAAAATTGTTTTCGAGAATTATTTTTTTCAGGTATAGAAACTTCATTCCAACTGCTAGTTATTATTATTATCGTGTTGGAGCTGCAAGCCGCAAGTGAGTCCAGGACTGCTCTAACACCAATCGCCATGGTCTTCTATTGCTGGCAGCTGTTTATTTCAGCTTCTTAGGCATCATTCGCCAGGCAAACCGTCCATCTTAATCCGGGCCAACCCACCCCTCGACGTCCCTGCAAATATTTCGTCAATTGTTCTGTGGAGTGTCGCTTATTTGCATCCTAGCGATATAATCTGCTCACCGCAGATATCACTACTGTGTTAATTGAATGCTATAAATTTGTTCCCCGTCACCATTCTCCTGTAATATTAATGGGCCGAGAATTCGTCGGAGTTTTCTTTCGAAAAAGTTGAATTTGTAGACGAGAAAGTTGACTTCATAATCAATAAGAGAAGTAAGCTAAGTTATACGCTAGCAGAAATGTATGGATTCTAAGGGATATTATTTTGAAAAAATATATTCAATTTTGTTTTCACTTTACTTTTTTTTTAAATGGGAGCTTGAATTATTATTAATAGAAAAATACTAACTGAGATATTAGGTAAGTTTATTTAAAACAGTACTTGGCGAGAGCTTATCTTCAAGTAATTTACAAAGGTTCTAGGTTGAATGGTTCCGCCTGGAACGGACTTGTCAACGAGCAACTTCCCATTGTCCGACTGATATTGATTTCCTAGAGTTTCTATTGGTAAATGGCAATCCTAACGAACAGAGCTATATCCAATCTTTGAGGGAATTGTGTGTCTCTATAACAATGAACTATCAGTAGAAACCCGGAGTGGAGAGTTTCGTCAAAAGCGAAAATTTCTTTTCCTTCAGGTATTCATTTATTCAATCTTTTCGATAACCGATTATTATTCGACATTGAAGGATCAGACGGTTCTTTTATTATTGTCGGTTATGTAAAGACATGTTTATTTAAGATGTATCCCCAAATATTCATTACTTGCTGTTTTTCTGTCCCATTACTAATTCCCATTATCCAAATACCCCTTAGTTTTTTTTTTAAATCCAATGTCATGTTTATACATATGATCTTTATATTTATTCAATCCTCCTGATGGCATTTATGCATTACGTACTATATAGGATTGTATTAATAACATTATCCACTTGGTTGAGTACAATGAGAGCCAACAGATGTTCTGGTGCCTAAGTATTTTAAGTTGATTTCATGAAAATTTGAACTTCTGAATTTACATATTACATCTCTGTTACATTAGCACAAATATTTCTAAAATAAATTATATATCTCCATAATATAGAAGATAATAAATCTATGTTACCATATCATACAATTTTGGATCCAATAAATTATCTCAAAAAAAGCATTTCGACTTTTTGATGATAGTCCTTGTTACACCAGTTATTTTTTTATGGTAAAGTTATAAATTATCAATAGTTGAAAAAATAAAAGATTAAAATAACAATTATGACAACGAAAGTAACCTTTATGTTTACAATTAAATTGGTCCTAATGTTCTGATAGTACTTCCATACCATTTCGAAAACATTGAAATAGCATGTTAGGGAGTTTAATATATATGAATATGGAAGCATGAGTTTTCAGGTACCTTCTATACCCTCACAATAATCAAAACGTGTTCCTTAATTATTTCACTTTATATATGTTCATATCCTGTACGCTTGAAGAAACAAGTAACTTCCTTAATGAAAGAATATCCTATAAAAATTGAATGTCTGATTTTCTAAATTTATTTGGAGATTCACACTAATTTTAAATTTCTTTTTAGCTATTGTCTCTCAAGCCTAAATTCAAATTAGGACTCGAGAACCTGAATTACATAAAGTCCACTTTAGCAAAGTTGTAGGCAACTGGATATTGAGAAACATCAGAATGTATTGGAATGATATAGTTGATCGACATGTGAAGAATAGACCACAGCAAGAAAATCATATTAAATAAAGAATTTATAAGAAATGACGAAGTCCATTCACAGAATAATACAAATGATGTAAAATATACTGGAAAACCCAGTTTTGCATTGCAGGCCAGGGCGTGTTTAACGGGATTGAAGACCATCTTAACAATAAAAATCAACATTGAAAAGAATCATATCTATGGATACAAAACAAAGGACTAAAACACATAGGACATACCTTCAGCCATGCCCTAAATGGGAGGACATAAATAAGTGAATCTAACCGACTTGGTAGTCTATGGAGGTCTGGTAAATCCCAAAAATACCGTCAACTTCCTGTAATCTCATACTTCATGATTAGATAGATAAACCAAGAAGAAATACGAGGTGTGGCTATTAAATAACGAGACTGACGTTGCAATAAAATTTATTTTTATTTTATACATAATTACTTACTATCACCTTCAATATACACCCCTTCTCTATCCCTACAGCGCTCCATGCGAATTTTTCATTGTTGGAAATAGTGCTGGAAGTCATCTTCTGTCAGCTCCTTCAGGACGCGTGCCGCTTTCTCGTTTACAGGTTCCACTGCCTCAAATCTCGTTCCTTTTAATAAAGATATCACCTGAGGGAACAGATAGAAGTCAAATGGTGCAAGATCTGGTGAATAAGGTGGATGTTCTAACACTGGGATGCTGTACTGGGCTAGGAACCTCTTGACAAATAACACGGAATGAGCTGGCGCATCGTCTTGGTGGAGAACCAATGATTTGTCCTTCCACATTTCGGGTCGTTTTTTCTTAAGAATCAAAGATTAATTTTACTGTTTTTTAATTTAAATTAATACCATAATATATTTTTTGTTTTCAATATTAATTAATAATAAAGCTGATCGTGTTGAATATCAACAATTTATTTTTTTATATATTAATCTACGTGTCATCCTTGCAGAACTTCATGAAAGGAAAACCTTATTATGATTAATATTTATTTACCTTTGTATTTAAAATCGTAAATGTTTCATTAAAATTTGTGTAAAGAATAATTTGTCTGTTTCATGAACCGTATATTTATGTTTTTAGTACTTGTAATGTTTTATCAATCAATCCTTCAAAAGAACAATAGACATAACTCAAAAATTGGTATTTTTGAGTTAAGCATTCCATAACAACTGTAATGGTTGCAGCATTTTAACGATAGGTGTGGTAAACTATTTCCAATATTTTTTTTAATAAAAATATATTTTGAGTTGTTTCAGGTTTGAACTTGAAGCTTTCTGGGAATAATGACATAAGTTAAAATTCAAAAAACGTTTCAAGCCTTTATCATTATAATAATAATAATTAGTTAGCTATACCAATACTAAATTTTTTTAACTCATGTGAATCTTTCAAATACCCCTATTGAAAAATTAGGTTTTTTGAGTTATGGCATTATTCTTTTGAATGAGTTAATTTTATTAATTTTTAATAATTAATTATTATTAATTTTACGGATATACCAATTAAATGGAACACTCTTCTCATTGTACTAACCTTCGTAAATTAATAGGAATGCCTATCCTATGATAAACTAGTTAGAGCAATTGTGTCATCAGGTGTAATCATCATTTGCATTCAACATGAGATTTTGAATTGGTAATTTCCCGGCCTCTCATTTATTTAGTGGTAATAAAATCACTGCTATAATTCAAAAATTGAAGTGAGAGAAGAGGTAAATTATTTTTAACTTATTAAACTATTTTGAACAACTATTATCCAAGAAAACATAATACTACACAGTTTTCTTGCTGTTCAATTTATACCGAAAAAATGTAATAAATTATAATAACAACTGTTTAGATAAAACTGAATTCTTTATTTATTAATCACATATTGGATGACTCAAATAAAATATAATAAAATAAAATATTTCTGCTATCCTTACGACTGTTTTCTATGCATTATCCTAGTCCCTAGGCGAATATATTTTACATATTTTGAGCTAGTTTTAGCTTAAATGATCCCTTAAAGGAATAAAAAAGTCATTTATTCTTTTAAGTACATTTAATAATTATTATTTCATAATAACATTAAAAATGTATATAGTGTGAACTAGCACAAAAACACCACTCTTTGCTGAGTGCTAGGTGTTATAAATATAACGATTTCCCTTAATAGCATGTTAGGGAGTTTAATATATATGAATATGGAAGCATGAGTTTGCAGGTACCTTCTATACCCTCACAATAATCAAAACGTGTTTCTTAATTATTTCCCTTTATATATGTTCATATCCTGTACGCTTGAAGAAACAAGTAACTTCCTTAATGAAAGAATATCCTATAAAAATTGAATGTCTGATTGTTTTAATTTATTTGGAGATTCACACTAATTTTAAATTTCTTTTTAGCTATTGTCTCTCAAGCCTAAATTGAAATTAGACTCGAGAACCTGAATTACATAAAGTCCACTTTAGCAAAGTTGTAGGCAACTGGATATTAAGAAACATCAGAATGTATTGGAATGATATAGTTGATCGACATGTGAAGAATAGACCTAAAATAATTAAAATGAAGACCCTCAAATATCTCGATTCACAAAAAAGTAATTACATAACTTTCAAAATTAACTAATCATATATGTAAACAGATGGAGATCCTGGGTTGATGCGGTACCTCGACGCTGAAAGACACAAGAGGAAGATAAAGAAGAGAACAATATGTAAAGAAATGCATACTCTACTAACTAAATTAAGCAGCAATCTTCACACATTTAAATTTTGAGATGTTTTATTGATATGGGTCAACCTGTCATAAATTGTCGTTTTTTTCTTTAAGAAACTTAAGTATCTCTATTATTCCAAGTAGGTAATTATATAAACTACCAAAATACCTTTTTTAGATAGATTTTAGCTTACATTTATTCGGAGTGAATCCTCAGTTTATAAAGAATTTTTTTTTCAAGAAATACATAAATTGGAAGCAGCAAAAATCGTCACCTGAAACATAAAAAATAAAATAAATTTATATCTTTTTAGAAAATAGACTGTTTCTTAAGGAATATTGATAGCTTTATTATTCCACGCTAAACAGAATAAAAGCAGAGTCCTAAACTGCTAATAGTATAAATTGACGTTTCAATAATATCACAAGTTTTTGTTTTTTGATTTCACTTCACTTTATGCTGAAATGGTTAATATGCTACAGTGAGAGTCCTAATTTTTGCCTATCCAGGTTTAATTAGGATAGGGATTTTTAAAGAGTAGGTAGCTGACATCTTACAGGCTCGGTATCCCCGTTTAACTCTCTTCAGAAGGACGACATAACCAAGCATATTTACTCTGTTTTTAAAAAAATCCTAAGGCAACCTGCCGGGCTGCGAACTCACAATCTTGGGTATATCAGGTTGTTTTTTATTCTGGTGAAATAGTAGTTGATGGTAGATATAATTTAAGATGTAGGTATGATCGAGAATGCAACCTATTTTTACATAAATATTTTTAAGTTTTATACAATAAAATTTAATACTAACATATAATTTAATTAATTTATAATTTAAATTAAAAGTGTATAAGAATGATTATTACACTCTTTTTTAATGTCCTTGCCTTGATGAATACTAACAACTAAACTGAAATATCAAAAAAATTAATTTATTAATGATACTCATAAAAACTGCTCAAAAATGAATAGGGATACCACTAATTTTGTTGTATTTACTTTGCCTAGCATTTTAATATTATTTTTATTATTAAAAGCATACTATTTATTATAAATTATACTACATTAAATATTGTTTAGAGTAAAGGTTTCCATGGTAATATAGATGCTAGGTAAAGTATACAATAGAAAATTGACCACATCCATATCTATTTTTGCTCAGTATATTCTATATTGCTTCCTCACACGTGGTCAAGTTCTGTAAACTGCTCCGAAAAACATACGATCTAAACAAATTATAGCTGAGCAATAAAAAGTAATCAATTGGTTAGTTAGACTGCGCGGTCCTTGGAGAGAACTGTCGCCACGGCACTGTGACGGCAACTATCAATTTAGTCTGCCGGTGAAATGCCCCCACCTAATGACGACAGACTAAATTGTTCTATCACTTGAGGCGTCTGTAGCATTTACATAAATACTTATCAATAGAAATACTTTTTTATAGAAATCTGATCAAATGATCTATATTATATCCAGATTTTTTTTAAAAGATTTTTATCCAAATTTTCATGACCTCATATCTCAATATCTATTACGAATTTTCGAAGACATTTCACAAAAAACATCCGCTAAATTCAACATCCATTTAATTCTCATGAAACGAGTCACTGATAAAACTGAAAATATAAGTTTTCCAAACTGTTTCTCAAAATGGGGCAAAAAGTGAGTAGAAAAGGCATGGATTTTTGCACAGCCTCTAAAAGCGGGTACCTAAAATAGGGTGGTGAATCTGGCACTTGACCTTGATCTTCAATAAATCACCTCCCCAGGTGAACCCAGTACCCTTCATGGTTTGGTAGAGTTGGTCAGTGCTACATATACCTAAATAGCTATTACGAATGTTCAAAAACAACTGTGAAAATCGACGTCCGTTAAAGCGAAGCAAGTCACTGACCAAACCTAAAATAAATCTTATTTTTGGCTATTTTTGTAAATGGCGAAAAACAAGAAGAATTGCGTAAAAAACGTGGTAAGTAAGAGTGGTTAATACGTTTAATATAGCTGGAAAATAAAATCGCTACATAATATGCAATCAAATATGATAAAATTAAATTGCAATCATATATTTGTGTCGATATACCTATAAAATTGATGGAGATTAGAAGAGTTCCTGTTTTGAAAGGTATACCTTGTCGTACTAAAAATAAATAATGAGCTCAATGGATGTAAATATTGATTTTCTACAAATTATTATTTTTTGAGTTCATCATTTGAAGTAGGTATGGGTTTTCAAACTACATGTCCGTACACCCCACTCTTTTTATGTCTTTAATTAACTGAACCGTCGGCTTCTTGTAACTCATATAATTTATTATTATTATTATTATTATTATTGTGTCATAATGTTTTTGTTTAGCCGCGGACCTATACTAACCGCCAGATAACAAACCGATCCTTGCCTCTCGAAAAATTGACTGCACCGCCAAAATCAAGGAGAGGGGGAATGGCGCTCAGAGCGCCCGGCACTTGCTATTTGGACGCCGAACTGGACTGTTCTACCAGACCTGGATCAACGACCATCGCACACTGCCGCTTATCACTCCGCTTTCAAGTCGCTATTCCTATGAGAACGTCCCGAGGTCTTCAAGCTTGTCATTCGGCATAAGCTATGCTGAGATGCTAATTGGGTTTACATCACACAAATTGTAAGTCCCATTTCATTATCATAAGGCTTCAAATTGTCAACTAATTCTTCTCCTGATGATCAACGTATCACATGGTACCAACCGGACAGTTCAAGTTAATTAATGATATCATACTCATTGTTCCGTCATGCCGTGATCACTGGCGAAGATAATAATAATTCGCACACCTTCGCGCCTTATTGAGATCTTCATTACAACGTTCAAGTTCATTTTGTAGTTATTATATCTTTGGCCATTATGCTAGCATGGAGCATTTCTGTTATTGTTAATTATTGCTCCCATTCCTGTTAATCATTTTTTCTTCTCTATTTGTCTTAAATTAATTTTGTTCATTAGATCGCTAAGTTGCATGTTTAGTTTTAAGTTATTCTTGTAGACGCTATTATTAATTTTTATCCTTTCTTCCATGTATATTTAATAGTATTTAAGAAAGCATATATCGCATGTTATTCAAATTAATAAATCAAATGCTTTGTTAATCTCTGAGATTTCATTCAAATTCCCAAGGTACTTCCATTTGCTTCCTATTAAATTTTATTCAGTCTAATCACGCCTTAACAGTTTTCTTGCTGAACCAATAATTATAATGATAATTCGGACCATTTTTGAATTATATTTGCAAAAATATACCACTAAAATTCCAAGAATCGTTGTTCACCATTTTTCGAGTAGAGTCTTTGAAATGGCAAAAAATTCTTTATTTATATTGGCATAAACGTACCTTCTCCTAATTGTTTTGATCATGCTTGTTTCAACATTTCGTGGAAAATCAATCACTGACAGTCGATGGTTTTCCATGAACTGTTGATTTTATTTTCACTCATTCACATCTTTCAACAATCATGATTAATATTTATTCAATATCTACAAAACTTTTGATGAATAAAATCAATTTACTATTAAAGAAAAAAAACTTTTCTCTGGATATTTGTATCTAATAATATATGTTTTGTTAAAAAAAAAAAAGTTGTGTTAATTTATGTGATCATTACTGGATTTGATATTTATATAATTTATTTTAAAAGTAAAATAATACCCCAAAATATCGATACAATTTTTTCGTTCTTAAGTTCAGATTTTCAATTCCATCTCCGTCGGAGAAATTTTAATCTTCATTTAACGACTAAAATAAAAAATTAATAAGTCAGAAAAATCAGAGTTACCTTTAGAGATGAAATTTTTTTTGGCTGCCCTACTTACCTATCTGGCACATTTTACAACATTTTAACATTTTACAACAAGTTTTTACCCATTGTTTTTATCATTATAACTATATTGGCACTAAAACCTCTCTTCCGGATTCTGGTCCTGGCCACTGTCTGTTGTTACACAGCTTTTTACTCCTGCTTTCTGGACATCATTCATATTAATCTTGGCCAACCGACCGCTTCAAGCAAAATCCGGCATGCAAAATCCAATTATATTAAGTTGTAAACCGGCTCTGACAGTTAATTATTTATTCTTGTACCAGCTGTGCTTCATCCCTATAGGAACTGTAGACCCAAGGTAAATTCCTTTTCTTATGCACTCCCTTATTATAAAAACGGGCTTTTAATGCGTGTCTTATAAATTTATATACTTCTTTTTGAAATAATGGATACAAATATTTGTTTTTCTATTTCAGCGTTAAATATCTGATAAATTTATTCCATATTAGGCGTAGGACTAGATTAAGTATACTAATAATATGTTTTCGAGCTTGAAAATACGATATTTAGTAGCAAGGAGACCGAATTGCCTCGGGCAGCATCGTAGAGGGAAGTAAAATAGGTGGATGAAAATAAAATTGCATTACTTATATTGGAAGTTTTTATTAAATATTAATTTTGCGATCACGTGAATGACATTTTTTTTACCTCATAACGTGTTATTTCAAGACGAAGGCTACTCTTATTTGTTATCTATATTGCACATTATATATTTTCACGAAATGTAGTCACAAAATGTTAGATATAACCGTGGCGATAAAGACAGAATCAGAACTACTACATTTACTTGCACTACACCATAGCTGCATGCACATCATCGCGTTAACTGAAATTGAAAAACTAAAAAAAACGATAAAAGAAAAAATACTCCAAAATGATTTTCTCAAGAAATATAAAGGAATATCATGAAAAAAAAATATAATGGATATATAAAACTCTTAAAAAACTAATGTGCCATTGAATATGGATGAAAAAAACTATTAAACGCGTTTGGTTTACTAAGAAACTTCTAAAGACAAAATTTACAGAATAATGTTTGAAAATCATTATTTATCCAAGGGTACTGATTAATTACTTACTTCCATGGCCATTGGCTGCAACAAAATTAATATCTATAAACCAGATAAATAATGATAATACAATAAACGGTAGGCCAATACCGAATATTATGTATAATCAACCAAATATTTTTAATAAAATAACTTAGTTCTTCTATTTTCAGGAACCAACATGTCCCTAGCAACACCGTCAGGCAACTGGTAGAACACGAAAAAGCTACCCTCCACACAATAGAGACAGAGCGACTGAAATGTTATGTCTACTTAGAAAGAAGGTAGGAGGAATGATGACAAAAGCTGTCTTTGGTTAGCAGCCACCCGAAAGGTGGAAAAGAAGGCGACCCATGATGAAGTGGCTGCGGGATGTGGGGGAGAGAATGGTAGAATGTGACATCGAGGGGGAGTTGGGTCGACCGTGAACTTGAGTCAGAGCTTTTAGGAACGAACTTATGAAGGGTTTTTGCTACAGTACATGATAGAGGCAGATTGAGAACGTTTGTGGAGGAAGGTGATTTGGCCAAAACCACTCCTTATCGACAATGTTTCTCCCCGTATAAGAATACTCACTTTTGGAAAAGTTGATCCTTAGCACCTAAAAATACAAATTTCCTTGTGAAAAAAGCTAACTAGAGTGCAAGAGAACTTTTATAGGTACTATTTTTAGTGAAAGTTTATAACAACAACAAGTTTATAACACATTATAAAAAAAGAAAAAAAATTCAAAGCTGAAATTTAAAAAAAAAAATGAAGAAATTTATTTTTACGCATGATTGATAGTTTCTATGAGGCCTAAAAAGTAACATTTTATCAAATAAAGTGATTTGTTTATATTTGAATGTTGGTTACTTAGAAGATTAACTGGAACGACCGTATAAAAAGGGATGGAAATTATACATTATTAACAATCATACGGGTCATATCAATCAAAGGAGTGTTTCTCAGAATTGTAAATTTCTACTAGTTTACGTTCATGTCTGTTTTAGGTATAATTCTGATAGGCATACAATTATTGTTGTTATCGATTTATTTTGCAGCGCAAGAAATAATGAGTGGTGAAAAATACCTGTGCTACTACAAACATAGTAGCGGCGTAATCGCCGGGTTTCTCCCCATTTGAAATCACCCATTTTCGATAGGCCTGGTAAGACCCAGGAGGGTCTGCAGATCTCACAGAGTCAACCGTGGCTATTAACAGATTAAATAACGTGTCTTCCTCAGCCAAATTGAGCCCGGGACCTCAACACACTGAGTGCCTACATAAATATATTTATAAACTATATATGTATTAAATAAAAGTGTTTTTCTTGGGGGGGGGAGTGGTAATTTTCTACCACACGTTACTTTATTGCTTTAATGCCTTGTGACTACTTGGGGTGTGATTAAATTTCTCCTAATATTCAACATTTAAATCAGACAACGGTCACCTTTGGTCTAGTGGTTAGCGTAACAAACTACTAAACCCAAGATCGCGGGTTCGTAGCCCGGCAGGTGGTCCTAGGATTTTTTTTAAGGGAGTAAAAAATCCTTAGTTACGCCGTCCTTCGGAAGGGACGTTAAACGAGGGTCCCGAGCCTGTGCGATGTCAGGTACTCGTTAAAAATCCCTATTCTAATTAAACCTGGATAAGCAAAATTTAGAGCTCCCACCGTAGCATCGTCCGATTAGCCATAGCAGCATAAAGTGACGTTAAATGAACAAAAACAAATTTAAATCAGGCTATTATTTTTTAAGATCTATTTCTCTTCTTGGGCACCTATATGAGTTATTAGCATGTTATGGAAATGAAGAAAAGATGAATAGTAAAACTTTCCCCGATGAAAACAAGTATCAAGTATCAAGTATCAAGCTCTTATAGGTTTCAGTTAGCAGGCAAGTATTAACTGCTTACAGGACTCCTGTCGCTAAGGTCTTAGTTCACGAGTCCTATCCCTCCGTAATATTCTCCAACTACATCTCATAGATATCCTCGGGCACAAAAAAGCTCCGATATTGGCTATCGATCGGACACCATAATTTTCTTTTCACCTCCAACCGGACCTTTACCTGGTAGACAGGACGTGATTTCTAAAGATTCCTTGATAGAGAGCTCTTACGTAGGTCGCACTTTCTGAAAAGTTCCCCTTTTCTAAAAGAAAAGATCTTTTAGTGGTCCCATGAAATATATCGCAGGATTTTTTCAATCGTATGGTATTGCTATGTTTTATGCTCTTAAACATATTTTAAATATTCTAATTAATTTTGGGTTGCCAGAGTATCATTTAGGCTGACTACTCAAATTATTATTTCCATGCCTTAGTCTTAATTGGATTATTTTCCAGAGGTCTGTCCTTGTGTTTACCAATTTACCCATCAATTATACTCAATATATTATTCATAAATAAATAGTGCATCTGGGGTAAGTAAGCTCCAAAAGAATTATAATAAATATAGTTTATTAATTTAATTTGAAATGAGATTAATAATTTAATATAAATTTTGAGAAGTACACTTAATGATTTATATATATCTAATATTTAGTATATATACATACATATGTATGTATAGAGGATTGCCATAAAAGACATAACAGGACATAATTTACACTTATCTGTGAAACAGGGGAGGTTGGGTTTATAGGTAGGTCTTCGCATGGCCGCCTCCGGATCTCGCTATCTTCGGATATTCCTCCGTCCGCATCCTTCGTCGGATCCGTCTTCCTCGCTCCTTCCTCTTCGGGATCTGTTTGAGAGAGACCCCTCAAAAGTGGAGTTTTCGACCCACCTCTTTTCTTATCTCTTTAATAACCACCTTGGCCAATTGGGTATGACCCTTCTACCAGCGCGACCTACTTCTCGCAAACCAACATTGCTCTTTGTGGAAAAAACATTGCTCTTTGTGGAAAAAACATATTTATTTTTATGATGCCGCCCGATACGATACATAGCAGTATCCCAAATGGAATATATCAATATTATTATATTCGATATAATATGTCAATATTATTTAAGCTATTAATCATTAGTGTATTCGAAGGGTGCTAAGGCTTGTTATAATAAATGGTAAAACCTCCACCGAACTCATCACACACAACCTAGAGCTATTACGCACTTCTTTCAGCGTTCTTCCCTAACCACAAAGTATTGCCTTCCCTTTTGTTTAAATAACATCTGCTTATTCACTTCCTCAATATAAGCCCTTAGATCTTCGAGTCTTCTTTCTTCTGAGGTACTCAACAAAGAATAAGACTATGTTTAATTAAAAAACTCGTCCTAACGCCCTTCGTTTATATCTAATTGCTTGACTATGTTCAATTTTGTCTAAAACTAAAATAACACAAACAAACGTTTTTATTTTTAAATGCGTTTTAACTAAACTGTTAGCTTGTCTCTTGTTTCCCATAGCTCCTCGCTGCCTCATATATCATTATTCTCAAACTCGGAGATTTCCTTTGAGATGAATAATAAAAATTAACATTTCTTTTACATCGACAGATGGAGATAGGATCGGATTACAGAGCCAACCTTGGACAGCCGTCCTCTGTTGATGACACTGCCACCTCTCCCTGGTAATGAGATTTCTGTCATCTCTGCGCAGATCCATTGGGAGTTGACTTCTTCCCCACCCTCATCTTCCGATATCCCATACCCTCTTCTACTTCCAAATATTTAGAATATTAAGAGCGGTTTATGAAAATAACAATTTACAATTTTTACAATTACAATTACAATTACAATATTTACAATTTGCGTCATCTCTATAAGGTCCATAAAATGTATAAAAGAATCAATAATTTTTGTTTGAATTAGTTATAGATAAGTGCCATTACGAGAAACATTATTTTCAAAATGGCAATGGATTATAGTTTTGTTTTTTACCCCTAAAAAATAGTCTACTGCAAATATTAAAAATAATTTTGAAGAAAGGTGTTTTAAATGGGTTGGCTGAAATGAGATAGAGCTTATACTTTATAAAATAATACATAATTTAAAGTCATACATATTCTAATAATCATATTTGCCATTAATTTATCTACATGTATCTATATGTATTTCTACAACTATCTAAGTGAAACCTTTTTAATAATAATGTAATGTTATTATAAACCGATAAGTACAATCTGCTACACTTGAGGATAATAAGTACTAGCGATTTATCAACACACGAACTAGTCTAAATTTAGCATGATATGTAAACGATTTGTATAACATCTATATAAAAAATGAAATAAATAAAAATTCTTACCAAGCAGTACTGAAAAGCTATTAACTTAGTAATTAAAAAAATAATTCATAAGAAAGTATCGGAATAAAAGTTTTGCTAAATCATTAAGAGAAATTAAAATTTCACAAAAACTAATCATTTATAATTTCAAAACCTTCTTCATGTGACCAACAACAGTATATTTCACATTTTGTCAAATTGTATATACAGATATATATAGATTATATTCGAAAATCTATGAACAGATTTAGGACCTATCTCGTATCAGTTGGTATCATCACCTGGACTCTGAAGTAAAGGGTTCAATATTTCGTTAGGTAGATTGATCTTCATCATGATAACTTTTTTTTAATTAATGTTGATTATCCTGTATTTATAATCTTGTTGTGTCTGATATTAGATCCTGCCATTATTATCTCTATGTTTTTACATTGTTTATTTATTATAAAGTTTAACAAATTCTCATATAGCATGCGTTGAATCGTTGGAAGATTCTGAGTTAGGAAGGCTCCGTTGGTAAAAAAGTTTTACTTCCCCAGGGATCTTTAGCAAGCAGTTCATAACTTAATTGGTAAGTTACTCATGAACTTAGGGGAGCTACAAGGATATCTCAATTCAGACAAGTCTCCCATACCAAAGACCTTACTCCTGTCAAGCAGCATCAGGCATTAAATTGAACACCATTGGACAAATATCATCCAAAAATATACTTAAAAAATTATCCAATAGCTTACCTTCATGGGATGATTATATTGTAATTTTAGGACAAAAAAAAAATAGAAATACAATAGATTTTTTTTTAAGTCATAAGGACTGCCGACACAAGTTAAAACTCAAAACATAGGAATAACTGTGTTCTTTTTTGCATTTCTATAATTGTTTGTAATTGTCTCGTTCAAATTTTATTATTCAAAGCTTGAAAATATTAAAATTACCCTGATTTTCACATCTAATGGCATTCTGAGCGATAGTTATACATTTCCAAGTATTTTATTTATTAATTAAAACATACGAGCATGAGGTTTTGCAGAAGCTAAATACAAAATATTCATACAACTCAATAGAAATAATAATCAGTATACAGTTATATTATTTATATCATCTGCATTCAAGCGTATTTACATCCATTAACTTTTAAAAAGACATTTAGTCTGCAAGACAAATAAAACCATTTAAGCGAAATGAAAAGTTTAAATAGTCGTTCTTTTAGTTACTATTAGCATGAATTTCACAACTAATAAACTACTTTTAAGTTAATTATTATGATTTTTATATCAATCGCATTCTAAAATTTCAACTAAAGTTGATTGAAAAAAAATATAACTCATACACAGTCAGCTACGCAAACCCATAAGTTTCCCCTACCGAACATTACCTACGTCACCAAAGAAGCTTCAAAATTTTAATATTTTGCTACTAAGATCAACTCAACAACAGGATATTATTAATAGATTTAAAGTTTTGATAGGTAATATCACATTCAGACAATGTCGTGTCTAGAGCAATTTTCATTGTACCTGAATGCTAAATAACATGTTCTTAAAAACAACCAAATAAAAAATGAATTGGCAACTAAGTATCATAGCAGTCACTTTTATTGTTAATGTTGATCTGTGTGCGCTACCAAAACCAGACTGATGGATAACAGCATGAAAAGATTTGGACTTTTTATTGAACTACTCCAAGAAATCGAATACATAATACAAGAAATCGATGTGGTCGAATCGACTGCCAGACCAATACTATCCTTGAACTAACTCCCAACTGCCGTAGGGCAGCGAATTAGTCTAGATCCAGGCCACCATAACACCTGCACTATTGTTTATAATGTGCACTCTCTCGGGCTAGCACTGTCTGGCTTGATTTAGACGAATTCGCAGCCCTACGGCATTTGGGAATTAGTTCAAGGATAGTATTGGTCTGGCAGTCGATTCGACCATATCGAATCGATCCGGCCCGGAGGACCAATGTGTATGTTTGAGCAATCTCAAAATAGTTATTGGACCTTTCGACTCAATTACACCAGATCGCATGTCGTTTGAATGTAACCACTTATTATAACCAATAACATGAATCACTTTTATAAATTAAACAACTAATAATTTCCTTAATAGAAGATAAACAAATGAATGAATTAAAGAACAATTTAGACGTTTTCATAATGAGAAAATGAAGTTACAAATACTAACCAAATTAAAAACAGCTAATTAATATCAAAAAGAAAATAATTATTATTCAATCCTACGGTTAATTTAAGTCCATTAATTACAAATAAAAAAATGTGCAAAGTCTATTACAAAATAGTAAATGTTTAAAGTTTTAATGTTTCTAATGGTTTCTAGTGCGATCTTAAAAGTTATTATTAATTATCCTAAGACCTTGAAAATATTGTTTCAGGTTCAATTTATAATCTATAAAATTACTTTGTAGTAAAGGAAGAAAAAATATCACAGATCCTAAAGAAAGAAGTAAAAATTCCTTACGACTTGACTGATATTTTCTTCCAACTCCTAAGAGCCTACTCTCAGTTTTCAACAAGACCTAGAAACTTGTGTATCCTTGTCACACCATAAATCATCACCACCTCCATACATCAATCTTGTTTCAAAATATTCTTGAAGGGATTTAGTCCTTGCCATACAAAGCCACAATGTGAATGAAACATTTGAACTTTAAAATATCATCATACATAGCGAATTTTTTTTTAATTTATATATTCTGCCTGTTTAAGATTTCTCTTATTAGAATGAACTTTTGAGTATCCTAGTTGAGTACAGGAGTTTTTTTTTCTAGCGACGCTAACAGTGGGATTTTCCTCTTGGATGAAGTAGTTTTATTTTGTTTTTTTCAGTTCTGATATAAAATTTAAGACGAATTCAATGCGGGTCATTCCTTATTCGAGCTATTCCTTATGCGAGTTATTCCTTTTTCCTTTGCGCTGCGAGGCCTAATACAAAGTTCCTTTAAGAAAAGTATTGTTAAACATTAAAACCAATCAAAGTCGAGCACTACAAGAGATTTATAGCGATATCGTGTTTAAATATTAATAGCAACACGAGTCAGGGTCGATTGATGGGCATATTCTGAAAGAGAATGTTTTTAACCTAGTGTGCATTGGAACAAGTCGCACTGAAAAAAATATACGGTTATTTTTTTTTATTTTTTAAACTCCAAATCATTATTCGCACTTCTCATGTATCTAATACTAAATGGATTTTTAACACTGGATATTTTACGAACTATCATCAGAACGATTCGATGTCTTTCAAATTATATAGTTTTCTGCACTAGATTAATCTTAAAACTAAAAAAGAAAAAATCTCCCCCCTGTTAGAGATAAGTAATGTTTTCAAAGAGTATGTTAGGTAATTTAAGGTTACAGCTTTGCTAAGATCTGAAATAAAGACTTTTTTCGTTAGGATGATACTGGAAAAATTAAGATATTAATAATGCACTAAAATACCTAGTTTAGAATAAACCACTAGATATTTGAATTACCATTAAATTTATTAATGTATATATTTTTATTTATTTAAATTAGAGTAAAAAAATGATATACAGTCCGAAAGTCATTTACTATATAAAGCAAATCAAAATTATTTAAAAAAGCTTGAACAGCAAAGCTCCAGCACGTAGATTGTTTGTTACATATTGAGATTTATATTGTATATTATTATTATCTTTTTTTAAAGATTCCATACAATAATTTAATTAGTACATCATATCTTGAAAATATCACTGAAATAAATAACACTGAAGTACCACATAATAAACATTGAAATAAGGGGAAATAGTCGAGATCCCTAAAGAACTCCCCCAATATCAGTTTAACTCATTTCCATCCTGTAACTCAATTCGTAAGGGTCGGGGAAGGGAGGAGAATTTTAAAACCATGAAAAAAATGTGTTCATGCCGAAGTTTTAACAGGTATTGTTATAATAGTGTATCTATTTCAAGTCACTTTATGATGCTATGGCTAATCGGACAATGGTACAGAAGTAGTTCTAAATTTGGACAATCGCTTCGTGATCTTTCCATATTAATATATACATTATTCATACTTAATAATATATAAGACTTATGATGACATACTATGAAAACAGGATTAAACTTCGAGGCTAATCATAGATTCAGTTTCATGTTGTAAAATTACACCGGTTGCGTATTGCAGGTAATATAAATTATCAATATCCATAGCTGTAATCGGCAAGATAAGTGAGGTGTGACAAACCAGTGCGCTCTGCTATGTCCTATTCTAATGCTAATATGATGCAAACTCTCTTCAATGAAGACCAATGGGGGAAGCATTATCTAATAAAATGGCCAATTGGATATTTCTGGACAATGATGAAGCCATCGATATTGTCGGTTTATTCATAACATTAATTCAAATAACGCCATTTAATAATATAAAGTAGTTATTGTCTGTCTATTAGAGAAATAGTTTTTACATTTTATTGAAGATAATTTATATTTAATCAGTGTTTAGAATGCCGAGTTGATCTGGATTCAAATCCTGCTGTGACAAATAAATTATTTAATCTGTTAAAATACATGAATGGACCCAGGGAAATCTATTTATATTTTCTGTCAATCACCCAGCCTTGGTTACTCACATAAAGTGGGTAACCAAAATTAGAGGAAAACAAGACGATTGTGATGGGAGTGGGAAAAATGACAGGCGGGGGGAGGAAGGTTGTGCAGAGAGCTCCAAGGAACAGTACATTCTCAACCATTTACTGAACCCAAGGTCATTTACCGGTTGTTGTGGTACAATATTTTTTTTGTTTTTTATCCTTTTTGGTTTTTTTATGAAAATTGATTCAACTTTAACATAATATTCTTACCGATAATTTTATTTAACTTTTTCAATTTCTAAAATAGTAAAATGCCGACCGTTTCATGCGGGGTTCAACTGTTGATAACCCCTTCAACTAATATTTAAATTCCTTTCAATTTTATATGTGTTACTCAAAAATTCATTACGGACTGAAAACGTTAGCAAGCTTTAGGCATTCCTTATTAATATTAACTCCCTTCATCTCGTTTTTGTTAATAAATTAAAATGAAAAAAAATGTATTCTTAAAATAAATGAAAAGTCTTGAATGGAGCTTGTTTTATACAAAGACATAAAAAACAGACGCTTATTAGTAGATGATAGGTTGAGAGTGGGATAAAATATATTGCCCAGTAAAAGGTACGTACGATTTAATTTGTTTGTTTACTGTTTAGTACGTTTCGTTCTACTTTATAGATTATTTTAGGATTGTAAAAAAGATCGGAGTAATCTAAGAAATGAGGTATAAAAATACTCTTAACTAGAATAGATAAAAATAGAACACAAGAGTAAAATTGATACAAAGCGTTTCCACCTATAGTAAAAGTCCGTTTCAATCTTTATTAAACTAGTAAAGAGAGTTTTGTCTCTAAAAAACTTTTTTAAATTAGAACTAAGTTAATTAATTAAATTAGTTTTCGCAATTTTATTATTTAATAATTTGTCTTTTATATTTATACTTATGTCTAATAGGGTGTAATAAAGATACTTTTAGCCGTCATCTATGCTCCATTGGGAAGGTGAAAAAGTGATGTAGACTGGTCACTCACGAACTTACTCCTCAGGAATCAGCTAAGAGTTTAGAAAATTGTGAAAATTTATTGAAAACCCCTTTATGAGATTTTACCGGAAGATTGTCACCTGTGATGAAAAGTGTGTTCACTGGCGAAATCTGTTTACCCGTAAGCAATGGCTATATAGCAGTGAAACTCCTTTTCCGGTTGTTGCAAGTGGCAATTTGAAAAAAAAAATCCATGCTTTGTTTTTCCTTGATTTCGAAGGTGTTTTTCGTCACGAATTTGTTCCTGTTCGATACTCTATGAATTCTGAACTTGATTGTGAACAACTGGAAAGATTACAGAGCGTTATGCTTATTTGATCAACCGAAAAAAAGATTTATTCCAACAAGATAATGCTCGTCCTCACACTTCCCGTCGAACGAAAGAAAAGTTTAAAGAACCTGCCTCATCCACTATATAGTCCAGACTTCACTCCCTCGGATTGCTACTTGTTCGATCCATGTTCCATGGATTGATACTTTTTCGATTGGTTCATACATTTTCAAGAATTATTTGACTGCCAGCCCAAAGAATAGTATCAGCGCGGGATCGAGCAATTGACTAGTCATTTGCTCTAATCATGTATAAGTAATCACGGTAGATATTAATGGACTATACTTTGAATATTAATTGTATTTTATATCAAAGAATATTTGGTTGAAAACGGTAATTGTTTGTAAATGCATCTAAATTAAATAATAACAATAGTATATTAATTGAATAATTTATTTTTGTACCAAAATATGCCCTAAGGCTTAGATAAGGATGAGTACATTTAAATTTTTGAATTCAACATACCATAAACACCTCACAACAGTAGTTCTAAATATGTTTTTAAAAAAGCATTGAGCGTTTGTTCTTAAACAGGAGTCCCCTAAACAATTTAAATTCATTTAATAAAAATCCTACATTATCAAAACCCTTTTGATTTTTTTTAAGTCTTACATAGTCAGTTATTTAACAAAAGGGAAGCTATAATTAATTTTAGTTGTAATATTCTCGAAAACTTTACTCATCATCCCAATCCATTTAGCGAAATTTCTATCTCCGACCATCCCATTATAAATTGACAATTTTCTCAAAATCGTCTAACGATCTTTATGAACCTTTCTACTTAATAATTTCGCTAATTAAGACTTTAATCTATCAAATATATCGTACTTCACTCATGTAATTAACATCAAATTGAATGGTTTGATATTATTTAAAATCTCTATGCAAAAAAATAACAGTTTTTTTTTGTTTCTCGAAATTCGAACTGCTGAAAGTCAAAGAATGATAAATATAAGAGAAAAAATGAAAAGTAAAAGGTCAAGAAATGTATATCGGGTATTAGCAAAAATGGAGTGAAAAGTCAATTGAGTACCAATTAAAGGTGCACACTTTATGGAATCAGAATAATCCCAAGGAGGGTAGACAGAGCCTGTCTATGCATGTTGAAAGATTAAATAATTTATCTGTCATAGCCGTCTTTAAACACAGCAATTCAGCGCTCTACAAACTACACTATTACCATTTATTCATTTAACGTCACTTTATGCTGCTATAGTTGACCTGAGGATGCTACAGAAGGAGTCCTAAATTGAGTCTATTCAAGTGTAACTAGGATAGAGATTTTAACTAGTACCTGGCACCGCCATTTTACGCACCTTCCGAAGTACGGCATAACTAATGCTTACAACTCCCATTTAAAAAAAAACCCCAAGCCCACCTGCTGGAAATTGAAACCGAATAATTCTTATGAATAGTTGGTTGTAACTAAAGTACAAAAGACAAAAAACTAAAGTACAGATGATCCCTACACACTGTACTAAAACACTCACGTAGTCAACAAGCTCCTTAATATTGGAATGTAATAATACAGAAGTAGACACTATTCTCTGAGTAATTTTAATATTAAATTATTTTAAATCCAAACCTTCAATTGGAATTATTTTTTAATTATTTTTGCTTGACTAACCAAATATATAAATTTATATGACTACAATCATTACTGAATATTGAAACATTTCGATTATAGAGAGAAGCCGAGAAGTGCAGAGAATACTTTTTTATTTAATCCACATGTTACATTCCAGCCAGTATAAGTTTTCTACAAGACCAACAAGTAATATGCTGATTTTTATTTATTACTTTCCTTAAAATTCTAATGATATTTTATAAACTATAATAACTAAATATAAGAAAAAAAAAAGAAAAATGATCGGCTGATTCTCTTTCAATAATTGAGCTTCAGCAAAACGTGTTTTATCTCCCCTTGACCTCCACCGTTCTTTCAAAGTCGTGACTAAAAATTTTTCATCGAAGATTTAAGATTTCCCCTTATAAAGTTTTAAAAGAAATATGTTTTAATAAAAATGATTAAAAACTCGATACGAGTCATAAAATAATTAATAAAACGCAATAGCTCCAAAATACAAAGTATTAAATATATAAAATAATGGAAAACTTATAATCAGTCATCGTTTCTACGATTCCTTCTTCAGGATATGCACACAAAAATCACACCAATTAAGATCAAATAAAACATATGTCGCATCAAAAACCACACAGACTAATCAATAATAGCAACCTCACTCCAATCCTCCATCAAATGCTTTTATTACAACAACACGAGGGGTGGGATTTCGGATTTGAAATTTATTTTTATTTTTAAATGATGATTCAACTCTTGTCGGCATAATTATAACCGACACGTGAAAAACAGTAATTAACAAGCGGTAAATGTACAAATCTTTAATTTTAATGAATGTAGCTGCGGCATAAATTAATTGCGACCTTTTCATTAGCAACCCGGACAGAAATAAACTATTGTATAGATTTTTACCATAAATTTAATATTATACTTTACTGTTGTTTTTTGGATTTTCTGATTTTTTAAATGTATAAATCCATAAATCAGATGATAATTCATCCTGTTTACATCTACTATAATTAATTTTTTTTTAAATATTTGTACTTTAATAATGTAAAATTTAATTTTCAAAAAAGACAAAGAACTTATCTTGGAAACCTATAATATATAAATAGCATTACAAAGTAGTTATTTAAGTATGGTATCTCCACGGTTGAGCGCTGAGTTGCCGCGTTGAAGGTCCCGGGTTCAAATCTGGCTGTGGCATTTATTTAATCTATTAATATCCAGGGATAATGCATACTATGGGATCTAGAGACCCTTCTGGGATTAACCCAGACTCTATAAAGTCGGTACCCTTAATAGGGGAGGAAATCCTGGTGGTTGAGAGTGTCTCCTTCCTGCACAAACGTTCACCTTGAAACAGAACAACCTCAATCATGAACCCAAAATCCATGGTTTTTAGAGGTACAGGTTTTAACATACAGTTATTTAATCACTGCATTACTTTTTAAACTTTTTTATTAATTTCATATTATTATTAAATAGCTTCAGGAATGTTATTTAAGACAGATCACTAACGTAAGAAATAAAAAACAGATGGTTATCGACGATATTGTAAACCTTTAAAAAGTGTATAAATGCAAACAGCAGACAGTGCTACAACAATCACTAATGCTTTTCTCAGGGAATGCAGAGAAAATGAAGGAACAATGTTCATGATATGTAAATTAGTGAAATATCGGATAATGATTCCAAAGTAAGATTCATCTTACCTAATTACGTACAATAAAAATATTTATATTTTTTTTATAATTATTGGTCAGCTGTTTTGATTTTTAAATATTTTTATTTTAAAGAGAAAAGATATGCTCCCGGCCAGGATTCGAACCCGAAACCTCTGTCTCTCCGTGACAGCGCTCCACTCATTTGAGCCACCAGGGTCGCCTGCCGCAAGGGACAAATCCCTTCCCTTATCCGATCCCATGTTCTTGCAATTTTTGCGATGTATACACGAGAACGAATGTTCTTTGAACATTACTTTTAATTTTAGGAATTTGTTAATTTACGTCATATTACCATTTATAATTGTTTGTAATTATTGGTCAGCTGTTTTGATTTTTAAATAATTTTATTTTAAAGAGAAAAGATATACCCCCGGCCAGGATTCGAAGCCGAAACCTTTGTTTCTCCGTGACAGGGCCCCAACCCCGGCATTTGACCTTGGTGGCTCAAATGGTTGGAACGCTGTCACGGAGAGACAGAGGTTCCGGGTTCGAATCCTGGCCGGGGGCATATCTTTTCTCTTTAAAATAAAAATGTCTGTTGACGTCTTACCTTTCTACTCATTTTCTCATATTTTTAACGCGTATCTGGTAATTCCAATACATAAAAGCTTAAAATAATACATACACTTATTTTAGTAGCTCCTCTGTTCTGAGAAGAAATTAAACTACATATTTTAAAATATACGAGAAACTATTTATTTATCCATAAAATTGTTTTTTCCATTCCTTATCGTCGGAACAGTAAAACGGGATGGACATCTTATTCTTTTTCAGTCTAGAAATAGTAAAAGGTAACAAAGAGCCAGGGGCTACTGCTAGTATCATTCTATATTTTATAACGAAAATGGAAGAGCTAAGAAAAATCTTACCGCTGGGTCAACCGTTTATTTTCTCACTTCACTACGATTGGAAAATACTTTATATAAGATAGGTCAGGCCATATTTTACTTCTTTCATTTTCCTCTATAAAGTATCGCACATCAATATAAAAATGAAGTGGGAACATAGCTGTTGACTGAAATCTTTTATATGTCCTTTGTTTTTATTACTATTATTAAGGCCACAGTTAATTACTATTATGCGATAGTTAACACCTTCATTGAAGGTCTGTTTGATCGGCTAATGATGAAGGTATTTTTTAAGAATCAAATTTTCAGCATTTTGAATGAGATATGATTTATTCAATATCTCTTTTAAATTATTTACGAAATTGAAATAATATTGTATAGAATTGAAATAATAACTCTTCCCGTAATATCAGTAGCGTATAATTTAACAGTCTAAAGGGAATTTTACATCTAAAAACAGACATTATCGGCAGTATGAAAATTTCAGTCATGTTGATATTAACACTATTAAGTGAGTTATTTCTTAGCTCTCTGCTCCTCTAAATTCTCCTCCTCGGAAATTTTCTCAAAAAAATAAGCAGCAATGCACAATAATCACAAATCAAAACATTCATACATATTTTATATGAATTAGAGATTTTCCCTTATCTTAGAATTGTTATCTTAGGATTAATCTTGATTACAAATTCTTTTGTAGATATAATGAAATTTAATGAAAGACAATAACATTTCTGAATTCATCTGAACCTCGAGTGTATAAGTGGTTAAGTCGATTTCTGTTCAAAATGAGTTTCTTGTAGTTGGAGATGCTGAATCGTTGGAGTGTTTTTGTGGCTAAATCAGGTCTTGGTTTGATAAGAAATTACTACTTATATTAAAACTCCATTTCAAGCCCAAAACTAGGAGAATAATAATAGGAGAATAGTTCTGCTTCCCTCAATACAATTTGCTCTCACTGGACAAAATTCAACTTAACCAGCTTCTCAAAGGGGCTGCAGATAACGTATATAATTTATACATTATAAACTCATCAGTAATAATTTGTAAACCATTTATTAATTTAAAGTAAGTCATTGATGGTAAAAGCAAAGGTGGCTTTATATCACAAAACACGGCAAGACACGTATCAAACAAATGTAATTGGATGATCGGGTATGTTACGGGTTCGACACCAACAACCATATCACATGTCAGACATAGATGATTCTACGATCCCATTTTAAATATAGCTATTCTTATATATCTATCCCAAATAAAAAAATATAAATAGATATATTCTACAAGAAGAATGTATTTATGGATTGAATAAAATCCGTTATTACAGCATTGAAACGATTCCATAGCCAATGGCCGCATATTGTTTTATGTTTTTATAAATTTTACAGAAAAATACTTTGTTTTAACACAAAAAGGAATCAAAAATGGCCAACTTGAAGATCAATACACCAAACAAAAATTATAGCCTGTAATATCCTGGACTCATTTGAGCACAAAAGTCAGGGCACATCTGGTCACCAGAGCCCTTATCCCCTCCCATTTCCCTCGGGCCAGAAGGGCGTATTCAGGAAGCAAATAAAATGTAAAAGCTGCTGGAAAAAAAGTGCTATTAAATTATATTACCATATTTTTCATTTATCTTTATTTATTCATATTTATGTGGGTTTTTTTTCAGTTTTAAATTCATTTAGAGGTGTCAGCTATAAAACCTCTATTGAGAAAGGAGTCAAAAGAGAAGGTTAAAACCATAGACGAACTGTCTTTTAAATATACGATGTAAAATATACTGCCAACTCCTAGTAAAATGTTCTAGAAATGTAGAGGAAAAATCGAGTAAGATTGAAATTTTTTAGTATGGAATTTTAAATGTTTTGCTAGATGAATATGGCAGGATAGAGAATGAAATAAGAATAAATGAAAGAATCAAAGCTGTCATCAGCTGTTCTATTTCCCATAAAAACTCGTAGAAACAATATAAGAGTAAAAACAAAGAAAAAGATTGGAAGGAATGTTGCAGGAACAAACAATGAATCTATATTTTAATAATAAAAAATAGGAAACATGCATTACTATAATGAATAACACGCATAAAATATCTTTCATATATATATTATATTATATGAAAATGCCTTCATAACAAAAACTATAAGCAAAATAAATAAAAGGTATATTCTCCAACAGAATGAGTTCAGAAACTGTGCATACACACAGACAACATTGCTCACTGTTCTGGCCTCTCTGCAACCTTATATTTTTCCCCATTGTCATCTCAATCTTCTCAGCTTTCCAACGAGTATAGGGTGTCTTTCTTCTGATTTTCGTCTACCCAATTGAATATTGGACTTTTTTAGCAAAACTCAAGAGCCAATCTCATGCTATTTAAGGATAATAGCATAATAGAGGGAAAAGCCAGTACGAAATCAAACAATAAGGTCAAATCTGGTACTTAAGTCATCCTAAGATATTATCAAAAAACATCAGCTAATAAGGTTTGGTGATATTTCTATAATGACAGAAAAGAAAGTTTGAGAGCCATACATGGAACTGGATGTGCCATGGAAAGAAGACATGACAGATCGCAAAAGTGAAGACCTTTGACATAAGAGGGTCGGGGAATTTCTGGATCAATCTCCATCAGAGTAATCCTCACTACCTTTAGCAATATAAGAGAGGATTTAAATAATAAATAGGTTTTCATACTAAAAGGTTTAAGTAAGCCATTGTTGTTAGTTTACTATTCAAAGGAGAGAGTTACTTTCCCTAAATTGACTCTTATCTGCTAAAGGATATCCGGCATTAAGTGATTGAAGTTACTTAAATGGAAGATCATAAACAACAATAAAAAATAAAATAAAACAAGCTCCACCTTAATAGAATAAAAAGTATGTCTTTAGTGATGTTAAATCCAACTTAATTATTAAAGTAATTGGGAGAAATCCGTAACGTCAATTAATAAGTAATTTTATTTTATGTAATCGTCAAAATATCCCATATTTATTAATTATTATTATGGATTTATGAATAAGCATTTATTGAAGTCTTCCATATCATTTTTATACATATTTTAAGAGTTTTACTTAACAGCGTATTCAGAAAAATACGGGTATTCAACGGGGGAAAATTAGGTTGAATTAAAAAAAATTAATATATGATATTGATTGCAGGCCTTAGCTAAGGTACGTTAGACTGACGGAATAGTGACTGACAAGATGGATATCCTAAGCATCAGATGAGAAATTCCCTGGATCATGATGATTGCCGGAGGCCTGGACGCGTCATCGGATTCTAGCCCCGCAATAGTGATAAGACGCCATATTATAAGTACTACCCACATAGACTTCTCCAAAAAAAATCCTTTTAAGCTCTATTGGAATGAATCCATAATAACAGACCATACTGTGCCTCATAATACTCCAGGCATCCTCTTCATAAGATGAGAGAGGGAAAAGCAAATATTATTGATATTGCAATCCCTAATGACAATAATCAATCCAATAGTGGGAGAGAAACATCGTCATCAGGAACTAGCGGCTGAACTAAAAGAGCTCTATCGTATGGAAAGCTTGGTGGTAACACCTATAATAATTTCCACAAATAGATTAGTTCCTAAGTCTACAGTGGAGTGTACTCAGGGTCTGAGACTTCGCCTTGATGTTTTAAGGAATGATCAACAAGCCGTTCTCCTAGACACAGCCAGAATCGTAAGAACATGTCTGACCGTTTGAAGAGGAAAAAATACAAACACTAATAACTGCAGGTGGTTAGACTTGTCCTCCATCTCTGTTTTGAAACTGCAAATAGACAATAATGATGTATGATTATCGAATATTTATGATTAGTAAAGAGCTATGGGTATTCGAGAGCATAATCATGACAATGTACTGCAAAAATGTTTAAGCATATTTTTACCCCCCAAAAAAACACTCAAAAGGCCAATTATTTTTAATTCTTATTTCTCCTAACAATTCCAAACAAAGGTTGTAGTTGCATTCATTTATATCGGCATTAATTGGACTAAAACTCTCAATACTATTCCTACAAAAGGGAAACATCGTATTTTATTTGATATGGAGATGATAAATAAACGACTCCCAAACAAAAACTTTACCAATAAATTTTCCACCTCTCTTTCCTTTTAGCTAATCCTATTTATGGCTTAAATAAAGCGCAGGGGCTATCATTAATATGATAAAAGACTATGAGATATATAACTAAACTAGTATCTCTTCTGTCTAAGTAAATCCTTGAATCGGATAACAGTGGTTTGGTACTTCCAGTACTTTTTATTTTAGTTCCCGAGATTGTCTTAAATGTGACATTTTTGGTGTATAAAGTTAGAAACCGATCAGGCGGTTGCCAAGGAGAATTATAAATGTAAACCATCACTACTTCAAACCATTGGTATCAGAGTATATTGGGTATCAGTACATGGTCGGGACTGCGCTGTTTATTAGTCAACGGTTGTGCAAGCAGATCACTTTGCCTAGATAACCCTCAACTGATAGGTTTATCTCCTAATTAAGGGAGCCGACTTTACAGAGGCTAGATTCCATCCAGACCCCGTTCAGTCGATTCCCTGTCAACGGAATAAATAATTTATCTGCCATATACAGTCTCGAACTTAGAAAGTAAGGTTCCCTAATTCATTTACCTTATTTACTGAGATATCTTGCAGCCTATGAATGAAAATACAATGAAATTTAACACCTTTTATACAAGGAAAATAACCTTACTAAATTTGATAACATTCGACTTTTTTTTCTTTCAAATTTAGTATTATTATTCTTTATCGCCTCTCTAAGCCCAAAGCTACCACAGGTAAGTTATTTCATACAATAACTAGGGCCCACATTTTTATAGTGGTAGGCGGTGCAGTAACTAAATATTATAACAAACTAGGAATCTAAGGGAGTTTCAGATGATTTTCATAGGAGTTTCAGATGCATTTTAATAATTATTGGGGTTATATAATAATCAAAAATATAGTTACATGACTCTAAATCTGTCCCAGGATTTATCATTTAAATTTGAATAATTTTTCCAAAAAAAAACATAATCATTCTTGTAATAGTCCTAATTTTCTTTAATGTTTGAACTGTAACTTTTTTAACATTTCTCGAATTAGTAATGAATTACTTACAAGATAGCAACCAATATGTAATGTTTTATAAGGTAATATAATGGCATTAACCATGGCTGGCACCAATGTGAACATATGAAAAAAATAATTTCACAAATAATGGTATTTCTTGCTGTCGGGAAACTTATAAGAAGCTTCTATCAATATACGAGTTCAGAATAAAAATTAACAGCAAAAAAATGGCATAATATTGGTTGGTATTTGAGCTTATTACGAAAACCTGAAACGACTCGAGCCAAGGTATAAAGGTATAAAGAAATTAAAATTATATAAATTTCTTATAAAGCTAGAAGTCAGGTACTGAGTTTCTGTGAGGCAAGAAAAAGGGATAGAGCAAAAAGCAGATGAAATTGGATGAAGGATACTTGGCCGCATAAAACGGGAAAAGAGGCAAGAAAGGGTCTCCGATAGATAACTCAGGTGGCCTAGGGGACAAATAGAGATAGAAAGTATAAAAAGTTCAAAATGCTGCAGCTCAGGAGTTATTCATTCCACTTCGATATCTTTTTGTTTAGTATGGGATTTTCGTTGCTGTCCATTCACTATTTTTTATAAGAGTTTAATTCACTTAACTTTTGAAACTGCTTCCTTTATTCTCTAGTTTGATCAGTTATGAAGAAAAAAGCAAATGAGGTAAGGAATTAGAATATAAAGGCTTGAGCGAAGTAGGTTAGTCGCTATGCTGAAGATCTTGGTTTCTAGCCCGGCTTTCATAGATAAATTACACAGGTCTGGAAAAACAATTGTTTTTTAAATTGTTTTGATTTAGTCAAACTATCAAAAACAATTGATTTCGTTAAATTAACAAAAATATTCTAATGTAATTTTTTGCGCTTAATTCAAAAATGACGTATCCTCAAACGTATTTTATACGTGTATATTGTTTTCTGGCCTCTCAGATGGTTCTATATAAATTTAAAATTTAAAATTCAAACTGAATGAAACATGGTCTTACAACCAAACAAGTTGACTTCCTTCCTTGAAAATTTCAATCCTAAAGTAAATACTATAGATCAAAAAGAAAAGAAGTGTTTTTTTCACATTCGATGAATTTCTGTTTGTAGCGACGATATTTATTGCATTTCAATCAACAAAAATATTACTACGCTACGCTTTAACACATTTCGGAACCGTTTTAAAAATGTATCATCGTTATTGCTACTAGGACGAGAAAAAATAAAATTCTCGAAGTAAGGAAGTCAAGATATTTGGGTAACGCCATGAGGAAATGTAATAAGGAAATAATAACAACAGTTTATAAATGAATAGTTTTTATTTACAATTAAAAGCAATTTGTTTCAAATTGGCCGAGAACATTGAATAAAGTTTCAAATAAATAATAATAAATAAGAAGTACCACAATTATCAGTGATTTATTTACAAATACAAAATACAAACAAATTATTAGTTTTAGAAACATTTTTTCTACTAAGCGCGGGTGAGTTGGGTTGTTTGAGTGAGATGTAACAATCGTACAAGAGCCAGTTACAAAAGTCTGCAAAAGAAACTTTTTTGAAAATTTTAACGTTTTGATTTAGTTAACTGATCTTTATGAATTAAAAAAAACAAACAACGATACCTACCTAAAATGAGCATAAAAGTGATGGAAATGAGTTATAAAGTTATTATTAGTCTTTATAAAAACGTTTTCTTTTTCCATCAAAGCTTCTTTTGGTACTTTTTCGGCTGTGTTCTTGTAAATTTTACCTTTTTGTCATCATATAATAGTCTGCCATCATGTTGGCATTCCATCGATCTTGGTATCTGCGATCCATTTCTTTTATATCTTGATGGAAATGTTCTCCTTGTTCCTCACTTACAGCTCCAAGATTTTCAGGAAAGTATTCCAGATGTGAGTGAAGACACTCATGTTGCAGCCCAACATTTTGTAGTAACAATGTAACAATTCAGCTACCAAAGTTTTGTAGCTTCGGTCTTTTTTGTTTCCAAGAAAGCCTGTTGCAACAATTTTAAATGAATTCCAGGCATTTTTATTCTTCAATTTCCATTTTAGTGACAAAGCATTCATCTATTAAAAGTTTTCTGATGTCAGGCCGAACAAAGACTCCCTCATTCAGCTTAGCATCGGATATAACAGGGAACTGTTCACAAGGATACTTGAAACACTCTATTTCTTTGGGTAACGCTTTCACAAACTGTTTCATTATCCCCAATTCGATATGAAGTGTTGAAAGTAAGATCTTTTTAGGATCCACTAAACTTTGCCTTTCAATATTTTGAGCTCCGGGAATAAGAGCCTTTCTGATTGGCCATGTCTGCTTGACATAGTGTTGTTTCGTGTCACGGCTATCCACAGAAGAAACATGGAAACTTTGTGTAACCACTTTGTTGACCTAGAAAGATAGTAGTAAAATAGTAGTATTTTTCCATAGCAGGCCTGTATATTTATTATGTTAACAGCCAGGGATGGACAGCGTGGAATCTGAAGTCCTCCTGGGGCTCACTCAGCTTCTATGAAGTGGATACTTTTAATTGATCGGTTCAGCGTGATCTTGGACATATCTTGCCCAATCATTGTTCTGGAAACAGTACAGGCTCACTCATTTATTGAATCTAAGACCCTTCATGGATTGCCCTTATCCATGTAAAAAAATAATAAAACATCCAAGTTAATTATTGATTATAATAAACCGAAAATTGACTATTGTTGGGAAAAGAAGACTAGGACAACGTCGACTAAGGAATTAAAGAGAGAGTCTCACATACTAGATGGAAGTGAATTCGGAAGGAGAGTGAAAAATCTGGAATAGTTTTAGGATGAAGACAGGCCAGAGAAGAATGAACGAGGCTGGACAGAGGATCAAAAGAAACACCCTTGTCAACGCATGAAACAATATTGGAGACAGATAAACCTTTGATGAGGTTCTAAAGATCGGTCCGGAGTAATCTGTGACTTCAGTGCTAAATTTCAAACACATCAGTAGGAATAGTCACAAGGAAAAAAAAACACTTGGAAAAGCTCAATATTGTTTTTATATTCCGTATTTTATAATGTTAAATTAAAAGGATTTGAGGTAAAGAATTAAAATTATAATTAAAAAAAAAGCTAATTGGGGAGAGGGGCAGCTCAGTAGTTAGAGCGTTTATACTTATTTTAGACCTTTATACTGAAGGTCCCAGGTGTGGCAGATAAATTGTTATTCTATTAACAGTCATGGTTGGACATTGTGAGATCTGGAGACCCAGTGGGGCTCACCCAGCCTCTATAAAGTAAGTACTCTTAATCGTTCGGTCGAGCGTAATCTCAGACAAATAACCTCCTAGTTCTGCTGTTGTTCTTGAAACAGTATATGCTCTATCATGTACTGAATGGCTAGAAGCGATACATGTAATAAAATATAAAATACATACAATAAAATATAAAGATTAATTATTGATTATAATAAACCGAACTTTGACTATAAAAGCTCGGAATTGGCACTCTCATTTACCTCATGGGTCATCTCATATTAACTGCAATAATTCGTTCTGAATTATTGCAATAAACCGGTCCACCTGAACAATAGCGGACTACCAGGCGGAAGCGACCTCAGGTAATTTGGCTCGTTATAAGTTCCAACTACAGGAAAAGTGATCCATCAATGCCCGTTAAAGCTGAAATGTTCAGGACAACTTCCAGCTAATAACCATCCGAACTCATCGGTTTTCATTCAACACTAGTACATTAACTACAACCATTAAAAAAGAAAAAAAATGAGAAATCAATCGATTGAAGAACTGAAAAGGACGTAAGAAAATCTATGGGGAGATGGGCCATCGAAGTGATAATTTTTAAGTGAAAACTTCTTTAGCCGTGATTAGAAACCTTTGGTTGGGGGTAAACTTGTGGGTTCACTCCAGCAACATGCTCGATACCAGCGAGGCGTAGCGGCATTTGCATTAAAGATGCATAATAATTCATATCCAATAATTAAATATAATTTATTTTAATAAATTTTTGTTAAAAGGTTAGATTTCCATTAATATAACCTGCATCACTACAACCTGAGAACGGGTCTGGGGTTCAGTATATGGAAGAGACTGCTCTGTTTCATAGTCAACCGTTGTGGCAGGGAGGCTTTTTGTACCCACTTTACAGAGACTGGGTGAGCTCCAGGACGGTCTTAGATCCCACATATGATCCATCATTTGCCACTAACATACTAAATAAAAGTCTTGCCAGCAGCGGGATTTGAACCAGGATTTTGGGCATGACAACTCAGTGCTCTACCACTGAACCACTACGCTCCCTTTGATATATGTACAGTTATATTTAATTAAAGGTCGGTTAATAAATAGTCAATTGATACTAAGAATAACTGAAAACATCAATAACTGGTTTAACATTTCGTTTACTTTCAAATATATTATTTGTCATAGTTAAATGCCTTGTTTTATGAAATGATTAAAAGTGCAAATGATCTAAGTATTGTTGAAATTGGTGATAATAATACTAAAAATGAAAATAAAATCTATGTATATACAAATACAAGAAATAAATAATTTAACTATATACTAATGATTATTTTAATTACATTATTGATATTTTGTATTGAGCTTGTGCAGCCTATCACAAGTTTTCATTAATGAATAACATACTTGAAAATGTACATAATTATGTTCATTATATATGTTAATAATTTAAATTTACAAATTTCAAATTTAAATAATTCACACTATAATTGATTTAGAAAATCAAACAAGAACACAGTTATTCCAAAGCGTTGTTTTTTCGTTGTCTTCATGTCAGCCTGATAATTTTTTTTTTTAAATACACCGGGAACAGAATTTCTCAATTTGATAATTGCAGGAAAATGATTTTACAACACCATAATGATTCGGGGAGCAAATTTGTCTTAGAGAAGAAATGAAAAACTTCACTTAAATCGTGGATTTTACTGTTGCTTACCTTTCGAAAAAAAATCAATAGAAAATTAACGTGTGTCCCAACAAAAAAAAGAATGAACTATCATTGTTTGCCTCAAGTTTGGTTTGCATTTCAAAAACATTTTGAACGTTAGCCTAACAAACACCGCCCATATGAAAGCCATTTTTGTTGTCGTCAAAGTTCTACTCCAGAACCAAACATTGTAACGTTTTTTGCCTCTGTCCTCATATTTTCCGAGTTGTTTTCATTGTTATGTTTTATTCAAACAGATTCTCAGAGCACGAAAATTATGAAAGCCTTTTTAATTTAAAATCCTTATAACACACACATAATAAAAATACTTATAAAACACATATAATAAGTAGACAGTCGATGATAAGATTAAAACCTTGTTATGCTTCTTTTTCATTTTAACAAACCTATTTATCATACCAATGCAGTCATACTAAATGATTTCCCTTCACTCGCACACTTGAGCACCCGAAACAAGAAAAAACAGTAATACATATTTAATGATAGGGGATAAATAATTTAGTTATTATATGATAACAGAGTTGTAGAGGAACTATATTTTAATTGGCACTTATTAAAGTAATTTTATGAGAATACTTTTTTTAACATTTTCTCACATTTCAACAACAAAAAAAATGTACTTATATATTTATTCCACATGGAATATTTATGGGCGCTGAGGATAAATAAAAATCACATTTGTTTGGAAACTGTTACAATACCTCTAATCAAATAACCATTAAATAATGAAATGACATTTTTTCGCAAATTACTTTTTAATTGCAATACCTCTATCCTTTCATAAAAAACTTCATTTCCCCACAACCCCTCTAGCTTCCTCTTCAATTCCCGATAAACATCCGAGGCGTCTGAAAAGAAGATGGCCACATGACCTCCATAGTTGAACTTTGTTTTGAGTACTACCAGTGGGTAGTTTCTCTACTTGTCATTATCTCATGTCATGTATCATTTAGCCATTTTACTTGTTGTATTATTGTAATACAGTTGTAAATATCAATAAAAAAAATAGCAATATTCCATCCCCTCAAAAAACCCATTCTTAAACGTTTATAATTTTTATTTTTTTATCAAGCTGCAACACACCTATTTTTTCTAAAGCGTGTTCAAGTCGTTTTATTGTACAAACAAGTAAAATACCATATTAAATATACATGATGCTGTATGAAAAATTCAAAATTGGACATAGTACAATTAAAACCTGTAATATTTATGTTATAAAAGCTAGAATAGTTACTATTTACATCATAAAACTACTTGAATCGTTAGTAAAGCTTTTTTTTATTCATACTGAAAAAGCAGGCTTGCATTAAGATAAAACAAGACTGCAGTGACTCCACCATCCGTTATAAATAAACAAAACAGCTTTTAGAGTCCGTCCCACAACACAGCTATATATATATATATAATGGACATTAACTAAATAGGAAAGGGTCGCCGAAGAGTAAACCTGGATAAGTAGCAAGTAAGAATTAAATGTTTCATTATTCTGTTTTTTCCTATCCTTCTACCCAATATAAATTATTTCTTCGTCATTCCTTGTAAATCTCATGCATTGCTTAATTGTGCATTGAATATTATAAATTATTAAAATAAATAAAAATGAGCAAAAATTCTGAAAGAGACATATGATCTGTTATTTATTTCATATTCGCGATATCTAAGGGATTCCATTCGAATTACTTTAAAAATTAACGGGTAAACGGGCAAATGTTCTTATCACTTAGCATTTAGCAAAGAGCGATGCTTCAATTCTAAACACCTTAAATTTTATTATGAAATAATTATTCAAATCATTTAAAAGAGGAAAACGATTTCTTTAGATCCAAATGAACTTATATCACTCTCAAAAATAACCGCACATATTGTAAATATGACGAAATTGAGAAAATCCCCAAAAGTAAAGCATCAAACCTCTAAAAACTAACCAGTCAACAAATAAATTGGCTATTTTTTATTTGAGTATGTTTAACATTGCTTCGATTACTGGAGCCATTAGCAACTAATGCTCTTCTTAAATCTTTAATGTTGACTTCATGGCTTTTAAATCTGAGTCTTCTGTACTTCATCATTTTTTTTAACGTTAGGTATGCTTCAATATTCCAGTTCATTATTTCTATTAAACACTTTTCACTCTGTTCATAACGTGTTTCTTCTCCTTTCGATCGTGTAGTCTAATTCTCTGCCGACTTTTTGCAGACCATACGACAAGTTTCCCTAGGGCTTGATCTGAGGCTGATGTCTTATCTTATGAGTCTTAGATTAAACCCTGAGGAAGCTTGCAGTATGACCAGCGAAACGGCGTAAAATAATATGACTACACGATCGAAACCAAAAGAAGAAACACCTGATGTGTTTAATAGATTAAAATTAAGGAATTGATTTTAAATGAATAGATTAAAATTATTAGCCGTTGTAATTTAATAGGGTATTTAAATACTTTTTACATTGGATTAGATGTTTCACTGTAAGGTTTATTCACTGTATTATCACATCTTGATCAGGTTAGTTGATACATCCTTAAAAGTAGGTGGAGATGAGTCAGCTATGTATGATCGATTCTTAGCCTGCTTATTATGTTGCATTCTTTTGACGTTGTTGAAATTGGTTGTTTCTGGAGCATCTTGGAACAAGGTTGTCCTTGATGAGTCTGCTTGGACAGTTGTGCTTTGATATGATTTTCTTTTGGCGTGTGTTCTGATGATGACTGAATTGGTGGAACGTTGGCTAGTTAGTTTATCCGGTACTTAAAAGAATTAAAGCTTGAATTTTTGGAATTTATCCTAATGCACCATATTAATAAAATGAGATATAACGCCGTCGGTTTATTTATTACAGATAACAATCTATAAATAAGAAAGAAAAGCTTTCTATAAATAAAAAAGTAAAGCTTCCTATAGGCACTTTGATGCTTATAGGCTTTGAGAGACTATCAGAGGAAAGGAGGGAGGAGATGGGTAAATTGCTTTCCGGCACGAACTAAAACTTTTTCTCCCCCACGTACCGCGACGATGCCCCAGAGGCCACTCATTTCCTCATGTAATGAGTGTGGACTGTTCTGGTGGGAGTGCAAAATGGTTCTCCGATTGTTCCGCTGCCCTACACTTCCCTAGGATTTATTACAATGGCTCTGTGGTAGGGGAGAAGTGAAATAATTGTAGCTCCTGTACAATTATTACAAATATTACACTAGTTCCTATACAATCACTACATAATCACCATTTTCTTTAAAGTTTAAATTAGTGAAAATAATTACTTTGTACACTATTGCAAATTTAAATATATCTTAATATTTGAATATTTACTGACTAAAATGCTTAACTATGTTAGTAAAGACATATCATTTTGGGGATAACCTTAAACCACTAATTGCAGCAAAAAAATGGGTCTTCAAAAGTAGGTTAAGATTTTTTTTTTTTTAATAACAAAACTTTATATAACATCAAAATGACTCCACCATGCACTTCGGCCTACCATGCACTTCGGCCTACTATGCACTAATGGTATTCATACATTAATAAACACCTTCAGACATTAATAAATGTTTTAAAAGTGAGATAATATAGATTAACATTGAAAATTAATTCGACCATCTTAACAATAGAAAACAATTCTAGTAGGTACATTAATATTTACAGTTTTTGTTAGGTTTCCGTTGAATTTTATTGTGATACACAAATTTTATATTTATAACAACACCTTGTGTTGTGTTGTTCCAGTTTTTTATATACTTTTTATAAGAAACACAGTTAAAATGTATACTCCTTATTATATGTACCCACATTTTAATAATTATGTTTTCGCCATTAGGATAATAATATCTAATATGTTTCCATTTTATGTAATAACGTTACATTGTGTAAATAAATTGTTGGAAATTCATAATTTATTAAAATCATCTTGTAGTACATCAATGCGGTTGTTAATTTATTTAAATAAAAACATTGATACATAATGAAAGGTTTTAAAAGGAATTATGAACGAACATTAATAAATTTTTAATGGAGAGGTCCACTGTGCTCGAGTCCTAAAAATTCCTATCATAGGTCTAGACTTCTGAGATATTTTAGATAATCTTTCAGCTCTTGAAGTTCCTTGTTTCCTCCACGGCCAAGGTCAAATGTCCTCTTTCAACATAGTGCATTACATTCAAAGAGAAGTTGCCAGGGGGTTTCGTTCTCCTCTGTGCACAGTCTGCACCGAGGATCTTGATATCATCATATCTTTGATACAAATAGGAAGTATCGATAGTGAAAAGCCACTTTTCAAGAGAGGGAATAAACTGTTTCAAGTATACATGTATTTTTCACATTCGATAAATTTCTGTTAGTATCGACGATATTGATGGCGTTTCGATAAAGAAAAATAATATTATATACATGCCGCTTCGCTTTAAGTTACTTTTCGGAAACTGTTTTAAAGATGTCTCATCGCTATTGCTATTGGGACGTAAAAAATAAAATTTTCGAAATAAAGAAGTCAGAATGTTTGGATAAAGCCATGCTATATCAATTATTAATGATGAAATGTACTAAGGAAATAACAACAACAAATTATAAATGAATAGCAACTTTTTAAAAAGTGGACGGGAGCATTAAATAAAACTTCAAATAAATAAGGGGTAGTACAATTCTCAGTGATTTATTAACAAATAAAACTTAAATAAATAAAATTATTGTTTATAGAAACAGTTTTTTCTACCAGGACTTATTTTAATCTAATTAAGCGTGGGGGAGTTTGTTTGAGCCAGATGTAAGTAACAATCATACAAGAGCCAATTATTAACGATGAGGAAATGTAACAAGGAAATGATGACAATACAATTTAAAGCGATATGTTAATTGAATCAGATTTGTGTGACTATGAAAATGTTTAGCTTCTGTATTTGACAAGTTAATTTATCTATTCTTGTATATTCTTCGAAGAGCTGCTGAAATGCAGATCAATAAATAGAATGCATTTTTTTGTTATTCGATATTGGTTATAATTTGGTTCAAGAAGTTCTGTATAACTGGCACTATCCGTTTTCATCAGATTTAAAAACCATGATTTTATATAGTTCCCTCATATTTACTGATATATTTGTCACACGTTAACAAAATTAAGTTTGAATGTAAATAATTCTACATTAGATCATACCATAATCGTCTTCAATCGTTCTCAATATTCGTAATACTTAGCCTATTTATAGACTAGGTTATTTGCAAATATTGATGCCAAATGAAGCAAAGAACGGGATTGCTCAGTGCAGTAGGACACAGTGCAGCTAATCTATACGTCCTAGATTCCACTCCGGTTGCGCCAGATAAATTATTAATTCTCCTATCAGTGGTAAATCGACCTTATGGGACTCCTTAACATCCAATCACTCAGCATCAATATACCGGTCAACCTCAATTGGTAGGAGAGATTGATCTCTGACAAACCATCTCCCTGCGCAATTTCTATTTTTTCATTTTTAACGCGTTGGTTTAGAACCCAGACATTAATCATAACAGTATTAAACCCTAGATCCTTCATAGAATGTAGTATTACAGGAATAAAGTTAAATGCAACGAGCTTAACCAGATGAAGATTCCAAATTAATTCCTCCATCAGTACAACAAAATACAATCCTATAACGTATTTTATTATTAACAGTTTCTGCTGAATTTTCAGTGATTGTTGAAATGATGCCTAAATACCAATTTCTGTGATATGTTGTTGATACTATATATGTTTACTTTTCCTAAGACACATAGTAATAATTATATATGTATATTCGGTATTTCATTTTAAACTGTGATGTAGGAAGTTGATAGCTTATTAAAACATAGCATGTAAAATCATTGCGTGTTTGATTAAATTTTAATAAACACCTTCAGACATTAATAAATGTTTTAAAAGTGAGATAATATAGATTAACATTGAAAATTAATTCGACCATCTTAACAATAGAAAACAATTCTAGTAGGTACATTAATATTTACAGTTTTTGTTAGGTTTCCGCTGAATTTTATTGTGATACACAAATTTTATATTTATAACAACACCTTATGTTGTGTTGTTCCAGTTTTATATACTTTTTATAAGAAACACAGTTAAAATGTATACTCCCTATTATATGTACCCACATATTAATAATTATGTTTTCGCCATTAGTATAATAATATCTAATATGTTTCCATTTTATGTAATAACGTTACATTGTATAAGTAAATTGTTGGAAATTCATAATTTATTAAAATCATCTTATAGTACATCAATGCGGTTGCTAATTTATTTAAATAAAAACATTGATACATAATTAAAGGTTTTAAAAGGAATTATGAACGAACATTAATAAATTTTTAATTATTCTAATATCATATTTTTCTCTCCATACTCCCTCCAAAAAATATTAACTAAAGGAAAATTATAATCACCTATATGTAAATTTACATTTATATTTCAAGCTAAATCCACAAACTTCGATTTAATATTTAAAATTAAAAAACGTTTATTTTTAAATCATTCCGTTGTTTCAAGATAGATTGAGTTTTGAAAACATCACCGAGAGAATAAAGCCAGGCTTCGTTTATAAAATCCCTAGTTACAATATTATCTGATTCCTGAATATTGCGATTTTATCTTCTAGACTAATTAATCGAGTCCTAGATTGCAACAAAGGAGAAAAACTCAACTAACTTGTACTGATATTTAAAAATACACACAATGGTAAATTATATAGCACTAGTAAACAATATTTAAAAGGATACAGCCCACTAAATATTCATAATCTTGATGAATGCAAAATATAATTCCAGAAAATAAGAGCGAAGTAAAACCCACAAGGATAAATAAATTAATAATTAGAAAAGAAAAGGAAAAATACCAAAAAGCAAAGCCTCAAGTTTCTAAATTGCAGAAAAAAAAACTAACCAGTTTCATCAATTGTGGCATCAGGACCCAACAGTAAAAAATTTATATCAATGAATATAAAATGCAGCATATCTCACACCCACAGACTGATCAAATAGAGACAACCTCTCTCCAACACGTTCAATAGATAATCTTTAATTCTAAACAATAATAATTCATAGTAGAAGTCCCCTGATTCATTCTAACCGTTGCAACCGTTCAAGGTCCCTACAACATGCTATTGGTATGTAAAGTATCAATAATGGAGATCAAATTTTTAAGCTGTTAACATATCAATATGTTAATAAATCACAAAATGACCATTAAATGTTGGAAAAGTACAAGTCCCGTTTTTAGAAGTAAATTTTCATTGTATATTACTAATTGTAACATTGTTTTTATTAATTTCACAATGCTTGTAAAGCAAGTCTTAAATTCACTTGTCATTATGTATCTGGCAGAAATACACAGATGTTCCTCATTTCCTCTTTAAATTCGTTCAAACTCAATCGATTAAGTAAATAAATATTGTATAAATTCCTTCGTGATTGAAATAATTTTGGCAGCTCATTCCTGAAATAAATTAGGTATGCAATTGGGGTAATTTAAATTACCAATCTTTTACAAAAAGAATTCTCTGACCTTTTCATAATTTTTTCCTAATACTGTATTTCATGAATCTCGATAGCCTGAGAATAACATTAAAAAGTAAGAAAATGAAACGATCAATGCTCTGTCTGTAATTACAAAGCATGGACTACCTCCAAAAGAGATTAGTCTTGTAATAAGTATATCATTAAACATTATTTTTTTTTTTTTTTAGAATATATCACCACTTTATTGAAATATTACAATCTGCCACTTATGGGCAATAAGTAATAGTGCTGTGTAGCTTACAGTCATTCCATAACAAAACAATAATATAAACAAAATAAAATAAATAAATATATACATGCGGTAACAGAAAGAAATTAATGCGGTAATAATAATAATAAAGTAAAATAAATAATAAAGTAAAGTAAATAATTGGAGGTGTTTGGCAAATTCCTCTGCTTTGTCCTCATCTGATGCAGCCCAAGAACTGTCTTCACGTCGGAGAGGATGGGAAATAGAGTGGTATTTGAGTATTTTTTTGGTGGCATTCCAAAGGGAATTATCTGAAGCAGATAGTGTGGAAAGGTAGGATTTGTAGGATTCGGATCTATAGGTTGTCAGGTTTTTTTTGACTAATTTGGTGAATTAAACATTATTAATTATGACTACTAAGACTAAGACTAATCTCTTCTAGAAAACGTCTATGTTTTGAAAATCCTGCCAGCAAATAATAATAATAAGAAAACCATCATATGTATTATTCTTTGTTCAATATATTTTTAAACCTTGTATTTTCAACCAAATTTTTCATTGTCCATTGTCCTATGTTATTGTCTGTTTCAATTTTTCACCCATTCCAGTTTTTTTTCTTAGTGAGACAGACAAGATAATGATGTAAAAAGACAAAAATAAAAACAATCTCTCTCCAGGAAACCCAATTACACACCTCCAAGTTTTTAGTGAAGTAGTGACCAAATCTAGACCAACTCCCAGAGAAACTTAATTTATGTGAAATTAGGGCTTAATAAAAGAATCTGTTTTCCTTAAAGTTGGACATTTCTTTTGCAACTGAGTTTAGTTTTAAAAATACAATAAAACGTTTCAATATTGGACCCTATCTTTATAGGAGTTTCAGATATATTATGCACCAAGACACACAAATCGAATAATTAAGAGTAAGTAAACTGACCGAGCCGAAAAAATTAATTTCCAAAAATACTCTAAATAATATCACGCTGTGAATTAAAGAACTATCATCTTGAGTAATAAGTATTTATTATTTATTAAATCAACTTACCGATCAAACACACAACTTTGGACCGTGTGGACAAATCTAATTTTAGGTTTGTTGCGTCAAATAAATTAAAATAAAACTTTAAGAGTATCTAGTATTTTTCATATCTAGCAGTAATTCATCCCTCTAAGGTCCTTTACTTTAGTTTTTTTATTTAATTGCGAAGTGCGTTGTGTCATCATGCCGAAGGTTCCGGATTCAAATTCGGCAGTGACTGTTTTTTTTTTTAATTTTCTAACAGCCGGAGATAAATCCTTTGCCCCGCTCGGGCACCCCCAGCCTCTATAAAGTGAAAATCCAAAATAGGGGTAAAGCTGGCGGTTAAGCGCGATCAAGGGCAAATCACCTAATTGCACCTCCGTTATCTAAGAAACAGTACAGTCACTATCACCTACTAAACCCAAGACCTCACATCATTGGTATGGACATATTCGGGCGATCTGTGACTGGGCGCTGTCTCATTCTTCCTCGTGGATTCATAAGTATAAATTAACGTTGTGAACGCCTATGAAAAATTCCTCATAAATTGCTCCGTTTTTCTCCCTATGAATAATCCATACCTAAATATTAATGGTTCTAATAAAAAAACCTGAGCCACTACAACCCATTAAGGGTCTTGGGTTCAGTATATTTTAGAGACTGCACAGCCTAGAACAACGGTTGAGCTGGACAGGTCATCGCGCTTAACTACCAGGTTTTACCCTAATCAAGGGTGCCCACATTATAGAGGCGTGAGCCCAAGGAGTGTCTGTTGACACCACGGGGAGCATCATTGGCTGTTTACTGCCTCTGACGGATTTAAATTCAGAATCCTCAGCATAGCAACCCACAGTCCATACAATGACCTACCCCACACCTGAATCTAATTTTGATTATTAAAATCATATAGTAAACTTTCAAAATAACTAGCAAAATAACTCAGAATAGAATAGAACCGACCTAGAAAAGAACTTATTATGGAACAACTTTCGTTGTAAGATATAATATTATTGCCTTTTAACCCGGGAGAAGAGATGTGGCTCCCAAACAACTTGAAGTGCTTACATTCAACGGCCAATAGTCACATTTAATTTGAACACTTGCACTAGATAGCTGTTATTATCCACTACATCTACATGTATGTAGTGCTTTTTTCAGAAAAATAAAATAGTACCTACGCCCGAACTTTATAGCTAGAACTAAATTGGTACTAGTTGAAGTAGGTTCTTAGTTCGATTTTATTTTATTTCCATAAACAAATTACGAGCAAACAATAAAAAAATTCACACCGAATAATTAAATATATTAAAACCTTAAACAATATTTGGTGTTGTGACCCACTTAAAACAAAATGGTGGAAAATTCAAACGTCATACCAGAGAAAAAACGTAATAAATTGAAACTTAAAACTATGTTTGGAGTATTAACGAACTTGAAAAAAAAAAATGGTGAAAACCCAACCCCACATACCAGAGAATGCGATGCTCGTAGTTACAAATCTCTAATGTATTTGGGTATCCAAGCCCCAAAACCCTTGCCAGCAAAGTTGATTGATTTAATTTGATTTTGTGAGCTGATTTAATGAAAAACCTTTGCCGAATTCCCCGTCATAAAGGTTGTAGCTGTAAAATCCATTCCATGAGTTTTTACAGTATTTCTGAAAATTAGTATTACTTATTTAAGTTGCCTTTGTGGCTGCGATTAATTTCTTACTAACAAAGCATTATTTAAATTGTATTAAGAAAATAAAGGTTGCTAAAAAAACAAAACATTTATGTTATAAGAAAACGGGATTTAAAAAAATATATACGATAAAACACACAAATATTTTACTCTAAAGCAGCACAAAAACTTTCTTCATTTTCAAATATTTTTATTTAAAAACAAAAATATTTAAAAATCAAAACAGTTTACCAATAATGATAAAAAAAATTCCTTCATTTACATTTATAATGAATACTTTAAACAGATATCTAGAATGTTATAGAAATTAAGGTAAATACCATAACCATTTATCTTATCCATCTTATCCATTTATCACATCCATATCCATTTCGCTTAAGTATAAAAGGTATAATTATAGAATATCTATACACACAAAATAATTTGAGCGAAATGTTTCGTTCATGAAATCCCAAAAATATCAATTAATCAATTGCATACAGAATCAAATAAGTGTTTTAATACATAGATTTAAGAAAGAATGTTGGAAAAGATTGATAATCATACATAATTTTAAGTATAGAAACAGATATCTTATTCCTTCTTTTGAATAAATTCCCAGGATACAAACACTAGGATGCTCTTTTTAAACAAGTTTTATTTTCAAAACCGCTTCACTAAGCAATAGATCAGATCTGGGCAAACTGCCACTTTCGAAAGAACTTATTTTTTAACAATTACTTTAGTTGTTTCTTTAAAATAAATGGACATTTTGCTATAAATTTGAGTTAGGATTATTTGTGGTTTACTATCCATTTCTTTATTGCTCTATTCCGAAGTGATTTATACTCAGTGTTGAAGTCCATTAATATCCAGTATACTAAAATATGTCCTTAAGACATATATGAAATACAATGAATGATGTTTTTAGTTCAAAATTAAGAAAAACTTACAAGACAAACGCTCTAAGCTTCCAATTAATTACAAAAGAATCGTAATCATAACTATTTTAAGACCTATTTGGACTTACGGAGTAGAGCTTTGGGGCTCTACTAAGCCATCGCATTCCTCTCGTATCCAATCATTAAAATCCAAAATCTTTAGCAAAATCCTTGATGCTCCTTACTTTGTTACGAATAAAGTCATCCAAAATGAACTCAATATCCCATTTTTTTGCTGATTTTGCCCGAACCCAATACCAATCTGTTCATAATATCTTTATCCCCATACACACCCACGAGTTTCAAACTGAGCTCCTTCTTTAATTCCTGATAAACCTCCGAGGCGTCTGAAAAGAAGATGGCCTCATTACCTTTTAAGTCGAACTTGTTATTTGAGTACTACCACTGGGTAGTTTCTCTACTTGTCTTTATCCATGCTACTATTTATCATCCCCGCTATACTTCGTTTATTGTTATAATACCGTTGTGAATTTCAATGAACAAATTAATAGGAAAAGAATAAGATTTTTAATTATTCTGAATAAAAATGTAAAATATTTCGCCTAATGGCTGAAATTATATAATCTAAAATAACATCATAGCAAGAGGTATTGGAATTGAAGAAATAAATTTCGCCAAGCATATTTACCGTTGAAATGTCTCGTTCTGAAATGCAAATAAAACCAAATCAAACGCTCCGATTCACACGGCTGACATCATTAACATATTTTCCATTCAACGAGAGGAGATAAATTTACTTTTTACCACAGGTAATTAATCAAATAAGAGCTCATTTAATGACGAGTTTCCGTCACATTTTTGTTTTTAATTAGCTTTCCATAATCCATACACCGAACCAAACAATGGATGATATGTTTTCCGTGTTTTGATGTATTCGTTATGTTAACATGTTATCAAACCGAATAATCGGACATCAGATTGGATATATTATTTTTAAGGCCATTTATTCCTGGATGGAAAATTTGAATATTTTAAACATATTACTTTAAGTACTTGTTTTGTCTATTTTCTCATATATATATATATATATATATATATATATTTATATATATATATATATATATATATATATATATATATATATATATATATATATATACATATTTGAGGAGCGGAGCGGCTGAGTTGGCATGCCGAAAGTACAGGGTCGAATCTCACTTCTGAAAAGACTTTTATTTAATCTGTTTATTTAATCTGCAACCGGAGATGGATTCCATGGTATCTAGGACCTCCTGGGGCTCAACCTGTCTCTGTAAAGTGGGTACCCAAAATAAGAGGGACAATCTGGCGGTTGAGCGTAATCTAGAAAAAATCATCTCCCTTCACATGTTTTGTTGAAGAAACATTACAGTCTCTACTGCATGCACTGAACCCCCAGACCCTTCACGGGTAGTAGTAATATAGGTTTTTTAAAGTATGTTTAATTAGAAGTTATTTTTAAATTAACAAAATTTGTAATTATAATTAATTAAGTAATTTTGATTCATTATCATCATCGTACAAATGTAACTTGTCCTAAATTTATTTGTAACTTTACGACTTTATTTTTATTTTTTTTGTTTCGATTGTATCGTTATATATCGGCTCATTAAAACATAGCCTCAGGAGATCCTTCGTTTCCTGAAATTTCCAGGAGTAAAGGAGATCATATACGTAACCTAAGCTTAGTTTTAACTACTTGCAATTCTTTGGATGTTTTTAATATGAATAGTTTTATGTTAGATATAGGTTTTGTTGAAACAGTGGAGGTAGCAAACTGGATACTTATACAAAGCCGGGCTCTAGGCGGATTAAAAGCCATTGAATCTCGAACTTCTCACTCCATCTAGAATAGGTTTGTGACATGTAGGAATAATCCATCTCGCTTTTATAAAAGTGGGAAAGGACATTCAACATCGATAAAAAATTAAACAATTTGAGTTAATAAATTATTATAAAACAATCTATTTGACTGTGTATATGATCGTTAAGTGAATTTTTTTTTGGTTTAATACAATTTTTCCAATTCATTTATCTTTTTCATTTTATCCTTTCCTAGGTTGTTCGAAATCTTATTGCTTAAAATTCACCAAGACTGGTATTTAAAAAAAAACTCGTAGATATTAATTTTGTATTTTTCAATAGTAATAGTTTGGAAGAAAAGTACCACAATATTAAAAAGTAAAAATTTAATGTAGTTTAAAGATTGCTTATTAAGGCCTATCACAGTTCACAACCATCTTCAAAACATTCGGACATTTTCTAATCCAAGATTTTCCTTTTTCCTTTTTTGTTAAAAATAAAAATAACTGTCGTTTTTTTAGCATTACTCGTAACTAGCGGCAAATGTATTTTTTTCGTTAAAATTGAATAAAAAATGTTGACACTAAGAAATATAAAAACTGAAAACAATTTATTAGTTTTGATGTTCATCTGCCACCGCAACAATAATCTAATTCACTTCACATAGTAACAAACATCTTAAAAAAACGAAATTATTTAAAGTGGCGACAAAAAAAAATCGTCAATGAGTTTAAGTGTCTTGGAGACTGGATCAGCTGGAATTCCCTTTAGGAAAAAATAATGGAGGTAAAAACAAATAAAAATAGCCAAAAAACCTATGATTCAAAAATAAGACATTATGATACGGTAATGGAACCGGAAGGACTTGATACAGCGGGAACACGATCCGTCACTAAGATGGGCCTAATTGAAAGGCTAGAGATAAACGAACGTAATTAAAATCATCGAAAACAAAATGTTGTCCCTAAATTCTCACATAACAAATTAGTCTTCACGTGAAATGAATCCCTTTATAAAATAACAGAAAGAATCTTCAACACAATGAGAAAAAGAAGGGAAAATTTCTATGGGCATATTCTGTGGATGAATACAAGTGTCGAAAAGAATTCCTTAGAAATAAAAAACTAAGCCGAATTGGTTTAAGGAGAACACGAGGGATAACAGAGAAGGCATGAGAAAACTCTGTATTACGGAGGTTATGGCTTAGGGATGAAACTGCCTAGATGATGAGACTAGAGGATCAGGTTTGGGACTAGAAGAATAAGGGATATCAGAGCCTTCGATGTTGAAAGGAATAGATCGGAGAGAATAAAAAAATACTGGGTGGAGATAAAATCATGGAATATTCATTAATGATTTATACAGAGTACCCCAAGGTGGGTAAAACTAAAAAAAATTTTTTTTTGCTTAATATAAGGCCCTCCTAATGATAATTCAGGATCCTCCCCTGGTCAAATGTTTGAGAATGATTGTGTCAGCTTAGAATACTAAACATGAAAATATACCTTTTAAACAAATGTATTAAGATATAAAATAATAAAATTTTTAATTGATTAATTGAATGCAAAAAAAAAAGTATTTAAAACATCTTGAAGGAAACCTGGATCAAATATTATGCCACAACGAACAGAACTTAGCTTCCTTGTTTGACTTCCTAAAGTCAACAGGCCTATTGAAAGTTAAAAGAATAAATAAATTAAAAGAAAATCAGGTGTAAAGGATTAAATATAAACAATACCAGTATCTACTGACGTTAATGACCTATGGTGCCACGCCAAAAATATAATATAAGTAAATAAATTTAAAAAAGTATCTAGTCGCGTTTTTTTATCTATCGAATATAATATAAATAAAAATATTTAGCAGACCGCTAGCACCTGTTCTAGTTAATAATATTTTCGTTCCTGAGGTTATCGGCTGCGGCTTCCAGCCTGCGATCGCGATTGATTAAGCGAGTTTTTGGCATATTTCATTCATCGAACTCTATGGAGTTTATTGTTTGCCAATTCCGAAGGGCTACCAGAGACCGCAATCGCGATAAGAAACCGATTCCAATTAAATCCAGACAAACACTCTCAATAACAGTCACCCGGTTTATAACATTAAAAAATATGAGGAAATAAATATCAAAAACTAAAAGTATAGTATATATCCAGAGGAAATGTGGAGTATATTTAAAAAAAAGTGTTTTCAGTAAAAAAGTGTATCCACAAAAAATAAATACAGAAAATAACCAGTCAGCTGGTTTACTAGCGACTAACAAAATGCACTTTAAAAACTATCCGTATAGTTTATATCCATTAATTAGATTGAGTATATTAAGTAAAATATATAATAAGAAATTAATATATATATATATATATATATATATATATATATATATAAACAGACATATAGAGCAGAAAGTAAGTCCATAAAATAACTTCAATCAATAACATTAAGTTTTATTAACATTCAAAAAAGTGAGAAAATGAATATTAAACTATTGAATACTAAATACGCAATGTTTTTTTTGTTTGTTTGTTTGTTCATTTAACGTCACTTTATGCTGCTATGGCTAATCGGACGATGCTACAGTGGGAGCTCTAAATTTTACCTATCCAGGTTTAATTAGGATAGGGATTTTTAACGAGTACCTGACATCGTACAGGCTCGGGACCCCCGTTTAACGTCCCTTCCGAAGGACGGCGTAACTAAGGATTTTTTACTCCCTTAAAAAAATCATAGGGCCACCTGTCGGGCTACGAACCCGCGATCTTGGGTTTAGTAGTTTGCTACGCTAACCACTAGACCATAGGTGACCGTCAATGTTTTTTTTAATTCATTTATATTGAACATTTTTTCATTTTTTTAAAATAATATGTATTTCTTTTTATTTTAGCATATTTATGATCAACTGCTTTGGTAGTTTTAACCTTATTAGCACAACGGAGCAGAGTGGTCCAGTGGTATTGCCGTTGAGCTGCTATGCCATGCCAAGTCCTGGGATCAAATCCCACTCGCTGGCAGGCTTTTATTTAATTTGTTAGCGGCCGGAGATGGATCCTATGGGATACATGGATCCTTCTTAGGGCTCTCTATAAAGTTGATACCCAAAATAAGGGGAAACGTCTGGCAATTGAGCGTGATCTAGGGCAAATCACCTCTTTGCATAACCGTTTCCATAGAAACTGCCAGTTCAGTCTCTAACATGTACTGAACCCTGTATCCTTCACAGTGGTACAGAAAGAAAAAATGACACAATAAGCTTTTTAATAATGCGACTCACCAAATATAACGTGAAATATAGTATAAGTGTTGAAACAACTAAAAATTGTAATATAAAACCATTTATAAATATATTGTAATAAATCTCACAGGAAGCAATTAGGATAGGGGAGTGAAAACGTCCTTCTTTCTAAAACAGTCAGTTTTAATATCCATTAAGGTATATTTTGTTTTGCAACATGGGAGGTGAAATTGTGTTGAGGCTCTAGGAAAGGGTTGGGAAGAGATCTATATCAGTCTATATTGACGAGATTTCACATTAGATACTAACATTTTTATTATTATTATTCTTGTGACGCAAGAAACTGATGACGTGTCCTGGGCGTCAATCAGCCCTTCGTCAAGATCCTGTACCATTGTCATTCAATTCCTGAGACCAAGGATGTCCCTTGAGTCAGTCACCACGCCGTCAATTCACCTCAGCCTAGGTCTACATTTGCGGATCTATAAGCATTTCCTTCGGTATTTCATTTTCTTCCATCCCAGCCAAATGTCCCACCCATCGGAATCTTCTTAATTTTAAAAACTGGAATTAGTGTCAGTCTCTGCAAATTTGGATACTAAAATCTTCCTTATGCATAAAATATTCCTATGTAAGAGAAAGGATTGCAATGTAACCCAAAGATAAGGAAGGGAGTTAATTTCAGGTAACATAAGAACTGAATATACTTTGCCTTAAAATATATATATATAATTTATTATGTTAAAAAAATTAATTGATTATCAATGATAAAAATAAATAGAACAGATTATAATAAACTTTGGAGACAACCTCAACTTAAAGAAAACTCTCAATAAATAAAATGATAATAAAAATATGAGGGAGAATAGAAATGAGGAAGGAAGGTTTACTATAGATCAAATTCAAATTTAACAATATCGATCTTAATAACTCTATAAATAACGGGGTTACATGTGATGTAGTGGTTAGCATAACAACCTATTATGCCCAAGATCATGGATTTGCGGCCAGGCAGGTGGCCTTAGAATTGTTTTAAGGGAGTGAAAAATCCTTGGTTATGCCGTCCTTCCGAAGGTTCAGAAAATGGGTGTTCGATGTCCTCATTAAAGATCCCTATCATAATTATACCAGGATAGGCAAGATTAATGACTTCCAATGGCATTAAATGAATGATCGAACACTGTAAATAACTTTATAATACATTTTATTTTTTAAACTTGTATGTCAGATTTCACCTTAATAGGATTATGGAAATTCATCATTGAATGATACACTTTTATCAAAATGTGATCAAACAAAGGGATTGGAAGGATTTTCACTGAAGGATAACGATCCTACTAATTGCCAGAACTTGTAAAAGTATACCAGAGACTATCTACACAGACAAATGTCAGATCATGTGGAAATCCGCTTGTCGGTACAGTTTCCTGAAAACCCCTTTGAAGACTAAGGGCGAAAAATAGCTTTCCGGTATCGTCATTTGTAACAGTCGTCAGTTGGACCACCATAGAATGGTCACAGCACGATCGTTGAAGTATGGCTTCTTTCAGACCTATGAAGCCTTATAATGTAATGCAAGGTTGTTTTGCTTATTTCTCAATTAAAATGAATGTTATTCGTTCAATTAATTTGAAACCCTAATTAAGAATTTATAATTTCCTTAGAAAACAACTAACATCCAAATAGTATTCGTCAAGTTTATGAAGAACATGGATACTCAAATGCGGAATCAAAAGATACCTGAAATTTCCTAAATTATTTTTTTCTCGTCAATCGTTAGTTTACTCAAGCAATTAAATACGTCCGGAACTTCAGGATCAGGACCGGACAAAAAGCATGAAAAATCAGAGAGGTCAAAGAGTCTATTCCTAAAAAATTTCCTGACTATAGTCGGGACGATGAAAGAAGGTGCACCGAGCATCCCCCTCCACGCCTCTCCACGAGCTCCGCCCTCTTTCCCCCACCCTAGTCCCACTTCCCCTCCACCCCTCTCGGGCCAGCTATCCAGTGACTATTGTGGATATTTTCAATGTTTCGTAATACAAATTGTCTTAAAATGATACATTACTTTGAGCCCTGGCTGCTGGTATATAAAGAATGAAAAGCGAGTAAGAGCTGTAGTACAATTGTCGGCTCCAGGCGAAGTCAGGTTAGGGGAGGGGGGAAGGAACAGCTTCAGGCCTCCCCACTCCCCGTGCACCTTCTTTTGTCGTCCCGACTATAGCAGAAAATATTTTTTTTTTATTTCGGAGTTATGCGCCTTTAATGCTGAACGCCTCATATGCAATCCCCTAGTTTTTGATCTGGCATCATCAAAGAGTCTGTGTGGTTTTGATGTGAGAAGTCTTGCATCTGATCTTCATTGATGTGATTTGTTTTGGTATGTGTCCTTATGATGCATGCCTGTATTGGAAAGACTTTGACTGGTAGTTTTTTCGCAGCATTTTAGACATTAAAGGATTTTTCAAATTTGCATTCTAATATTCATTATTTAATCTAAAACATTAAATTTTTGTTAATATTTTATTATGCATATCTTAACGATGGTAAAAAGATCACTGGGTGCAAACCTTCAATTTTCATGATTGCAATAGTTTCCTTCACTAAAAATTTCATATATTGACGGTATTTTAAAAAAAAATAATCAACTCTTCATTCTTATGTTTTTAGTAAGATCAGAAACATAAATACTCCTAATGAGAACACTAAGTAGCATGTAGTGTGCCTGTATTATCAATAGATCATATATTTGAAATATCATCTACTCCAGTTACGATTCAGGTTTTCTATTACTCATTGTTGCTGATTTTTTAGATTGATTAGTTACTGCTAAATCCGTCCATGTAAGTAAGTAAAAATTCTTAAAAAATAATAAAATAATATAGTTCGCGCTCGACAAAAATATGTATATATAATATATATATATATATATATATATATATATATATATATATATATATATATATATATATATATATAATTATTTACAAATGTACTTACGAACATACATATGTAACGCTAAGTTAGACTTTGTTTACAAAAATTTTCGTTTTAATCTTTTGCTATGGGCTTTCCTTCTCTCTTTAGACCATGTTGTTCCAGTCTTCTTTGATTTCTCCTCTTGGTCAACTTACCATAAATGAATTTTGAATCTGCAGATTACCTAGTTTTGTATACTCTCTGGTGCACTTCCGACCAGTTTGAGTTCTTTTTAAATTTCACCTATCTATTTCATTTTGTCTGCGTTTAGGTTGACTTTATACATATAAAATTATTATTCATATATAATTTAAGTTCGTTATATGTATATATTTCTGAATTTTATATCGCATATATGCAAAAGGCCGGAATGCAATCGAGATTGTTATTTTCTTGAAAATAGTTTTTAACACACAGTTTTAAACAGTTTGACCCTGATTTTTTTATGTTTGAGGGAAAAATAATGTATTTATCGTTTAGTTAATTGAATTAGAATTAATTAAAGTAATCAGCATTTCCCTAGAAGGTACAGCATCAGGAATGTAGGGCAACCCAAATCAGGAGGAAGGAATTGCAGATTCAAATTATAATTCAACCTGCCCGAGACAGAGTACTCTGGAGAACCTCGGTCGAGCCCGCACCGCCGCCATAAATCTTAACTCAGCAAATGAAAACTGATTGTGGATCTTCATCCAGCCGAGTTGATGAAATGTCCTCGGATATTTCTCCTTTTAGAAATAAGTATCAACTTACTCAATGTTAAGTTGTAAAGATGAGCAGAGATAAATCAGAGATAATCCAGACTAAATAATAATTTCAACTGTATTCTACACATACTATAGAATGTACTAAAAGTTTCCAAACTGCCTCTTAAAGCCATGTAATGGTTATCTTTTTATTCACTAATTACACTAGCAATAAATAACAAATCTATTGAGTTTTTTAATGAGTCTTGGAAATTGTACTCCAAGAAGTTCAATATAAAACTATCTCTGATTGCTGAGTATGTTTGGAGTACTGATGTGAGATGTGCATTTGATTATTATTGGTATTCATTTTTCATTTGGTGGATGTCCTGATGAGCCTGAATTGGCCAAACATTGACTGGTTAGTTATTTTCCAGTATATTAGACACTTTTTTTGCAGTTTTTTTGCAACTGCATAAAAACATTTTATCGATTATTTATCTTCTCGAATATTAGGGATTATAAGTTTGTTTTGTGACTTGGTAATATCCTACCACCAAGTTTTGTCTTCTTCTCGTCTTATTTGTTTATTTAAACCTGAAAAAATGTGCTACTACAGCCAATGATTGTCTTGTCGCCATCTACAGTAGCTCATTGAATGCGTAGAGAGCTCTATGACAGGCGGAGGTGGCCTGTGAGGAAATAACAAAAAACTGAACGGATTGAATATACAGTTAATCCCAAGAAGACCGATATATTATTCTCTCATTCCAAAAGAATAAGCGCCCTCTATCTAAGGTTAATACACTAGCAGGCAGGGTAAACAAACCTGCGAATAGGATAACGTATCTCGCTGTCACCCTTGACCGGCACTTGATGTTATCACAACATTGCAATAAGAAGATAAGGTCGGTTAGAACCAAATCTTACAGGCTTAATTGCCTTTTAACCTCACAGAATTTATCACTCCGCCTCAAAGTAATGATCTATAAGGCAGTTATTATACCAGCACTCCTTTATGGGGCGCCTATGTTGAATAACATTTCGCCAACAACCTCAAAAAGGCTCTAATAATTTCGAAACCGTTTACTGAGGCGTATAGTAAGGCACACCTCTCTACAAATAACGAAATCAGACACAATACACGAGACCCTCGGACTCCCGACGGTAACGGACTTCATCACACGGGGGCATATCAAGTCCTTTGATAGTCTCCAACACTGCAGGAACCCACTATTCAACACACTTACACCGACAGGCCGACCTCAGCGCTGGCAAACGCATGTACAGACACTCAACATGGACTGAGTAAACTACTAACTAACTCCGATCAGAAAGCACTAGTGAGCCCTTTCACTAAACCCCTATTCGTACCATTCAATTGTAATCCATAATATCCTATCCATATTCCTCTCTTAAAATTCACCTGGTGCAGTAAAACAGATGTCATTTGTCATATTAATATGTTATTGTCAAAAATTATTAAAATCCAAGGGGCTAAGAAAAAACAAAATGAATGTCTTGAGTTTCCGTACGTTGCAGAAACTGTACTGTTTTGTAAACAACGGTTGTGGAGGGAGGTGATATATCCTAGATCACGCTCAACTGTCTTCTTTATAGAGGCTGAGTGAGCTTCAGATTCAGGTCCCAAAGGATCCATCTCCGGCTGCTACCAGATTAAATAAAATAAACGCCACTCCGCTCTAGGCGTCTCCACTGCTACTTTCGAAAAAAAAAATTAATACTTTAGAACTCCATTCCCCCCTAAAAATTACCGCAATCTGTATTTATACCTAGGTTCAAATAAAAATGGATAAATCCGTTGAGAAATTTCAGTTTTTGTGTACCTGGATCATGATGCGTAAATACACCGGACCTTCCCGTGCAAGAATACCTCGGGATGATTATGATATGAATGAGAAAGTGAATATTCTAAGGTGTTTCTGTGCTATTATTATTGTAGGAAGCTTCGTTTATTACTCTTACTATATATTCAATTTATTTCAGAAAACGGCGATACATGCTCGAAAAAATATGAATGAACATAATACATATTCAATCACTGGTCCCTCATATATCTTTTTTTATGCTTTGCTATGACTATAAGTATCTAAGCTTTATAAAGGAAGGGGTCATAATATACTAAAAAAGAGAAATCCCGTAGTTTAATCTTCGATAGCATAGTAATTATTAACAGCATTCCGCCAGTAGTGATTACCAGCTTATCAACAATTAATTTCTAATTATCACAATCACTAGGTGTGCTACCCAAATCTACTACCGCAAGCATAATCAGCAATTCGGGTGTAGCTGCAACAGTGCATTTACAAAGCAATTTCTCTTTAATCTGCGACTGGAAACAACCATTAAGGCCACTAGTGAATCTTCCACTGAACGATCTGCTCTCGAATTAAAATTATCCAAAGAATGCTATAACTTTAATGTAGGCAGAGTGCAAAAACTAACTTAGCTAGAATGATTTTTTTTTAAATTACTAAAGTGAGGTGTAATATGTACAAACCATTATTTTGTTGTTTTTTCAGTGCTTTAAATTAAGAATTTTTTTGGCTTAATTGAGCCAAAGGAATGTCTTACTGTTAAAATAAAACACTTATTTAAAAATAAAATACAATATAAAAGTATAGATTTTTATAGAAGGGGGGAGTGAAAGTAGGAGTTTTCGCTCTGCAAGGAAGGCTAGGTCTAACAGCGGACTCATTATAAGTATCTCCTTAATAAATCAAAATATCAATTATAACTTATTTATAATAATTACTAGGCTACCCCTTGACCGCCTAAAGACAGATCAACCTACATTTTCCAAATTAAACAACCGTTCATTTTAATTGTAACGTTTTAGTAGAGGTACCCCGATATCTTACTAATATTATAAATGTGAAAGTTTGTATGTTTGTCTCTCTTTCACGCAAAAACTACTGAACGGATTTGGATGAAACTTTATAGTAAAAAAGGTTATACATCAGAATGACACATAGGCTATAGCAAGCGCGGATTTCGGGGGGAGGTGCAGGGGGACACGTCCCTCCCCTCCCCCCCCCCGACAGTTTTTTAGGTACTGTGGAGAATCCACAATAGTACATAATTACTTAGCATCTTTAAATTTGCAGATAGGTTCTTTGTAAAATTTAAGAAAGAAATTTAGATAATTGCACCACCAAGGGTTTCCCCTTTAATGTAAAAGGGATTCGAAGATTGTATAGAATCCGTCAGTTTTGAAGTTAGACATCTGAAATTTTTTATGTATCAGTAACTTATAGTTAAAAAAAAAAGTAAAATTATCTATTTTTTTTTCTTAGCCCCTTAAGGTTGAAGATTTCTAAGCTGGATTAGGATAGGTTGGAGAGGATTTCTTCTACTGTACTGCGTACATTTTAAGAGGAGGATGAGAAAATGAAAGGTTCTAATATTATCTAATTTATTTTTTATTTTTTATTTTTTTTTCTTAACCCCTATAAGTTTGAAGATTTGTAATCTGGGTTACGATTAGGTTGGAGAGGAATCTCTTTTACTGTACTGCGCACATTTTAAGAGGAGGATGAGAAGACGGAAGGTTCTAATTTCTTTCTTTATTTCTTAACTTAGAATTTTTCCGGTGATGGGGCACACCGTGTCCTTTTCCTTTTATTGTTTATTTTATTTATTTCTCAGTTCAGGCTGAGACTTTGAACGTGATCTTGCCACGTTTGTGGCCGTCCTGCTGGGGTGAGTGTTCTGAAAAGAGGGTTAGTACTGTATTTCAGACTGTCAAAAAATTTGATGTGTCTGCGTTTTATGAAGTCTGTGACTGTCGGTAAGTCGAGAGTAGTGTGTAGGAGGTCCATTTTTGTTTTGTTTAATGTCGTGTGTCTCACTATGCGTTGTAGTACGCCGTTCTGAAACTGTTGGAGCTTTTTTGCTGTCGCCGGTGTGATGGTACTTAAAAGTGGTGCTCCGTAGAGGAGCGCCGGTCTTAAGATGCTTTTGTAGATGGTCAGCTTGAGGCGGAGGGATAAGTTAGGAGATGTAAGCAGGTGGTTAAGTCTGTAAGACTTGGTCCGAACCGCCCTGAGTTTCTTCCTGCAGTGGTAGGCTAGTTTCAGGTGTCGGTCTAGTGTGACACCTAAGTAGACTATGCTGCTTGCTGGTCTGTTTTCGCGTCCCACTACCCTATAGACCTTAGTGAGAGGGCGACGCTTTTTCCCCTGAAATGAGAAAATTATGCAGTCCGTCTTCTTAGGATTCACTGTGATGTTGAGTCCTTCGAGCTTCTGTGTGATGCTCGCGCAGACCTCCTCCGCCTGCCGTAGAGCTCTCTCTGCGCTGATCGAGCTGCTGTAGATCGCTATGTCATCGGCATAGGCTGCTACAGCAGCTTTTTTGTAGTTGGCTCCATCAGTTTCAGCTGTGTATATTGAGAAAAGTACTGGAGATAGCACAGACCCCTGAGGTACTCCGCAGGTGAATGCGATGGCTTCCGATGATGTTTCACCGATGCGGACTGCTGACGTTCGCTGTTGAAGAAACGATCGTAGGACTTAGTACAGCTGTTCCGTAAATTCGTTGTCCTGTAGTGTCTTGCATAGTAGACTATGGGACACTGAGTCGAACGCTTCCGTGCAGTCTATGAAGATCATAGCGGTCGCTTCGTTCTTGGCTGTGCTCTGGCTCACTTCCGCATGTATCTTCGCCAGGTGATGATCCGTGCAGAGGCCTGCCTGATAGGCAGTTTGCTCCGGTGGGATGAGAGCTATCTCTGAGCAATATGTCTTGAGATAATTGAGTACAATTTTCTCAAAGACTTTGCCCAGATGCGGAAGCAAGCTGATGGGCCTGTAGTCTGCTGGCTGTGATCTCGACTTTATGGGTTTGAGTAGAGGAAAAAGAATAGCTCTCTTCCAAATGTCAGGAAAATATCTTAACCTGAGGCAAGTGTTGTATAAATTGGTCAAGTGAGCTATTCCTCTTGGCAGTTGTTTCAGCAATATGGTTTGTATCCCGTCGTGGCCTGGTGCTTTATTCCCCTTCGTACGACGGAGAATCGCCTTCAGCTGCTTCGGGGATACAAACATATAGTTGTTTCCTGTCTCTTCGGTAGGTAGGTCTGTTTGTGCAGGATCAGTTCTTCTTGCAGTGATTCCACCATAGTGATCTGAAAACTTGGTAACCTGTTCCACTACTGTCAACAGCTTGTCCCCGTCGTGGAGTGGTGTGGAATTTCTCTCTTCGTGCTGGTTTTAAACAGCTTCCAGAATTTCCTGTAGTCACCGTGCGTGGACATCAGTTGCTCGAGCCACTGTGCAGTCCTCCATTGTTTTATCAGACTGCGAATCTGCGTGGTAAGGGAATTTACCACCGATTTCGCCTCATAATCCCTGGTCATATACCATTTATTCTTCCACTTATTGCGAGTTGCGATAAGGTTCAGAATGTGATCTGGCATAGGACGTAGAGCTGGTGGGAGTGGCCCGAACTTCGGAATGGTTTCGTCTGCGGCTCTTCTGATTGTTTCAGTGAAGAAGTCCACGTAGGCGTCCACGTCACTTCTCGTCAGGAGTGTGGGAACTGTTGACAGTACGTTATGGACCTGCGCCCTGTATGTGCCCCAGTCTGCTTCCTCATATTTATACTTTGTCGCCGCTGGAACTGGTAGTTCCTCGTCTATGATATAGAGCACAGGTCTGTGGTCGGAGGTGATAAAGTCCATCGTTGAACAATCCACGAATCGATGCGGCTGCCTCGTGAGTAGAAGATCGATGGTAGATGTGAACGATGGCTTCGCTCGATGTCTGAAGGTGTGTGTGTTCGGATGTACTACAGTGAAAGGAGTCTTGATGAGTTTACTTCCGGCTTTGTTGCTCCTGATGTTGTTCCAGATCGGATGCCGAGCATTTAGGTCACCCACTACCCAATGGTTGTTCTGCTTGGCGCACTCGGCTAATATCATCGAAAAGATGTCTATAGAAGACCTGGGTCTTCTATATAAACCTGTGATGATAGTGGGTTTGTCGAGTTGCATCTGTACGGTTTTGTGGTGGATTCGCGGGTCACCAGTTACCACTGGCGGAGGTAGTACCCTCCACCGAAGCCCGTGGCGTATGGCTATGATGACCCCTCCTCCGTCGTCTCCTGTGAGGGTGTATCCTGGGATGCGAATAGGCCGGAAGTTAACTCTTGTATCTGTGAGGATCACTATGGTGGGTTGGGTCTGTGCTATCAACGCATAGATTTCCGTAATTTTGGGCATAACCCCGTCAGTGTTGAAGTTTAAAAGTTTTACTGTCCTGTTCATTTTGTCAGAGAGTCAGTAATAAGGTTTATGAGTGTGTTCGTGGTGTTTGTTAAAGTTGCGATACTCTGCATAATGAGTTCCACCCATGGTGGGGGTTCATTATGCTGAGCCACCGCGGCGTAAGTCTGTTGAGGTTGGTCAGTGGTCGTAGGTCGGGTCTGTCTGGGTGGGGGTGGCGGTCGTGCGCTGGTTGGTCCAGGTTCTTGGCGCTGAGGTGGAGGAGCTCGCTGCTCGGTCTTCTTCTGTTCTGTCGGCACCGAGTTGTTCTTTCGCAGACCAATCTTCTGACGCAGTGCCTCAAGTTTTTCTTGCAGGGTCTTCCTAACCTTACATCCAGTGAAAGATGCTACGTGCTGTTCCCCGCAGTTTGCACACTTGACGGGTGTGGTTGTGCGTTGGCATTCTGAGATGAGGTGAGGGCCGGCACATCGGACGCAAGCCACCTTCTTTCCGCAGTGGTTCTTGGTTTGCCCGCATTCCTGGCACCTGTGGCATTGAACAATGCCGCTCCTTCCACTGTACACCTTAACGCTGAAGCGTATCCGGTTAATGTGAGAGAGCTGCTTGATGTCCTCCAACTTGGTCTCAAGAGCTGTTGTAATGAGAATGAGGGGCAGGTCTGTTTTCTTGCCCTCCTTGTCGCTCTTCTGCATCCGTCGTATGTCGAGGATGCCCTGCAGGCGCACGTTGATGCAATATTATCTATTAAAAATGATCTTTCACGAAACTTTATGTGGCAGAACAAATTCTACGCGAGCGAAGCCGCGGGCATAAGCTAGTTATTCTATAAATTGAATTTCAGTTTAGCACTTCTTTCTTTCAGAGGTCCGATGAAAAACGGTACCAAATTAATATTGTTTAGAAATGTCTATATATTTTTCATTAATTAAAATAATAAATTTTTTATTTAAGGTTTGTTATTAGATAACTGAACAGTTTATAAGAAAAATGTCTTGATCTTAATTCTCTGCATTGGTTCTATTGAGGCAACAGTCCTAAAATATAAATATTGAAATTTGATGAAGCTTGTTTTATTTTTTAAACCGACGCATTCCAATATTTCCATTTAAATGCCAAGAGTACTAAAATATGTGTGATCGCTTAAACATGTCAGGAACAGTGGTTTTGTGATTAGTTAACTTTTCAAAATATTTATAACTCAATTGATAGGGTAAACAATTAAGTAGTTCCTCTTTACAGAGGTAACGCCCACGAAATATTACATCACTGAAATTTTATATATAATAGAGAGGTCAAATTGAATTTAAATAAACATTTTCTCCAAAACAGGTATTCTAAGAATTTCATTCCGTAAGTGGAAAAACAACTATAAGTAATATATAAACATATATTAATGTAAAGATCGTTGTACGTAGGAAAGATTTCGAATAGAGTGTGGTTGTATGAACTCATCAAACAACGAGCTCTTTACATGTTATCAAATATATGAAAGGGTAGAACATTTACTCACATTGAGAGAAAAAAAATTGAAGCATTGAAGTAATGAAATGAAACAAAAAAGTGAAATTGAAAAGGAATGAATGTGAATTAAAACAATACGGTGGTTAAAACAATATGGTGTTTTTACAATAGGGTTGAACAAACACTGCGTTTATTGTATAACTTTTTCAATTTTCAATTTCATATTTTTTTTAAATACTAGTATTTTTTTAAATACTCTTCAGTTAATATCAATTTAGAAACCTTTTGAGACTAATTAAATATTTCTATTTTAGTCAAAAGTCTAAAGTATAGGATCCTCCCCCTAAAAAGTTAGTAGATAAATGCAGGGGTTCAGGCTCAGCCTTGGTCAATTAATATTTATTTTATATTATATTATATTTATTTTTATATTAAATTGTCATGGTCTCATGTTTATCACCAACAGGGATCAAAATTTACATTTGATAGATGGCCTTAAATTCTAATTTATAAATCAAGAAACTGAAATAATTTTTTTTTAAAAAAGGTGTATTTAAAATTACGACAGACAATATTTTTAAAAAAATAATAATTATTTATTTGAAAATACTATACAAATGCCGGTTGGCCCATATAAGCCAGGTGCCAAAAAAGGGCTTTAGATCGCAATTAATTGAAGAGAGCTGCATTTTTGATATATTGTATGTGCATGTCTGACTAGTGGAAATCCAAATTCGCTACCGAAAAAAACGGATGGGAAAACTTTTGGTGGCCGAAAAACCTCGAAATTTTCGGAGTTAATTCAGTATTTGGCCTTTATCATCTAATTGGTGTGTTTTTCATAAAAAAAACTTTGGTAACTATTTTTAATGTAGATTAAATTAGCTTTAATTTAAGTACAGACCGAGGCCTGTAGGTGTAATAGATTCTGAGTTACGCCCCATTGAAAATTTCAAAAAAATCAAAATTTAAGTTTTGGCCAAATTTCGTCAGGAACACTGGCCAAAGGAGTGATCCTACGATGAATGTTATGGTGTATGAAGCTGTACTAAATTTAATTAGCTTTACTTTAAGCGCATACCGAGGCCTGTAGGTCTAATAGATTCTGAGTTACTCCCCTTTGTAATTTTTTTCCTAACTGTCCAAATTTTATATGTTGTATAGGCATGTCTGAGTAGTGTAAATCCAAGTTTGCAACCAAAAAAACGAATGTGAAAACTTTTGGTGGCCTAAAAACCTCGGGGAGACTTCCCCCCCCCCTGCAGAATAGTGCCTACTAGAAGTACCATTATTTTTTATAGGTAATTTACAAGCAAACATTTACAATTTACAATAAACAAGATGTTTTAGATCGATTCGAGGCTTATGAGGTCATTTTTTTTAAAAAATCCACTTTCCCCGATTATCCTTTTTTCTTATAACACCTACGGACCTAGTTATGTGCTTAAATTAAACCTAATTAAATTTACTACAGCTGCAGTGCCAATGACTTTCATCGAAGGATCACTCCTTCGGCCGGTGTTCCTCAAAAGTTGGCCAACATTTAAAATTTTGGACTGTTATGGAAAAAGTGACCAATTTTCAAAAAGGCGTAACTCAGAATCTGTTACACCTACAGACCTTGGTCTGTACTTAAATTAAAGAAAATTAAATTTACTACCTTGTGCTTCATAGTAAAATCACTGCTTTGGCTGGTGTTCCTCACTATAGTGGGCCAAAACTTAAAATTTGGACTTTTTGGAAAAATTGACCAATTTTCAAAGGAGTGTAACTCCGAATCTATTAGACCTAAGAGCTGCAGTTGGGTTCAAATTGTAGAGAATTTAATCTAATTTAAAAATAATTACTTTTGTGTTTTATTTCTAAGACCGCATCGATTAGGAGATACCAGCCAAAAACTGAAATAACTTTAAAATTTCGTTTTTCGGCCACCAAATATTTTCCCATCCGTTTTTCGGTTGAAAACTTGGATTTACGTACACTACTTAGACATGCCCTCACAACATATCAAAAATGCAACTCTCTTCAATTTTTGCGACCCTCAAACACCTGGCCGCTGGCCTATTATATCTGTGCTCTTCTTCTGAAGGCAAAAAATATTTTTTTTCTATTATTTATTGAAATTTACAACTGTATTCTAACAATACAACAAGTAAATATAATGAATGATACATAATGGCATGGATAAAGGTAATAAAACTCAAATGTAATTAAAGTAAAAGTAAAGTATAAGGAAAAGCAGAGCAGAAATGGAGACATTTATTTATAAGCGGAGAAAGCTTCAGCGAAATACCCACCATAAAATAAACTGTGGGAAATGACAATGTAAAGGAAACGACGAGAGGAAAATGAATATAATGATATAATATAATGATAAGATAAACATCATTATCTCATACTTTTGTCTTTAGTTTGTACAAAATTAATAATCTATCTTTAAACAGTTAATTTAAAATAAAGCTTTACACAACGGTCAAAATTAATTTATACAATAATAAGGCTCTAAATTTATAAAAACCCTAAAATAGTTGCAAAGCCACATGCTCAATTAATTCCGTGTTCGCGTGGATTATTTTGCTCTAAGTTATATTCAAGCCCCTTACTAAACTTTCTTGGCAAAACATTCATGTTTAGAGGTTAGTCTGTCCAGTCTAGATCAGATGCCAACTTATTTTATCGTTATCTTCAAAGTTATGGTTAAAGTGTTAGTTTTTAAAAAAAAGGTGTTATGTAAAATTAAAATATCACGCTGATTTATAATTTTCTTCATTCCAAAAAGCATTTCTTTAAGATAATCCACAATAATTCAATACTCACTTTGGTGAACTTCTTTTCTAACCTTAATAATGGTTAAAATTTTCTAAAAGAATTCAAATGAATCACTTTTCCTGTTCCGTGTATAATTTTTTTTATGTTCAAAGAAAAATGGAAATGATTTTTTTCAGTTACCTATTATTTGTTTATATTTACAATGAAATGTATATAAACGAATGTGTTCAATCACACGTCAGAAATACTTATCAGCGTTATAATTTATTTATTTTTCCTGTTGACTTATATCTCCTGGAGAAGGCAAGTCCAGACAAAACAATTCATTATACTCCGTTATTCACACTATTATAATTTTACATTAGTTTAGTTTAATTTTTAAACGTTTTTCTAATATAGGCTCATGTTTTCATAAAAAGATTTTTTGATAATAGCACTAGCTTCCAAACTTTTTTTCTATCATCAGAATCATGAATCATGAAAGATCATTGTCGGGAGAGACATACGAATTTTAATGTAAAAAAAGAAAAAAATCTCCATCGATAATACACGATTCCACAACACACTTGCGAACTTTCGATCAGCGAAATACATACCTCAGCTTCGAATACGCCAGAGGTGTTAATGAAAATAGCTTCCATCCCAGTTGAGGGCCAAAAAAATCATTCACCAATAAAGCTTGAATTTGAAAATAAAATAAAGTTTTTCGCCTCCATGGATAAATTTTAATAAAAAGCGAAACAATATTCTTTAAAAGGAAATTTTTCTAGTTCGGAATATTATAATTGGAACTTAGCTTTTGACTAATCGAGTCAATAAAAACTTGACTTTCTTAAAAAAATCGAAAGTTAAATTCCTGTTTTTATTTTGGGAATCGAACCTCAGTTGAAATTTTAATTCTTTTTTTCTTGTTCTCGAGAGAGGCACCAGAAGTTTCTTGGATCTTGTGTTTTTCATAATTGTTTACTTAAAATCTTTTTATTCCTCTCGATTGTGGACTACCTGCCACTCAACGATTCATCCTAAGCCAGATTCCTGCTCTTAAAATAGTGCACACCGGCATGGAAAAACAATATATCTTTAAAAAATAATACCTTTTTTGAGAATAAATATAAACTGTTTTAATATTGTGCAGAAAATAAAAAGGATAATCAAAATAACCGATACAATTTTATTAAAAAGTTTAATTACAGATTATTTAAAAAATATTTTCTAAACAAAAAATAAATATTTATATCTGAAAGTGAGATATTATTCGGCATAGCTTAATAATCATTAAATGATTAAATTATTTATTTGATTTTGAAGCCTCAGATAGCTTTTATCTATTAATTAGCAGTTTTGTTCTTGAGGGGGGTTATTTTAACAAATTTATTAAAACAAACATGGATAAGACATGATTAATTGTACACATTACATAACTTCTAAAATAATAAAACAATAACTGGAATTTTCAGAAGCTCAGAATAAGTTTTCAGTTTTTAAAATTATAAAGCTTAGATTATCATAAGACATCCTAATTATTATTTTTAGTGCTTTCAAATATATTTAACCAACCAGTAAAAAAAAAAGTTGATTTTTACAGTGTTTAAGCGATTTAAGATTTTGTTTTGGAGAAATTTTCCAATTGAATCCTGTGTTTTGTTTATTTAATCAAGAGATAAAACGGAAAAAAGTAAGAAAAAATATATTTGTATTTACTTAAATAGAAATGTTTTGCGCCAAAATGACCTCCATCATGTAGTTGCGATAGAAGGCTGTGCGAAATAGAATGGAAAATCTAGAATGAAATCTTTACGGATGATTTAATCTAAAAGAGAAAAAGACTTGAACGCAAATAATTTCAAGGCAAAGACACAATAATTATGATTTTCTGGATTCCTTTTGCTCATATTCGTTAACTTTTCAAATGATAAAAGTTTTAAAGAATTATTTTAAGAGGTCGACTTCATCATCATCCTGAATTTTATATTCTTGATAGTAATATTATATTACTACATTATATTATATTAGTAATATTAGGTATATAAAATGATCAATCTCAAATTTATAACGATAGGGCAATTTTTTCATTAATAAGTCGTTTTTTATTTAACAATTTATCTATATCTAAAATTAAATAAATAAAATGTAATATTACATAACTGTTATTATATTATCAGAGGAACGATGAATTCATTTGGCGTAAGTATTATGATTAATGACTTATGATCACTTCAATTTCATATTTCACAATACTTCGTATTAAAGATTTTTATTAAGTTTATCGTTTGTATTAAATCAGATAATTTAAAAAAAGCAATTAGAAAAATATCCTAGATTTTAGAGAGAAAAAAAAGTTAAATCATACTTTTTATCAGACTCATCTAGCTTCGTTTCCAATTCATTTGATTGTTTTTGATTTTCAGATCAAACAAGAAAATTTGTATTGCAATAAAAAATATTTGCTTATTAAAAAAATATGCGATTATGTAGATTATGAAAAAATAAGATTTTTGCAAAACAAAATGGTTAGTTATAGTTTTTTATAACTGTAGGTTATCAGAGGAACAATGAATATATTTCCCAAACTTGATGAGTTTTTATCATTTCAATTTAGGGTATCGTAATAATTTTTATTTAAGAATATATTCATTTTATCATCTGTAATAAATTAGATATCTAAAAAATGTGAAGCATTCTAATGGAGTTAGTTTGAAAAACTGAAAAATTAAGATTTAGGAAGAAAAAAATTAGTTCAATTACAGGTTTTTACGAGATTCCTCAAACTTCTTTTCCAATCTATTTGATTGTTTTTGCTTTTATGGTCAAACAAGAACAATTGTAATACAGTAAATGATAATCGTTAATTTATAGTACAATAATGTAGTTAGTTTGACAAAATTGAAAAAAATAAATGTTAGAAGAAAACAAATTTATAGTTTAATTATAGGCTGTTTATCAGCTTCCTCAAACTTGCCCAATCCATTTGATGGTTTTCGCTAATAAGATGAAACAAGATAAATTTTAATACGGTAAATAATCCTTGTTTATTAATACGATTATGTAGTTATTTTGACAAAATTAAAAAAATAAGACTATAGGAGAAAAAAGTTGTTAGCTATAGTGTTTTTAATCAGATTTCTAAATTATTTTTTTTTTTGCTTTTAAGACCAAACAAAAAAAAAATGTATTCAATGACGTTCATTCGTTTTAAAAAAATTGATTTAGTTTTGCATATTTTTATGTTTTATTACATTGTATTTTTAAAAAATTTGGTTGGCCCTAACTAGTCAGGTTTCACTTGTTAGTTTGAAGTTTGCCACACATTATAAATCGAAGCAATTCTAATAATTTTTTTTCTGTCCTACCTACTTCTTACATGTCATTTTTTTTGTTTTGTTTTTTACTATCTATATTTGTATGTAATTTTCCGTAAACTACTTATGAACCTAAATGCTGACATTAACATAATATGTAAGGACCTGGTGCTCGTCGAACGTGGGCGAGAGGTCTTGGCTGACGGAACACTGCTCGGTGTGGAAGCGCGGATAGAACTGAGGAGCTCTCGCATGCGCCCGGTCGACTCCACCGGAGATAATCCTAGGGTGACTGCTTGATCGCCGATGTCTTACATAATTCATATCCTCCGGCCAATTTGGATCCTTTGTCCTCCTCTTCGAGAGGTAATCAACGACTTTTTCTCCTCTTTTACGAGGTACTAAGAACTACCGTCCAAGGTGATATAGTGCCAAGTCTGTTGTTCATAGAGCGAGGAAGACTAAGAATATTAATATTATTTCACAAAGCTATCATCGATGGAAATGGATCCCATGGGATCTATGACTCTCCTGGGGAGGGCTCACCCAGCCTCTATAACATGGATATCCAAAATAAGGATTAATAATAATGCGGTTGAGCGTGATCTAAGACAAATCACCTCCTTGTACAAACTAAGAAGAACAATACTCTACCATGTAATGATCCCAATATCTTTTAATCCCCAAGATCCTAATGAGCTGCAGTGGTACAGGTTTTCTTTTTAATCATCATTCAACGATAACACCTATTGTTTACCCTAAAAAAAATGGAGTTTTGATAATCTTTTATAAAGACTTCATCAGCGTAGTTAAAAAGTTAAATACATTGTTTGAAGAAAAAAAATAATAATTTTTCTTTTTGTTTGAATAATTGTGACCCCTCAACAAGAACTCACAACAATGGCATCTGCATGCTACGCAAAAATATAACAGAACATCTAAAATCTTCTTGACTATTCACCTATTTAACTTATTCCCTTTTTGTCCATTTAGAAAGATAATAAACAAAAACAGAACATTTTTTACTTTTATATATTGTTATATGAATTCGACATGGCTTAAAACTTCGGTTTTTAAAAAATCTATTATCAATATTTAAGTAATTATTTCTGTGGCCTCTATCCGGACCATTTTCGTCACTTAAAACACTAATACATTAATTTTGTCATAGGTTAGGCTGCAGGATCCTCTTTTCTTAAATTAAACTCAAAAATCAAAAGAAAACACTGAGACTTCTCTATTTTTTCGTTTCTAAATCTTCGAAACTGAATGAAACCAATACTTTACATATAAATATAACCTATCAAACCCAAAATGAATAAACATGTATTCAGCCAGCAACCAATAATATACAAAGAAATATGGGCTCTACACATCTGTTTTCATCACAAAAAACACGGACACATCAATAGTAAAAATATCAAAGCAAACTTTTCCGTCAATACAATTAACTGATAAAAAGAAAATTGGTGTGAAATCTTCATTTTTTAATTGGGATAACTCGAACCGAGTTCGGAATGGGTTACTGTTAAGTTCTTGAGAGATCCATGAACCAATTAATCATTAAATTTAATAACCGTAACTATTCTTAAAATCTTATGTTTTTTTAATTTAAATTACTAAAGAACATAACTTTTATTTTACATCATTATAATAATACGTAAGGGTTTTCGAACAGATTTATTTACAACAATAAAGAAACATAAAACACTTTTTTTTTTCGTTTTGGTCAACTAGGGACCACGTGCCATTTTCAATTCCTTCTCATTTGTTTTTTTCTTTTGCTCCAATATTCTTTCATCTTATCACCGTGTCTCTCTTTTCTTTCTTCCGACCACTTCGTGCCTGTTCTCTTATTCATTGTACCTTGGAATCCCAAGTTTAACACTATCATTCTGCAGGATCTCTCTGTTCTGCTGCTTCTTCTTTTATGTTGTGTATTTCTAAAACTTTTTTAATTTCTCGGATCAAGTCTGTAGATAAATAAATAAATACTTTAAGATGCAGAGGTCTCCAAATCGTTTATGTGAGTCAATCTTATCTCTTCAACTGTTGATCCGATTTCATTTTTTCGTTTTGTTTGAATAATTGCGACCCCCTCAACTAAAACTCTCAACAATGTCATCTGCATTTTACGTCTAAAATCTTCTCGTTTATTCACCTATATAACTCATTCCCTTTTTGTCTGTTTAGAAAGATAATAGACAAAAACAGAAAAGTCAATCCTATTAAAAATATACTACAAAAAATTTCGCACATATTCCTAGATAAGCCATAGATTTTTTTTTATTTCTAGGAATAACTCGATTTGAGGTATAACTAACTCTTGAGTGAATGAGGTTCCTCCTTCCAAGCACGCATGCAGGCACACACACTCCTATTTGATATATATATATATATATATATATATATCACAATAAAATAGAGCAAAAAATTCAAAAAGAAACACTATTATTTATTATAATGCAATTAGGAAAAACCACAATGCTAAGCCAGTAATATACCCACATACCAGTCGACGTTTCGCCTATTCAGGCATTATCAGTTGCATGTTGAACGTTTTGGTGGTGGGGTGCTGTCTCATGTTTGGAGCCTGTTTGGGCTGTTGATCGTTAGGATGTATTGCACCTTTTTCTTCGAGATGTTATTCATATAACCCTTTTTTGTTTTTGTGTCTTGATAATGCCTGAATAGGTGAAACGTCGACTGATAAGTTGGTGTATTACTGGATTTGAAACATAAGGCTTTGCATTGTGGTTTTTCCCAAGTAGGAAGCAAAAAAATAAAAAATGTGAAAATCTAAGGATATATTTAACCAAATGTTGTAATATAATATGAATTATATATTTTCTAATTACCAACCTTCTCCCTAAAAAATTGGAGTTTTATTAATCTTTTATAAAGACTTCATCAGCGTAGTTAGAAAGTTATACATTCTTTGAAGAATGAAAAAAATAATAATTAGAGTTGAGAAAGTATGTAACTTTTTTTTTAGGCTATTTCAATGCCTTTTAAATTTGATACTCTTAAATAAAATAAATTTTTCAAACAATGTTTTTTTTAAGATTAATTTATTTATATTTACAACTGTGATAATATTACAGCAATTAAATTTGCTAATATGAACAAATGGAATGAAAACAAAAATCACTTGTGGAGAAACTACCCATCGGTAGCACTCCAAAAAGTTCTATTGTAGAAGGTCTCGAAGCCATCTTCTTTTCAGACGCCTCGGAGGATTATCAGGAATAATATGGGAAGCAAGTTGAGAGACTAGCGGATTCAAGTGTGTATGGAGCTTGTCATGAAAGGGTAGGTATCTAGTTTGGGCCAAATCAGCAACATATGGGATATTAAGATCAAGATAAATGAGTTTGTTTATGACATAATAAGGAGCATTGAGGATTTTACGAAGGATTTTGAATTGTAAGAATTGGATACGAGATGAATTGAATGGTTTAGTAGAGGCCCAAAGCTCAACTCCGTATGTCCAAATAGGTCTGATAACTGTCATGTAAATGAGTCTTTTGTAATTAATCGGGAGATTAGAACGTCTGTCCAGTAAATGTTGAAGTAGGCGAAAACGTCGAGCAGTTTCTTGTCTTTTCAGTCTTGTATGATTCAATTTAAATAAAAAATATCCATAGTTGAAATATATTACAATGAACTGCACTAACCTAACCGCATTTAAAAATACACTTAGAATCTGGATTATAACTCAACTGGAATATTTTTAATAGCGTAATAAAATTAAATATGCTTAACGAACCACCAAGGTCAATGCCGATTGACGAAAGTTATTTCTTAAGGTTTTCCTTCCCATTCAACTATCTCTAAAACCTCCGAATTCTCAAGTGTCCTTTCTTCTTATTACAAACCCAGTCAAAGGACTTCTCAGTTTGGTATAGCACTTATTTCCCATTCAAGCGATTCCTTCCTTATGCTTCTTTATCCTGACAATTTCACGAGTTCGTGTTATCTTCCGTAATACTATTGATCAATTATACTAATGTAATACTTATATGTGACATGCATAAGCATAAATGTATGGTGAATTTAGTGCATAAATTTATCAGTTGAAATATAATTATTATATATTCTTCGAAAACGTCGCGGTTCCTCCTTCAAGGTAAACTGTCACTTTTCGCATCCTTAAAGAACAGTAGAACGTAATAAAAATAAACATGATATACAGAAAAAAAAAATAATAAAGTGAAAATTGATTATAATGTTTTATAAATTTAGAGATCCTTAGACGTCAACTCAGTAATCTAGGAAAGCAAAAATAATAAGCATTCCTAAACATTTAAATTGCATATTTTTGCCCGAAATTCCTGTATAATAATAAAAAGAAATTTTTATGTAAAAACTTAAAATGATTTAAAACGCCAGTAGTGCTGCAGTTCATAATCTTAATCTAAATTCATCATCTAAAATTTAAATATAATTACGATTTAACTTCCTTAAATATTTCATACAGACTCTAGTCCATGGATTAATACCAAAAGTGAAATAAGTTAAATCACTCTTAATGCGGTTCTCTCGTCTACGCTTCGGTCAACTCCGGACCAGTCCGTTCAGGTCTAATTATCATTTAAGAAAGAATCTTCGTTAATAACCAACCATAACTTTACAAGCTCATCTTAGCCTTCGGTGCGCCATCAATTAAATAATAATATATTTACCGGGTCCATTCTCAGCAAATAAATATAGTATAATCTCCTAGATTCTTTAGTGGTCTCATTCTGTTTAGAACAGAATATTCTAACCAATATATTTTTGAATACCTTAAGATGGCATCGAGCTTTCAGGTTCACCGAGCATTATTATTATTATTAACATCAGTGTTAGTCCAACCCGTTATTTGAGGAATTGAAATAGTAAATGTACCAATCTCGACCTCTCCATCACATTTATTTTTTCATTTCCTCAGTCCATAAAAGCTGTAACCAATCCATCTTTTGTCAACTACGAGGACGTGAACGACCGAGTCTTTTTTTTTTGTTTGGCCTTGTCGCTCTAATTTGATTGACGTTGGGTCATCAAAACTGGTCTGAACCATTTACGGTCGGTATTTGACATGAGGCATGTCCGCTCAGAAGCCAACATATCCATGTATCATTAATCAATGTGTGAAATTGATGTGAAACAATTTGTATGAAAAGTGAGTATCTAAGTTCACCTAATGATTAAAAACTACTTCAAAATAATGGAGTTTTGCGTTTTCAAGCCCTATCAACTCAAAATTAAAAAATATTAGGTGAATTCGAAGATAATTAAAAATCTGTTCATGTATTAATTAACATGATTTTATCTGATGTCACCAAACTTAAAAATTGGATATCTACAATTAAAGTAAATGTTCACCAGACCATGTATCGTCAAATTAACCAAAATAGCGAAACAGTAATCGTTGCCTTCTTTTTTTTTTTATTCTTAGTTAAAATGATAGAACATAGTAGAGAGCGTTCCGGCACGAAAAAATCTTTTCTTAATTGGAGACTTAAACAGCAGGACCGGTAAAAGAGTGAGCCATTTGGTAGTAAGAAGATTTGGAAAAGAAATAGTGGATGGAAATGGGGATCGTTTGATTGAATCGTGTGAGCAACTCGATATGGTTATCTTAAATGGGGTTTGGGCGGATGGAGATTGTGATGACCGAGAGTATTGGTGACAACATGTTCTGGGTTTCGGTATATGACCAAAGGTTGTAAAAGTCCGATAAAAAAAAAAGTCAAATGTTCAAAAAGCTCCACAGGTTGTCGCTTCGCGTTGTCACAAGTTTTATCTCTTCATTCGTTCCCTTTTAAATCTTCTCGAATAATAAAAATAATACCGAGTTTAAATATGAAAAAAGTATTAATATGTAATTATGGATAGAATGTATAGTTAATTAATCATTACATATAGAAATAAGCATTTTAACCAACTTTTCGAAGTATATATGATGCTATAACATCTATATAAACAGTATGTGTAAGTCAGTTCTTTAATCTATAGCATTTCCAAGCCTATTTGAACCTTTTCCAAGTCGACAGTAACCTTTTACAAATCAAATGATACCTTTCCACGTCACAAGCAACCCTTTCCAATTCAAATGTAACCCTTTCCAAATGAGTTGAAACCCTTTCCGAAGCAAATGTAACGCTTTACAACTCAAGTGTCACCCTTTTTATTTCAATTATAACCAATTCCATTTCAATTGTCACCCTTGAAAATGTTTTGAAAATTTACCTTACTGGGGAATGAACCCCAGAACTTGCAAGGATAAAATCATCAGAACCTTTCGCTTCACAACTCTTGTTAGGACAAAAATGAGAGAAATAATTTTTAAAAAAATAGTTAATTTTTTGTTTCTGAGAAAGTTTATTTAAAAACGTGTAATCTGAACTTCACAACATTATCTTCATAGTTTTGGTAATAAAATAATAAACGTAATAATAGTTTACAAAAAATTAAGGAAAAAATGTAAAACAAAAAGTTGATTTTTTTCTCAAGAAGTAAATAATTAAAAAAAATTAAAAAAACTGTAAACTGTAATGCAAATTTTTTTTTTGCAAAATCGAAGAAAGAAACTGTTGATAACTCCAGTTTACGTAGTTTACTTTCTCAGAAAAAAATTTCATTTATTTTTTAATGGTTTCCTTCAAAAAGGAATAATTATTTATGTTTAATAACAAAAATCGTTGCTTTTCAAAAATTTTATTAATTTCATTCATTTACTGCTTTGTGCCAATAATAGTTTTGAAAATAACAAAATTAAAAATACTTCCATGATTTATCCCGTTGAGTTACAATTGAAATAAAAAGGGTGACACTTGAGTTGTAAAGCGTTACATTTGCTTCGGAAAGGGTGTCAACTGATTTGGAAAGGATTACATTTGAATTGGAAAGGGCTGCTTGTGACTTGGAAAGGTATCATTTGATTTGTAAAAGGTTACAGTTGACTTGGAAAAGGTTCAAATAGGCTTGGAAATGCTACATATACAGTCATAAAACTGTTTTTATTATCGAGATCATTATTAAAATGTAAACAAATAAACAATTACAATTTGTTGGGTCTTAACTCCAAGTGAATACCAGCAAAATTGATGCCTAAATTTATATTTATCTGAGATAATTTTTTCGGGTTTTCGTTGATTTTCTCTAAAAATTTAAAACCCCATTATTTTGGAATAGTTTTTAAACATTCGACGAACCTAAAAACTCATATTTCAAACAAATTATTTCACATCAAATTAATGAATAATGATCTATAGATAAGTTGGCTTCGAAAGGATTCTTAAATTTATTCTTGTATAAATTGTAATATAGATATATGGATAAATATGATTTTATCAGGTGTCATAAATGTAAGTAAATAATTAACCAGTATACGTATCAACACTTTAATTTATGTTTATTTAACAAGAAACTTTAACAAGAACAATTATATTTCCCTTCTTTTTTTTGATTAGTGAAAACTTATTATTTATTATTATACGCCAATTGAAAAACACAATAACTTATTACTGTCTTTCTGGTATAATTTATTTATTCGGTTGGCTCTAGTCTGGTTGTAAATCTTCGGTACCTTTGGAGTACCTGGTATATTATTCGGCTTTCCAATCTAGAGTGTGTAACTCCATGACATGACTTCGTTAGGTCTACCTACCGAATTGGTTTGATGCCTGCCGCGTATTGTTTCGTCAATTACTTTGGTATTCATGATTCCATAGTAATTCCGAAATACGTATCTTTGAAGTAAATGTCACCCAACTTATTCCCTTATGTCTTATAGTCATTATATTAATAAACAAAATCGCTAATTTTTTCATCTTACATATTTTCTATGAAAATCCAAGATTGGATCTAATGGGCAATGCTGTTTTGTTTGTTTTTAGATTCCTATCAGAGAAGAAGGGTTAATGTTCTTCTTAAATACAAGATTAAAATCAAGTTATCCACACACGATGTAGCATACGAAACACCAGTAACTCAACGAGATCCCAATTATAGTAATATTTTACCAACAATAAAAACATTAACCTGTAACCATTAGGTAAAATCATTTTCATTGTAAAGGGATTATCCCACTAATGTTTTAAAATTTGTATATAATTTAAAATAAAATAAAACAAAACCTTTAAAAAAAAACAACAAAAATTATAGTAATGTTCAATGAACATTCTTCCCCGTATATACACCACAAAAATTACGATAACATGGGGATATAGGATATAGGAGGTTGAAGAGAACGGATTTGTCTGGCTTGAATGCGAGCCTTGGTAGCTCAGTGGTTAGAGCACCGCGCTAGATACGCGGGTGACCCGGGTTCGAATCCCGGCGAAGACAAATCTTTTCTCTTCAAAATAAAATATTTAAAATGAAACACTAGTTTGTCAAAGAATTATAAGCTGTAATTTATATAATTATGATATTGGGTTGATGGCCTGAGGTAATTGTGTATATTTGTTGTGAATTATCTTCCATGTTGTTTGCAATGTAACTTCATCGACCTCCCCTCTTCTTTTGTATGTATAAATACCAGATCTCAGATATACAATATACAAAGAGAGAGATTAGATAGTATAGAAGAGATAGTATGGATCGTCTTATAATATGTAAAGAGAGTATTCACTAAGTTAATTCCAGATTAGTATCTCAATTATGTATAATCATACTCTATAGTTAATAAACCTATAAATAAGAAAACCTTGTATATCTATGCCACATCTTTCAGTGCCACGATAAAGCCAAATCTTACAAGTCGTAATTCCTTAAGAGTATAACGATCTGGAATGATTACGGATAGTTTAATTGTTTTCTTAATTAGTTTTAAAGATATTAGTAGTATCCATCGTATTTTTGTGAACCTCTGAAGAGTCATAGTTCACGATAAAGGGTTTTTATTTTCTATGCCTTTTAATATGTTCATTGTCTTATTTTTTATTCCACATTTTTTCTTTAATAATACACTTGAATCATAATAATAAAAAACAAAAAAATAAAACTTGAACGCGAAAATGTAAACAAGTAAAAATCAGTAGTGATAGGCGCTAATTTCAAATGATTTAACAGTTAGGAAGATACTGTCCAGTTGGAATCGGTCCTCGTCCCTAACACTTCCTCCAGCCAATGTACAAACTTCGAGTTGTTTGAGAGACCCCTGTCCACTCTCTGTGGGTTAATTTTGCCTGATTTAAAACTTAAATAATTACATTACACTAGTGTGTCTTTCCTCGAACTATAGGTCCCTAGCAGGAGAAAACTAATGACACTAGATAATAATTGGAATGAAATTAGATTGGAATCAGAGAAAGCTGGACTGAGAATTTTTAAAGATAAAACCTGGATACCGGCCACGTGGTTCAATCTATTTTTTCACAGAAAATATTTAGTATGAAAACTTTAGCGAAATTATATATTTATATAACAAATATAACGAACAGGAAAATAAGATGGGTGACATAAGCCTAATTATTTTTAAAAAAGTTTATGAATTAAATTACGATGATTCAACGTACGAAAATTTTATAATATATAAAATAAATTTCGATTCTAGATGGAAGCCATAAGTAAATTCCTTATTTATAAAAAAATCTTAAATAGTAAGCAACTATTTTTTGGATACCAATGTATTAACCCACATTGCAGGTCTTGTTCAGGACTGAATAGACAAGATACAAAGAATCTTTAAAAATAAAACAATCGGAAGAAGCAACAAAATTATACATATAAATGAAATGATTGAACTAAAAGAGAAAAGGTACAAAAATTATTATAAAATATTAGCATAACCAAGATCGCCGGTTCGCTTTCCGGCAGGTGGCCAAAGGATTTTTGAAAGTAAAATTCCTAGTTATACCGTCGTTTGGAATGGACGTAAAATAGTGATTCCGAACCAGTGCGGTGTCAGGTGCACTTTCCAAACTATACCTTTATAAGTAAAATTCAGGAATCCCTAATTAAAGTCAAAGGATTCTCCATAGCAGCATAAAGTGACACAACAAATATTATTATTTTTAAGATATATTAAAATAATACGATATACACTGAAACAATATAATTATTAAAATTATACTTAGAGGAAATAGTGTAATTAGTAGTAACTAAAATTCATGGTAAAAAAGTCATTAAATATGAAAGCAGTTAATATTTATTTTATCTACTCTCTCCATTGTCCTATTTTTTTATTTTACCAAAATATTATAAAAATAAACATAATTAGCACAAAATAATAACAAGGATAAATAAATAGTAATAAATAAAATTTCATAATTATATAAATAAGTAAGAAGGTTGAATAATAGAATAGTAACTTGAACATGACGTGCTAGAGTACACCCAGAGATTGGATTTAATGACTAAATGATCTTAATAACCTCGTGAATTATTTCGAAGGCCAGAACAAGGTGTTGCTGGCTAGCCTCGCTCCCTCTCAGGAATAAATCATAATCTCTACCCTGTTTCTTTGTCCTGATAAAGAGGGCAAATAATCAGCGTTAGTCCCAGCGGGCGAGGCGAACTCCAAGGACAGCAAACTAATGAAACTATTTTATAAAACTTCCCATTGTCTTTTTAGTTTTCTCCTGAGCTTAGAAGAAAATTTTCTATTTCCAAGAAATTCATTATTAATAAAATAGAATAGAATAGAAAAGTATTCTTATTCCGGGACGTGGTCCCTTAATAATAGCAAATGTGTACAGCAATAATAGAACAAAGATCTGGTCATGAGGCTAAAGTATAAGAATCATACAGCATTAACATACGCACATAAAAATAAATAAAACGTAGAGGAAGTTTTTCTCTTGAAAAAACAAACATAAAATAACAAAAAAATAAACAAACCCAAATAATAAAACGTGGAATTTGCTAGTGAGGCGTGGACCGTTACAAAGCGATAAGAGAGTTTCATTGACGCTTAGGAGAGGAAAATCCTGAGAAAAATATATGGCTAACAAAAGTCGAAAATATATACAGGATAAAAACCAAGAGATCTTTATAAATACCCCGATTTATTCTCATATATTAAAAAAGGGAGCATAAGATGTTTAGGTCATGTGCATCGAATGAATCACGAATGACTACCAAGGAAGATAATGGAAGAACGCCCGGACGGTAGAAGACGAAGAGATAGACTCAGACTACTGTGGCTCGAAGATGTCGAGGCTTCTGGGAGTGAGAAAATCGAGAAGAGCTGCAGAGATCGCTCTGAGATACATAATAAAGTCATAATAAAAGAAAATCAATTATAAAAATCATTTGTTACTTCTGAAGGATAAGAGATATTTATATTAGTGAAGAGTTGGTCGACTGTATCTTCTAATTTAAGGAAGAAATAGTTGGGGGTGCAGTCAATGAAAACACCAAAATAAATTTATATTTATAAAATAAGCATAACTTATTTATTATGTGCCGACGTTTCGGCCTACAATGTAGGTCATCTTCAGGGCGAATAAAACACGTTACAGGTTGGGGAGCTCAGACACAAGTCGGACTTCAGCTCAGACACAATCAGACTTGTGTCTGAGCTCCCCAACCTGTAACGTGTTTTATTCGCCCTGAAGATGGCCTACATTGTAGGCCGAAACGTCGGCACATAATAAATAAGTTATGCTTATTTTGGTGTTTTCATTGACTGCACCTCCAACTATTTCTTCCTTAAATTAGAGATATTTATAATTGATTAGAGAGCTTTTGTTTGGGAATTCAAGAGATTTTGGAAAAACTTGGGTCTGAATGAGAGTAGGGAAGAAGAATAGCGAATATTATTTGGGTGTGAACTCCATACTGCAGTGAAGCGAGCAAGACAGAAACGCAGGAAGGTTTTGGAACTGTGAGAAGGAGTGGAAAGGTTGGAAAAGCGGTATCTTGTTTCCCGGATTTGGACTGAAATTTGAATTTTTGGAAGTTGTAGATGTCTGGGAGATGTTGATAATTGATGGGATGTTATATGAACGAACCGAGGAAATAATGTCAATGAATAGAAGGAAAGAACCTTCTTAATTCGTCATAAAGATTTGACTCATGAGACTTACTCAGAATACCTAAGACAAACCACAATGAGCCATCAATTTTTCTTTTTATACTGTCCAGGAGGACTTCTGGGAGGCTCCTTAAACCCCGTAAAGATTTTATGAGGAGCCTGTAAGGTAATAACAGAAGATGACGAGGTTGCCAGGAAAATGTTTGGTCAAAATAATACCTAGATTTTTAACAGAGGAACTGAAAGTGATGGGGTGGTCAATTAAGATTGATGTAGGGTCGGAGGGGATGGAGTTAAGTAAGGTATTGAAACCCATTACAATGGCTTGTGATTTCGTAGCAATTAACTTCAGTATATTCGGGCTATCATAAGCACTGATCCTATCTAGGTCTTCCTGATTGCTCAGAAGTTCGAAACGAGTGTCTATTTGTTGGTGGCATTTGTTATAGCACCATCTCATATAAAAGTACAGAAGAAAAAAAATACAGAAGAATACCGGAAAGTCAACGTCTCACCATTATCAATCAATACGCACGACAATAAATTCACATGCATACATCAAATACTCATAATTACATAGCAAAACACACAACTGTCCAGACAGACGCCTTAATCTTAGACAACAGCATCACTTCAATACCTCCAATCAAAAAGTTATTTATAGGCACCCAGATGAAATGGTGCCATGGTCTGTCTACAAGGCAACTTCGAAATAAGGAGCTCCTCTTCATTTGCGAGGAAGGGGGCCAGTCATTCTCTGAAGCGAGTTCCTAAATACTTTAAGCATTAAAATAATAATTGTTAAACTAAATATAAAATTGCTTATAACCAGATTTTCTTTATGTGGCATTTTAAAGTTTTTTTAGAGCTTATGATTTATCTAAATATAAAGTAAATTCATTACATATGAGTTCGTCGCTCTTGCTGAAGCTATGACATTTTGTAAGAAACGCCTCTACTCCGAAAGTAATAAATTCTGGAAGTAACCCCTTGCCGGGTTGTAGACTGTTCCTCGGCGGTATCCTACGAATAGTTTTACACACACGGCGAATATCCGAAAGCTTACTCGATAATTAGTCACACTAATCAGGACATTCTTCCAAAATTTCGCAAACCTACTCTCCACAGAATGGAGTAGGTTCCCGAGGGAGGAGCTTCTATCTCAGTGATCAACATTTTGAAAGAATGAAGGAATAAATGGCTAGTTTTTTTCACAATGAATCGCAACCCCAAACACTCCCCACTTTTCTCAGCTTTGCTGAGTGGATGTCTGCAATTACATTCTCTTTCTTAGTCACTTGATTACGAAGTCTTTTCTTAAGATGGTGATTTTCTTAATCACTTTAAGCTCTACAGATATCTTTAATATTAAGTTTCAAGCTCAAGAATGAAACAGTAGAGCATAAAATTCCTTGTTCTGACTCATTATAGTTCTAAGAAGCTAAAATTATCTTAAACAAAGTTATAAATTTCGGTTTATGAGAATTTAACTGATAATTTTTCCGGTTTTTAACAGACTGCATTACACGGTGGTATATGAAATTCATAAAGAAACACTGTACAAACCCACTATTCAACACACACCGACAGGCCGGCCTCAGCGCTGTCAAAAACATGTACTGACACTCAACCTATACTGACAAATCAGAAAGAACTAGTGAGCCTCATCACTAGAGCCCTACTGCTATCATTCATTAGAAATCCAGCAAACTCCCATCCTCAACCCTCTTTTAAAATCCAATTGTTGCAGTAAAATAGATCCCATCAATCCTATTTATTACAGATAAAAAAATCAATTCCAAATAAATAAATAATAAGGGACTAAGATATTTTTTTCCAATTCTTAGCTAAATACACTTATTTTTTACATGAAGAATAAAATAAACTGAAAAAAAACTAAATTAAAAAAAAATCAAGCATACCAATCATAAAACAATCAGCGTTCTGCCACCTCCTCATCGATAATGCAAAATTAAAAAGGTAAATACGGAAGTATTAAATGAAACAGAGAGAGCTCTGAAAAGGAAGGGAAAAATATGAAACCTCCGAAGGCCTACCCTACAAAGCTGTATTTATTCTGGACAGAGCAGCTTCTGAAAGCGAATGAAAACATGATAACTCCAGTAGCCGTAGCAGAAATCTGACGGAAAAAAGTATATTTTTTTTCATCTCTTTAGAAATCCCTTTTATTTAAAATTATAATTTATTTTATTTTATTTTTTTATTAATTGTTATGATTTTAAATATTTTTATTTTAAAGAAAAAAGATATGTCCAGGGCCGGGATTTGAACCCGGGTCTCCCATGTTTCCGTCATGGTGCTCTACCAACTGGGCTATCCTGGTTCATATCTCGGTCGGACATATCCATTCTGTTCACTGATCCCATATCCCCGTGTTCTCGCTATTCGCGATGTATACAAGGGGGAGAATGGTCATTGAACATTACTTTAATTAGGATCTTGTTGACTTACGTCATTATATATTATTATCATTTATTTTATTTTATTTTTTTATTGTTATAATTTTAAATATTTTTATTTTGAAGAGAAAAGATATGTCCAGAAAAGATATGTTGTTAGAGCACCATGAGGAAAGCATGGGAGACCTGGGTTCGAATCCCGGTCCTGGGCATATCTTTTCTTTTCAAAATAAATATATTTAAAATTTTATATAAAACAATGAATTCCTGATTGATTACGATGAAACGGTCAGAAACCTTATTTAAAATTGTAAAAGGAAAAATCATTAGTTATTTATAAAATAAGGTAGGAATATTAAAAGGCATGCATACAAATATCCGATTCATGTGATGATTATTGTTGTTATTTTTTTATATTTATTAATATAATTTTCTATTATTAAACGAAAATTTATATTTATGATCTATAATAAATTAAATTAAGGATTCAACTGTCGTCGTGGATTTAATTGTCTTCGAACTATTGAATCTATTAATTTAATGGCATTCGTTATTGATTGGATCTTATATGCTAACATATGCAAATAAGTGAATGAATAAAATGTTGTTGGATTTCAAATTTCTTAGTTTTTTGCATTAGAACAGAAAAAACTTTTCCGTTCATAATCGATTTATTTAAAAAATTAAAAAAAGTTTACTTTACAGATAAAAGTTAATTCTTACTTTCTTGATTTAAAACTATTTGGCCCATGGAAAAAATTCCCATTATATATTAATTGGTGTTTGGGAATAATTGTTGGTTCTTATTGTGATGTGAAATATTGACGAGACTTTTCGATAAAGGTCACAAGAATGTATGATCCATGTCTCTATCATTTTTTTACCAATATCTTGAAGAAAAAGGACATGTGCAAGATGAAATTAAGGAATGGGTAGAAGGATACGTAATAAAGACCTTTATTACAACTTCGTTACTGAGTTATGAAGACGGTTACTACAGGAACATGATAAAAGATTTAGTAGAATTACAAAGGAGAATCGGACTTGGAGATGGGAAAAAAAAAGTTCATCGAAGTGTAAAATTCATGAAAATGTAAAAGCTTTATCCTTCAACAACGGGAAAGCAAAAATGTTCATGAGTTTAAATTATCACGGAAGATGACTTACTAATGGTGGGAACTCCTACCAGCATGCAAAAATGGAAGGATTGCTTGTTGAGAAGGTGAAGAAATAATTTGTTTTCAACAAAGGGATTTTTTTTTATTTGTTTTACCTTGTAAGGAATTCAAAAACAAGAAGAAATCAGTAATTTCCAAAGATGCAGATTATCGAGAGAAAATAAAGATACTGGTTTGTTCACCTTAAATTCCAGAAAAATAGAGTGGTACACTTTTTTTGTAAAGTTTACTTTACAAATAAAAGTTAATTCTTACTTTCTTGTTTTAAAACTGTTTGGCCCATGAAAATAATTCCCATTATATATTTATTGGTGTTACGGAATAATTTTTGGTTATTATGATGTGAAATATTGACGAGACTTTTCAATAAAGGTCACAAGAATTTATGATCCATGTCTACCATTTTATTCATTCATTTATTTACATAAGTTAACATATAAGATCCAATCAATAACGTATACCATTCCTGAAAGCTTCTAATGAAATTATCTTTAAATGTCCTTTATTATCTTTCTTTAGATTTTTTGTTATAAAATCCCTAATGGATAATAATGATTTTATAATAAATGGAAACAATACCGATATAACAATAATGACTGTACAACACCGATATGAAAACCACCTACGTCAATGATAGACAACAACACACAGCTTCCCTCTTACAATATAATTAGACATACATACTTAGATTGTTACATCACCGCTCAAAATATTGAAATATTGAGTGGTAGAGCTTAATCCTACTGAGAGTGTAAACAACTCCCAGATTCTATATAAGGAGGATTATTTTATGAATAAAGTTAGTTGTAATCGATCTCTCTGTGCGTTCTTATTTCAAAACCTTTTCTTTTTTTTTAGTTTATGTGTCTTAAACTCGTTAATTTATATATATATATATATATATATATATATATATATAGATCCGTACTGTCCTAATATCCGTAATAATAATATCCGTAATAATAATATCCGTACTATCCTCTAACACTGTTTGCCTTATCAATCTGGGATTACATCAAATTGGTTTGCAAATGATAATGTACTTAATCATAGTATAGGTCCATTTGAGACTTTCGACGAGCAGTTTGTGTAGAGATCTATCCTGCACAGCTTTTTTCTGATACATCAATAACCATCAAATATCCTTCATCCAGTTATTTCCTGTTAATCATTCTAAATCTTCTTTGTCAGTATGCCGTCATCCATCCTCATCAACTGTTCAACGAAACTCAGTATTCTTCAGTACTATACAAGTATAGTACAATAAAGTAAATGTTAAGACATTGGTTCACTTTCTCACATAGCTCGTGGCCCGATCGATACATCTATACTTCACCTTGCTTCTTGGTGTCCCATATATCTCTCAGGATCTGTCTTCTCTATTTTTTTTCAATCGAATACAAGCTCTCTCGCCTAATTCCATGGTCTTAGTAGCGTACAATACGGATGTACTGAAGGACATTGTATAGTGTCGCGATTTAGTATTCAAGTTCCTCTTCCCGTAAATCGGAGTTTTTGCTGAAGTTATGTTTTGTCTTTATTATTTTTATTATTCTGTAGTTTGCCTATTATATTTTCATCTAGAGACCGTAAATTGTCGGCTCTTCACACTCCACCTTTAACTTTCCAGTTGGTGTTTGCATTCAGAATCCTGGTCTTATTGTCTATCATCCATAACAAACCAGTTCGCCAGTTTAACAAACAAGATTGGCCAGAGCAATCTTTGCATCTGTTCTCTTATCGTAAAGCAATGTCGTGTCATCTGCGAAGGCATACAGTTCACAACTGTATCCGCTATTTCACCACTTCATCGGGTTGCCAATATCGGAATTTCGATCCAGTGCCAATACTTTCCTAACGTGTATTTTATAGGAAAGTAATGGAGAAGATTTATATAGACAACCCATCAAAATCAAATTTATAGTTGATGCCAAGACTTTTGGTGCTAATTGGAAAATCGTTTTGAATAAAAAAGAAAAATTTTATTAATTTAAAACAGCCTTTTAAGTAACAAAACAAACAGTTTTTTACTAAAAGACATTCATCGAAGAGTAAGGATAAGTGTTTCGATCATGGAAAATATTGAATCGGAATTCTCAACAGAAGTTTCTATTTTAGGTCCAAATAAGCAGGTTTTGCAAAATGGCGTGTGTGTTTGCAGGGGTGGATTATGCGGTAAGCGGCAGCAAAGGGCCTAGGTTATCTAGGGTAGATAAGGGCCATCCTTAGCCCTTAGGTTATCTGAATTCAAGGATTTTGTGAATGACCGAAGAGATTCTAGAAACTAACCTATAAAGTATTCGAACTGTCTAAAGAGTAGATTTCTGATTTACAGCCTGAAATATGAGTATGTTCCCACAATGAAAACATTTTTTAAGGATATATGAATAATAAAATTTATGATATATAACCCTTCAAAAAGCTAAGGATTTGAAAATATAAAATCTAACACTTATGCAAAACAGTAGGTATAAATTACGGATTATTGTTGTTACTAATAATTTCTTTTTTTTTTTTTATAACATTTCATAAAAATACTAGTTTCTAACTGAACCTATTGAAATTTTCAAGTTGTCCAACTTACTTCATTAAAAAAAAGTATTTCAAGTAAAGCTCATTAATGAAAATAGTGTAATGCGCGAGCTAGATTATTTTTTGCGATTTGGTGATTTTGGGAATGACCGAAAAGATTCTAAAAACTTCTCCATTAAACATTCCAAATAACCTAAAAAAATAAATGTTAGATTTATGGCTTAAATATTTAATAGACTTAAAGAAACATTATTTTACAAAATGAAAACAATTTTTCTCTGACTTAGTAATAACAATACAGATGTTAAATATCACATTAAAAAACAAAAGATTTAAAAAAAATCAAGACTAACGCTTGAAGAATTAGAAGGTAAATGAGAGTGTAGACAAAGTTATAAATCTTAAGGGTTGTTGTTATCAATAATTTATGTTTGTATATTGTTTAATGGAAAATAAATGTTTCTATCGCAATGCAGTTATCCAACTACTTATATTTGATTAACTATTTATCACGTTACCGAACTAGTTTTTTTTTCAAGCAAAGGTGGTAGACGAAAGCTGTTTAAGGACTAAGGTATTTAAAAAAATCATGATCAGTCATGTGTCTACCCGTACGGGATCACCTGCGGTCTAGTGCCATAACAACCTACTATGCCCAAGGGTTAGGGATAGGGTTTTCGGTAAGACGTTTTAACTGCACGGTTTTTGCACCTATGGGTTCGCAGCTCGGAAGGAGGCATTAGTATTTTTTAAAGGGAGTAATAAATCCTTAGTTACGCCGCATTTCCGATGGGACTTAAATTGGAGGTCCCGAACCTGTTCCATGACTGGTACTAGTTAAAGATTCTAATTATACCTGAATAGACAAAATGTAGGACTGCCGCTGCAGGATCGTCCGATTAGCCATAATAGCATAAAGTGGTGTTAAATTAAACAAACAAGCTTATTCCTATCTTAGAATTAATTTAAAAGAAATAGAATATTCACTATTGGAATAATCCAATTCCAAGTTGATAAAAGGGCAGGAGATAAAATATTTACATTCCAAAACAAGCAAATGCTTGTCAATGCGAAGTAGTCACTGTTAAATAAGAATGCATATATTTTGCAACTAGGTCACCCAGCTCTCAACAACGCTCTAACCCAACCCCATTCGCTCACAATACCAGTCATTCAAAAGCCTAGTTAAAAGTTATATTTTTCAATTTCAACTTCTCCGAGCCTAAATCGGAGATAATATTATTAAACGATCTGAAGTAGTGGAATCATTCATCTCATGATGATAGCAAACTGTTAGGAAAAAGTTAAACACCATGTTTTCTAGTTATATTTTTCATTGCAAATACAGTTAGTAATAAGTTCGTTATGTAAAAGAAAAAAACCTTGAAGGATTTTTATCGCATGGATGAAATAAAGTAAGGATGCTGATAAATCCCTTGTCACTGCCCATCATTCCATTCCATTGCTATTAAATATACTCAAGTTTATTTCACGATTAATTTTAATTAATTAATCAAGAACAGATCTGTCAGCCGTTGTTGTTAGTTTTACATAGCCTAAATTTTTCAAATAAAAAATCGTTAATCCCACAACTATTAGTGCATTTTTATGCATTTTGTTTACTACTAAGCAATGAGGGTTAGTTAGTAGTCAGTTGGGTCTTTAGAACATTTAAAATATTAATTTAAAAAATATAAAAGCTGGTTTTGAAAACAAAACTGGCCTAAGCAGATACAAGAAGTAGAAGCTATAATTCTAAAAAAATCAATGATCTGATTCAATGATATATATCACGATAGGTAAGCTTTTAAATCTGCAGCTTTCGGCTCTAAGCTCTTCAAGGAAACAAACTGAACCCAGCCTTCAGTTTTATTGCACTTCCAGAAAGCACTGCGGAATAATTCTGGATAATCATCAAAAGGGTTGTAAATATAAAAATTACAATTAGTAGTTATTGATGTAATTATTAAACGATTTATTTAACAATTAGTATGAAGAACAAAGGTGTATTTTGTTTTATAATTTTCAATTAAAAAGCTTTATTATCATGTAATTATGTATAAAAAAAATACCTATAATTGTAGATTTTTTTAACATATTGCGAGAAAGCTATCACCCCAGGATTCACCATAATGATTCTTTTTTTAAAACCCAAAATGGCGGACAAAGGTTTATTATACTTACATCTCGGTTATTTATAAACTTTCAGGAAAAAACTAACCGTTTTGCTGTCAGTATGTCAGTATACGAGACAATGATGTTTTTATAATAAATCAATAGCTAATAAAATTATTTATAAATTTTAATTTTTAACTTTTACAAAGTAGTAGAAAATGTTATAAGTTTCAACTTTTTTCGTTGTAAATCATACATGAAAGTAAAATCTACAGAAACATTCTTGATGGAAATTTAAAAGATAAAGGACTCCTATTCACGCGACAAACAAGATATTCATTAATTACTGTTTGAAAACAATCAACTATTGATTAGTAATCTACATTCTTAATTTTATTGCTTAAAAGAAAATCATTCAAATAACAAACGGCTTGTCTGCTTAAAACCAATATAATATTTAATAAATAGATTAAAACTAATAGAATATATAATAAATATAAAGAGAAAAAGATATTTTTTGAAATTATTACTTAAGACAATTATACTTACTTGAGCAGTACTGGTTCTACCCATAACAGATCATGGTAGTATAAGCAACACTATCCCCCGTATTCTGTTACTTTCAAGAATCGCTTCACCCAAATGCATGCTTGAAATTATTTGAATTACATTATTGACGCGACAGACTCATAAAGAAGTCTTTGGCCTGCTCAACCGCTCTACTCCAATCGTAGAGTATATTGTTACGGGCGCCGGCAGGAAGACGGAAACAAGAGGATTAGCGGCTTAAATCCGTCGGCGGGAGAAGTTAAAATAGGATTAGGACGGTTCTAGATCGTCTCCTTTTGTCGGCAAAGGATTAAGAAGATTCCAGAATTTTCTGGCCCCTTCGTGTTCTAGAATGTTCGGCCTTGCCTATAAAAAGACTTCCCTCACCTCGAGTCAGTCAGTCTTAGCCTGAGAGTAGACCAGTGAAGATCTGTGATAAGTGTAATAAGTGAGTGTCAGTGTGATAAACTAGTCAGTGTTGAACCGGCCAGTGTAATAAGTGTATCAATGAACTGTGACAGTCTCGCGAGTGTAATAAACTGTTTCTGTTTGTTACTGTGTGTCAGTTTGTGATACTTGGAGAATCTTACGGTCGGTGGACTAGTGAACTGTAAGTGTTAATTATTAGTTATAAATTGTAGTGTAATATATTCATAGAAACTATTGTAACTAGTTAAGCTATCTAGAATTAGTAATATCTTATATTATTGTAATAATTAAATAGGAGTTAGGCCTAGATAATAAATATTTAGAATATTGTTATTATAAATTTATATTAGTTTAATAATTTAATTGTTAATAGTTTAATTGTATCCTTTTTATCATTTTGTTAATAAATATTAGAATCTTTGATTAAGGAATTGTTTAATTCATTTTAATACCCAGTAGCCCGTAACAATATGATGATTTTGAGTTGGCTATTTTCTCGAACTGGGCCGAATAATTGCCGTATATTTCTCCTGTCGAATCTATTCAGCTTTTTCAGGCTGGATTTATTCAGTGTGAGGGTTTCACCTGCGTATGTCGCTACTGGCCTAATGATGGTTCTATATATCATCAGCTTGGGCTTTAGGCTAAGGGGCTTACTTCTCAGTAGCTTTGAGATCCCAAAACATGCTTTATTAGCTGATACTATCCTGGCTCTAATTTCCTCCTCCTCATCCAAATTCTCGTTTATACGGATTCTTAAATACTGGACAAGCGTTTGAAAGTGTAGATAAATGTCGGTGAATCAGATAGGCCTTTTTAAAAAGAAAACTTTATTGAGAAGAACAAACATAATTGTTAACGGTACATAAATTGACAGAGTAACAGTCTACTTCTAACTAAGTCTTAATGGGAACTCATTACATTTTATTGAGGAGTGAAAAACATAGGAATGATGTCTTTGCTAGTTTCTAAGATGGACACCTGCAGTTGATCTGTTATTCTTAGAAAGCCACCTGCAGCAACCCTTTAACTGGGTATTTTCCAAACAAGTAGCTATGAGGTGGTCGGTGTTAACTATTCTTTATCATCATGACCTTGGTTTTCTTCTCATTCACATGAAACCCCATTTTTACAGCTTCCACTTCCAGCCTCTGAAAATCTTCTAAATAATACCGTACAAATAAAGATGGTTTCCTCCATAAGTAATCCTGCCCTTAGTGCAGTAGGCAGTTATACAGAATTATCGAGAATATCTTATAGGCAGTATTAAGTAGGCTTATCCCTCTGTAATTTTTACATTCTGTAGAGTCTCCTTTCTTCTTGTAGACTGGCACTATAATAGACTCTTTCCACTCTCTCGGGATCTTTTCCTCTCCCCATATTTGATCAATTAGTTCCTGCAGCTCTTTAGTTAGAGCATTGCCAGCTGCCTTCAGAAGGGATACCATCTGATCCTGGTGACTTGTTATTTCTCAGCTTCATAACAATATCGTCTGTATCCTCTCCATCCGGTGGTGCTGCTTCACATTCCAATACACTTATTTGTTCCACTCTCTTAGTAGTCCTAGGAATCTCGATAATTTGTTGAATGTTTAACTATAAATCCGTTTACTAACTATGTAATCCTCTTCTGATTAAGAAATATGTACCTCTTCATAAATAATGCTATTTAATTATCAAGAGTATTATTTTGTCACCATTTATATTGTTATCATTATAATAAACCGCTACTCTCACATAGGCCTGTATGCTTTACGTTACTCAGAATCCCCTTTGGTTAAGAGCTATGTGGGAGGGGATTTTAAGGGAGCTTAAACTTCACTAGTGGATAAATATCAAACATAATATTCATGTAAAAATATAACACACAACAGGGATTTTGTGTTAATTTTTAAAGCACTTTGTTTTTACCAAAAGATATCCAGGGTTATACAATTTTAATTTAATATTGAAATTTAATTTCTAAATCTTCAAAAACTGAGGTCAAAATATCTCGCTGTGGATATAAATGTCAAACAATAATTAATGGATCTGAATATCACATTAACAATAATTAATTTCATCTATAATTTCATTTATAATTAATCTATAATTTCAAATCTATAATTTCATCTATAATTATAACAAATTTCAACAGTGCTTAAAAAATATTTTCCGAAAATTGTTAATTGAAGAGGAAGGCAATGGTGATTAATTAATTGAAGAGGGGAAAGGTTGATAAATTACTGTGCCCAGTTTTAGTAGCTTAGGATAAAATAGGACAATTTCTATTAAAAAAATAATGAAGGAGAGACGTTTAAAAAATAATTAAGTATTAATGAATGAGTGGTTGATTGTAATAACTTTGGTAAGAAAGGAGAACCAGAAAGTCTTCTACAGATTGCTCAAAGAAGTGAGGAAGGGTCGGCCTACGTGCCTGAAAGAAATCAGAGATGGGATGAGATACATAATCTATCGTGAAGAGCATATACTAGAAAGATGGAGGGAATACTTCAAAGACCTACCGGAAGGAAGAGACGTTGAGTCGAGTGTGACTCAGAAAGATGGAGAAGAGGTCTGGATTGAGGACGACTTCATCAGCCATTCGAAAAGTAAAACTAAGAAAAACAGCAGGACTGGATGAAATTACTCAAGAAATGATGAAATACATGAGTAATAAAGGCCAAGAGATGTTCCTCCATCTTTTGAACCTAGTCTGGAAGGGGAAACGGATCCCCAGGAACTGGGAATTAGCAATGACCGTGCCCGTTCACAAGAAGGGACACAATCAGGAGTTCAGTAACTATCGGGGAATATCTCCTCTAAGTGTGCCTGTCTACTCTAGAAAACAAGAGTGAGAAGGATAGTCGATTGCCAGCTGGGAGAGGGACAATACAGCTTCAGGAATCAGAGAAGCACCCAACATCTCATTTTTACAACGAGACAAATTACAGAAAAGACTGTCGAATAAGATAAGGAGCTCTCCATCTGCTTCGTGGACCTACCGAAGGCTTTTGACAGAGTAAGGAAAGAAGATATAGAACGGGCACGGTCTGAAAGGGATATAGACCGTGGAACAACCTAGGCTGTAATGAGTCTCTATAAAAAGACGAAGAAAATGGTAAGAACCGGAAACCACAGCCGACAAGAATTTGAGACAACATTGGGTATCCGCCAAGGCTGAAGCCTAAGCCTGTTACTCTTCATTATGGTTTTGGACTTGACACTAAAGAGTAAAAAGCCAATGATGAGAAAATTCCAGCTGGGACACAGAAAGTTTCACCCCGTCAAATTTTCCTTGTTGGTCTTTGCTGACAACATCGTTTTACCAGCCTCCAATGACCGAGACCTCCAACATAACCTAAATGTACTACAAGAGGAATTGTGGACAATAAACATAAAAATTAACCAGAGGAAGACTATTTGCATGGGATTAGGAAAGAAACCCCGAAGAATATGAGAGTACTAGGGGTTGGAGGACAGAGATTAGAACAAGCTGAGAGTTTTAAATATCTAGGTGCTCATTTCAAAGAAATTGGATACATTGACGAAGAAGTGGAGCCAAGAATTGGAGCAGCGGAGAAAAAGTTTAGTATGGTCCGACGGGAGTTCCTGGGAAGAAGAGAGGTGACAAGACAGATCAAAATGACCGTCTACAAATCGACCTTCCTTCCTATCCTTTCTTACTCTTCGGAATCGTGGACCTTAACCTCAAAACAAAGAAGTCAAATGCAATCTATGGAAATGAGAGACCTGTGAAGTAGAAAGGGAAACTCGGAGAGACAAGTTCCGGACCTTAACAATACGGGCTAATCTCGATATTAAAACCGCGGAGACTATCCTGGAGGAACTCTACTTAAGGTGGTTCGAACATTTACTTGGGATGGAGCCAGATAGAATCGCCAGAATACAAGCACAGAAGGAAGCCCTGGCATATCCTGGGAAGAGATGCTTTCAGGAGGAGAGGCAGGGACTGGAAACGAAGAAGAGAACTGGTTCAGGAAAGAGATACTTTGTCCAGGCTCTATAAGAAGGATCCTCACACTGCACAGCGGCGGAAGAGGAAAAGAATAGGATGATGGTGATAATCGTAAGAAATAATAATAATAAAAATATAAATTAAGTTCAAGTAAATATTAAATAACATTTATATACAAAAGATGTATATAAAAAAACATATATATAAGTGAAAAAGAAAACATCTACGTGAGAGAAAATAAAATTGTAAACTAAAAAAAAAGAAAATTCCTCCCCAAAAATTAAATAAAATAGGAAAGAAAAGGTATTTAAATATGTTAATAATAGTTTAGAAACTATTGGCAGTCAAAACGAATGACGCTTATTGACTTTACGTTCCATTACTTACTCGTGAAAAAACTGGAATTCAACAATCCATATCAAAAGTGGTGAAGGTAAACAAACTGAAAAAGTTATAATTCAGTTTTTGGTTTTCAGATTAGTCTATTGAATTATTCATCAGAATTTCAAACAGGACAATAAATCTGAGTCCTACCGAAACACACAATGTGTCTGATGTTATCGTCCTGTCCCCATTCCTCACGAGAATAAACGGAAGGAATCGTGAATTCATGGGCTTTGTATCACATATTATTATGACTAAATAATAATTTATTATAGCAAGAAACGCAAAAAAAAATATGGAACAATCGGCCACAGGTCCTCAACCAACCTCTGCAGGACTGCAATCCCCTAAAGAGCTATTTCATTTCATCAAAACACAATATAAGCATCATACATATATGTTACTTATATATATATTATTCCAATGCTAGGAGTGTCTTCAATGGTTTCTCCATACACCCTTCCACGAGAATCCCTTAGGGGAGGTTTTCAAAAGAAGATTGAAAATACCATATGTGCCAAACGGCATTTGTATATTTTCTGAAATAAATATTTTCATTTTTATATTAATATTATTTTTCTTCAATATAATGAAAAACAACTATATATAAAGAGAAAGATAATTACATAGGCATAGACTATACAATAGAAATTCTGAAATCGATTGATATACAGCAAGTGTTGAATTTAATATTGTGTCGATTCATTACTACTAAGAAATCGGATATAATTTATAACTACGGAAAGAATAGAACCTCTTAAGTTAATTTTAAAATTATTTTATTTAACATTCAATTCACTGTTTAAAATAATAATGCAATTTATAGTTTGTTAGTCTGTATAACTTAATTTATATAATAAAATAAGTATTCCTATTATTGACAGTGCTTTGTCCTCTCGGTTTCTCTCGTTTCTTTATTGTTCATAGCAAAACATTATTTTTATTTTTATTGGATATTTTGGAGAAAATAATTGATAATTTTGTTGCAAAGAAAATTACTCATTTAATAATAAGTGTTGATTCATGTATTTTTTTCATATTTGTTTATTGTATTAATGTTTATCTTAATTAGAAGTGAGCGGATATATTATCAACGCAATAAAAGGGATGTGTAAGGGTTCCAAAGCCAGAGTAAAACTCATGAATAGTCTATCAAAAGCATTTGAACAAAACAAAGGACTTAAACAGGGTTGCTCCTTATCCCCTACACAATTTATATTTTGAAAGTGCAATGTGTTAGTGGAAAAGGAAATGACAGAAGATGGGAATCATGGTGGGAAATGCCTTAATAATCTTCAGTTTGCTGATGACCAAGTGGTAATAGCCAAAGATGAGGAGGATGCTTCCGATATGATAAGAAAACTGTCAGAAGCATACAAATTGGGAGGCCTAGAAATCAGCGAACAAAAAACAGAATATTTTGTTTTGAATATAGATTATGCTTCCCTCACACTAGAAAATTAGAGTCTTATCCAAAGTGAAAATTTTAAACATCTTGATAGATGGCTGGCTCTCCACGAGAACCTGGCTGCGATCTTGAGAGAAAAGATCACTAAAGGAAGAAAAACAATAAGAACTTTAAATTCTATATTATCGAGTAAGGAAGTTCATTTGTCTACAAAGAAAAGACTTTACCACTCCTTTGTCAAAAGTGTGGCATTATATGGATCAGAAACATGGGCCATCACTACCAACTTAGAAAAGAAACTCCTAGGGATGGAGATGGGCTTCTGGAGACATAGTAGTAGCATATCGACACTCCAGCGCATCCCTAACCACGTGATCAGAGACAAAGTACAGGAACCCCACAATATCTTGTACACTATTGAAACCAAAAATTTGAGCTGGAACGGCCATGTAATTAGAATATCAGAAAATCGATGGCCCAAGAGAATAATAAATTATGTTCCTAAGGAGAGGAGGAAGAGAGAACGTCCAAGAAAATTGAGAACGGCAAAGAAAGAGAAAGAGAACGGCAAAGAAATTGTACGACGGATTGCAGGAAGGAATGGGAGCCAGAGGGCTTACAGAGAAGGACTGCCAGGACCGAAAAAGTGGAAAAAATCATTGTCAGCTTACGACATATGACAATTGTTTTGTAACAAAGTCGTATTATATATATATATATACATATATATATATATATATATATATATATATATATATATATATATATTTATCTTAGATGAGCTAGAGTCTCTGGCAGAACCAGAAAGAAAATTAAAAAAATATAATTAAGATTAAATTATAAATGAAATCAAATGCACGTTCTTCAACAATTCATTTGAAATTTAATTTATTTATTGAATTAAAATAATTAATTAATTATAAATTAATACGTTTATCACACGGAATGATTTTAAAAAAAGTAAATTATGTCATAAATAAAAATAATTGGAAAAAAAAAACGAAGTGGCTTAGCATCAAATGGTGGCGGTTGGATAAAAGCATCCCATTCAAAACATTTTTAAAATCGTATTGTGATGTAAACTAATTAATTGAAATTTAAAAAAATGAAAACAAATAAACTATACGTAGACCTGTATCAGCATGGTAAGTAAAGAAATGTTAATTTTTGGAAATATAGCAATCCAGAAAAATATGTTAATACAAATAATATAAATAATTTACTAAACTACTTGAAATAATAATTTTAGAACAAATAGAAAAGTAATTAATAGTAATAAGATTAAAAAAAAGAAAACCTGTAACACTATAAATCACAGGTTAAGTAGTATGGTAGATACTGTACTGCTTCTAGGTCAACGGTTGTGCATGGAGGTAATTCGTCCAAAATAGCACTCTACCTGTTCCCCCAATTTCAGGTGTCCGCTTACAGGACGGGTAAGCCCTAGAAGGGTCCGGAGATCCCAAAGGGTCCATCCGTGGCTATTAATAGATTAAATAATTTTTCAGCCACAGCCGGATTTGAAACCGGAAACTTCAGCATAGCAACTCAGCACTCTACACACTGAGTAACGCCGCTCGAATAGTAAAAATACAATTGTTGTTACTGTGGGTAGCTGTTGAAGTTAACCTGTCTTGAAACACAGATGCAAGGAACATACACTGTTGAAGAAGTATTGCCGTGGAAGGCACTCGACTACAGCATCAAATTTCAATGTTCACAGACATCAACTTCTAGCATCCTACCAATGTGTTAAAGAGGATATGTGAGTGCATTTCAATAATATTTTAAGTTAAAAATATTTCACTAACTCATAAAAAAACACATATATTATCACATTTAAATCAATATCCATTTCAATAACAAATAAAGTAAAGAACAATAAAGTTCCTTAAATTGTTCGCTTACATTTTTTTTTAATCTTCTATGTATCTCTACGATGCAGTTAAAGTTTCAATTAGATGAAAAAAGTTTGTTTTTAACGTTTGTTTAAGTTTCATTTTTCAATTAAATATAAAATAATCTAATCCACCAATGGCAGATAAACTATTAAATCTGTTTACAGTCACGAATTGACCCTGTCGGATCTACATACCCACCTGCATATCGCCTAGCCTATAAATTATTACCCTACATTGAGGGGGAACCAGGCGTTTTATAGTGATCTCTCTGCCCTAGAAATAGTACAGTAACCACCATGTACGCAACCTAAGACCCTCTATGAGTTGCAGGATTTTTTTGTCATTCATTTTTTATAATCCGTTTAATTACATATACTCACTAAAATAATTCATTTTTCGTTGCTAATTAATATTCCCATTCAAGTAACATACTGTCAAATTGTAGGTACCCAACTTGTTTTGTTTCATTGTCATATTTTAGCCAGATATATATATATATATATATATATATATATATATATATATATATATATATATATATATATATATCAACACTGACTACAACACCCAGTACGGGTTTTGGCCGCACCAAGGCGTCGCCTCGACTCATCTCTATCCTGTGCCAAGGTCCTCCAAGCTCTGGATCCAACAATGCTACCTGCATCCTTCTCGACCTCGTGTACATTATATTATTTTTATTATTCTCAGTTCCTATTTTTCTCTATTTTTATTTATCCGGTATGTATAGTATATAACTACATAATAATTAGGAAGAGCTAAAAATAATGGCCTTTAGTTAGTATGTTGATGAAATACGGCCCTTTACGGTATCCCACAAGAGGAGCGTGTAAGAGACGCGACCACACAGGCTACACTACTAATTTGCCAGAAGAGGAGATGCCTTGATCATCTTCTCAACAACCAAGTTAGCTTCACTTTCTCGCTCTTGATTAATATTTTACTTTATATAGCTTTAAAACAAATAATCTAATAATTATAAATCATAATTATAATTATAATATTATATTATAAATTATCTTAGTACTACAAGATTGTATATTACAAAATTGAAAAATCTGAGGTATTGATATCAAATAGTTCTGTATGTTGAAAACTATACATAGATCTTCAAAACGTCCAGAAATCGCGACAGAGTAGCATCCAAAGACAAAAAATACTAAAAATAAGGTGTATGTCGTGAAGATTTTAAATAGGTGTCACATAGTTCTATGTTTCACATAGAACCTTGTTATTCTCAAAGTTGTACGACTTCGGAAGCACATGGGCTTATGTTATTCCATGCCCCTATGTGATTAGTTAAATCTCAATGTTTATCCTCAGTATAATCGAAATAAGTAATCCACTACGAAGATGGAAAAGGATAACAAAGAGAAATAAAAAAAAAAGTTTTAATGTTTTATTCTTTTGATTAATAATCGAGTGCAGGTATGCGAATTATTCTACACTGGATCATTAGAAATACGCCTAAAGCCTATGTATACCGTTCAAAATCATGAAACAGAAACGAATACTTTTCGAAATAGTACGCAAGGAAACATGAAAAAAGTATTACAGATAAGGCAGCAAGTCTGGTACGAAAGCATATCAATTTGATTCCCAGTCATTAGTTAATTGGAGGTGATTTATCCATTCATAAGTGTATAAAATATATCTTATCTTCTTGGAACAGGTTTGTCGGAAAATATTTTGCAATGAGTATAACTTTTCTTACAATAAACCGTCGAAAGACCTAAGTGATCTGTTTGCGGAAGCAGATCTTGAAAAAAAAACTATTAGCGAAGAAAAGAAGAGTACATTAGAGCAGCATCTAATTGATAAGAGATGCACTGACGAGCTGGTAATGGCATTGATACATACAACATACAAAATTTTAAACATGGTAATAATAGTTATTCATTTGACAAGTGAGGAAAGTGCCTCTTTTACACCCGAGTGAATTTTGCAACGAGGGTGTTATAAGCACTTTTCTCACGTGTTAAATATTACCTTTTCCATACAACCAATTAAAAATTAAGAAATTAAAGGTGAAACTTTAGTTATAATGCAATTGGGAAAACCACAATGCAAAACCTTATGTTTCAAAAATACACCCACTTACCAGTCGACGTTTCGCCCATTCAGGCACTATCAAGACACAAAACTTCTTCTTTTGTGTCTTGATAGTGCCTGAATGGGCGAAACGTCGACTGGTAAGTGGGTGTATTTTTGAAACATAAGGCTTTGCATTGTGGTTTTTCCAATTGCATTATAATAAATAATAGTGTTTCTTTTTGAGTTTTTGGCTCTATTTTGGTGAAACTTTAGATTTGTTAAAACTGCAATAGCGCTATCTCTTATAATTTTCTATCACTAACCAAGTAAATTATAACTCTAGGATGGTTTACTCATTGAAACATTTATTTCTATAAAATCGCTTCAAAATAAATTAAATCTATGTTGAATTAAATATATAATAGTTCTAAAATTATTTATTTTAACATTTTAGGAATATACAATGAATAATAATATAATACTACCATTTAACATTTAAAATAACAGAGTGTTGATTGTCAAATTCGATCTAGGTGGCTGTTACATTTCCTCACTAGTGGGGGAAAGTGGGGCTTAGCACACCAGTTTTAGTTGAGTAATGGATAGCATTACTCAATGTTTGCAGGAAAAAGATTTTTCCTTAATAAAATATTTGATATTATGGAGTGATAGCTGTGTTCCACAAGACTGCTGTTAGTTTGATGAGCTCTTCTATTGCTCGTATTCTACAAATAAGTCTAAATTTAAATACAAACACAACGAAAATTTCCGTACTCGGGCATTCATGCATTCAGGAGGAACAATTGAACGGAGCTTGACATAAGTATTGTTGAAAGTGAATACGAAAAAGTATTACTGAATACTTTAAATGAGAGACCAAGTTTTTCTAGATTTCAACTAGTACTTTTCCAAAATGCAATATATTGTAGTTCCCCTTTCAAAAATCGTATCCCTCGAATTCAGAAAAACATTTTTGCGAAGTAAAGTACCGAACGCCCTCTGAGTCTGAGGCAACGAAATCTGAGAATAATAACACAGAAAGTGAAGCAATACCTCTGATTAATAAAATTGATGATATAATAACTAACCTTCACCAGAATAACAATCATACTCTGAACTCCATATATAAGTGCCAGGATTTGATCGACAATTTTATGAAATTATTTTCGCCAAAATATGTAAAGATTAGAGGATAAAGTAAACTTAACCATACTCATATAATGGTTCTCTGTTACATTTTCATAATTATTGCTCTACTTATGGAATAACAAAGTCCTATGTTATTTTATTTCTTCAATAAACGTTATCATTCTTTTCGTTTTTATGGTTTTCCTTTTCTGCTCTTCAATGTCACCCGACTGCATTGAAATAAAACTACAATATTCCATCTCCTTTAGAATCCGATGGTCAAAATCTTTCACATTGTTTTTCTCATTTTCATACATTTGTGTCATCGAACTTTGTAATACTAAGGTAGCGAAATATTTATCAAATAAATGCATTAGGTACACGTTACCTCAAGTGTTATCATTTACTGCACTACCTGACCAATTCCATCCATTTTTAGAATTATCTAGTCAACTATTTTCCACTCAAAAATCAATTTTATTATTTTAGAAAAAACTTGAAATATTTTTCCACTTCAGCGACCATGAATTTATGCTGTAGTCTGAAATATTTTCAGTAATTAATTTTTCCCCTGCATTGACCGATTCGGATCCCGTTACAACTTTATTTTCCTTCTACTGAAGTTTTCTTAGTGTGATATTCCTTCATGCGTTCACTGGCACGTTTCATTTGATCCTCTGCCCCGCTTCGCCAACATTCTTTCGTATTACTTAGTCTTTAACCCTGACAGTAACACCCTTAATTTTAACCGCTAAGGGACATGCTAGGCTTTTCAAGCCCATTGAGATTAAGATTCTAAAAATAATTTACTTTCTACACTTGACACGCTTTTCACATTGATCAAGATTATTATTAGCTTGTTATTACTAGTATTATTGCTACTAGACAAGGAAAATAAACAGAATCATTTTAGAAATTAACATTTTATTTGATAAAAAATTTCAATCTTTTGATATTTAAAAATTAGTCATAAAAATAAAATTTATTTACATTTATTTTAATTTTATGTACAATTAGGATACATTTTTTTGTGATACTCTCCACAAATAGGTTCCGAAGTTTTTTTTTTCTTCGGCATATACGAAACTGCAGTTAGATTATTTCTAAAAATAAACAACGAGCCCCCAACTTGACGATTTTGGTATTTCATATCAGTAAATTTAATTGATAGCTGAGGCTTGTTTTTTTTGTTTTTTGTATCGTTCCAATTTACGTGAGATTGTACTCTTCTAAAAGTTCTTCGGCGAGAGGAATGCTTGTGAACCAGTTGTCTCCAGTCAAGTTTCGATGACTCCCTTTAACTGGTTCTATTATTTTTTTGGTGAAATAAGCAGCTGCAGGAGAATTTGTTGGAGTTGACCCCAATTTGAGAACAAACATTATTTTATGAAATGGACAATCATTAGGCTTAAAAACAAAAAAAATATATTAAAATGATTTGGTTATAATAAAAAAAAATATATTGTAGATTTTTCAGACCTAGCATACTGTTAAGTAACATTATAGGCCTGTCAGGCTTATACAAAATTTACGTAGCAGGTACATCATAGGTCTCTGAAGCCTGGTACTTCACAAAAAAAGAGGGGAAACTCAGCTTTCAATGACGAGTTTTGCGTTGATGAAGGGCTAGAACACTAATAGCATATCTCCTCGAGGAATAGGTGGTGGAAGCCGGCTCCGGAACTCAAAGGGGCGGTCTGGAGGGGGATATACTTTTGTAAACAGGCCTCTCGGTTCTATCATGTTACTGTGAGGGTTAAGCCTTTCAGATTTTTGACTCTGTTTCCAAATTCTTCCAGCATGTGAGACTCTGTAATGTTTAACATTTATAAATTCTTCTTTAATTTTTCCATTTTGTCTCGATCTCATTCTTCCAAAAATAGTGAAATATTAGCTTCGCTTTGCTTGTTCATTCGATAGATAGATCCGAGGAATGAGTATTAGCGTTTATTAATGGATTTTAATTATCCGAGTTATAATTTTATAGATTGCTTGCAGAGTTTTTAATATAACTTCATTTACAAGTATATGCTACTTTAAAATAATAACCATTCAAGCGGTAATTAAAAAAAAAAAGGATGAACTATGAAAGGGTTTGATAATTAGCTCAAGGAAAGAAGTAACTTAAGAAGTAAAGTCGTTGAGGTTAATGATAGACAAATGTTTCAAAAATCAGTAGAAATTTTTGTTTTATCAAGTTGACTAATTCTACTATTATATGAATCAATGGAATTTTCTCGGAAACTAAATGGAAATTTTTAAAATTTATGATATATTTGACAAACCAAAAATAAACAGTGCCCTGAAGAGGTATTTTGTTTCATATACTATTTTGTTGCACTTTTGTATGAGAAACAGTATAGAAGTGAATGCCTTTGAAAATATTTGATGTGTGTTCATTAGCATTCTTTAAAATGAATATAATTTTTATAGGTGAAAATAAAGTTTGATAGTTTGATAATTGAAATCTCACTGCATCAAATTATTTTCTGTCTCAGTGTTTTTAATGTAAATTAAACAACAATTAATAATTGAAATAAATCTAAATTGAAATCTTTGAAAGTGATTGATTTCGATATTCAACACCAATGAATATTAGTATGAATATGTATTACATTGAAAAGGTTTTCCCGTGTTTATTTCACACTAATTCAACAAATCCATTGCACATTTCCTAGTTTTATGAGTGAATGTGAATGTGTGTTTTCTTCATTGATACATCTAATATGTTGGAGGTAAGAAACAGCGATAGCTACAAAGCCCTATTGATACTAAGTACGAAGTTAGCATCGATAGGTTTCGGAGTAAGTTGGTACACCTGAGACTTCTGAAGTTAATGTAACTTGTATGGCACAATGAACATGACATTTTCCTCCACTCTGTTATTACGTGGTCAATTCTATGTGCTGATGAGTGGCGTCAGGTAGTGATTTACGATTTTCTTCTCATGTTAGATACGCCACAAGTGTAAAAAATCAACGAAAAGTAAACGAATGAACTTGAAGCTTCACCCATTATCACTAGGTGGTTGAAAGTACATACTAAACTACGGAAGTTATAGCTACAGAAAAATACCTTTTTATTACTTAAGAATTAAAATGAGAAAAAAATCTTTGTATTACTTAAGAATTAAAATGAGAAAAAAACCTAATGTACCCAATACCACAGAGCAATCATAACGTAATCATGAAGATGTAGGTTGTTATTTTTATACCCTCAAACATTTTCTTTTCAGATACGAGATAATGTAGAACACATTAATTATACCAGCATATTTGTGAAGTAAAAAAAGCATGCAAATAAGAATGGCACAAAAAGCGATCCCAATCATAGATGCTATGCCATCTATCTTTTCAAGGTTAAATTTAACGTTATTATTTCAAATTTATTTTAATGGCAGTCAGGATTTCATTACCAGTGACTGTCAATATTTTTTCCATAACGATTTTGTTCATGGTGGCTAACTATTAATATTTTAAATTCAGTGTAAGAAAAAATAATAGCACTTCCAAACATTTTATACTCAGAAGTCCAACAGCTCCTTCACTCCACCATAAAAACAAAAAAATATAAATAGCTATTTATTTTATTTATTTATTTCTGTTTTTTACAATTGTAAAATATTGAGTGAGTTCGGTTAGAAGTTTGACAAAAATCATAGTACATACAAAAAACATAATAGTAAACATGCAGAAAAAGAAAGTAGGCAATTATAATACTAAATATTTTAATGAAGGTAAAATCAAAAATATGGCCATGAGTCAACTCTACATCAAAATATGGAAGATTCTTGAGTTAAAACTTATATAATTCAAATGTATTATTTTGTTTTGTGGGTAAACAAACATATTTGTATCAATGAGTAAAAGCTATTCTAATACTTTGAGATTTTTATAAGAAGTTACAGGGATTAATTACATCATTGTTGTGCTTGGGGTTAAGTACTGTATAAATATGTGCTAGTATGAACTAATATATTTATTTCTGAGTTCTGTGTAAAATGGACAGTCGAAAAGGATGTGGTTTAGATCAGCACGTCATAGTAATAGGTATGCGTTATTATTTAATAAACCCATTTAACAAGGCCCTGTTAAATGGGTCGGTCAACAATAATAAAAATTGTCAACATCTATTCTATTATGTTTACATTTATCAATGTCATAATTCAAAAAAACTGATTTTTCACTAGAGTTATTTGAAAGTTCCATGAGATTAAAAAAATCAAAATTAGGTTATTAGTAAATTTTTGGTATTTTATTAGCCTTTAGAAAATGTTTAAAAATTTGAAACTTTTTTATTTTAACTGAAGCCATTATTCCAATAAAACTTCAACTTACTCGTCCTACTGAAAATATGGCTTTATTAAAACAAAATTAAAACTTTCTCCTTTAAAAATAGAATTGTTGCTAAGGATTACATGATTTATTTTTAGCACATTAAGATCATGTAGAGATCCAGGTAGATGTGGTTCAGCACTGTGGAACCCCATGTCCTGTGGTCCGGGAGAGATGGGGGAGTTGAGAGGTTCGTGAAGTTCGGGAAAGTTGGAACAGAGCACAACTCTACCACCCGCGGAAGTACTACCGGGGTCGTCAAGAACTACAAGGCGGAGGCGAATGACAAAGAGCGGAAACATTAGGCAGGGGATTGGTGACTGGAAGAGAAAGAGGATCAATAGAACCATTTGTTGTTTGGAAATGTTTGTGTTCAGAGCAACACAGAACAAATGAGGTTCAGTAATTTTAACTCGAAGAAGCAGTTAACAAAAATGGGGCAGTTAACAATATAGAAAAAAAACCCTGTACCATTACAACCCTTCAAGGGCTGGGGTTCACATGGTAGATACTGTACTGTTTTTGAACAACGGTTGCGCAGGAAGATAATTTTTCCTAGCTCGCGCTCAACCGAGAAACCCCTTTGTTTTGGGTAACCACTTTATAATAGAGACTGGGTGAGCCCCTTAGTGTCCTAGATCCCACACGATTCATCTCCGGCCGCTAGCAGATTAAATAAAATTCTATAAGCTAGCGGGATTCGAATCCAGAAACTTCGGCATGAAAACTCAGCGCTTTACCACTGTGGTTCTCTGCTCAAAAGGGGTTAGTAAGAACTAGAATTTGTTGGTTAGATAAAACAATAAGTAATTACAGTATCCAGCAAAGTTCTCCGTATTAATAATATAGCAACTATTAAAGAGTAAAGCTAGGAATTCCTCGAAAATAGTTTGATTAAATGTACTCCAGCCGCCTGATTAATAGCAATGCATTAGTTATGAGATAAGGCCCGATTAGTCGGAAATTATCTTATAACACATTTGTCAAGGAATCATTTACCGTGATTCTCGAACTACAGGCAAATTTCAGTTGATAACAAATTAGTTACAAATTATCATAATTAATTCTTATATCGATAGCATAAGAACAATATAGCATTTCTATCCGTTCAGGAATATTTTTATCACAAGAAAAATATTTAGTGATAGCGGTAAGGAAATATTAATATAACAACAAGAATTTATCTCAATTTCCTCGAAACAGGAATATTTATAACAATAATAATTTATAACTAAGCATAGAAATCTTGATTTTATAATAATAGTGCCGCAGACTGAATATTTTAACAGCTACATCTTAATAATACTGTTATAGAAGTGTCTATAATATCAAAATATATAAATATTATAAAAATACATTAATAATATCTGAAAAAAAACGTAACGTAAAAATTGGCAAACAAATGTCAATACTCGAGAAATAAATAATTGAATTTATATGAGAAGTATTATTAATAAAGAACCATATCATAATTATAACGGTACTGAAATATCTATATTATAAGGAAAATATTTTATATCATTATATTTGTAAAGTTGTACAAATATCGATTTTATAAAAAGGTAATCTATTCTTCCATTTTAACCGGTAAATATGGTGTAACCATAGAAAGTTGTGTACAAAGACTTTATTATTATTTTAGGGTTACAAAGTCGAATGTCGAAAATAGGTGCTGATGCCTTAAACCAAAAAGACCTTCATAATGGTATTCTCCAAGAAATTGAAGGATTATCGCGGCTAGTAGTCGTCTTTTTATTATCCACAAATATGCGAGCTCATTTCGCAAACGTCCAGCATAAAGATAAACGTCATGAAACCCTCATTCGTTCGGTAATCGTGTACGGCTTGAGTCCTCTCGAAAAGGGACGAAAAAGACTTCATTTGAAAATATTTGATAGAAAAGTGCTTAGAAAGATCTTCGGACGTAGAGAAAATGGAGAAATTGAGAGCAAAGAGAGCAGTCATGTTGCAAGAATGGTAGAAGATGAATTCAGAGGAAAATACTGGATTTAAGGAAAACTCATAGTTTTCAGAGGTTTCAGGTGAGATCGATATATGGAGTCAACAATGATACCAGATCGTTCCTGGGCAACAAGAACTGGTTAAAGGCAACGCAAAGAACAAAAAATAGGCATCCTGTGTTAGAGGAGTCCAGGACCCACAGAAGGGTTGTAGCTTAATGTCAGATAGATTGAGTTTTAGTCATTATTTGAAATATAAATGAATTATCTTACTTAAAAAACAAACGTTTTAAAATAAACATCTGTAATTAATAATAGTAAAACAGCAATTGCTACAACAATAATATTTAAATTAGCATGTACAAGGTATCAAGTATAATATCCTCCCAAAAGGAAAATGAGTAATAAACTCCTGATGTTCGAATTTGGTCCGGTGTTGTTGCATGTCCATACCACGATCTAATTGCAGCCGTTCAGATCAGGGAGTGAGGGTTGACTGCTGTAGATTGGTAATATATTTAGTCTTTATCATTAATTTTAAAATTGCAGGTATAATATGTTTATTGGTATACATTTAAATTCAGGAATATAAGTGTATGTAGAATACGTAGAGAGCCATGTGACGCTTTTTTAATGATAAAACTGATTTAGATGAAGCGTGGTTGCCATATTTTTATTTTAATTGGCCTGCAAGTCTAATACAAGAATAGACCTTAACAACCAAGCATACTTAAGTTCCCTTGTAGTGTCGTGAGGGATGAGGCGGAGAGAGAATGGCCAAGCACCACTTCTACTAATAATCAGCTGAGGCGGTTGTAATGAAACTTGCAACTCCTGCCCTCAAAATATTCAAGTTATGTGAGGTCAGAGATTGTGTAAGAGATTAAGTTATATTCCGACGTGCTTAAGCAAATCCGGCGCAACGATAAATAAAATTCTACTTGCTTGACAGAAAATAAACGGAACGTTAAATAAATATGAAATAAACGTTTTCTTGGCATAAAAAGTTGATGACTAGAAATAAATAAATGAAATATCTACAAAAAGTGAATGAGTGTATAAGTCGAATCCTAATAATAATCAAATAATTAATGGAGAATATTCTACAAATACCGTTTGGCATACATTGCATCTGGAATCTAAACAAAACTTCCCCTTAGAGAGACTTTGAAACTAAGACTGAGGAACACCCATTGAAGGCACTCCCAGCTTTCTTGATGGAGGTTCAAAACCCCATTCATGGGTTGTAGTGGTACAGATTTATTATTGCTTTTTCTTACATCAGAGAAATTTTTTCACCATATAGGGAAAAGAAGAAAGAACGTAGGAATTGCCTCTACCAGATACTTAACCCAAGACCATTCATAGTTTGTAGTGGCACGGTTATTGTTTTGTGTGACATTGTTGTGTTAATTATTATGGAAAAAACATTAACACCTTACTCGCTGTTTTGATTAAAAAAAATTACAGTTTTGCATTATTTTATAAAATAAATGTAATTCTCGCCTAAACATTCAAAATATATTTCAAACAAGTAAGGTGGCTAAGATTATTAAAAGATCCATTAGCAATGTACACATAAGTGTATACTGTATCAGTGTATAATACATAACAGTGTATCAACTACTATTATGTATAATTTAACAAAAATATATAATTAAAATAAATATTCTAAAATGAATTTATTAAAATATACGAACTTACTTATTAGTAAGTTTTATTAATTAATTAATAAACTGAGGAATGCTAGTGATTCCCTAATTGCGAATGGCATGAATTCCCCCTAAAACTAAGTAGACATTAATAATAAATAATTAATAATAATTCCTCCCCCCCCATAGCTAATTAAAGATAAAAGGGGGCTCTTCCTTTGAGCGATTAGAACAATATGCTGGCACCACGCATGATTATAAGGATGATAGCGGGTTCTCCATCAACCCTTGTTATAGTAACTTTTTTTAATTCTCCTCCCAGGCAAAGAAATAATCCTTCTCTAGTAGCCTCGGTATATTAAAGCTTGAAAATGCTATATTATAAAATGGAGCTTAAAACGTGTGTGCTCAATAAGAAGGGTTTACTATATTAATAACTCTACTCTCCGGCGAAGAACGTCCTTCAAAAAAATATACCATTAATAGCGATTAAATTATTAATTCTGGCTTTCAGAGGAGGAAATTGATTTATGTATTTATTTTTATTTTTTTTAGTTAAATTTTTCATTCAATTTTTTTATCAAACAGCGATTTAATGAAAGATAAATATTAATTAATTAGATCATTTCATTGAATAATCTGTACTATTACAACTAATGGGGGTCTTGGATTTGTACAGGTAGCGTTTGTGTTAGCAGAATTTGTATATCTAGGACATCGGTTGTGCAGTGAGATGATTTGTCTGAGAACACAATCAACCGCCAGGTTTTTCCCAATAAAGCTTTACCAATTTTTGAGATTGAATGAGCCCCGGGAGGGTTTCCAGATCCCAAAGGGTCCATCCTGGGATGTCAACAGATGTAGTAATTTATCTTACACAGCCGGATTTGAACACTTGACCTTAAGTATAGCAACTCAGCGCTCTACAGAGTGAACTAACCCGCTCCCATTCATAGAATAAATGTATTAAAATAATTTTTTAATCACCAATCGTATTCGAAAGCTAACAAATGTTAATGTGAAAAATGCAACGATGATATAAAAATTGCTTTTAGGGTTGAAACATTATTACTAGTTTTTCTTAATACTAACAGCAATAGATCGTAAAGTTTTATCCCCTTACGCTGTAAAACCTTTTTCTTTTTTATAACTACATGTAGAGATTTACTCGTGATATTCTCGTCTATCCCTACCAACTACATCACCTTTTCACCCTTATCTTTTATCTCGGAGCATGTTAGATAGATTATTGGCGGACGTTTGTATTCCGACCTGTCTGACCAGTAGGTACTTATTCATACCTTCAGAGATCTCCTTCTTCCCTTGCTTCCATAGTTTATTTTTGGTCCTTCTTGGAACATTTTACTTTCATTATTTAAGATTTACTCTTTATTTTATAAGTTTCATAGTATCGTCAATTATTTTAAATCCTCTTAGACTTGAGCCTACCATTTTCCTCTTTTTTTTTTTTTTTTTACTTTGGAGGGAAACAAAAATATGTTAGGCAATATATTTTCTTTCATAGCTTCAATTACAATGTAACACATATTTTTCTTATAGTATCCGAAAGTCTTTCTACGTTGGTGTCCATGTTGGTACACAGCCATAATAATGTTAATTTCGAAGAAAATTACCAGAAAGTGAAAACAGTAGAATCATTTAGGTGGAACATATGAATTATTTCGGATGAGGTTTTCCATCGAATTAATTCCATTCCATTTTGATAACGACTTACTATAAATCTTTAAATTTTTTAACAAGAATTTTTATTATCTCAATGAGAACCTCATTATTTATTAATATAATAGAAAACTCCCTAACAATAACGGATCCTTAATTCAGTACTAAATCATTTCGGTTTATCCTACCCCTACACAACCGTTTAAAAATAAAACCCCTGGTTAGTATAAAGTTCATTAGGCCAAATTGGCATGTAAGATGTTATAATATTGAACAGTCCACTAAAAATATGATTTCTTTTATTTTTAAATTATTCCACTTTAAAAATATCACTAATAACATGAAGGCCACTGTAAAAAGAAATTCATTTGACATCATCATGTATCAAATTGTATCAGTTTTTTTATTTACATAATGGAAAATAACTTCTGTAAAATAAGAAAATACTTTTGAGAAAATAAATAAGAGATAAACGAAATTTAGAAATAAGACTTAACTAAAAAAATTTCGTTCATTTGAATCGCGTTACAGTTTATGTAGAACCAAATTCTCTCAGATTATCTTTCTCTATTTTATTCAGAATTTCCTATCTTCGTCATCGTCGGAATGTTGGAGGTCTACTTCCATATCATTTCCACATATTTTGCTAGGTTTCTCTTTCCTCCTCAAACTTCCCGGATAATGCAGCATGGGGCGACATAGTCGTCCTTTCTCTTTATTTATTTTATTTATTCTCTTTATTAACTCAAAAATTGTATCCAATGTTGTAAAAGAACAAACAAGTATATTTTTTAATATGATCTGTATTAATACGTTAATTAATATAGTAATTAATTGTTATTAGATAGAAAGCACCCCACGATATCTCCACACATGTTTCTAAATATTACTAAATTACTACATTTTCATTAGTTTAATAATTAATGTTATCGCAAAATTGTTTTCTGGATAATGTAGCATAGACATTATAACTTAGACCAATGTTATTTTATTAAAAAGAAAAGAATAATCTTTTAAGAGAATAATTACTCTTTCTGGGAGTTCATTAGTTTAATAATTTTTTGGAAGGAGTCATTCTGAGGCTGCAGGCCAGTTATTTTTTCCAAGGCACTCTTAGCGGTTGGGCCCTGAGTCATGTATAATGGATGCAATTTAAAAGCCATTTCCAACTCGTAATAAGTATTCTTCATTTTCTTTTTTTTTTTTTATCTGGATTATTCTAATTTTCATTTCTTGTTTTATTCCTTGATTTTTGAAATAAATTGGAAATTTTAAAATATATCAGTAAAATAGATAATAAATCTTTGGAATTTCCATAATTTATTAACAGTGGGCTAATATGAAATATTAATAGTAATAAAGACAATATTCATAAATGGCCATTAATAAAAATATGAATTTCAATATTCTATTTTTTTTATTGATTTAAAATCATTTTATGCTACTGTGGCTAATCGGACAATACTACAGTCGGAGAATTAAATGTTGCCTATCGAGGTATAATTAGTATCCAGGGACCTTTAACGAGTACCTGGTAGCGCAAAGGAACCTACATATTACATCCTTTCCGAAGGACGGATAAATCAAGGATTTTTGTACGCTTTAAAAAATCCGAAGAAAATCCGGTTGCGAAAGTTGTTTCATGTTTATCACTACACCAAGTTGACCCCTATTACAGTATTTTTTTTTATAATCATTCTAAGACAAATTTTTCCAAAAAGGCCTTTTAATTATGAAAAATATGGATGCAGTTTTTTCAAGTATGAGAAATATGTATAAAAAATGTTGATACTTTAATTCATATGAAGATTTTAATTTATAAAATGAAAAGTCAATATGTTTTAAATAGTAATTTTAGATATTACCAACATAGCAAGCTTGAAAGTGTTGCTCTATTAGATTTATTGTAGATAGGAAGAGTTTTGTTTAGAATTTTGATGAGAACCAGATTTTCTGCGATCTCAAATGGCTATAATCGATACTTTGCAACTCGATTCAATCGATTTATTTTTCGTTATTTACTTTTAAACGTTGAGACGTATAACGCACAAGTAACGAAGCATTATCAATTTTTTTTTCAGTTCCGTCATGAAAAAAACATTGAAGTATTCTTCTCTGTTATTGTACAGAGCTCGTAAAGATGTGGAGATAATACATTCATGAACGATTAAATCGCCAATCAGCTACAATGACTTCTTTCTATAACTAAACATTTTATCAACCACACCAAGCCTGCAGATATTAAACTAAGAAAATAGTTTACAATGTTTAACAAACATTTTATATCTGTGTCACGTGCTAAAATTATACATATGTCAGTTTACTTAGTGAAAATCTATAATTGAAGGTTTTGATTTCGGATAAAAAAATACAAAAAAAAAACATACAATGCCAGGAGAAGATAGGAGGCTCAACCAACTGCAACGAGATATGTTCATCCTCATCTGTCACAGAAATAAACATCCAGTATCCATTTACAGAAAAATGAAGAAGATATTTGGATGCGAGTCTATTTCTTTAATGACTTGTTTTGACTGGTAAGTAGCAATCCACAATTTTATTATTCCATCATTCGAAAACACCTTCCAAAAAAACAGACAAAACAAATTAAATGATTAATCAGGTTAACCTAATGTTATTCTTATAATTACTCGGTTCTCCGCTCAAAGGATGGCTTCCTCAATGATTTCCACACTTTCGTGTCCCCGGAGTGTTTCTCCATCTTTGAATGCCAAGCCAGTTCAGATACTCTTCTACATTCACCACCTATCGCAGGTATTTTCCTCTAGATTAGAGATTAGATGCCTTCTATTAGGCCCCTTATGGGTATCCTACTGGAAGAATCTACCCAACCAACTGATCCGAGTCCGTGTGATGAATGCTATAAGTAATACATAACACTTCATACAAATCAAGGCATCTTAAACAAGGTTTTTTCCCCTCCATAATTTATCCATATTTTCTAAATTATTTCCTGTCTATAAATCCTAATTCAAAGGTGTATAGCCTACTGCTAAAACTTTAATTGTGTGATTTCCTTTTTCCAACACCCACTTTTAGATCTATCGGAGATCTTTGAAGGTAAGTATATCCAATTTGTACCAATATATTTCATTCAAAAGTGCTTTATGTACTCCGTGTCAGTACAATGAAAGAGTTTTTGAATATTCCACATATAAACTGTTTCAATATTTTCTGTTTTAATTTTTTTTTTCCCAAGAAGGCATAACCTATAGATAGGGTCTATAAGATAAAAAATTTAAGCGACGAATAGTTAGCTCCTATCCACGTCACAAGTTAATCTCACATTCGACTAGCATAAAAAAATAAATAAATACAATGATGATGGTTATTATTGTAAAGTAAAAATCAAAGAAGCCTATTAATAGTATTAAATAATAATAACAACAGAGAATAGACATAGGCAAAACTTCATTAACGTAAAAAATTAGACGTCCTTTCAACTTAAGGCAAGTAAGATTTCTCAATTGTCACACAATCACAATGACCTAACCAACTATACTAACACACTGTTTCAAAACATATGATCAGTCTGTGAAATCTTGATTTATCACCAATGAAAGATGGTTAATCAAAAGCATTAAACTACACCACTAAAGACGCTTCATGGAGCGAGCGAGAATGGAGTAGATTTTAAAATGTATTGTTCTTTCCTCGTGCCGCTCCAACGAGCATATTAGAAAAGACCTAATCCGAACAGGTTCGAGTCAGTTGTGAAAAAAATTATTTCCATTATCGATAAATAACATATCGCAAACTTCGGAAGTGTGTTCGTGTTGATTCTTGTCAACTCGCTTTTTAGTCACATTGGAAGTGTGACCATATCTTCAAGAGAATATTGGCTACTATCATAATAATGAGAAGAAATAATCTTTCTTATGCAACAGTTGGTTCAATTTAATATTGCGAAATGTGGTATCGTTTTAATCACGGGCACATTCAATGAAGAGAATCAGGAAGGCTTTCTAGAAGAACGGTTGTGCAGGAAGGTGATTTGTCCTAGATCACGCAAAAGCGCCTGGTTGTCCCATATTATGAGTACCCACTTTGTATAGGCTAAGTGAGCTCCAGGAGGGTTCTACAAGCGCTGTTGAAAGCATTTTTCAAAAAACACATCCTATAAATTTTCTAGAAAAAGTTATGAAAATGCTTGAAAAACAAGTTGTTTTAAAATTTCAAAGTACCACAAAATCTGAAAATATAATGAATATGATAATAACATTCTTTATTAACAATCTTTGACTCTGTCTAACCCTATATACTAACTCTACTTATTTTATTTTTTCCAGACAAACAGTTTATTTAAAAACTACCTTCACACACAATTGATAGTCATATTTCTTTTTAAATATTTTTTTTTCTCACTACTTGATTATTTTTAGGTATTATGAATGCAGAAAGAATAATCAAATTCTGAATGAAAAATAAATAACCAACCAACGATAGATAGTTTCCGTCGGAAAATGAAAGCATGACGTTGAATTTTATAAAACTGATGATGAAATATAGTATTGGGTAAAATGAAATGTGAGATGCTTTAATAAAAATTTAAAGAAACAAGTTGTTTCATATTAAATTAGATTGAAGAGAAAATTAATTTTAATATTTCAATATCTATGAAAGTACTACTATATCAAACAGGAAAATTGATGTTAGAGCAGACTGTTGTTAAAGTAGTTTTAACTCATGCTGAAAAATTTAAAAGAGATTTTTATTTCATATGAACAAAAATTTATTTCAGATTATATTTTAGTATAACAGTAGACGTGGAATTTACGAGAAAAAATAAGGTTAATCTGTGAATCTAGGATTTTAAGGAAACAACATTAAGCAAGTACGTCTAATACCAAAATCTAAATCTAAATATAATAGATAAGTGATAAATTTCGCATTAAAGGAATACTGATGAAGAGATCTACATGATAACACAATTAAACGAAAATATATACTTAGACTAGGATATCTACAAGAAGTAGCGCAAAACCCAAATGTAGCTAATACTACGAGTGAACCCAGTGGTTCCAGATCCCACAGGGAGAGGGATACCACATGCTACGCATCCCTAATGCTCTCAGGCTGATTAAAAAAAAAAACTAGCCCATCATGACTCTTTTTTGCTCGTCGGCCCGTTTTCAAAAACTATCCTCAAGCGCTATTTTTCTCTCATTTATGCTTCTTTGTTTCCTCCTTTTATTTAATTAGTATACAAAATTTTGTTGGGGCTCGTGAAATATTTGGCAACTCATTTAGAACACTTTTGAGCAAATAATTATGTGTTTTCTTACTTTATGAATCCTTAGAAATTTAAAAACAGAGGTTATAAAGAGACTAAAAGATAATTTGATGAAGAAATTGCTTGAAGTTACGGTCTTTGAAGGATTAACTCGCTAATAAAAAAATCTTATTCATGCGGAATTATTGACATTTGTCAAGACGCTGTAAGATTCAAAAGTGTAACAAATTAAAGAAAAAATAATCTGAGGGTTTTGACTCACATCTCTGTGTCCTGGAAAAATTCTAAGTCAGAAGTAATCAGTCAGTAAGTTCTTCATTTACCACACCCCAACCGAATTATTCAAAAACTATATCCACAAAAAAAGTAACCAAAATCATAAAATTTAATTTTTGAATACTTACTAGACTGATAACATTCAGTCTTCGGCCTTTATGATTTGATCGCAACATATTGCTGTTCTACCGTCACAAGAAGCAACGTAAGACCTTCCCATGATCAAACCTCCAGGTAGCTACTGATATTCTAGAAAACAACAACGCACTTAACGATGGGAGTATACTGGGTAGGGTCGTCACTCCTATTCTCGGTCCTTGTGAGTTGTCTCCAGTAGGCTAAAGGACCTCGCAAACATAAGGAGTGGGGGATGTTTGAGGACTCCCGAGGCCTGGGGGTTAAGAATTTAAGAAGACCTCTTGGTTTCTAAGTTGAGCCACCTTTGCAAGTGCGTCAACGATCGCCATGACCATCCCAGTGGTCTGTATGTGTATTTATCTAACTCATTGACTTTTTTTAGAATAATTTATTGATATTTACAACTGTAATTATATTACATCAAGTAAATCTGCTGTATAAACAAAGGACATTGAGTTGGAAGTTGAGAGACTAGCGGATTCAAGTGTGTATGAAGCTTTTCATGGAAGGATAGGTATCTAGTTTGGGCCAAATCAGCACCATACGGGATATTAAGATCAAGGATATTAAGTTTGTTTGTGACATAATAAGGAGCATTAAGGATTTTACGAGATGAATTGGATGGTTTAGTAGAGCCCCAAAGCTCAACTCCGTATGTCCAAATAGGTCTGATAACTGTCATGTAAATGAGTCTTTTGTAATCAATTGGTAGCTTTGAACGTTTGTCCAGTAAATGTTGAAGTAGGCGAAATCGTCGAGCAGTTTCTTGTCTTTTCAGTCTTGTATGAGGATTCTAAGTGAGACGTTTGTCCAGATGAAGTCCTAGGTAACGTATCTGTTCGACGGGGATCAGTGGAATGTTATCAAAGGATACAGTAGAGCAGGAATTCGTAGGTTTACGACGAAGAGTAGAGGTAATTTGGTGGGATTTGTTAGGATTTATTTTAATTCTCAAATTTTGACACCATTCTTGAAGGTTTGAGATATGGGATTGAAGAGATTGGAATGCAACAAATGGATCGTTATATTCAGAAGATTCTTTATACAGGAGTATTACCTCAACATTAAAACACTATAACCTTAGAAATCCCGGTAATGGTAATGGTACCTCCCAACTACACTTTAACAGCCCCGCCTCCAATTTCGCAAAAGTTCTTATTCTAAGTAGTCAGACGATAGTGAATTTGCATACAGTGCAAAATTTCATAGCAGAAAATGTTTGGTAAATGGGCTTTCAACCTCATTAAAACTCTACATGATGATGTAAATATAGAGTATTAAAAAAAAAACAGTACCATACAACCCATGAAGGGACAGGGGTTTCAGTACATGGTAGAGACTGTACTGTTTCTTTGACAACGGTTATGCAGGGAGGTGATTTGTTGTAGATTAGATTTTTTTTATCACATGGTTAATTTACCTATTTTAGTTAATTTAATATGATCTTCTAGTGATAATTTGTTTATTAAACAAAGAATTAGTTAATACAAATAAATTACGCTAGAACTATAAAATAACGGTATACAGCATCCGTTTGCAGACTTTGTTAAATAAGACTAATGGAAAAAGTTCTTGGGTTCTTTATTTGCAAAGTGATTAAACTACTTAATCCTCCTCCTTCAACGTCCGGTGAAATCAGATGTACTTTTCTTCCCTCCAACTGTAACAGCTGGAGCATGGGGCCTGTTTAGTTTCCTTCTTTTAACCGGCTATAGAAAAAAAAGCTGGTCGAGATGGTTACTGTAATGAGTTCCTTTTCAAACTAGAGTTGAAAGGCTTAGCACCGTGGACCCAAATCACTTTTAACTCGCAAAAAACAAAACCCTCCCGTTTCCAAATAAGATCCTTTAAGGGGATAAAACTATACATGTGTGTTTGCAGCCCAAAATAATCAGATTAAATTGGAATAGAAAAAAATAGGTAGAAATGGATGAAATATCAACAAAAAAAAATCTTTCGTTTCTAACAACTTGGGAGTTCGTGAAAAAAACAAAATACCTTGTAAATACCTCATTTGCAATTAACAATTAGTAAGGTTGATAAAAGATATCCAAATAAATCATAACTTAAGAAATAAACTGCTCTAGATATATTCTAGTATGGAATACTGCAAGGGGTCTGAATAATTCAATTTTGAATGTTATATTTTGAGTTTCCACTATTATTTTTTCCGAAATTCGAAATACTCAGAAAATTATCATATAAGTAGATGAATCGGTAGCTTAAAATTTATATTTGAAAATCAAGACAGCATGCAGCTAGTTTTCTCAAGTTTTAGTTTTTTTCCAGTATTGTTATTGGTAGAATTACTACAGAAGACCTTAATAATATTACCAAAATTCGAGCTGCAGTATGTGAGTGTAAAGCAATTGTAAATAATATTAAGCCGAGTTTTAATAATTCTCAATTACTTCATTAAAATCTACATAGTTATGGAATAGGGCTGATGAATTATTCCTAATTAAGAATTTTTTTTTCTCTCAGAAATTAGAAAATAATTCTGAATATATTTGTAAAATGGTTATTTTGTTACTTAACTTTGGTCTCAGAGCCTCAGGTTGTCGCTTCGAGTTAACAAGTTTTAACTTTTCATTTCTTTCCTTTTTGATATAATCGAAAATAGCAATATGTATATTTAGGTAATCATCAAGAAATAAACGTTTCAATTAACATTAATTTTTTGATAAAAATATTACCAAAATATAAACACATTTCCTAGACCTACACCATTGTTTGCATAATATAACTCACGATTATTTCTATTAATGAGAGCATTATAGAGGAAACGAATGAAAAGTTTTTTTTTTTGTGGTATAACTCGAAGCGACAACTTGCTTGCTATGAACTAATAGCATAAATTATATGAGTCTTGATTCAGTTAGATTTCCAAAACAAATGAGGTACCTAAATTAGATGACTAAGATTAATTAATGGTTAACTCTAACCAATCAATGAAACCAATTCCCTGTTGGATCCCATAGTGCTCACATGCAATTGGTTTCATTGATTGGTTAGAGTTAACCATTAATTAATCTTGGTCATCCAACTTAGGTACCTCATTCGTTTTGGAAATTGGCAACGGGAGCCTTCAGGACGAGCCCGATTCTTAGGTTATGCGCTGAATCCAATATGCCACCTCTCACCATCCGGAGACACCAACTAACAACGAACTATTTAACAGCCATAGCAACACACCCAACAAACCCAGCATTTAAATACAAATTTAGACCGAAATATCAACAAATTTACTGCAATAATCCAAGAAAGCCAGCCCCTCTAACAGTAAGATACAGAAGAACTGTAGAAGATATAGAAGAAAAAAATATACAAAGCCAAGATACCCTTACCCCACCATGAACATACGCAATTCCCTATATTAATATGGCACTACATAAATTCCGGAAGAAAACCACACCATCATATTTAATAAATAATGAATTGTTAGAAATACTAAACAAAAATAGAAATGCAACATTCATCTTTACGGATGGCTCCAAAATGAATGACAATATTGGGTTGGCTGTTGTCACACCTGAAGAAGCATACAAATACAAATTACCACCTCATTGCAGTATATTCACAGCAGAACTAGCTGCCATAACATATGCCCTCCACAATATAATGACAAAAGAGGGAGACAAGTACATAGTTTGCAGCGACTCATTATCTGCGCTTCAAAGTCTATTAGAATTATACAGCGATCACCCATTAGTCACAAAAATTCATGAATACCTAACTATGCTGAAATCATTACAAAAAGATATTGAATTCCTATGGATGCCATCACATGTTGGCATCAAATACAATGAAACAGCTGATAAACTTGCAAAAGAAGCCGCACTCAGTACGGCTTGTACATGGATACCAAAGCTGCACGGAAAACTATGTGGGACAATGTAGACATTAACAAATTATAAGAAATAAAGATAATACAAACAACTGGAAGACCTCAGTGAGATCAACGCGAAGAGAAGAAACTGCTCTTACAAGATTAAGAACTGGCCACTCACGAATGACTCATATTCATTTGATTACAAAAGACCCACAACCTATATGCAATAGATGCCAGACTCCCATCACAATAAAACACATTATAGAAGAATGCCCTGACTACAATAAACTCATGTTGAAATACAATCTAAATAGATTTCTTAATAATCACTTAATGACTGTGAAGATACCATAAGTAGACTACTCAAGTTTCTGAAGGAATCCAATCTACTGAAAACATTATAATATAAGCAGTACAATGTTAGTCACATTCAAAAATCTGTACCTCAAATATCTCTATAAAGAAAATTACTCCTGAATATTAAATTCATATTTATTATAATTAATTAATATATAATTATTAATAATTAATTAATTAATAATCAATATATAACAATGTAAATAATTTAAGCTTGTATTTCACTACATTTAGGTTATCTCTATGTACACATTTATAACTATATTAGAGAAATACTACCAAATTCTTATTTCATAATTTAATCATTACCAAGTACGTGTGTGCGTGTGTATGTACACACATATAAATAAGAAAATGGCGCAAAAAAAACCGTGCAGTTAAAGCGCCCTACCGAAAACCCTAATCCTATAGTGCTCACTCAATAGATGAGAACAGAAATAAGAACTGCCCTTTTAAGCAGACATATTCCAACAGAATTAAATCATATAACCTAAAGAATGTTTCCATATTTTTAATTGAATTAGCAAAGTCTAAAAAAAATAACAGAGAAGTTTGCTATTAAGACGGTATTAGGACTTCCAGCAAACTTTAGAAGTTGGAAGTCAAGCGAGTGCGAACCCTAACTTTTGATCGAGTTTTACTTAAGATGGTCTTGAAAGGATTATAGGCTACTTAAAGTTCACAGCTAAGGATTAGCAATTTGCAGAGGTTAAGTGACACCTCCTCTTTCTATCTAATAGAATCAATGGATTGGATTCCGATGGATTTCAATAGTCAAGAAAGGTTTTGAAGGGCGGGAGGAAATCAAACCAAAAAAATGTATTTGTCATAGAAAATAATAATAACAGTTATTTCAGAAAATAAACGGTTGATGGAATGGAAAACCAAATCTTTGCATGGGAGATTCTATCACAAATTAAATGAGAGCTCCAATGACAAGGAAATATCAGTTGATTGGTTAATCTCCAAAATGGTCCCCTTAAGCGCTATTGGTGTGAAAATATAATTAGGGACCAAACTGTCATAATAAAGCAGACATCCTCCGTATGAAGTTTAGAGAGAGTAGAGAAAATATTATTGATATTGCAATCCCTAATGACAATAATATCAATTCAATTGTGGGAGAGAAACTTCGCAAATACCAGGAACTAGCGGCTGAACTAAAAGAGCTTTACCGTATAGAAAACGTGGTGGTAATTCCTATAATAATTTTCACAAATGGGTTGGTCCCTAAATCCATAGTGGAGGGCACTCAGAGTCTGGGATTTCCGCTTGACGTTTTAAGGAATGTTAAAAAAGCAGTTCTCCTAGAATCTGCTTCTTAAGAAAATACAGCATCAAAATTACAGCGTCGTAAGAAAATTTCAGAACGTTTGGAGACGAAAAAAAAGCTAATAACGGCAGATGGTTGGACTTGTCCCCATTTCTCAATTGAACCCGCAAATAGATGACAGCGAACACGGAGGCTCGATGCCGATACCTGCTTACAAACCCTCCAAAGACCACTACCCAAAACCAATCCGCAAGATCACTCTAACCGCAAGTATCCCACCCACTTTCGGACTACCCCTAGACGCATTTCAGTCGGCACAGCGCTTATTAACATTTTAGGAATTCATTTATTACTATCGTATATAAAAACCTCTAAAGGCAGAGATCGCACAATACTGCATACAAAAAACCTGAACAGGAGGCCTTAAATGTTGTTCCTGAACCTGTCAATTCATCACATTTCCCAGAACTGTTACATACATCTATCAGCAAGCAGCATCCCACTACTTCAACAATCGCCGATTTACAGGAAAACATAAAGCCGCCTTCTCAAGCCTACACCAAGACTCTACAGCAGCCGCGACGTCAGATGCCTCAGAACATCCATTCTAAACCCCTAACCTCTCAATCCAAGCCACAGATCCCCAAGGCAAAGTCCCAACCTCCACGACATCCCATTCCTCCTCACCACTTACCCCTCCGTGTTATACTTCCTCCAGAACACTCACTTCCAGTTCCATCACAACTTTCTCTCCTGGTAAACCCCTCATTATATCGACCAACGAAAGTTGATCTACCTCCTCGTCCTCAGAGTCGGGCTCAGTACCCAGCCAACACCCTTACTGATTTTTCATCTCAAAGTCCTCATCCATATCCACTCCAAAAAAATAATCCCACCAACATATATTCCATCCTATCTTCCTTCCTGGTAGACCTACAACAAACTATCAAACCGCTGATAACCCTCCTCACTAGACTCCTCACAGAAATTCCATTCAACTTCCCACGATGAATGTGAATCCCCTAGCTGTCCTCTTATGGAATGCGAACGGACTATAAAACCACTAAGACGATCTTGACATATTTCTAGAAGACAATCAGATTGACATTGCCCTACTGACTGAAACTCACTTAAACGTTAAAACTATCAACTAAACGTACATATTTTTACATACACGACTACATCACGTATAGATCTGACAACCCAGACAACACTTTCCACACCGGTTCTTGCATCCTTATCCGTAAATCTATTCCACATTCCCTTATTCCCTCTACTCCAAATGAGGCTATTCCTGACAATTCTCTATCCTATAACCAACTAGAATCCTTACATACATTGAAACTATCTCCTAAAAATGATCCCAAAATCCATAAAGCCTCCAGAACTCCCATCCTCCTATTGTCCTATTTCTCCATAACCCATAATGGCAAGATCCTCAAAAAACTCATTCTAAAACGTATGTCATCCTAGATAGTAACCACGTAGTCCCAGACCACCAGTTTTATTTCCGGACATCCCACACCACTATTCAGCAATGTCATCGTATGGCGGATGTTGTCTCCTCTGCATTGGAGTGTAGATTGTACTGCACGAGAGCCTATCTCGATGCAGAACAGGATTTTGATCGAGTCTGGCACCTCGGTCTCCTTTACAAAATCCAAAAATTCCTTCCTCCTTGGCAAAGGCGGATCCAGGATTTTTTTGGGGGGTGCACAACGGGTAGACGGGCATAAAAATCAACAATAATTTAGAAAGGTTTATTAAAATATCTAACAATAGTTTCACTTATGTTATTTTAACAACTATCATCACATGATTTGCCTATAAGTGTATACTGTAATGGATTCTTCACAGTTCACAAAACACAGTCTGGAGGGGGCACGTGCCCTCGTGCTCCCCCTCTGGATCCGCCTATGCTCCTACATACTTTTTAATCATTCGCTCCTTTCTAACTGGCAGAACATTTAAAGTAAGTCATAAGGTTCCTACTCGTCCCTCCATTCCCAGTCTGCTGGCGTTCCTCAAGGTAGCATCCTCGGTCCTATCCTCTACACAGTATATGCAGCTGACCTACCAACCCATCCTAACACCTTCATCTCCACGTATGCTGATGACACATGTGTATTATCAGTTAATAACGAACCATATATTGCATCCCAATCCCTACAATCACATTTACCAAGCCTCGAAGAATGGTGTAGGAATTGGAGAATTAAAATCAATTCCAGCAAGTCCTATCACTTTACCTTGCCAAACACCCATGACTTCCTGTCCTACTGTTTTCTTTAATAATACTTCATGTCTACTGTTTAATAGTACTCCACTTATCCCTGTTGAACAGATTCGCTGCCTGGGACTCAACTTAGACAAACGTCTTACTTGGAACCCTCACACAAGACTGACAAGACAAGAAACAGCTAGACGCTTCCGACTACTTCAACACATACTAGATAAACGCTCAAAGCTTCAGATCAATTACAAAAGACTTATTTCTGTGACTATTATAAGACCTATATGGACGTACGGAATTGAACTATGGGGCTCCACCAAACCATCGAATTCCTCTCGTATTCAATCCTTGCAATCCAAAATCCTTCGCAAAATCCTAAACGGTCCTTATTTTGTCTTTTTTTTTAATACATTAAGACCTTGTTCATCATTCAGCGTTAGCGGCAAGGTTTGACATCCGTAAAGATGTCATTCATAATGACCTCAATGTACCATTTGTTGCTGATTTGACTCGAACCCGACACCAGTCCTTTCATGAAAAATCTTTTTCCCAATCAAACCCAACAACACTCAAACACCAAGAGGTGGAATTTGTATATATATATATATATATGATGTTACACTAAAACCGACTTTTTCAAGACGTTATTCATTGTCATTGATTTATTCCTTGTCACGTCAAAAGCCAATCTCACAGGGAACTGTTTTTTGGCGTTTTATTTCAAATGGCATGTCAAGAGTCCTATGCAATCCTTGTTTTTTTTAATTACCTACCTAATATATTTATTACAGATCGGAAACCTTTTTCATATATAAATGAGATTTATTCATCATACTGGGATTATTCTCATTTCAGTAAGACTAAATTTAAGCATTAAATGTCAAAATCAATATTTAACTTAAGTTGAATTCAGATCAAGTTATTAAGGTTAACCCATTCGTTCTGCTCCCTGAGATAAACTGTATTTTACTTCTTGTAGTCTCAATTTTACTGCCGACCATCATCTGTCCATAGACAATAAAGTGAGATTGCATATTAGATATTAAAGTATCTATTTATTTTATGAATTTATTTATTTTTTATATTTATTTTTTAAAATTTATTTATGAATATAAAAAAATTCAAATCAATATGTTTTAAACAGTTTTTTTTTCCTTTCACTTGTTACACGGCTTTCACAGCTACTCAGGTAATAGTGAAAATATTGTTGATCAGCCCAATAAAGTTCGTAAAATGTGTTAAATAGAAATAAAAAAAAGGGTTCCTTTATAATTTACCAAATCAAAAATAAATCTACTAAGTAACTCTAATATAAGAAATGAACTGACTTTATATATCAGAAATCAAAATTGACAACTACCAAGTACCTTGTAAAAATTATTTACATGGAAATATGAATATTAAATGGAACATACACACAAAATTAAAAAGACAAGAACTGACTAGACGCTATAAACATCTATCTCATTTTCTTGAGATCTTCATTTGACATTGGAAACAAACGAATAATGTATAACAGTACATTAAGACCTATTTGGACATATGGGACAGAACTTTTGGGTTCAGCCAAACACATCCATATATGGTACACAACATACAAACAACACTGTCCAGTATTCTAAGAAAAATTGTTAATGCTCCTTGGTTATTTCAAAACGGTATGAAAATAACGACTTGAACATTCCCACTGTAAAATCATATATTCCACTCATTAACACAAAATCACCAAAATCCACTCCCTCTTCCGCTTTCCTACTCCCTTTTACATGAACTTGATAGGAAAAGAATAAAAAGGCAATGGCCGAGAGACCTGCTCAACTGTTGATGTTTCCATTTCCAAAACTTGATGTTTCTCTAGAAAAGCAAAGAGAAAAACAAACACTTGGATGCGCTACTGCACAGGTGCAAATGAAAATTAAAGAATAAATAAATATATAAATGTATATTTATAATTTTCGTTTGAAATAAGAATTGAGGTCAAGAGAACAACTTACAGATGATTCACTGAACCGGATAACACTACTACATTAATTATGATTTATGATGACTTACCTCAATTAAAGACACTTATAAGCCCAAATTAAGTTAGTCGCCTCTAGATGGAAAGCAATTACGTTAATTCCATCGTTGATAAAGAACTTCTTCCTTTGAAGTTAGTAAAGGAAAACCGTGGGCACTGAATCACCTATGCAGCTTAGGGAGGCTGTCCTCTTAATAGCGGACGTGTTTAGCATTCTCAACCGACGGAATGTTAATGCTACTTTAAAGATTTCCATTATTTGTGCAAAACAGAAGGCGCAACTGTCGTATTTATTTTTGAAACTGCAATGAGTTCAAGCTGTTAGTGCAACGCTATTTCCTCGTCTCCTTGAATCTTTTTAATTCCTTCTACGTAGTTAAGAAACGGAAAGTAAATGTGTATACGGTACAAAAGTCTACTACTTCGAAAAAAAGGGGTTATGGAAGCTATCTCGCTTCTTAATGGTGTGTTTTGTATAAAACAATAATTTTTACATTTAAAACAGTATTGAGCAAACTAAAAATGGCACCCCTGCATTTTTTAATGGATTTCAAAGGACATATCCCACTTAACTATAATCGCGAAAATTTTAGGTTTTCTGCTTGTTGTTTTAAACGTCCTTAGTTCCATATTATGCAGGTATACGGAGGTTATAAATACATGTTACTACATCAATGGCGACCAGGCGTAGAATATTCGCATTTTCGTATTTGATAATTATGATTTATATTTTTAGTCATTTCTTCAATACCGATTCTAGAGATACCCACCTTCAAGTAATAAATTTTCACCAAAATATATTAAAATATCATGAAAGTAGTTTGCTGAAGCTTTAAGCAGATTTCAAATATACGATAGTTTTAATTCTTTAAAAAAATTGATATTTAAACGTTTATGTTAAAGGAAAGTAACGTATTATATATATATATATATATATATATATATATATATATATGTATGTATGTGTGTGTGTGTGTGTGTGTATGAAATGACCAAAGCATTAAATTCTGCATTAAGCTATTCAATCAGGTCAGAAACTAGGACAAAATTCAAGCAACTTGCTTTACCGTAACAGCAATCTGGTGTATTGGATTAAATTAAAGCCATTAATGTCCAGCTTTCGAAGGAAATTGAATCACTAATCAACAATGATCACTGCAATCGCCAACCATTTCTGAATTCAATAATGGGCTTAGCTTTAAATTGGTACAATAGACGTTAGAATAGGAATGGATATTAGATGAAGCTAGATTGTCAAGTTGATTAAACCGCTCCGATAATTAGCTCCTAGGTAAATGGGGAAATTAATTTGGACTATACAAGATTTATTTAGAATGGATTTTTAAAAATGTCTAGGTTTATATTGCAAAAATATGACAAAACCATTTTTATTTATCATTTTCATAAGGTATTATTTACTGGAATTTGAATAAAGGCGTCCCATCCCAATATGGTTGCAGATTCAAGGACGGAAGGTGCGAGCAAATAAAAACATTGCTGCCAATATAAATATTTCCAAACCACTTTCCACCCCCGCTTCAAAGATATTTTTATTTCATCTACAATTCGTGAATCGTGAAAATACCAACTTATTAAACGTCATTCGTTAAGAAATAAAATCTGTAATAAATAAGTCTAGCAGTAGGAGATTTATTAAGGTATGATTTAATTATTACTCCATTTAATTCCGACTAACGTTGGTATATTTAATGATCATTGCATTTCTGCATGAAAAAGTTTTTTTAAATAAAAGTCTTATTGATTTCGACCTTTCGTTCTTAAGCAATTATGACGAAATGCTTTGTTCGTTTTAGCTCAGAGGATTTCATTGTTTTAGTCCGATTATAAAACAATTACTATCTAATGTTTTAGTCTCTAGTTATTCTGTATTCTGCTTCAAGGAAAATTTTAATTCCCTTTTATCATTTTAATGGATTCTTATTTTCAAGTTATGTTTGGTAAGATGACGCGACCGAAAGCTTTCGTACGATCTCCCTAAAATAAAGCATTAGTTTTTTTGTTTTTTGTTTTGTTTACCAAATTAATGGGAGTTCAATGTGTTGCTTTGCCTAAGATTCCGAGTTCGAATCCGGCTATGACAGATAAATTATTTCATCTGATAACAGTAGTGGGTGGACCCTCTAGGATCTGAAAACCCTCCTGGGGCTCACCCAGTCTCTGTAATCTAGGTATCCTTAATTATCTCGGACAAATCACCACCCTACAAAAAAACTGTCCTAGAAACAATGCAAGGCTACTGTACTTGTGTGATACATTTAAAGCCAAGAACCTCATGGGTTGTGGTGCTAAAGTTTTTTTTTAACCCATTTAATGCCCTATTATTTCACATATAATTATAAAAGATAATTGTATTACAATAATTAGGGTCATTAATTTTTTGGTACACTTTAGACGGAAGTATGTTGTAAACCCAACACTGAAAGGAAAAATCGATCAATTGGTGTTGAAGTGATAAGCGAATCCCCTACGACCACACTCGCTTCGTAAAACCTTTCAGTCCACTTCGGTTCACAATTCACGACCAGTGAAAAGGCTTCATTTGGGGTTTCCTCCAAGAAGAGCTTCCTATTCTTCACAGGAATAGCGTGAAATTCTTTTATTTATTTTGATTTTTTTTTGGAGGAAAAATAAATTTAATTAATAAACATTGAGTCCAGCTTAACCCCTTAGGAGCGCCTATTAATACTATAATTTAAAATGGTTTGTAGTTAATTTAAAAAAAAATGTGTATGTGCATACTATTCAGTCAATAACCAATTCTAGTGGCTTCTTATACTGGAACAACTTCAACTGTGAATGTTCCTACTTTCCCAAATCCTAATCTATACATTTAAAATGATTTGTCCTGAATGACTGAGGAATCAACGCACATCCTAAGCCGCTGATTGTAGAAACTTGTAGGATGTGTTCTTTGTATGACCTAGACATCCGATAAGAAATGATTTTCCGATATTCTACCCCTAAGCGAGTGAAAAGGGGAGCAAAGTTAGTATGCTTGCTCACTTGTTTCTTATTCTCAAAATCTACATATTTTCACTGAACAAAACAAATCAAATAACATAGTTCACTTCTGAGGTGACAGATTGCTTTTGTTTATATAGAAAGCATGTGCATGTATTTATTGTAAATTTGTATGATATTGTAAATAAGATTTTGGAGGATGTGAAAAAAAAAGTTCACTTCTCGCTGCTGCCGTACGACTAGTGAAACCGTTATTCTAAGTAATCCTTTTCAATAAATTCAATAACATTACATACTGATCCTTTACTGACACGAACAACAGCAAACTTCTGTCCCGTCTGTTAATCAGTATCAATGCATGTTTCACGGCTGTGCTGATCCGTCTGTGATGAAATTTGATATGAATAATCTCAAGCCTGGGGAAATACATAGGCTACTTTTTATCAACACACGACACAGGCGAAGGTTATATAGAACTGTAACCTGATTACCTAACACACCCGGCGGTCAACGCAAAACAGAAACCACAGAACTTAGCATTTTGAAATTGAAAGGTTCTTTGTATAGCTTAAGTGAGCACTAAGAAAGGAATTTGGACAATTCCACCCCTAAGGATTCCCCTTAATATAATAGGGGTTCAAATATTGTATGGTATCCGTCAGTATATATATTTGAGACTACATCTTTATTCATGAGTTCTACAATATTTAAGTGTATTTATATTATTAAGGGAATTTTAAATTACAATATATACTATTTTATCGCATTTCTCCACTTTTTGTTTTATGGAGGTAATCAGTGTGTGCATTGAAAGGCTCATATATCATACATTTTTAAAATTTGACTGTTGATTGAGAAGGTTATGTGCTTGTTCTTAAATATTATTTAATAAATTATAACAGGAAAAAAAATAATGGGAAATATAGCTCTAACATTGACTTTTGTACCAAAACCTTGTGTGCTGAACTAATATAATAAGTACCTAAATCTTATATAATTTTAAAATATTAAAATTAAAATAAGTAACAGGAAGCAATTTATAATATTTCGAATTCATTATACAAAATATATATTTTATTTATAAATAATATAATTTTGTTACGTCTGCAAGTGAAAAACTCGATTCGAAAACAACAGAAAAAGTATAAATTACCGAAATTGATAATAGAAAGAGGCGACTGAAGTTCTAAGGACATCTAGATGGTTAAAAACAGACTAATTAAATGTTTACAAAACTCTGGATAATTGATCTGAGATTTTTCCAAACCAAAAATTGATATTGCGGATATTAACATGTCTGGATAAAGATAAATTTAGACATAAGGGTAATAATTGTAAATTAACTCCAAAGAAAGTGGAATCAAATTTATACCGACCAAAAAAGACGGAAAAAGACCTTCGTGTAGAGAGTGAAATATGTCGGGAAAACAAGAACACTAAGAAAGTTTGAATCCCTGCTTATCGTTATCGTGTTAGGTACATTCGCTAACAATAACAATATATGTTACATAATATTCTGTTGTATGAAATTTGCACATAAATAAACGATCGTTTCAAAGGTATACATTGGAAGGGGGTAAAAATCCTTAATCAGTACAAATACCCATGATAATATATCATTATTATAATTTATAAGCCACTCATTCGGAAAATGAGATAAAAGATCTCATTAATTTAATCTAAACTTCTCATTTTCAATATTACATGAAGTAAAATCTATCATAACAACTGACCTAATTATGCAATTAACCACTATATATAATATTATAATATGCTAAACATACGAGGACTAGGGCGTACTCACCATTACAAGCAGTCTAACGTGGTCAAAACCTGGGTCACGTGCCATCTAGATTTCATTAGTTGAAGACTTTGTTGTCGGGATTCAAATCCGGGGCGTTATTAAGCTCCGTAGTCACGAGCAAGGTTCTAATTTTATACCAGCGACCTCCCGAATCGTGTCTGAAATACTTTGCCACTACCCGGCTAATTTAGTTACCACCTTATAATACACAAAATGGTCCGCTTCTTTTCCAAAGTCAGGCTGGAATGATAAATTACCAAGAATCAGCGTGCTGAAGGTCAAGATAAAGGATATAACGGAACCATAGAACAGGCTACGGGAGGCAAAAATTAAATAGATAAAATTGAAATGAGCAGAAAATATTTGAACATAAAATACAAATGACTTATAACTTCGCCATCATCTTTAGTATTCACATAAACTTGTCTTTTGATATTAACATGTGCAGGTATATTCGATACGCTTTGTTTATGAAGATCGTTATTTAATTTAGGATTCTTTCTTAAAACGTTTTCAGAAGGAAAATTATTTTCATTCTTTAATTGTTGCCGTTTATTCTACTGAAAAAAACACTCGATCGTATTAAGATAACTGGTAAAATATAATTATTGTTTAACTTTATAATTAAAAAACCTACACTACTACAAGTCATGACGGATCTTGGGTTCAGTATATGGTTGAGTCTTTGCTGTTTCTAATAATACAGCGATTGCGAAGGGGGTGGTTGGTTCGAGATCACGCTCAACCGTAAAATGTTCCCCCAAATTGGGGTGTCCACTTTACAGAGGCTAGGTGATCTCAATCAGAGTCTCCAGATCCTACAGGGTGATTAAAGATTAATTAATCTATCTCCAATAGCCCGATTTGAATCGACACAGTAACTCTTCCGCTTTTCCCATCCCAAGTTAAAAGGTAAGTAACAATTATAAAGACAGGAATTTAAAATTTATTTTTAATAAACTCTTCTATAATACAAATAATTCTATATAAAAAATAAGCTTATAAAAACAACTTTAACCCTTTTAGTGCGAACTGTCGATAAATCGACTCTCTATTAATGCCTATAAATTTCGGGGGGTCGGAATATCGAATACTGCGCGTTTGATTTTAGGTATCGTTCTGTGAGGACGTGTCGTAGCAGTAATTAATAATGTACTCTTTCTCAAAAATCCTTTCGAAATTTATGCAAAATATGTGAAAATTAACTCAACACTAAAAGGGTTAATATTCACCAACATATTATTTATATGAAGGTTTAAATGGACACCAACGTTAGAAAAAAATATTTTTTTAATATATTTTATTTTGGGTTTTGGAACTTTATCTTCATAACTACATTACGTATGTATGAAACCTATAATCATGATAAGAAAGAATGCTGATATGGAGTTCGGATCAAGTGATCATTCCAAATGATAAAAAATAAAATCGTTCCAAGAGTGAAGGAGAAAATCTCTGGATTGTTTTAGTTCGATTGTATTATATTATTCAATGCATTTTGTATCCTGAAATCTTTAGTGTTCAAACTTTCTGAAAATAAGTATAGTGTTTGAAAATAAGTTTAAAATCGGAAATAATATATATACCATCCCATTTACATTAAGTTTCAATTATAATAATGATATCAAATTTTATTTACTTAACATATTTTTTTCTGATCGTGGATAGATTGTCAGTGAATTGGGAAATCTACATAAAATTTCCCGGTTTCAAAATCAAAATCACGGTCAAAGCCTGTTTCTCATCTTCCTTACTCCTCACACCACTCCACTTCTTCAGTAAACACTTCATCAAAATAAAACGTCTGCCAGGTATTTCAATCTCATTTCTTCACTATTACTATTGTCTACTAAGGAAAAACAAAGACCAAGCAAATAGATAAAATGTGAAGAAACAAATAATTTTATAATAGTTTTTAACCTAGGGTCGGAGTAGCACAGTGGTAGAGCGATGAGGTGCCGTGCTGTAGGCCTGGGTCCAAATTGGGCTGTCGCAGATACTTTATTTAATCCTTTAACACTTGGGGATGGATCTTGTGAGATCTGGAGACCCTATAGGAGAAAAACTGACCTTGGAGCCGGATCACACACACAACACCTTCCTGCATACGTACGGAAATCCCTTATACACTATAGTAGCAGTTTTTTGGTCGTTTTTATGATATAACCGTTTATGGTTAGGGATTTTTATTTCTTAGTTTCACATATTAATTTTTAACTCGCGATTATGTCCAGTTAAGATTGTTGTCAGTAGCAGATGTGTCAACAGTGAATATTGTCATCAAAATAGAACCTGAATATTTTTTCTAAATATCTATATCTAAATATTCTAAATTTTCTCCTCAAGGTAGTATCCTTGGTCCAATCCTTTATACAGTTTATACAGCTGACATCCCAACTCATCCTAATACTATCCATACCACGTATGCTGATGATACATGTGTATTATCAGTCAACACCAATCCAGTTATTGCATCCCAAAGCCTCTAATCCCATATCACTGATCTTAAAGAATGGTGTCAAAACTGGAGAATTAAAATAAATTCTCAAAAATCGCATCAAATAACATTTACCTTCGGTCGTAAACCAATGACTTCCTGCCCTTCAGTATCCTTTAATAATATCCCACTGGTGCTTGTAGAACAGATCCGATACTTAGGGTTGCACCTTGACAAACGATTAACCTGGAATCATCATACAAGACTGAAAAGACAAGAAACCGCTCGACGTTTCAGGTTACTTAAACACTTAATAGACAAACGCTCTAAGCTCCCAATTAACTACAAAAGACTCATTTACATGACCATCATACGACCTATTTAGACTTACGGAATGGAGCTTTGGGGCTCCACTAAGCCATCGAATTCCTCTCGTACCAATCCTTACAATCCGAAATCCTTCGTAAAATCCTCAATGCTCCTTATTTTGTTAAGAATAAAGTCATCCATAACGACCATAATGTCCCTTTTGTTGCTGATTTGGCCCGAACCCGGTGTCTATCCTTTCATAACAAACTTCATTATCACTCAAACTCTATAGTTTCAAACCTAGCTTCCTCTTCAATTCCCGATAATCCTCCGAGGCATCTGAAAAGAAGATGGCCACGTGACTTCAGTTGAACTTTTATTTGAATACTACCAGTGGGTAATTTCTCTATTTTTCATTATCATGTCATTATGTATCACTTATCCTATTTACTTGCTGTATTATTGTAATACAGTTGTAAATATCAACAAAAAAAATCCAATGTTCAATAAATTAACTCTTTTATCGCTTCTTGTGTTATAACATTTGGTACTATGTGCGTGGGTATTAACATAAACGGGCGATACGAAATTGATTTGGCTATCCAAGTCTGGTTTTCGTACGGCGTTCGACGTATGCAACACATCATAAACGATATTGCGGCCCATCACTGGAGCTGCGTGACAGCTTGATATGGAGAGGTTAAATTTATTCCGACGTAAGTCAGTGAATGATTTCATTGGGTCCTAAACAAACAGCACCTCCATTGCTTTTTGATCGGCGTTTTTTAACATAAATAAATCACGTTAAGATATTTTTAACATATTTGAGTTTTTTACCTGTAAACAGATTCAGGTTAATTTTAAGTAGGATTTGAGCTTCATATTGTGCAAATAAAGATTCACAGTTCCAGCGAAAATGATCACATTAATGTTTTAAATATTCATTGGCTAGTATAAATTAAAAAGTATGCAATTATATTCCAGTCGTATTATTGATGACGAAAGCATTATTCTAGGGTCAGGTTACTTTTTTTTGTGAAGTATGAATGAGGCTAGGATTTTTGAAGATTTAACAAAACAACTTTTAATGGCTTTTTACATAGGTCAAATAAAACTTAGGCGCCGTGCAGTTAAGTTTATAAATATAACTATGATTTGGGATTACAAAATTCTGTATTAAAATTAACAATCTGACTCTCTATAAGCACTATTTATTTTTTTAACAATATGAAGTAGGATCTAAGCCATCGAATTCCTCTTGTATCCAATCCTTACAATCCAAAATCCTTCTTGAAATCCTCTATATTTCCTAGTTTTTTCCTCTAGTTTTCCTAGTGACCTAAGTTGAATTTGTTATTCCAGTATCACCATAGGGAGGTTTCTCTACTTTCCTTTATCCCATGGAATTATTTATCATTCATTATATTTACTTGATGTATTAATGTAAATTTCAATAAATAACATTTTTTTAATTTGCGAACAATTGAAACCTTCTCTAAGTTTCTTATCAATCGGTTATCTGTAACCGAATCCGTTCAGAAAATTGTTTTGATTTAATTAAAAATAATTATAATATAAGTATTTAGTGTTTCCTAAATCACTCAACTTTATTTCAATCATGAGAAGAAATTCCATGGAAAATCCATATTCTTTGAGAGTTCTGACAGGATTTTTTGGGGGCAAATGATATTCACAAGAATAGAATAGCTGGTTTTAAAGAAAATGTTGGGGCTAATCCAGCTGTTGTTCAGTGTGACACATATTGTCAGATAGGTTGTATCTAAGTTCATGAAAACGGTCTTTGTCAATTTAACAAATAACTGAAGCCTTCTCAAAGTTTTTTATTAATCCTAGAGCTTTGTGTTATAGATAATCGAAACATTGAATTAATTCAGAACATTTCGTTTTAATTAAAAACAATTACATTACGAATATTTAGTGTCTCCTACACAATACTATTAAATTCTTTATCGATAGAAAATTTTTCAATTAATATCTGTATTTAACATTTAGAGAATATAATCTTGATTAATGGTCTAAAATACGTAGCCATTAAATAGGTTAGCTTTCTCTATTATCGCAAAGCAGATCCTTTGAGAGCAAATTGATCTTAGCTTTGTATTCACCGGGTGTGCGCCTGAAGAAAGCGCCGTGAGGAACGGACGTAAAAAGGACTAAGGAAGGAAGTGCGAGCTAATGACGCCAGTCCTTCTTTGAGCGGCCCGGTTTGGAACCTTTACACGCTCCAGAAAATAAGGTCTCCCACGCTCTGTTGACTTTTAACGTACTCCTCTACGTTATATAAATTATATATCAGACGAAAGGTAGACTTTGGCCTGGCAGTCAGTTTATTTTCACTCGGCTAAATGATACTGCTGGCGGTGGTAAAACTGGTAAATGACTTTTTTCTGTATAATGTCAGGCACCTATCACCTTATACCTGGATTCCTATTCTATCCCGGTTAATCAATTATCCAACTAAAAATAAAAGAGAAGGAAAGCTGATTAATCTGCTTGACATTACAGGTTGAAAAACAACGTAACCTATTGATCCAAACCTTGCTAGAAAAATAAAAAATAATATACAGTTGTTTATTATTTTGCAATAGTTGGGTTTCAGCAATATCTTGGTTTGTCCAGTAACAATACTTGCCTTATCGCTAAGCTTCAACGCTAGCAATAAGGTCTACTGTGTTAAAATCGCTTTTGCAGATAGTAAAGGTATAGGACAGAAAAAAGTTTGTTCGATTATTTTTTTTAAATCCCACAGTTGATTTATTTCTAAATCAGTATAATTGATGAATGAGAGGATCTTTTTTACTGCACTAGCTGCATTTAAAGAAAGGGATGAGAATGAGAATATGCTGGATTTAGTTGGAAAATAGAAATGAGACTATAGTGATGATGATAACATTTCAAAATTAAAAACCATTTTCTGCCAAAAAGGCAGATAGAAACAGAAATATTTATTCTAATAGTGTATGTCTAGTTCTTCTATGTATGTATCGCCTTACGGATTGTTTGTTATAAATGCCTATTGATTGCATTAAGGGATTTCCTGAGTTTTTTGTTGTTGTCCTTATTCGTTGTAGTGGGATGATTCTTAAAGATAATTCCCTACCGACTATTATTTTAAAGCACACTGTATGGCTTACATGATATACAATGGGAAATACTATTAACGTTATGAAATATTTTAAATTTGTCCATTAATCAAATAATGATGATAAACCTTCTATTATTATGAATATTTTTGACATACTATCGTCAGCGTTGTTCACTTCTGGCATAATACTTTTAAATTTAGTTAAAATTTTATTAAACTTGAATGTTCTAACTATTCTTAATTTCTGAATTTTAGTTTCATTTTTCTAAAATGTCCGTAAAACTGTTCCATTCCATCAAAACAATCTAAGCCTTCAACAGTAAGTTTCTCATTTTTATACGGTAATATATTGGAATAGAAGGCAAATAATAATAGTATATAATAGAGTATTATTAGAAATAATAACGGAAGATAATGCAAAGCTGTATCTATTAAGTAGGTCAGCACAGACCGCTTGCCCAAGGCGGCATTATGATGATGCAGTGCTTAGTTTCGTCGGCGTCAGCACCATACATACCTTAGCGCTCTGTTTTGGTTATGTCCATAAGTTGTGTCCCTTGGGTTCCAATATTAAATCACGGGAGATATGGTAGTATAAGTATAAAAATGATATTTTATAAAATTACAACGCTACTGCAAAATAACCACTATCTTGCACACTATACGACGTTTTACTTATTAATTCAACCTTTGATATTTTATTTAATTTGATAAATAATTAAATAAAAACCATTAAAACTAATGATTCAAAACTCAAATTTAATAAACAGTTTATTTTATTTTAGTTTATTTATTTAACTTCCAATTATGCTACTTTGACTAATTGGTCAATGCTACAGTAGGAGTCCTAATTTTTCCTTTCCAGGTATAATTGTGAAAGGGATCTTTAGCAAGTGCCTGAAACCTAACTGACTCGGAATCGCTATTCCCCATCCGCAGGACGGCATAATCAAGGATCTTGTATAAGTTCCTTTAAATAGGCAAAATAATTTGGTATGCTAACTACTGGGCCACAGTAGACCGCTAGTTGTTAGGAGGAGCGATAAAATGTGCTGAAACAGCAACACCTGTTTATTGCAAAGAAAACCCTGGAACAGAAGGGTCGGCCTAGTGTATTCCAATAATATTTAGGTATTAGCTTTTATACGATTCATAAAGTAATTAAGTAATTATCTATTGAATAAATATTTAAGTACACATACAAAAAGAAAATAAGCCCATAACAATTAAAAATTAAACTGCAAATAATGGCGTCACCAATGGTTCAGTAGTTTTAATTTCATAAAATAGACAAATAAGCAGTCCAAGGTAATAATAAATTTTAATTTATATAAGTTAAATAATTAAAACCATTTTTATAGCAGGTTCTGGAACGTGTATATTTTTAATAGTATATAATTAATTATTAATCTCTTATTAGAAATTAAAAATACAAAAAGTGGTAATATAAATATAAAAAAAATATTACAAGTAAATATTAGTGGTCACCTATGGTCTACTGTTTAGCATAACAACCTACTAAGCTAACCATAGTAGTTTCTTAAACTATGCGGTTTGGCATATTCCATTGATTGAAAAGCTTACTGCTTCATCAATCCTACCAGTTATTTAGGTTTTTTATAGCATTTTTATTGATTTTTTTACGAGGATAAAAGATCATTGATTAAGGGGCTTTGGGAACCCTCAGTGCGGTGTCAGGCACTTGTTAAAGATTCCAATCCTAATTATACCTGGATAGGTAAAATTTATGAATCTCACTATAGCATCGTCCCATTAGTCTTGGCAGCATTGTACGACGTCAAATTAATAAACAATACATTTTTTTTAATGTATTTACTGATATTTACAACTGTATTACAATAATACGACAAGTAAATAGGCTAAGTGATGGATAATGACATGATAATGACAAGTAGAGAAACTACCCACTGGTAGTACTCAAACCACAAGTTCAAATAAGAAGGTCACGTGGCCATCTTCTTTTCAGACGCCTCGGAGGATTATCGGGAATTGAAGAGGAAGCTAGGTTTGAAACTAGAGGGTTTGAGTGGTAATGAAGTCTGTTATGAAAGGATAGATACCGGATTAGGGCCAAATCAGCAATAAATGGGACATTAAGGTCGTTATAGATGCCTTTATTCTTAACAAAATAAGGAGCATTGAGGATTTTACGTAGGATTTTGGATTGTAGGGATTGCATACGAGAGGAATTCGATGGCTTAGTGGAGTCCCAAAGCTCTACTAGGTAAGTCCAAATAGGTCGTATGATGGTCATGTAGATGAGTCTTTTGTAGGTTATTGGGAGCTTGTCTAGTAAGTGTTGAAGTAGCCTGAAACGTCGTGCGGTTTATTTTATTTTCAGTCTTGTATGAGGATTCCAGGTTAATCGTTTGTCGAGATGCAACCCTAAGTATCGGATCTGTTCTACATGCACCAGCGAGATATTATTAAAGAATACTGAAGAGCAGGAAGTCATTGGTTTACGACGTAAGGTAAAAGTGATTTGATGCGATTTTTGAGAATTTAATAATAATACGCATGTATCATCAGCATAAAACAAACAAGTAAATAATAGGATTGAAAAAAAAGGTTAATTTGCGAGTCATAAAGATATATTAAAAAATAATAAAGTAGATAGATAGATAGAAATTTTATTTGTCTTTGGGGGCTTCCCCATACAAATAGAGCCCAGCTTGGCTATAAATTACATTATTATGATTTTAACAATTTATGTACATATCATTTCAAAATGAAAATAAATATAAAATATACAAACAGACTTGTTTAAACATAAATAACAGAGATAAGGATAAAAAATTACTGGTGCTATGATGGAAACTATAAACAGAAATAAACAAAATATCACTTTAAAGATAAACTAAAAACAAACACTTAATAGAAAATGGTCTATGATAAACAATTTAGCAATTTTTGAACTCCCATCATGTAATAATACACTTTTTGTAACTTATCTACACTGTCGATATTGAATATAACTTGGATACTTTGGTTATCAGAAGATTCTAAGATGAAGTGTTGAAGAAATTGTTGTCTATATTCATTTTGTGCTGGGCAGTGAAGGAGAATGTGATGTAGACTATTGTAGATAAATTGAATGCATGATATTCAGGTTTCTTGTGACTTGAACAAAAAAGTTGTGTTTTTCCCACAGATTCTGATTTGTTCTGGATTAGCAACTCTTAACTGGCTGACACATTTCAATTTCTTTATATGAACTTTGAATGTGAGGTACGTTTCGGGGTCGGGAGCATTGTAACTGCATAGAATTCTATATAAAGGGTAGTTAGTTGAATTTAGAGTTCTTTGAATGTCGGCTGAGAAATATTGGTTGTGCTTTTTCCAGTATGTCGTCTTTGTATCGAAGAAGTCCGTTTGTACGGTGAACAGTAAGTCCAGCTGGTTGCGTATTACCTTATTTTCAGTTGTATGTTGAACGTCTTGGTGGTGTGATGCTGTCTCATGTTTGGAGCCTGTTTGGGCTGATGATCGTTGGGATGTATTGCACCTTTTTCTTCTAGATGTGATTCACATAACCCTTTTCTGTTTTTGTGTCTTGATAATGCCTGAATAGGCGAAACGTTGACTGGTAAGTGGTTGTATTTTTGAAACATAAGGCTTTGCATTGTGGTTTTTCCCAATTGCATTATAATAAATAATAGTGTTTCTTTTTGAGTTTTTGGCTCTATTTTAGTGTAAAGATTTTTTTTGTTTCCCAAAAGTCACTTCTTTTCTATGTATTCTATTTGTATGTCTATGACTCTTGCAGATGCCACTAATGACTTCTGAGTAAAGTGTTCACATGCTTGTTTAAATTTCTCTTTCTAATAAGTATATCTTTATGTATACTCCAATTTCTTATCGTGCCAGTATAACGGTTTGAGCTGTTTAATCCTTGGAGATTTATGAAAGACAAGAGTTTTGGATTTGTTAACATTTAAGGTAAGAGAATTATTAATGCAATATTCTTATATTATTTTTATGTTCCTCTGTGCTCCATGCCAACTATTACTTAATAAGATAAGAAATTATCAGCTAGAAGGAGCATAGTCACCTCGTCTGGAGGATCTATGCTTACATCTGCTGCTCCTTTGTCATGGAAGAATTGTATTATGTCGGAGATAAATAGCAAAAACGAGGTTGGGCTCAGACTTTCACCTTGTGAAAGTCCTAAGGTGATGTCAATATCATCCGAAAGTTGTTCATTAACTGAAACTTGGATTGATGCATTGTCGTACAGCATTAAGAAATAATAAAGTAAAAGTATCTTATAGCTATACAACTTTAACTTTATTGCCCACTAACACTTTAATTTAAAAAGTACATAATTTACAGCTATTTTAAAAGTATAAAAGTACTGCCCAATGAAATACAAAGATTCTTCTCACAATATTTATTTAAATATTCCTTTCCTATTCATACATATTTACAAGAATATCACTAGGTAGGAGAACAAAGGATAAAAGAATAAAAGGAGGAGACAAAAAGTAAAAGAGAATTCTATAATAGCCAATTTTGGGCGGTCTTTGCAGAAGCAATTGGAGCGCCTTGATATACCTGCTTCCTTCTTTCTGACTTACTGTTTTTAATTAACTTGTCTCGATATATCTGCTCCAAGCTATTGCCACAGCTTTCGGGACTCGCCCGCTCCAAGGGTTACGTGAGGGTGATAAACTCTTCGTTACAACGACGACAATTATAAAAACATATGTCTACGTGTAAGGTGCTTATATTTTCACCAACATACCATTCCCAACCATGTGTAATTTTACTTTACAATTTCTTGGGGATAAGCTCTTTTCAATAGGCTTTTATAGGCTTCAACTGCATGTATTTAGAGAACGCAATATTTGAACTCTATTTTCGGCCACTTAAAAACATGGAATTGAAACTTCCACACTTCTCCAGGACTGATGAATAACCATTTATACAGCTTATCTCATTATCCAGACAAGGTTCTTCAGATTTTTCAATTCATTTATTGTTATTTATTTTTTTATCGATTTTTCATAACCTAAGACACGGCAATGTTAGATGCCAAATACTAAGGTCATTGGGATGCCTCTAGTTCTATGTGAACATAAATTTGAACATTTCATAAGGCTGAAAACTAAAATTTATATTTAAAAAAATATTCTGTGGAGCGGGGTTGCTCATTACTTAGGTTTACTGGTATCTTGGTTCCCAGTTCGAGAGAGATAGGTCTATGGTGACATAAAATAATTTATTCTAACAACCGTTAACGGATCCGAAGGGGGAGCCGTTTAGTTGCGATCTCGTCCAAAATATCTATCTGCACAACCGCTAAGAGGCAGTCCAGTCCCTCGGAAGAACTCATTACCCTCCATGGGTTTTAGTGGTAAATTATTTTTTTTTTTAATAAAAAAGTTTATGTTCATAAAATGTTGGTAAGAAACCAATTACAAAATTTCCAATTTTTCAGCAGAGTAAAAACTGTGAAAACTGCTTTATGAACATTTTTTAGCAACAATTGTATATAAATAGGTTTCATATTCAGTCAGTCGTTTCTGAACTGTAGTGGATTTCTTATATTTTATCAGGAACTGTGTATAATTTCCCATATTAAATTCCGGGTATAAATTATTTAATTTTATTCTAAGGTTTATAGTTCTTTTCTAGTGGCTCAGGTAGACAAGAACTATAAGTTTTATATATAAGTCCTTTATCGCTTCTTTCAGAAAAACAAAATAATTTTAAAAAATTTATTAGTTCAAACAATTTTATCTGTTTTACATCGTTTTGCAGAAATTATGCACATTAATATCTTATATTAATCTTATAACTACGTCTTAGGGTATTCGAGAATAAGGTATTGCGTAGAATATTCGGTCCAAAAAGGATGAGACCACTGGAGAATATAGGAGATGACACAACGCGGAATTTCGAAGCTTACTCCGGTTGATATTACTCAAGTGATACCGTCACGAAGACTAAGGTTGGCTTGTAAAGTTGCTAGGGTTAGTGACGAACGAATTCCTAAAAAGTTAATTGACGCAGTGTCGATTGGGAAGCGTCTGGGGTTAGACTTAGATGGGAAGATGGCGTTAAGAGTGATATGGGTTTGGGTAGTGATCCGTGGACAGACGTTTGTAAGCAGAGATTGGTGGTATCGGCATCGAGCCTTCAGGTTCGCTAAACCTTATTATTATCATTATATTAATCCTATATATTATACGAAATTTATTCCATCTGATATAATTTGTGCAATAGCTGTGTGCAATTACCTGTCTCTTTGATAAACTTAATATACTCGTAATAATCGCAAATGAAAGATTATCATACCTGAATATTCTGTAATAATTAAGCTATGATAGTTAGGAGCTGTGGCCAGTATCAGCAGTTATTTCCATCTCCGGGCAGCGTACAGTCCTCAATGCTATCTCTTCCCATTATTTGCGGCGAGGTCAGTTCGTTGCTTTTGTTCTTTACCGACCGCTCTATCATAGGGTCACCGCCGGATTTTCAAAATACAAATCGTTCAAGAACGAAAAGATAACAGAAACGCTGTTTTTTTAATGAATAGACGAATTTATAAAAAAAATACAAATTAAATAGGCAGTCATGTGGACTGCCGACAGAATTGAAAACTCGAGACTTTAGAATAACAGAGGTTTTCTCAATAAATTATAGTCTGCATTTATATGATTATAATTCTACACAATTTCAAATTTGTAACTTTATATTATTAACTTTATTCTGGTTTTCACATGTACTGACACTCCGAACAATAATCATATAATTATTTTCAAGTAGTTTATCTATTAATCAAAACATATTATTGGCGTAGAGCCATAAGCTCAATACAAATTATCAATATTTTATTTGAAAAGAAAAGATATGGCCAGGACCGGGACTCGAACCCGGGACTTTCACCTCTCCGTGGTGACGCCTCAACCATCTCGGCCATCCTGGCTCGCTTCACGGCCAGCCATATCCCCTCTTTTCACTTGATCCTACATCTCCGTGTTATCGCAATTTGCGATGTATACACGGGGAGAATGTTAATTAAACATTACTTTATTTTCGATCTAGTTGACTTTAAGTCGTTAATATTAATATAATTTATTTTATTTTTATATGATATAATGGTAGGTTGTTATGCTAAACACTAGACCACAGGTCACCCTTTTACATAGATTTCATTTTCATTTTTAGCATTTAATAATTCTTCATCTTTAAGTACAACAATAATTAGATCATTTGTACTTTCAATCTTCTCATAAAACAAGATATTTACCAATGATAAATAAAATATTTTAGGCGAAAAGTACAACCAGTTATTTATGCTTTAAGTTATTATTAGTATCAATTGCACTACTCAAACGACTTTTCAGTTAAATATAGTTACTCTTCTATAAATGGAATCAAAACCTTTCAACTAAAGTTGATTAAAAGAATTTGTATAGCCCAGGCCTAGGCGGCTAAGAGTCGCCAATCTTGTCGGTCACGCGTACCCGCTATTTTTTCCCCTACCAAAACGCGGTTATTCAAGTTTTCATTAAAAAAATTAAATAAATCTACAAGACAGGAAGGTTATTATCATCAATGATCTTGTACACACCAATGAATTTATTCTTATTATCGAATAAAAAATAATGAAAAAATAAAATGGAGAAGATCGAGAGATGAGAAAAATAAATGAAGGAATTCGCTGCAGGCGAATGATTTCCATAGTACCTGATGATGAAATACTAAAGACAAAAACGAAATTTTTAAAATTGGTGACTAGATAATTTTTTTCTTAAATAAACCACTACCGGTGAATTATCTGGAGAACACTTCTTTAACTGTACACCGTTAAAAAACAACAGAGTAATAAAAAACAAGAGACAAATGAATGGTAGAAAATGTCGGCTATGCTGCCAGAAAAATCCTTAGGAGGAGCAATAAAATGTACGGATACAGAAACACCTGTTTATCTGCAAAAGTAGGCCTGAAACAGAAGATCGGCATAGCATTACCTGTCGCATTTAGGTATTAGCTTTTATATGATTCATACAACCATTATTCGCAGACAATGGCATCATTATCACAGTGATATATTGGGCATTACTAAGAATGGAGCTTTATCTCAGCTTGTTATCACTTCTCTAACACCTTGTAACGTTGTAACAATATTTTAGATCTCTCCATACGTTTTCGTAATAGTCTCCTATTGAATACCTTGAAAAATAATGGCAGAGCATAATGCTCTTGCCGAATTTATTATTTTACAGTCGTTTTGATACTAAAATTTTTTCATTATAAAATAAGAGAATAAAATACAATGAAGGTGATATTGTTAAATACTGGTTACAGAATAATCGGCTGTTTAAGCTCTACCTTGTAGGGTTGAAGGTATTCATCAATAAAACATACAATGTTAAATAAAATAATTAAAGAATTGTACCCAACTTAAATAAAGGGTGTCTATTTGACATACTGGAATACAACGTTATTCCTCTAGTAGAATGACGGATTTCTCATAGACGAGTTTTTTTTCTTGACAGGTAACCATCAGAGAAACCAGAGTAAGTGTTTTTGGCATATTTATCACCATATATTTTTAAATCATTATTTTCAAGTACCAGAAAGATTTGGCATGGTATCTAAATTATTAACAATATCATGACAAAAGAAAGAGAGGTTAAACTGATTTAAAACGGTTTTGACCTTGATTGGGATTCCGGACCATCTTCACATGAGTCTATTTAGTACCCAGATTATAAAAGTCAATTATAATTGATAATCTGGTTTCAAAAGTAATAAATCTAAAAAGGTTTACCACACTTATTTTAAATTAAACAATAAAAAATGTGTGTTTGAAACATTTTTACAGAAATAATTTAATACACCATTGAAGTCATCAGTGGTTTAAAGTACTACGAAGCAGATTTTCTAATTAATTGACAAGTATTGAAGTATTGACAATCCTCGATATTTGTTAAATCATATTATTTCCCAGCATTTGTATTGATTTATTTTCTTCAAGCAACAAAAAAGTCCACTCCCTTAGGTTTAGGAGCCAATTGCAATAACTTTTATTTTATTTTTTTTCCACTCTTTAGCTTTAAATAATTTTCCCAGCTTCTGTTGGCCCTCAATATCCCACTTCAAGGAAACCTTATGATGTTATAACTAATTTTTATTGGTACAGGTAGATACAAGAAATTCCAAGCTAAAAAAAATTATATTTGTAAGTTATCGTCATAGAAGACTGAAAAGACAAGAAACTGCTCGACGTTTTCGCCTACTTCAACATTTACTGGACAAACGTTCAAAGCTCCCAATTAATTACAAAAGACTCATTTACATGACAGTTATCAGCCCTATTTAGACATAAGGAGTTGAGCTTTGGGACTCAACTAAACCATCCAATTCATCTCGTATCCAATCCTTACAATCCAAAATCCTTCGTAAAATCCTCAATGCTCCTTAATATGTCACAAACAAACTCATCCATCATGATCTTAATATCCCATATGTTCCTGATTTGGCCCAAACTAGATACCTGTCCTTCCATGAAAAGCTCCATACATACTTGAATCCGCTAGTCTCTCAACTTGCTTCCCATTATATTCCCGATAATCCTCCGAGGCGTCTGAAAAGAAGATGGCCTCGAGACCTTCTACTGTAGAACTTTATAGGAGTATCTATGGATAGTTTCTCAATAACTGTTTTTTTTTTATGTCCTTTGTTCATACAGCAGATTTACTTGATGTAATATAATTACAGTTGTAAATATCAATAAATTATTCTATTCTAAAAAAAAATATTTGTAAGTTGGAATCATGGCGCTAAACTTAGTCATCTAAGATAATCTAAAGGAACAGCTGTGAGCGAGGTTATAATGGAGATTCGTAACTGAATGACTCGCTCAAATAAATATTTGTTTAAGTTAGTTTATTGAATGTTAGATCGGAATTTCGACAATTGTGTTGATTCAGGTTTGTAATTAAGGATAAATGGAATTATTTAATTAGTTTATAAGTTTGCAAATATGTTTTTTTTTTAATTACTGTTCTAAACTGCATTCACACGAGTTCTTATTCAATTCACCTCCTTGGTTACATTTACAGTGGCGACAAAAAGTATTTGCACACCAGTTTTTATAAAACTATCGGTCATAAGGGAAATAACAATCCACTACAGTCCCGGTCCTGGTCATATCTTTTCTTTTCCAAATAAAATATTTAAAAAATTATACCATATAACAAAAAAGTAAATAATAAAACAATTCTATATGTGTACTGTGGTATATTGGATTCGATTTATCCATTACAAGTTATAACACAGGTTATATTTGGTAACAGACATATGTTTTTGTCTTATTGTAAAAAGTGTGCTTCTGTGATCCATAAATGTTTTCTTGAGTTAAATACCAATGTATTTCATTTGTGTTGGAAGACATTACATGTACAATAATTACCTTTTTAGATTAATGCGGAAAAATAATGAAATCTTCTGGCAAAAAGTATTTGCACACTTCCTTTTATAATTTTTTTATTTTGAGAATAAATATAAATTTAATATTTCGTAAAAAGAACTTTGGCATCAATAATTGCCTGTAGACGTCTGGGCATGGAGTGGAACAAGTTTTTAACCAAGTCAAGACTGATTGTTGCTCATTCTTGGACCAGTACTTGTTTCAAATGGTGTCTTCCAGTGATGTGATGATTTCTCACATTATGATACAAGATGTGCCATAAATTTTCTATAATATTTATATCAAGTGATTGAGGAGGAGTGTGCAGCTGTCTTCGCACATTAAATATCACTCATTCCTTGATTTTGTTGGCAGTGTGTTTTGGTTCGTTCTCCAGCTGGAACAAATATCGATCCCGGATATTCATTTTTTCTTCACTTGCATGCAGATTATGGCGCAAAATGTTCACATAACCTTCAGCATTTAAAATTCCGTCAATGAAAACTAGATTTCCCATACCGTGGTATGAGACGCCCAAATACCATAACATTTCCACCACCATGTTTTACTGTAACAGAAACATTTTGCTTTTTCAATTCTTCCTTACGCCGCCTCCAAATACTCTTCCGTACATCGGACACAAACAAATTGAACTGGCTTTCATCAGAGAATATGAGATCCTCCAAAAAGCTAAGCGGCTTATGTAAATATTCTCTGGCAAAAGCAAGGCGCTTTTTACGGTTGATTTAATTTATACAAGGTTTCTTTCGAGGTACTCTATCATGCAGGTCTTCAGAAATCAGGCAGTATCTGATAGTCCTGTCACTAACCTGAATACCATTAGTTGTATGGACTATATTAGCCAGGTCATGAGAACTTACTGAGGGATTGCACATAGCTTCATTTTTTATCTTTCTCCTCATCCTGGAATCCAACTTTTTCGGACGCCCTTTTCGCTCACTGTTTTAAGCCGTCCCTCGTCCCTTATACCTTTTTATGACGTACCTGACCGTGGAAAAATTTATACTTAATAAATCTGCAATTTCACGATATGAATTTTGTTGACCCCGCAACAAAACAATTTTTTCGCGAGTTCCCAAACTCAATTCAATTGTTTTCGACATGATAGTTAACCGGTGACTAAAGAATTTAATTATTAATGCTTTAGCACAGTAGAAAAAGATTAGATAGAGTAGATAATACTGGTGTAAGAATTAATAAATTGTAAACAAAGGATATTAGTGATAGTACACAAAGTGTGCAAATACTTTTTGGCAGAGGATTTCATTATTTTTTTTTATTTTTCCCCATTAATCTAAAAAGTTAATTATTGTACACATATAGAATTGTTTTAGTTTTAAATATACTTTTTATTAATGTGAAGTTCAGTGGATTATTATTTCCATTATGACCGATAGTTTTATAAAAACTGGGTGTGCAAATACTTTTTGCCGCCACTGTATAATTTATTCATCGAAATTTACTACTGCCTCATTATTACAAGTAAATCGCAGGAAGGATACATACTGGCATGAATAAAAAAAAGTAGAAACTACCCAGTGGTAGTACTCAAATAACAATATCAACTTAAAAGGCTGCGAGGCCATCTTATTTTCAGGCGCCTCAAAGGATTAGCAGGAATTGAAGAGGTTGCTTGGTTTGAAACTAGAGGGTTTGAGTGGTAATGAAGTTTGTTATGAAAGGATAGATACCGGGTTCGGGCCAAATCAGCAATGGGGCATTAAGGTCATTATGGATTAATTCGTTCGTAACGAATTAAGGAGCATTGCGGATTTTACTAAGGAATATGAATTGTAAGGATTGAATACGAGAGGAAATCAATGACTTGGTGGAGCCCCAAAGCTCTACTCCGTAAGTCCAGATGGGTCTAATGATCGTCATGTGTTTTTTTCATGAGTCTTTTGTAATTAATTGGGAGCTTAGAGCATTTGTCTACCAATTGTTGAATTATCCTTAAACGCCAAGTATGTGGATTCCAAGTAAAACGTTTGTCAAGTCCTAAGTACAGGACCTGATCTACAGGAATCAGTAGGATGTTATTGAACGAAGAGCTAAAAATAAAATGAATTAAATATATTTCATTCCCAAAACACTTCTTTGTCGAGGAAACGTACTTCCAGATCTGACTATTGTAGACCAATCACAAATGAAAAGACTTTTTCATTTATATCAAAGCTTGATGAAGCTCAAAGTTTTGACCTGGATGACTGAGAAAAACATTTACTTGTAGAGAGGGAATAAAAAATAAATAAAACGTTTCCCCATTGATTTCCCAGATGGTTCGTTTACGACCCAATAGTCCGCATATAAATTCTATGATAGTAAAATTGAAACTGGGGAAAAGTAATAGAACCGAATATCATTGAACTGTCGCTTTATTTTCAACCAAATTGTGTTTGAGTATTAATAAAAAAAAGTGGATTTCCTGTTTTTAGTTGAATTGGATCATGGTCCGTATAAAGGAATTTATTTTGTTGATATCTCTTATCTATTAGGATATTTTAAGTGAGTTGAGGTTCATCGCTGCCTTTTAAAAAAAAAAATGTATTTTTAAACGTTTGTATAAAGAAAGGTTATTTTGGGGATGAAAATTTCTTCTTTCGTATACTTTTTGTTATAGAGATAGTCATAATTACCTCTATAACAACAAGTAAATTATTAATATATATATATATATATATATATATATATATATATATATATATATATACATTTACTATTATTATTAATAACAAGGTAATATAAATTATTTACATAAAAATAAAAAATAAAAATAGGCAGTCATGAGGACTGCCGGCAGAAATGAAACTTAGAACCAACTGTTTTTTGTTTTTTAAAATTTCTGTATCAATTTTAGCCTGAATTAATTAAATTTCATATTTGAGGCGTTTAATATCAAAACCAGTTCGATCCATTTCATAAAATGTTTCAGGAGAGCCAAAAAACGTTTTAAAAATTCATAACCATCTTTTGGAACATTTTTTACAAATGTTTGCTTCAAACATGCCAAAAGTAGATTGTTATTAGATCGGCAGAACTATTTTAATCGATTCGCGGGGTTCATAATGTATTAAAAATTTTAATTAATTAATAACCAAATTGAATGCTTAGTCAACTAATGACATAAATTTGCAGTATTTTTGAAGAAATTATTTTGTAAGATGAAAAATAAATATTGGGGATTCTCCAATATGCAATATTTAAAACCGTTTATAAAAATAATAATTAATGTTAATTAATTTAATTATTATGGTTGAACTACCAGACATTTTTTTAAACTGCGAATTTAAATCAGTGTCCCAAATTAAGGTGACTGAAAATAATAACACATCCTTTAGTGAAAAAAATCATCTTTTTAAAAAGTATTATTAAAATAATTATTAATTATTATAAAAAAATTATTATAAGACAAGAATAAAAAAGTAGATATTAATTATTAAAATATTAAAATTAAAATCAATTGAATTGCTATTTTATAAAATTATATTATAGCAAGAAAAATAAAATTATTTTCAGTTAAAATGTCTTCATTTTCGCTTACATTAGAATCTTCAACAGTGGGTTGTCATGGGTTGTCTGTATTTTAGTTTTAGCTCGCAGGGGCAATCTGAGTAAGCTTGGATCGAACTGATTTTGTTGCACAACACCTACTTTGTAGCCAATTTTGCACGGGATGGAACCTCTTTAGATCTATACGGTTAAGCACACTTTTAGAATACTTTTTAAACTTTGAAAACACATTAACAAAAAATTGTTGATAAAAATGGGATTGAACTGGTTTTGATTCTAAACTCCTCATTTGTAAATTGGAATTATCAAATATTAGTCTGTCTTTCACATCTATTGGCACTCTAATTTGCTAATTGATATATTTCATGCATTTTCAAGTAGTTTATTTATTAATCAAAACATATGATGGGCTGCACGAGCTCAATACAAAATATCAATGCAATTTAATTCAGATAACAATTATGATATAGTTACATTGTTTATATCATCCAAATTATTGCGTATTGTGTCCATTAGCAATTTAAAACAATACATTTAACTATTACATATGAAATCTTTTAGGGTAACGAAAAGTTTAACTAGTTATTATAAATGTGAATTTATTAACTATTTAACGGTCATTAAGTTAAATATTTTTATGCTAAAATCAATCGAATTCTAACCTTTGAACTTAAGTTGATTAAAATAAATCGTATAGCTGATGCACAGGCCAGTAGATGTTGCCAGTGTCGAGCATGTAGGTGACGCAATGGCAAGTTTACCCTATACCAAAAGTCGCTAAACGCGGCTAAAGAACTTTTCACTTCAAAAATGGTGGATTTCCTCTTTGTTTTTAGTCAAATTGGTCCTTGATCCATGTGAAGGAATGAAGAACGTATTTGTTCTTGCTGAGATATCTTATCTATTAAGATATTCGTGGATAAAATTCCTTCTTTTGCCCTCCCTGTTAATTCTGTCATTGTTATTAGGCATATTAGTTATTAGCTGAATGTAATACACGAAAAAATAAATAATCCAACTGTTTTTTGACTTTGTTAAACAAGTCCCTCGACGGTACGAAGTACTTATACCTGACTTTCGGTGCATAAATTATCATTAAAGTATAAAGCCTTATTTTATTAACCGTTTACAAAAATAACATCTAACTATATATCGGCCTTTGCTGAACCATATTGATCGACCCGTACCCAAAGAAGAATTGAAATGACAGATTTTCCTATAGTAGGCTTTTGTATACTCCTCTGGGTCAACATTTGGACCCCCCCCCCGTAATCTGGCTTTTATCCTTCCTCAGAAATAAACGAACCGGGCCTGAAAGTCGTTCAGGGACCTTTGGCCTGAAGATGCCATTTGGAACTAGGTTCAATCATTGTTGTTCATAAAACAATATAAATAAAATCATTGAGTTGTCCGTGGGAAAAAAAACGAAAAGAATTATTATTAATATTTTCAAATATGATAAAATGTTTTTACTATAGATATTAAAGGGAAAAAAATGGACCTCTGTAATGCAATGTTTGTACATTGCACGTTCTCTAAGAACGGTTAGACAAGGCACAAACAAATTAAATGATTCCATTGTTCTTTTTATGATGATTATTCTTAAATATTTTTATTTTGAAGAGAAACGATTTTTCCTGGCCGGGATACGAACACAAGTGGTCTGCCTCTGCTCACGTCGTATCCAAGCCAGACAAATCCATTCTCTTCAGTGATCCTATATCGCAATTTTTGCGTCTATATATGTATATGCATAGATCCTATATAGATTTATATGAATATACATTTAGGATCGGTGAAGAGAATGGATTTGTCTGGCTTGGATACGACGTGAGCAGAGGCAGACCACTTGTGTTCGAATCCCGGCCAGGAAAAATCGTTTCTCTTCAAAATAAATAATCACAATCAAAAGAACAATAAATAAAAATAATTTATAAATATAAAATTCACGTAAGTCAAAAAGATCCTAATTAAAGTAATGTTCAATGAACATTCTTCCCCGTGTATGCATCGAAAAATTGCGAGAACACGTGGGTACAGGATAGGTGAAGAGAATGGATTTGTCTGGCTTGGATATGACTCCTGGTAGCTCAATGGTTTAGAGCACTGCACTAGAGATGCAGACGAACCAGGTTCGAATCCCGGCCAGGACAAATATTTTCTCTTCAAAATAAACATATTTAAAATGATTCCAGTTTGAGAGGAAAGAAAGTTGACTGGACAATTCTAATTATGTATTGTATTTGTCAGGAGATGCAGTCAAAGATAACATAATATAAGCGAAACTTATTTTGTATTATCTTTGACTGCACCCCCAGACTAATTCAACCCAAAATTAAATGAATATATAAAAAATTGTAAAAATTAAAAATATATAAAGTAAAATATAGACATAATGCAATTGGAATAAACGGGATACAAAAGCAGGGAACGTTTAAATTATAAAATAAAGGAATTGTTTGAAATATATGAACTAAAACAATGAGATTTGATAACAATTTCAACACCATTTTTGTTTACAAACATTTCTATTTATACATTCACAATCTCGATTTATGTCGCCGAATTCAAATACAAGAGAAACTCGGCAATTCAGTTTGATTTGTACATCAATGAACAGCACCAGTTGAGGCAGCGCTTTAACTGTATAGAATGTGCGTTTGCTGTTTAATATTTACCTACCGAACGAGAATTGGCGAATTGTCATTATTTAAAACAAACAAGGGTGTCGGCTTGTGTTCTAAGAAGTACTTACTACTAATTATCATCTAAATGATAATTAGATAAATTCTTCTTTTCTTCAATTTAATATTGATAATTAAAAAATGTCCAATTTATGACGGTCTTTGTTTTTCTCTTTCGCGGTTATCACTCCATTTTTCCCCATTACTTTCTTTACATGACAAGAATAATAATGAGGAAAAGTCCGAAATGTTAGCGAGCTTACTTATTAAGTCTAACTAAAATACGAGATAAATGAAGAAGGAGGTAAGAAAACGTCTAGCTTGTTTTAATATATTCTTTAAACAGCCATACTTCCTCATCCGCCTCGATTAGCTCCCAAATAAATCCAGAAATTATAGATTAATTAAATAACACATATTTTTTATTTTGAAGAGAAAAGATTTGTCCTGGCCGGGTTCCCCGCATTTCTAGCGCGGCCCTCTACCAACTAAGCTACCAGGGCTCGTTACCAGACCAGACAAATCCATTGTCTAAATCGATCCCACATCCCCAGCACTCGCAGTAGTATTAGCATGAACAATCTCCCTCATATGTAAATCGCAAAAAGTGCGAGTCTCTTCCCGTCGAGGAATTCTGGTACGGTTTTTTACATTCACTTTTTGAAATGTCTTTGGGTGATTAGCGGTTATAAAACGATTAGGTAAACCTGCTTGCCTGGGGTCCATTTTTTCATGCATTTATGTAAATGTTAAAACTTTAGGCCTGTATTTTTTTTTACAGTGAGCTATAATTGCTATGGGAGAAAATAGCTTGACTTGAGATCTGGTTTATCATATCATCTAAGATCAGAACTGAAGCCCTATTTAAAGTCCCTTACCGTTTCGGATATTTTTCAGTTGTTCAAATGGCTATATCTGATGAAGAATTTCTCTCTATCACTATAATTAATGTATAATTAAAGAATTAATATAAGGGTGATTCCAAGATTACAGGCCACTTTGAGTACTTGACAACAACAAAAATTTAGGTCAATAAAAACGTTCCAGGCTGTTCATATCTACTAACGCTGGTTCCCTGATACACTTAAAATGCTTAGGTAGAATAGAACTGGTCCGGCTTGAAATTTAATTTTTTTTTAAATATGGATGTATACGGTAATGAGAACTTTCGTTATGGTAATGACAATTATGCTACGGTTATGACTTTGAATCATATTTATTGTTGTTCAGGTTTTAGGAAAAGCCATTTATACTTAATTTAAGGATGGAGGACAAGATTACACACAATAAACATATAAAATTTTAATTTAATTTACATATCACAGACATTTATAATCACAAACTTGTAACACTTGTAAATGCCTAGAAAGAGATCACAAAGATAATTAAGCAACTAGGCTTCTCGACTATTTATAGGAACATTTGTTTTTGAAGTAATCATTTGTTAAACTCTAAAATAAAGATATGGCAATAAAAATATGGTAATTACAAAAATTAAAGATAATATTTAAGTCTATATATATTAGGAATATTAAGAATCTTGATGGATTTAAACAAATAGTCATAGTATTTATCATCTTGAATTGGAGGATTCTGCATTTTACATAAGATTCTTTTTGTAGATATTGTTTGGCGGTCAACAACTTGAGGCCAATAAAATTTGTTGGGCCCTGCCCTTGCCATGAAGTTGTCTTCAAGTTTGTGACCTTTGATACTTTCGACTATACCTGAAATTTTACACATGCAAATTTAGTAGCAAAGTCGTATAAAAGAAGCAACTAGAATAACGCCGTTTCCTATATTTCTCAATTTTAGTTTTTAGTTTTGCATTGGTTTGTCGCAATTTGGCTAAGTCTCGATAAGCTTTTCCTTTGTCTTTCCTGGCTCGCCTTCTCCTTCCTGATTTGCTGGAGTGATCAGTCAAGACTATTTGAGCTGAATGTGTTTTCGATAGGGTGCACAGATTTTCTACAGCTGCTTTGCGTAATCTGTAATTGTTTGTGTGGATTCGCCAGTGCTTTCTTTTTTGCCTTTTTCCCCTGTTTTTAGTATCTGCCACTAACTTAATTTTCCCTTCTTTAATTCGCTTCAAGTACCTTATTCTCTCCTTTTCTTTGTCTGACTCTCTCAAGATTAGGTCCTGCTTTCTCCTTTCCCGCCTCTCCCTAGCGGCCTCTCTTCTACTCTGCTTCTTTTCTTCTTCATTTTTGTATTTTTTTTTTATCTCGCCATGTTTCAGCTTATGCTCGATGTACTGAAAAGCAAGAAATTTGGTAATTTTCAGTATATTTGAATCACCCAAGCCAAATGAGCCAGAATATATCAACAATAATTTTGCAAAAATAGAAAAAAAAGGTTTAAAAATGCATTATTAACATGGTACTGAGATTTATAGTTCAGTGGCTGGAAAAATAAATAAATAATAATAAAACCTATTTCATCCTTATCAAAATTGTTCTTGAAAACGTTTTTTATGGATTTGATTATTTTTTTTTTTTTAACGCAACCTTGGACAAAATATTTTGTTTATAACCCATGACTGTTATTTAACTAAAATAAATGAAAATTATTAAATTTTGTGTCATTAGAAGCGGATATAAAACTACACCCTAGTCGGGGGCAAAAAGAAAAATATTGACTAAGAGTCTACTCTGTAACTAAAATTAAATAACCATAAAACTTTTTCAAGGAAGATTTTCATAACAATAAAATCGTTTTTATTATTATTTATTTACTTTTTCAGTAAAATGATCCATAAAGCCAGTACCGTACCAAAAACGTAATAACCGTTACTAATAAAAATGTTACGGTAATGACCGCTTAATGGTAACGGAGTTGACATTTTTGATTTAAAGGAAATATTATTTATTAAGCAGTGAATAAATAGTCAAAACTGGTAGTACTTCATGTTGCCCTTAACAACAGCTTTCAAGATATAATAATATGAAATTGATAACTTTTATCGTTTTTGAACAGTAAAGTAATACGGTAATGAACAATGAAAAAGTACGAACCTGAAAGTTAACCTTGATTGTTGGACAGTTCCTGTGTGACTGATGGAAGGCGCTGGATCACTGCTCTATCGTCTTCAACGGTGTTTCCACTTTTCAAAGAGCCAACCGTTTCACAAAATTTCTCTCTGGTATTCAAATCCTACCTTTATTTTGGGTACGAGAATGGTATGGCATAGAAACAAAGAGACATGCGTTTTTTTACCTCCAAAATATTTTTTTTTAAATATTACAGAGCATTAAAACTGTTGAATGAAAGTTCATTTTTTGAGGATTAACAAAAAGAAAACTCTTGTTTTGATAAAACAATAGACGAGCCTTCAAGAAAATTATAATCCCCGTAAATTACCTTTACGGTAATGATATTTTTGGGATCAAAATTTGAAAATGGCCCAGCTAATATTAAATATTGCCACTTATTTTTGCAATTTATAATAAAATAAGGATACTACTGTGAAATTAATCGCTTATTATTAACTGTGCACTCGTAGTAGGTAAGTTAACCGCCTTGGACTTGAAATTGGCCTATAATCTTGGAATTACCCATAATAGGAACTATAGCATATGCTGATTATTCATAACACCAATTCTTGTAGAACAAATCCGATACTTAAGATTACATCTTGACAAAGGTTTAACTTGGAATTCTCATACTAGACTAAAAAAAAAGAAATTGCTCATCGTTTCAGGCTATTGCAACACTTACTACACAAACGCTTTAAGCTTCCAATTAATTATACAAGATCATTTACATGACTATTATAAGACCTATTTGGACTTATCTAGTAGAGCTTTGGGGCTCCACTAAGCCATCGAATTCCTCTCGTATCCAATCCTTACAATCCAAAATCCTTCGTAAAATCCTCAATCCTCTTTACACTGTTACGAACAAAGTAACCCATAATGATCTCAATCCCATCACAAATGTCCCATTTGTTGCTGATTTGGCCCGAACCCGATACCAGTCTTTTCATGGAAAACGGTATCCCCACTCAACAAACTAGTTTCAAACCTACCTACTTCTTTAATTCCTGATAATCCTCCGTCTGATAATCTGAAAATAAGATGGCCTAGTGACCTTTTAAATGAATTGGTTATTTGAGTACAACCACTGGGTAGTTTATCTACTTCTCTTTATCCATACCTTTATGTATCATTCCTGCTATTTACTTGTTGTAATATTATAATACAGTTATAAATTTCAATAAAAAGAAAAAGAAATAAAGAAAATAGAAAAAGAAATTGAAACAATTTCAATATTGATCAATACATTTGAAGGACAAATTAAATCGCCACTCCAATAACATTGACAGCCAGCCAAACGTGTTGAGCAGCACGGCTTTCCTTGTAGCAGTAATATCCGTCCTTATCCGACTCCCACAGCGCTGACATGTAGAAGTGGTAACCCGCCCCGTTGTCTTCCATCATGTCCGTGAACACTGCATCAATGAAAATGTTAGTAATCGTTGTAATCTCGGTACAAGTTCCGAGATTTAGTTAAGCAAATTATATTTTGTAGAGAAAGTCTTATAAATAATTATTATAAGTTCCAAGGTTCATTAAAAATTAGTGCATATCGTCAAACGTGTTTTACCCAAGTCATTATATAGTATATTGAGTTTGTGCCTTATGGCTCTATATGAATTTTATATCAATTATCAATCCTAGAGAACACGCAATAAATCAAAAACGAAAAAGTTGTTGTTTTCTTTGTTTTTGTATCGACGATATATAAATAAACGATATTGTTAAGGGCTACTGGGTATTAAAATGAATTAAACAATGGCTTAATCAGAGGTACTAATATTTATTTACAAAAGTGATAAAAGAATACAATTAAACTATTAACAATTACTAACAAATAAACTAAACAAGGAAATTACTAACAAATAGATTATTAACTGCAATAAATTTACAATAACAATATTTTAGATATTTATAATCTAGGCCTAACTTCTATTTAATTATTACAATAATATAAGATATTATTATTACTAAATAGTTTAACTATTTACATAAGCTTGTACAAAGCACATAAAATTACAACTGCTACTTAACTAATTAATTACTACTAATTAACACTTACAGTTCTCTAATTAAAGTTCACCGACCGTAAGAATCTCTGAATATAACAAACTGTCACACAATTACACTCACAAACTGTCACTGACTTATTACACTGGCTTATCACTTATCACTGTTTCCGATGTTAACCGTACCGTGTGCTTTAACACTCTCACTCTACTCGCGCTGAGATGCTGTTTATATACAGAATGACAGATCTAGATCATACGCGACGGATCGCGAAGTTTCCGGAAAGGCCTCTTTCATCTCTGCCGACAAGGGGGCTTTGTTCTCTTCCAGGAATCACCAATTCCCACGCCCGCAACAATATATATTTATTGAAGTTCTTAGATGTATTGACTAAAGTTAGGGAGCGTTAAGGGAGTGGCTCAATGTGTTGAGCGCTGAGTTGCCGGGTTCAAATCCGACTGTTAGAGATAAATTATTTATTCTGTGAACAGCCATAAATGTACCAATTGGGATCTGCAGACCCTCCTGAGGCTCAACCCTCACCTTCTATAAAGTGAGTATCCTTAGCTGGAGGAGATATTCACCATATAGAAGTGACTATCCCCCCTTTCCAATGTGTGTATCCTGAACGGTTGGGTGTGATCTAGCCCAAACTAGCCGAAAACACCTCCTTGCACAAACGTTAGAGGTATCCAACAAAAAAATCCATTTATAGTATATAGAAATTATGTTATTTCAATACATTACTTTGATTTACAGTGTAAGAGAACAGAGATACTGCAGTTAACCAATATCCTGATTGATAGGATTGAGGATATAAGGATTGAGGAGAAAACAGTTGCCAGGAGCTTTCTACGACTCTCTTTGGGTCCTCCAATATTCGGCATTAAGGCGCGTCAATAATGAAGTAATTCTTGCCGCTTTGGCACTAATATACTCCCTATTTGCGTTAAACTGGAGACGTGCATCGATGAGAACTCCCAGGTATTTCAAGTATGGCTGGGAACGAATTTCGTGCCTACCCACTGTTAGAATAACAGTTTCCATATGGTTCCTGCTACTGGCCAGGAGCGCCTCAGTCTTATGGTCAGCAAGCTGCAACCCCACGGAAGTGTCGAATAATAGCGACAGCCTGGTTGGCAATTAGGGTAATCTCCTCAATATATTTTGCCACGACCACAACTGCCACATCATCTGCGAAACCAAGAACTGTGGCATGGGTAACCTAAAAATTCCGTCGTACATAACGTTCCACAAGAGAGGACCTAAGACTGGTGTATATATATATATATATATATATATATATATATACGTATATACGTGTGTGTGTGTGTGTAACTATCGAGGTTCTGAAAAAGTTTCTGGTGTAACATAAAAATTAAACGCTCCACATAAGTTATTATATTTTAAACCCAAGAAATTTTGTTCTTAACAACCCCTGAAAGACTTCTTAGAAACTTCTTATGTCGTGTGAGACTTGTACGTTTTCCTTGAGTTCCGCTTATTTTAGAGACACTTCCTTTCCATTTTTTACTTTAGTACTTTCCATTTTGTTCCTTTTTCGATACTGTTCCACTAAAATACCCTCTTACTCAACTACATTATTAAAGAATTAACTATGCGATAATGATAATATATGCTGTCATACAATAAATAAATAAATTTTAGATGTTTAACTTCCTGAACATGATTCCATACTGCTAGTTGCGGTATTCTCTAGAAGACCCCCACCAGTTACTTTAAGTATCAGTTAGTTTTATTTATAACTGTTATAACCTAATAGAAATACAAATGTAAAGAAAGATAAAAATAATGTAGTTTACATATAGTACATATCGCTGCTCCGGAAGTATAATGACGCAACTGCAAAAATGAAATTTTACAGGACTAGCAAAAGAAAAATATGTAATTCCAATTTGTCTTAATAGAATGGCCTATAGATAGGTATAATTATTCTATTAGAGTAGTTTATAAACATGGGTTATGTCGAAGTTCCTGATAGAACTACAGAAATGATAGAGTGCATTAAATACTCATACGTCCCGGACCTATTATTTATTCCGATTATTGGAAAGTATACAATAACATTCATCCATATGAACCGGAGACATTTTACTGTCAATCATTCCAAACTTTTTGTGGATACAGAAAGAGGAGCTCATACTCAAAGAATCGAATCTGTATTGTCATCTCTCAAGAGAAGGAACAAGAGAGAATGCGGTACCCACCGGACGATGGTAGATTCGTACCTGGGTGAATATATTTGGAGTAGGAGGTACGAAAATAGGGATTTATTTGAGGAGATCCTGAAGAATATTGTGGATTTTTGTCCTCCAAATTGAAAATGTACATCTATAATTGCCTTGGTTATATGTTTTGTTTTAAATTATACATAAAAACAAATATATGTTCTTTTATTTCTATTAGGTTATAACAGTTATCAATAAAAGTAACTGGTGGGGTCTGTTAGAAAAGACCCGCTAGTTGGAATAAAAACCAACCATTCGTAACTATTTTAAGGTTAGAGCTTTTTTTTTTTAGTACAACTATGAAAATTCGGCATGAATATTTTGATACAATAAGGAAGAAATTCCTAACAAGACAGGTCATTTTTTGTACTTTTAAAAATTAACAATCATATAATACGAAAAAGCCTCATGAATAATCCATTACTGAAATTACCAGCTCTGGAGGCCATTACTGTAGCTGAAAGTATAGTCCATATTATTTATTTTCGGTGAGATAAACTACAATTATACAGTTGGTAAATTTATTTTGAAAACATCCTCATAGGTTATGTTAAAAAATTACTAAAGCATGCTCGTCACATTAAACAATGAAATCAAGTAACCAGAGAAAAATAAGCATATAACCCCGTAAATTAGTGTAATCGAAATTGCCATACCTAAATATTTCAACGGAGACCTCATTAGCGCAATTTTTTCCAGACATTCTTCACCGAGATTCGTAGTCCAGGTTTTTAATCGGTCAGGGGACGGATATGCCTTTCCTATACTGTCTTCGATAGCTTCCTTGACGATTCCAGATACCTTTTCGATATCGAATACGTCCTAAAAATCATTATTGTAATTGTTATACTATCTGAAACGTATAGAAATTAAATAAAAATCCTCAGAAAGATTAAAGTTTAGTCACAATTTCCTAATTCATCAACTATAAGTTAACTGTGATCTAGGTGTCAGCAGAAATTATACTATAATTTTCTATTTGAAGTTCCTACTTCATTTTGAAATATGATACTTAATTATCTTCTAGATTGGAAAGGACCCTTGTAGTTAGTATACTTACACTAGCCTTAAAATCCATGATAAACCTAGATGAAAACTTATTAATAACGATATAAACTATAAATATGATCATATGATTGATAAATTTGATTTTAGAATATTAAAATAAAAATCTAAGATTTAATAGTAACATTAATTAAAATGTAACGGCTACTCAATTGCTGAATTGAAACCTAAGTTGTAAAGCAGTTTAAAAAAACCCTGTACCACTACAACCTGTGAACGGGTCTGGAGTTCAGTACATAGTAGAGGCTGTAAATGTTTCATGGAAAACTGTTGGGCAGGGAGATGATTTGTCTAATATCACTCTCAGCCGCCAGATTCCCCCCTTATTTTGGGTACCCACTTATAGAGGCTGGGTGAGCCTCAGGAGGGTCCTAGATAAAATAAAAGTCTTGCCAGTAGCAGGATTTTCCAAGATTTTCGTCATGGCAACTCAATGCTCTACTATAGAGCAACTCCGATCCCTAAAACACATTAAAAATGAAACAGTTAAAACATATTAAAAATGAAGAAGTGTAAAATTTTCATAATGACAAAATAGGATATAATCCTCTTATTTAAAGTTGAGTATTATATATTAAAATGATGTATAATTGTAAAAAAATATTTTTTTAAGTATATAAAAGGAGAAAAGGTCTTAATATTTTATCTCTGAAAATGCAAGACGGGCGACAGAAACATTACTAAGAAATATTGAAGCCATTATTCTCAATCATCGACCATTTGTAGATATATAGCTTAGTCACGTGATTTATCCGTTTAACCCCACAAAAGATCGAAAGTTTTAAGAATTCTGCCACTTCCAAAGAAACTGAGGTTTTGAAAGCCGTTCTAACTTTTTGCAATATATTCTTTGGCACTTACAAAATATAAAATAATAAAAAAAATATTTATTCATGAAATCATACAAATGCCATTTGACACATGTATTTTTTGTGTTCCTCAGAAACCCTCCCCTAAGGGATTCTCTTGTAAGCGTGTATGGAGAAACCTCCCTAAAAAATATAAAATATTGGAATAAATAAAATAAAATATTTATAAAAGTATAGTATATATATTTGTGTGGATGTGTATGGATAAGCAAGAGTAATAACTGCAAAAGAAATGATACAGTGAATATTAAAGTCGTACAATAGCATTAGAGCACGATATAGAGAAGGTAGAAAATTCTCTAGAGAGAAAAGATTTTATTATGTCAACGTTAGCTTTATTAACTATAATAATTTTAATTTTAAAAAATGTACTTCCAAATTATATAGTCATCATGATATTGAATGATTCTACATCTGTTGATGGATAAATGTGAGGAGTTTTACCTCCGTATTAACGATTGTATTGAGTATCCTGCTGATATCATTGGCGAAACATAGATGAGTTGTACATTTATTCTTTCTTATAGAGAAAATCCTCAAAAAATGTATAGTATGATCGATAAGCTACGTAGCTATTCTATGATATCAAAGAAAATTTGATATCTACAATTAATACTATTGTTAGCATTCATCTAGATTTCACAAGTATGATGGTCACTGTAAATCACAGTACTACAGAAAACCAAGGCAAGCACCCGCTATATGTCCTACTAAGAATACCTATTACAACAAATCTTTACAACGAAGGTGGCAGGTGGCTCCTTGACGAAAAGAAACATATTTGCCAACATAGTTGGGTGAATCAACGGTAACTCATACCCTGACAAGCCGGTGGGCAAACATACTAATCGTTAAACCTTCCCGAGAGCATCGAGCTGCAATTGAACTGAAACAGGACGGAATGTAAAAGGATATTCAGTGGATACGGGACTACATTCCGAAATTATAATTTTATTTTTGGTTTAATCAAGTTGATTTTATAGTTAATAGTTTTTTCAAGTATTTGAAATTCTAAAGTTATAAACATACGCGAAGCTTACAAATAATATGATATGAATTATCAATTAAAGTCTTAGAGAGGTAGATAAAATATATTCTGTATATAAAATAAAAATAGATAAAATATATTCACATTTATGTTTACTATTTTTAATAGACTTTCTTTAAGAAAACTGAAAGGAATTCTTCAAGTAATTTGAGCCATGAGAATTTAAATACTATCATTTAGAACGCTCAAAAAAGTCGTTACATAACCTCATACCCACAAATTTAATACAGCATTCATCTTACTAATATTATATATGTGAAAGTTTGTATGTTTGTCTCTCTTTCACGCAAAAGCTACTGAATGGATTTGGATGAAACTTTACAGTAATATAGTTTATACATCAGAATAACACACATGCTCTAGCAAGCATGGAAATATAACGGGGGGGGGGCCGCACGGGTGCACGTGCCCCTCCCCCGACATTTTTTTAGGTGCTGTGGAGAATCCATTATCGTACATAATTAAAGGCAAAGCACATGATAATAGTGTTTAAAATAACAGAAAGAACATGGATGAAACTATCTGTTTTGATATCCTCCTAATCTTACTAATATTATAAATGTGAAAGTTTGTATGTTTATCTCTCTTTCACGCAAAAACTACTGAATGGATTTGGATGAAACTTTACAGTAATATAGGTTTTACATCAGAATAACACATAGGCTACATCAAGGGCAGATTTATGTGGGGTCACGTGGGCATGCCCCCCCCCCCGTTATAGTACATAATTAAAGACAAATCAGGAACTTAGCCTCTTGAAATTTGAAGATAGGTTCTTTGTATAGTTTAAGAAAGAAATTTGGATAATTCCACCCCAAGGGTTTCCCCTTTAATATAATAGGGGTTCAAAGGTTGTATAGAATCCGTCAGTTTTGAAGTTAGACATCTGACATTTTGGATGAATGAGTAACTTATATTTTAAAAGAATAATTAAATTATTGATTTAAAATGATCTTAAACGAAACTTTATGTGGAAGACCAAATTCCACGCGAGCGAAGCCGTGGGCATAAGCTAGTTTAAATATAAAACTAATAATATATCACATCGAACTTTAAAATCGATTGTAACATTCGCTCAACAAGTCGTTAGATATGTACAAACGGTGAAGGTTAACATACTATTCTTCTACGTTCTGCTAAAAAAAAAAAAAAAAATTGCTTAAGACTATATATTTCACTGTTAGAATCAATCTTCAAGGAAATCTGCCACATGGTTCGTTTACACATGGTTTTGTTATACTTGCAACTTGGACCGTTTCTTAAATTGGGAAATTCATCGGATTCGAGTTGAAAATTAAAAGCAGTTCAGGCAGCAGTTCTTATGAAGAAGAGTTGATATTGCCAGGTAGAATTACGATTATTGTTTTAACCATATTATAAAACCTTATAATGACATTAATGTGTGGCTTAGCTATAACCTACAAAATATAACGTTGCCCATTCGCTAACATTGCCATTTAACTTAAATAAAATAGGATTATAACTAAGTTGTAATTTAAACAAGTCATTCATTTAGTTTATCACTAGGAAGGAAAAATAGATCTCTTAAGAATAAATGTTAAGCTCTATGCCGACCAATATCAATATCCATTATGAAATTTTCCAAATCGAAAATAAGTTCAATTACGTACTGTTAATATATTTTTGGAATTATTTTTAAAAATAGGTTTTTAATTGTTAATTTTTTTTCACATTTTATGTTTACCTGAAAGATGAGTTAAAACTTTTAAGAAAAAAATCAGTATAACCATAAAAAAATAGAAATCTGAATTTCAGGCACTAGAAAAAAGGAATTTGTCGGGATCAACAGAAAAATATATTTTTCAGAAAGTTTGCAATATTGGTTGAGGATGCTTTATCATTACAGCAATGATTTCGGGCATTGTAACTAAAGATCTTTTTTGAGATGAATTGAACCGTAGACAAATTCACTCGAATGACTCCGTGTGTTTTAATTACATCATAGTCCTCTGTACTTTATTATTATCTTTGAACGGTTGGCACGTTTCAATACCAAATTTATTCTTTCTATAATTTCTATATTATTACAACTTTGGCAGGTTGGCTGGTACTGGCCTATTAATATCTGATAAAAGCCAAAATTATGTTTTTTTTATTTGGTTTTGTCCCCTAACCAAAAAAGTTTTTATTTAGAATGCTCAGAGTGAACCAAAATAATTTCCAGCTTGAATCAATTCCCTCCAAAAGTCTTTGAGTTGGTTACTCCTATAGAAAAGAGATGAAAAAAATGGAAGAAAAGGGCTAAAAAAGTCCTGATTATTAATATTTCGGCTATTCACAGATTTTTCATCCTCAACTCCTTCCAGTCCCTGAGCTAAATTAAAATGGAGAAACATTGTTCGGCTAACCTGGCTGTAAAGGCATCCTGACTTATAACTGATCAAACAAGCGGCAATGAGCTAACCAGAATCCCCTCAGGAGGAAAACATCTCTTTGTTGCCGGGTAATGTAAAATTAAATAATCATCTAGGAGAGACTGTTAAGCTAACCATGAGGGGAATCTGCTTTATAGCCTCCTGTTTCTCAATTTATCTTTTTTGCCCTCTCAGAGATTAGAAGGACCCTTTTACTCTTTTGTGTCAAGTACATTCTCACAATTAAATCTATATAATAAAAATGAATCACCAAATGCTAACTGCAAAACTCGAGAACGGCTCGACCTATTCGGCTAATTTTTTTTTCTCACATTTTTGCTAATGTGCAAAGAAGGTTCTTATGGAGAGAATCCCGTAAAAATTACGAGGGAAACCTTCGGTGGCGGAAAAACCTAAAAATTTTCGGATTTATTACAGTTTTTGGCCTGTATCTCCTAATCGGTGCCTTTAAAAAAACATAGGTAACCATTTTTAAAGTAGATTAAATTTTCTACAATTTGAGCCCGACCGCTGCTCTGTAGGTTTAGCAAAGAAGGTTCTTATGGAGAGCAAAAACGTAAAAATTACGAGGGAAATAATAAATACTACACTATTCTTGATCCCATAAAAAAATAACAGTTCGTGATCAATAACAAATTATTGAAAAGGATTCTAAAGGAGTGTGTAAAAAATAGATGGCAATCAATGTGGGACGAAAGTCCATCCAATAAATTAAAACGTATTAAGAAATGCGTAAATCCATGGACTACCTCCAACCGTAGCAAACGCCGTGAAGAAGTGGTAATCACCCAACTCGGAATAGGCCATAGTCGACTAACCCATTGTTTCCTTGATATATTAGACTGAAGAATAATTAATATGAAGTAAATTGAAGTACAACGGAAATTTGAAAGAAATCCCTGATATTAACATAGCGTTTGATTTATTAATTTTAAGGACATATGAAATATCTATCTCTCAATACTAAACAAATGTATACGTAATAAAATTAGTAAACTTACGGTTAGCAGTTCTACAAGAAGGACTTAAAGATTAAACATGCAAAATAGCGAGTCTCTTCAATGGTCGAAATAATGATAACTAACGAATTATAACAGAAAAGAGTAATTTTACAATAGCGATCTAATGAACAAAGATAATTAAGGACTAATAAAGATATAAGGTTAGCATGAATATGCGATCTAATAATAATGATACTTAATAATTAATACAGAATATTAAAATTGAATAGGAGCGGTAATAACATTAACAGAAATTACTCCATGCAAGCATTATGGCCAAAGATATAATAAAAAAAACATAAACAGGAACGTTATAATGAAGAATTAAAGAATAAGGTGAAAAGATGTGCGAATAATTATTATCTTGATCCCATTAATTAGTTTGAATTGTCTTTTGCTACCATATGAACACATTGAATCGTTGATCATCGGCAGAAGTATTAGTTGGTGATTTGAGGCCTTATGATAATGAAATGGGACGATTTGTGTGATCTATCCCCAATTATGAACTCAGCATCACCATCTGGCGTCTCAGCAGAGCTCCTGGCGAGTGACAGGCTGTAAGACCTTCTGGACGTTCTCAATAAGGAATAGCGGCTTGAAAGTGGCGGCGGTCGTAGCTTCGATGTTCTTTTATGACAGTCCCGCTAGGCGTCCATCCAGCAAGAGCAGGCCGCTCCAAGCGTCACTCCACCTCTCCTTCGATTTTGGTTGTAAAGTATATTTTCCTATATTAGAGGCAAGGATCTGTTTGTTCCTACTGGCGGTTAGTACAGGTTCGCGGCTAAACACCCATGTTTACCTAATGAAAAGAGAAGCTCCTCCATCAGACACATATTCGAAAAATGCCATTACTATAGATCTGTGCTACACCAACTCGGGTTACCTTTTAATATCTCAATGGCTCTGAGAGATGACAAATCCACAATAGATGCGGTCATTAAATTTATTACCAAGTGTAAACTGATGACCACCATTTGATGTGAAATATATATGTGTATGTATATGTGTGCGTATATATGTATCTATGTGTATATATGTGTTTTTGTATGTGTATGTATATGAATGTGTGGGTGTGTATTTGTATTTCGCATCTTGTTCCAAGCTAATTTTTCGATAAATAACCAAGTGTTGTTAATATCACCCAATATCTATTAGAGCAAAGTAGATATATAACCTATACGTAAACTAAAACGAAGCTCACTGGTGCGGGCCCGCGTGGACTGGGCTCCAGGGGGCTAGCCACTTGTCCCACAGAGCATGTTAGCTCAGAAGATCTGAGAGGATTTGGACTTTTCCATGAATAGTCCATTGTAAACATTAGTGGATTGTACTAATGCCCTTAGTGCAGTTGGGTGGTTAACATGGTTTTTATCCACATCCTCTGACCAATCTTCGTGTCATAAATAACAATGTAACCAATACTTGACTTGTGGGACTTGGGCGCCTTCTGGAGTTCGGCCTGCCCCTTCGAGTCTGGGCGCGCTTCTCGCTCAGTTCTTTTTCGGACCCGGATAGGTGGGTTACCGTAACTTAATAACCAACGGGCGTTGATAACCTAGATGTTTTACGCCCTCTAAACCCAACAAAACAAACAAACAAACAATTATTGAATGTTGGTGTAAATGTTATTTACTGTACTCCCCCCCGACAATTTTCAACATTGTTCAACCATATCCTCATCAATCGAGTACAGCATAATAAATTTACACCATTTCCTTTAATATTACAACCATTTCCTCATCTAATTCATAAAGTTTATGTTTATAAGTTAGCCTAAAAAGATTACATTAGACTAAATGATCTTTTTATGCGTTGAGATTCTATTGATAGAAATCATTATTCATAAAAAAACAAATCACCTTAAAATTAATTAAATTAAAACAATTACCTGAAAATATGGTACTTCCGCCAGATCTCGAAATTCTTCTTTGTTCTTCTTCAGTTTTCTTATATTATAGAGGTTTGGGACATTTACTGGGGTAACGCAATATTTTTATCTTATTTCGTATGATTTTCTAGCAACTGTTTGAATTGTTTTAATATTTCGTGATTAAATTTTATCATGAAATATAAAAAAGGTATAAGTGAAATATAAAATTAAAAGCAGTAAGCTTTTTGTGGTTGTGATTGAGTTTTCATACAAATATACTTTAACATGAGGCCAAATATATCATAAAGCAGGTTCGCTGTTGTCGTTGACAAATGACGACTATATTCCCATTTATTCCTGCAAATGGATTAAATAGGCAATACACCGTAAGAAATTGGTCAGCGTTGTGCAAATAGCAGTTCAGTGAGGAGTTCAAATGTAGAACAATTACAAACTTTGTTTCATCAACAAAATCAATTGATTTCATTGTTTGAAACTACACTGTACCTTATGCCATCTGGTAATCATAAAATTGTAATCAGAGCTATTAAAACTCCTGCAGGAAAACATGCGAGATGTTTCAATGCACCAACAATCGATGAAGTTGCTATTCAAATGGTTGGAGAAAATTTGGAACCGCTTTGTTTTAACGTAATAGGGCAGACAACGTCTACCGGGACAGCTAGTATAAAATAATTGTCTTTTTTAATAATTCAGTCCACCTTGACACTATATTTTTTCAAATAATTTCGTTTCATTCTCTTATAATGACTAATAATTTAATTACAGTTTTTTTTCAATTAATTTATTCATTGAAATTTACAAAAATTTTATAACAATACAACAATTATATGGCAGGAATGATATATAGAGGCATGGATAAAGACAAGTAGAGAAACTACCCAGTTGTGGTACTCAAATAACAAGTTCAACTTTGAAGGTCACGAGGCCATCTTATTTTCAGACGCCTCGGAGGATTATCAGGAATTGAACAAGTAGGTAGTAGTAGGTTTGAGTGGGGATGATGTTTTTCATGAAAAGACTGGTATCGGATTCGGGCCAAATCAGCAACAAATGGGGGTATTGGGGTCATTATGGACGACTTTATTCGTAACAAAGTAAGGATATTGGATTGTAAGGATATGCAACGATGGCTTAGTGGAGCACCAAAGCTCTACTCCGTAAGTCCAAATATACCTTATAATAGTCATGCATATGAGTATTTTGTAATTAATTGGGAGATTAGATCGCTTGTTTAGTAAGCTTATCAGTACCCTGAAACGGCGAGCAGTTTCTTGTAGTTTCAGTCCAATATGAGGATTCCAAGATATAATCTCAAGTATCGGACTGTGCAATCTAATCCTTATGTAGTTTTACTTAGTGGCTTGATAGTGTCGATTGAATAGTGTCAATATTTCTTTAAGAAACATGTATTTTTTTTAAAACAATGTTTTATTTTGCAACGCGATGTTATATGAGTATTGTGAATGAATACTATAGTGTTTTTAAGAATTTTACGAGTAGAGAATTACAAAAAAGAAAAACCTCCAACTTTGGAATTAGATGCTCAATTGATAAGTTATAAAAATTTATTTCCTTTTCCTGAATGAAATAAATTACGTTTTTAGATATAATGTCGAGATTTTTTTAATTATATCTCATTAGTTCAGATGAGGACAATGAATCTTATGTTTTATTTTTTATTTTCAATCTTAAGTACGATTTATAAGTATGAATCAATTTCTATTTTTTTTTCAATCTCTATATTACTTACATAGAGTTCTCTTTTTGACTAATAATCATGTAAGAATGAAAATAACTTGAAAATCTTCCTATTATCATCATTCATATGAATGATTCATGTAAGATAATTACATATAAGTAAAAAACCATTAACAACCTTTGTCTGTATTAGTTCGTTGTATAAACATATTGTATAGATTGGTAAAATCTAAGAAGTATTGAAAACTTTATATTTTTTAATAGACTTATTTTATCAGATATTTTCTAGAATGCTTTTTAGAAATGTAAATCAGTTCACAGCGCGTGCTGGAGTGATCAACATCGTCTCTGTGATATTTCTTAATTCTATCTTTAACATTCAACGTACCTTCATGGCATTTTACATAGTTATAGTTAGTGATTCAGTGAGATAAAATGTGAAATTTCAAGGTAAATCAATTACTTATAACTTGACTATAATAATTATAAAATAGAGTGATTTAAGAGACAGGAGTTAGTTATCTTGCTGCTGGTAGCAGCAGGTCCATCCCCACTTACAGTACTAAGACTGACTTCAGCCATCAGTGCGGCCTCTGGCAGCGAGTGAGGTTGATTTGTTTTCAGATCAAACCTAATACGAACTTTTTATTTTTACTTAGTTGTCTTTCTCTGTACTAACTTTTTTTTATTTTTATTTTTTATTTTACTCCAGCAATGTAACACTTCAAAATGAAATTTTACCATCAGGATTATCTAGTAAGACAGAAAAAAAAGGAAACGCAAAGAGAAGTCGATCCTTAGAATCAACTACAAGAAATAGCCCTATTAAACCTAAACCTAATAGAAGGCGTAAAGTCGATACACCTCCTACTATCTACTCCAATTGATAATAAGGAACCCAAGGCAGGACCGTCGAATGAAAATACCCAACCAGGGTCATCTACTGAGTTAACTGAAGATTCTTCCTTCTACTCACCCAACAGATTTCAGCCCCTAACAAATCTACCCAGTGAAGCAATGGAGTCCACATCGGCCCCTAAAGTGCACAGGCCACCACCAATCTTTGTACGGAGTATAAAAAACTTTAGACTTCTTTGCACACAACTGAATAAGGCAGTAGGCACCGGAAAATACTACTGCACTGATAGAACCAATGATACAAAGATTCAGTCAGACACGCCTGAGACATACCGACGAATAGTCAAGTACCTAACGGAGACTAAAGCTGATTACCATACGTATCAATTAAAGGAGGAGAGATCCATCAGAGTTGTAGTCAGGAAATTGCACCCAACCACCCCTGCTGACGTCATAGAAGAAGAACTGACCGCCATGGGCTTCAAGGTTAGACAAATTACAAATGTCTACAAGAAGAAAACTGTACACCCCGGGACAGGCAACAAAACTCCATTACCTCTCTTCTTCATAGATTTAGAACCAGCACCCGGAGTAGAAAAAATCTATGATGTTAATAAACTTTACTATACCCAGGTTCAAATAGAAAAACCTTACCCAAAAAAAGACATTGTGCAATGTCATAACTGCCAAGCATACGGGCACACTAGGCACTACGGCCATCATACTCCAAGGTGCGTCAAATGCGGAGAACCGCATAAAACTGAAGAATGTGTCAAGCCGAGAGAAACACCAGCTGTCTGCGCACTATGTCTCCAAGGCCATCCAGCCAATTATAAAGGTTGCCAAACCTATAAAATCTCATGTTCTGGCAGCACGTCGGCCCAGCGAAGAAGTGAGGACCTCAAGAAGACAGCCTTCTAAAATTGTAGATGGAGCTGTCTCCTACGCCGAAATGTCAGGTGGTCGACAAACAAATAATCTCGGGGCCACGCTACAACCCGAACCCCCAAAACACCTCTCTAAACCACAAATCAATCCTTCACAACCACAAAACCAGCCCCAACAACCAATATATTCCATGAATCAAAATCCAAATATCCCGCACCAAATCCCTCTTGTCCCCCCTCCTTCAAATGCTACGGATCTCACAACACTACTCACATCATTCCTCTCCGAGTTCAAATCCATGGTCACACCACTAATATCTCTCCTAACAAATCTTGTTTCCCATCTCTTTCCTGTCCAACAAAATCCTTAAATGACATCTAGCTTATCCATTGGAATGCGAATGGTATTCGAAACCACACTGACGAACTAACATCTCTACTGTATGATAAAAAAATTGATGTAGCCTTAATTAATACAGAAACTCGACTGACCAGTGAACGGAAGCTCAACATAACACAGTACCAAAATTACCGGACCGACCATCCTGATGGAAAAGCTCACGGTGGTACTGCTGTCATAGTCCATCAATCCCTCTCCCATCACTCATTTCCACTCTCATCAAACGATCTCCTTCAGGCTACAGCTGTTACAAACAAAACCTTTTCCTTTCCAATCACATTAGCATCGGTGTACTGCCCTCCTAATAAATCCATTTCCCATTCCGAATTCAGCTCTCTCCTGAACTCCTTAGGGATTCATTTCCTTTTAGGTGCAGACTTTAATGCGAAACATCAACAATGGGGCTCAAGAACTACTAACACCCGAGGTCGCATCCTCCTCTCTGCATTTAACTCCCATAATTCCAGTTTTATTTCTCCAGGCACCCCTAAATAATGGCCCACTGGCCCAAACCGAAATCCTGATCTCTTTGGCTTCTTCATCCATGCTGGCTTAGGTCCCTTAAACTATTCCATAGAACGCCTTGATGAACTGTCCTCAGATCACAGTCCTTTGATCCTTACCCTTTCTATAGTCCCAATATCGAAACTTTCTCCACCATCATTTATTAGGGGACCAATTGAATGGAACCTATTTCACCAACTTGTATCCGACACCATTGACCACAGAGTTTCCCTAAAAACACCTCAGGAGTTAGATGATGCCGTCAATTCCTTTACCAATATGATCCAGCAAGCAGTTTGGACTGCATCTTCACCCCGTCCTTCCTTCAAAGTCCGCGAGAAAAATCCATTACCGCAAGATCTTAGGGATCTTATCCTTACCAAACGCCGTTACCGATCCCTTTGGCAAAGAACCAGGTATCCTCACGATCGGAGACTGTATAACCACTTCACCAAATTAGTCAAAAAGAACCTGACAACCTATAGATCCGAATCCTACAAATCCTACCTTTCCACACTATCTGCTTCAGACAATTCCCTTTGGAATGCCACCAAAAAAATACTCAAATACCACTCTATTTCTCATCCTCTCCGACGTGAAGACGGTTCTTGGGCTGCATCATATGAGGACAAAGCAGAGGAATCCTACAAATCCTACCTTTCCACACTAACTGCTTCAGACAATTCCGTTTGGAATGCCACCAAAAAAATACTCAAATACCACTCTATTTCTCATCCTCTCCGACGTGAAGACGGTTCTTGGGCTGCATCATATGAGGACAAAGCAGAGGAATTTGCCAAACACCTTTCAAATATATTTATCCCACATCCTGAAATCCACACTAACCACGTTTCCAATACTAATGAATTCCTTTCTTCACCCATTCCTCTATCCTTACCTCCTAAAGCTGTAAATCCCTCTGAGGTCAAATTTCTCTTACAAAAGTTAAAAGTCCGCAAATCTCCTGGACATGACCTTCTTACCACCCAGATCCTTCAACGTCTTCCTCAAAAAGCGATTATTTTCCTTACCTATCTATACAACTGTATCCTTCGTACAACTCACTTCCCTTTGCTGTGGAAACACTCCGTCATCATCCTATTCCCTAAACCTGGCAAACCACCCAATGTCACTTCATCATACCGACCCATCAGTCTGCTCCCTATTCTTTCCAAAATTTTTGAAAAAATCCTCCTGAAACGAATCCTACCCATCATCGAATCCAATAGTATTCCTTCACATCAGTTTGGATTCCATCCCAGGCACTCGACGGTCCAGCAGGGACTCCGAGTTATCGATCACATATCCTCTGCTCTTGAAAGCAAACAATACTGCACAGGCGCATTTCTGAACGTAGCACAAGCTTTCGACCGGGTATGGCATGTCGGTTTGCTGTTCAAGCTCAAAACCCAGTTACCTCAATCCTTATTCCTAGTTCTTCGATCCTACCTGATCGCTACTTCCAAGTACGCTATGGTAACGAATACTCCAATCTTTACCCAATTCAAGCTGGAGTTCCCCAAGGCAGCGTCTTGGTTCCTATCCTATACATATTGTACACCGCTGATATCCCAACTACTCCTGAAACCTTCCTTGCAACGTTCGCAGACGACACAGCTATCCTATCATCTCATCGAGATCCCGAAATAGCTTCCTCGAACCTACAAAGCCACCTTTCACTCATTGAAATTTGGTGTAACCAATGGCGGATCAAAGTCAACGAGGAAAAATGCAAACACGTGATTTTTACCCTTCGCCGGGGAACATGTCCTTCTGTCCAATTCAATGAAACCATCCTACCTATTTCCGACATAGTACGATACCTTGGCTTCCTCCTAGACAAAAGACTTACATGGAATCCTAATACCAGACTCAAAAGACAAGAACTTAACAGACGATTTAGCCAACTATACAGATTACTATGTCGGACCTCCGATCTTTCAATAGACAATAAATTACTAATATACAAGACCATCATCAAACCTATTTGGACCTATGGACTGGAACTGTGGGGGACCGCAAAACAATCGAATATCAGACGCATTCAATCCTTTCAATCCAAAATCCTGAGAACTATTGTCAATGCTCCTTATTATGTTTCCAACAAAACCCTCCATAAAGATCTCAGCATTCCTTTCGTCCTTGACCTCATCCCTACTAAATTTTCAAACTTTCACCAAAACCTTGCCTGTCATCCCAACCCCCTGGCTCAGTCATTATCCAGTTCCACACATCCATCTAACCCACCCCGCCGTCTAAACCGGCAATGGCCCCGAGATCTGTTGTAATAATGTTATTTGGAGTACTGGCACTGGCCAGATTCTCCACTCACGACCTGTGTGTGTGTGTGAAGCGCCCTTAACCAGCTTCCATTGGCGTTTAATGCCAGTGACGCGGCTGGGAAAGGCTGCTTTGCCCTCATTCCTGGGGAAGAAGTTCAGTTCGGGGACACCAGGCAAATTGTAAATAGGGTATGAATGTGTACATTTTATTTTATTTTATTTTATTATTAGTATTATTATTATTATTTTATTTACTTTATTATTTATTTTACTTTATTATTATTATTACCGCATTAATTTCTTTCTGTTACCGCATGTATATATTTATTTATTTTATTTTGTTTATATTATTGTTTTGTTATGAAATGACTGCAAGCTACACAGCACTATTACTTATTGCCCATAAGTGGCAGATTTTAATATTTCAATAAAGTGTTAATATAAAAAAAAAAAAAAAAAAAAAAAGAAATGTAAATAGATATTTAGATATAAAGAATTTAAAGCATTAGCGGATGAGGTGTTATGTAGCATTTTTAAATTATAGGGTAAATGACAAATATAATTTTTTAAGTAGCATCATAAAATCACTTCGTGTATTTTAAATACGTCAATCCATTTTTACTATTAGAAATAATTGAAAACACACTTTTTATATAAAGACATTTTTTTTCATCTTTAAAAGATTTACGTATTTGACTGAATTTGTTGTTTGTCTGAAGCCATGTACACTGTGCAACTCAACTCTTCAAATTTATTTGCATGTTTCTTATTATTTTTCCTTTAAGTTCGATTAAAATTCAGTTTTATGAATGTGACGCCGCAGTGTCAAATGGCAGGATCTATGAAACCTAAATGATGTTGCCTCATTATATGCGTTTGATCAACAGAAAGGTTTGATTGACCGAAAAAATGCCGTGGAGTGTTTCCACAAAAAAAAGTACATCAATAAATCGCACAAAATTCCATATTTTGATGGGATATTACCAAAAATCCTTAAACCAAATGTGACCAGTTAAAATAAATTTATATGTAGTGAATACATTTTTACTTATTGTCCAAAATCGCGTGTTCACAACTGCTAAAAAATCCTTGATTATGCCATCATTCGGGAGGGGTGTAAAATGTTTTCAGGTACTCATTAAAAATCCCTATCCTACTCATATGTACTTATCTTTACTTTTTATGACCTTTTTGACGATTGAAAGGATTATTTCCTTTATAATGAATAGAAAACTCTTTTAGAAAAAAAATTCTTTCCATTACCATTGTTTCTGTATTACGGATATGGCTAAGAAATAAAGAAGAAGAGCGTGGTGTGTAAGACTACAGCATACATTACAAGAGAACAAGCTTTCTTCCAGACTGGAAACCTATAGCCTCCAGAAATAAATCACGACGGGGCAGGCCGGTTGAGAATTTACTACTCCCTTTGCCTCCCAGCCTGTCAAAGCTGATGAAAAAAGTTGCTCGTCCCTTCTTCCCTAAAGTGAACTGCGCTCCGAGGAAAGTCTGCTCTTCTGAAGGATGGTATATTTCTGTTAGCCGGTAAAAGACTTCTCAACAAGTCCGTACACAATGGAACAAAGGAAAAGTTAAAAAAAAAAAAACACACTATATGGATACTATGGTAGTAGTTTACACCAAAGATATTCTATACAACGCTTAATAAAATTGATCTTTTTATCATGTATAAACAAACTACTAAAATTTCTCAAAGTGGTCAAGCCAATCTTGTTTTCATTGTTCACATAGAAAAGACAGTAATCAATCACTTTACTTTACAAATACTTAAAATTATTTTCCAATTGACACTTTCGGTTTTCGTTGTCAATACAGTTTTATGCTTCTCTTGTAAAATTACCCTTTCATGACTTACAACCTTTTGCAATATCTACATTTCAACTCTCTTCTATATCTATATCCCCAAACTCACCTTCAGTTCTGCAGCTAAACTATTAAAATTCATACTATAATGCCACTGGGCATTATAGTATGAATTTTTATAGTTTCCACAGTTCCACCCAACAGACATAAAGTGTCCGCAAACCCGAGCTGGGATAATTTACCAACTTGATTCAAACTTTGTGTGTACCTCCTCAAAAATGACTTACTCTAGATTTTTAAATTGAACAGTCGGGTGAAAACGAATCACCAATAATAGCCAACCCTAACCCATTGAATGTTTTCTTCTTGATTATTTCGTCTAAAACTATATTCGTAACTCCCATTATTTCTTCGTCATATAGCGAAATAAACTCGTTATCATTAACGAAAATGGTTTGTAGCATTAGGGAGCGGAGCGACTTAATGGTAGACCACTGAGTTGACGTGCCGTTGGTCTCGGGTTCAAACCCGGCTATAGTAGACTTTATTTAATCACTTAAAAACCCGATATCCATTTTTTTACATCTATAAAGTGGGCACCCAAAATGGGGGAAAACCTGGCGGTTGAGCGTGATCTCGGACAATTCACCTCCCTGCACAACCGTTGTCCAAGAAATATGTAGTAAAGTCTTTACCACACGCTGAACCCTAGACTCTTATGGATTCCTAGTGGTATAGGTAAATTGTGTAACATAAGAATGAGAATCCGCGATAGTTATTACATTTCATCCTTCGAAACTATCTATTTTTCCAGATCCTTTTTTTAAATATTCCTCCTCTTAACGTCTATATCTTCACAATCTTTATTTTGATATTCAAAACTTGAAGCCTACTCTTAACTGTTAATTCGTTTCATTTTTAATATTTTCCAACAATACACTGATCCTGAGCTTCAGTATGGAAAATAGAATGTAATTGTAGGTGATGAGTAGATTTCGGTTATCACTTGATCAAGAAATAAAAGTTTCAACTATCATTTCCAAGTATAGATGATATATGGTTGTTGAAACGTTCATTTCTAGACTAAATGATTACCGAGTTATACACATTTCCTATAATTACATTCTATTTTCCATACTAAAGCTCATGATAACTTGTATTTCTAGATGGTATTAAAAATAAAACGAATAAACAATTATAACTAAACTCGAAGCGACAATCTTCGGAAAGGATACCAAATAGAGTACTATTGTGCATTAAAAATAAGAAAGTTTAATTATAGAACATAAAATTCATTAAAAAGTAACAGATCAGAATCATCCATATACTACTATAGTGCCGTATAAGACATTCTGTATTTAATAATTTATTGTTATTATCGGAGACATAGGGCTTTGTTAAACGAATAATTTTTGTACCTATCCGTCTTTGTTTTATTTAATTTAATTTTTTTAACTGAACAAATATATTGATTAAGACAAGGTAGGTCAACGACCCATCGAAGTCAGGGGGGATAAAAGCAGGCGGCGTTAATACCAATATATAAATCAGGCTAACGTATATTGGAACTCGGATTGAGTTCTCATACATATTTATCTGGCTATTTATTACTTTACACCATAATCCAGTTATCAAGCCGAGGAGCAGTGTGTGGGGCTATAGACCCTAGGACAACTTCGGCGAGAACTCCCCTCCGCTATGAATATATATGAGCCACTGGCTCGGCGAAAGAACAAGGCCATAGCCCAAGTTCTCGAGCCGGTAGAACTAATTTTCTCGTTTAAAACAATTGTTTTATCCCGTAACGATTACACGTTGAAAATGGAACAAGCAAGTGACTTTTTGGAGGTTACAATAAAAAAAGGAGGGGAAATGATGTAAATTGAAAATAAATAAAAATGAACAAAAAAAAAGGAATTTTTAGATTGAAAACAGATGATTTGGTGTAAAAAATCACATCGACAATTTTCCGTTTCAGGCAAGGATTACTTCGAGATCCTTCGGCTGTGTCCTCTTGTAAATCCCGACTGTGAATTTTAAATTACAACGATTTCTGCCCGATGAAAAACTTCATACTAAAATTACTAACTAAATGTATTTATCAAACTTTAGGCAAGTTAGGCATTAAATGATTCATCGATCTTTGTCTCTGGCTTCTAACTTGGAAGGAAGAACAACTTTTTTTAATATTGAATAATCTGTTTTAATCATCTTTGAATGTAAGGTATAAGGAGGAATATTCAGGAAAGGAAGAGCCCAAAGAAAGATCAGAAAATGCGGAATTACTCAGCACCATGTTAACATAATTAATTGTGATAGGATCCCGAAGATGTACCTGTAAATTCGAAGGGAATAGTACGAAATGAGAGCTGAACCGACTGGTGTAGGTTTCGAGCGGCAGGCCGAGATGTAAGTGGGATGATAGCGTTAAGGTTAATCTTGTGGATTTCGGTTAGAGCTGTAATCCGTAGGTGGAGATTGTAACCAGCGGTTGGTGTTATCGGCATCAAACCTCGCTAAGCATTTTATTAGTATTAAAATTGTTAATGCTAAGTGAAAAAAAGACGAACTGCAAATTTCCAATTTGGAATTTAGTGAATTCTTTACGTACTGACTTTTAATTCAGGTTTTGGTATTGAAGATTGAGTTTGAATGCCGTAAGTTGGATTATTCTATTAATTTATATGCTTTCATTGTAGAATTTCGAAATTAAATAAACAAAGTTAGGAAAGAAAGACCATTTAGTATATTTCTATCAAAACATTTAATATATTCACTCAACTGTTGTTAATCAACCACGAAAAAAATGAATGGTTTACACCGTGTAATGAACCAAATAGGTTGTCGAATAATATCGTATTGTGTTGAGTGCAAAAGTATTAAGTATCAAGTATTAAATTAGTAAGTGTTCAAGTATTAAATTATAAAGTATCAAAAGTATTAAATTAGTAAGTGTCCTGAAAAAATATTGAACCGATATTCTAAATCGCATAATTTTTTAAATTATATAGTGACTGATATGTAAATTTAATTAATAAACATATTGCCAGACAATCATTTCGTAAATTATAGATGCAAGCGGTATAAATCAAACCGATGACAATTGTAAATCGATTGACAATGTATAAATCGATGACAATTATGCAGTAGCAACAATCCTTTGAACAAACCTCAGTTTCTTTCCTCAGTACTTTATGATTGGTGGTTCATTGCTGATTCTTTTATAACCATTTATGTAAATAACTTCTTTTAAGCCTTGTCCCGAAGAATGAACTTTTTTTCATGAAAGTCTTTGAATCTCTTTCACCACTTCGATTAATTTACATTTGTCTACAAAGATTTAATTTTAATAGCTTAGAATACTTGAGGGAATAATGTTTACGAGTAAGATTGAAGCTCTGTTTTTTTCTTATTTTTAAATTACAAAAATTATAAATATGTAATATGAAAAATCGGTGGATCGATGAACTATAAGACGCTAATAAGTGCAATAAATTACTTTTTGTGTGCCAAAAATCGGCCAACCTTTTATCATCAGGAGGAAGAAAACAAATCAACAATATAGAACCATAGAAAGTAATCAAATAATTCACAACCCCAAATGACAGGAATGATAAACGAACGAGACATAAAGAAATGTTTTATTTATAAAATTGTTCGGTAATTAGTATTATTGCGCAAAGACGAAGGTAGAGGTGGGGATGACAGTAGATTCTATTTGTAAATTAGATAATTTATTTAATCGTATGAGTAGATAAGAGTATGTAAATAAATATGATTCAAAATAAATAAAGACTAACTAAATACATACAGGGTGTTCCAGATAACCTGCCCCACTTTCACTAAGCTATAAAATGTTTAGAATAACAAAATAAAATTTATAGCATCTAAATCGGAACGAAAAAACCAGCCCTAAACTTATTTTCGATTTGGAAATGATATTCCTCTGAGCTCAGGATGTATAGTGCTGCGTTGTTTACCGAAGGAGTTCGAATCCGGCTGAGTCAGATAAATTATGTAATAAGTTGCGAGCCACGAATGGAACCTATACGATTCACCCAGCTTCTGTAAAGTGGATACCCTAAACTGGAAGGATAAACAAGGCGATTAAGCATGATCTCAGGCAAATCCATGTACTGAACGCATGAGGTTTCATGGGTTGTAGTGGAAAAGGTTCTGTTTTGTTTTTTAAATGATATACTATCTTTTTAAAATGATATGCTCGTTTTTTTAAAATGTTATACTCCAGTGACTTGTTTAAAATTATCAGCATTTTTTACGAATTCTGAAAGTTAAAGCAATTTCAAGTTGAATTTATAACTGTGCATTTGTTTTTATCTGGTATGCTGCTAGAGTGCAGATTACAAAAATAGGTTTTTGCTTAATTCCAATGCTCTCTAAAGGGAAGCACTTTCTCAAAGAAAACTATTCACATGAACTAAAAATACAGAAATTAATTTCTTGAAATAGTTGGCACTATATTTTTTAACGCTGAGCATTTGTAAAAAATAAGAAACTAATAAAAATTACTATTTTTTTAGAGTTATTCAGAATACTACAGCTATACGCCACGCATTAAATTTATGTTACCTGATTCATACATTAATATCCCCAGGTTTCAGATATTCCAACCATTTCAGAATTAAAATATAAATATATATAAATTAAAATAATACTTCGTAATATAATTTATGAAAAATTGTTTTTTTTTTAATATAAATTAATTGCATTCAATACTGATTCTCCTGTTCAATACTGATTAAAGAATTATGATAGGCTGCTGGATAATAACAGAATTTTAATTTCAGGTCTCTAGCTATAGTAGCAAAACCATAGCAAATTAAAAAAAACAATCATAATTAAAAATAACGAATTCATGATTGAAAATCGTAGTAAAAATTGTTCTTCTATGAATATATAGTAACTCTCTAAGTCAAAGCAGAAAGGTAGATCTTAATAATAGTTTACTAAACCCGTGGTGGCCTATCTGCGTAACAAACTTTGAACATTACTGAGCCCGCAAAACCCATCACACTTTTACACAATACATTTATTTCATAATAGCCAAAGTTGTAGAAACCATATAAACCATAAAATCATACATTATTTCTTCATCCATGTATTCAAAACTCAGCTGTCTAAATTATGAAATAAAATGTGATAAATTCAATATTATGATTGAAATGTGGGTCTAGTATCATTATTTTTATATTCTCTATGTTAAATTTGCTTGTAAGAATAATTGTAAAAACTATAATGATACATCATTATGTCTAAAGGGTGTCTAAATCTGATCTAAATCTGAGGAATCTAGAATTGTATGGGCACCACGCGGAATGGAATAAAAATTACGGGCCTATCCAGCCTTATACCAAGCCCTTCATTGGTTGTAGCGGTATCATGAATGGTATCATGTGATAATGTCGCGATTGTCAACGATCTTGTTAAGTCATATTTCCTTCTTGGAATAATTTTCCAGAAAACTTGCTCCGTTTCAAAACAAAACTTTTAAATATTTGGACGTTAAGGTGACCTTGCGACGTGACGTAAAAGCGAGTGGTATAGATAGCACGGTTGGTGCTGTCGCTAAATCAATTTGGGGTTGAGTGCCCTAGCGGAGCCGGGAGTAGATCGCTTCTTGTGAAGAAAGGATTCCCACAATCCGGCTAACTTAGTCTGGCCCTCTTCTCACTTTTACTAAAGCCAAATTAGATTTTGTGTTTCTTAACATTTACTTTCACAACTAAAGTTGCTTATTAAGGTGACCCCCAGGGGCAATGAGGAACATATTGCAACCTCGTACATTTATTTTTTCGACAAAAACAGGTAAGAACTGTTCCTATTACAGACAGAGCTCCGTTTATTGATGTGTTAAAAAAGGAACTTTTATACCTGAAGGGAATGGATGCTAAAACTTTCAGTTTAGTCACCGAGCAGAATTCAGATTCTTCAGATATCTCTAACAGGAGGTAGAGGAGAGGAGCATTCTTTACCCCGCCATCTTCGGTTTCTTTAGGCCATTTTTCTTATTTTTCCACAGGTAGCCTTAAGCAAAGTAGTGAAGCAAAAAATTAGATGTAAGACCCTGTTCCAATCGATGAAGCTTTGACTTACTCAACTATTTGCAGACGACAAAAAGGTTTACAGATTTTGCGAATCGAGCTTCGAAATGTTTAATCATTTTTAAATAGTTAATTTTCACTTATTAAGAAAGACAGAACCATAAAAACTATAAGATATTCTTATCAGGGGTATAATCGCAAGTCGAGATTATGAATCATTATATCATCAACAACAAACTATTACGTGTCGTCTAAATATTGAACACTGGACATTCTCTGGGAGAAAGCAATTTTTATCAGCCATTTTTTATTTTCGTATTTTTTCAATATTAAAAAAAAATTAAAACATTCAACTATTACACTCTTTATGCATTTTATTATCAAAAGCGTTTAACCAGTGCGAATCGTAGAGATCCTTTTTAGCAGTTCTAATAAACTTATTTCGGCTCGAGGGCGTCATTGATATTTGCAATTTGTCGGTAGCTAAAAAAAACTATAATAATAATATAAACACTTTTATTAGGCTGAGGACGAATCATGGAATTTTCAACTATTATCTATATCAGACAGGCTTAAAAGAAAGTTTTTAAATATGAAAAGTATTATCGTAATGAGATCTGAAACATATTATTCTTGAGTACCCGGCATACATAAAACAAATAGAAATAATGCTCAGGGATATAGATTTGAATCAAACTTTTATTTATGACGAAACTATTGTAGTGCCCACAAAGCGATTTGTGACTTACTGGGAATAGAATTTAAATATAGCTATATGGAATATACCAATGCCGTCCCTTTAGGGGAAAAAACGCAATTTTAAGAAGGTTTTCGGCAATAATCCATTAATTGACGAATGAGCTTCCTTTTTTTTAGCTAATGCCATTGAAATATTATCATGGAATATTAATTATGCATATATACTCGTATATAATATAATTACCAAAGTCCTGAGAAAGAAAAAGAAATCTCATGTTGCTTCATATTTTTTTCGAACCTTCCTCTTGATTCTCATGAACCCAATAAAAAGTCTTGAATGGGAAAGTCCCAACTAATCTCTTGGATCTCATCACATTCCAGAGGAACTAATCTGCCTACTCCTGGCTAAACAAGCAACAAGATTCAAGCTGAGTAAACAGTAGCTTGGAAGTGGATAGGGAAAAACGCTGGCTGCTGGTCTGTCGTGAGCCCTTTAATATTCCATGTTAACGCTCCGTTCTTGAATCCAAACTTGCCTGATCGTTTACCTCCTAGAGTTGTCTAATAAATTCTCAAGTTTAGGGTCTCTAGAACTGGCTAGGAGAAACTTTCTGCTTTAATGGAATTTACAGGACAAAATTCAGAATAACACTTCCGACATAAACTGATTACTTGATAAGCCTGGAACACATGTTGCCATGCACATTTTTGTTTACTTAATATAGTTGATCACCATTCATTTAATTAGAATATTATTAATTTGAATAGTAATTAATAAATCAAGTTAATTATTTCAGGATCAATAGGGACTTCTGTAAATGAAGAGACTAGCTTTAGAAGTTAGCTTCTGTAAATTTTCCTTGACAATAATTATTGTACACTAAATTTAAATTATTAGGAAATTTTAAGAAATTGATCGGTCATCATTGGAACCTCCTTTATAACTGGTTCTTGATAGACTAATTTCAGGAAATACCAATCAAATTTGAAAAAAAAATGCGATACATTGATTACATCTCGACAAAGGACAGGATAGTAACTATAATAAATATGAAAATACTCGTGTGCCAAGAAAGTGCCGAAGTGTCGTTGCTTGGGCAAATCTTTACCTCTGGAAGCAAGTTGAATGCACTAACATATCAAGTTATATTTTTATGCTTACAGCATATCATAGAGTAATATAATAGTAATATTTCCACTGGAACCTAGCTCCTTTAAATCCCAACCACTGAGGTAGCCAATGGTCTCATTTATTCTTTTTTAAAAATGTATTAAGAGGATCTTTAATAATGATTTAAGATGATATATCTCAATAAACTTAGGAACAAAACAAGTGGAGGAGGTTGTATATAATGAAACAAAAAACAATTATATGACGAATCTAGAATTGAATGGAAAAAAAATTTGATCAGAAGTTAGGATAAAAATATTTCTTGAAACGCCTTTGTATTTTATTGATGTTTTAATTAATAAGTTCTTTTTTATTTTTGACCTAAACAAAGCGAATTATTGTTTATTGATTCTAATTGGAACGTTTTTTCTTCGGACACGTGCTGTGGGAGAGAGAGTTATTTTTAAATCAAACTTTCCTACAATCTAGTTTATTGACATTGGTCAGTCGGTATAAAACCATTATTACAAACTTTACAAAGCTCACTTCAAATAATAAAGGATTCAATATTTTATTTTTTCAGGAACTAGGTAGAGTCACTTTTATTTTGTGAGTCGGGTATAAAACTCATCCAGCAATGAAAAACAGAAAGACATAGTTATGCAACACTGGAATTACTGAATATTTGTTTTAGTTGGGTCCATATGAGACACAAAAAAATCACTGTTTTTTTATCAATAGTTAAAAATATAGATTCTCACCTACATATAGCTCACACATATACTAAGAAAAAGTAATGTTTAAAAAAATTTCAATCCATGTTTTCAATGGGTAATTATTCCGCAGGTTGTCGCTTCGAGTTGAGTCACAACAAATTTTAACTTTTCATTCGTTTTCCGTTTAATATTTTCCAAAAATACAAGTTATCATGAGCTTTATTATGGAAAATAAAATACAATTATGGACAATGTGTATACTTCTGTAATCGTTCCATTCCAAATGAACATGAAACACATTCCATCTGTACTTTCAAATGTTAGTTGAAAATTTTAATTCTTAATGAAATGATTACTGAAATCTACTCATTACAAAATCATTAAGCAACTTAATTCTCTTTTCCATATTACAGCTCACGATAACTTTATTTATATTTTATTATGTATTTATGGAAAAATTTTAAAATCAAACGAATAAAGAGTTAAAAAACTTGTAACTCAACTCAAAGCAACAACCTGCGGGACAGATACCAAAATACTTTGAAAGCTGAATATTAGTCCCAGATATCTTCGATATGGTGACTACAATGATTAACGGCAGTATATAATATAATCTTAACGTTAACCAATTTACCTCTCAAGGGAAACTACTCAAATCAGTGCTGCCGGCGAGAAAGTTAGAAAGATCAGGTCGCTTGGTTGATCAGATATGTGAAAATTAATTTTAAGAAAATAGATTATTACTATCTAGTAATTATTGCCTTAGCCATTACCCTTGTACTACTTAATTAATAATTTTATTATAACTAAACATCCTTCAATAATTCTGTTTCAATTTCCTCGTTGATTCATATCCACAGATGGACAAGACCAATATGAAATCACAAAACAGGAATTTATCGATGACTGAACTCTTGACAGCTCTGACACATGCACAAATGGAAAGAGAAGCGACCCTAGACGAAGTTAAAAAAGTGTCTGAAAAGGAAAAAAGAAGAGCAGAAGCGGCTCAAATACAACTACAGACCCTCGAAGACGAACTGATAAAAACAAAAGAGCACGCGGAGGGTATTACATCTACTTCATTTTTTTTTTTAGTTAATGGGTATTATAAAAGTAGAATATTAATCCTATTATATGATAAAGAAAAAGGATTGTCTTCAAACATATATAAGAAAGTCTTTACACAGCCTCTGATGATGCTGTAATGTCATTAAATATTCAATATAGAGAATAATACTAACTCAACAAAAGGAGAAGGAGTTTATTTTTACGAATTTTCCAAGCCTTTTAACTTCAGTTAGGTTTAAAATATTTTTCGTAAATAAAAATCAAGGTAGGTCATTTCCTCCATGTATTACCTTCCTTTTATGTTCTCATCTTCCACCAAATGTGGTTATATTTCTCTTGAGAAATCTTTAAGGACGTGTGAAAGCCACTACAAAAACGAGTGTTTACTTCCATAACATTTTTTTTTTTCTAAACCATGATATTAAAATGCTATGAAATTAAAAATCAAGTTCTTTCATTAAAATCTTCGTATTATTAGTATTATAATAAATAAAAACTCTTAATCTCCAAGAAGAATATTAATGATGTGTTTATTTATACGAACCATAAATAGAATTTTTCGTAAATAATCGATTTAACAAAAATAATATTATATAAAACACTAGAGATTCAATAAACTTCTAACTATAAGTAATAGTAATCTACTGATTAATTCAGATAAATATACCTATGTGTACTACTTCACTATATTCCACTAACTTCTAAACATATTTTATAAACAAAATAATTATATATGAGTAAACACTGCCTTCTAAATGTTTTAACTGTTTTCATCTGGGTCTACTGAGTAATACTATAGTCCAGTCTCTATCTAATGCAACCTAAGTTATTTCATGATAATGCCGATATAGATAGATATTCCTGCCAACAAGATGTGCGAATTTTCTAATTATGAAATTGTTGACTAATTATTGCAATAATAATTCTAGACCAATAATATTGGCCCCAATATCTGACTGCATACTTTTCACTGAATAATTTAACTAATCAGTATTTCTTATATATTAATATTTAAGGTATTCGACAATGTTTGAATTATTGGCCTGGTCAAATGCCTAATGGGCATTGATAGCGTTAAATTGAGCATACACGGAGTTTGAAGCATTGAGTATAAATTCAATGAAGTGAGGCATGAACGGCTGGCTGCACCATTAGCTAGAAAGACGGCTTTTATGCAAAGGCTAACGTATCCCGTAACTTCAAAGTGGTCCGGGACCTGGCGACAATTCCCCTATAATGGAACACCTAACCGAGAAAGTAAGGCTTTCACTTGATAATGTCTTGTAAAATTGATACATTACAGGACTAACCAAACAATATATTAACACCACTCTCGTATCGCCAGGGGCGATCAAATATTTTTTATGAAGTGTTATTTTCTTTGGCATTCATTTACGTATTCTTCTGAATGAAATAACAAAACATTAGTAGTTTAATAGTATCTGAAATACTTCAGAGTACGTCAATCTTCCTGAATTTTCTTCTTAACCCTCAAAAGGTACGGTGGGGATAGGGCCGACCCGAGGATGCTTTGAAATGCACCCGCATGCCCCAAAATTATCTCCAAGGGTTACGACTTTGAGTACCAGTCCTGCCAGTCGTATTCCAGCTGTGGAGGAGAGGTTTTCACTACTCAAGGTGAGTCAATTGTCTTTGTTACCCGAATTCCGCGAAAATTCATGTTTGAGGTTGACGAAAGCCCTACAGTACCATTCATGTACTCCAACGCGTTTTGTAATAGATGTTCCTTTATTTAGTAATTCTCTTATCTATTACTGTTAATTCGACCATAAATTTGTGAAATAGGGTTATTTGCTAATAAGACAGACAGATTGAAAGGATAAAAGTGTATTCAATAGACACAACATAACACATGGTCTTAGCACCAACTAACAGTTCACCCAGGCGCTGCATACATGATCATCAAAATAAATTTAACATCTCAACACACCCCCTTAAATTTATAATTACACATTAGCTGCACTACATTACAAGACCCGAATTATTTACACAAGTCACATGCTTATCTTTAATGGTTTAGTTAACATATCGGCCCACATCAAATCAGTTGAAACATGTTTGATAGAAACAATTCCATCTTCGACATGTTTTCTTACAAAATGATATCTAATATCTATGTGTTTTGATTTAGGATTAGTAACAGAGTTCTTTGCAAGTTGTATAGCACTCTTATTATCACAATGAACACTAAAACACTTATTGGCACTTTCAGGGTCAATTTCTGACATTAATTGTCTAAGCCATAACAGCTCCTGCACTGTAAATGATAGAGCCATATACTCAGCTTCACAATTAGATAAAGCAATGTTTTTTTGTCTTTTGCTAAACCAAGAGATCATGCTAACTGAAATTTTAAATGAACAACCAGTCACAGAGTATCTATCATTCAATTTGTTCCCCCAATCAGCATCACAATAAGCTGTCAATTGATCATTACTCTTTGAAGAAAACTCTAATTTGTAATTAATAGTACCTTTTAAATATCTAAAAATGCGCTTTACACCTTGCCAATGACTTTTATTGTGACGCTGATTGAACCTACTGAGAAGATTATTTGCAAAGGATATATCTGGTCTAGTCACTTGAGACAAGTAAAGGAGGCTACCAATCGCTTCTTGATAAGGGACAACCACCTCTTCACCATCGTCATCTGCGAGTCCCAGATTCAGTCCAGGATCAAGCGGAGTGGACACTGGGTTGGCTTCACTCATTCCAAATTTTTGATTATTTTGTTACAATATTCTTCTTGTGACACCCAAATTTTTCCGTGTTTCCTATCTCGGGTAATGTTCATACCGATACATTGATTCACTGGGCCAAGATCCTTCATATCAAAAATTTTTGCAAGGGATTCCTTTATGTTCTGAATTAATTTTGAGTCCTTTCTAAAAAACAAAAGATCATCCACATAAATAGCAATGATGACAAAGCTCCCACCACTTCCGGAGTAATAAATGCAAGAGTCTGCTTGTGATCTCTTGAAACCAAGTTCGCTTGGCGCTTCATTAAGTTTCCTGTTCCAGTTTCTCCCGGCTTGCTTCAGACCACATACAGCTTTCTTGAGTCTCCAAACCTTGTCTTTTGTTTTTGAGGTGAAAGTGTATTCCTCCGGAGGAGTCACAGAAATTGTGTCATCTAAATCACCATATAAATAAGCTGTGGTGACATCCATATGTTCAATTTCAAAATCTTTCTGAACTGCCATTGCTAATAGATATCTGATCGATGAGTGTTTCACGACGGGTGAGTATGTTTCAAAGAAGTTGACACCTTCAATCTGACTACATCCCTTCACCACCAGCCTCGCTTTGATTGTTGGCGGGTTTGTATACTTTCCAGGTTGATCCTTAGAACCCACTTTGTTTTTAAAGGTTTCACCCCCTTAGGTAGATCAGCCTCTTAAAAACTTTGATTTTTTATCAGAGATGCAAATTCTGACTTAATGGCTCCTTGCCATTGTTCCGCATCAGAGCCACTTAACGCTTCTTCTACACAAATGGAGTCGTCAGATGATTCAAATTCTTCTGTGTAATATGTGACATGGTCCTGCCAAATTCTAGGTTTTGGTGGACGGGTGGAACGACGAGGGGCATCTGGTACTTTTTCAATCCCTGTGTTGTCAAATCCGTGAAAAGGTTCATCTTCACTTGGGACTTCTTGTTGAGGGTCTTCACCATCTTTATGCACTTCATCCTGAAGTTCTGATTCTTCAGAGGTTTCCACTTTGGTGTCATCAATGATAGCTTCAGTAGTAGTTGGTTTTTCCGTAGTAGTCGCTTTTTCATTCTCTCCGTCACCTTCTTCCAGAAATATGACATCTCTACTTAAGGTGACTAGTTAGTATTTAGGTCGAGAAAACGATATCCTCTGGTAGCGTCACAATAGCCCATAAACACGAGTTTTTCAGACTTTGAATCCTACTTTTTTCTTCGTTGTTTTGGGACGTGTACCATCGCCTTTCACCCAAAAACACGCAGATGAGACAGGTTCGGTTTCCGACCATACCACCTCTCATATGGTGTTACATCCTTCAGGGTCGATGATGGAGATCTGTTCAGGAGATAGGCAGCCGTGGATGCGGCCTCCGCCCAATACACTTTTGAAAGATCTGTGTCCAACAACATTGTCCTGGCTTTTTCAAAAATAGTCCTGTTGGCCCTTTCAGCAACTCCGTTTTGTTGAGGGGTATGCCTTACAGTCAACTGGTGAATTATTCCCTCTGATTTTAGATAATCCTATAGAGAATTATTGATGTACTCTCCTACGTTATCTGAACGAACCTTTTTAACTTTTTTTCCCGTTTGTTTCTCGACCATGGCCTTGAACTGTTTAAACACTGTGAAAACCTCACTCTTGTTCTTAAGAAAATAGACAAACATCATCCGGGAATAATCATCAATAAAAGTTAAGAAATACTTCCTGCCACCGGCCGATACCTGCTCCATTGGGCCACACAGGTCGGTGTGAATTAGCTCTAAGATATTTTCTGAGCATATCCTACTTCTTTTAAATGAAAGACGACATTGTTTTCCCATGATGCAAATTTCGCAAGGATCCTTAACCACTACATTGCTTTCCAAACCGAAGGATGAGTCCTTGAGTTTGGTCATAGCCTTACGGTTCATATGGCCTAATCCGTCATTCATAATGGTATATAAAATTCAATAATAAAATAAATAAATAAAATAACATAATAAAATATAATAAATAAATATAAAATATAAACATTAAATATAAAATATAATAAATAAATAAATAAAATGGCATAATAAAATTCACGGTTCATAATGGCCTATTCCTGTGCCATAGAAAATCTTTACTTTGAGATGTATAAAAACATCTGTTAGACTGTAAAGTTCTCATGCAATAGACTCCATTTTTCAAAAAAGCTGATGCCACCAACTCACCTGTCCCATCATGAATGTAATCTCCTGACCTATTGAAGGTGATTGAATAACCTTTTTGAGCGATTTTGCTCACAGAAAGTAGGTTGACTGCGGAGTCCTTCATAAAGAACACATCACTAGCTTCTGCTTCTACCGTTTTGTCACCGGTGTGCAGTTTTAAGTCCACACTACCACTGATGTCACCACTAAGATTAGACCCATCTGCTGCCAATACTGAGAATGTGCATGGTTTAAAGTCCTTAAGTTTCGTTTTATCGTTCGTAATATGTGCAGAAGCAAAAGAATCAAGATACCAAAATTCTTTTGCGGGATTCGCTGCCAAAAGGGCCCTTTTTACAGGATCAGTACTTACAGGTCTTGTCTCTTTTAGATTATGATTCCGATTTAAACGGCAGTCTTTTACGAAATGTCCCGCTTGATTGCACTTGAAGGTTTTCTGCTGACGCTTATTGTTCCCAACACTTGCCAGAACAGAGCCATCTGATTCTTCATAGTCGGAATTCCTGACGTCTTGCATTAACTTTACTTTCACGAAATCACCGGTTATCGGGGTTCCGGAACTCTCAAGGGCCATTAGCATAGGCCTGTAATAGTCTGGGAGGCCTGCTAGTAAAAGGGTACCAATCCATTTGTTCCTCACAGCAAATTTGATTTCATTGAGCTTGTGGGCAGTTGACATAATCCTGTCGCAGTAATCTTCGATGTTTCGGCAGGTTTCAAGTCTTGTTGTGACAAGGGATCTTAATAAACCTACCCTTCTACTTAGGCCTGAGTCTTCGAAGGCAGTCTCCAGGGCTTTCCAGGCTTCCGAAGCAGTATTGGTATCTCGAATATGAGAGTAGTTGTTTTTATCGACAAATAGAATGATCCTGGAATGAGCTTTTCGGTCCTTCTTCTTCCAATCATCATCCTCTTTCAGCTCCTGTGTCTCGACTACTTCCCATAAGTCATCGTGCACTAGGTACCCTGGTGCCTTCATTGCGAATTTCCATGAGGAATAGTTCTCTCGTCCAATTAGTTTCTCAACAATGGGTATTCCTGAGCCCGATACACTCATTTTTAGGTTTGAGTGGAATATAGCACATAAATCACGAAACCGGTGCGGCGTGGTAGGTTATGTTTGTACACTCGGCCAACCGTCACTTGTTTAACGAACTAAAAAAAAACGACCAAACTTTTATCCATATAGAGTGTCTGGGCCCATAACCCATGTGAAATAGGATTATTTGCTAATAAGACAGACAGATTGAAAGGATAAAAGTGTATTCAATAGACACAACATAACACATGGTCTTAGCACCAACTAACAGTTCACCCAGGCGCTGCATACATGATCATCAAAATAAATTTACCATCTCAACAAAATTTCCATTAGGTAATACAGGGAAAATGACTAGTTATGGACACCCCCCACCAGTAATGAACACCTTTAATTTAAAATGGCAACAATAAGAAACACATGTTCCTGGAGCAGAAGTTTCTGGTTGATTGTTGTCCCTCATTCTGAACCACCTCAGAAGACCAGAAGGTGCAATATTTGCCCTCGTAGTGCAGATAAGAAAAATTGTTGTGCTACAGGCAAAAAATCTATTTGTTCGAGTCATCTGAAAGCTGTTCACTATTCCATATCTTGCTATGATAATTGAGAATGTTTTATTCATTTTATTATCCACGAGACTGGTTTTCGACTACATTTTACTTAGAAAATTTAATGTAAGTTTTTATTTTATTTTTTTATTGTGAAAGATACCTACTTTTACTGCCTATGATTTATTGGATATTTTTCATTTACTTGAAGTTATATTGCATTTTAATGAAAAGTTTGAATTTAAAATGTATTTTTATGAAGAATAAAGTCATGTTACAGTATTAGAATTATGTTCTTATTGATGAGGTGAGAGGCACTGATACCAAAGGACCTCAAACCTTAAAAATAAAGTTGAGGTATGTGAGGACCCCACCGTACCATTTATGTCCTCCCAGCTCACCGTACCATTGGAGTGTTAAATTAATGGATAGTTTATTAATTTCGTTTGGTAGAAACGTTATTGATTCTTATTGAATTATAATTTGCGAAAAAGAAGAGATAAGACAGAGTGTCAGAACGATGTAGCCCTTCGGAAGAATTCTTTTTTTGTTTTTTTCATTATTGCGTATCGAGGGATATTCTTAAATTTTTTCTAATCAAAAAAATTTGCATTCCTTGATGAATAGAACTTGTTTCTTAGAAACCTCTTGGTACTCGTAAGAGGAGAAGTGACAGATTTGGTACAGACTTTTCGTATCAGTAATTATGGCGCTGATTTCAGAGGTGAAGAATCTGAATGAATAAAAACAAAAGACCATCTTTTCCAAACTTTCCTATTCGCTCTTTAAAAATATTGTCACCAGATTCAATAATAACGGCAGTTTGGTATAGAAACGACTTGTTTGAGACAAATAGTTGGTTTTTAACTATTATTTTTCGTACTTTATTGGATTTCAATTGTCTTGGAAGTCTACCTAAGGAACTTAGGAAAACATTTACTTTTGAAGACTTTTTAAACTATTAATAATGTAATGCAGTTAAGTTAGCAAAAACTCGTATTTCATCGGTGACATCAGTTAAGAAATTAAATGTAATGTTCCCAGAAAAGAAATGTGATACCTTTTAAGTTGGATTAGAGCTGACGTGTAGACAGCTCGGAAGGGATGTGAATGCCCTTTCAAATGCCAAGTTGAGAAAAACCTTCCTTGTTTACGCACCGAGAGGCTTAAGTGATTACATTCGATTCTCGGCCAGAAGCAGGATTCCTGTTTGTCCCTAATGACTGATGTTTCTACGGCCCCTAAATTCGGTAATAAAGTTAACTCTACAGCCAGTGCCTTCCGGCTCCGCACCATCATTACTTTACGAGATTGAACGGTTTTAGGAGTTTATAACTTTGATAAATTGCAGTAGAAATAGTAAAATACTGATACTGTAGAGGTCAAATTTATAATTGTTTTCGAAAATTCTAATGTTTTTTTTTTTTTTAAATAATCAGGCATTTCTACACTACCCGTCTTGAAAACGGGCAATTCCATTAAGAGTAAAAATATCAAACCAGTTGTCAAAAAATAACGAGCCATAAATAGATTCATTCTTCTGGTCAACAGATTTTTTTAAATTTATTGCACGGAATTCATCTAGAAAACCTCTTATTTCGGCATATCTATGTAAATGATTTGTGAGTGGAGTGGCTCAGTGGTGGAGATGGATGCTGTAGGATCTAGAACCCTCCTGGGACTCACCCAGCCTCTATAAGTGGGTACCCAAAATAAGAGGGAAGCTTGGTGGTTAAGCATGATCTAGGATAAATCACCTTCGTGCACAACCATTGTTCAAGGAACAGTACATGATAATCTTTCTCATCCCTTACAAACAATCCGCCTCCAAAAATGTTCTATTTTTAATAGGTTAAAATTACATCCCCTTTAAATTTTGATTGATGAATAAAATGCAAAATAATCTTTTAAATAAAAATCTTTTTTTTTTTTTGTTCAGTTTTACTTGTTTCAGACATTTACCTAGGATGGATCTAAAATGAAATGAGACTAAAAATAACAGGCGTTTTTATTAATAATGTTGCTTAAATAATGCAATTTTTTTTTCTAATACTTACATTTTATTCAAAAAGTAATGACTGTAAGGAACAAAAACAAATTTATTTGTTGAAACTTTTAGACTTGAATTAAATTGGAAAATTTAGATAAATGGCCCTACAATTTACAAAAATTGTGTTTTATTATCAACCAACATCAACTGCTCACAAGTCAACCATTCTAGGTTGCAAGGTGTTCAGGCAAAATATCCAAAAAAAAAACACATTTTTAATCCCTGAAAAAATTTAACAAATGATTATTAATATTTTTATGTCATAATATATCAAGAGATTCTATTTATACATGTATGTTTTAAGATATTTATAATATATATTCTTTAATATTTCAGAACTAAAAACACCTAATTCAAAAAATAATTCTTGGAGAATATTGCATTAAAATAATTATCCATGAATTTTACAGATTTATGTAGAAAACAAAAAGAACTGGAAATATCTATTGAAAAAGAAAGGGAATCACATATCAGGTACATTGAGATCAAGGTAGAATATATAGGTAAATTATAATTAGAATTAATTATAATTTATTCAAAACTTAGTCAATTTAAATCATAATAAAAGACCTCGTGGATGATTATGAATATATCAATGATTAACCATAGTACTTCTCATTTGGGATGTGTATACCAAAATCATTTTAATGTGAGTTAAATTCACTATTTTAAAAACCAATTTAAAAAACATACATACTTTTATTACATATTACTTACTTTTTCCGGCACAACAACTCGTCACCGAGTCCGGGCCGCCTCAAGTAGACTCCGCCAGTTGGCTCTATCCTGTGCAGCACTCCTCCAGTCCCGCACGCCGTTTATTACATATTACTAAATGATATGTTTCATCTGTCACACAATAAATTTTAAACAAATTCCAAGATACTTCAAACACTTTTAAAACTATTTTTGATATTTAAAATTATTATATATATATTGAAGTATTTATTATATACATTTAAAAAAAGTTAATACATATAAGCTTTTTTGTATTATAAAAAAAGAAAATTAGAAAATAATTTGTTTCTCTAAAAAATTGAGCCCTATAATAGTTCCATTCAAATTGATTAGCAAAATATCTGTATTTTTTTTTTCAAATTCAAAACTTAAATTAAGAAAAACAAAACTTTAGACACTTATTGTATAACTGATATCATCTCATTGAATAGAAACTGCTATGTAGCCGGAGCGGATCCAGGATTTTTTTCTGGGGGGGCACAATGGGCAGACGGGAAAAAAAACAACAATAACTTATAAATTAACTTGTAGTATCCATAGAAAGATATCAAAGGTTTATTAAAATTTCAAAACAATAGTTTACTCATGTTCTTTCTGTTATTTTAACAACTATGGTTATGTGATTTGCCTATAATTATGTACTATAATGGATTCTCCACTGTACACAAAATACTGTCTGGAGGAGGCATGTGCCCCCTCCCCTCCCCCCCTGAATCCACCTGTGCTATGTAGCACAATTAGGACAGCCAAAGCTTCATCCATTTTTATATAATCATTTGTGAATTTGAGAAATCAACTAATTATATCCAATTGTGTCATTCCCGTTAGTACTGCTATTTCTATCAGTCCGCATTTGTGTGTGTGTGAATTTTTTATCACTTCTCGATATGAATCAGCTTATTGATCTTATGATTACAAGAAGAAACTTTCATTACTTTTCAAGTGTAGGCGCCTCAGAACTGAGAACAGTTGATTCTTTATTCAAAGAATGGTGTGTGATATTGAGTACAAATCAATGTTATTTGTTTTTTATTGTTAGAAATGTTCTTACGAAATGATAAATGATGATATTTTGATGAAATTATATTTATATATTTACAATAAAGACATATCAAATATAGGGGATTTAAAAGCTTATTTTTATATTCAGGAGATACTTTTTAACTGAAAATTCAAACCAATAAGAGATAAATAACTATTTGTTTGTTCGATGAGAAGAGGGTATCCTATTAAAGTTAAGGAAGATAGTCATAGATATTCTAGAATAGTCTTATATTATTAAAACTTAATCTTCCTTGACAGAGAATTAGTTTATTTCAACTGTACTTAGTAATTTTTTTTATGATTAGAGGTAAGATGCATAAGAAAAATTAATTTTAAATTTAATTATCACTTAATACTGTCGCTAGTTTGCTAAAGAAAAAAGAAGAAGATAATGATGAAATAGTTAACTCGATGAAGGAGAAAATAATGTCACTACAGGCAAAAGTAAAGACATTAGAAGAATTAAATTCCGAAATATCAAGCGAATTAGTTGTCACAAGGAAGAACATGAAAGTAGTAAGTTAAAATGATATCCCATTTTCCTAAGTTGACCATAGATTCTTCCGTGTTAGTAAAAACATATTACTCATTTGCAGCTACAATATTACACATAACTCAAAATCTAAAAAAAATTATAACACAGCAAATAGTTTTCTATGTAAGATAATACACCCGACTGCTAAATATTGATTATCTAAAATTTGGCATTAACATCTACATAAAATTGGCCATGAATACTTTCAAAAACAGCAGAAATAGATAATGCGCACAAAATAATTTAAAATAGCTGAACTTTCAAAACAATCTATTTTACCTCCTGATGAGTTTTTCAGATAGACATTTCTCATTATAATCCTTTATGATGAGAATAGTTTTAAAAGGAAAGCGTCGCAAAGTATGTAGGTTGGTATGTGTGAAATATCCTCATAATTTATATAAATTTATTCACTTATCTGATGCCATAACAATGAATAGGTTGAGATAAAAATGGGTTGTTTGAGGATATTTGGCAGGAGGGCATCCATAGGGTGAAAACTGTGGCGAAATATGCTGGGCTGTTCAAATACTAGATGAAATGGTTAAAATAAACAACAAATATGAATTATACTCCAATTAGTATTTTTGGTAATTATTCTGCAGGTGTATCTTTGAGTTGAATCACAAGTTTTAACAGTGTATGAATTTCATTTTTAATATTTTCCAAAAATGCAAGTTATCCTGAGCTTTAGTATATAAAAGAGAATGGAATTATAGAAAATATTTATACTTCTGTAATCATTTTAAACAATACGACCTCTGAAATTGAATATGGCAAAGAATACTCAAGAACTAAATATAATATTCTTAAAGAAAAATCGATGTCATATATACAGTAAACTAAAAATGTCAAAGAAAAACACATACAGCGCAGAAAACAATAATCTTTTAAATATATCATAACTATGTAAGAGTTAATCCAAAACATAAACTCCACCCATAGCATATTGTAGAATTTGATGGTTTCTGATAGCTGATCTTGTTGCTACTTCTAAATTCGGCTAACACCTCAAAAATAGAAAATATATTATTAAATGTGACTACCATGACAAAGTATAAAAACTATTAGGAAAAACAGAGATGGTATAGAAAGAAATAGTGAAACATGAGCAAAAACTTATTTTACCCCGTTATACCACTTTTAGAGGAAAAGTTGTGAGAGTGGGAATGGAGAATTGGCAATGATCTCGAAGTTGTTACTGCATAATAATGGTGAAATTATGGTTCTTCCATGATAATGGTGAAAGAGTTACCATCTGATTTTAGCTCTATAAGTGAATAACGAAGGCAACATCAAACAACTTTTCCCTTATAATTATTTAGGAAAATTATTAATAGTGTCATTTTTTTCAGAGCATGGAAGATAAAGAAACCTTGAGCAAGGATTTAAAAAACATGAAAAGTGAACTGGTGTCGACAAAAGAAGATTTAAACCAAGCAGTTAAAAATTATGAAATTGCAGAATCTGAACTGCATATGACAAAAATGCAACTTTTAAAAGAAAATAATATAAATAACCGCCTATTAGATGAATTGAAGCGAACCAAAAAAGACATTGATGGATATCGTGAAGAAATAGACAAGATGAACAAAGTTCGCAACTCTGATATAAATGTTTTATCAAAACAAATAAAAGACCTTACCACTTTTGTCAAAGAAAACAGTAAAGTCAATAATGAAGAGAGCTTCAATGAAGTTAGAGTAAATTTATCAACAATATTGAAGGAAAACTTTGTATTGAATAACAAGATAAACGATGTTTATAATGTTTTAACAAGAGGGGAAACACCCTTAATAAGTGTTTCAACACAAACAAATATCGGCTTGATGGAAATGTTTAGTTTTGAAAATCTGGACAAAGAAGTCTCATGTCTTATTATGAAACTAAGAGAAGATTTAATTTCTAGCAAAAGTGATCTAATAGATATAAAACAGCAAAATGAAACACTAAGGGAATTAGTCAGAGAACTAAAACAAGAAAAACATCAAAGAGATTTCATAGATAAAGAAGAAAATAGAGTAGAAAGGTTAGAAGAAGCAGTGGTTTATTTGAAACAAATGTTGAAAGATGAAGAGAAAATTAATAATGAAGGGCCTTTGATTCAAACATTAGAAGGAATGAGGAAGGACCTGGATAAACTTAAAGACCATGTTATTCAAACTTCCACTACAGAAGGAATTGATCCATCTAATTTTCAGTTTAAACTATTTTCAAAACCTGTTAAATTAGTACCATCTAAAAAAATCAAGTATTAAGTGAAATCCATACCATCATGTAATATTTCCATGTTATACTAAGGGCATGCCTATATGTTTCTTAACTTTTTACGCTTAATTGTTATAAAGTTAGTTACAAAATAGGCTTTAAAAAGTACATTGAACATTGTACATACATGTATACAATTTATTAATTTTTCTCATAGTAGTTTTACCTTTATAGTTCTTTATTTAGTTTTGTACTTTGTCATAAAAAAAAATTAAAATAAAATATATAAATACCTAAGAACAATTCGTATTATTAATTAATTTTTTCTTTAAACCAGAAAAAAAAATTTAAACTTAGATAATACACTTTTATTGCACCTCAAGAGGGTTAGACAAACAAAAGTGGTCAGTAACATGGAGAAACACTGAGCTAACTAAATTTTTGTGGTTGAATGGATTATGGAGGTATTGGCCAAAATCAATTCTTTAATAATTTAATATACCAGGCCAAGCTTTGAACCAGGTTTATTCAAAAGAGGAAGCCGGCATATATGTGTAAAACACAAATATACAGTCTATATTCGAAATATTTATCTTTAAAACCAACGGGAAATGAAAAGTATACTTATATACACATTTTTCTAAGGACCTTGAATAGGTTTTGATATTTCCACCTACCTATATTACCCATTTGATACTGAATAGGTATTGATAGAATTACTTAAATATTACCTCACTAGCAGATACAGACATTTATAAAATAAATATTGATCTAGTAAAGTACAATAATCCATTATCTAAGCTAGAGAATTACCTAATCAAATGCCAATATGAATGCTTATAAGGACAAATTCTAAGGCAGCTGGTTAAAGAGAATAAAATTAATATAGCACTTCTTCATATTAATGAACACTGAATAATTGGTAACAAATGAATTATTAAGTCTTGAAACTATTAAAGCATAATCAATCTTCAAATATATTCAAACATTATATTGAGAAGTGAATTGAAAAATACACCAACTACTGTATATGCAGAATATAATATGTACTACCTTGTAATATAAACTTAACTATATCTTTTTTTAACTGATTATTCTAAAATTTAAAACCAGTAGTACGTTTCCAGCACATCCCAAACATGCTTATTTCCAACTATATTTGAATACAAATATAATTCACAAGAAGAAAGTAATAAAAATAGATGTGAATGTTAATTTTTAACCAGAAGTAATTGTCTAAAATAAATGGAAAAACTGTTCACAATTGTATAGTTAATAATACAATTAAAAACAAAATGAAAGAAAAAATTAAATATAACTTTATTGACAGATTTCATACAAGTATAAATAAGGTCACAATACAATGAAACTTATATTGTATGGAATGTTAAGAATGAGAAGTCAAGATAAACAGGCCCCTTAGGCTTTATATCAATTAAAATCAATTTGGATCCTTAAAATCTGATAGGATAAAATTAAATAGTATACTTGGTCAATACTGATAAGGTAAATAGGTATAAATTAAAAACAGACATTAAATATTGATTCATCACAAATACTAAACAAAAAAAGGCTTCTGACATCACCTGCAATGACAAGGATAAAGCATACTTCCTTGCTATAACATTAAAATGAACAAATTTTCCGTAGTTTGATTATTTCTAAAGAACAACACTTTATCTTATGTTAAACAAAAACATAATACAGTAATATTATTTAGAATAACATTGTTTAGAATAACAATGTACCTCTTAAAAATAATAATATATAGCAAATACATTGTTTGAAGTATTAAAAAAAAAGTAATATTTACCCTTAATAGGGCATAATACAGCAGGTAAAATGAAACGTGATGCCAAAATGTACAAAAAAAAAAAGCAACATGCACAGGAAATTACAAATATAATACAGTATATAAAGAATATCAAACATTAAGTATAAAAATTATCAGGTTATTATACAAGAGATAACAAATCATATTCTATGAATTTTGGGTAATATTCTGAACAACTCTTTTTCCCCACCAAGCTTCCAGGTCAAATGGAACAAAATCTGGAAGAAAAAAATACATAAACACTCAATTTAATAAAATTTAATGTGTTTTTTTAATAACTGTTATTATCATGATAAAATTCAAAAGCTAAATTATTGAGAATTTGATTGTTGGATGGTAGAAAATTTGATTGTATATTTTTCATTAAATATTTCATCTACTATTTCATATTTTAAATAACAAAATTATTATAACAATTATTACATTAGCTTCTAAGCCTACTCTCTTCACTAATGACTTTTGAATACCGTAAATATGCATTATCATGTGACAAGAAGCAAAAACCTATTTTTAAAATTATACTAAAACCGAAGATGAATTAAGAAAAGACGTGGAAAACTTCATGTAAGCCTGACATAAATCCTACTAAATTATTTTAAGCACTATAAGACCTCAGGACGCTTGACAAATAATTTAGGTTTTAAAAAATAATTACTTATCTACTTTTTTGAAATGATACTTGCCTTCCAATGTAAAATGAAGTATTCTTTAAAAGTCAAAAACTAAACTTTTCATTATATCATGATTCCAAATATTCAAAAATGGAAGCATTAGCTAGGAGAACCAATGTAAGACGAACCTTTAGTATTCAACAGAGATACTAAAACACTGAAGCTATAAATTCAGAATGAACTAAGTAAAATTGGTTTCGAAAAACCTTGTGACCACTAAGCTCTCACAAGAAGCCAGCAATGTAGATCAAAACGTCGATTTCTAGTAAAGAGTTTCACTATTTAAGAAATGATTTCTCCCGGAACATTTTCTTCTCCATATTTATACGGTCAACTAATAATTATTGAAAATAAAACTACTTTCCTACAAACATTAGAAGAATAAAAATAAAATGCAAAATTTCTTTTCTGTTTGAAAGATATCTAATAGAATTATCAACAATTGTTCTTTACAAAAGAATCGATGAAAAGGAATTTCAGTTTATTGCAGTAAGACAGATATCCATTTTATGCTAGATTATTTACAAATTATCCCTTAGGTCAAAGTGGATTAGTCATAATACCCATCTGAGATGGAATGTGAATATAGTGAATGTAATTATATTATCCTAATTCTAGAAGAGAAAATCCATTAGCAGAATTTTTGGTCCAAACAACAAAATGTCACTACATCTACTCAGCAATTATATTGCATTATTTTCTTAAAACTAAAAACTTTTTATGTTATAATTAAGCTTCAGCTAATTCTTGACATAAATAAAATTAAGTTTGATCAAACTTGGATGAAAAAGATTGATTACTTTAACTTCTTCTTTGTATCTCTTTTTTTTTTATTAATAGTTTATTCTCTACCGAGTCAAAAATTCAATGGTCACAAATACAGTGCAGCTAGCCTTCACTGTATTTGTTATATTATTAATATTACTAATATTATTAATCAAATCAATGGCTTAATAGCTGCTGAAGATTATCTACAAAGTATTCTTATCCAAAAGGCTTGATGAATTATTAAATTTCAGATATTTTAAAGCAAATTCAAAATTATTAATAGAAAAGATTAAAATCAATTTCACAAAACATTCTTTTCTCAGTAATCAATAAAATCAACTTACCTTTGAGCATAGGATTAGGATCAGTCTCTGTGTGGTAAGCAACAGTAGGCGTACCTAGAAACATATACAGACTGATGTGAATATTTCAATATAATTCATTTATAACCAAAATAATATTAATTAAATGATAAATGAAAAATTATGGTCAAGAAGAACCGAGTCTGCAAGACTGCAAAATGTCAATTTCTTAACATAAACTTCTTTACAATATCAAGTCATAAAGAATACAGAAATAGTTTATACTTAAATTCGTTTTTTGGACATCACAGTAAAAATAAAACTATGAGATGAAAATAGTTGACTGGATGATCTAATGTAAAGGAGATAGTTGGGGGGTGCAGTCAATAAGAACACAGAATAAGTAATGAACTTATATTATGTGCAGACGTTTCGACCTACAGTGTAGGTCATCTTCAGGGCGATTTTGGAGAGCGTGGCCGTTAGATTTAACGTTAAATCTAACGGCCACGCTCTCCAAAATCGCCCTGAAGATGACCTACACTGTAGGTCGAAACGTCGGCACATAATATAAGTTCATCACTTATTCTGTGTTCTTATTGACTGCACCCCCCCAACTACCTCCTTTACAACACAAAAAAATAAAACTAGTTTGCCAAGTTATCATGAGAGTGTTAAAATATTATTAATTGGCATTTGGTTGGTGCAATTATTACATTCATCCAACTTCTTATTAACGCTCAACACTTTTTTAAAAATCAGATCTTAAACTTCTTAGTAAACACCCAACGCTTTTTTAAAAATCAGATCTTATTTCTCACCAACCAGCAATGCAAAAGCTTGCTCGGCATACTATCAGACATTTTTATCATATGGCTCAACCATTCTATTCATCGTGCCTTAATAAACTGAATCACATGAATATTCTTGGTTAAAGAATACAGTTCAACATTAGACCGATCACTATTTTTTTAAATACCTTCCATTCAAATATTTGGGACTGGTTTGTCAACAACAGTGCTCTCTCTGTTGTGAGAGCTGACCTAACTAACCTTTTTTTAAAAACTTGGTGCATCTAGAAAAAATTATGCTTTTAAATATAACTTTATATGAGAAAAATATGCAGTAGTTTGCCATGATTCAATTGTTCACTTGTTGCCTGATTGATTAAAAAGAATTTCAAAGGTTTTTAATAGAGCAAGGGGCAAGGGCAGGCAACACACACATATATATTTTTTTGTTACAAATTAATAATGAGGCCTATTGTTTTATTTTCAATACACAATATACTAAAAGACTCCAGAAGCGATAGAACACTCCTCAATATCAGGCACTTATCATATGCCTAAGAACACTTCATGATTATAGGAATATAAGATATTATCTAACCTATAAATGTGTAAGCTATACTATATAAGGTGTTATAAACAGATAGAATAATCTATCATACAGAAGACATAGGTGTTGTTACAAATACGATTATATTTTCCACAAGATAAAAATATTGAAATGGAAATGGATAAGTTAAAAATATCATAATATTGACTTTTTTAACATGTTTAATCAAAGCAATTGTATATTAATACTGAAACATTCAGGTGGTAAAGTTTTCAGGGAAGCTTATGACGCGTTTTGGGCCCCATGTTTCAGATGAATCTGAATTGTTAAGATTTTACAGACTGTTTCAGTCTCATCAATTCCCTGATACATTTACTTGTATTGGTGCTAAATATCTTATAGATACTGTTTCCCTTCTGCAAGACAGTCACACTTGAATCATCTTGAAGGGCCAACATGTCTCTCCATAAGGACTGAACTACAGTTCAAGAGCCATAAGGGTTTTCGAGGGCTGATGAGAAAAAAAAAAATGTTTCTGCCTCTGTACTAAACTATACTCACATTATCCATTTCCTTGATGGTTTTATGCAGTTGTGATTGTGCAGATTGATGCATTGTGCAGATGTGAGTTCTTGAGACATAAAACTTGAACCTCAATCAGTATTCAGTAAAATCTCAGTTCTTCAGGATGACATTGCACTACATGCCGATGTCTCAGCTTGAGAAAAATAATTTTCTATTGAGTAGCATATTCAATTCGAGAGCTCTAGTTCCCCCTCATTATTTTTTCAGGTTTTATTTTGTCTTGGTTTTTGCTATAAACATGAATGAGGCAGGTCTTTGATCTGTTATAAGGCAGAAGTTTTTCTAAGGCAGGTCTTTGATCTGTTATAAGGCAGAAGTTTTTCTAAGGCAGGCCTTGATCTGTTATAAGGCAGAATTTTTTGCTAAGCACACAATGTCTCCACTTTTTTAACAGATGAATGGTGTTATTCTGCCATGGAAAGAGATCTTGAAAAAGAAAGGGAATCCCAAAAGCTTAATTTCAATCAGTGAGATGTGCTCGTCTCTAGATTTAAGGTTGAATTGTATTTTGCAATTTTTATAACTTTTAAAAACTTATCTGAATCCTGTTCATGATCTTGTAGATCCCAACCATGGATAGTTCCATCTTGTAGCCATTCTTTCAATCACAATTTCAACCTATGTCTTTCTTGTTTATTTTTCTTATATTCTTATATAAATATTATAATGTATATGATTCTTAAGTTATATTAATCCCATGTTTACAGAGTTTCGTTAATATCTATAAAAATGCCAGAAAAAATAAACTTCCTCATGACCTCATGAGTCTCCTAACGGGTACAAATGAGCAAGTAAAAAAAGGTAATGAGGAAATACGTACTCTAAAGGTAAAGTAATCTCATAATTTATTAAAAAATACATTTCAAAACAAAATTTTAAAAAATACATATGAGCTTATAGATTCAAAAAATAAATATACCAATAGAATAAAGAATTTAATACTATTTAACCTTAACCTTTAGCCTACCTAATGAAACGCCTATTCTATTGGAAGAAGCGATAGTCAACACAATAAATGATGAACTAAAAATTGATATTAAGATCTCAGAAATAGATTTGATTATAAGATTAGATTCTTCTAATAAGAAGGATAGACCAGTATCAATAACATTTATACAATTGAGAAGAAAAAAGCAGGTCTATCATTTAAGTTGGAAAAATAAATCGAAATTAAAATTTTCTTGTGATTATACTTTACAAGAAAGAAATATAAGAAAAGATTTATTGCCATACATAAAATTAGCATGAGAAAATGGTATGAGAGCTAAGTACAGAGGGGATAAAGTAGATATAGACGGATGCATATACTCATTATGCAAGTTAAAATCACTAGATTTAATAATTAATAAAAGTAATCAGAATCTTTGGTAAGAAGCATTGGTAAGTTGAGCAACCTCAATAATTCCAATCACTCAAAGGTTAAAGACAAAGGTGTTAATAATGGTCACATACAGTTGAAAAGGACTTGATACAGTATCAAGGAAAAGTTCGTTAGAAACTTCCTCTGAGGAGAAAGGAGAAATCTCCGTAGTTAAGGATGAAATCTTGTCAAATACCAAATTAAAATCTGAAAAGAAGAGAACTAAAAAATTCAAATTCAGGATGTCACAGACTGGAAAGGTATTTCCAAAATAAAAATAATTCAGAAACAGTAGGTTGGCAATACAAATGAAACAATTAATTCAAATTGATCAAAAATTTCAGAACAGACAATAATTAAAAAATCCAGCTCTAACACCCTCAACATTTGAACCTTAAACGTGAGAACGTTGCTAGGAAAGGACAGGCTAACGGAATTTGAAACAGCTATAAATAAAATATAATGGGATATTATTGGTGTAAGTGAAGTAAGAAGGAAGGGTCCAAAAATAATAAAGCTTAAATCAGGTAATGTACGGTAATACAATGTAATGTAAGGTAATACAGACCATCCTTATATAGCCAGTGTGAGACAGAATTTTTAATTTTAAAAAGTTTTGAAAAAAATTGTAAAATTTGAAGGGGCTAACTTTAGAATTGCCACCTTAATTCTATCTTTAGGAAAAAGTAAAATTGCCACTTTGGTTTCAGGTTTATGCTCCCACTGCAGACTCCCAAGAACAAGACAACAGAATGGACTCCTTATGGCTTGAAAAGAAAGCGTGGAAGGCAAAGAAGGTCATGGAGTGACAACATAAGAACCATTGCATGACCAAACTGGATGAGGACAGCCAGAGACTAAGAAGCATGGGAGGAACTGTGGAGAGAAACAGCGAGCCCCACTTACCAGTAGGAATTGGTCTGTAGGGAAGTTAGACCATCACTCCCTAAGGGGAAGGCCTACATAAATTAACAGAAAAAAAAGTTCATAATATTGTATAAAATTGTAAATAGCAACTGAAGTAAAGAGTATTATAATCAATAAAATCCTGTTCATTTTTTTTTTTTTAATGGCTTTATTGATTCATTCATTAATCCCAAAATATAAAAACAATTTTTTTTTCTATACCATCTTCCATCCTCATTAAGCAATCAAACAATCAATGCCTCCTAGTTTCAATATAACATATATTCTTTTTATTACAGATATGAGCTAAACAAGCTTTTCTCTCTACTTCATCTTTTGGACAATGGTTTTACTGTGGTGATCGGAAGCCTGTGCGGTATCAAGTACATACTTGTTTCCCTATTATCCTGATTATACCTAGATCCCTATCCTATTATACCTGGATATGCGAGATTTATATCCATGTATGATATGTATCCATGACTATAGCATCGTCCGATCAGCCATAATACTAGTAGCATAAAGATAAATGATGTTAAATAAACCATACAATACCATAGAATAAAATGTCTGACAGCTGTTGGTTTGAGATTGTGTAATTATTTGTAATACACTTATTGAAAGACAATAGAATGATATGAATTAATCAAAACCTAAGAGTGTAAGGGCAATAGAATATGCTCGCAGTATTTTACTGTTAGCAGTGGAATGGGGCTAATGACGCAACGTTCCATTGGTTTTACTATCTTGTACTTTCTAAAACATCACATATTCCTGGTAATATAATCCTCCTTTTTCCCATCCATAGATAACAACAATCGTAAGGAAAATGATTATGAAGTAAACTGATTACTTCAAATAGTTTGTACCAACTCGATACTCGGTTACAAGGTTCCTCGGTGAAGGTTAATACATAAACAAACGAGCATGTTAATTAGGTCAAGAGGAAAATCTCATAACTTAATAGTTAGTGCAAACACTCCAACTGAAGACACAGAGAAGGAAAAATAAAATAAAAAATTACACCAGCCAGAAATGAAACTCATGGATATAATATATTTGAACTACTTAAGATATGCAAACACATAAAAATATTAATTCATAAGTATAAAAAGATTCTTAAAGAAATCATTTTTTAAGATTTGTAACCTATCACGTTAAAAATACAATGATCTGGTAAAGGTGCCGGTTTCATGTCTTGGTTGACTCGTTACAGTCACAAACTGGAGCCCTTGCAGAAGAAAGTGATTTTTTTCCCTGAAGGTTCAAATATTAAATTGAATCAAATTCTTTTGAGGTCTAATTTCACCTTGATAAATATTTCTTCGGACTTATAGAACATCCTGTACATATCACAAACTGTCTTGTATATCAAAAAAAGTTTATAGATTTTTTTTTTATTTATACATAAAGAAGCTAATGATAATCTAGCGTAGATTATGTAGTTCAATTTGCTTCTACAGAAAAATGAACAAAAAAGATATATTCTATTCACATAATAGTGGTATTGCATTTTGAGATAACTTAAAAATCACTAAATTATTTAGCATAAGAAATATTTCTTGTACTGGTATAAATATAGAATAAAAATGAAGGATTATATTACAACCCAAAAGAAAAAACAGAAATGTCAATTATTTGATTTACAAAATGATACAAAAAAAAAAGAAATATTTTAAACTAATCTATGAATATTTATAATTAAGGGGTTAAAAGAAAAATTATTCTTATCAGTTAAGCCATGAAGTAACTGCCTTATATACAAATTTGTAATAATTGTAACGACAGTAAATCACAGTTTATAAAATCAAAAGGAAATCTCGGTTACAGACGGAATGCGAAATATTAACAAAAATTAAAATAATTATGAATTGATCTCTGAAGGAAATAAGAACATATGACTCACCCTGGGCATTGCCTTTCTGGTACTCTTGACAAACCTTGTTCCACGCTATAAAAAAAAAACATGTATCGTTAACAAATTATAAGGCATACTATCATTTACACTTGAAATTAAAGGAACTTACAATCAAATATGAACTTTATAAGTTCTTCATGTTGAGGAACTGGTGGTAATGTCTGACTGTCTTTCATTCTCATATTTGTTTGCATCCTTTTGCCATTGCTAGTATTACTCATCCTGGAATAAAAAAATATGGGAACAGATGAACACAGACATTCTACTAAGAACTGGGTTCTAGTTAACAATTAATTCGTTTTAAAATGCTTCAATCATGACTTAATTAAATACAGATGAACCCCACAACTACATAAGCATCGTTAAATTAATATTCCATATCTACTAAACAAACCTTTAAAAATTATTAGGTCGACATAACAATGATTTATTTACCTTCCAGAAGTTCAAAAGCACGGGTAATGAATCCGTCAACAATTCTATTTAAAAAAGAAACTTTATCAAGCGACAGAGTCAATTATAAAAACATATCTAAACTTCAATCAAATATATTGCCATCACGGAACCCGTCAAGGATCAAAATACTTATACTCCTCTAAAACTCGACTATAGTTCTGCACACAGCTTACAGATAGCGCTAGCATCGATTACAGTTAGTTTTTAAATACTGCCAATAGATAGCGTAATAAGTCCCGTTTTTAAAACTTTAAATGCATACATATATTGTAATTTTATGAGCATACAAATTCTATGTTAGTTTTATAGTATTAACAATCGGATGATTGTTAATAGCCATACTATGATATAAATTAGAGGCATTTATTTGTTATATTTCGAACCTACATATTGTAATTTAATTTTTAAGAACTAAAATATTAAACAAAAAAACAAATGCTCATTTTAAAATTTAGTAGACAATATTAAAGCATTTATGATAAGCATATGAAAAACAAGACTAAATAAATTTTATATGACAGTATCAGAATTTTTATATTTAATCATTATCTAAATGGTACTTAATGCAATTTTAAGCCATTTGTTCTGATACTCTCCTGGCATGGTCAATATTGAATTCTTCTTGCTGATTTGTAAAATTTTCCAATAATAAATATTAAATAATTTTTCATTAATAATATTGACCGTTTAAAGGTCAATAAGACCAATTTTAACTGCAATTAGATAATTTTAAAAACTATGTAATAGATACATATCTTTCCAAAAAAAGGAGGACTGCTCTCAGAAGCCTGGTTGAAAAAATGTAAAAAAAATGAATCACGTTAGATTTTCATTTACACAAACTAAAATGGAAGCATTAGTGAACTAATATGCTATATATGGGTCTTTTATCGAATCGATATAAATACTTCTTAAGTATAAAATTTATCCATTTACTAACTCCTACTTTCGACTTTGGCGCCAAATCTGTTGTAGTACCATGAAATCGTTCATAGGTAGCGTTCAGACTCAAAATGATAAAGTGCTATTTATCGAACGGAAGGACTTGCAGATTTTTGTTAAAATATTTACAAACATAAATATCGGCATTACCACTACATATACAAAATTTCTCTCCTTTCACGCGCCAAGTACGTGACCTAATGTGCATATTCTTATACTATCAGAAAATCTTTCTAAATTTTTAAACCTCACTAAAAACCACCAGACTAAATCTTATTAAATAATATTATTACGAATTTAATCTAAAGATATTGGATTAAATATTGATCTCTAAACAGTTATATTCACGATTAATAAAAACTATTTTAAAATTGATTTATATACTAAATATCTTTGGTTAATTACGATGTAATAATAATTTAAAGAATTACTCTATAGCGTAATGATATGTAAGGAATGAATTTTAATGCGTTATAATATGAAAGCAATGGATTTTATATTATAATAATATACACCCAAAGAAATTGAGCCATAAGTTTTGCGTTGTTTATTTGTATCTAACGGTAACGAAATCGCAATACCAAATTTTCGATATAATTTATTTACTTAAAAAGAAGAAGTTATAAGATTGAAAAGAGGCGTGAAGTATAAGGTACAAACAATTATTAATAACAATATATAAATAATTGTAAAATTGACTTGTAGTTGTTATATTAATTACGCTTTTCAAATTTTGTTTTTGGCATTTATTGTAGGAAATTTGTTATTAACTATATTACAGTTTCCTTAAGTACTGTTTTCGGTAAATATAATAATTATGATAAAAGAAACTTTTCAAAAGCCAAAGTGGAATTTTTTTCTTGTTCATTTAAAGCTAACTATGTAGTCTTCTATAGATATAAGCAATGACGAGTTTTTATTTGTATCAGCATTTTTTATTAAAACTAATGCTACAGTCAATTTATCAAGGTCATTTTCTATTTTTAAGCGGCGATAAATAATAATTTGTAGTTCTTGATAAAGAGTTTAGATAATCACATATTATTAATAAAATACCAGATACATTATCTCCATGTTTGTTAGCAAAGATTGTAAGAAAAAAGGATGATTTATTAATGATAAGAAAGATATATTATGAAGCATGATAAATGTACCTGCATGCGTGTGTGTATATATATATTATATATTTATTTATGTATGTATGTGGAGTGAGGTAGCTCAGCATGTAGGGTGCTAGGATTCTGATATGTAGAGTTCACAAGTTCAAGACTGGCTGTGGAAAATTAGTTATTTATTCTTTAAACAGACTTGATTCACAGTCTATGGAATCTGGTTACCCTTCAATACTCACTCAATCTATACAAAGAGGGTACTCTTAATTGGGAGACAAAAATCTGGTGGCCTAGTATGATCTCCACCAAATCACACCCATACACAGCGTTCTCTACCATGTATTGAACCAATATCCTTCATGGGTCATTAATAAATCATTAAAAAATGTTGGGAGTTTCAATTGTCATTAATTATTAATTCTAAATGGATTCAAGGCATGTATAACCCAGTATCACTCTTTAATGTTGTGCACTATAGTCCTTGCAGGGCCTGGGCATCAGCCACCATTCTACCCCAATTTTCTTAATAGCATGGAGATTTCTGGCTCCTTATATAATTCCATCAGTTCAGCACTGGTTCTGATTTTCCAACTGTGCTCTTCTTTGACGTGTCCAATGATCTTTCTCATGACTCTTCCTTCTTAAATCAGAAAAAAATCTTTGGTTTCCTTGATTAGAGTTCACGTCTCACTGCTGTACATTACTACTGGCCTAATTATAGTGGTGTACAACAAAAGCCCCGCTTTCTAAGAAAGACTTTTGTATCAGAGACTTTTTTGCTGGACATACAGTGGCTCACAGTGAAATTGATACACCTTGTAGAAGGAAGAAGAAAAAAGGAAAATGTATTATTTATTATTAAATCCTTGTTTATTTTTAAATGTTTATACACAAAGTATACACTTCAGGATGTTTAGTGATTACAATAAATTATTGTTTTTATAATGTAATAAAATTTGAACTATTTATTTATTCAAAGACATCTATAAATATCCTGATGTATCATTTTGACTGGGACCCACTGTAGAAACATCTGGTTCCTGCTGCTATTCTGCCCTTAATATCAACTTCTAAGTTGTTGTTTGCTGTCACCGCTCTGCCCAGGAACTTGACTGTAATACACCTATGAAACATGTTTTCATCCAAATCAACTTTATCTCTTTTCTCCCTGGTCTGTCTAGAGGATTTCATATATCTATTCTTTTTGTTATGTTTGTTCTGATGTCCAAATCTTGTGCTGCTTTCTTGAATTCTGCTACAGCTCAGTCTGGGTTTTCCTTATGATGACTACATCATCAGCATACACTGTATGTTGTATGAGCCTGGTGGTGGTGTGGTGCCAAATGGGTTTTTCCTTATACTTCTAATGGCCACATCTAGAGCGAGGTTGAATAGAACCAGTGAAGATGGACCCCTTTTTCTTAAGCCATTGTTAACCTGAAAGCCATCTGAGATGCCTACTATTGTTTTAACCTTGCAAGTTGTCTTTTCTTGGGTCATCTTATTAGCTTTTTAGGTAATCCTAGTGACTGCAGTGGCTTTAATACTCTTCCTCTGTTCACACTATCATATGCCTTTTGGAAGTCAATAAATTGGTGGTTATAGCAATATCCTCTATAATACAATTTTTTAAAACAGTTTAATTCAATAACACATTATTTTCTTAATAAAGAATACATATTAGAATTAAAGAGAGTGACCAAGAATCGTGAAATATATTAGTTTTGGGAATAAAAATAATAATACTAATAGACTGCTACCTTAATTCATTCTCATCTAGAAATTAATAAGGCAGGTTATTACAATAACAAAAATTTATTGTATGTTTTTGTTGATTAAAATTAATTTAACATCTGTCATTTATATATTACTGGGAATACTTCAATAGTAAATTTATTGCATGGTTTTTTCAACTTTGCACCAAACTTTACATTACAATAATGATACTATAGTAATGTAAGAGTAGATAAGTTTTGTAACAAAATAGTTTTTATTGTTGCAATACTTTTGAAAAGGGGATTACATTTTGAATTTTGATTTTGAATTACGCTTTGAATTTTATTTATCACTCATCAGTATATCTAGATTTAATATGTGGTATTCAATTATATGATTCGTCTACTCATCACATAGATGTGTATCATGCAAACACATATTTATAAATATTATACAAGTTGAAATACTGTAGGAGTTATTTTAATATTGATTGATACAGATTTTTTTATTACTATTTCTCTTCATCATATAGTCACACAGTAAACACTATTCATTTTATCAGCAACTCAAGGGTTGCCTCTAGACTCGACATACCTCTGACCTAAAAATTTCACTGAAACGTTGACAAAAATAAAATAAGTTAAACTTATTTTGTGTAAAATTTAGAGACTCCACACCCGACTATCATCAACATTTCACAACTCATTTTAATTTTTATATATGTTTTCAAGTTGAGCATAAATGATTCATCATTAACAGTGTTGATTTACATGCTCATTTTCTGAAGCAATAGCAATGAAGTTTTCATAAATAAATTTAATGGCCGCATAACAATTTATAAAATATATATGTATTTTCAGGGCACAATTGATTTATCTTTTATGTCATGGAGAAAATGGTTCGATTAGAGGTTGAAATAAACTCATAAATATAATATACTAACTATAGGAAGCCAACGTTTTGGCCCAAATTGGAGTTTTTCATCAAGGCTGAATAAACTAAGTACTAAAGTAAAAACAAGGTAATTTTGTACCTAGTTTATTCAAATTGAATATTGAAAATTTATTTTCACCTACATTCAGACCATTTTCCCTTCAATATATGTTCTATGGTCAACCAATAAATATTCAAGAAAATTATTATTATTATTTGTTAAAAATAGAAAAAATTCATTTACCATTTCTACCTAATATGGCTTATTAAATGCATCGAATATATCATACTAATTTATTTAGTATAATTTACTATAGTTGACTAATACCTAATGTTATTCTTCTCTACCAACTAATAACTTATAAAATTTAACTTATTCAAATTTCAAGAATCTGAAATGTCATCCTGACTTTCTTTCACCCATTCTTTAATTTAGAGAAGAGTTGGTTGACTGTATCTTCTAATTCAAGGAAGAAATAGTTGGGGGTGCAGTCAATGAAAACATCAAAATAAGGATAACTTATTTATTATGTGCCGACGTTTCGGCCTACAATGTAGGCCATCTTCAGGGCGAATAAAACAACTTGCAGGTTAGGCCGCTCAGAGACAAGTACTTGTCTCTGAGCGGCCTAACCTGCAAGTTGTTTTATTCGCCCTGAAGATGGCCTACATTGTAGGCCGAAACGTCGGCACATAATAAATAAGTTATCCTTATTTTGATGTTTTCATTGACTGCACCCCCAACTATTTCTTCCTTGAATTCTTTAATTTAGTTGTCAATTTATATTCTATATATGAGACAGAACTAGTTGCTGTCCTTCATTACAGATTGATAACTGTTCTTATATGGTTGACAGATTTTCACTACTTTATTATTTTAACAATTAGTACTAATAATTTGTAGTATAGACATTATATAGTTCCGTACTTTTAAAGGGTATTACTCTGGCCCAAAAAGGGAATTTTTATAAGGGATAAATTTTGTAAGCAGATTGAATGGATAATGCCTGAATGAAGATCACATTATTTCATTCAATAATATATAAACATTATTGAGTAATACAATAATGTAATCTATACAAAGTAATAGTACTACATAGTAAACCAACGATACTACATATTAAAATTTCTTTTTAAAATTTTTACTTGTATAATTACTAAAATCATCCCTTTAAGAGATGCCAACTTGGGATAAAAAATTCACATAAATTTAAATTAACATAATACATTTTTTTTTCAACATTATAATTAGGGGGCAAGTAAAACTAAATTATGATATAAAAAATTCATAAATAATTAATAATAATTTTTGTGCTAAATTATAGTACTTCACATTATATAATATATTATGTATATATATTATATATATATATATATAAATCTTAATGATATTATATAATGGTAGTTTTATGATCAGAACTTTAATAGACCAGTATACAAATTTGGAAAATTAATGGCAGTACAAGTAGACATTAAACATTTATTATATGGCCTTGAGAAAGACCCACAACAATATTTGGTAATATTGATAAAGGGAAATAATAATTCGTGGGGCTGTTCTGAAACGATGCTCACGGAAGTCACGAAAGGGTGAGATTAGCTTTTGCTTTTAAAAGCCGGCATGAACAGTACCATGCAGATATAAAAGAAACAAAATGGCGGAAGTTACGATAATCAAGAATTGAACTAATTTGGAATTGAAATAATTTGGGCTATTTTTTAAAGGGTTCATATTTTATTTGCCTTGTCTTCTGTAAGATTTAATGGACGATGAACACGCCAACAGACACAGGGTGCATCCCTGAATTACCTTGATTTATGAGACATATTTTCCTAAATTGTAGAAATTATTTACTTATTTAGCTTATAATCCGTCATTTTTTAAAAATAATAATATATCTACTGTACAGTGTGTAGCATAATAGTACTACTGATAGAGCTGGAATAAACGAGATTTAAATTAATTAGTGCACCTCGGGTACAACCCCCAGCCAACCCTCCTTTGCCCACTAATTATCCCTATCAAACTCAAGGCTCATATCCATCCCATGTCCAAAATCCTATCGACATAAATTCTATCCTATCATCCTTCCTCAAAGACCTTCAAGAGACTATCAAGCCTCTCATCATCCTACTCACGAGAATCTTTAGCGAAGTCCCACTTAATTACCCACGATGAGCATAAAGCCCTTAGCTATCGTTCTGTGGAACGCTAATGGACTGCTTAATCACCGTGATGAACTTGACATATTTCTACACGACAACCAAATAGATATTGCTTTGCTTACTGAAACACATTTCACTCATCGCGCACATTTCTACATACGGGACTACATCACTTACAGATCAGACCACCCAGATAACACTTCACATGCCGGATCTTGTATTCTCATTCACAAAAACTTATCTCATTCCCTTATTCCTTCCATTCCAACTGATGCTATCCAATCAACCTCAGTAACCATAACAACTCGTCCTTTCCATATCACATTTTCAGCTGTATACTGTCCTCCTGGAATTTCTGTTTCCTATAATCTTCTTGAATCCTTATTCCAATCTCTTGGTTCACGCTTCATTGCTGGAGGAGACTACAACGCTAAACACCAACGATGGGGTTGTCGAACATCCAACTCCCGAGGAAATATCCTGTCTGCTGTAACATCCAAAAAAAGTTATTCCATTCTGGCGCCAAACAACCCCACCTATTGGCCTACATCTACCAAAAAACGTCCCAATATCCTTGACATATTTATCACATCCCAAATTTCCCCCGCACAAGTCAATATTGAATCCTTGGACGACCTTTCATCAGATCATAGTCCAGTCCTCCTTTTCTTGCACTCAAGTTTCGCTCCCAAGCCTTCCCCTCCCACATTGATTACAGGACGTGTTAACTGGAACGATTTTTGTTATGACTTGGAGGACAAACTGGACTTAAAAATTTCACTAAAGACAAAACAAGACATTGATACAGCCATAGAAAAACTTACAACATCAATCAGAAACAGTATACATGACAATATCACAAATCACACAAATAATAACCATCAACAGACTGATTTGCCACAGCATATTCGTATCTTATTAAGAGAAAAACGCAGAGCAAGATCGAAGTAGCATAGAACTCGATATCCAGCAGATAAAACTATCTATACAAAATTAACTAACAAACTAAAAGCAGAAATCAAGAAGTTCAAAATTCAAAATTTAATTACCTGGACTGAAAATCTTACAACCACCGACAAAACATTATGGATGACTACCAAAAAACTCCTAAAGTTCAAAGAATTCAATCATCCACTCCTTACTGAATCAAATAACTGGACAAGATCTGACGGAGAAAAATCACAGTTATTTGGCCAATACCTTTCCAAAATCTTTCATCCCCATCCTGATATCATTAACCCAACTCAAATTGAATATATAAAAGAAGCGTTAGATATTCCCCTCCAAATGTCCCTTCCACCCAAAGCATTCCATCCTTCAGAAATATCCAACATCATTCACAGATTACCTTCCCGCAAAGCTCCTGGGCACGACCTCATCACAATTCATATCTTAAAACACCTACCTAGAAAAGCCATTCTATTCCTTACCTATATATATAATGCTGTACTCCGCTCCACATATTTTCCTGACCTCTGGAAATTCTCCATTGTAAAAATGATACCCAAACCTAAAAAAAAAACCAGAATACCTATCCTCGTACCGTCCTATCTCTCTTTTACCGTGCATGGGTAAAATCCTAGAAAAACTCATCCTTAAACGATTGTACCCTATCCTTGATGCAAATCACATAATACCAGATCACCAGTTTGGATTCCGAGCATCACACTCCACCATTCAGCAATGTCATCGTGTGGTGGATGTGGTCTCCTCTGCATTAGAACGTGGATCATATTGTTCGGGCGTCTTTCTTGACGTGGAACAGGCTTTTGACCGAGTCTGGCATACGGGCTTGCTCTACAAACTCCGTAAATTCCTACCCCCTACATACTTTCTCATCCTTCAATCCTATCTCACAAATAGAACTTTCCAAGTAAACCATAATAATTTCTATTCATCCCTCTTTTCCCAATCTGCTGGTGTTCCTCAAGGTAGTATCCTTGGCCCAATCCTTTATACAGTTTATACAGCTGACATCCCAACTCATCCTAATACTATCCTTACCACGTATGCTGATGATACATGTGTATTATCAGTCAACACCAATCCAGTTATTGCATCCCAAAGCCTCCAATCCCATATCACTGATCTTGAAGAATGGTTTCAAAACTGGAGAATTAAAATAAATTCTAAAAAATCGCATCAAATCACTTTTACCTTACGTCGTAAACCAATGACTTCCTGCCTTACAGTATCCTTTAATAATATCCCACTGGTGCCTGTAGAACAGATCCGATACTTAGGGTTGCACCTCGATAAACGATTAACCTGGAATCCTCATACAAGACTGAAAAGACAGGAAACCGCTCGACGTTTCAGGCTACTTCAATACTTACTAGACAAACGCTCTAAGCTCCCAATTAACTACAAAAGACTCATCTACATGACCATCATACGACCTATTTGGACTTACGGAGTAGAGCTATGGGGCTCCACTAAGCCATCGAATTCCTCTCGTATCCAATCCCTACAATCCAAAATCCTTCGTAAAATCCTCAATGCTCCTTATTTTGTTAAGAATAAAGTCATCCATAACGACCTTAATGTCCCTTTTGTTGCTGATTTGGCCCGAACCCGGTATCTATCCGTTCATAGCAAACTCCATTCCCACTCAAACCCTCTAGTTTCAAACCTAGCTTCCTCTTCAATTCCCGATAATCCTCCGAGGCGTCTGAAAAGAAGATGGCCACGTGACCTTCTTATTGAACTTTGATTTGAGTACTACCAGTGGGTAGTTTCTCTACTTGTCATTCTCATGTCATTATGTAACACGCATTCTATTTACTTGTTGTATAATTGTAATACAGTTGTAAATATCAATAAATAAATTTAAAAAAAAAAAAAAAAAAAAATTAATTAGTTACTGACAACTTAAACTATTTTGTATCTCTTACAAAGTACTTTAGTGTCCACAAATAATCTATACTAAATTATAAATGCGAAAGTAACTCGGTCTGTCTGTTACACTTTCACGCCTAAACTACTGGACCGATTTAAATGAAATTTGGTACAGAGATAGTCTAGAACCTGAGAAAAGATATAGGTTACTTTTTAATGGGATAAAAGGGTTGTAAGGAGTTGAAATAGGGGATGAGTTAATATAATTATTTTAATTTGAAATAAATAATAAACATACGTTTTAATGCTTTTACACCATGTGCGTGGGCCAACCTCTTTCAAAGATCTCGAAAAGCTCAATAATCAAGAATTTTCAACATTTCGAGAGGTATATGAGGCTACAGGGTTATTAAAGAATGATAATCATTGGATACAACTCTGGAAGATACTGCACAATGCAAATCTGCGCCCAAGGTGAGAGAGCTGTTCACTATATTAATAGCGACATGTGGACTTTCAAACCCTGAAGAATTGTGGGAAAAGCATAAAAATGACATGGCGGATGATATTTAACGTAGATTACGAAAACAGAATCCGAATATTTCATACAATGATTTAATTTACAGTGACGTGAAAGTGATTACTATTATAGGAAAAAAATGTATCCGATTTTGGAATGAGCAGACCACAAAGAATTGGAGAAGTTAGTAGTGATGCACGAATTATTAATATAAAGAAATATTTTAACTTCTCGACATGTTCAAATTTCATCCTTCTTGTACTCGCTTCGGCGGTACATATTAAAATTCGAACTTCTTCAATCTTGTTTGTTTATTTAACATCACTTTATGGTGCTATGGCTAATAGGACGATGCTACAGTGGGAGCTCTAAATTTTACATATCCAGGTTAAACTAGGATAGGGGTTTTTAACGAGTACCTGACATCGGGCAGGCTCGGGTCTCCCGTTTAACGTACTTTCCGAAGGACAGCATATCCAAGAATTGTTTACCCCCTTTAAAAATCTTAGGGCCACCTGCCGGGCTACGAACCCGGAATCTTGGGTTAGTAGTTTGTTATGCAAACCACTAGACTTCTTTACTCTTACAAAAATATCACTAAAATCTCTCCCTATTCTTTTACTAGCAGCATAAATTAACAATATATACTCGTATGTGAATTTACTTCCAATTTTATTACCTTCTAAGGATTATGAATGTAACATTCTCATTCCCCGGACCTCCGATACAGAGCAAAATACTACTATTTGCGGGAAAAAATCCACTAACGATGCGACGGTACGATACTGTTTCTGTAATGCAAAAAATAGCATTAGCCCTTCCACTTTTAACTGCAGAACAAAAATTAGTTTCTGGCACAGTTATTCAAAAATTTGCCAGTGGCGAAGGAGGTTGGTTCTTTTTGAATACTCCAGGAGGCACTGGCAAAACCTATCTTTTAAATTTACTACTAACCCAAATCCTGAAAGACAAAGGAGTTGCTGATACAATAGCTGCTTTCCTACTTAGTGGGGCACGAACAGCGCACTAAATTCTAAAACTGCCATTGAAATACCAATATGTAACATTAATACCAAAAGTAGTGAGCACGGAAGAACGATACAGCAGTTTAAGCTGTTCGTTTGGGATGAATGTACGATGACCCATAAAAGAGCAATCGAAGCACTAGATCGCACAATGAAAAATATCAAAGACAACCAGAATATCATGGGAGCGATGGTACTTTTTGCTGGTGAGTTTAGGCAGACTCTCCCGATTATTACTAGAGGTACTAACAACGGCAGATGAAATTAATGCCTGTTTGATAGATCTGTATCATGGGTACCTACACGTAAAAAAGTGTTGTCTCACTCCAAATATGCGAGTAAAACTTCACAATGATTCTGAAGCAGGGCAATATGCAGCTGTTCTTCTAAAAATCGGAGAAGATTATATGCCAACAGACAGTAACGACATGATTACACTGAGACGTGAGTTCTGTCAAAATATCGATAACACAGATGATCTAAAAAATAATGTCTATTCTGATCTTCAAATAAGTATGGGCAATCGAGAATGGTTGTGTCAAAGAGTAATTTTGGCGTCGACTGATGAGATAGTTAACCAAATAAACGAACAAATCATGTCAACGTGGAGGGGATGTTCTCGAATACCTCTCAGTAGACAATGTTCTGGACACTTTAGAATTATCAGGAGTGCCTTCCCACAAGTTCAGGCTGAATGTTGGTGTTTCAGTCCTATTAATAAGAAATCTTGACGCGCCAAGGCTATTGTAAACGGCTACAAATTACACATCTGGGACACAACATTATAAAAGCAGCAATCAAAACTGAAATGGCAAAAGGAGAAAGTGCTTTGAGTCCCCGTATTCCCTAAATCCGACTGATTTGCCTTTTCAATTTAAAAGAGTACAGTTTCTCTTGAAAACAGCGTTTGCAATAACAATAAACAAAGCTCAAGGACAGACGCTTAAAGTTGCAGGTGTGCATTAAGAAAAAAAGTGTTTTTCCAATGGGCAACTATGTGGCATGCTCACATGTATCAAACCCGCAAAATCTCTAGGTTTGGCAAATGGTGGGAAAACAAAAAACCTTGTTTATAAAAATGTACTTAAATAAGCTATTTGCAGTAAAAACGCTTGTTTTAATGTATGTATTAATTATTTTATTTGCAAAAAAATTAGCCTAAAAAATTAAAAACGCTGCCCTAAATCACTACTCCACCCGGACGAAGTCGCGGGCACAGCTAGTAATAAATAATTTCTTACCGATTCAATTCGTGGAGGATTCTTAGGTTAGTAGTTGATAAGGACATGCTAAAGAAACTTTTTGACCAACAGAGTATTTGTTTATTAATAATAAGCATGCTTAGCGATTTTTAGATTTCGAACAAAAGACGCGAGCTTAGTATACCTAGTTAAGCCTCAAAAATGGCAAGAACTTTCCTGCCTTTAATCGCGTCTTAATTTCTTCATGAATTTCATTTTTTCTAGTTATCATAGACCCGAAGTACTTTAACTTCTCGACATGTTCAAATTTCATCCTTCTTGTACTCGCTTCGGCGGTACATATTAAAATTCGAACTTCTTCAATCTTGTTTGTTTATTTAACATCACTTTATGGTGCTATGGCTAATAGGACGATGCTACAGTGGGAGCTCTAAATTTTACATATCCAGGTTAAACTAGGATAGGGGTTTTTAACGAGTACCTGACATCGGGCAGGCTCGGGTCTCCCGTTTAACGTACTTTCCGAACGACAGCATATCCAAGAATTTTGTACCCCCTTTAAAAAATCTTAGGGCCACCTGTCGGGCTACGAACCCGGAATCTTGGGTTAGTAGTTTGTTATGCAAACCACTAGACTTCTTTACTCTTACAAAAATATCACCAAAATCTCTCCCTATTCTTTTACTAACAGCATAAATTAACAATATATACTCATATATGAATTTACTTCCAACCTTATTACGTTTTAAGGATTATGAATGTAACATTCTCATTCCCCGGACCTCCGATACAGAGCAAAATACTACTATTTGCGGGAAAAAATCCACTAAAATTAAGATTGGACCATTTTTATTCAACTTGCTGAATGTTTTAACGCTCCATTGGCTGTTGTGTGCTGCAGTGATTGATTACTTTCGTGTCGATACTTACAACTTTAGAGAAAAAAATAATTCGTTGGGTTGTTGAGGAACAGTGTATTAGTATTCTGTCATCAAAAGCTAACTAAGCGGAATCGTAGACGTGTTTTTAATGACCTAGATGTTTTGCGCATTGAAGCATTTAACGTGGTACTAGAATCCTATTTAAATAAAAATTATTCTCGGTGTAAAATTTAAAATTTTAAATTTATCTTACAAAAATAAAATTTAATCCACTTCACACATTACTACTATAATAAAACCGCTCGTAACATCAAATTATGTGAACTCACGTACTTTATTATTTTTACAATCAATTTTTTTTTTTAATCCGAAACATAATGTATTCTAACAATAGGAAATAAGGCCTACAATAGCGCACAAAAATACAATATATATTCTAGGGAGAAGAATTTGATAAAATTTATTTTCATCGTCAAATACTTTTTAAAGCTTCACTAATTCCACCGGAAATGGCGTCTTTTTTGTTTCTTGTAGTTTTATTGCAACAGTAATAATTCAAATAAAAATCTTACGTTGTTAGGACCTCTGTAATCTGTAGTTATCCCTCTTTCACTAACTGCATACCCTACTGATATTCTGTGCTTGTATCTACTAGTTAGTGTACTATAGTGTTTTAAAATTTAAACTTTAATGGTGATAAATTAGCTTTTTTAAATACTTACGGACTTCAAATGGAGTCGATCATACTTAATTTCTGAAATATCCGACTTCTTGTGCTTCGATTTGATAAAACATACGTAAAAACCAATAATGGCTCGTTCTATTACTCACAGATTTATATATGAATTATGTCGTATTGTTTAACTAACTAACTTATATTTATTCCTGGAAAAATTTAAACCTTTATTTCTTTTTTTAATTTTTATAACAGGATTAATTTTATTTATCCAATTTATTAGAAATGTAGAAAAACAGTTGTAGCTTCAACCAGAATATCTAGGCTGATCTAAAATAAGCTACACAGTTTTAAGTGAAAAAAACTATAATGAATCTATTTTTGATGCTAATGAAAAAATATAAATTAGTTTTAAAAAAATCGTTATTAGGAAAAATAAAAAGTTCAGGATATTTTATCGGAATACATTATTGGAATTAAATTTCCATTTCGAAAGCATTCAATTACGAGGCGAGCTGTTCCAACTGAACTAGCCCTTACTGAAGTTCGAAGTTCCACTGAAAAGGGCGTTGTTAGTAGGAGGGGCTTCAAGAAGGGTAGTGGCGCTCCAACCCTCAGTCGAGAAGTACCAGAGCAACATGCCTCCCAAGAGAGTAAGCTATAGGCAATTATTTAAAGTATTATAACAATCATTAAAACAAAAATTATCTTCGCATTAACTGGCGGTGAACAGATAAAAATCGTTTTTAAATTAAATCTTATATATAAATACATGCATACACACGTAATACAAACACACACACACACACACAGATCTTTATACACATGATCTTTCTCCGATAAATTGACTTCTTCAGAAGATTCATGAATAATCCCGATGATTTAAGCATAATGAATAAGCAACATTTAATGTAATTGTGAACTTCAAGCGAAAAATCACAATCATTTGTGGCTAGTACCATATAATGATGCTTTTAAAATACAGCAATATAAATATTTTAAATGTCTATAATAATATGATAATATATAAAGTATAATATATAAAGTATAACAGATATTATAACATTAATATTCTTATAAATAAGTCTTCACTTATTTGGTGTTAATTTATGACTGCACCCCCCCAACTATTTCCATTCTCCATTAGATCTTCCAGTCAACTATTCTCCTCTATAGCATAAATATTTTATCTTTGATTTTCAGTAATAAATTTTCATTGTTGTTGAATTACTGATTGCTTATTTCCTTTTGCTTACTTTATAACCTTTATCTATCAAAGCTTCTAACCGACCTTTTGAGTTTCAAAATTTTTGATATGTTCTAATTCCAAAAAACATGAAATTAAGACCCAAAAATAATTAAAGAAGACCCGTAAACTTTTAATACCGAAACATTTTTACTTTTAGGAAAATATAACAATAAAGTCTATTAATTTTACGTATTTTTATTAAGTGAAGAAGCATATTTTATTGATTTTTAATAATAAATAAAGTCAACATTTTAAATTTTACTACTGCCATCTTATTATCTCTACTACCACTTATTATACTTGTATAATAACGTGTATGTCTGCTTGGAATTAGCAGACACTTTAATAGTGTTACGGGCTACTGGGTATTAAAATGAATTAAACAATCCCTTAATTAAAGATACTAATATTTATTAACAAAATGATAAAAAGGATACAATTAAACTATTAACAATTAAATTATTGAACTAATATAAATTTATAATAACAATATTCTAAATATTATCATCTAGGCCTAACCCCTATTTAATTATTACAATAATATAAGATTTTACTAATTCTAGATAGCTTAACTAGTTACAATAGTTTCTATGAATATTATAAAATTACACTACAATTTATAACTAATAATTAACACTTACAGTTCAGTAGTCCACCGACCGTAAGATTCTTCAAGTATCACAAACTGACACACAGTAACAAACAGAAACAGTTTATTACACTCGCGAGACTGTTACAGTTCACTGATACACTTATTACACGGGTCGGTTCAACACTGACTAGTTTATCACACTGACACTCACTTATTACACTTATCACTGATCTTCACTGGTCTACTCTCAGGCTAAGACTGACTGACTCGAGGTGACGGAAGTCTTTTTATAGGCAAAGCCGAACATTCTAGAACTCGAAGGGGCCAGATAATTCTGGAATATTCTTAATCCTTTGCCGACAAAAGAAGACGATCTAGAACCGTCCTAATCCTATTTAAACGTCTCCCGCTGACGGAGTTAAGCCGCTAATCCCCCGCTTCCGCCTTCCTGCCGGCGCCCGTAACAATAGGCATCTGTAGAGTTCGTTATAAAAATAAAACTCAGCCTACAATATGTCATTAAAAAATAAATGAAGAAATATTTTATTTGAAACATTTTTTAATTTTTGAACTTTTTATGACGCATAAAATTATTATAACAAATAAGTACCCTTGTAAAATATTACGTTAATAATTATAAAATAAAACTAGTTGTAAAAACAACTTCATTAGTTGAAAATTCTCACAATAACATAATAAAAATTGTAGTTAATATTTTTGAATACATACTATAATTTATAGTTTATAGCCCTGAAATGTAAACAAAGGTTGACTATGTATTAATTTGCAAGTAATGAAAGGTATTGATAATTTGGAACCTAGTTCCTATTCTCTTATATTTATATTTATAATATAACTGTATTAAATAAATATAATAGATATATTTATCACTTATAAGAAAATAAATCTGTAAATTAAATTATATATATTACCTTTATTTCACGTAACCTTGAAAGCAGTCTAAAAAAGGCCTAGCGTGACGATATCTATAGGAAAACTTATTTTGGTGAATACGCCTACTTTAAGGCTTTTATATTAATGTTTATTTATGGGGCTCTATTTTTTTTTTTTTTTTGCTACGTATGCAAAACACATTTACTATAATTTATATCAATATTACTAAGAAAAATTTCAACTAATGAAGTCACTTTTATAATTAGTTTTATTTTATAGTTATTTAATATTAAAATTTATTTGGTCTATACTGGGAAAAAAGTCATTAATTTACTAAGACAGATTTCCGTGAAGGAGTATAAATTTATAGCCTGTTTAACTGGCTGCATAACAGCAATGCTCTGACCCTACTATCTTGTTTCATGAATGCAGATTCCCCATTATTTATCTAAACTTTGTTCTAGTTATTTCTTGTTTTAAATTATAGCATTGTCAGAAGTTTATTACCTTATAAGTATTAATATATTATATATGTAAATGATCATTACTTTGTCGAGTAATAAAAAATAAATTGAACAAAACATTACTGGGTCAGCCCTATTATTATGACTGACTTTCGTTTTAACATGACGTAAATTATGTTTAAAAACTATGACTAATAAAATCAAGCCGGCATTAACAGTGGTCTATTATTATTAAAGTCAATTAAAAAATAAATAGACTAACTTGTCAGCAAACGGGTGTTATTTTATCCTTCAGAAATACCTCCGCATTCGAGCTCTGTCCAGTGCAAAAAAGATTTTAATCCGATCCGCCTTGTCCTTCGAACCAATATTTATAAGCCGAGACGTTTAAGAAAACAAATCTTGAACTTAGGGACATTTATATTTCGATGTAAATGCGAGTCATTAAAATTTAAGTCATTTGTAGCCGACTTATAATAGACTGGTCACGTCATAAAGAAATTCAGAAGTAATTCCACTGAATGTGTGTATAATTAATTTAATGAATTGAAGTAAATCCTTTATAAACAGATTTTATACCCTGCATCGGGAATAATTTTAATATTTTTTAAACAAATCATTAAATCTACGTATTGCTAACAGGGAAACGTAACGTCCAGGAGGATGGCAAAGAAAGGTGGGCAGGCTTCACTCCAGCTGGAAATAAGCAATGATGACGAATGGCAGGCCGTTTTGAAAAGGGTTGGGCTTGTAGGTAAGGTATCAGATCATCACTTCGGTTTATAGGCACAGTGCACAAGTAGTATTTAATTTAAACAAACCGATGAAGTCTCATTTGCCTCTGCATGTAGATTTAAGCTGATGGAGACAGATAGACAAACTTTATATATGCTGATGGATATTTTAATTTCTGATTCATTTTAGATATGAAAAGACCACTTGCTTGCACAACAGATATTAGCGAAACATTAGTATTTTGTATTTCTGTCGTTTTTAGGAGTGAATTTACAAATGAGGCGTTCATTATCAAAAGCAGATAGCTCCAAAAAATATCGAAAATTTACTTTTTTCACATTTTTCATAAGTTTAGTCAAGCAATTTCATACCCCCGAAACTTCAGGTTCAGAACCATACTAAATAAAACACTATAAATGGGCAGTAAAGTGCTGTGTTATTGTTCACAATGAAGTGAAGAAACATTGCCTTGAGAGATACTAGTCGTAAAAAGAAAATGAGAGTGAAAATTTTTACAGTTAACTATTTTCGTTCTCTACCGAGGAGTTACTTTTTTTTTTTAATTTTTATTTTGTTGATTTTAAATTCTGTTCACTAAAACATGTTTGTTACTTTTGTAAAACGTTTGTAATGGTTTCATTATTTAGAAAAGTAGTTTAATTTTTAACTCTAGTTCAAAATTTGGGAGTGACGGCATGAGCTTTGGAAGTAAATTTCGTTAAAGTGACCTCAGCAAGTGGATTGGGAAGAAGAATCGGATTGAGATGGTTCGAGTTGTAAAAAAAACTTAATGCGTGTATAAACGACCGTATTTTTCTGTAAGGACTTATTAGTAACATCTCTGCCACACGAAATATAACTTTTTTCACTAGTATTTGAGATATTATATTTCTAAATTAAAATAATTTTCTTATAACATTAAAACATTCATTTTATTGACACAATATGGTTTAAAAGTAGATAATAATTTTTTTTTAACGCTACCTATTGTGTTTTCTGCTACTCTCGCACTGCGTTAGCTTCTTAAGCCATTCGTATTCGTATATAATTTGCATATTTTATCAAATATGCCCCCTTATCTTGAAAGTTCTTATATCTTCTAGTATTTGAAACTGTTGAAAATAGGGCAGTCTAACAATAGAACTATTAAAAAAGTCACTCGAAATTATCTAAAATATTTCTAACTAAGCACATAACCTCTGTTTCAATCATTCTACTTCGCTCATTCACTAAGCCTTTTACAGCACCTAAACAGCTTTTTCTCATATTATTTTCAGAATTAGCCATGAATAACTTGCTTTTATTCTGTTTACCTTATATATAATAACTAATACAAAAAAAATTTCACAGTGATCGATGTCTACGCAGAATGGTGCGGACCTTGCGTCGCCATGATGAGCACACTGAAGAAAATCAAACTGGAAATAGGGAATGAAAGCCTCCATTTCGCCTTGGTTCGTAAGAAATTAAAATAGATAAAATCGTTTGGATATTGCGTTGAACAAACAACGTCAGACTTAAATTGACGTGAAACGGAAACACGCAATGGCTTAAGTCTGCTTCCCGAACGTAGGGTCTTTAGCACTTTAAAATGTCTTTTTAACACGCATACAAAATTATTACTGTTCCTACTACAATAAATGAAAGATATATACTGACATTGCGCATTGCGTGATGTAGAAGAAAATAATGCTCAACCTTGTAAGGGGGGATATTGGTTATGCTCGTATATATGCATGAATAACCGCTGTCATTTCTATATACACATATATTTCATTTATTTTCATAAATCTAAAAAACGTTTATAAGGAAATCAGTTTTAATTACAATTATTTCCGCTCTTGAAGGAATTTTATTAATAAATGTGTTTCAGGCAAATGCAGATAAGATTGCTGCTTTGGAAAGATTTAGAGGAAGGTGTGAACCAACCTGGGTCTTCATTGCTGTGCGTAATTTGTACAAACTAATAGTAATAATGAAGGAAACTTTATTGCCTAAAGAAAGGATATTCGAAATTTCAGACTGGACAGCTGCTGAGAGTGATGTTTGGTTGCAATGCACCTCTAATAGTGAAAACGATTAAAGAAGAATTCGAATACGAACTATCATGTATTGAAGGAACTAAAACCAGAATAAATGTAAGAAATAATTCTCAATACTTTGTGCTCTTCCACAAAGTATTGACTCCGAGAGATGAAGGATGATTGGTCACAATAAACCACGCAGAAGCAGAGAGTCATTTAAAGTATGTTGACATGACAGCAGACTTTCAATGTTTTCTTTACACCTTTTTTTTATGTAAAAGGAGATTTGTAAAATATGCCGAAACTTAATTAAAACTACACTACTACGAGGTGTTTTATTGTGATCATTTTTTTTTCTAGTTTACTCCTCAGCCATATTTTTCTAGTTTGCAATCAAGGAAACGTAGTAATTAAAATATTTTACTTAGAGGCCATTTGAAGAGCTCACTCCGGAAGAAATAGAAAAAAATAATATACTTGAAGAGAAAAAGAAAAAAGAAGAGCAAATAAAGCAAAAGGAGATTGGTATGTAATTTTTTCAATAATACTTTTTTTATATTTTATATCTAAATTAACGTCTATTAAAAATAGAAATCGTATCAATTTGTTATAATAATAGCTATTGGGATGTCTGAAAAATAATACAGTATTTTATCCGTTCGTTAATCATTATTTGGAGGAGTACCCAAATAGTAAACTGTATATGTTTGTTGGACTCCTGACTTTTAAAAATCCTTTTTCAAACAAAAATAATAATTTAGTCTTTACTAAGATGTCAAAGCGTGATTTTAACATTTTACGAGTTCATACTCGGCCGTAATGGGACCCAAATATCAACGAAGTCTGGAGCAAAGGCAGAATAACTGAATCCACTGTTCAACTAGGGAAATAAAGAAGGCCGTGGAAGGAGATTAGCCCTTTAAATCGATGTTCTCCGAGCTTTGGTGGAAGAAGATCCCAGAACAACTGTTCGAGAACTGGCAGGGAAACTCGAAGTCAGCAAATCAACCGTCGATGACTAACCTAAGCAGATTGGGAAGGTGGAATGCTTCAGATGTGGCAGAACTTCTTCCACGCCATTCTTTGTCTTCAATGCTCTAGTCCCCCCTCGAAATCTCTGAATCAGATCCTGGATTGATGAAATACCTCGACGCTGTTGCATATAAGATATAAATGTTGCAAATTTTCAATTGTATCTTAACAACGTAAAAAATAACAATGATATTTCATTATTTTCAGATGAACAGTGGGCGGAAATACGCAGACGCTATTATGAGCGCATAGCTCGTTCAACCTTGAAACAGTCGCTTGTAGTATTTTTTCCTCACACCTGTCAAGAAACAGAAGAAGGGTCTAAGAAGAGAGTTTGCCCTGTAGCTTACAAATTGATGGCTATTTATGATACCATAGAAATGGGTATCAAAGATCAACTGGACTTTCAGCTGACAAAAGAAACTATATCTAAAGTAAATATTTAGAGAATTCTATATTTTCAGATTATCAATAATAGTAACTTTAAATTTGGCTTAGTGAACAAGAAAATTACCATTCTAATTAGCACCTACAATATTTCAAGAAAAATATGATTATTGGCGGGCTGGAAGAACTTGATATGTCAATTACTTTCCAATAGTTTTTCAGATAGTTATTTTCCAATGCGTTTCCCTATGATCTATACTTTCAAAATTTGTATGATCACACATATTTAATTAAAATATGTGAGATATAAAATATCAAATCTTCCACCATTAAAAATGAAAAGTAATTAAACAAGGTCTCTTTCTAAGGATCATTCTGGGTTGACACATGGCTTTTATGACAAATTTAAAAAAATAAACCCAGAAGTCTTGGATAAAAGCTGTGAATTCCAAATGGATTTTTTTCTTTTGTTAATTTTTTTTTTATTCTTCTTTGAGTTTTGGTTAAACATTGAGTTAAGTTTTTACATTATGGTCCAGACATTACAGCAGTGCTGAAGTGGCTGGCTAAATTTCCAAAGGGAATGGGTAGGCAGATTCAATTATTACATAAGTGTAACAGTTTAAAATCAAGACTTAACTTTAATAAAAGTTAAATTCTAATTATTGTTATTCCTATTATTTAATTATTTTAAGTTATCTGACTGGCAACGTAATTATGTTTTCGTTTTGATACTTTTAATATGAAACCTCTTTGAGATAACTACCTATGTCTCTAGTGATTGCCTATAAGACAGAAATTTTCAAGATTCATCACTTAAACCTGAGTGTGTTAAAGTGTTTTTCTTTAGCACAATGCCTGCATGGAAGTTTAGGGATGGTTCGGAATTACAGGAACATTCACTGCAACCTTATAAGCACTCTGAACCATTTAGAACAGTTCTAACATGAGCTGAACAATAGCTCTGGTCAAAACTGTTAACTCTGGTTAAGGCCTGACTTCCACCCAGTTGGCAAATAGGGCTAGGAGGATGGAGTTAATACTATTAATCATAATCATTATTTTATTTTAGATTTTTTACAACTGTGAAACAGAATTGATGAAAATTACCTCCTCTTGAATAAAGATAGGTTTCAATATATAATACTTTAAAATTATTTATTTATAATAATTTTAACCACCATACTAAAGTAAATTATAATAACAAAAGTGTCATTTTTAATGTCTTCAGTTTGATTTGTTAGAGGTATAAGAAATATTTCCTGATTTTATTTTACTATAGTAATTTTAAATTATTTGTGTTTATAATTTATTTTATATTTATTATTTTTATGATGGTAATAATTTTTAAATATTTTTATTCTGAAGAGAAAAGGCTGGTTGTCCAGGCCAGGATTCGAACCCGTGTCTACACTAGCGTGGTGCTCTAACTTTTGAAAGGAAAAGATTTGTTTATATAATTGCTATTGATGATTTTTTTTTTAAATAAAAAGCAAATTAAAAGTGTAAAATGTATGCTGAGCAATAAGGAAATATAAAATAGTTAATACTATTAATCATAATCATTATTTTATTTTAGATTTTTTACAACTGTGAAACAGAATTTCCTGAAACACTATTGAAGAGTCTAGAGCAACAGCCTTGCATAGTCAGCCTCATCCAAGAATATGATGCAAAAGATGACAATAACAGGCCAATTTATAACAGAAGAATCCATTCACTTGATTACCTTGATGTTGTAGAAAAAAAATTAGCTTCATTAGTGTATGGAGAAACGATGGACCCTCTCCTTCCGGACCTTGAATCGTAAGTATCAAACACAAGACATAGTAAGGACAGTTCTAATTAGAAATTTACAAAACCTGATTCTAAAGGCTTTGTTATAAAGCATGAATTTAGAAAAGGGAAGCAGGTGATTTAAAAGAATTCAGCATTTTTTAATTTTATGATTTAAACAAGCTAAAAGCATGAATTTAGAAAGGGCAAGCAAGTGATTTAAAAGAATTCAGCATTTTTTAATTTTATGATGTAAACAAGCTATTTTCTTTAATCAGGTTGAATATGATTGTTTATGTAAAATATTCTGGTTGCTAACATCCTTCATAAATTTTCAGCACATGTTCAGGCAATTTTGAAATTATTAGAAAATTAAATGGCCATTAATCTATCTAATTATAAAATACTCTGGCCAATTCATCTTTGATGACCAAACAAATTAATCACATATTGATCATTGAGATTTGTCATAATACATAATAATTATTGTTCGAAGGAATTTCTTCTGCCATTAGCAAAAATTTATGTTTTAGAATCTGTGCAGAGTATATGTTTACAACACCTGACGGAGAGAAGGTCCCTCCACTTTGGACACCAAAAGAACATCTTTCCAAGGCAGCAGCATTGGAAGTTTGTTTCCCGTACGTTATTAATGAAATAGGTGTCAAAATGGAATCACTCCCTCCACCTTCAGTTTGTATTTTTGAATTTGTTGTAAAGCTTTCAGTTGCATAAACATGAAATATTTAAGTTTTAATAAAATAACAATGTAGAAATGCATTTTTATCAAAACTACATTTTTTGTATTTCAGCTCATAATGATATTTGAAGCTAAAAATGCAAAAGAAGTTCTTGATGCTGCAGAGCCATATGCACAGAATGTTATGCATATTGCTTTCTTCGATTCAATTGAGGCTCAAACAGCCAAAAAAGTTTGTCAGACGATACACGAGTTGGAAAAACTTCCAGAAAGTAAAATTGAGTGAGTGTAAAAATTATAGTACAATGAAGCTTACTTTAAAGGGGACATTGAAAATTCTAATTTTATAGAATTACTACAAGGTTTGGTGAAAGAATTCTTAAAATCAAAATCATTTTTTTTTTTATTAACTTAAAATTGAATATAATCATCTACTATTATTCACTAAATTAAAAAAAAAAAAGTCAAACTACTATTATTCTCCTATGCATAGTAAGAGGCTTTAAAGAGGGATTAACATTATAAAGTTCTGTCTTTTATAATTGTAAAAAAAATCATCACACTGCTGTAGAATAAATAAAATAAATAAACTTTGAATGATGAAAATTACCTCCTCTTGAATAAAGATAGGTTTCAATATATAATACTTTAAAATTATTTATTTATAATAATTTTAACAACCATACTAAGCAAGGGTGCATATTTGTTAGCCTATCAACAAATAAATTATTGAAAATATTTGTTTAGACGTTTAAAACAGCTATCTGCCACAATAACCATATTTAACCCTCACAGTAACATAATAGGTCCGAGAGGCCTGTTTACAGAAGTATATCCCCCACCAAACCGCCCCTTTGAGTTCCGGAGCCGGCTTCCACCACCTATTCCTTGAGGAGATATGCTAGTAGTGTTCTGGCCCTTCAACAACGCAAGACTCGTCATTGAAAGCTGAGTTTCCCCTATTTTTTTGTGAAGTATTAGGCTTCAGAGACCTATGATGTACCTGCTACGTAAATTTTGTATAGTCCTGGCAGGCCTATAATGTTACTTAACAGTATGCTAGGTCTGAAAAGTCTACAATTTTTTTTTTATTATAACCAAATCATTTTAATATATAATACATTTTTCTGTTTTTAAGCCTAATGACTGTCCATTTCATAATAAAATAATGTTTGTTCTCATATTGGGGTCAACTCCAACAAATTTTCCTGCGGCTGCTTATTTCACCAAAAAAATAATAGAACAAGTTAAAGGGAGTCATCGGAACTTGACTGGAGACAACTGGTTCACAAGCATTCCTCTCGCCAAAGAACTTTTAGAAGAGTACAATCTCACATAAATTGGAACGATAAAAAAACAAAAAAACAAGCCACAGCTACCAATTAAGTTTACTGACATGAAATACCAAAATCGTCAAGTTGGGTGCTCATTGTTTATTTTTAGAAATAATCTAATTGCAGTTTCGTATATGCCGAAGAAAAACAACAACACATCAACGAACACAATTTATAAAAATTACTTTCTCGACTAGACTTCATGATAAAACTCGCTGAAGAATTTCCCGAAGCGTGGACGCACAAACGGCTCCAAATGCCGCTGTCGAAAGGATTGAGGAGCAATATATATAAATGTCTGAAAATACAGGAAGAGACAAAGACAAGTAATCAGGTTTAAAAAAATGAGAGAAAAAGATCTTACTGCTCATTCTGTAGCTATAAACTTAAAAAAAAATCCAAAATGATGTGTGACGGTTGCGGGGAACCTATTTGTGGAGAGCATCACAAAAAAATGTTTCCTAATTGTACATAAAATTAAAATAAATGTAAATAAATTTTATTTTTACGACTAATTTTTAAATATCAAAAGACTGAAAAATTTTATCAAATAAAATGTTAATATCTAAAATGATTTTGTTTATTTTCCTTGTCTAGTAGTAACAATAATAGTAATAACAAGCTAATAATAACCTTGATCAATGTGAAAAGCGTGTCAAGTGTAGAAAGTAAATTATTTTTGGAATCTTAATCTCAATGGGCTTGAAAAGCCTAGCATGTCCCTTAATGGTTAAAATTAAGGGTGTTACTGTCAGGGTTAAAATACATAAAAGCCATATCAGTCCCAGTGTGAAAACAATGGCAGCACTGTTATTGGTTTTTCCTCCACAAGCCTTCTACCAACATACTTGTACATTTTGAATCTTCCCAACTGGTGATAAAATTATCATTTCAGTAGATTGAGTACATCACATACTTTGTAAATTTCATTAAAACGGGGAACATAGAGCCTTCATTCTATCTAATTTTATTTAAATCTAATATTAATATTTTTCTATTTTTTAGAGAAACAAAAATGGTAATAGCACTTGATAAATGCAATAGTGACCCAATGTTAGTTCTGGCCCAATTAGCACCAATTTACATATCAGGAGATGTGAGAGAAGGAATGAAAGAAGTAAGAAGCTTTACAAAGTATACCAAAGATAGTTTTATGTTTATCATAAGTTCTATGAAATATAAAAAATAAAATTTAATATTACAGGTACAATTGTTTTTCCCACCCACGATTGAAGAAAACATTGAACCAGATCCATGGGGGCCACCTCCTGAAGAAAAACCGGTAGAAGAATATCTCGTTGATGAATATGGAAACCAATACAAAGAGGAGTATATAGATGATGAATCAGGTGAAGCAAAACTTATGAAAAGAATTTATTTCCTAGCAGATGGAACACCTGCTGATATTTTGATAGACTTTGACAGTGAAATTCCTGAAGATTTACTAGTATCGACAAATGAAGAAGAAAGTGAAGTTTCTGAAATTGTTTTAGGTTTAAACGAAAATGAAAAAATTGAGAAAGAAAGTGAACATCAGGTACCTTTGATTGATGAGCCAAGTTGTGAGGATGAATCAAAAGAACCTCCTTCTGAGAGCTAGTGATGTTTTTTTACAATCCAGAGTACACTATACTAGATGATCATTTGTTTAAAAAACCTAGATGGAATGTAAAAAATAGGCAATAAAAAAAAAAATAGTTTTTATTACTAACCCTTCCGCCAAACAGTATCGTTCATCTACTGAGCTTTACACAAATATGAAACAAACAAAAAATATAGAAATGGTGATCTAATAATAATTAATATTTATTAAAATAAAACTTTGTTTTTTAATATTTTCATAGTTTTTTTTTTAATACAATACATTACTTCATATTACAGTAATAATAGTTAAATTTAAAAATTTCTACCACTACTGCCCATGATGTGTCTTGATTCAGTACATGGGAGCGACTGTACTGTATTTAGAACAACTGTTGTGCAGGGAGGTGGTTAGTCTGAGATTAAACATAACTACCAGGTTTTCCCCCAATTAAGGGTACCCACTTCATAGAGACTGGGTAAGCTCCATGAGGGTCTGTAGATTCCACTGAGAATGTTTGTTAACACATTAAATAATTTAACTGCCACAACTAGATTTGAACCCAAAACTTTCAGCACTCTACCCACTGGCTACCTCATTCCCTTATAGTAAGTTAATCCAGCAATAAATCAAAACTAAGCCATTACTTTAGAAAACTATTCTAAAGTAAATGTAACAAAAAATGAATTGTTTATCACTATTATAATTTTTTGGCAATAATTATCTAATAACATAATTATATTATATCTATATAACTACCTAATTATTTTTAATTTCAAATATAAATCATCATGTTTTAATATGGCAAATATTATATACAGTATTATAATACAACTTGCGCTGAACAGATTAAAAAGTCCAAAAATCTCTATTTCAGAGTGATAGTGCTCGTTATACTGTGAGCTGTGGACCAATCAGTCTACAGATTGATCAAACAGATTAAAAAAAGATTATAAAAATAAAAAACTAGGTTAAATGAAAATAAATGTTGAGTGCTCACAAAAAGATGCAAAATCGTCTAACTGGCAGTATACGACACATATTTTTTTTTTATTTTTACATATTTTGCCATACAGCTTACAAAGTTATATGTATTGATATTTTATTACAAGCTATAAATTAATTACATGCCAATAAATTTTTATTGCCCTAAACTTCATTACGACCTATATCAACTTGTTTTTTTATTGTAGGCTTAATGCGAAAATAATTTTTTAAAAAAGTTTAAAGGACTAAAGAACATAATTTATACTATAATAAATAAGGTAGAATAAGATAAGGTCCAGTTGATAATCAAGAAATGTATATAAAAATAGTAAAATGAAATTTATTAAAACAGTTAAACACCCAACTAATGAAGAATAAAATAGTTCACATGGAATATTTAATGGTTGACCAAATAGATTTTGTTCAATATTTCCTAGACTTTTTAACTATTATAGTTTAGCAAGGTCTATATAGTAGACTATGGAGATGGAGACGACACAATTTTAACTTGGTTAAATATTCAAAAAATCTTCTTGGTCTTTAGTTCGCAAACAATTTTCAAGAATACCTAAATAATGCTAGTGCAAAAAAATTTTAAATATTGAAAAAAATAAAATTCCTTTTAAAACTACCATAATATCTGAAACTCAAATTAATTCCAAGTGCCATTTTAAAAATCGGAGATAATAATCTTATGTAAGTGAACTTACCGAGAGACTGAGTATATATCGTTTAATAAATTACTAGCCTATTTATAAAACAACAGAAGGAACAATAATTATATAATTTAGAGATATGTATAAAGAGGGGGGGGGCAACACATTTAATATTGTAATATAAACTATTTAACTAGTATCTATACTATATTATCACTACAGAATTTCAAAATTGGAAAAAAGGTCTGTCATTCATTCCAATCTAAAGTGAAATGTGAGCAATTAAACTATAAATAAGTGATCTTGAATGATAATAAACATTTCCCCCTACTTAAGAGAAATTCATTGACCTCCACCTGGACCATTTTCTTCCACATATAAATAAGTGAGCATTAAACCATTAAATAGTTCATAATACTTTAATTTGATACCATTTAACCCATTATATTCCAAAATAGTTTTGTTTTTTTTACTTCATACTTAGTATAATTGGAGGAAATTATTTACTTTTCACGGCAAATTTTAAGTTTCACGATTTTTTTTTGCCTTTTTAGGCGTTTTTTGAAGCCTATGATTTTTCACAGGTTTTGTTTCAAGTAACAAAAAATATCGCTTATTTGTGCTGATATTTTCTAATATTGTAGGGGTCCACACTGGTTCACTATCAAATTTCTCATTAGGATCTAGTTCCGTAATATTCCATTTTCTTTGTATATTTTTCTTCACGATAGTTGCAGAGCACTTGGTGCCAGCAACTACTCCATCTACATGTAAATCTTTGGTTTCGCAAATATTTTCATTGACTTTTCTAATTATCCTCACTTCCTAATTATTCTTAAGAATACCTCTTCCAAGATGAAAAACCTAAGGAGGATCCCGTTCAGCGTCGCTCCCAGCATCATCCTTGTCCGTGTCGTTTCCATTGTATGGTGGTATATGAACTAAATCTACTTCTTCGGATTCCTGCAATTCAGATGAAACTTCATCATCGAATTCATCACTTAAAATCAGTTTCACAGCTGCCTCCAAGTCTTTCACATCCAACAAGTTGTAACTAAAATCAATGAAAAAAATAATGTGGAATATACCCCCATATGCCCAGGGTATGATATTTCATACACAAAATTCAAATTAGGATTTGAAGGTAAAAAAAAAAATATTATTCAAATAAGTATATCAATAAAACCTCTATTTTATGTAGTTTAACAAAAAAGTGATATATTTGAAAAAAGTAAAAGTCTAAATAATTAAGAAAAAAAACTGACCTCTTGTGCCCAGCCATTGCAGCACAAAGACTGCTACTAAAGTATAAAAGGTCTGTTCTCAAGACAAGTTGTGTGAATTTCCATGCGGTTATGTGAATTAGAGACATCCAACTGTCAATCCCCCAGTTAAAAAAAAATGGGATTCATTGTCCCTTCTTATAAAACGCATATTAAAAAAAAAAAAAAGCATATGATATTTCATATGGTGGGGTATAATTGGTTAAAAACCGAAAACGGTATCAGTTGTGCAGGTTGTCACAGTTGAGTCACAAATCTTGATTTTTATTAGTTTACGTTGTAATATTCTCGAAAATAAAAATAATTGTGAATGTTAGTATGGAAGGAAGAGTAATTAAGGGGAAATGTGTATGTTTCAGTAATTATTTCATCAAGAAATAAACATTATGACAAACATATACATTATTTTTACTTCAAAATGTTAGTTGAAACATTCATTTCTGCATGAAATAATTACTGAAATATACATGTGTCCAACACTTACACTTTAAGTCCACAAGTTACACTTTTTTTTCATACAAAAACTCATGGTTATTTTTATTTTTGAGAACATTCAATAGTAACAAATGAAGTAACTCCAAGCGACAATCAGCGGAACTGATACTCTGGAAACACTGACATTAAGATAGCTTTAGTAAACATAAACTAAAAGTTAATAAATGGATGGGGCATACCTAATAATGATTTAAAAAATATTGGAATACACAAGAACAGATACAAGATACTATAATAAACAACAATTTTTTTTTTAGTTGCAAATTTTATTTAAAAAAAAATATTAAGTATTACTGTCTACAAAACTATATAAATCATTGTCAATACCAAGTCTTTCTTGATCACTCTCTGCTCCCACAGCACAAGCTAACAAGGACTGGACATTTCTTTCTTCCATAGCATTATAAATATATCCATTTGCTTTATCAAAAGCTTTCTTAACATTAGAAAGCATTCGCTTATCTTTGATATTCAAAGGTACGAATGAAACAAGACTGTACCCTTCAATTAGTTCAATTAAAGCAGAATTTAACTTCTGATATTTGTTAGTAAATTGTTCATCTTTCAGTGACTCTAAAATATAATTTAAGTCTAGGACTTCAGTATAATACTCTAATGGAAATGGAAGTTTATCAGCAAATTTTATCATCATATCAACTTTAGACAGCACACTTATATGAGGGAGTTCCATATGCAGCATGGTTGACAAAGTAACCAAAAGAGCAGATATAAACTTCCCAGCATCACTACAATAATGAGAATCCAGTAAATATACTGCACATAAACTTATATTCAAAGTTTGAAGAGATGACATTAAATTTTTCACAGATCGGTGATGAGTGTAAAGCTCAATCTGCCCAGGACAGTCAAAAATAAGATATGAATCCTTCAATTTAATCAATTCTTTCTGTAGCCAAACAAAGTTTTCTTCTAAGTATTCCATACAAAAGATGAGAGCTCCATTAGGCCCCAATTTTTTATGACTCATGACATCTTCCACAGTTATTAGGTCATAAATATTAACAGCAGCTTCATAAGGCAAAATATCATTTGCTGGGTCTATATTGATTATTGCAACCTTTCTACCAATTTCTTTCAAAAAACTAGCAATTTCTTTACAGTAAGTAGACTTACCACTCCCAGGTGGACCAATAACTAACTGACCAAAGTTGTAAGGCATTTTCAAAACTTATATAGAAACTTTACTTTCCATGGCATCTGCAATAGCTCTCAAGTTTTGGGGAGTAAAATCTTTCAGAGTAACACAAAACAATGTGTTCTTATTTATTTTCAATCTTTCAGCCAAAAATCTTACAGCACCTAAAGTTTTATCTTCATCATTCCCTAACAGACTTTGAACTGTATATAATTCTTCTTGTCCTTCCAGAGAATGAAAAAGGCTCCTTTTGGCCAAAAATATTTCACCTATTTTTTTGTATTGAGATATAATAACTAAATTATTATCTTCAAACGAGTCATGAGCAATGTCAGTATAAATCCCATTAACCACAAGACCAAAAGTTTTAAAAACCATTATAAATAGACGGGGTTTTCGGTGACAAGTTCCATTGAGGCACAAAATAAAAACAATGACTACTTATTAAAACCTCCACACAAAACCATTATCGCAAAATTTAAGAGATAGGAATCTTAGGAACCTCCTATATCTTTGTACGTGTTTTACTGGAACATTTTAAAATTCTTGATAACAGTTTCCTTTCAGCATTTTTTTTTTTTTTTTTAGATTTTTGGATTAATTTATTTTTGACGTGAATACGTCTTTATTTATTTTTTCTTAATTTAGCAGGTTTTTTTGTTGTTAAAAAGAGAATTATATTAGCCTATAAGCTCACTTCGTCGACCTACACGAGATCTCAAACTACCTTGAGATCTGGAATCAGGGTGTAGTCTATGTAAAGCATGAAAGAGAAATTGCCTACAGGAACGTTTTACAAGCATTAAAGCCGACTAGAGACTTAGATAGCAGTTTTGCGGGTAGTCGTTTCGATTTAAGTCTCATCAAGTCATTACCTTCCATTTGTTTTCTTTTCCTTCTTTTCTTATTCCCGAAAACAAATATAATCCTGCGTTTTAGTATGAAAAAGAGGTGTAATTATAGAAAACGTGTATATCGCGATAATCATATCATCAAGAAATAAACGTTTCAACTAAGTTGCCAAAGTATAGATGAGGCATATGCTTGTTGAAACGTTGATTTTTTTTTTTTATGAAGTAATTACCGAAATATACACATTTCCCATACTGACCCTTTTTATGTCATACTAAAACTCTGGATTATTTTTATTTTCGAGAATATTAAAAATGAAACGAATAAAAGGTAAAAATTTGTGATTTTACTCGAAGCGACATCATGCGGATTTGATACCGAAATTTATTTCTATTGGTTTTACCTGATCTTTCAACTATTATAATCTTAAAGAAAACAGGACGGATTATTGCTACAGGTCTGCCAGTCTTTCAGTGTGAGAATGTCGAAATTCACCATTGAATTGTACACCATGTAATAAATTTCAACCGTGAGGTTGTTATGGTGGTTTCTTGGTCGTCATCACATTAAACGGTTGGAAAATAAGAGTTGCTAAGTTAATGGCATCTAAATTATAGCTAATTCTCGTTATTACAGGGACCCATATCAAGTAAAGAGTTATCTGAAGGTACAGTTTAATGATGGGGTAAATGGCGAATAAATCCTTCCAATTGAAGATTAATAAAAATAATATGGTTTTAGAAGAAACAATCTCTACATGCCATATCATATATTAGCAGACGACCTGGCGATACTAACAGAGGATGAGCAGACTGCAGCCAAATAACTGGAAGTACTCAAAGAATGTGCGGAAAAAAATAGGGTTGCAAATTTCATTTGAGAAAACTGAATTCTTTTGTTCAAAAACAGAAATTACAACCTTAAAAAAAAAAATATGGTAAAATCAACAAGGTCCCATACTTTAAATACTTCGAAGAATTCATCGAACCGACGGGTATTGAAAAAATCTCATAGCTGCATCGCCTCCAAAAAATTAAAAAAGAATTAGGGTTAACGCAAAACCTTTACAACAAAAATCAATGTCAAGAGAGGCAAAAATTCGGCACTACAATACTGTCATTAAACCAGCAATCCTCTACGCAAGTGAAACACTAACCCTTAACAGAAGAAAACAACTTGAAGAAATAAAAAAATAAGAGAGAAAGATCATCAGGAAAATTCTAGGACGAAGACAAACCAAGACGGTTTTAGGCTACAAACAATTAAAACAACAGAATAGTTTTCAAACATCGAAATTGATATCAGGAAAAGGCGAATGAAATTCTTTGGTCATCTCAGCCGATCAGAAAATCGATTGAAGAAAAGAATAATTGATTATGTAACTTCACTTATGAATGCCACACCCTTGCTAGCTGAAGTTCGATGCGTCTGATATCACTCATTCTGGCCACATGGCCAGCCCACCTTATTCTATTAATTTTCACCCAAGTAATGATGTCGGGCTCCCAAAAATTCTCGAATACTTCTCGGTTGGTTTCCTCTGTGGAGCAGCATTCTTCCGAAAATAGCTAACTCTTTTCCTTGGTCTTAGATAAAGTCCACGTTTCAGAGGTGTAGGTCAAGACTGGCCTAATCAGGGTCCTATATAACATGTTTTTTTTCAGTGATTGTATTGAGCTCCTTAGATGTTTCTCAAAATACCATTTACTAGCGATTATGAATTTCATTTTTATTTCCTGAGACATATCGTTTGAAGATGTCACAATACTTCCAAGATAAGTAAAGCTATCAACCGTTTGAAACCTGGAAGTACCTATTTCTACAAACTTCTGTTGTACATTTCTTGTGAATTCACCTGTTCTTACATATTTAGTTTTTTCTTCATTAATACTTAGACCCATCTCTTCTGCAGCCTCCATTAGTGATAAGTAGGGCCCGGATTTATATGCAATAAAAATCCTTACATATGTACATATAATATGCATTTATTTTGGGGAAATATGCAGGCAAAACCAAATAAAAATGCAAAATAAAAAATGTATTACGTACTTTTTAATTTCTACTATTACACCCTTATAATATAAAAATAAGTACAAATCGCTTATTTCTCTTACAAATTAATATTTGAAATTGTGTACATCCTTAGATTATCGAATGTGAAGCTCTGACGATCAGGTCGCAATGTTTTTTATACCAACTAAATGATCTTTCCACGTCGACTGATGTAGCGGGAGCTCTTTTAAAACATGATGCTTCACTAGGGCTGAATGGCATATCTTTTTCTCCAAAGTTTCCTTCTAGAATATCGCAAATGGATCGTAAATGTTTTAGCCCAGAGCTGTTTTCGAAAACGTGTTGTTTTTTTCCATTATTTTCTTTGCTCTTGATATTGCCGACGCTGTGTCATCTAATTTGGAAAGAACGTGTTTGATCTTATCAAAATGTTGATAGTAGTTGTGGGATACATCTAGCCAGGTTCCCCATCTTGTGATTATTGGTTCCGGTGGTATATTTAATTATGTGTAATTTTCTTTCAATAATTTTACCCGACTTGGCACTTTGAGAAAAAATTTTTTGACATTCGAAATCAGCAAGTATACATCTCCAAATTCATTTCTGACAGTTTCCGCGACCCTATGAAATGCAGGGGCAAGGCAAGTCAAGTGAATCATTTTAGGGTAGAATATTTTCAATGACTTTGCAGCCTTAACCATCTACGGAGCAGCGTCAGCTGTGAATAAAAATACTTTTTCGTGTAGAGTTCCATTTGGCTGGAGAAAAGTCATGGAATCATTAAAAAATCTAGCTATGGTTTCGTGGTGACATTTGTCCAACAACTTCATGTTTAGAAGAAAGGGTTTTGAAAAGTCTTCTGACAGCTTTCCGACGATAACATTGGCCACGTACCTTCCCAGAGAATCAGTCGTCTCATCTATGGACACCCAAATTGGTACGTCTTTTATTGGTTGCGTATTTTATTCATGGTCTCCTGGTAAATATCAGGGAGATAATTTTTTCGAATAGTGCTTTTGTCTAGCATTTTGAGTCCGGCATACCTTTCAAAAAACTCTTTTAATTCAAAATTATTGATTTTATAAATTTGAATATCTGCGCTTATAAAAGCACGAGTCAAATCATTGAAAAATTGTGACTTACTGGAAGTCGAAGTTAATGTAATTGATGTAGAAATAAATGTCTGAATGAATTGTTTTATTCTTTGTAGGTTTTCTTTATGTTTCGTTGTTTCGATATGCTGTGTTACTAACGATCTTCGGGATGTAGACATATCACAACTGTTACAAAGTAAAACGCCTGAATCACTATGAAAAGTTTCGTCAAGGAATTCGCGTAAATATTTGGTTACAAGTTCACTAGCTTTAGCCTTAACTTTCTTGATGTAAACGGTACGATATTTCCAGTCTAACTAACGCAATTAGTTATAACACACAATTTAGTTATAGAAGAGCAGCAGAACCAAAAGTGGAAATGGATTCTAAGAATTTTAACATAGAATGGGGAAGGGCCAATCTTCCTAGAAAAAGAAATATAATTAATTGTTTCCTGTTATTGAATTAATTGTTTTTATTGATTCATCGTTTTTAAAAATTACCTGAACACTTCTGACAAAACATAAAACCTAAAATAGAACAAAATGCATTAAAAATATGCAAAAACGATTAAATATGCATTTTCCTTCAAATATGCACAAATATGCAAAATAAAAGTTGCCCTAATCGAATGCTTTTGGTCCAAAACACGTTTTAAAAAATTCAAACGTGATGTACAAAGCATAAAAAAAAATATGCAAAAACATAAAAATCCGGGCCTTAGTGATAAGAATACTGTCTTCCGTGCTTCGAATGAGCCAGCGACAATATCTATATAATCCGCGTGGCCTAATAATTGAACTAGCCTGTTATAAATCGTGCTGTTGGTCTGGATTTTTTACTTCCTCGCAATCTTTTCCAAGGAAATATTAAATAATAGACATGCCAAGGCATCTACCTGACTTAAGCCTCTTATAGTCTTGAATCTAGGGGAGAGATCCCTTGCATTCTGACAACACAATATGTTTCATCCATTGTGAATGCAACCAGGCGAATTAACTTTGAGGGTACTCCTAACTCTCTCATGCCTTCATAGAGTTTGGCTCATTTGATGCTTATATAAGCGTGTCTAAAATGTATAAAGAGGTTATGTGCGGGCATTTTATATTCTATTGCCTTCTTAAGGATAGTCCTGAGCTAAAATTTGATTAATAGTCGAACCACTTCGAAAACTTGCCTGATAGCCTCCTATTTCTCTTTCGGCAAATGGTACTAGTTTTTGGTAATGAATGTTAGACAAGACCTTTTATGCGCACTGAAATGGTATAATACGACCATAGTTTGCACACTAAACTTTTCTCTTCCATCCACATGGAGAGTATATTATACCATTCCTACGGTTATAATGGTATGGTTTCGGTTTCCTTTTTATATAATTCAGGAGGAATTCCGTCCTCAACAGGTGACTTATTACTCTCCAGTTTTCCAATTGCCTTCATCACATCCTCAAATTCTGGTGGATCTAGTTCATTATTTTCCTCAAACAATGCTTTTCTACTTTCATCCTACGCATCTTTATTTAGTATTGCTTCCAAATGTCGGCTCCATTTTGACATTATTGCCTCTTTTCCGGTCAACAGATTTCCATCTTCAGAGACAGAGAGATTGTCGATTTCGAGGGGTGCATTTGACGCGATTTAAACATTATTATACTCGGTGGGGGGAGACTTTTATGCTATGCATTGTTCATTTTTTTTACTAATATTAGAAAAAATAAACAATGCTCTTTTTCTGTTTTCGGTTACAAATGAAGTAGAAACAATAGTTCTTTTTTCACGTGGCATGATCTGACTGGCAAACTCTTAAACATATTTTTAATACCATAAGATTTACGGTAATTATTTAGGAGACAGGAGCCTGATCATAGCAGCTGTGTTTGTGACGTCGGTGACAGCCAGCGCCGTCTACACACCGCCTATATCTCTGCCGGCACTTTCTCCCCACCACTTCCCCTCCTGCCCCTCTCGCCACTACTGCCCCTCCCTTGCTTTAAAATTGTATAATCCACTTGATGTTTACATGTCAATAGTACTGCATTCGAATCCCTTCTTTTTTTATATGCCTATTCCTCCTCGATATCTCAATTATCTCCGTGAACATGAAGTTATTTCTAGTTTCATGATTTGCTCCAAGTGCAGAGCATAGCGCACACAATATTTACACTCATTTCAGTACAGGTAATTTCAATAATTGTAGTCCTTTGCTTTTATACTTCTCCTAAATTTTTATATTCCACTTGTTGTTTATGTGTCAATAGTATTGCATTCAAATCCCGGTCAGTATGATTCGTTTCTCATCTACTAATTTCTTTTTTTATATCACTAATGTTCGATTTTGGAATAATTTATTCTGTGCAATGTTGCTCCCCACCAATTTCAATTCACTAAATCCAATTAACATTATCCCTTAAAAGTGAGATAATGGGTAGATTTTGGTAATCATTTCATCAATAATTCCATTCTTTTTTCCTTACTAAAACTCATGTTAACTTATATTTCTCGAAATATTAAAAGGGAAACAAGCGTTAAGTTAAAACTTGTTATTACTCAACTCTAAGCGACAACCTGTAGAAGTGATACCAGTATTTGAGTAGAACAAGGTACTGTTTATTTCCTTTAACCCACAATTTATTCAAAGATTGTTTCATGGTTTAATATGTAATAAATGTATCATATGTAATAAGTTTTACATTGACGGTGACAGAAGGAGGAAGAGTGCATTTACTAAGTCTTTTAAATTTGTAACTTGGCTGCAAAATATCAGAATAACCTATACTTAGGTCTGCCAATTTGTATGTATATGGTTAACAATTCCTCCTCCGAGGAACACACATAGTATGGCAGACCTTGGATTTTCCTCAGCCACTGAAGTAGATTGGTCTGACAATTGCAGAGACATTTGTTTAAATTCACTCATCCTGAAGGATAATGCTAGTATTGCATTCAAATAATAGTGTGATTCATTTCTCATCTACTTGTTTCTTTTTTTCTATGCCTAATGATCGATTTTGGAATTATTCTAGGTGATAATAGAGTTGGTTTAGAATCTATGAACTGTCCCAAGTGCAAAACACAATGCAAACAATGTTTGGACTTATTTCATTACAGGTAATTTCAATAATTGCAGTCTTTATACTACTCTCTCAAATGTTTATATTTTACTTGATGTTTGTGTGTTAATAGGTATTGCATTTAAATACCAGTGTGATTCGTTTCTCATCTACTTATTTCTTTTTTTCTATGCCTAGTGATCGATTCTGGAATTATTCTAGGTGATAATGGAGTCGGTTCCGAATCTATGAACTGTCCCAAGTGCACAGCACAATGCAAACAATGTTTGGACTTATTTCATTACAGGTAATTTCAATAATTGCAGTCTTTATACTACTCTCTCAAATGTTTATATTTTACTTGATGTTTGTGTGTTAATAGGTATTGCATTTAAATACCAGTGTGATTCGTTTCTCATCTACTTATTTCTTTTTTTCTATGCCTAATGATCGATTTTGGAATTATTCTAGGTGATGATGGAGTCGGTTCCGAATCTATGAACTGCCCCAAGTGCACAGCACAATGCAAACAATGTTTGGACTTATTTCATTACAGGTAATTTCAATAATTGCAGTTATTGTTAATAAGTATTGCATTCAAATACCAGTGTGATTCGTTTCTCATCTACTTATTTCTTTTTTCTATGCCTAATGATCGATTTTGGAATTATTCATACTGTGGCATGTTGCTCCCCACCAATTTCAATTGACTATATCCTATTTACGTTATCCCTTAAAAGAGTAATGGGTAGATTTTGGTAATCATTTCATCAAGAAATAAAAGGGTATCTGTTCTACAGGTTGTTGTATCATGTTGAGTTTCAAGTTTTAACTGTTTTTTCATTTCATCTTTAATATTTTCCATTAAACGCATGTTACCATACCATGAGGTTTAATAGGGACAAGATTATGTAATTAGGAGAAATGAGTAGATTTCTCATTTCATTCAGAAATTAAATTTATTTTAGTAAAAATTAAATATTAATTATATCTATACTTGTATACTATTTTTCTGAAGTTTACAAACTAGTCTTTGAAATTAAAGACCTTAAAAAGAATATTTTCTGACCTCCACCCACACCATTTCCTTAATACATATATGAAATCAACTATTATTATTAAACAGATTATTAAAAATAGATTAAACTGTATATAAAAATATAGTGGAAATTGAAAGTATTAATAAGATTTTAACTTATTCTAGGATATTCTTCAAATTAGATCAGAGTGCACTGAACTTCTGCCGTAACCCTTCAAGTGCTCCTACTACAGTTTACGTGATATAATTGCAAGTAATGTCTGCAGCAACAGTCATGTATTAAATGAATCATGAAGATGAAGTTTTGCATCCTATTTATTTCGTCTACTGGATAGTTATTTAAGTATTTATTTATTTTAGCTTTGGATAGTTATCATAATCTATTTAGGAGAAAGTGACAAGCACTTAAGGACCTTAAGAAACTTTGTATTTACTTCAAAATAAGTTAGGTTTTTCATTGCTCTATGCAGTCTTTTTCTGTGTTCCAGAGAATCTTGATAGATTTTTAGCTTTCATTCGAGTGAATGTATTTAGATTACGGTGCCCCTTATGCTATCTTCTACTATTTATGACTATTTAAGCTTTATCCAATCACAGCTCTAGGTGTTAAATTATTGTTTATGTTAATTCATTTACTTATTTAATTATATCACCAAAACCTAATCACGAGAAACCTAACCAAGGATGAAATATGTTCAAGGTATTCATTTTCAATATAGATTTATTAGATTCAAGTCCCCCTTGCAATGAAAAGTATTCGGTCTTGTGATGATTCAATTTTTGTAATGTATTTTATCCCTTTAATTAATCTTTTTTATTTTATTTAGTGTTAGTTGATTGTCCAAGTTTTCAATCTATTCTCGTATTATAATCTATTTACTAGGGAAAATACAAGTTTTATATACTGTTTTGTTAATTTCATAAACCTTAATAACAAATTATCTTAAGATATAAATTCTTTAAAAAAACCAGAGTTAGTCTAGAATATTTTTTTCATATTGTGCTACATTAAATCTATATATATTCCTTTTAACATCAAACATATGTATGCATTACTAATTAATATTAATGATTTTATATTTTGTGTGTTTTTTATTTAGTTATTAAATTTTTGGATGTTCATGATGAACTTCACAATACACGTATTTCTTGTTATAAATTAAGAGAAACTAATTAATTTTTTTTTGTAAAATTATATATGCTATGCTATTAATTAATAATTTGTAGTAATTGTTCATCCTTTTTGTATTTAATTATCTAATAAAATCTTATTATTATATTTGCATTTTAATTTCATTATACCCTATCATAATCACTTATCTCCTATAATTTATTGTTGTACAGTAATTTTTTTAGTTAGGGTTTCTTTAGGGTGACAATGAGATAATTTAAACTCTCATATTTAATAATTTTTATATTTAAGATCCTATTTTAAGTATTTACAGATTAAATTACGTTGGGGATAACAGCAAAATTTTTCTGGAGGTCGGTTTCTATCTTCTTATTAAATATAAAATATAAATTAGCACAAAAGGACCATTTATATCAAATAATTTGTTTTTATTGAATATTTTTAAGTATTAAACTATTTTGGAATTTAGAATTTATTTATTTAATTATTATTACAAAAAGTATTGTATTTATTAATGATCATTTGTGTTTTGATTTGTGTATCTTTTGTGATGCTTTAAAGGGTTGGCTGGAATAAAATTTTCAGGATTTCCTAATGTTCATGGTTCAAATAAAACTAATATAGAGAATATAAATAATGTAATTATGGCTCCTATTAAATCCTTAATTGAAAAGTAAGGATGGAACGGTAATTTATCGTAATTTGTTAGCTTTAATATAGAAATCTAGATAAAAAAAGGTTTTTTGTTTATTCATATTTTAAAATAAGTATAATGAAGAAGCAGGATGTTGGAAGAACCAGGAACAGAACATGGCAAGAGCTATTATTCGGCTCATTAAAAAAACTAAATCATTTTTATTAATGCTAAGATTCATTTTATATAATGAATTGGTGGGAGGGAGATTTTTATCGATTGATATGTATTCTACTAGCTCCCTCCAGAGTTGGGCATTAATGAAATAAATTTTATTTGAATGACAGATAACAGACTGTATTTTCATCCATTACCCGAACATCTCGAATAATGATTTCATCTGTTATTCATTCATATCTATTATCCATTGACAAACTTTGCCCAATAAGGGTTCTCTCTAAATTCCTGTTGTTTTTTTTAATACCTTAAATTATATAAAACATTAATCAGTGAAAGCATATCTACTACACAGAATACAGAACTACTATAATTATAACTACTATAATTACAGAATCACTAATAATTTATTCATTGAAGTTTACAACTGTATTATAATAGAAGTAAATGGCAGGAATGGTGCATATTGGCATGAATAAAGACAAATAGAGAAACTACCCAGTGGTAGTACTCAAATAAATCAAAAGTTCAACTTAGAAGGTCGTGAGGCCATCTTCTTTCAAGACTGTGTAATAGGAGGATTATCAGGAATTGAAGTTGCTAGGTTTGAAACTGGTTAAAGTGGGATTGAGTGGGAATAAAGTTTGTCATGAAAAGATTGATATCGGATTCAGGCCAAATCAGCAACAAATCGGACATTAAGGTCATAATGGATTACTTTGTTCGTAACAAAGTGGGGAGCATTGAGGATTTTGAATTGTAAGCATTGAATACGAGAGGAATTTGATGGGCCAAATGATTGTCTTGTGTATGAGTCTTTTGTAGTTAATTCAGAGCTTAAGAGTGTTTGTCCAGTAAATGTTGAAGTAGCCTGAAACGGCAAACAGAACAACTAATAGTAAAAAAATTATTAAATAAAATGATATTGAAATGATTAACCATAAATTCCTATTTGGAATTAAACTTTATCTGAAATTTGTCTCCAGGAATGATGTTGAAAAGACAAATAATTTTGCCAATAATGTGGGGGAAGTGGTTGTGAAAAAAAAAAATGATGTGGGGCCAATAAAAAGGCAGAGGAGTTTTACGATGTCAGTAAAGATCTGAAACAAAGATAAATAAATGGATGATATTAAGTTTAAACAATTAAATAAACACAATTATTATCTGCCTGAGCTGGACTAATATAAACCCTGAAGGTTTTTTTTATTACTTACCTGTACTACTACAACCCATGAAGAGTCTTGGGTATGTGGTAGAGATTGTACTGTTTCCAGGACAATGGTTGGGCAGGGAGGTGATTTGTCCCAAATCATGCTCAACCGGCAGGTTTTTCCCCAATTTAGAGGCTTGGCAAGCCCGAGAAGGGTCTCTAGATCCCACAAGGTCCATCCCAGCTGTTAATGGATTAAATAATTATCTGCCACAGCTGGATTTGAACCCCGGCATGGCAACTCAGTGGTTAACCACTGAGCCACCTCACCCCATTTTTTATTACTAGTCCTTTTAATTATTACTAAGGATATGATATAGTTATTCGTACCTTTCCTTATCTATCATCATCCTTGTTAGGGTCAAAATGCCTTCCCACTTCCACCAAGAAATAATGTACACGGTCTTTAAACTCATACTCTTTTTCCACAGACATTCTGCCAAATACCTAATAGAATATATTTATTCATTATTCAGTAAAAATGTTAAATCAATAGGGATAATGCAGAATATTGTAATTCAAAGATTAATAGAACAATAATAATATAATAATACCTGGATAGGCAAAATTCAGAGCTCCCACTGTAGCATCGTCCGATTAGCCATAGCAGCATAAAGTGACGTTAAATGAACAAATAAAAAACAATAATAATATTTTATAGAAAATGCATAATATTCCTAAAATCTAGAATAAAAACACCTTAAATGTAAAACAAGATGAAATAAAGAAAGTATATAAGTATCAAGATGTAGTTATTAAATTTGATGAGAAAAATATAAAACTTAAATAGATTTTAAGCATACAAATAAACAAGTGTTGTATAAAACAGCAATATACCCTTCGAGGTGTTCAGCCGCAGATTTAGGAACAATTGACCTCACTTGTCGCCACATCCTTCTGATGTTCTGAGTGTGAGCTTCTACATTCTCACTGGAGATAGTCGGGATGGCTTCTGAGAGGATTATATCCTTCCCACATACTAGAAATGATGGTAGTACCCAGAGCAATACAGTGCTCAATTATTTCAATAAGTGTGGGATGTGGGAAGATTTGCTTACTTCAGAAGTGGGTTCTTCATTAAGTATTATTTCAGGACGGATAACTGAGCTGTCTTCACCAGAATCAATTGTTGGTCATGTGATATGGAGGGTTTTGCTTCCACATTTTCATCTAAACATGACATCTCCTTAAAATAATACAGGGAAGGCTTGTTTTTCTGAAAAAAATAAGAAAAGAAAAATATAGATGCTTCATCATCAATGATTATGAATTTACAAAATACGATGACAAGAATTAATTAACTGATTAAATAAATACACATATAGTAAGCATATACATATATACAAACACATACAATAACAACATTAAAAAGATAACTAAATATTAATTATCATACCCTACTCCTCTTAGAATTAGTCATTTTCTTTTGTCCCCCTTTGTATGAATTCCTTAAAGTAGACCATTTTTTTTTATTTCTTCAACAGAGACATTTAATCTGAATAAAGAAATGTATGTTAAAAAGTATTAATTTATTAAATTTAAAATGAATAATTTTAAAGGTAGCAATACAAAAAACAAAATAGAAACAGCATCAGATATAATTGGCATAACACTAATAATTATATGTACACCATTTATATTTTTTATTTTTATTTTTATATTAGAAATGACTACAACCAGTTCATAATATTAACCTAAAGCTACAACACATTCATCACATAAAATAAATTACTTTTCTCATTAATCTTAATAGAGGATTTATACTTCCCCCTTTTAAAGTGCTATTTACCTTTTTATTGTTTTTATATAAATGTTTACGTTTGCTCATTCGTGTTTGTTTTCTTTGTAGAAGTTAACTAACATATTTAAAGTCGCAAAGACTTAAGCAATTCCAGATATTTTTAAAAATGCTATGCAAATATCAACCTTGTTTATTCATTTTGTTTACCAAATTTGTATTTCTTCAAATATTTTTATACATATATATTGAACTATAAAATATTACGAGAGTTTATTATAACAACCATGTAAAGGCCCACCAGGCCGATCTGGTAAAAATAAAATATTAAAAAAAAAAAAAAAAAGAGAGCACAAAATTAAAGGAATTGAATGAACTTCACTCATTTAAATCAATAAACCACTTTTATTACATCCATGATTATGGAAGAGTTGAAGCTAAATGAACTTTTTATTTTTGTTTATATTATTTAATAAACAACTGTAATTCCCTCCACATTAGGAACCCAAAACAATTCAAATTCTAAATATTAAATAAAGAAATTTGAAATTATAATATTTTTTTGGAAATTAAAATATTCTTTTTTCTTTGTAAACTTAATTACAATTTTTAGTTGCGACTTTCAAATAATTGTTGGAGCCATAAAAAAAAAAAAAAAGTCTTTATCTATTACAGTTTAACTTTTGAGACTTGTTTTCGCTCTCAAAAATATGGAGATATAGATAATTCTATTCGGACTTGCATCGAGGAGTTTACATTGAGAACATTGGAAGATAAGCGATACTGAATAGAGGCTTAAACACAAGAATTATTTATGATCCTAGAGTTGGGTATGGAGTCCTGGTAGGGAATACATTTTGGAGAGAGAACAAGAAATGGATGACTTATAAAATTATCGACAATAATTCCTTCCAACACCCACAAGAGAATAGAAAATATTATATTCTTGAGCCAAGATGGGGTACTTCATTTATGATAGGGGTGTCAAGCAGAACTTTACTGACATCAAAGTTGTTATAGGTGCTGAAATTGGCAGCTACTATCTACTCCTGATTGCAAAGAGAAAAATTCTTCAAGAATCACAAAAGAAACAGAAGAAGAATCGTTTACCTACAAATGTAAGAGAAGTAAGAAGATGGACTGAGAACCTTGGAACTCAAAGAGGACATAGAACAACTGCGGAATTTTCTAAAAATAGGCGTCTTGGATATAGGCCGTAAATGGTTTGCGCAAATTTCAAGTAATATATATTCGGAATGGTGGAATAATGAAATTAAGCGCTTTGTAGACAAAAAAAAATGTGGAAAGTGTATTTGCAAGATAGAACCCGAGAGGTTAAATCTTTATCACTTCGTCGGGCAAAGAAAGAATCATGGGAGCAATTTAGAAGAAGCCTGGACGAAGACCACCGACATAGTATCAAGATGTTTTGGGGAAATATAAAGTTACTCAAATGATAACGAAGCAAGACAGTAAGGAATATCAATGAAACAAGAGTTATAATAATCATAGATGAAGCACGCATAGAAATTCAATGGAGGGTAGTTCTCAAGCAAAATCAGCTATACAGTACAGTTGTCTCATCATATATTAATCAAGAAATTGAAGAGTGCATTCGCATTCATGAAGAGGTGGTGGAAGCTATTCTGAAAATGAAAGTAGACAAAGCAGTTTGAGTGGTGGCATTGCTCCAGAGCTGATAAAATATGGGGGTCAAGAACTTGTCAAATTGCTCCTACAACTTTTACAACAAATGGGGAGAGGAAGGAAATTCCAGGAAATAGGGAATATTGTGTAATTATCACTATCCACGAAAAAAGTAGCTCCACCGAAAGTGAAAACTATTGGCCTTTTCGTTTTTTATCTGTCGACTAAAAACTGTGTGGTAGATAAATTGATATTTTATAACTAATTTATGAAATTATTTCAGTTTAGATCAATTTTAAAATATATATTACATTTCTCTATTCTCTCAAAATTAATGAATGTAAAACTTTTGAGATTTTCTTTATTTTTATTGTTATTTGTGTGTTCCTATTGACAATAAAAATTATAAACTGTTAACAATTATGATAATTATACTTAAGTAGGATGTTAATAATATATAAAATGTATGAGGTCCCCATCAAATTATTGATCTTAATTTTGTTATTTTTATTTTATTGTGATTATTTAAATATTTTTATTTTGAAGAGAAAATATTTATATATTGATCTTAATGTATGTTTTTTCCCGATGTTATGATTTCAGATCTTATATGTATTGTAATATTAACTAATCTTAATACTTTCAAAAAACGTACAAAACCCTATAGTTTATTGCTGTTCATAATTAATAATGTTTAAAATTTTCATGAAAGACCAACTAAATAAAATTGGTATCTGATATCACGTAAATGTAGTTGTTAAGATTTTATCCCGCCCAAAATTAAAGTGGTTTTATATTTTATTAAAGCAAGTATGAATTTTGTAATGAGGTGTTTTAATTTATTTTTAATATAGAAATGTTTACTGTGGTAAATTATGATTTAACAAATAAAATATTTCTCATAAAACAAATTTTTTAATTACTTCAGTTTTTCCAGGTTACATACGAGGGGTGGAGGAGCTAAGGTATAACAGTAACAGTTATATAATTTTATAAATACACATTTCAAAGTTTAAAAATTTTGACAAAACCATTTAAACTGATCTTCCAAAAAATCACTTCTACCCATTAGCTTCTCAGAAATGACTGAAAGTAGGCGGAAGCGAGAGAAACCACTTTTGAAATGGCTTGGTGATGTCAGGGGTGGATCAAGGGGAGAATTATTAAGGCAGAATCTTATTCTTATCATCCTCACCTCAAAAAATAAACACCAATATATTTAAAATTAAATAGCATTGTCTTCTAGTGTAACTTCTGCTTCTTTAGGGTTCAGACTAGCGAAAAGCAGAACAAATGTATTTTACAAAATAGTTTTTGCTTGGCACCATACATATAGCAATTTATATATAGTACTATATTATAATATACTATACTATAATATATATAGTAAATTTATATAGCAAGAGTAGCATCTAATTAAAAATGGAAATCTACTCTTAATACAATAATGATCTCCACTATATTTATATTAATTATAATAAGATTTATATAATATAAATTATTTCAATAACAATATTTTTTACAATGATAATTTAAGACTAATCAAAATTTTAAATATAACCAACAAACAATTAACAGCAATAATAATTATTTATTTATTATTTACAATAATCGTAGAATCCAATATTGCAGAAATTATTTAAGTCCTTAACAAATAAAAAGTTAAAGCATGAATAAATCTAAAAGTAAAAAACACATCCATAATTCAAAATTATTATTAATGGATCATCAATTGATTTACCATCCCCAACTTCAATTTCAGTATAACTGATTTTTTATTCACTATTAGGAATATGTTTAATAATTCAAATTATTAGAGTATTATTTCTGACCTTGCATTATAGAATAGAATAGAAAAATAATTTTATTCTGGGACCAGTTCCCTTAAGAATAACACAATACGAGCAATCATATAGCAAATATTGAACTTACTTTCAGAAGTGTAGTACATATTTGTCGAGATGTAAATAATGGAGGACTAATACGATACACTAATGCTAATGGGGCTTCCCTATTTTTTATTTGTCAATATTAACACACTGGGCAAGGATTATATTATGGATCTTACAAATTATGAATAACTTGATCAGTTGGAGTATTCCTATTACTATTAATTATAGGAACCACATTTTTAGGATACATTTTACCTTGAGGTATAATATCTTCATGAGGTGCTACAGTTATTACCATTTTATCAGCAGTACCTAACCTAGAAAAAACCTAAGTAATATGACTATGAGGAGGATTTTCAGTTGAAAAATTCTTTACATTACATTTCTTATTGCCTTTTGTAATTGCAGCCTTAATTATTATTTTTACACCAAACTGATAGCAATAATCCTTCAGGATTAAATTCAAATTACGATAAATTAAGGATTTAATAGGAGCCATAATTACATTATTTATATTCTCTATATTAGTTTTATTTGAACCATGAACATTAGGAGATCCTGAAAATTTTATTCCAGCCAACCCTTTAAAGCATCACAAATGATCATTAATAAATACAATACTTTTTGTAATAATAATTAAATAAATAAATTCTAAATTCCAAAATAGTTTAATACTTAAAAATATTCAATAAAAACAAATTATTTGATATAAATGGTCCTTTTGTGCTAATTTATATTTAATAAGAAGATAGAAACCGACCTCCAGAAAAATTTTGCTGTTATCCCCAACGTAATTTAATCTGTAAATACTTAAAATAGGATCTTAAATATAAAAATTATTAAATATGAGAGTTTAAATTATCTCATTGTCACCCTAAAGAAACCCTAACTAAAAAAATTACTGTACAACAATAAATTATAGGAGATAAGTGATTATGATAGGGTATAATGAAATTAAAATGCAAATATAATAATAAGATTTTATTAGATAATTAAATACAAAAAGGATGAACAATTACTACAAATTATTAATTAATAGCATAGCATATATAATTTTACAAAAAAAAATTAATTAGTTTCTCTTAATTTATAACAAGAAATACGTGTAATGTGAAGTTCATCATGAACATCCAAAAATTTAATAACTAAATAAAAAACACACAAAATATAAAATCATTAATATTAATTAGTAATGCATACATATGTTTGATGTTAAAAGGAATATATATAGATTTAATGTAGCACAATATGAAAAAAATATTCTAGACTAACTCTGGTTTTTTTAAAGAATTTATATCTTAAGATAATTTGTTATTAAGGTTTATGAAATTAACAAAACAGTATATAAAACTTGTATTTTCCCTAGTAAATAGATTATAATACGAGAATAGATTGAAAACTTGGACAATCAACTAACACTAAATAAAATAAAAAAGATTAATTAAAGGGATAAAATACATTACAAAAATTGAATCATCACAAGACCGAATACTTTTCATTGCAAGGGGGACTTGAATCTAATAAATCTATATTGAAAATGAATACCTTGAACATATTTCATCCTTGGTTAGGTTTCTCGTGATTAGGTTTTGGTGATATAATTAAATAAGTAAATGAATTAACATAAACAATAATTTAACACCTAGAGCTGTGATTGGATAAAGCTTAAATAGTCATAAATAGTAGAAGATAGCATAAGAGGCACCGTAATCTAAATATATTCACTCGAATGAAAGCTAAAAATCTATCAAGATTCTCTGGAACACAGAAAAAGACTGCATAAAGCAATGAAAAACCTAACTTATTTTGAAGTAAATACAAAGTTTCTTAAGTGCTTGTCACTTTCTCCTAAATAGATTATGATAACTATCCAAAGCTAAAATAAATAAATACTTAAATAACTATCCAGTAGACGAAATAAATAGGATGCAAAACTTCATCTTCATGATTCATTTAATACATGACTGTTGCTGCAGACATTACTTGCAATTATATCACGTAAACTGTAGTAGGAGCACTTGAAAGGTTACGGCAGAAGTTCAGTGCACTCTGATCTAATTTGAAGAATATCCTAGAATAAGTTAAAATCTTATTAATACTTTCAATTTCCACTATATTTTTATATACAGTTTAATCTATTTTTAATAATCTGTTTAATAATAATAGTTGATTTCATATATGTATTAAGGAAATGGTGTGGGTGGAGGTCAGAAAATATTCTTTTTAAGGTCTTTAATTTCAAAGACTAGTTTGTAAACTTCAGAAAAATAGTATACAAGTATAGATATAATTAATATTTAATTTTTACTAAAATAAATTTAATTTCTGAATGAAATGAGAAATCTACTCATTTCTCCTAATTACATAATCTTGTCCCTATTAAACCTCATGGTATGGTAACATGCGTTTAATGGAAAATATTAAAGATGAAATGAAAAAACAGTTAAAACTTGAAACTCAACATGATACAACAACCTGTAGAACAGATACCCTTTTATTTCTTGATGAAATGATTACCAAAATCTACCCATTACTCTTTTAAGGGATAACGTAAATAGGATATAGTCAATTGAAATTGGTGGGGAGCAACATGCCACAGTATGAATAATTCCAAAATCGATCATTAGGCATAGAAAAAAAGAAATAAGTAGATGAGAAACGAATCACACTGGTATTTGAATGCAATACTTATTAACAATAACTGCAATTATTGAAATTACCTCTAATGAAATAAATCCAAACATTGTTTGCATTGTGCTGTGCACTTGGGGCAGTTCATAGATTCGGAACCGACTCCATTATCACCTAGAATAATTCCAAAATCGATCATTAGGCATAGAAAAAAAGAATTAAGTAGATGAGAAACGAATCACACTGGTATTTGAATGCAATACTATTAACACATACACATCAAGTAGAATATAAAAATTTGAGAGAGTAGTATAAAGACTGCAATTATTGAAATTACCTGTAATGAAATAAGTCCAAACATTGTTTGCATTGTGCTGTGCACTTGGGGCAGTTCATAGATTCGGAACCGACTCCATCATCACCTAGAATAATTCCAAAATCGATCACTAGGCATAGAAAAAAAGAAATAAGTAGATGAGAAACGAATCACACTGGTATTTAAATGTTATACCTATTAACACACAAACATCAAGTAAAATATAAACATTTGAGAGAGTAGTATAAAGACTGCAATTATTGAAATTACCTGTAATGAAATAAGTCCAAACATTGTTTGCATTGTGTTGTGCACTTGGGACAGTTCATAGATTCTAAACCAACTCCATTATCACCTAGAATAATTCCAAAATCGATCACAAGGTATAGAAAAAAAGAAATAAGTAGATGAGAAAGGAATCACACTGTTATTTGAATGCAATACCTATTAACACACAAACATCAAGTAAAATATAAACATTTGAGAGAGTAGTATAAAGACTGCAATTATTGAAATTACCTGTAATGAAATAAGTCCAAACATTGTTTGCATTGTGTTTTGCACTTGGGACAGTTCATAGATTCTAAACCAACTCTAATATCACCTAGAATAATCCAAAAATCACCTAGAAACTGAACGTAAATAACATCTTAAGAATGATTTCTTGAGGAAATGAAGGTCTCAATAAACATTTGGAAATATATCCAAAGATATGACCTAAAATATCCAAACGTTTGTAATCTAAACATTTGTTAATTTCGAGTTATTAATATTAGTAATTATTTAACGAAATAAATAGCGTGAGTAAATGAAGGTCTCAAGAAACATTTGTAAATATATCGAAAAATATATCCTAAAAAATACAAATATTAAGACATATTACGAAAAATATAACCTAAAATATGTAGAAATCGGTTGTTTTGAGTCATATTATCAATAAACGGAGGGGAAGTTGGAAGGAAAGATGGTGGGGATGTAGTAGGGCCAGGCTAGTCGGACTAGAGATATCAGTGATATGGAAGTGACGTCAAATTTACGTCACAAAAGTGGAGGTTATAGCAGGCTCCTGTCTGCTAAACAATTACCAGATTTTTTTTTTTAAATCTACCAAAGTTTTCATTAGATAATGTTCATTTTTGCAGAGACTCTTCAGCATAATGCTTTAATACTTATCAAATAGCCTCGAGCTTTACTTCGTTCTTGTAAAGATATATCATGTAAAAACAACTCATGACGGTTGTTATAATTCTCTAGCGAGTATTGTATATTTAGTGTATGCCCAGAGAGTGGATAAAACAAGAACTGTAAGAAGGTAGTATTATCGGGGAAAAAGAACAAATTAGGAATGGGTGAAGAACAAGAGCGTGATAGTCATGATGTTTAAGCAAGGACTGTATTTGTCGGCATTTAAAAACATAACCTTCCTAATATATAACCTTTAAATGAAAATAAATAAGTTGTTAAGTATATTATAGTTTTTTAAGTCATTATAATTATGTCAGAATCTGAAGATGAAGACTTTGCTTTTTATGGTGTTCCTTTGGAACCTATTGATGAAGGTATGTTTACATACATTAATTAATAAGTATGATACATTTAAAGTGATTATTTTTAATGCATTTTTCATTTAAAGAATTAGATATTTGCTTTAATGAAATATTATCAAATAATTGTCTCTAAAATTATCTTAGTTGGTATTTTAATGAGGCAAAATAAATATAAGCATAGATAAACTAAAATATAAGATCACTATCATATACCAATAGAGTATGTGCACATTTGTATACTGATAATATTTAAGCTTTTCCTATTAGACAATGTACCAAGGAAGAAACCATTTGCCATCCAGGATCAAATCGCTACCGACAAACAAGGCAGAAGAAGATTTCATGGTGCCTTCACTGGAGGGTTTTCAGCTGGGTTTTTTAACTCTGTTGGTACGCTTGAAGGTTGGAAGCCTTCTCAGTTCAAATCTTCCAGAGAAAGAAAGGCTGATGTTGTTGCCCAGCGACCAGAAGATTTCATGGATGAGGAGGTTTTAATTTTATTTATGTATATAAAGAAACTTCATAAAATAGTCATGCAATTTAAATGCTTAAAATGATCAATTCAGCATTTTTATCAAATTATTTGCCTATGTTATTGGTGTTGATATCATTCCTTATCTTATAGCATCTTTCTAACTTGAAAAAAGATGGAAGAATTGGTAAATATGTGGCTAAAACAGAGTCAAATATAGATGTTTTTATTTTTATGTGTTTTATATTAAATAAAAATTAATCTTCCAACATTTGATTTGGCTGACATTTGACTGGCATTTTATTATAATAGTTCTATAAAATCTAATTTTGTAGAAAATACTCTTCAAACTTATTTTCTGGGATTGGCAATGTTGACCCTTCCTGGTATCAGTTACTGCTAAGTCAGTTTGGATAATTAACTGTTTACTGTATTACAAATTTGATTACTTGTAATATGTGAAATCACACTGCTGTAATAATAGAAGCTTCCAGTAGTTATCCATTATTTCTCTTTAGGATACAGAAGAATTCGGTATAGCACCCACACTTCTTAGAGCTAAACCTGAGTACAGTGGAGGAAAAAGTAATAAGAGACGCTTAGAGGTATCAGATGGACCAATTCCTGGAGACCCAGTTCTGAAAAATATTTTAGAACCTCCTAGGTATCAATAAATACAAATATCTTACAGTTCCTTTTTACCTTTTTTTTTTGTTTTTATTTTAATTAATTGATCCTTTTTATTTCAGTATGACCATTGGTATGACACTTCTAATGAAGTTGGGTTGGAAACCAGGGCAGGGAGTTGGACCGATGCTTACTTGGTTTGAAAAAATGGGAGGAGATATTGATCCTGAGGAACTAGGCTTAGATCCTAATGTGCTGTTTCCGCCTGATCCAATTCAAGAGCATTGCATCAATGCTAAGTGTGATAGGTACTTTTTTATTATTATTTTCGTTCCATATTGTCTTGGTGAACTAACTTTACACGGACATTTTATAAATTAACAATATCTTTTTCAGTATACAAAAGAGAAAGTATTGATTGGTATTGCTTGATTTAAAAAGTTTAAATGTTTTTATACTTTTTAGTTCCATTGCATCTGTTGATTTACTCATTTAAATATTTTTCATATTTTAACTTAACGGAAATATTTTTCAAAATGTAAGATTAATAATATTTTTTTTATTTTTATTAATTTATTGATATTTACAACTGTAATAATATTACGAGTAAATTTGCTAATATGAACAAATGACATGATAAAAAAAAAAAAAACATTTGTGGAGAATCTACCCATGGGTAGCACTCCAATTATTACTAATAATGAAATTATAAACCTCTAGGTATTAAATGACTAAAATAAAGTATTTTTCATAACAAAATATGTAATGCAAGTAAATATATAACTTAAACAAGTAATTTTTATAATTATTATTTAATAAAAATAATACTTCATTCTAATTTAATTATAATTATTACTTAAATTTCGATTTGTTTTCTAATATTTGTCTTAATTTACGGAGTAGAGTTAAATTTTAGTGGATGAAGAGGTTGGAAAAAATTATGTTAACACTTATATTCACATAAGGAAAATATTGAACAACCTACATCTATATGTCTCAAAGCTAAAACTTAGTATAGTAAAGAAGAAAGTATTTAGAGTTGGCAGAAGAACTGATTATAAAAGGATCAGTTTTAAAGAAAACTTTAAATTGACTCATTTACATGTTGCTTAAAATATACTCATCATTCAACCATTATTCAAAAATAAATACTAATAATAAGATGAAGTGGCAAGGCACAGATAAAAGTGGATCCAGACTTAAGATGGAGAAGCTACAGAGATTGGCATGTCTAATGATGACGACTCCTACTGCTACAATGGAGATGGTGCTTGGGCTCAGGCCATTGGCACTGGAACTTGAGTACAGGCTGCTTAAACAGAACATAATCCCTGGAGTATCTGATCTGTTTAGCTCGAGGGAATTGTTCACTAAAATTGAGGCAGATCGCATCTTAGCAATGCGGTCTGATCTTCAGGTTAGCGTCGTGATGTCGCCTAATTATATGATCAAAACTGACACAACGAAAAGGCACAGGCCCTGCAATGGCATCAATTGCTACACGGATGGCTCGCTCACGGCTAATGGAGCGGGAGCAGGATTCTGGAGGAGGGACAAACCTAGGGAAGGAACTTAGATCTCCCTGGGGAGGTACTCATCAGTATTTCAATCTGAAGTACTGGCCATTAATTACTGTGCGCAGACACTGCTGGATGAGCGGATGTCACTTAGAAGGATTACTTTCTTCACTGACGGCCAAGCTGCCATAGGTGCACTAAGTGGACACAGCACCAACTCACGGATTGTGTGGGACTGCTCTGCAGTTTTCAACAAACTGGCTGAGAGCAACAGGGTTAGCATCCAGTGGGTTCCTGGACACCAATGAAGAGGCTGATAGGCTGGCCAGACTAGGGTCGGATAGAGTTCCGTGCAGTCCTGAACCGGTTTGCGGCATTGGTCTCAGCTATGCTAAGCGCAGAATAAAGGACATCTACCTTTGGAAAATGAACCAACATTGGTGCAGACTAAGTGGCTTAAAACACTCCAAATTATACCTTGACAGCTTCAATGAGAAGTTGAGTAAAGCTGCTCTAGAGCTGGGCAGGGACGCATTAAAAACAATTATAGCGGCGATTACGGGGCATAGCAGGCTCAACGCCCACATGTTTAGGCTGGGACTGGCGGATGTCCCCACTTGCCGCTTTTATCATGCAGCTGACGAATCACCCTACCACATTGTCTGCCTATGTGATAGGTTTGCCGACCTAAGATTTGAGACCTTTGGTCTGGATAGAGTCACCGATCCCAGGCAGCACGAAGTAATCAACTCAGCAAGCATACTGAAATTTGTGGGTTCGACTAACCTAAGATTTTAATAAATCGCACATAGATGGGGCGCACAATAGATCAGTCATGGTCGCAGTGCAAGTAATGCCCACTATAAAAAAAAAAAAAAAAAAAAAGAGATGAATTGAAAATTAGCATTGGAACCTAATTTTAGGTTTCTTATTCTTTCTTAATTATATTTTCTGTTCCTCATTTATCTTTTATCTATTTATTTTTCCTTTACCATTTATATTTTTGTTTAAGATTTGGTCTTGGCTATGTTGGTCTCAGTAAGGAACCTGTTTTGAAAGAAAGATTTAGTCTGTTTGACGCTCCTCTAAGAGTCAGTGAAAATAAAAAGAAATTATCAATCCGTGGGCAGGTATGTTTTGAAACACCATAGTTTTATAATTTTATCAAATTAACACTTTTACTTTTTATTTTTTTATGTCATGGTGCTTTTGGTCTTAAAAACATTATTGTTAATATTATTTATAGCATTTATGTTATTATATAATGTTATTGGCGTTAAATTCTAGTGAATGGTTTTTTTTTTTTTTATAAATTATAATTAGTATGACAGTAACATTTTAAATCTCTGTAGAAAGCAAATATTATGTATTCTTTGGCACTTAGGCTTTTATTGACACTAAGGAAATATTTCAGTCTATAATGAGAGAATAGGTAAAACTTTGCAAAAATGAGAATCACCATTATTATTTAAAGCCACTTATACATAGATATTTCTGAGACTGTAATGAAATGAGTGTCTCCTGTAGTATTTTTGGCTTCCTCAATCGGCGGAGGTTAAGAAAGTAAGTAAGATGATACTTACAACAGTTACAAGATTGCTTAGATAAACATTTTCATGGCCCTCGGCCACTTAAGTTGACATTCATGAATCTGAATAGTCTGGTTGGCGAGTGCCTACCATTATGACTCCTTGCAGGTATATTTCATTTCATGCATACTTTAGTAAATTTCACAAAGTAAATTTTAAGTATTGAATAAAGAAGAGACTTTATTTTTGTTTGGGTAAGGAACGGACCCAACTCTAGTGCTAAGATTCAATGCTTATGTACATCAACACCAAATAAAACCCACAAATCTGTTTTTAAGTAAATACAAAAGAATTTTGAGAAATTGTCTCCGTAGTCAAGGGAGTGAGGTGGGTCAGTGGTACAGCACTAAGTTGCTGTGCTGAAGGTCCCGGGTTCAAATCTGGCTGTGACAGATAATTTATATAATGGGATAACATTTTAATGGATCCTGTGGGATCAGAGGACCCTCTTGGGGCACACCCAGCCTTTATAAAGTGGGTACCATTATTAGGAAGAAAAACTTGTTAGTTGAGCATGATCTTGGACAAATCACCTTCCTGCACAACTGTTGTCCTAGAAACAATACAATCCATTCTACATCCTGATTCTAAGACCTTCCATGTATTGTACTGGTACAGGTTTTTTTTATCTCCGTAAGTCTTGAGTTTTTAAAAAATTAAATTAAATAATTTAATTAAATTAAATTAAATTAAATAATTTTATTATTTATTTCAAGTTTTAAATAGAAAATATTTAAGCCCTCTCAAATTACTTTTGAATTATCTTTTCCTAAAGGCTTTTGGTGTTGGTGCGTTTGAGGATGACGATGAAGATATATACGCTAAGGATGATATGTCAAAGTATGACTTTGCTTTGGAAACCGGTGCTAGTTTGAAGGAGGCCAAGAGAAAAGAAAGGCAAAAGGAAAAGGAAATGCTTGCCTTGACTGAAAATTACAACTGCATTGAAGGCTAGTATTCTTAATTTTTTATTACTGCTGTGTTATTGTTCTTGAAATGAAAACTACCCATTTTAAATGATTGAATTAATTAATTATTAATATAAATAATTAAACTAATCCATACTAATATTATAAATGCGAAAGTAACCCTGTCTGTCTGTCACAGACGTTATCACGGCCAAACCGCTGGGCCGGTTGTAATGAAATTTGGTACAGAGATAATCTAGAGCCTGAGAAAGGACATAGGCTACTTTTTAATGTGATAAAAGGGTTGCAAGGGGTGTACGTAGGGGATGATTTAATATAATTGTTTTAATTTGAAATAAACTATAAACATATGTTTTAATGCTTTTGCACCATGTGCGTGGGCCAACCTTTTTCAAAGATCTTAAAAAGCTCAATAATCAAGAATTTTAAACATTTCGAGAGGCATGTGAGGCAACAGGGTTATTAGAGAATGATAATCATTGGATACAACTCTGGAAGATACTGCACAATGTAAATCTGTGCCCAAGATGAGAGAGCTGTTTGCTATATTAATAGCGACATGTGGACTTTCAAACCATGAAGAATTATGGGAAAAGTATAAAAATGACATGGCGGATGATATTTTACATATAAACAGAATCCGTATATTTCATACAATGATTTAATTTACAATGACGCGCTAACAAAGGTTGAAGTCTAAGTGATTACTTTTACTGGAAAAAAATTATCCGATTTTTGAAAGAGCAGACCACAAAGAATTGGAGAAGTTAGTAGTGATACGAGAATTAGATTACGGTACTGTTTCTTTAACGCAACAAATAACATAAGCCCTTCCACTTTTAGAACAAAGATTAGTTTTTGACACAGTTATTCAAAAAGTTGCCAGTGACGAAGGAGGTTGGTTCTTTTTGGATACTTGGAGAATGAAACAGCAGTGTAAGCTGTTGGTTTGGGATATCCCATAAAAGAGCAATCGAAGCACTAGATCGCACAATGAAAGATATCAAAGGCAACCAGAATATCATGGGAGGGATGGTGGTACTTTAAGCTTATGGTGGTACTTAGGCAGACTCTCCCGGTTATTACTAGAGGCATGCCGGCAGATGATATAAATGCCTGTTTGAAAGATCTGTATTATGGGTACATGTAAAAAAGTTTTGTCTCACTACAAATATGCGAGTAAAACTTCTCAATGATTCTCAAGCAGGGCAATATGCAGCTGCTCTTATAAAAATCGGAGAAGATTGTATGCCAACATACAAACAGATAGTAACAACATGATTACACTGAGGGGTGAGCTGAAAGTTGGTGTTCCAGTCCTATTAATCAAAAAACTTGATGCGCCAAGGCTATGCAATGGTACTATGTGACTAGAAATTATCTGGGACACAACATTATAAAATCTACAATCATGTCTGGAATGGAAAAAGGAGAAATTGTTTTGATTCCCCATATTTCGATAATTCCGACTGATTTGCCTTTTCAGTTTAACAGAGTACAATTTCTCATGAAAACAGCATTTGGAATAACAATAAACAAAGCTCAAGGACAAAAGCTTAAAGTTGCAGGTGTTCATTTAGAAAAAAAAAAAAGTTTTTTCCATGGGCAACTTTCATGCTCAAATGTATCAAACCCGCAAAATCTCTAGGTTTTGGCAAAAGATGGGAATACAAAAAACTTTGTTTATAAAAAAGTACTTAAATAAGCTATTTGCAGTAAAACCCTTATTTTAATGTATGTATTTTATGTGCAAAATAATTAACCTAAAAAATTAAAAATTCTGCCCAAATTCACTATTCCACGCGGACGAAGTCGCGGGCACAGCTATTTGTTAATATAAATCAATAGTTGATTTTTTAAGCTTATTTTTACTGTAATACTAACCATCATAACAGATCTAAAGAGATCTTCAAAATAACTGCATTATACTTATCTTAACTGTATTATACAAATAAAGTGTTATTTTACTATATGTCTTTTTTGAAATTCCATAGGATCATGTACCAGATAATTTATAAAGTATGATTTTGAATTTTTAGGAAATACTGACATTATTTATATTATATTAACTAACGGTTTTTTATTTTTCAAATTTGGCACACTCTTGATTTTATCCAACTATAAATCTATGTCATGTGTCTCTCATGTCACATAACAAAGATATGTTTATTATCAATGCTATGCCATATACTAGCTTTTGCCCGCGGCTTCGCTCGCGTGGAGTTTGGTCTGCCACATAAAGTTTTTGACAGATCATTTTAAATAAATAATTTAATTTTGTTTTTACTATAATTTACTCGTACATCAAAAATTTCAGATGTCTAACTTCAAAACTGACTAATTTCAGAATTTTATCCAACTTACTTGATATTTATCGTTATATTATGTCCAAATTACACAAAATCATTGTAAATTGTAGCCCAAGAGTGAATCCAGGATTTTTTTGTGGGGAGGGGGGCACAACAGGCAGACGGGAAAAAAAATCAACAATAACTTACAAATAAACTTGTAGTAACTATAGAAAGATTTCAATTGCTTTAATTATGTACTAGAATGGATTCTCCACAGTACACAAAAAACTGTCTGGGGGGCACATGCCCCCGTGCCCTCCTGAATCCGTCCTTGTTGTAGCCTATGTGTTATTCTGATGTATAATCTATATTACTGTAAAGTTTCATCCAAATCTATTCTGTAGTTTTTGCGTGAAAGAGTAACGAACTTACAAACTTTCGCATTTATAATAGTATTAGTAGGATTATTAATATTATGTCATATTATAATATTTTTAATTTACCATTGTCTAAATTTTCCTTTCCTGTTTAGTTGTAGTTAAACAGTAATAAAAATTATTATTCATTATAATCTGTAGACTAACTTTTAAACTATTTCATTAAAAAAAAAAACATTATAACCTAATAGTTATATGTCTTAAGTTGAGAAGGGTTATGTGGATTGCACCATTATCACCTTAAATTATTTTATTATTATATAGAAGAATAACATTTCAACACAGTTATTAAGAATATTAAAAAGGATTTTTGGGTCTCAAAGCATGATAATTTTATTATGATTGGAAAAGTATGTTTTTTATAAACCAAACCTGATGAGATTCATGTAATTGAATAAATTGTTATCAGGCAAGATGCTTAAAATCCCTATTAATGGCTGTAGTTGAATTCAATTTTTCTTATTATGTAGAACAAACTCAAGCTTCTGATGATCTTGATATAAGTAAATTTGAGGCTGGATATAGGGGCAATATTTTTATTGAAAAGAGAAACCTAATAGTGTTTATAGTATTTAGAAAAATATGTATAGAAAGTAATAAAAGTTTAAAGAATTTAAATCTTAAAAGAATAAAAATATTTTTTTTAAAAAAATCTCATTTTACATATGTTCATTATTCTTTATAAACTAAAATTTTATTAGATTAATTTTAATTGAGAAGCTGTACAATTTAAATATTCCTTATACTGAAAAAATGATTTGGTCATTAAATTTTTGTGTATGATCATTGGGTATTTTCTCCAACCTTAGTCAATTTCACAATTAAATATTATATGCTATATTAATTATTTTGTATTTTACCTCTGCAATTCAATTCAATTATTAATTAAACTAACGAACTTATATAATATATCATCTTATAGGTTTTATGCCAGCTAAAAACCAAAGTTACAGAAAGAAATATTACCCACCACCTGAATTGCCACCTGACTTTGATCCGAATATTAGTCAAAGGAAATCAAGATTTGGTCCTGAAATTGTCGCAAATGCCCAGACAGTGAAAGGAAAACACATTATTAATTCTTCTGACCGTGCAATAATTTTAGGAGAATCGTTACCTCAACGGTAATAAACACTATAGAAGTAATAGTAGCAACCCATAAAATTTAGCAAGATTCCTTTTACACAATGTTACTATAGAATATTTGTTTTGTTTTTTATTTTTTAGAAAGGAAAGTGAAACTGATCCTAGTGAAGAAACACAAAGTGATAACAATACTGAAGAAAAGAAAATTTACGATGAACTAGGTTTTAGACCTTTTGTTAGTGATCCTGCTAAACAAGTGAGATATGAAAGATATCTTGGCTTTATAAAAATAGGTGCTAATGGTAAGGTTCTTTTGAATGAATCTATTCTGATTGATATTCACTTGTATTATAGAAATACTTATAATTTTAAGTTATTAATTAACTAGCTTTTCATACAAACTTTCACATTTATTTTCCGCCAGCTATCAGATAAATAAGAGAACAATTATTCACCTACTTATTAGAAACAAAGAAAAAGAATGAAAAAGCCTCTATAAGCTACGATAAATTAATTATAAATAGTCAGATCTTCAGCTTAGAAGAACTCCAAGCACAAGAAATTCTTCCGGGAAAAAGTTTCAGAAGAGAAGAAAAATCACTGAATGTTATTAGAAAAGAAACGAATATTCCAAGAAACTAGAAAAAAAGCAAAACAGTTTTGGAAAAATCCAAAAATAGATCGATGAGTTTGAAAAGATATGTACAAAGGTCAAGAACAAATTCTCACAATAATGAAAAAGGTAACGTGTCAGAAGACGATTATCAGGATATAAAAATATAGCAAAAGAAGCATAAAAATATCAGGATATAAAAATATAGCAAAAGAACCATAAAAATAGACTGATTATCGGCACTTTAAATACCCGGACACTCCTAGGATATGAAAGATTATGGGAATTGGAAGAAGCTCTGGGATCTATCAGATGGGATATTGTTGGTCTTGCGGAAATCAGACGTAATAGTGAAACAATAGCAGAAACATCCAAGGGAAATATTTTAATGCATTTGAGTGCGGAGAGTAGCCAATTTGGAGTCGGTTTCATAGTCAAACAATATTTGAAAAACAAAATTATGGAATTCAAACCAATGTCCAAAAGACTCGCATGCCTGAAAATAAAGATTAAAAAAAATATCATCCTTATGATAATACAAGTTCATGCTCCTACTTCTGAGAGTACCCAAGAAGAAATTGAAGATTTCTATGACAAACTTGAGGAAGAAATTTACCTTGTTAAAGATAAATTTCTAACAATTATTGGAGACTATAATGCAAAAGTTGGTTGAAAGAAATGGGTTGATTCTGATGCAATGGGACCTAATGGAGTTGGGACTAGGAATGATAGAGGTGAATGAATGTAAATACTGTATTCATTAGAGAAAAGGAAATTGTGTAAATTTTTGTTAAACGGACTCATACCTTCCAAGGATTTATCAATAAAAGCTGTTATTATTATTATTGTAACGACACTTCCCAGGTACTTGAATAGGGTTACAGCTCTTAAACTGTGCTCTCTGAAACTCTCTTTTAGTGTAATACATGTTGGATAATTTTTTTTCTCATATTTATTTTCTTTATTCATTAATTTATTTACTTTAATAGATTCCTTATCTTCATTCTACTGTAGAAATTATTTTGTTAATTTTGATGGCTACACAAAAGAATTGATAATAAGAAATCTTTTGAAATGGATTTAAAGCTAGCAACCAGTATATTTATGTCATTTATTCAGCTCTTTAGGTTTTACACTATTTCATTATAACACTTTGGAAGGAGTTGAACTTCTCAGTAGTTGCTATGCCTTTTCTTTTTCCTATTTATATTTTTATTTATTCTGTAACTAACTAGAGAAGAGTGAATGCCTGAAGAGAAATAAGAAATATAGGGAATTCTTCAAAGCGGTTAATTAAAAAAGAAAAACTTATGAAAGCAAAACTTCCTACTGCTTGAATGAAGATGGAAAACTTCTTACGAATAGAACGGTTGTACTTGGAGAATGGAAGAGACACTTCTCTCAGTTACTTAACAACAATATCCCGGAGGAAGTTGAGAATGAGAATCGCGAAGATCTTCCTAATCACCACTCTGGGGAACCCCCAGATGAAGAAATCCAGAAATTTGGATTCATTGACGAAACTTAAAAAATAATATGGTGCCTGGTCCTGATGAATTGCTTGCAGAGTTATTTAAGTGTAGGGCACAGGACCAAGACAATTGGTGGAAGCTGGTACAGTAGGCCAAACTCGAAATCGAGTTGTAGTGCTGAATGAATGAATATTTTTATTTGGTTTTTTAGTTTAAAATAAAGTTCAGTTTTTCCTGTTTAAAAAATGAATATCTTATAAGTCAAATATCTTCCATTTTTTCAATGGCCTTTTGCCATTCTCGTAACTTTATGATTCCACATTCATAGAACTTCTAGTCCTTATCAGCAAAAAAATTAACCGAGTGCAATTGGAGGTCTTTATAATTACTGAAATTTTCACCATTTAAGAAGTTTTGTAAACTTCGAAATAAATGATAATCTAACTGTGCAAGATGTGTAAGGCCTCACATGGATGTGTTGGAACACAATTCCAATTGCCGATTAAGACCTTTTCTGTTGATTGCATTCTCCAATTTAAAGGCTATAATTCTCAAATGTCTTTCTGAATAATCAATTAAAAGTGGTGGCCAAGATTTGTTTGTGTGAAGGATTGGACAGTTTTAGTTGATCAAATTTAGAGTGCCTTAGACTTTAAAAGTAGTTCTTATTATTATCATTATTTTAAGAACACCCTCTGATGGTAATAAATAAAAAAAAAATGAAAAATTATGGATTATATTTTGAGTATTATGATCTTTATAAATGAGTAAATATCGATTAATTTTAAATTTATATATAAAATTTAGTATAAATTTTGGGAAAAAACCATCATCCAGTCATTTAATCTTCTTAAATTGTTTAATTCCTTAAAATAATTTGGCCATGGAGGATGGATAATCCCCAAGAAAATATTTAATAAATATGCATTTATGAGATATATAGACATATAACTTCTTTAAAGTTATGTATAATTATTGTAATGATGTGGACAAATTGTTTTAAAAATTTGATAACGACATATAGTTGTTGAAACGTTTTAAAGAATTAAACAATTTAAGAAGATTAGATGACTGGATGATGGTTTTTTTCCCAAAATATAAAAATCAAAAGATTTATAGTCCAGCATACATTAATTTACAAATTTAAAAAAATATAAATTTTGTTTATTACACAATATTTTTAGTTTTGGACAAAAAATTATTTTACCATAATGTTTGTTTAAACTTCTACTTCTTACCGCATTAGATGCTTTAAGAAATATTCAACCTTCAGCCATGAGTGAATGGGAAAAGCAGAGAGAAGCTAAAGAATTTGAACAGGCTGCCAAATTATACCGACCATTGTCAGGTATTTTTTTATAACATTGCTTAGTTATGTATTTTATATTCCATATCATACTTGTTATATTCTTTGTTTTGAACTTTTTAAAGCCTTGGTTAGGTGGTACTAGATTTGTTTAAATAAAGATTAATAATAAAACTTCATATTGAGAATAGTTTATTTTATAATCATTCTTGCTGGTTACATTAATCAGTTGACCATTAGTTGTTTTCTTTTTTCAATTTTGTAGGGAACCTTTGACTCCTCGTTAATACTCCAGTATAATATATTTTTGGAATTAATTTTAATTTCGGAATCTGAATCTCAATGTTTATGTTGTTTTTTAGGAATGATGAATGATAGATTTTCGAGAGGTGGTATGTTGGATGATTCCGCTGATCTCTTGGCACCAGTTTCTAAATCACAACCTGTCGAATTAGACCCATGGGTCAAAGCAGCAAAGGAAAAGAAGTATGGTAAACTTACACGATTTGTGGCAGATTGGTCTCCTGTGCCACTTCTTTGTAAAAGAATGAATATTCCTGAACCAAGTAATAGGTAATTTGTAAAATTTGAAAGTCATTTATTGTAATCTTTTATTATATTTTATATTAGTTTTTAAATTTTGTTATATTTTTAGTGAAGTGACATTAGCGAAGGTAGCTGAAACGGAAAAGAAAAGAAGACCAAAATTTTCTGTTTTTGATTTTCTCGACACTTCAAAAGAAAAGGACATTACTACTGAAAATAATGATAGAGTTAGTATTACAAAGGAAACTGAGGTGGAAAGTAAAGTTGACAATAATTTAAACGAAAAGGAGAATGAAAAACCGAAGCCCATTCTGTCTGAATCAAATTATGATAATGTAAGTAGTATCAATTTTAGATTTCTATTTCCTTTTTTTTTTTTAGTAAAACTATTTGATATTTATTAAGGAACCAAATTACCTCATTTAAACTAACTATTCAGATATCATTCCAACTTCTATTCTATTTAAGATTGATGCAACTTTTTGTTTTCATGAATTATTTCTTTTAACTCACCTCTTCATTAATGGACCCAGCATTCCTACACAACCCTTCTTCTATGTTGTAATCAATTGTGTATTTTACTTATTTGTTATTCAAATTTATAATTTATAAATTAAACTGTGAGTGGGATATGCCAAGTAATTTCATTTGCTGTACCAGCATACTTAAAACCTACAGCAGGCTACTTCAAAGAATAAAATGTCTTATGGCATTTTGAATGATAATTGTTGACCTTGATAATATATGTGGAAGAAAGTGATTCGGGTAGAGGCCAATGAATTTCTCTTAGAATTGGAGAAAAGTTTATTAAGTAGCCAACATTTCGACTTACTTTGTAGGTCTTCTTCAGGGCTATATGAAAATACAGACAACTTAGAATTAAAAAGTGGTACAAAAATATTTAAACATAGTAAATATAAATAAACAAAAATATGGTGAATACAGACAATTGAAAATAAAAATGATAAAAATTGCACAGCAAGGTAAATATAAAGGTTAAAATGTATGAGTGTATAGTATTAACAACCAAGTGCCAGGAAGGTAAAATAATAATAATTAAAGCATCAAATAATAATAAAACAGAAAGTGTTGAAAAATAAAGAATAAGGTAATAATAAAGATAAAAAATAAAAATTGAATATTAAAATGAGAAAATATAAAGCTTAAAATACCTGGGTATCAGGTATTAGTAGTAAAATAAAAATTAAAAATAGAAAATAATAAAAAATACAGTAAGAAATAATAAATTGTAAAATTATAAAGAATCCAGAAAAATTATAAAAAATACAGTATGTAATAAATAAAGTAATAAAAATACATAGGCATACACAATAAAATAAATAGACATAGTGTAATAAAAATGAAAATGTAAATAAGAAACAATGATGATAAGTAATGGAAGTGAGGGATACTGTTAACTGCCAATGGGGATGAAGATGTATACAAAATATTCATGAAACTTATAAATGATTGATGTAGTAAAATGTGTAACAAGTGGTAAGAAATGGTGAGCAAGGAGAACATAGTTGATGTTGAAAAAAAAAAAATAACATGTACCAGGTCTGCAAGTTTAAAATGTCGTTTATTTCTTAAAATATAATTTAATTTACAAAAAAAAGTATAATATATTTTATTCAAAGTACTGGCCCTCCCTTTCTACACATTTTGTCCATCTCTCGGGCAATTTATGGATACCATTCCAAAAGAATGCTTCATCTTTATTTGAAATCCATTCATCGAGCCATTTTCTTACATCCTCCAAATTGTTAAAGTGTTGCTCAGCCAATGAGTGTCCCATCGATGAGAATAGGTGATAATCAGAAGGCGCCAGGTCAGGTGAATACGGCGGGTGGGGTAGGAGTTCCCAACCAAGCGAAGAAATCGTTTCCTTAGTCAATCTGGCTGAATGTGCAGGAGCGTTATCATGCTGAAGAATGACTTTGGCGTGCCTGTGAGCCCATTCTGGGCGTTTTTCGATCAATGCGTGACTCAAATTGATCATTTGTTGCCGGTAGCGGTCGGTATTGACTGTTTCGCCGGGTTTGAGAAGCTCGTCGTAGACTACTCCCTTCTGATCCCACCACACACACAGCATTGTCTTCTTCCCAAAACGATCCGGTCTTGCACTCGATGTGGATGGTTGTCCTGGCGTTACCCATGATTTTATTCGTTTGGGATTCTGAAAATAAATCCATTTTTCATCGCCAGTTACAACTCGATGCAAAAAACCCTTTCTTTCGTGGCGTAAAAGCAGCATTTCGCACACAATTTTTCGTTTTTCCATCTGTCGTTCGTCCAATTCATGTGGAACCCATTTTCCAACCTTTTGAATTTTTCCCATAGCTCTCAGGCGATCGGAAATGGTTTGTCTAGTGACATTCAACTGTTCTGCCATCATTTGTTGGGTTTGGGTATTGTCTTCGTCTAATAAAGATTGCAATTCGACGTCCTCAAACTTTTTTGGTCGATTTTCTCGTTTTTTATCAGTAACATCAAAATCACCACGTTTGAAACTTTGAAACCAACGTTCACATGTCTTGACGGTTGGAGCAAGATCGCCATAAGTCTCAACAAGAATTCGATGACATTCAGATGCCTTTTTCTTTTGATTGAATAAGAAAATCATGACATGCCGCAAATGCTCTTTATTTGGCTTAAAATTAGACATTTTTAACACCAAAGAAAGGTATGATACGTCCACGTAAACGACTTAAAAACAACTGACTTTTGTAAACAAATGACTAACAAACAAAATAGCGTTTAGAGATAAGCAAATCCTTCAATAGGCTAAGAGCGCATTCTATTGGAATTAAAACGACATTTTAAACTTGCAGACCTGGTAAAAGTTATATACAAAGAGAGAAGATAAGTAAGTTACAGTAGATGGACTATATTGGACTGAAACACTTGTAAAAAGGAAAAGATATGTCGATGGGTAAAGATATAATTATAAATAAAAATAGTGAGTGAAGTTGGTTCAACGGGTTACGTTGAATACATGTTGATCGATAACGTGGTCATCAAAAATGATTACTAACCAGCTGATTTTTTTTTTTTTTTTTTTTACTTAGTTAATATTTATATAATTTAACAGTCACACTGTCCTACAAATTGCGTGGTACGTTATCCTTGAATTTTGGAGAATCATCAAATCGACATATTTTATCCTTGCTACCTCTGTTAGCGTCCACAATTGAGAATTTTTGCAACAAGGAAATCGGGCGTCTCATCAAAACGAAGCTATTCACGAAGATTCAGCTTGATAGTAATCAAGTGCAAAAATGTACCAGAGATCCTGGACTATTTCTGTTCTTATTATCTTCTCCTAAATTTATTAATGATGAATACCTAGTAATTACTTTAATATTAATTTATAAATTATTATTGTTATTTTGAACCAATAAATAATTATATTTTTGTAGGTTATCAAGTTTGAAGATCCGCAGGAAAAAATGGATCTGTTCAAAGCCATATTTGCTAGTGATGATGAGAGTGATCGTGAAAAAGAAGATGAAGCTGGTGATTCGAAAAAAGAGGAGAATAATCCAAAGGCAATAGAAAAACCAATTAGTAGTATTAATGCCCTACGCAACACTTCTCCTCCAAGAGGAATATTTGCTAACCTTGATTTGGATGCATTAAAACCTAAAAAATTACCTCAAGAAATAACGAAAGAGAAGCAGGACAAAAATGAAAGTGGTGTTAAAAACCCATCAACTGGTGATGTACCTACTGCTCCTGAGCTGATGTATGGTCCGATACTACCAACTAAACCGATTTTTATACAAAAAACCTCCACATATAAAGACAATGAGTCTTCTTCTTCTTCTGAAATAGAATGGGTGGAAAAGGGCACTTCTAGCAGGAAAAAACATTCAAAAAAGCATAAAAAAGAGAAGAAAAAGGACAAACATAAGCATAAGAAAAAGAAAAAAAAGTAATAAACATTTAGGATTAAGATATGAAATTAATTTGTTTAACTGTGATCTTTTTATTGTATATAGCTGGGAATATATTATAAAGCTGAAATAAGTGTATTTATCGATTATTTAATATTACTATAATTAAACCATTTTTTATTCCCTCAAACCTAGAAAACATATTAGTTACCTGCTTTCAAACATTTGTTCATGTATATAGATAGATCTTTAAGCAAAATATGTGATTTGAGGAACAAACACCATGAATATTGAATAATATTTTAGTCAGTTCAGTGTTTTTACTTTTTGTATTACTTTTTTTTGTATATTGTTGTTATATTTTTCAGTATGAATTTTTTACTGATTATTTTTGTTATAAAACCATCCAATTCATGGAAGGAATAAATTTATTCATATTCATAATATTAATTCATTAAATTGTTTGTCAATTTATGATCTTGGATATTAATGTTGAGAAGCAAAGAATGGTGTTAAAGGCAAGATGGTTGCCTGTGATTAGCGTAACTTTCACATCCCAGTCATTTACTATAGCAACAGTTCCATAAAATATTACTTTTTTGAGCTAAGTCTAGATTATTTGGACTAGAGAGGCCTTACAACATAGTACTTCCTATCTATAAGGTTAGCAGTAAAAATTGCATTACATTTTTTTTTAAATAAATAAATAAAGCATTATGATTTTGTAACTGTGTATTTCTTACAGCTATTCTTTCTAGGAGTATTACCATGTCATAAAAAAAAAGTAATACACACAATTTTAAATTATTACCTTATGAAACAAGGAACAAAGAAAGCCTTCATCCAATCATGCAGATTTATAAAAAGCAACATTGAAATCTGTACTAAAAGTAATAGCACAATGTTCCTTACAAATTGTCTACTATTACAATTCAAAAATATATAAAGTAAAGATACTACTTAGTCTTTCTAAACTATTAAACTCTTATATAGCTTTGGTTGTGAAAGTTTATGAGAAAAATAATGTCAATTATTATTCTCTGTGCTCCTTGATGCATAGTCTGGCATTTAGAAAACAACCTGCACAGAAGTCACCTCCAGTTCGGTCCTGCATAGAGAAACCATGCCCTTTCCCACTTCATAAACCTGTTGTTTTGAATTCGACCCGGCTACTCTTGGACTATTTAGTTTTGGCTTTCTTTGGACTCAATTTCGGATTTTTAGTATTATTTGAACCTGCAATAGCTAAAGCAGTAAAACAGCCAAAGACCCACAGTCGGATGGGGGAACTCCCTTCTGCCAAACACGCAAAAGGTCATTTTCCAAATTGCCAGATAATTTTTGACCAAAATCTTAACATTAATATTTTCAAATTGAAATATATTTCAATTCATTTTTGTATAATGTTTGAAGATGGTTGCTTGGACAATCAAAGAAGTTAGTAATATTAATTAGATTATAATGCAATTGGGAAAAACCACAATGCAAAGCCTTGCTTCAAAAATACACCCACTTACCAGTGGACGTTTCGCCTATTCAGGCATTATCAAGACACCAAACAAAAAGGGGTTATGTGAATCACATCTCGAAGAAAAAGGTGCAATACATCCCAACGATCAACAGCCCAAACATGAGACGTCTACTGGTAAGTGGGTGTATTTTTGAAACATAAGGCTTTGCATTGTGGTTTTTCCCGATTGCATTATAATAAATAATAGTGTTTCTTTTTGAGTTTTTGGCTCTATTTTAGTGAATATTAATTAGATTTAATAATGGAGAGATAAATTGTATCTATTAACTCTAAACAGTACCAAATGGCATTTGTATAATTTCTTAAATAAATATTTTTATTATATTAACTCTAAACTTGGGAAACAAATTTTTCTTAATCTAAAATTTTTTTTTGGACCTCTTAAATATTTGATTATACTATTGAGTCACGTGTTACACATTTTCGAGCTTAAGGTAAATTAAAAAAAAAAAAGAAATTATTCTTTCAATCACACAACTAAAAGAAATTATTCTTATTTTGAAGAGAAAAGATTTGCCCCGGCCTGGATTCGAACTCCGGTCGTCCGTCTCTCCGTGGCAGCGCTCTACTAATTGAGCTACCGCCTCCCAGCCAGGACAAATCCGTTCTCTTATCTGATCCCATGTCCCCTGTGCTCTCGCAATTTTTGCAATGTATAAACAAGGACGAATGTTCTTTGAACATTACCTTAATTTTAGGATCTTGTTGACTTACGTCATATTATATAATTTTTGTTAATTGTTTTAATTTGTAAATATTTTTATTTTGAAGAGAAAATATTTTAAATAAGATATAAAGAAATGATAGTTGTTATTTATATTGCTGAAGCCAATGTAAAATTCCTTAACATTTTTTTTTTTTTTACTTTATTTTGAGATATTAAATAAGCTGATTAACTTTCAGAAAAATTAATGTGATTTTTATTATTCTTTTTGTAAGTATTTGCCATAAAAAATAAAGGTTAGCTCTCATTTCTAGGATTAAAAAAAGCGAAATAATATATTATATTAAAAATAACTACAATTGGACATATTTGTGCTGAATCATGGATTTGTTTCATAATACAAATGGTTGATGAATTGATAATTATATATAGAAATAATAAATAAGATACACTAGCACTCTTCTTCTTACGAACTTTAACAATTATTAATAGTAACCTCTGTAGTTTTTATAAAACTGTAACAACAAAATTGGACCAGGTAAAAAAAATTCATACCTATATAATTTCATTTAACTAACTTCATTAAATACTTCACAACAAAATTCTTACATACACTTAACTACTAAGTTCACTACAAGCTTTGTATTAACTAGTAATATATCAACAATTTATAACATATATAAAGGGTCTATATCAGTTATTATAACAATAATTCTACTTTCTGGAGTGAGTATCATTAAATAAGGAATAAGCAAAGTGATAGAGAAGCTTGACACAATTAACAAAATTGAACTCTAAAAGAAATAAAGGTAATTTATTCTGAAGGTTGTCGCTTCGAGTTAAGTCACAACAAGTTTTAACTTTTCATTTGTTTCCCATTTTAATGTTTTCCCAAAATACAAGTTATCATGAGCTTTAGTATTTTGGGAGAATATTAAAAGGGGAACAAAGGAAAAGTTAAAACTTGTGACTAAAAACTCGAAGCGACAACCTGCAGAATAATTACCGAAATAAATTTTAACTTGTATATTTAGGGAACATAAATTTACAAAACAAACAAAAAAAAACAAAGAATAATGAAGCCACAAGTCGTTAAAATGCTGGAGCACCTATCAGTAGACACAAATTATACAATAAAATAAATAAACACAAGTCAATATCTTCAGCTAAACAACATTGTGTTACAATGTTCTATTATTTTTTTAACAAATGAAATCAAATCAATTAATACTGCAACACACATATATTAAAGTTAAAAAATGTTACACTGTAAATAAAATCGGAAGAAAAAAAAAACTTATGAAATTCCTTCAATAAAATTTGTCTTACAAAATATTTAAATCATCCAAGCAGTGCTTAAAAAGCAAATGACTTCTGTGCAAAATAGTCAATTACAAAATGAATGTGTTATATACAGTGAACTGGGGCTTACTTTTAACATCAAAATGAATTATACAACTGTTTTGAAAATGTATCATGTATGTCGTGTTCACAATAGTGAAACAGAAAAATAATACTAATAGTTTCCTACTGTTCCCAATGGGAAACGCATTCCTTATTATCTTTTCTTCCTCTCATAATAAAAAAAAAATATAAAACAATTTGCTTTAACCGAAGATTTTAAAAAACAAAAATACAATGAGAGGAAAATACAACACTCCTTTAAGTTATAGACCCGAAGGCCCCTCCAGAGGTCTTGAGGTCTCAAGCCGTTCTCATAAGAATTCCATTTCTCTTTCTATGCCAACAAACTTTAGTTGTTCAGTAGGACCATATCTAAAAAAAAAGAAGAAAAATAATGAATAATATTTAATGTTGAATATTGAAAGGGTGATTATTAATACTTATTAATTTTAATAAATTTAAAATTTACGAAGCGTACAGTTTAAGTAATTACAATACTAAACTACCTGTATTTTATAATTTATTTTATTTTTATATGATGCAATTTTTTAAATATTTAATTTGAAAAGAATCTTGGCCATATCTTTTCTTTTCAAATAAAAACTTGTATTTTAGTGTATAAATTAGAAAATTTAACTTAAGTAAACATATATCAGTAAACAATTAACTGAGATAGACCAGCGTATAAACAAGCACAAACAGAGCATTCTTCGCTCTTTCAAGAGTATTGAAATCCTGAAGCATCTCTAGAAACTTAAAACTAAGGGTTTATAATGAGGTAATAAAGCCGATTCTGATATACGGCTGTGAGACGTGGGCTCTCACTGGCACCCTGGAAAGCAGAATAGAGAGATGCGAAAGGAAAATCCTTCGCACGATAACCGGAGCAGTATGGGATGACAGTCTGCGCTCTTGGAGGAGAAGGACCAATAAGGAATTGCTCACAGAAACTGGTCAGGCGATATCTCAGGATATGAAATCAAGAAGGTTAAGATGGACAGGGCATGCAGCTCGAAGCAATCCATCAGAACGCCTCTACGCAACAATGAATGCCACAATAGTTGGCAAGAGACCACGTGGGAGGCCAAAGACCAGATGGATAGACAGGGTCAACAAAGATGCTGAGGAGCTGCTAGTAGCAGATTGGAGATCAGCGGCCCAGGATAGACAAAGGTGGAGAAGGCTGGTAAAGGCGGCCAAAGATCTACAAGGCCTGTAGAGCCAACAGAAAAAATATATATATATCAATTTGTAGTACTTTCGGATCTACATAAAACAACGTACAGGAGTTATAGCATTCTAACTTCCAAAAGTGATTTTTACAATCCTTTTTTGAAGGGCCAAAAGTATACAAATATATAAAACAATGCTGACATATATGTGCCAGTGCAAAAAGACATAAACTGGTAAAACAATTCTATACCAAAATTGTTATGCTTGATAAAGGGTCAAATAAAAGACTTTTGGACTGATGAATAAAAGAATATGATAAAATAAATAACCTGAATAAAAAATTATGTTATGCTAAGCTGTAGAAATCAAATCCATATAGAACACAACATGGAGGCGATATCAAAAAATAGATACATTCGATAAAAATCCCTTACATTAATAGATTGATTTGTTACCTGTAATCGAAAAATAGCTCTTCACCAGGCTGTATTGCTCTCTTCGCAAATATTCCAATGCGATGATCACCATTAACCATCATAACTTTGGCATAACAGTTAGGGTTAATTGAATGATTAGCAAATCTGATTTTATTTCCTTTTCGTGTAGCATCCACGACAAAATCTAAATATAACAATAGAAAACAAATAAAGCATTATTAATAATCGATAAACACATATCCCTAAGAAAATACCTTAAAAATTACCTTCACTCAGAAATTTAAATAGAAAGACATAATTTATTTACAACTTGATAATAAATATTTTAAGTAAATATGATTGTTAATGTCTAAAAGAGTAGTTAATAACAGTAAGGGCCGGTTGCACCAACACTGGTTTAAACTGAGATTAGACGATCTCAGTTTAATCTTAGATTAACAGTTAAACTCTAGTTCTCTCAACACCCGTTGTTGGAGTACAGTTTACTTTAAACTGCATTTAAAAGGGAGGTTACGCTTAGGTTTGTTGTTTTGTGCCGTTTTCAACAGGTAATACTACAGTTTTTATCCAGTTCAGAAATAAATCTTCAAATTGAAACTGAGAAAGAACGATATTAAGGGAAGTCATTTTAACTATGTAGTTGAGTTAACATAAAGATTAACAATTAAAAACTGAATCACTTGATTTATTATGAAGTCGTCATCTATTCATTTCAGATTTCATCCACAGAAACCAATTATTGATAACCAAACAAAGTCCCAATAATTATTAATAATGAAACACAGTAACTTGTCTTTCCATTTGTTTTTTAAAAACGGCAACTGCTTTTAATGACATTTCTGATGCTCTTCAGGCCAAAGACACTTGTTGATCACTCACCATCATTTACGTTTGACAATCAGAGACAAACTTTACCTCTGATTGCCAAACGTAAATGTGGTTTGAAAGTTGAATGTTCGAAACCGAGGGTCTAATTAAATCCAAAACAACTTGAACCGTGCTTTTTGAAAGTCTAAATCTGTCAAAAAATTCTTGATTCGACCATTGGAGAAAATGATTCTGTCGAGCACGAAATACTTTTGTACTCATCAACGAATGAGCAACTAATTGAAAAAACTCTTCGTCATCTGCCAAATCGTCAATGTCTATATTGCCAACAATATCCATTTCTTAAAAAATAAATAAATAACAAAAATTGAAAACAAAGCCAGTAAAGAAAATTAAAAACAAAACAAAGCCAGTTAAGAAAATTAAAAACAAAGCCAAGGGCGACAAGAAGTGAAGTTTAAAATGTGAGAATATAACCTTACATGAGTTTAATGTAAACTAGGTTTAAACGGCCATGTGTGGCCGGTAAGGTTTAAACCTACTTTGTGCAACGCGTAATAATCGATTTAAACTGAGATATCGGAAATCCCAGTTTAAACTAGGTTGGTGCAACCGGCCCTAAGTCATATATTTTTTTTTTTAAAGTTTTATTCCTTTAATTTGCTAATTTACAATTTTGTAACAATTATTTAATACATGCAAGTCATATATTAATAGAATGTTATTTATAAGTATTCCAAGGTTAACAGATCAACAGTACAATTTGTGTTAATGATGAGCATAAAATGACCATATACTTTCTAATTAATAACAAAATTAAAAAAAGTTGACTATAATTACCGTTGTTTAGATTAAAGAGGAAAGAGCACATATATTTGTCATATACTTTTCCTCTGCGATCAGCTTCATCTTGAGATATTATCTCCCCACAATATTCAGATATGAATTCATTTTTCTGTGCTGACTCTTTGAGGAATATACCCCAGCCAGCTACATCAGAAGGCGCCATCAGCAAATGTTTGTCTATATTAAAAAAAAATAATAGAAAATATGATAAAGTTATATTGTCAACAAAATGCTGTTGTAGGGTAATAAATATAAAATTAACTTAAAAGTTAAACACGCAGAAACAATACGATAAGATAACTCATAAACAGAATGTACTATTCTACAGCCTTAAGTTTTGTGAATTAGCAAATCATAAACAATGATGAAATTTTTAAAATAATATTAAAATGGCTGGTTTATATTTTCATCAACACAATATACTAGCTTAATTTATGATATTACATTATTATGATTAACTTTAAATAAGAAATCAAGTCTATACCTTAACTACTATGGGCAGAGAAAAATATGACAAGAGTTTAAAATTTTCTCTGCTAACCCGATCCTGGATTAGAAATTATGGCCTACAGCTATAACTACAAAAATTATATCAACATTAAATGTACCCTATCTCCCCTTTACTAACTCTAACTTGTTAAAAGAAAAAAAAAATGAAAAGCTTTTGGCAGAAACCAGACAAGCCACATCAAAAAAGTTAATGAATATTTTCTATAGAATGCTACATTGTTTTTGTAAACACCTCTTTACTATTTTAGTTTGCATAAATTATATGAGATAAAACAACACACTTAGATTCCACTCAAACTAGTACAAATTAAAATAATATTCAGTAAATAATATACTCATTAACTTTAAATATCCCGCGTTCTTCATTTGATTGGTCATTTTTAGTCATATTGATGGATCATATTTTAGTTTGCATAAATTATATGAGATAAAACAACACACTTAGATTCCACTCAAACTATTACAAATTAAAATAATATTCAGTAAACAATATACTCATTAACTTTAAATATCCCGCGTTCTTCATTTGATTGGTCAGTAAAAATTTTATGTAACTTGGTTTTTATATATATTTTTTCTACAAAAGAGATAATGATCATCAAAATTGATTAAATTAATAAATTATTAAATTTTGTTATTTTTAAAAACTAAATAATTTTTGTTTTTTTATTATTACTTTTAATTAGAGATCTAATCAGTTTTAGCTGTGGTGGGGAATAATTTTATAGTAGCAACAGAATCGAAATCAGTGTAAAGAGATAAGTGAACAAGAAAAGTTTTATAAATAAATAATAAAAAAAAAATGAAGGGTTTCTACTTACGCAGTGCTCTTTGCACGCTTACATTCTTGCATGTTATGCGATTTACATCAAAATCATCAGCCCCACAAGTTTGGCAAAGATCTGGATCACACTCTCGAACAGCCAAATAACAAGGGCACTGTTTAGTGTTACACTGGGCTTTACAACGACAACCAGGAAACCTATTTTGACCTGAAAACATTACAATAACTGCGTTTAACTTTAAATTCCAGATTAAAATTTTTATACAAAACCTGACAACATTTTAACTTAATCATAAACATTTTTTATTCAGAAAAGTTTTAAGTAAGGAACAGAAGTTAATAATCAAATTTTGTGCCTAGTTTTAATGTGAAATTACTACAAAAAATGTTCAATATTTAATTTATCTCCACTTCTAATTTATGTGAGGCATTAAAAACAAAAAAAAATTGTTAAATTATTTTGGACACAGTGATCCTCTAATGTGCTTTACTTATTTTTTAATAATAATTCAAAAAATGTAAACATCAATTTAATTTCTAGATGAATTTTGCAAATAAAATTAACTCTTTTTGCTTTTGTTTTTGTATCGATATTCACAGAAACAACTTTTAAAAATATTACAACATTAGAGGAAGCATTATAAAAAAAATATATTTTGGAATTGCAGACTATAATTATTGAAAAATATTCATTTATGATGATACATCCCCTTTCATGTGACTAATAATAAAAAAAGTGTCAATGATAAGAATACATTATAACTAATAAGGAAGGAATGTAAGAAAAGAAAGAGACAGTTGAAATAGCGTGGTCCGTAAATGGCTGAGAAAATTTTTAAAAAAATTATAACTAATGTTTATAGTAATAATAGAGCTTAATAAAAACCACTTACAGTCACTGCTGCACTGACAGAACTTTTCACAAAAGTTCTGAGTGGCCTGGCAGGGACAAAGATTATCACAAACTTTGTTTTCTGGATGGTCACAAGGAGTATAGTTATGTACGTGGTTGCTGCCTTCTTTTTTCATTGAATTTTTACGACAATGGACAGACCAAAGACGATGCTTCTTCTTCTTCTTTCTAGGTGGAGTGTATTCTCTCATTTCTGCATCAAACTGTGTAACCGATGGGTCCTTCTGTGCGAAGTAATAGACCTAATAATGAAAAAAATGCATAATTTAAAGCTACTTATTTAAAATTAATTGTAAACAAGATAAGTAAATGGAACTTATGTAAAGATAACAAGTACAGTCGCTATAGTAAATATTTAATTAAATAATTAGTGAAATGTATATTATACAATAAATAACATTTATTACTTGATGCACTTCATTAAATTCTACTAATCTGTTTTTGTAAAGCAACATACTAAGATTTCATTATAAAAGAAAAAAAATCACAATATATAAGTAAATTTGAATGAAATAACATTTTAAGGAGAAATTTCATAATTGATGTAATCAGTACCTGCTGACAAGTTTTTGTGAGCATCATCTGGGATATCGCACAATAATTTCTTAAGAAGACTTTGTAGAGAGCCCTAAAGAGCGATTGGTCAGAGCCAGTCCACTCCTTACTGTCATCCCCAGGGCTTCTTAAAGAAAATGAAGTACACATTGGTTCGGCACTGTCACCACTATCACCTTTACCATCTGTAAGACAATTTAAAATAAAGCTTTTATTATGGCATAGTTAAGAATTTAAAACACTTGTACTTAAGTTTAGTAGACTTTACTTCTCCACCCATGGCCATCTGTAAGCTGATACTAAGTGTGAGATGTTTTAAGTACAAAAAAGAAGTTGAAAATTATTAAATGAATGGATCCATTTGAATGAAGGAATGGAGCTGTCAGGCTCTTATTTAATTTTTGAAATCAAGAACAGAAAAAGAAAGGCTTGATAAAAAGAATAAAATATAATAATTAACCACTTTTTAATTTATTAATTTTTCTAGCCCAAAATGTTATTATTTCAAATGACAAGCATACACATACACACATATTACCTTCCCAAAGCCAAAGTGGCGAAGAGAAGAAAGGCAGACTATTTCTTGATTAAATTGGTTAAATTTTGGACTCTGATTGGAAAAATGATGACATTCTTCTCAGGGGTAAACTGACATTAACTATAATAATAGACATAAAATACCTTTGCTGTCATTACTGTCTTCCGAACTAGCTTCATTTCCAGAATCAACTGAGGTTTGTTTCCTAACTTTCCTAGGGCCGCCTTTCTCTTCATCCCCCTTTGTTTCTGACTTGATGACACAGCTCTGAGTTGCAGAATCTTCTTCCATCTTAGCTTCCATTTCCGCAGCTTCTTCTCGACTTTTTTCAGCAAGCTTTTCTTTGACACCTTCCTAATATTTAAAATAAAATAAAATTATAACTAAACTGAAATTTTCCTGTGAATAATATGACACAGTAAATGTGAAACAGTGAAGATATATTACAAAAGACTTTGTTGATTTCTTCTGGTTTAGATCGTGTTGATACATTTTTTGCCTGACTTCTTCAGGGCTGATCTTTGAGAATCTCTCATCTCAACCCTGAAGAAGTCAGGCAAAAAATGTATCAACACGATCTAAACCAGAAGAAATCAACAAAGTCTTTTGTAATAATACTGGCCGTGGAAACCTAAAAGAGTAGTGAAGATATATGTTTCAAATAAATTTATATGAAAATTACTCACTAAGTGAATGTAACAATCAATTCCACAAGGTTCAGAGAATGTTTTCAGTTCAGGACCTTTACGCCTCTTAAGATTGGGATGTGTATGGTGTACAGCTGAATAAATAAATCAAATTAAATAAATATATTTTTAAAATTATTCAATCAATACTATCTAGATAGGTAATGAAGTTAAGAAAGAATAAGGGTCAAGTCAGATTTTTCATATTTACATATGAAAAATCTGTGTTCAGAATAACATCTTTTAATGCTTGAAAATAACATGAGGTGATCAGAATCAGAAGCGGATAAATCCAAAATTTAAAACATTTACTTTCATATGTTTTACGAGCTTAGTCAAGCAAATTTGGTCTGCCTTATTTTTCATACTTTTAGTTTGGTTCAAATTAGAATTTTCAGCAACACTAAACTAGTAAAAAAATCAATTTTTGAAATCTGGAGTTATCCGCTTTTGATCCTTAACACCTCACATATCCCATCATTCAACTTTAAATGATTGTTAATACGTACAAATAATATTCAAATAAGGGCAAAAAAATTATGTTAAGTAGAGTACAACATTATTTCAACTCTAAACTTAGTTAATTGATATTAATTAAATTATTAAAAATACTTTGCTTACAATGAAGAAAACAGTCATATTTAAAACATCTCCGACAAAATAATGTATGAAAAGAATGTAAAGTTTTCTCTCTCTGTACAGATTGGGCTATTGGGCCGTCGATATTAGGAGTACATTGAGGAGGTAAAGCATTAGGATCAAGTCGCACAGTGAGCTCTATATACCTGGAAAAGAAAAACGAATAATTAATTAAAATAAATTTTCTTCCTAACGTCTTTAAAAGGTCAACTAATATTATTCAACATAAATTAATTTATTTATAATGCCAACAAAAGGCAAAGAGTGACAGAGTGAATAAGAACAGGATTTATTATAAAAAACTTAGACATATAACAACAGATTAGCAAGAACAGAAACATGTTCAAAACATAAATTAAAATTAGCTCACTTAAAGCACTTTGAAATAAATTATATAAATAAAAAAATCAATTTAAATAATCTGTTACTTACTTTTCACGAAGTTCATCCGGGGAACCTTTGTCAGGGAACATAGACGAAATAGCTTCAAATATAACAAACGAAGGAAATGGCTTCTCTTCGCCATTGGTCAATGAGGGCCATGACGTAACATCTTTCTTTTTCTCTTTTGTATCTACCCCAGCTTCTTCTTTAATTGTGACACCATCTTGCTAATTATAATAATTTTATCAAATAGATTTCAATATATAGATGCCCTAATAATATATTTTATTAAACAATTGTCTTCACTACTTTGACTATATTACATAAATATATTTTGTAAAAGTGTAAATATTGTATTCATTTATAAAATAAAAAAAAATTACTTATTTTTATTAAACTAAAGGCTCAACACATGATTATGTAATAAAAGAATTAATAGCATAAATTAATAAATATGAAAACATTTTAAATGTACATTAAAATTTAAAGATTGTATAACTTGTGATAATTGAACTAAATGAAAACAATTATGGAGCTTCGCTCTAACATATATTTTAGATAGACGGTATGAGGTTGGAGAGTAAAAAAAACTTCATTACATTAAACTAAATCAGACATCTTAATTAAAAGATCTTCCAGCTTTATGGAGGTAACAGGCTTTATAATTAGGATTTTTAAAAGTATTAAAAAATACAAACCTGATCTTTAATCTGGTATTGTATCAGTGCATTCACAAGTTCAACAAAAATGGAATCATCTATGAATCCAGTTTCACGATCTCCATGAACTTTTCCATCATAATTTTTTATCAATTCTTCAATAAATGTACCATCCTGATCTAAAATTTCATCTCCCATGTATGGAATATTGTGCAATACAGTTTCATCTTCAACCTGAAATAACAGAATTTATAAGAACAGAAAAAAAAAAAAATAAAATGCACTAAATCTTTTGACATATTATGGTCAGATATGATAAAATACTATGTTCACTATTGGATAATGAGAATGAATTGATTTGGATAAAATGCAATTTCCATACTATATGCATAGCAAATTTTTTCACCAATTTACTTGCCAGCTGAAATGAGAACAACCCCATTAAAGGACAATGCTATACTTTTTATGTTGCTGAATTCTGATAACTATTGCTCCCTAAGTTAAATGGTTTTAGGTAAAAATCAAAAGATGAACACATGAATTTCAATTTTTTAAAAATTGATTAGATCAAAAATCCTTTATTTGATAAGAATATTTCTAATCTTAATGATAATCTATATAACAGTGTTAGACCCATTGTGACCTATGCAGCCCTGGAGTGGTGGCGAGAAGCTGGTAAAAGTGGACCCAAACTCAAGTTGGGGAAGCTACAAAGATTGGCCTGTCTATTGATAACAGGTTTTATGAGGACAACTCCGACTGCTACAATGGAGATGGTACTTGGTCTCAGGCCTTTAACATTAGAATTTGAGTACCGAGCCATGATATCCCTGTGCAGGCTGCTTAAACAGAGCATAATCCCATCTGTCTCGGCTTACTGCAGCTGTTCTCTAAAATTGAGATCGATCGTATTCGAAGTTATGAGACTTTATGTCACCCAAATATAAGGTCAAAATTGACACAGAAAATCGGCACAAACCTTGCAATGGCATCAACTGTTATGCAGATGGCTCTCTTATAGCCACTGGTGCTGAGGCAGGGTTCTGGAGGAAAGATAAACCTAGGGTAGGTACTTGGCCCTCCCTAGGTAGGTTACCTCTGTATTTCAATCAGATGTACTTGCTATAAACTATTCTGTACGGTCACTACTGGAGGAGCGAATGTCTTCTAGAGGGATAACCTACTTCACAGACAGCCAAACTACCATTGGTGCACTAAGTGGGCACAGCACCAACTCACCGATTGTATGGGACAGCTATTTGGTTCTCAACAAACTGGCAGAGAACAACAGGGTTGAGTGGGTTCCTGGACACTCTGGCATCCCTGGTAATGAAGAAGCTAACATTCCATGCCTCCCGAACAAGTATGCGGCATTAGTCTCAGCTATGCTAAGAGTAGAATAAAGGATATCTACCTTAAGAAATCGTACCAATACTGGTGGGGGCTAAAAGGATCCTTGACAGTATCAATGAGAAGACATGTAATGCTTTTCTGGATCTGGACAGGGAAGCATTAAAAACAATTATAGCGGCATATACGGGTCATTGTAGACTCAACGCCCATATATTCAGGCTGGGACTGGCAGGCCTTCCCACATGCCGCTATTGTCATACAGAGGACGGAACACTCTATCATGTTATCTGCCTATGTGATAGGTTTGCAACCTTTGGTCAGAATCACAGAACATTGAATAGACTAGAAGCGCTACCCGGGGCTTATCTTATGAGTAAGAATGGCATTACCTCATCTACACTCTCCCCCACTCCTTTGACCCCCTCATCCGGCCTCATGCCTTCGCCTTTATATTATTAATCTTTTTATCCAGTAACAAACAATATCTATGACATATTAAATTTATTTAGGTACAATAAAAACTAACATTTATCTATTGCATAAGTGTAATAATTCAGCGTTTACTAAACAATACACTCTTCAAAAAAATTAAAGAGTCGAGTTGTTACATTATGTTTTTGCCAATAATGTATTTTCATATTTTTGGTTGTTTTCTAGTTCTCTTTTAATTTCCGTTGGGATCTTTCTGTGCTTTTCCATTTAGGAGAACAAGAGAACAAAAAAAAAAAAAAAATGAAAATACATTATTGGCAAAAATAAATAATGTAACAACCTGATCCTTTAATTTTTTGGAGGAGTGCATAATGATTTTTAAGGTTTTATGATGGGTGTAGTTCGTCATATAAGTTCAAACGACAGTTTTAAATTGGAACTTTAAATATAGATAACGTAATTTATAACTATTCATTAGGTATTTTTTCTTACAAATATTACATCACAATTTTCATTGAACTTCAATTTCGTTTGATACAATTAATTATTGGTCCTTAAATAAAACTGGCTTATATTAAAAAAAATCTAATTTTTTGAAAGCTGTCATTATTTTTTTTAACATAAAGGTACATCCTTGTATGCGATTTTTTTCAAATTGCAATTCTTTTTTGTATCTGTTTGCCCTTTTTTTAAGGTTCTTAAGCTTCTTTCTTTTTTCTCTCAGCGAATTCTTGGTTGAGCACAGTTTCTTCAGAGTAACATTAAAACTTGAAGTCATTTGTTCAAGTTGGGAAGATGTTTGATTGACTTTATTTTTCAATTCACTCAATTTGTCGTCCGCAAATTTTAGCATTTTTTTAAATTACTTTTTATCTGGGGATCGAGCGTTTTTCACACGTGGAATCGAAGAAATATGCCTTTTAATTTCTCATCTATCCTAGAAAAAGTAATAATAATAATACATAAACCTATCGTGCTCAAATTAACTGAAAACTATCTGAAAATTTACTATCTGAGTAACTTTAGGTTTCAGATATTCGGGAAAACAATCAAAAACTGACGGGACAACGCCATTTTTAAGTTTTACGTAAAATGGAGATGATCTGTCAAAATCCTCTTCTTTGAAGTGCTTGGAGCACAACCGAATGATTTTTGTGGGCTTCCAGTTCTCTCTTCTTATTGCTTGAACCCACTTTTTTCGTTCATTTTCTTCTGACGGTAAACTAACCCGAAAGAATAAAATAACGAGGTCAAATTAAAAAGAGAAAAAACTAATTTTATAAAAACAATTTGTTCCTAAGACTTATTCCGCAAATTTTTTTTTTGGTACTTATAATTAAGTGTTTGCTTTGCAATTTTATTGAACCACAACAAAGATGTGGGTCTTTTATTTAAATTGAACACGTATTGTTCTTTCTTTAGCATAATAACTAATAAGTAATTGTTAATGAGATCTTTTAATGTTCTTTAAATTCTAAAAGAATATTATTTGAGAAAAAATCGTTTATGTAATGAAAGGAATAATAAAGTTACGTGTGAAATGATATTGGAGGTATGGCTTGTTTATCGGGCTTTTTTGTACAGCATCCAAAGGCGACACAACAAGGTATATGTAATTAAAGTTATACAACAATAGTAACTCGAAAATAAATGACTAAGGAAGTAAAAAATATCGAATGTGAATCAATAATAGAAACAAACAAGCTTACTAACAATAAGACGGCCTGATCGTGGCTAGAACTAATGTCTGAACTCCGAAAGAATAGGCAACAATGGCCCAAGGGAGTAAAAGGAGAGGGGGAACACGCCTCAGAGCTGGTGCCATCCCACAACTAGCGTTTGCCGCTTCTAGTCTATTCAATGTTCTGTGGTCAGGATAGAGTCACTAACCCTAGACAGGTTAAATTAATCAACCCTGCAAGTATTCTTAAATTTGTGGGTGTAGCCAAGCTAAGATTATAATAATTGCATACATATGGGCGCACAATAGACAAGTATGGTCGCAGTGCAACTTTATGCCCACAAAAAAAAAATCTTGATGTAAGGTAAAACGGATATAACAAAAATTTTTAGACTGTAAAAAAAAGAAACTGATTCAATTTTATAAAATTATTTTGCCTTGTGTTAAAAATTATATCTTTATCAAAAGTTGGCCCATTATGGACTATGCACTACTATAATGGTTCACAGAATTTATTATGAATTTGAGATGGAATTTTATTGATTTATTCATGCCTGCTAACTAAATCATACAGATAACAAGTTTGAGGTTTAAACACCTTATCCTCAAAGGTGCATTCAAACCTTTGACTCTTCTTAATAATATTTTTACTAAACCAATCATTTCTAGCAATAATCTGTCTCATTCCCTAACTTCTTGTCAACTCTTTGAAATATAAGACACATATTCTATTGTTAACTAATTTTTGGTTAAAAAGAAGATACTTCGATATATTTTTAATCCATGGTGGGTTCAATTAAGTCCAATATTTTTAACCCTTTAACAACCGAGCGGGCTGGCTGGACCGAGTGGTAGAAAAGTCAACCGTGCCCGCTGAACCGATTACTTTTTGACTCTGAAATCATGTTTTTTAATTTAATTCCTTATAGTTTCCTATCATCCTTTTTATTCCGGACTTGGAATGGTGAATGGACTGGCACTGGTGAATTTAAAAACATATTTTTAAAATTTTTTTTTTAATTACTGTAAATTAATTTTAATTATTTAAAAAATTATACAATTATATACTTTATTTTTTTGAAATGTCTATATACAAATTTATACATATACTTTATTTTTTTGAAATGTCTATATACAAATTTATACAATTAAAAATTCTTTTGAGTGTGATAAATGCCGAAACACGACAGACACACTTTACGAAAAATAATATAGCCAAAAGTGAATTTGTACATCTGTTGTTAAGAAAAAGTATTTCAGCTTGTGATGCTGACACCTAGATAGCTCTAGGAACTGAACTACTATTGTAGCTCACGGTCTAGAAATGGCGGAGAAGCAAAACTATTATAATAGTCCATGGTCCGTGGAGCCCACCTGACACCAGACTATTATAATAGTCCACGGTTCCCACGGCACGGCGCGCTCGCACTATTATAGTAGTTCACGGTCGCTAAAGGGTTAAGATCAATTATCTCTATTTAGCCCTATTACATCTTCTTTAGCACGGCTAGTTCAATTCCATCCCCTTCTAGCATTTTATCAAACTTTTTGGTAGCTCCATGTCCTCACAGGAGAATTCAACTACATCCACAAAAGAATGGGCATGGATAGGATAGCAGCCCCAAAACAATTGTACAATTGTAAGAATATTAGAAATATGTAAATAAATCATAACTTTTATAACAAGCATCAACAAAATTGTACTGAAATCTCTATACATATAGCGTATCTAATTTATTAAGGATAAACATGTTTTACCAAATGAACCAAACCAGGGTTGCCTAAAATATGCGCAATTCTAATTTAACTGGCAATTACAAACCATGAAGTTTTGTTGTATAGGAGCCCAGGTATACATTGTAGGAATTGGTGTCACTGCATTGATAACTTTTATTCGCCCTGTCATAAGTTCACCATCAGATCTTGTAATATGGGCTTCTTTCATGCACCTGGCATGGGGTTCATCAGCATTTTTATGAACCCAGGTAGCTTTGCCATCAGCCCATTTCCTCTGTTCATCAGAGAGTAAATCTAAAATGAAGCATGCCATTAAAAATCAGTTCTCAATAGAATTTTAACTGAAAAAAAATTTGTTTATACCTGTCAACTGCTTCATATTCATATTCCATGCTACTTTAACTTCGTCAGCTCTCTTAAACCGCTTAATCTGACGAAGTCTCATATATTCAGCTTTGACGCGTTTCTTCCATTCGGAAGAAACTTTCGTTTTGGTGGACATTGCGTATTGGATTTAAAAATCGGATACTCGTCCGGATTAAACAGCTCTTATAAGATTAAAACTCTTAAGTTCTTAAAACCAAACATTTGATAAAATTCATAACAACAAAAACAACCGCCCTAACCTTCCAAACTGACTGAAGCATTCACTCAAGTAACGGACGAGCGCTAAAAGTCAGGTGGTTGCCATGAGAAATAATGCAGGAGTTATACCATGTGTTCTTAAATCTCGCTTATACCTCTCTGCCAGCAACTCAAATTTACTAACAACGCTTGTGATATCTCTTCAGGCGTGCTTGGATATTGTGAAGTTTATTATATTTCAACATATAAAATGAGTAAAGCTCATCCTCCAGAATTAAAGAAGTTTATGGACAAGAAATTGTGCATTAAACTGAACGGTGGAAGAAATGTTGTAGGAATTTTGCGTGGTTTTGATCCTTTCATGAATATGGTAGTTGATGAATGTTTAGAAGAGAAGAAAGATGGTTCAAGAAAACCTATTGGAATGGTAGTCATCAGAGGAAATAGTGTTATAATGGTTGAGGCTCTAGAGAGGGTAAGATAAATTTATTAAAACTGTTTTTAGTGGTATGGCTTACTTCTGTCATATTAATGCTATTTGCTTTTGTTTCTAGGTATGATTATGATTTGTTTCATCATTTGAACAGTTTTATGTTGGTTTTATATGAATAAGAATGATGGAAGAACACAATTTCAAAGAAAAACATGTGTTAATGTATTTATTTGTAATTAAGTTATAAATATGTTTCGTGTAACAAATGACTTAGGATTGTACATAAAATATTAAAAATACAAATGAATATTTTGTAAGTTTCTATTTTTTTTTTACAATACAATGTTTTCAACTTTTAACTACACTGTCACCTGCTTCTGAGTTGATTCATAATCTTTGGTATTCTGGAAAGAAAAAAAAAGTGAATAATTAGTTTGACCATTCATGAATCAATATTAAAGTAATTATTCTGCAGGTTGTTGCTTCAAGTTGAGTCACACTAAGTTTTAACTTTTCATCCATTTCCTTTTTAATATTTTCTTATAAGTTATCATTAGCTTTAATGTGGAATAGTTATTGTATGTATGGTTAATGTGTATACTTCATTAATCATTTCATGATTAACTAGAAATGAACATTTCAACAAATATATCAACTATACTTAGAAATGTTAGTTGAAACTTATATTTCTTGATTAAATGATTACTGAAACATAATCATTAACCATAAACACATTGTATTTTTATGATAACGTGGGAATTGAAAATATTAAAAATGAAACGATTTAACAATTAGAACTTGTAAATCAACTCAAAAATACAACCTGTGGAGCAGATAACAAAATTAATGCTAGAGTTTAAAATTAACATATATCCCTATATAGCATTATGTATTAAGATAAAATAATTTATAATAAAAATTTATACTATGTGTTCATCTGTGTATAAGAAAAATTGTGTACTTATTACATAAGCTAGATAATAATGAAGTTGTACAATTTATTACAATGGTTGAATCAAAACCTGGTTCTATTCTTTTCCTTACTGCAAATCATGATATGTCGATCTAAAGTCAATTAAACATTTATATTATATTGAAATATATATTTTTTCAGTTTTTAAATAGCCAATTTAACAATTAAATCATAGAGATTGCAATACGATAATTTTAAATGTGACATTCCACCTCAATCTAAAGCAAAAACTTCGAAAAGTTATAGTTTTATTCAATCTTCTAACAGTGAAATTGAGTTTCAAATTCAACCTTGCTAATATAGAACAAAGTTAGTAACGTACAGAACAAATGCCCGATACAGCTCTAATTAAAGAATGTAATAAAATTAAACTAAAAATATTTAATAGATATCTGTTTATTTATTTATCATTTTATCTCTCTTCTGAAGGACGGCATAACTAAGTTTTACTCTCTTTAAGAAATCCTAAGTTCACCTTCCAGGCCATGGTCACGATCTTGGGCATAGTAGGTCATCTTGCTAACCACTAGACCACAGGTGACCCTTACATATCTGTTATGAAAGTGTATTTTCACTGCTTTTATACTATCATTCAGACCAAAAAAATCAATTCCCATTCATTAATTATCTTTTTTTATACCCTTTGATTAAAAAAAATTGAAATATTTATAACTACAATTTTCTAAATAAGTTTAAAAATTCTTTAAACTCTCTTAACCTGTACCACTACAACCCGTGAACAGGTACATGGTAGACTACTGTTTCATGGACAATATGGTCCTAGGTCACGCTCAACCGCCAGATTTTTCCCCCTTATATTGGGTACCCAATTTTTATAATATTTTATAGAGACTGGATGAGCCCCAGGAGCCCTAGATCCTATATGATCCATTTCCGGCTGCAAACAAACTCTATAAAAGTCTTGGCCTACAGTGGGATTTGAACCAGGACTTCCAGCATGGCAACTCAGTGCCTATCTCTATCAGTATCTCTACCACTGAGCCACTCCGCTCCCTTTTTTCTCTCAAGTTAAAAATGTTTTTAATCAATGATTTCACTTTCTCTAATAAATCTATTTTGATTATGATGGCTATAAATGCATTGGACATTTTACTATTTTTCAAAGTAAATTTACTTGGCATCTGTTGCAAACCGGTTTGTCTAAACATTGCTTATTGGTATCACGATTTCTCAAATATATCCACTTTTTTATTAAACATAATAACTTTTGATAAAATGATACATTTATCAAGAATTGTTTTCAAATTTCTAGTAGATGTCTCTCAAAACCACAGATTAACTCATTGTGAACCATGCTTGATGAAAAAAATATTTTTTCTAATTTATGCAGCCCTCTAATAGATAAGATAAAAATAAATTGCCAAAAGAGCTTCAATGCTTGTCACTACTTGAGTTCTGTTTGTCAGCCTTCCTCAACAGAGTACTGCAGAGCTTTTTTTCAATTAATAATTTCTTGTTTATCTCATATAAAAAAAGTGGGAGGGCAATACAGAAAAAATATTTGACATTGAACACAACAAAATTAAAAAAAAAAATAATTTTTCTATTTATTTTCGATAACTTTTATTTAGGAATTAAAAACTTTTAAATAAGTTAAAATAAATCATTATTATTAATTGTTTCAACTAATAAGTGGTTAAGTCGAATTTTGTTCAGAGAGAGTTAACTTTATGGAGGGAAGTGAAATCATGTCATTCTCGTAGTTTTTGGCAGGAAATTGAGTTTTAATGTAAGCAATAACTTCTTTTCAAGCCAATGCCTGACTTAATCCCTTATTCACTGCGAAATAAGACAATTGCGGTGCCCTAGGTACAAGAAACTTATTTTGAAGAAAATTCGACTTATCTAATTATTCATCGGAGCTGTGGATATATTGATCACATTCAAAATTACAATATAAAATTATTTCAAAATAAAATAAAAAATTATAAATATATTTACTAATTTGGTTGAGCGGTCTTCTAATATTCTGTAGGCGAAGTGATTCAACTGAAAAAAAAAAAATTATTAATATATATAACAATATCCACATAAAAAAAAAAAAGTTTCTGTAATACCAACCAATAGTCCTTTGGGTAAGGCTATACCTTGAAATCGGTATAACTTTCCATCATTAGTTTCAATAGAATGTACCTATAAAAAAAAAAAAGAAAAAAGTTAACGCTGATCTAACTATATGCTACTGCACAAAGTTTTGCATAAGCTTCGCAAAAGATACACAAGTGATTTGGTGAAGAAAGATTTCCTATTCCTCAAAAAAATAAATTTTTCATTCGGAAAAAAAAAATCAGACATAAGAATTTATAAAGTTGTGAAATATGTAGGATAGTTCGTAATATGATATTAATTAATAAAAAAAATAATTAGAATGATAGTTCAATCTGCTTAAAACAGATTTTATTAACTTCAAAAGAACCTAGCATTACAGATTACTTCTCACAATAATAATTAATAAATTTCTCAGTTTTTAATTACTATAAAAAAAATTAATTAAATAAGGTACAGATAGTTCTTATTTTGAATGCGATATATTAAATAAGTTGGATTACTGTGAATGTGAAAGAATATTCCTGAGGTTATATTACTTAAACTTTGTTTCTATGATTTAGGGGCTTGATAAGGCTGGTCTGAATTTTGTCAGAGCTCACACAAGAGGAGTTGTACGTCTTGGTGGTAGGGTGCTGTCTCATGTTTGGAGCCTATTTGGGCTGTTGATCGTTGGGATGTATTGCACTTTTTTCTTCGAGATGCGATTCACATAATCCCTTTTTGATTTTGGTGTCTTGATAATGCCTGAATAGGCGAAACGTAGACTGGTAAGTAGGTTTATTTTTTGAAACATAAGGCTTTGCATTGTGGTTTTTCCCAATTGCATTATAATAAATAATAGTGTTTCTTTTTGAGTTTTTGGCTCTATTTTAGTGATTTGAAAATTTAATCATCATTCATTCACACAAAAGGTTTTTGTAATTCAAAAAGTAATAACAGTTCTGACAGACTTACTGAAGTTACAGAACAACGCCCTATTTGAGATGAATTGCTGATCATTGGGCCTTTGCTGATGTCAATATGAGAACCAACTCTATAAAGTGTCACATTTCCTCCTGGGTAATTAAAAAAATAATAATTAAACATCTAAATTTTCAAGTATCAACATGCAGTTATTTTAAAATAGCAACTTGTTATTCAATTCATTTTGCAGATATTATTTTAACCAACTTCAATCATTTTATCAAAATTAGTTTTATGTTAATTATGAGTTACTTATTTACATAAGTAAAATAATTAACTAACTCCTTTTTCAAATTTTGTTTTCATTGTTTGGCCTTTGTAATATTGTACAATTATGAAGAAACACAAAGCTATATCTTTTTTCAAATTTGATACCATGTAGTCAGGCAAAATGACACATATGTGTGGGTCTCTATTTGTTAATTTCGATCCTAGATAGGAGTCTCTTATAAAGCTTTAATGGGCCCGGACCAAAGGGATTGTTGGATTTTCTTCTAATTCAACATAAATGATTTCAATAACCGTGAGAAAATACATTGTATATATAAAAAATACTTGAGCCGCTCAGCTATTATAATAATCAAAAATATAAATTGGTATCTCTGGGAACAATGTTTGTTTTTTAATCAGCCATGATATTGCCTATTCTTTAATACAATTTATAACAATTTGCATTACATGTCTTTGTGCTTTCCATAATTCAAAGATCTACCAATTATAGAACAACTTCGAATGTATAATGTAGTGACTGAGTGTAATAAGATGGGGATTCCAACATAATTAAGTTACGAATAATTGGAAAAAAATTAATTCATATTAGATAGTTTGATTTTAAATTTTTTATATAGATACAATGCAATCAATGAAAATAAAAAATAACACTTATCTATGAAAATGACATATGCAATTTGAACAAATTTTCAATTAAAAGGAACAACTAAATGCACTTTCTTCAATAGGAAGTTGTTAACAAATAATTTGACAATTGCTAATTACTTAATTGGTCAAAAAGAAAGTTTAGGTGAATTCATTTTTTTTTATATAGTAATTATAATAATTTATAAAATACAAGAAAGTAAACTATTAAAAAAAAATGTGGTCTAATTTATTAACCTGAGTTTCTCGCAATATCTGGAATTTGCTGAAGTTTAAATTTATTTTCAGCAAATATTTCTTGAGCAAGTTGCTCTTGAACAGTAAGCCTCTCTATTGGTAATTCTTTTAAGCTCAATTTCAGCATATCTGCTGAAAGACACCTAAGTTCATCATTAGATGGCTTCCATTCATCCAGTGATACCATGGCATCATGAACAAAACTTCCACTTTTAACTAAAAAGCACAACAAACACTAATGAAACAGAAACAAAAAAATATATGTAATATGTAAAACATAATATGTAGTACGAACAACTAACTTTGTGGTGAGGGAAAACTATGCAAAATTACTTCAATATCATTATTAAAAGCATTTTGAATAACAGCTCCTAACAGAAACGAACATGTTCTCCAAAATGCTTTATTAACATAGTGAGGATCCTCATCGGTAAAAGTAAGAAATCTCAAAGTACAATCATCTTCGAGAGGCCTGTGCATATCCCAAACCTTAGAATTATCTATCATGGCTAATGCAGATTTTTCCATGGTCCATTTTGAAATGTCTGGAAAGAAATGCCAAATATAATTTCACTTCTTTTAAATACTTTTTTATAACAACATTTAACTTTTAACAATTGAATGAACTTTCATACGCTGAGCAACATTAAACGGTGTAGACATGTGTCTATTCATAGAGAATGTCTCATTTTTTAATTTTCCTTGAACATTTACAGTTATCTTCTCAATTCTTCCAATATCACTAGTTTGCCTCGTTTGTTCATTGTCAAACAACTCATTTTGATTTTGAACAACCGAACTAGAAGAATATGATACTTTCCCTATAAAAAAATTGAAACAATTAATAATCCCAGTTTAATTATACCATTAAAAAAATAGATTCAAAATTGTAATTCTGATAATCTTTATCACTAAAATTAATTTTGAAAATAACTGCTATGGCGTTTATTTAGAGCAATCATTAGTCAAGAAATTTCAAGCCTACTTACTACTAGATATAACTAATTGAAAAGATTTTTTAAAGTTACGAATATATTTCATTATAGAAAAGAAAAATCTAATTTTCTTAAATATTTAAAATTGAAATTTTCTAAATGAAACCTCCATGGTGTTATAAAAGAGATGTCCACAAGACTAGCATATGCATTATATATAATTATTGGGAGAAGTGAATAATATGTAAAATATAAAAATATTTTAAAATATAAAATATGTAAAATAAGTATAAATATATTTTTGAAAATACAGTTAGGTAATTTTATCATAAACAAATATTTAAAAATATCTCGTTATATCTAGTGGTTCGTGTTGGGAGCAGCGAGTTGCTTGTAGCGTTGAGCATCTCCCACTTTCGATTCAGCTCTCGTCTGGTTCGCATTTAACTTTTGTCTCTGGTAAGTATTCAAGATTCTTATGGTCTATAGTATTAGTTCAGATGTTGTTTACTATAACCAAGACAGTTGCAACGATTTGCATCATAGCTTCTTTTTAAATAATTTTGGGTTGATTACTTTCTTATTTGGAACATGGCTATTTTAAGTAAAACCATCTAGCACCACGTGGTTCATTTATTGTGGCTACTTGCGATGATTATACCATAGTCTCGTTCGTATGAAACATAATGATTATAACACATTAATTATGAGCAGCTCTAGCCATTTAATTGTATAGACTCATATTCCTGAATAGAATAGAATATAATTCCTGGTAACTTGTACCACGTGGTTCAACTCGAAATTTTTTTTTTTATGTTGCGCTGTTTGTTTATTTCATATTGGGGCTATTAGTAGTATGTATTATTTTAGTCATGCACCAGAATTCATGTTCTATGCTTACAGAATTCCGTTATAAATTTTAAAGCATTATTTCAATTCGTTAAGCTGTTTTTTGCACTTGCTTATTTACATGCTATTAATTCTTAAATAATTACTAAACAATACTAATTTTTCCCTTCACTCAGTTTCAAACAAATTATTCAATTAATTTATTAACATTTTTTAAACTTTTGTAAAATTGATGTGTGCTCTGCATTCCTGTTTATTGAGGAATACAATGTTACTGGGTTATATGAATTTTCTAGTAATTGATTGACCCTTCTACTTCATTTCGGTCAATTATTAAATGTGTTCAAAGGAATGTGCCTTAGGGTTTTGTTAGCATCTACAATTCTATTAGTACAATTTTAGTTGTTTGTCCATTGAATTCTGTATTAGATGCTTAGTAGTAAATAACTGGACTTCTTATTTGTTATATATATTTAGGGAATCTTACAGGGGTTCTAAAAGAGTCATTTTCCTCCATTTCTCAGTTCCTAAGTTCTACTCAGATTAATGAATGCTTTAAAACACGTAACCTGGTCAGTCATGATGTAATTTAGTACACCTTATGAGTTCACTTGATGATACTTTCTTCCACATGAAGAATAGAATGATTATATTACATGCCCGTTATTATACTGATGAACTCTATTGTTTTCTTATTTTAAAGTTTATTGGGTAAAACTATTTACTATTTTAACTTTTTTTTTTCTAGGTCTGAGCTGATAGCAGTTTGTATCAGTTTAGGTCTGTATAATTTAAATTGTTGCTAGTATTTAAAGATAATTGTTATTAGAGTCAAGTTTTAATTAATAATTTATTCAATTTTTTCAGTAGTTTTAAAGTTCATTTAAAAGGGAAATAGATTAGTTTTAGTCTATATGATCCATTAGTATTTGAATGGAATGAGAACAGAATAGCTCAATGTGTAGATCTTATTAAGAGAAAACCTGATTAGGTGTACTCTCTTGGATATAACATCTCCTTACATAACCTTTGTACTAGAAACAGAACAGTTTCTACATGGTCATGTATTGATCCCTAGACCCATCATGGGTCGAGTGATGCAAGTTTTTTTTTTAATGAACTTAAATTTAAAATACCTTCTGTTTCCCTCCTGATCTATATGGATTACCCTTCTGTAAAAGATACCGTTGAATTAATAACCTACTATTGTAGATTGTCGGTTAGTAGGTCCACCCAGCCACCTCTCCCAGTTGCCCTGAAGAATGGCCTACATGGTAGGTCGAAATGTCTGCACATATTTAATATAAGTCTTGTACTTATTTTTATGTTTTTTTGACTGCACCCCCCCCCCCCCCAACTATCTCTGTTCTCCATTATTATTCGAAAAGCTTGTGAGTTAAATATATTTCTGCCGCCTGTGAGGAACTTGGTTCCTGCGAATAAGTGGTAGTAACATTAATTTAGTAAAACCTCTATTATCCGTCACTCTCTGTTAACCATCACCTCAGTTTGAGAAAAAAAAAAGTGTATATATTGTTTGGTTGCTAAGTTCATAGACGCCAGCTAAGAATCAATCGTGAATTCGTCTTGACAACTTTGTTTTCTAGAATCTGTTGTTTACTCAAAACCTAGGCATCCTCGCACACATTTCTCATAAATTAATTATCTCCTCATCTCTACCTAATGAAGCTTCTATAGTTAAACTACCTTCAGCCTTGTCTTATGGGTACTTGTCGTTTTCTCAAAAGTACGTATAATAATGTCGGAAAAAAACACAAAGGAAGAGTTTAGATCTCGCTACTAAGTTTGAAATTGTAAAACGTTTACGAAAAGGTGAAAGTGCTTCAATCTTAGCAAAAATCTATAATATTTCTCGGACGACAGTTGATGATATAAAACGTGCGGGGGACCCCTAGAGTATGTCCCTTCTATATAATCATTTAATGATTATTAAGAAGGGGCATACTACGTTTGTGCACGAGGAAAGAGCTTAACTCCACCTTTAAATTGATATCAAGAGGGAAAAAATGGACATACAATGATTGTGCTTTTAGCCATCGATGTATGTAATTATTATTTTTTAAAAATATTTTTACTACTTATGTATACCTTATTAGTACGTAAATAAGTTACGAGTAAATATATAATGTCGAATGTTTGAATTATATTGTTCAATTTATGTATATATATATGAGACATATGACTCACTCCCATATCCGTCTATTTCCCAAATCCGTCACCATCTTGGTCCCATACCCTGACCGATAACCGAGGTTCTACTGTACTTTCTTTAAATTTTGAATGTCACTTACCTGACTGAATAGTTAAAATTTATAGGAACAGTATATCTCTTGAAAATTATTTACAACTGATATCATGCAAATGGTATTATCAGATGCCTAACAAAATAAGAAGAGCTTTACTTTTTTTATGTGAGAAATCCGAAGGAAAAATTTGTAATTAAGCATCTGATGTTAAAATAATAAGATATTATTTAGTTATCTAGTTGGTTTATTCTTATGGATTGAGACATATTTTTTATCAGAATTCTACTGTTGGTTGCAATAATCAAAAAAATGGTATTAATATGATGAAATAATCAAAAAAGTAGCGACGAGCGAAATGATAATCATATGATTATACATTGATTAAGCTGATTATAACATAGCATTTATTATTAACAACTTTATAGTTAATGGTTGTTACCTAAGCTTTACTTTTTCTGTTTTCAGTCATGGAGACATGGAGCTAACTCTTGTTAAACATCAGCAAAGCGACTTCAGGTTGCTTGTGAAACTAGGTAAGAAAAATTGTCGTCAAGATTGTGATGGATATTTATTTCTTAACTGAAGGAAAAAAAATATATATATATATATATATCAGAATTTACTCTTATTTTCCTATAAAAAAAGCCATAATTTAAAAAAAAATTATTTTATGACATTAATGAAACTTGATTAGATTTTTCTGTATTAAAAACAATATTGGCCAATCGATGATTATAGAAGAATAAGTTAATTAAAATATTTAAGTGTTTCCTAGTTGTAAGATAATCTATGAATCTTAAAGATGACCTGTCATGATGATTTTAAAACAGACTAGAGTTTCTGAGATAGCTGTGATTAAATTTATTTTTTTTAAATCTGATGTCATCAGTAGTATATAAAATATTATAAAGCTTTTTAAGAGCTGATGTAACTGGTTTTTTTTTTTTAGGTTTATCACCATTTAGTTGCTGCTTGAATGAAGAGGGATGTTAACATACTTAAAAGGTAAATACTATTCACTACAAACTTTCTTTTTATCAGTACTTCAGATGATGATAATGTGCCATGCACCTCTCTTAAGCAATTTATTGTATTGTTGAGGATATTCCCGCACACTGAGAAATGCTGAAGATTAATGTGAAAATTATGTTATAAATACTTCTATTTCCCATTCAAATTAATAATAAGTACAATTGCTGAAATTCAAGGGTCACCTCAATCAGTAATTACGGTAATACAGGTTTTTTTCTTATATCCCTGTACAATCTGACTAATTAAGGTATATTCATCTTTAGTTAGTTCAAATTCTTTCTCCGTATGTGATTCCCTGTTGTGGCTAATTAATGAGATTAGTCAAATCTTTCCTTAAAGTATAATATCATTTGTAGCTTTCACAAATACCACAAAAACAAAAAAAATGTTTAATGACTGGAGTAGATTACTTTTTGTTAAATTGATTACATTGTTTTTTTATTGGGTATCATATTCATTTACTTTTTTATACCAATCTTGATCCTGAAACCCTCCAGTATTTCAAAGTATTCATTTTCAAAGTTGCAGTATTATCAACTTAAGCTCCTGTAAGTCTGTTGAACAATGCTGGCCTTTGTTTCACAGAACTTTCTTTAAGCTTAAGAAAGAACCAGGTTCTAAAATACCATTGATATATAGTTATCAGTCAACTAAAGGATATTTTTCAGTGTACCAGTAATGTTTATTGCTACATTTGTCCTATGTAGTTATCTGGAAAGTAATAACGTTATATATTATTTTTAAAGATAATGGTCACACTAGCTTATGATATTTATGTAGTACTGTTTTCATTTAATAGGCTATTTCTATGTGAATTGCTAGCTTATGTTATTCTAAATACTTCTGCAACTATGCTCCTGGTATTAGTGTATCTTGCAGTTTTCTAAAAGATATGCGATGACTGCTTAGGAATTTATCTGCAGAAGAATATAAAACTCAGCCTGTCTTGAAGCGCTGTCATGAGGCCTCTATCCTTATGCCTTATCATGATCTAGTCGATAGCAGGCTGTACAATTAACAATTTTTTCAAAATTTATAAAATTAAATATTCAGCATATTAGGTTAGAGGTCTATTAGCCCTGATTAATAACAAAATTAATAATTATAACATAAACAGACCAGGCTGTCGAATCCTAACCACTCGAAGTAAATATTAAAAAGATTTTCTGACAGACGTGAGTCGCGGATATTGAAAGTTAGACAACTCTATTTTATGTTATTATTTTATGCTAGATATTTACTTTCAAACTCAACATATTTGAATTATTGTTAACCAAATACATTGTTAATGGTATTAAAGTAATGTTGATTACAAATATGTATTTGTATACAGTAGAATCCCCATAATTCGTATGGTCAAGGGACTGATGATTTGGTGCGAATTATCAGGAATGCCAATTTTCGGGAGTACAAAATAGAAAAAATTAAAAAAATATTAATGCAAACATGTATGCATTAAGAAATATATTCAATGTGCTATGAATAAAGGCTACAAAATTAACACTGCTTTACACCAAACTATGCAATAAACAATACAATATGTACAATTAAATAAACATCAACCAAACATTTGCTCGAAAAAAATCCGTAATTTTTTTTTTATGTAACCCTTGCAGGCTGGTATTGCCAATTGCTTCGTCAAGAGTGTTCAAAGCAAAAAATACACCATCACTATCATCTGATTTTGCTAAAAAATGGTGCATATTTTGTTGATTTATTGTTTAGCAACTCTAGCTGTAATTGTTAGTACATCATCTTCTTCATCCCCCTCTTCACCATCAACGTCCTCAAATGGGGCTGTAATTTTTGTCAGTCAACATCCCTGATACTGCTAGGCCATTGTCAAAATTGACCAAATCTTCGAATGTTATGTGATTTTCTTTATTTTGTGTAAGGCCCATTCCAAATTACATTCAACATCTTGATCAGCATCTTCTTCTGTAAACGGAAGTTTTGCTTTGGTAAATCCACGCTCCCCAAAACAGTTTTTTATTGTGCTCGTGCTAACGTTTGCCTTGTCGGCTATGTCCATAGCTGAAAATAATGTGATTTTATGATATAGTCCATGGGTCTTGTTTAGATTAGGCCCGCCAGTGATTTTTTAATGATATTTAGTAACAGTTATTGTATAACCTGATACCATTGATATAGAAATAAGATCACATGTTCAAATATTATTTAATTTAGTATTGTTTGTGTAATTGCGGTTATAAAGTGATAACACGAATATTTTTGAAGTTTACGATTTATGCAAAGAAGAGGAACGAGCCAGGATTTTCTTTGAAGAAAGAGGAATTCTACCTAAGGAAAGATATTGTAAAAAAGGCCACATTATGAAATTTAACAAAGAAAGAAACAAATATAGGTGCAACAAAAGACAATGCCGATATGAATGTGGCATGTATTACGGGTACGTGGCTATATCACAGCAGGTTACCGTTAAGTAAAGCCCTTTTATTCATTTACTCATGGACACAGGAGTATACAACGTTTAAATTCTGTTCCAAAGAATTCAATATGAGCTCCACTACAATTGTAGATTGGAAAAATTATCTGCGGGAGGTGTGCGCAGCTAGTTTGCTGAAAAACCCAATTGTTATTGGAGGGAAAGGACTGACAGTTGAGATTGAAGAGTCCTGTTTTTCTCGTCGAAAGTATAATGTAGGACGCACCTATCCACAGCAATGGGTGTTTGGCGGGATCTGTCATGAAACTAAAGAGTGTTTTTTGTTGCTCACATTCAATGAGTTGAGTCTATGTGGGCTAAGGCCAAAAGGAGAAACAAAAAGGAATGTGGGACTCATCGCTCTATGGTAGACTCGTATTTATGCGAGTTCATGTGGAGGCAGAGAAACTCAAATAAAGACGTTTTTGATAAAATCCTTAAGGCATAGTTGAATTTTGGCCTCCAGAGGTCCCTGGAGTAACTCATTAAAAGTATGTTAAGTGTTTTTGGTTATGTATAAAAAGTTCCTATTAAATAAATCATATGTTTCTTTAACCTATATTTTTTAATATATGAATAAGTAACTGTTACTAGATAAAATCACTGGCGGGCCTAATGTAAACAAGACCCTGGTCCATTATCGATTCTGTCAAGAAGTTGCATCACTATTTCGATGCGATAAAAGTTTTGAATGTTATAATTATAATGAGTCAAAACAGTATGAATTACTTATTTGATTTCCTAGAAAACTTGTCCCTCTCACTCGCTCTCCCTTAAAATCAATAGGATCTACTGTGTCTCTATAAAAACAACATAAATTGTGTGATTTCCTAGAAAACATTTTTCCTCATTCTGCTCTCTGGTCTATCACTGTTCTATCTCTCCATTTGGAAAACAGTACTAATTAACGAGATTTTAAAGCTGGAAAGATGAATTATAGACGTTATAAGTGACCTCGAGCACAAAAATAGTACGAATTACCGATGGATCTGAAATGCATTGTTTTTATATCATTTATCGGGATTTTCTCTGGGGACCGGCAAATTTTGTACTATATAGCCGGAAATACAAAATATCGGAATTCCACTATATTACTTACAACATCAATAGTTTTCTTACTTTCTATCTAGCTTAATTAGATTTAAAAATAATTATTGACTTACCTATTTCACTTGATTACCTTCATACATTTGTAATTTATTTTATTTTTTAAATATGTTGAATGATTTTCATTGAGATAAGCTGTGATGAGATTAGTACTGCCCCAGACTGACATGTTCTGAATGAAAGTACATGCTCTGAGCGCCTTTTGTCAGTTCTCATTCATTCCTACTATTTTATAATTTAAGAAGGAAAAAATGGTCCACCAATGCCACTGATCCATTGTTTTTGATTGGTTTTTATTATGCCAAACAGTACTTTAAATGCTCTCTGCATTTTTATCAAGAAATAGTTGGCAATGATGAGGATTTTACCGCCCCAGGCTGACTGTCTGATGAATGGTTATTTCTGAGCAACTATTGTATTAAGTATTAAAGATTATTTAAAAAAGTGTGTTTTTCCCCTCAACAGCTTTGCAATTTTTTTTTTTTTTTAATGATGGAAGTATAATCTGAATTATTCCAACTGCCCAGAAAGGTGAATCTTCATTTATTTCACCTCAATATTTTATTGATTTTTTAAATGACTAAATTAATTAGAATGCTATTGATTACTTTGAATGAAGTTGATCAAATTTTTTCTAATGATGATTACATTGGTCCGTGTTGATGATATTTTTTGATTATATTCATTACCAATACTGATTTATGATTTTTCATTTATTTATTTTTATAATTTTTAATTTTCAGATAATAAAGTTGAATTTTTTTTAGGTGATGTTGAAAATTGAGGGAACTAGTGACTTTTTTCATGATGTAAGAAGTAAGTGATATTTTAATTATCAATTTATTTTTTTCTTTAAGAGCTGTTTATCATTGTCAATTTAAGTTTTGGTTAGACATCTTTAGACTAATTGTTAATATTTTTTAATGCACTTGTTGCCATTTTCATTTTATTTTATTATTATGAAGTTGAGTAATTAGGTGCAAAAATAATTGTGTGCTGAAAGGCGTTCCAACATATATATCTGTTTATATGGTGGGGCAAAAAGCACACTACATAACCAGAACAAAAATATCAATTTATCACATCTAATTAAAATTAATTAAATAAGATTTAGTAAGGCTCAATAAATAATCAAAATTATCATTTTAGACCGATTTTTCTGAGTTTAACTAGTTACTATTGAATTTAATAAGTTCTCCTCCCTCCTGCTCTATAGTACTATCAAAAGTCAACCTATTCATTCTAATGTTTTTGATTATCATACTTTCCTTTTTCTATCAAGATTTAATTAAAAACTAACAATAAAAATAATTTCATTAATTGTTTTTAAAAGTTAGTCCTATTCTAGTTTTACATTGTAATTAATTTACTGCAATTATTTTTATAAAAGATAAAAATAAAGATAGTCCTCGTATAGTTTTATGTTATGTGACATTAATTCATCTATTTAAATGTACAAGTTTAACCAGCTCACTTTTTTTTTTATAATTTATTTTTCTTTATTACATTTCATTTTATTAATTTTTGTTTTGTTATCAGATCGTTATGGATGGATAATCGAGATGCATTCAGGAGGCGACTTCTAATGTCATTCAGGTAATACATCACCCATAATGTTAAATTTTTAAATTAATATTAATGATGATCTTATTGGTCCGTGTTGATGAGATTCTATGATTATAACTTTGCCAATACTGACTTAAAAATATTATATATTTATTTTCCTATTGTGTAACAACGATCCTATAAAATTATTTTTTTTCAGGGCCATTTAGTTGAGTTGCAGAGCTGTGTTAACACTTCTAATTATGAGGTAAGCTTTCTTTGAATCTATGCTTACAATTTTTTTATGTATTTATTTACTTTAATTTCTATTGAAATCCGTTTTGTATTGTATTTTTGATCCTTTTAAAAAGGATTATGTTGAATACTTAACTAAAAAAAAGCATGTTAAATACTTAACTGTAACTTAAAAAAGATAGTATATTATATGGTGTGACGAGATCTTAATCTATGAAAGCTAAATTGATAACAGTTCAAATAAGCCAAAAAGGATTCTGACTTTATTTAGTATTTTATATTTATTATAACTTGTTAAATTCAACTGATTAAATTTCATAATTTATTTTTTAGGGTGAAGATGAAAATGAATATAAATTTTCTATCATTATTTCTACAGCATACTTAAAAGTAAGTAATTTTGATATTACATTTATTAAAGGTTAATATTAACATTGCCTTTTCTTAAAACAAAAATTATTTATGATGATAAAACTCTCTCCATGAATATTTTCATGATTATATCCTATATAAGCCAAAAGGATTCTGACTTCTTAGTTTTTACTTATCATAAGTTAATTTTGTTTTAAAACCAAGTTAATTTAATTTTGTTCTATTTACAGTTCAGTGGTTCCAGGGCTTCTCTATTGCTGATATAGTAAGTTAAACATTCTTTAAAATACTTAATTTTAATTTAGTTCCAATATGATATCGTGATGATACCTCTTACAATGATTATTTCTTGATTACATTTCCGTTCAGCCAAAAGGATTCTGAAATAATGCATTAAAAAAGTTATTGTATAGCTCCGCTAATATAGAGAATAATAATTAATTTATTTTTCTAGGTCATTAAGTTTCATTCAGAAAACCAACTATTTTGAAGCAGTCTGCATTCAATGGGACAAGGTGATTTTAACATGTTAATTTTCTAAATTAAATATTGAAATGACTTTTGAATGATGAATTAATTAAATTTTCTAAATTAAATATTGAAATGACTTTTGAATGATGAATTAATTAGTTATCCCTGTCATACCTGAATTACTGGTGAAACTGTTATTCTGAACATTAATTTAATCAATATTTTTTTTACTGTTATTTTCCATTTATAATATTAATTTTAATGCGATTTTATAGGAAGGAATAAAAGAACTGGCCAGGAAGGCCCCATAGCTTTACTTAAATTAATGTAAGTAAAGTTTTATTTTATTTTTATTAGTGTGTTAAATTTTATAATTGTGTTAAAGAGATATCCAATTTCTTTCCTTAGACTGATTAGAAATTGTTAATTATTTTGAATTAAAAAAACTATTTATTATTATAAGATAATATTTTTTTGAAGACTCTTTCTATTGACAGATACTTAAAACTTGTGAAATATAATGATGAAATTAAATTTATAGACAAGCATATATATGAATCTTGTGATTATTATTATTTTTCTGAAATTAAATGAAACATTAGTTATTGTTTATATTTTGTTTTTATTCTTGTTTTACTTATATCTTTGTTTTTTTATCAGGTATCCAATTCCACTTCACCCTAGCTGGTTTATCAGTGTGATGATGGTAAGTATCTTAATTCAAAATTATTTTCTTAATTTCTTATTGTTATTAATTAATTTATTTTAGTTTTGCAAAATTATAAAATCTTTTTACGTAATATACACCTACCATTTGCTATCTTACTGAATAATAAAAATATAAAATGCCCTGTTATTTATCCCCAATTATTATGATGATCTAATTAGTTATCCCTGTCAGACTAATATTAATCTGGTGAAATAATTAATCTGAACTAATTATATATATATATATATATATATATATATATATATATATATACACATATATATATCATTTAGTTGAATTTTGCTTTAATAAAATACTTGATTCAATTTTTTTTTTAACTTAAGGTCAATCAAGAGCTGCTTACATCTTGCCCTGATCATTGATAATCAAACCCCCTAGACTGGTTTTACACTATCATCAAACTTTATCTGATTTGTAAGTATCTTAATTTAAATGTCATATATTTTTAGTGGTTTAGGAGTGATGACCATATACGCTATAATGAAGGCTAGAGCCATTTCTGGCTTTTTATGATTACGCACTTGCCCTCTCTGACCTAAACCATTAAAATGAGACTTAATTACTGATTTGTTGAAAATATTTGTTAAAATGATATCACAATCGTTAACAATCCCTTAGCAATTTATACTTTCTAAATTTGTAATCATTCGAACTAAGAAACTATCATAGTTTAATTAAATTAATTAAACCCTCTTGGAGTTTTTTTTCTAACTTAAATTATTCAAATTTTTATCATTCAATCTTAATATAAACAAATAATTCACATTTTAATTATTCATTCTTAATAAAAACAAATAATTTAATTTATGGTGTTTGCTGATTGATCAATAGCTATTTACTGGCCTTTAGCGAAGAATACTCATTGTGCTTTAACCCAATTATCTTATATTTTCTTTTCAGATACTGCTGGTCAGTCATTTCAGTCAGAAGTATTACTTGAGAAATTCATCTTGATTCGGATAAAATGTAAGTTTAAGACATATGTTTGATTACGATGAAAATAGTAATTAATAAGGCTAACATTTCATTCAAATTTTCAAATATGTTTCTGCATGTTTATTTTTCAATGCGTAGAAACATATTTTTTAGTAATTTAAAAATGTTTTTTGTTAGTTCAGCTATTATTAAATCTTTTGAAATTACCTTTAATCTTTAAAGTGTGTTACTCCTAAGTTATGTTTTACTTTTATTTCATAAAACAATTTAACTAATTGTCATATAAGATTTCCTTTTAAAATTAATTTTTCGATTACAGTTACTCCTTTTCCAAAGTAGTAAGTAGTAGTATATTGAATTAAAATTTATGAAAGCTTTCGGCTTTTTTCAGACTTCAATATATATGATGAAATTACTATTTACCCTTCTCCACATAATGAGAATTGTGATTAAGCATAGTATTCTGATCAGTATTTTACCAACTTTAATTTATATATTTTAACATTTATTTTATCTATTAATAATTTCTTTCCATTCTGTTCACAGGTCCTGTTAAAATAGTTTTTCCTCCAGCCTGTTATTGTGATGTTGAAATAAATCCTGTAAAAAAATTATTTTTAGTCCTGTTATCCTTGCTCCCTTTAGTCAGTAGCAGTAATTGAATTTATGTTCAGTTATCAGTAGCAGTAATTAAACTAATGTTCAGTTGTCAGTTAGTTTTTAATAATACATTAAGCAAATTTATTAAATAAGTCATAGGTTATAGAACCCACTCATCCTTGAAGTATTTTAAATGACTTGAAACCTTTTTCATTTCATCATTGTCCATATAGATTGTTCCTTATCATCAGATAATTCCTTAAAAACACGTTCTAATTTAGTGACAATGACCAGTTGATTAATTGTGCCTTTTTCCATCTTCACTTTTATGGGGCATAGGTTGTTGCATGAACATTCAACTAATTACTCCTCCACTATTTCAATATCTTTGCCATTTAGTATTTGTCTTTATATTCCACATTCCAAATATGATGTCATTTCGAGCACCATGTTGTAACTGTTGTGTTTGTTCTAATAGAGAGAACTTAGTGTAATTTGAATCGATGATTCTCTCCTACGAGTGATTAGCCCACTAAAAGAGGCCCCATGCCCAGGGACACTAAGAATGATATTTAGATGATCAAATCACAAAGTACAGTCCTTCCATAAGAAATCATTGATAGCATTAGTAGTTAGGGATCACTGTTACTGCATTCAGTGAAGCGAACTATCTATAATAATTGGATTGATGTGAGAGTGGGGACTGATGGTCCAGTGGTTTCATAAAGCTACACTGATTGCATTAGCAGGCAGCCATTCCTGCTACATCCTATATTGTTCCTGTAGACATTTGTTATTTGTCTAACTTTGAAGCTTATGGCGGTGAGATTTTCTTCTATGATGTCAGCAGGGGTAGTGGGATGTAATTTTCTGACTACCACTCTGATGGATCTTTACTCCTTTAATTCTACCGTAGGTTGTGGGTGGGGATGGACCTGGTGCAGCCTGCACACAAGATGAACTCTAGTCTCTTGAATCACTCAATTTTCTAATTAATACTCCCAAGTTATGAGTCAGTAATTTACTATGAAACTTCACATTTCACTTCACCGAAACATGAACTATAACTATGTAAAAGGCCATGTATGTAGGTTGAAAGTTAAAGATAAAATTAAGAAATGCCACTGAGGCGATGTTGCTCACTCCAGGATGCACTGTGAACTGAACTGAGTTGTGCTACTAATTTAATTCAACTAGTGGTAATATGTTAAGGTTATTACATATTCCTCTTGCTAACCGAATATTAAAAGTTATTAATTAAAAAACATTTAAATAACAAGCCTGTGTACTCTAAGATATAATATTGAAATATGTATAGTAAATTAAAATACTATGACACTTAATACCCTCAGTCAGGCCAGATATAGCATACTGATATCATCTAGGTACCCCTCTCTTTTAGTCAAACCAACATTTTCTTTCTTACTCCATTTATTTCTTCAATCTTGATTTACTATTATTAAAAATCGGTCATTAATGATTCTTTCAAAATTTGTTAAGCAAATAACGATAAAAGAAAGAACGACATTTTTTTCATTTGTCAACTGAGTTTCTAATGGAATAGTCAATTTAAAACAAGAAAATTAGTAGAAGCGAATTTTGGGAAATATAAAATTATCCTTAGCGCCATTGCTGCTGTCTGGCACTGCGACGAAGTGGTGGTGGATAGTTATCTGTATCTTGTTTTTTTTTACTAATCGCATTTTTTAATTAATAATTCGTATAATCTAGTATGTTCTCCTTTCTTATTATGCCTTAAAATTAAAACAATAACACTTTGGGAATAGTTTTCTTCTTCTTTAAAAGAAGAAGCTGTAATATAGTATAGTTCTAGAAGTTTGGAATAATTCCAAATACGAAATTATGTGAAAAAGACATCAGATTTTGAAAAGGATAGGAATGGAGATGTTTTAATCGAAAGTAGGAAACCAATTGATATAAGAAGAGGAACATGGGTAGGAGGTATAGAATTAGCATTTTATAATTACATTGTGTATATTACAATTATTATGAATAAGAAGGTAGGTGTTATCAGGATCAGAATTATCAGTGTTCAGGTTATAAACAGGTGGATAACAGCCGTGCAGGCTGGCTAATACACTTGTGACATTCTTAGTGTCTTAATACTATTCCAAGAGCTCACTGATAGTTTTTCCAAAAATGTAGGCTTTTAACTTATGTCACTTTAGAAATACTAGAGCTATATGGACGGCCTTCATGCAGAAAGTAACAAGTCACAAACTCAACTTTTCAGGAAATAATAAAAAAAAGTTTCTACAATTTCCTTTGAAAAATAAATTGCAGGTATTCACATAAAATGTTATTATACAAGTAGTGATTGTTTAACTGATTAAAGTTACGTAATTTAATTAAATTTGTTGACTTGTTTCTTTTTGCACCAAGTCCATATTATTAAAGATTGTTTTTATGCTTTTTCTTTATATTCTGTTGGTTTTGTTCCTTATCATTAGAAATATATACCTTGGTTTTTTGTGTGGATTTTTTTCCAACAGGTGTATTTTGATGACATGTAGATTTTGAACCATAATAATAATTATTGTTATTAGGATTTTAGTACTGATGTAATCACCCAACAGCCTACATGGCCGGCCAGATCAAGTAAACGGCGGTTAACTGTAAAAAGACGAAAATAATTCCTTCACCTTGGGATCGAGTTCCGCCAACGACGGCGTGGCCAAGGACCCGTCCTTACCACGCCCGCCCGAATGTCGATGTCCGTCCTCTCTTCACCAACACAAGACGTCTTTAAAATATTTTTAATATTCTACTCCTATCCATTAAATAAATGCCATTTAATAGAGTATCTTTTTTAAAACAATTACGATCATATAAGGCAAATGTTTTCATAAGTTGTGTGGAGTTGCTGTCCCAAAGGCCCCGGTTTCAAGCCTAGCTGTGGCAGATAAATTATTTAATTTGTTACCATCCTCGGATGGATGCTGTGGGATCTGAAAACCCAGTCTCTTTAAAGAGGGTATCCTTAACTGGGGAAAAAAACCTGGCGGTTGAGCGTGATCTTGGAAATATCACCTTCATGGACAACCGTTGTCCTAGAAACAGGACAGACTCTACCATATACTTTGTGGGTTGTACTGTGGAAGGTTACGTTTTAAGATTATTTTATTAATTTATTTTAAACTTCAACTGTTTGTTTCCACCTGCATTTGTACACTAGTGAAATCGCCATATTTTCTGTCGGTATGAAAAATAATAATTAGTACCGACTTACTGCTCTTGGATCTCGAAGAAAGCTCTCGTTCTGTACTTTATATCCTCCTAGTGTCGTTGAAATAACCGCTGCAGTTTCCTAAATAAGTCTGTTGGGATGGTCATTTAGGCTATTATATTATTTATAAGGGTTGATATAAAGCTGTCCTAATTCTGGTTGGTGTATATGTATTAATCGTCACATTTTTGAATGAGAAGTTTGCAGCTTATGATATTGAAGTTTTATAGTAGCATTTTATATTTTTGAAGAGTTTTTCTTAACGAATTCCAGATAATATTTCTCGATTAATAAAATCTGTCTGATTTGCAGCTTTGAAGAATTTGAAACATACGAATGTAATAATTTGTTGTTGCACTCCTTCCATTTTTTCCATCCATTTCTATTGTTATTTTTCAAGAAATATAATATTATGGGTATAAATGCTATGTTTTTACTCTTAAATATATCTTGAATATATATATATATATATATATATATATATATATATATATATATATATATATATATATATATATATATTGATATTTGGGATGCCAGAGTCTCATTTAGGATGAGTACTCAAATTATTAGTTGTATGCCTTTATCTTAATTGGGTTCCTTTCCAAAGGTCTATTCTTGTTTTACGAATTTACTTATCTATTATACCTTCAATAAATTATTTATAAATAAATAGTGTATCTGGGGTATGTAAGCACCAAAAGAATTACAATAAGGATCGTTTATTTATTTAATTTCAACAAGGCTAATGATTCAGATTTTAATATATATAAAAAAGATTGCCATAAAATGCCTTACAGGAAATAAATTAAACTTATCTGTGGACAGGGGTAGATTGGGTTACAGGTCAGTCTTCTTCTTGCCGCCTCCGGGAATCATCTTCTTCCGCAGGGCCTGTCTCTTCAGTCTTCCTTGTTGTACTACTCCAGAGTCCCCTCCTTCTCTGCGTCTCTCTCTCCTTCCTTCTCCACCATCTTGGACCATAAAACCATAAGGGGACCAAGGGTCTGTTCTTTGTCCAAAACACATTCCCTTTCATGTGTCCCGACATGACACATTTTCCCCGCTCCGCATCCCTTTCATGGTGCCGACAATACATAGCAATATACATGTTGTATGAAAGGAATTTGTGATTTTTGTCCGTGAAGTGTTGTATATTTGTTTGGGACAACTGAGTAAATGAAAAATAATAATGGCCAAGTTTCTTCGAAATATTATATTTAAGTATTTTATGGATATTATAATGCAATTGGGAAAAACCACAATGCAAAGCCTTATGTTTCAAAAATACACCCACTTACCAGTCGACGTTTCGCCTATTCAGGCATTATCAAGACACCAAAAACAAAAAAGGGGGTTATGTGAATCACATCCATGGGTGTATTTTTGAAACATAAGGCTTTGCATTGTGGTTTTTCCCAATTGCATTATAATAAATAATAGTGTTTCTTTTGGAGTTTTTGGCCCTATTTTAGTATTTTATGGATACATAATATATGGTATTATTAGTACATTTGGATGAATTATGTTTATGTATTGGTATAGAAAAAAGAAATTAAATTAATTAATTGATTATTATGATTATATACAATGTATTGTACAAATAATTGAAGGTGTTTGCGGGCATCTTATATTGTCAAACGACATAAGTTATCAAAGTTTATATTCCAGATCGAAAACATTGTTCGAGTATGTTGCAGAGAACACTGCAATATACCGAGCAGCACCTCGTTAAACTACATTCCTGAGATCTTCCAGAGATCTCGAGCAGCATCTCGTTAAACGCTAAACTATTTATTCGTTTAAAAAAAAAATACAAAGATGCAAAGAAAATATTTTTTTCAGCCCTAGTAGGTTAACTTAGAGGTTTAAGGTATTTTTTTCTAGAATCTTCATTGTTTTAAGAATAAGCCTATAAATTTTCATGGAGATTTAATGGTAAATAAAAAAGTTACAAATTATTTTCGAAACGAAAGCGTCCTTCATTTTGCGATATCCATAGGTAAGAATTTGCGGAAATGCAAAACTTTAAAAGGCTATAAAAAGGAAACGGTAAGAGGTAGAGTGTTAAAATTTGGCATGGTGACTTATCTTCATGGGTAGAATAAACAAGCCAAGTTTCATCAAAATCTGAGATGGTGGATGAGAAAGTGATTTTTCTTTGGTTGAATTGATGTGTAACCACCCATAAATGAGTTAGACCTCAGTCTACTTTTTCTCACCTGCTTAGAGTTCAAATTGTTTAACCAATTATAGAACAAACAGAAGAATTCAAAATCTATCCATTAAAATAAATATAGAAAACTAAGTAATAGTCAGTGAAATTTTAAATATCCTGTGTTCATGTGGGTATGACTAGTTTAAGAACTCGTGAGATATGGAGTTTTAACACTATAAAGATCATTGCCTTTTTTTAAAAAAAATATTTTCATTATTAACTTGATAATGAGGAAATAAAAATGTCGGAAAACCATTTATTTCTTTGATTTGATTTTTGTGATATAATTTACTCCCTGCTTCTTTATGTCTATTGAGTTTGTTTTTTAGGTTTTATTTTATCCATATTATTTTACTATCAGCTTTTTTTCACACTTGATTCCTTGCACTGTATTTTTAAAATAAACTTGTCTTCTTGTGTGTTTCAAAAGTCAATCAATATTTTTTATAATATGTTTAGCATAAAAAACAATAAAATTTACCCTTTTAGTGTTAGCAATAATATATATTGTTACTTTTACAATGTATCTCAAAGGTATTAATTATGAGATAATTCGATCTCCAAATAAATTAGTATAAATAAACACTAAATGAAACGATAGTTCAGTTGTGACTAAAAATAAAAGTGTTAAATAATTGTGTATAAAAGTGAATTAAACCATAGTTTCAGAAATATATCTATATTCCTTCGTTTTCCATCAAATTTTGTAGGTTTTATTACTATTAAAAAAAATTGATTCAATAATAAATTATTGCTAAAATAATGAAGTTTTAAAAAGTATTATTAATATGAAGTTTGTTATAAAATGAGGAAACCTGTATAAGAAATAATCATGACACAGTCTCAGGAGAAACACTGAACAATGGCCAAGATTTTTTTTTCTGCTAAAATATACAGAACAGCATAAATATACAGCAAAATTGCAGATCCATAATTTGACCCAATTACAATATTTTGCTAATCTATCTACATGCTCATGTCGTGCATTTCTTCTGATCTATAGTGAATGATCTGGTTTCGATGACTTTTATTTAATTTAATTTTTTTTTTTTTCAATTTTGAAGAGAAAAGTTATGTCTTGGCCGGGATTCGAACCCGGGTTGCCCGCGTCTCGAACGCGGGTCGGCCAAGACGTAATCTTTTCTCTTCAAAATTGAAAAAAAAATTAAATAATTAATAAAGAACCATAAATAAAAAATAATTTAATTTATGTTTAATAGGAAACTTAATAATCTGTCTTTGATCAAAACAGTAAACATTTTTAACATACTTAGAAATGATTTTTTTTTCCTGCTTTTCTGAAATTTATCTGATGAGATTTATGGATAATTTAAATAATTTCTTGATGTACTGAATCGAAATTTGCCATTGTAATTGGTCCATCCATTACACTGGTATATTTAATAGCTTAAAACCTTTTTCTTAATTCATTTGACCAAAAATCAATTATATTATTTTTGTTTATATACTTTGAGTATTTCACTTATAATTTTCTGGAAAAATTATTTTGTTATCGTGTTCCACACTTGAGATATGAAATACAAATTTTCCATTGCATTTTGTTTCTTTTTTTTCTACTCCACATTAGATGATTTTCAAAATTTTGGTCATTAAAATAATATAAGTGGCTGGGCTTAGTAACGAACGAATTCCTAAGATGTTAATAAGCACTGTGCCGACTGGGAAGCGTCTGGGGGTTAGACCAAGGTGTAGTTGGGAAGATCACGTTAAGAGTAATCTGGCGGATTTGGGTTTGTGTAGTAGTTCGTGGAAAAAAGTTGGCAAGGAGAGATTGGTGGTATCAGCATTGAGCCTTCGGGTTCGCTAAGTTTTATTATTATCATTAATATAATGAATGCTATCAAGGATTTCTTTCAGTTTTTGCTAATTAATCATTAAATACCAAAATATGTATTCATTTGTCTAAAACTGTTATTTAATTTAGCATGCAATAAAAAAATGTCTTTTTGAGATTTAGATATTCTGATTTATAGTTACAGGACTATAAATTTTCAAATTTGTAAACCGTTAGACATAGTAGTGTTTTTAACATTTCTATTGACTTCTGGTATAAAATCCAGATGGTCTCTCTATTTTTGCTCAGCAGTCCAACGCCTTAACCACTCGGCCACCTCGTCATGGTTCGATTCGCCACCGGGGAGGCAATTTTTACTAATCTTGTAAAGCGGTCTCTTCCAGTTTTGTATGTATAAAGCCAGCGGCCTTGTGCCGGTTTAGAGAACCCGCCTTCAGCGGACTCAGCCTTGTAAATATTTAAATACCTACGGCAAGTACAAGTAAATTGTAATTATTGCTGTATATATTTGTGTGTGTGTGTATATATATATATATATATATATATATATATATATATATATATATATATATAACTTAAGTACTTTGGCTCGCGAAACATAAAAAAAAAGAGTAAATTGGGAAAGAAACTACACACTAGCAATCTGGTAAAACACTGACTTTATTTATCAAGTAATCCTTCTTATATAGTATCTGGGAGTTGTTTACACTCTTAGTAGGATTAAGCTCCACTATTACCAGGGCCTAACCCTTAACTCCCCCCCCCCCAGTTTCCAGACACCTTTTGGACACTAAAAGAAGTGACTAGGCTGGACAATTAGTAGAGCTCGCTCCTGTTAACTGACAGCTCCCAGACACAAATAATTACATTCAATAAGGAAATAACAAAGCAAAAAAATATATGTAGCATCCTGAAATGAAGAAAAATAACCACATACAATATGAATATTAAAAAAAACAATCATTGTCTTTACACACAAAAAAACATCGGTTGACATACAAAACTGAATATATACAATTAACATGGTGACATCTTTATATGACATGACGTTCTTATATAGAGAAAAGAAAAAAAAAATTAAGACATCTCTTGGTTTATGACATGTTTTCCGTTTGCACAGGCGAAGGCACCCCAGATCCCAAAGGAAACTTTAATTGCTCAATATGCACGGTTCGTCGTCTTCTTGGGTCCCCAACGCTCTCGATGGTGACTACGTTGTGTTCTCTCAACACAACGACACGGAATGGCCCCTCGTATTTCCGCGGTTCTTTACTCCTATTGGACCCAATCCGCCGGTATACAATCATCCCAAGTTTCAACGCCCCCCGTGCAGTTTCGTAACCTCGCGTTCTCCCTCGTCACCCTGGTTCGGTTTTCCTTCCAGATTTTTCTCCTCACCTTCTCCCAAGCCCCGCGAATCTGCACGTGGTTTGCCACAATATCGCGAGCAACCGTATCGTCCCCGATTGTCTCGCCGGAATCCCTACTAGGCCCCCGAACTCCGAACAGCATCTCAAACGGAGAAAACCCTGTTACGGAATGAATCGAGTGGTTATACGCCGCAACCGCTTTCCGCATCGCTACATCTGGAGTCAGCCCTTGGTCGACGTGATAAACTCTGAGATGGTCGCTGAGTGTACCATGCAAACGTTCCACTCCTCCCCTACCCTTCGGGTGTCCCGGAGTGTTGAAGTGCCACGTGACCTCCAACTTACGCATTTCTTCACTCACCACCGCATTGTCGAATTCCCTCCCCTTATCAGACGTTATGCTATCCGGTACTCCGTAAAACATGAACCATGTCCGGAGAGCTGACAACACGGACTCTGCTACTTTAGACGTGATCAGTTGAGCCGTGGCGATTTTACTGAACACATCGATGACCGTTAACCACGTAAACCCCCGCCAGGTGAACGTGTCAACTTGCAGGTCCCGGAGCGGCCGATCGCCCGTCGGTGTTGCTTCTTGTACGGCTCGCGGTGGGTGACGGTCGTATTTCGTAGTCATGCAGACCTCGCATGCCCCTATGACCTCTTGGATCGTTTTCCGCATCCCTGACCAATAATACCGTCTCCTGAGCGCCTGTAACGTCTCATTGACCCCGCGGTGATTGGTCTTGCCTTGGTGATACGCCCCTGTTAGCTCCTTCTGGCGCTCAACATCCCTAATGGTTTCCACCATGACCCTGCACCGAATGAAGACGCGGTCCGGAATCTGGTCCGTCCTCCACACTTGCTTGATCTTTTCCCAAATTGCGGCGTTCCCCACATATAGCTGGTGTGTGCGACCTGGTTTCGATGCGTCCTTCAGGGCTTTACAGACTAGATTCAACCTTATCCCTGGTTGTGACGAAACGACGTTGACCCGCGATCTTCCGTAACGTGAGTATTCTATGGACAGCATGCCCGAAGTCTTCGTCCTCCAGATGATTTGGCGCGGTTTATCGTTGACAATCTCGTCAATTTCTTCCAAATCTTCTGGTCTCTCGTCTGTAGAACTGTCTCTGGCTGAGGACACCTCTTCCCTTTCCGCCTCTGTGGTATTCTGTTCCCCTTCGCCTCCTGGTGACCAGTCCTGAAGAAATTGGCGGATGTTTTGCGATGGCCCCGCAGAGTCTTCCTCTAGGGGGGCATTTACCATCAGCGCCCGGGATAACCAGTCAGCGACAACATTCTCTTTGCCGGGCTTGTAGACGACGTCCATCGAATACTGGTTGAGCCTCTCTTTCCAGCGTGAAACTCGCGCCGACGATTCCTTCAATTGTCCCACCCATTGCAGCAGTCTGTGATCAGTTTGTACCCGAAATCTCCTACCGAACAGGTATCGCCGGAAATGATCAACCGCCCAGACGATGCCTAGCAATTCCCGTTCCAATGCGCTATATCTTGCCTCCGCATCTGATAACCGCCTACTAGCATATGCAATGGGCCGCTCCCCGCATGTACTGTCTTGGGACAACACCGCACCCAAGGCATATTCACTGGCATCTGTGGTTACCGTGAACTGTTTAGTGAAGTCGGGAAATGCCAACACGGGCTCTCCTTGAGGTGCTCCATACAACGCCGTATATTGTCCTCCATACTGGGTGTGACAATCATCCTTGCTCCTTTCTTCAGTAGGTTGTTAATGGGAACTAAGCATCGGGCCATGTCTGGTACAAACCTCCGGTAATAGTTCAGCGCTCCCAGCAGCCTCCTGATACCCTTTACATCGCGGGGGATTGCCATCTTGGTAATTGCCTCCACTTTGGACTTATCCGGCTTCACCCCATCCCTTGACACGGTGTGACCCAAAAAATTTATTTCCGCCCTACCCAAAGTGGACTTCTCTGGAGACAATTTTAACCCGAACTCCCGAACCCTCTCAAATACCTGCCTCAGATCAAATGCCTGAACACCAGAAGATCATCCATGTAAACCTGGCAGATCCCTTCATCGATACCCCTGAGGAATTCGTCCATTAATCGTTGGAACGTAAGGGGAGCATTCTTCAACCCAAACGGCATCCTGGTGAACTCATAGTGTCCCCGTTCGAATGTGAAGGCCGTTTTCTCCTGATCCCGAGGATGAAGGCGGATCTGGTGATATCCAGCCTTCAAATCCAGAGTACTGAAAATTGTGGCTTCGCTGAGTCTATCCATGATGTCGTCAAACCGAGGAATCAGGTACGCTTCATCTTTTGTATTATCATTCAATTGACGAAAGTCAACAACCACCCTGTATTTCTCCTGCCCCGTCGGAGTCTTCTTTTTGACCGCCCACAGTGGGCTATTGTACGGGGATGAACTATTGATGATGATTCCCTGGCTACGTAATTCCTCCAACTCCTCCCGAATGTGTTGTCGTAACGCTTGAGGATAACGCCTCTCTTTCACGTAACTTTTTCCTGTTTTAGCGGGATTTCATGTACTGTTTTACCCGTAACTCCTAATACTTCCCCTTCCTGAAAAAAAATGTCTCGGAACTCATGCAATAAATTTGCTCTCCACTCTACCCCCCTACTTACGGCCCCTACTCGCGCGCCCCTAACTACCCGATGACATGCGAATGACCTACCGGCTAATCTCACGAACCACTTGCCCTGCATATTTTTTACTTCCACGCCCACTTTTTGTAAAAGATCACACCCAACTATGACCTGGTATTCCCTGGGCATACTCTCTACCACATGCACCCGCAACTGCGCCCCCGTTTTGCCCTACTCGTCCAACCCAATGGTTGTCTCGCCCATTACTTTACAAGGCCCTCCCAAAGTAATTAATTTGCAATCGCATTCCTGAATCTGAAGTGCCTTCCCCCTAACACATAGACTCTCTATCGCTATTTTCGACAATAGGGTGCTCGAGCTCCCCGTTTCCACAAGGCACTTCACTCCACACTTAGTTTTGATAATAGGCAACCAATTCTTAAGCTTACCTTCTACATTGTTGATGGTGAAAGCTCGGTCGCCACTCTCGACGCACCCTCCTCATACTGACGTCTGCTTCCGTCTCACCGTCAGCACTTGGCGCCGTCCTTGATCCTGAGCTGCTTTCCTCTGCCGGTTCCGGCCGCTACTCCAGCTACCCTCGCCGCCACTGCTCCCCAGCTCCTCCTCCGTCTCTGAAGATCCAGATCCACTGGTCGAGTCCCTGGAAGCCTCACCTCGCCTGGCCGAGTATCTTCTTTTGCGCATCTCCTGCGCATTTATTTCCATCGGCTCTCCGTGGTATGTATCTTTCCTGCGGAACATGTATGGGCATTGCCTGGCTAGGTGCCCTTCCATTCCACACTCGTAACATCTGGTGCGAGGGCATTGTGCTACCAGATGTCCCGCCTTGCCACATTCATGGCACTTCCTTTCCTCCTTTCTAACGTTCTTCTTATCTATGAACGGCCTTCTGTCTCTGGGTAGCGTTTCTCTTCTACCCCCTTCTCCATCTCTCTTCTTCCCTGGGTCTTGTCTTCCCCTATATTTCCTTACTTCATTTCTGCGGTAGGATACTCTACTCCACCCTGGTTCAAAAACCTCTCGTTCCTCCTCATCAAGAGCACTTGCATCTACCATTTCCTGGGCCCACTCCACGAACGCCTTGTCCCTAGGAAGACCATCCTTCTTGCCAGTATCCCTGGCCAGCTGTACCTTGAGCACAGTGGTCATAAAGAGCATCCAGGCTTCAACAGAGCTCGTGTCCATTACCTCTCGCAGCTTCTCATTGATCTTATTCAACCTTGCGAGGAGTCCTGCAGCGTACTGACCGTTCGACTGATTGGCCCTCTTGGTCTCCCGAAATAACTGGAGCATGTCTTCTTCCGGGGCCCATCGCCCCCCTCCATAAGCCTTTTTCAGCCTTTCCTTGATGACTGGCCAAGTAGTATCCTCGTCGGCTTGAATCAGGTTCAGAACGCTCCTCCTTACTCGACGCGCCAGGGCAACTCGTAATCTCTGCGCGTCTGCTCCTTCCAATAGATCTGCTGCCACCTGGGACTGAATACTGTCCATGATACCATCTCCGCCCTTAATAAAGTGGTTAAGTTCACCCACGTCACCATTGAACTTTTCCAGGTCCGATATCTCCCTCCTGATATCTTGTGCATTGGCCTTTTTTATTTTCATCCTCTCTAGCTCATTTGTCTCTTGTGCGATCCTGTTCGCTTCTTGAGCTGCTAAGTCTGCTCTCGCCATTGCTAGTGTGGTAGATGGATATGGAGGAAACTCTGGATTCACCTGTTCTGGCTGCGGTGGCTCTAAGGTTAACGTTGCCGGTCTGAGAATGCTTTGTCCTTGTTGTTCATTTATATTGAAATTTGTTTTCCCGGATTCTTGAGAAGAAAGTGACAAAACAACAGAAACAACAAAACAAAAAAAAAATTAAGTACTTCACGAAAACAAACAACAAAACAAAAAAAAATTATTCTTGTGACTTCCAATAATTTTCCCGGGTTTCGGCACCACTTAAGTACTTTGGCTCGCGAAACATAAAAAAAAAGAGTAAATTGGGAAAGAAACTACACACTAGCAATCTGGTAAAACACTGACTTTATTTATCAAGTAATCCTTCTTATATAGTATCTGGGAATTGTTTACACTCTTAGTAGGATTAAGCTCCACTATTACCAGGGCCTAACCCTTAACTTATATATATAATGTTGAGGTTCAAAATATGTTAAAATAAATCAAAGTAATTATCGATATTTGGCGTATCAATAGCGGACCAATATTAAGTTGACGTGAATTTATTAGTAAATTGAGTAAATAAAAAATATTCTAAATTTTATTACAGCTTATTTAAAATACGTATTTAAAAATTTAATATACTGATTGTTTAATATACACAATTTTTTCAAATTATACAAATGGCATTGCCGCCCACTACTAGCAAGATACCGCCATTTTTCAAGCACTCAACAGGAACGCCAAGGGAAGAGAGCATCACGCCATGCTCTCTCCTTGGTCCTTGAGGGAGGACCTCTAAGTTATATTACTTGATTATTGGATGTTCTGGAAGATAGGATCTCTCAAGTGATTCTACAATACCATTGGCATTACAATATATATATATATATATATATATATATATATATATATATATATATATATATATATATATATATATTCTATTTTAAGGTACATTAAAAATAAAAATAAATATTACATTTTCCTGTAAAAAAAAATTACAAATCTAGCTCCCGCTTGATCTAATAAAAAAGAATACTAAAAATTTAATGGAAATATATTTTATGATTAGGCTTTAGTAATTAGATTCTTATTTTTTGTAATGATATTTAAAGTTGACAAAAAGGTTCATACATCTGAATCAAAAAAACGTTATTGGTGTACTTGCAAAGCTGAGATAAATTAAACCCATATCAAACCACCCAATATTTTAATGAAATGTCACCCATCATCTTTGATTTGTATGAAACTTTGCACATTTGCGTATACTCATGTCCTAAGAAGATCTGTGAAGTTTTATTGTTCTTGGATGTATACTTTTTTTTTTAATATTTATTTCTTAAGAGTTTCCCCAAAGTTGAGTTAAGGCCATATCCTGCCATGTCATCCTGGACACGGTTCATCTAAGAAGTTTGTGGTCGCCTTCTTCTTCCTTCAGGGCACCAGTTCATTGTCATTTTGGGTATTCTATTATTATCCATCTGAATGAGGTGTCCAAACCACTCTAATTGCTTTATTGTGATTTTTTTTCGAGTATTCTATTCTGAGCACCTGAACACTTGACTTTACTTTTTTTTTTTCTCTCTTAACCCCTTTGTCTTTTATTAATGTAAAGGAGATAGTTGGGGGGGGGGTGCAGTCAAAAATAACACAGAATAAGTAATAAACTTATAATTATGTGCCGACGTTTCGACCTTCAGTGTAGGTCATCTTCAGGGCGATTTGGAGAGCGAAGTCGTTAGATGTAACGGCTGGCTAGCACTCGGAGGCTATCCAGAGTGCTAGCCAGCCGTTACTTCTAACGACTTCGCTCTCCAAATCGCCCTGAAGATGACCTACACTGTAGGTCGAAACGTCGACACATAATTATAAGTTTATTACTAATTCAGTGTTCTTTTTGACTGCACCCCCAACTATCTCCTTTACATTAGATCATCCAGTCAACTATTTTCATCTCATACGTCTTTTATTAATATTTGAAAAAAAAGTAGCATGTTAATATAGATACGTAGTATCTCTTTTACTGTACCAGGTGCATTTTAAGAGAGGGTTGTTCAGGACATTGAATTTTCTGAACATTTGGATGGAAGGAGTGGGGGATCTAGTGATGGGGCTCACTATAGTCGGGACGATGAAAGAAGGTGCACCGAGCATCCCCCTCCACGCCTCTCCACGAGCTCCGCCCTCTTTCCCCCACCCTAGTCCCACTTCCCCTCCACCCCTCTCGGGCCAGCTATCCAGTGACTATTGTGGATATTTTCAATGTTTCGTAATACAAATTGTCTTAAAATGATACATTACTTTGGGCCCTGGCTGCTGGTATATAAAGAATGAAAAGCGAGTAAGAGCTGTAGTACAATTGTCGGCTCCAGGCGAAGTCAGGTTAGGGGAGGGGGGAAGGAACAGCTTCAGGCCTCCCCACTCCCCGTGCACCTTCTTTTGTCGTCCCGACTATAGTTCTGTCTCATTGGAGTTTGTTAGTAGTTTACTCAGTCCATGTTGAGTGTCTGTACATGTGTTTGCCATTATTACAATTATTTCCTATTTCTTCGTTCGGGATTTCGGTCATACTGATTGTTCGACGGGCTATAGTGGCACTGTTGTGATCAGCGAACTTACTTGCTTGTTCCTCATCTGTTAACAGTTTGTCTCCGTCGTGTAGTAATGTAGAGCTTCTCTTCCTTGTGCTCGCCCTGAGTAATTTCCAAAATTTACGGTGGTCGCCATGGATTGCTCGGAGCTTCTCATGCCAATGTGCAGTCCGCCATTGTTTCATGAGATTGCGAACCTGAGTAGTAAGGGAATTCACTACCGATTTCACCTCATGATCCCTGGTCCTGTACCATTTATTCTTCCACTTATTGCGCAAGGCGATAAGTGAAAGAATGTGATCTGGTGACGCAAGGCTGGCGAAAATGGATTAAATTTCGGTATGGCCGCATCCGCGGTATATGATGTATATGACGGTATATGACCGAGGAACATATTAAAAAAAGACATTAATTATAAACATGCTGTTACAAATTAACAAACTTAACAATTAACAAATTAACTAAGTTAAAATTACAATAATTATATAATGATTATCTATGTTTTACATTGTTTGATTATTCTTAAATGCATTTCAACTCTTCAAAATGTATACTATAAATAAATTTAGTGAATTTGGGTCGGAATTGACTGTATAGGTCATGTTCAGCAACTGGCCAAACTTTCCCTCTTAATATTGTGGAGATAATTAATTTCGACCTTTGTCCTTTATACATTTGGCAGTCATATATTATGTGTTTAAATGTCTGCTCTTCTTTGTCTATTGAGCAAGTACTATCGTTGTTTATGTGAAATATGTGTAAATATGATTTGGTATGTCCATGTTCAGTTAAAACCTGAGCTAGTTTGTAGTTAGTAGATTTTATTAATTTGTAGTTATTGTTTGTTAGTTTTGGAATAAACCTATGCAAACTAGGAGATTTATTTGAAATAGTCCACCGTTCTTTCCACCTCATAATTGATTCTTCCCTAATTTTGAATTAAAATACATTCATTTAAGAAGCCATACTATTAAAAAAATTATAAAATTCACATTGCATGACATTATTGTTAAAGTAATTCCTCTTATGTATATATTGTAATATAGACAGATAACACTGTAGTGGCAGTTGAGATCATGTTGGCTGTGCACCACAGTGTCTTGGCAACAACAGCCTATGTGTGGTGAGTCTCTGTAAGCGTCTGGTTGTTGTGTGGACTGCATCTGCCATTTTGTGTGAAGTGTCTTGTCAAGTGTTTATATCATAATAAATTCTGTGCTGGTATCGTTATAACTCGTACTGTTGTTTCCCTGCACTCTATTACCTTTTACTCTTTATTTAACAGGTTATGGGCCCAGTGTAGGATTATGTGTATTTGTTATGTTTTGTTGACGGTAGAGCCGAATTTTGGGTTGGATATAAGTTTTGGGACAGACACTGTTGGTCAGTCAGTTTTACAAAACAATAGTTATTTGTTTGTTGATTTGAGTTTCAGTGTTACGCCATTTTGTTTAAGTTAGACGCTTGCGGGCCGTGTTACAATGGCATGTTCAAGTGTTCCGAATGTTACAGTTGAACTATTTGATGGATACAACTTTAGTATCTGGTACTCAAGAATTAAATTATTGTTGGCCGCTTGGGGCTTACTTAGATTTTTAAATGAAGAGCCCCCCACGACGGAGGAGGAACTTAAAATTTTTATAGATCAGGATGCAAAGGCCAAACTTATTATTGCTAGTAGTCTTTCGAACAATATTTATTCCATTGTTAAAGAGAAGGAGACTGCAAAGGAATTAATGGAAGCCCTCTTAGCAACCCATGAAAAACGAGGTATGAAGTCTCTTGTCATGCTGCAAAGAACTTGGAGAAACATGGCGTACAACAATGATCAACCTCTACTAGAGTTTTTTCAGAAGTTTGAATCCATGGCGTCTGATGTAAGAGTGGCTGGTGGAAAATTGGAACAAGAAGAGATAGTGAATCAGTTACTTGTTGCAATGCCATCAGATTTTGATTCCGTGGTGTCAGTATTAGACATTGTGTTCAATAAGGACAAATCAGGACTTAGTTTGGAATATGTGAAAAACTGTCTTTTGTCGGAGTATGAGAGAAATATGAGAAGGGAGGATGATCTATCACAGAATGTATTTGCAACCTACAGAACTAAAGATAAATTCTGGAAATATGGGAATTCAAAGGTCACTAACCCCATAAAAACATCAAATGTTGTTTGCTATTACTGCAAAGGTCGAGGTCATGTTAAAAGTGTTTGCCCTAAATTAAAAAATAAGAATTCTGCTGCCACTTCCTACTTGGATAACAGTGCTGAAGCCCCTTGTTCATCAGAGATAGCTTGTTTTGTGATAGACTCTGGTGCCACTGCAAATGTTATTAGTATTGATAATATTTCTAAAGTTTGTTTAAACATGGAAGAAGCTAGTTTTATAGAAGAAATAAACCATAGTGAGGAGATAAATCTTGAAGAAATTAGTTATACAGAAGAAACATATAATACAAAGGAAGAAACAAACTATAGTGAAGAAGTAAAGATAGAAGAAGCTAATTTTATAGAAGAAATAAACCATAGTGAGGAGATAAATCTTGAAGAAATTAGGTATACAGAAGAAACATATAATACACAGGAAGAAACAAACTATAGTGAAGAAGTAGAGGTAGAAGAAATAGACAGATTAGAAGAAATGAACTTAAGTGAAAGTATAAATCTGGAAGAAATAAGTCATCAAGATGGAACAGACTATCCGGAAGAAATAAACTTTAGTGAAGAGTTAAATCTGGAAGAAGTTAATAAAGAAGTCAAAGCAAACCAACCAGATTTATTAAACAAGATGAAAGAGTTAAATATTAAGGAAATTGTGAACAGTTCAGAAGTATGGAATCAGAAAGAAGAGGTAAATTCGGACAAATTTAACAAGATGAAAGACACAGTTGCAGATAATTTACTTGTGTTTAATTGGTCAAATTTAAAATCAACAGGAGAAAAGGGAATGTGCTTGTTTAAGGAATGTTTGGTACATTGTGAATCAGTAGACATGTCAAGAGTGTCTAATAAAGAAATTGTGAGTTTCCCTTATATCATTTATAAGAATAAAAGAAAGGCCAATTGTCAGAGTTTGAAAAGTGTTGACAAAACACACTATCATAGTGTTTTCAAAATAATAAGAAGTTCTAGTAATAAAGATGATGTTAATATTTTAATGTGGAAAGTAAGAAAAAAAATATTGAGGTCTACACCGCTAATTGGAATAAATTGTATATATAATAAAGGACTGGAATTAGGATATTAATTGTATTTGAGTTGTGTAATGTGGAATTCTTTGTATTTGTTTTGTAATCAGGATTTTAAAGTAATTCTGTTTCAGTAATTCTCTGTATTTGTTTTATTTGGAATTAGGTTGTTAAAGTAATTAGTTGCATTTATTTTATGTATATTGTGTAATGTGAATTAGGAAGGCTTGCTGTAATAATTCCTTTTATGTATTTTATTTGTATTTTGTAATGCGGAATTAGGAGGGTGTGTTGAAGTAATTCCTCTTATGTATATATTGTAATATAGACAGATAACACTGTAGTGGCAGTTGAGATCATGTTGGCTGTGCTGCACCACAGTATCTTGGCAACAACAGCCTGTGTGTGGTGAGTCTCTGTAAGCGTCTGGTTGTTGTGTGGACTGCATCTGCCATTTTGTGTGAAGTGTCTTGTCAAGTGTTTATATCATAATAAATTCTGTGCTTGTATCGTTATAACTCGTACTGTTGTTTCCCTGCACTCTATTACCTTTTACTCTTTATTTAACATATTAAAAAAAGACATTAATTATAAACATGCTGTTACAAATTAACAAACTTAACAATTAACAAATTAACTAAGTTATAATTACAATAATTATATAATGATTATCTATGTTTTACAGTGTTTGATTATTCTTAAATGCATTTCAACTCTTCAAAATGTATACTATAAATAAATTTAGTGAATTTGGGTCGGAATAGACTGTATAGGTCATGTTCAGCAACTGACCAAACTTTCCCTCTTAATATTGTGGAGATAATTAATTTCGACCTTTGTCCTTTATACATTTGGCAGTCATATATTATGTGTTTAAATGTCTGCTCTTCTTTGTCTATTGAGCAAGTACTATCGTTGTTTATGTGAAATATGTGTAAATATGATTTGGTATGTCCATGTTCAGTTAAAACCTGAGCTAGTTTGTAGTTAGTAGATTTTATTAATTTGTAGTTATTGTTTGTTAGTTTTGGAATAAACCTATGCAAACTAGGAGATTTATTTGAAATAGTCCACCGTTCTTTCCACCTCATAATTGATTCTTCCCTAATTTTGAATTAAAATACATTCATTTAAGAAGCCATAGTATTAAAAAGAATTATAAATTCACATTGCATGACATTATTGTGGTTTCCAAAACTAAAACAAGGGTTTACAGAAACGCTTGTCGCTTTTTTCTCCAAATAGCTGGCAAGCTGGAAAAGGTTCCAAATAAAACCTAAGATTATGAACTTTTTATTAATATAAAACACCAATTGGCTTTTTTGTGGGTACATTTTTAAATAATGCCAACTTATTAAACTGCTTATTAAAAGTATATTATTATGGCTACTTGTTAAACTTACATGTACTTGTTAAAATGTACATGTTTTTAATATATTTTCAGCAGCAGTGTTTTTAAGATGCAATATTCCGACATCTATACGTAGCTTATATATATTTAAGCCGCTTAGAGAAATGTAATTCTGTCAATTTTACATAATTTTTAGCAAAGTAAGATATTCTTACCAGAACTGCTTGTCTCGGGTACACTGACAATGTTATCAAAGGCACAAATCAACCGTCTTCTCTCTGAGGTCAAAAGAATGACACTGCTGGTCCAGTGGGGTGAAGGAAGATAAGTTTGGCATCTTCTTCTTCGTCACAGACCTTTTTGACAAGTGCAAAATACCACCTGTCATCATAAACTGCTGATACAAAAAAATTTGGCTGAGGACGAATGCTTGTCCATTTTGGGGCTTCTTCACTAAATGAAAAAACAATAAAATCCTAGAACAATAAAACTTCACAGGTCTCCCAGGACCTGAGTATTAGCACGTTTCATGCAAATCTAAAATAGTGGGTGACATGACCTGGGTGATTTCACATGGAATGACCCTTATTTATTTCAAAAATAATAATTTTTATAGTTCTGAGCAGTAGTCCATCCACTTCCGAGGAGAAACAATTATCGATCAATTATAAACAACTATCGATCAATTGGCAATTCCTCTCCCAGAACTGATTTATAGCTTCTCTCCTTTTGATTTTGAATGCTCTGTTCTATTCCTTATATTCATTAAATGCTGTTACATTCCTAGTAGAGAGCCCCACATGATATTTGTTTCTCTTTTCTCCTACCAACTCCACTACTTCACTATTCTACCAGCATTTTTCCGATTTTTTATTTTTATTTTTTACGCCAATTGCTTCAAAGGCTACTTGATGACAACTTCCTATAATATGGTTGTATTCATCTCCACTTTGAAGTTTTATTTCGAGTCTGTTTTTATACAATTTTTCTCTGTAGTCTGTTCTCCTAAAGCAGGCTCTCAATGGAATAGTTAATCTCTTCGGAAGTTTCGGGCTTCTTTGGGAAGTAAATCAATTGGTGATAGCTTCTGAGGAAGGTGATCTTAGTTATATGCTAAGGAAGCTAGAAGAGGAATGCTCTATTCTAATTCTAAATGGGGTCGAGAAATCAGCAAAGAGAAGACAGAACACATGGTCTTCAACGCTTCTACATCTTTTCTCCCATTAGAAAATTGGTCACTTGATTGGAATGCTCTGATTCCTCAAGTATTTTGGAGTGTACATAGATAGCAAGGGAACACTTGAGACAGACATAAAGGAAAATATCACCAAAGGAGAGAAGGTTATCGGCATGGTAAACACCATATTGTGGAGTCCAAGTGTTATGCTAGAAACCAAAAAGGGGATTTTTCATTCCTTTTTTGATGGTTCAACCCTTTATGGTTTGGAAATGTGGGTAGTTGGACCAAGAAATGCACAAAGGCTGCAAGCTGTAGAAATGGATTTTTTGAGAAGAATTTGTCGCATTTCCAGAATTGAGCGAGTAAAAAACTCTGCCGTAAGAGATATTGTTAAGGCGGAAATGATAATGATAATGCTCAAAATTGGGACCAAGCAGCTGCAGTGGTGTGGTCATCTGAGAAGAACGTGCCGCAAGAGATGGCCGAAAATGATATTCGACTTTATCTCAGAGGAAAGATGAAAAAGAGGCTGCCCAAGGAAAACTTGGCAGAAAGGAGTTGAAGAGGTGATGGCAGCAAAAGGCTTGGCAGAGGGAGATTGGGAAGATTGATATTATTGGCAAAAAAATGTATTAGGTTTTGGCATATGATCCGAGGTTGTTAGAGCCCCTCCCACAAAAATAATAATAATTAGCCTACAGGAGCAGCTAATTGCTACTAGAGCTTACAGAAAGCACATTCTTAAGGAGACCCTGATGACGGATAAATGTCACCTCTGCTCTAAAACTCATGAGTATACGGCATGTGGCAAATGGGTGCGAGGCACTTGGTGGAACGGACTGTATGATCAGGCATAACTTTGTGGCAAAAATATATTACCAAAGTTTATACAGGCTATTAGGACTGTTGGGTGGAGATGAGGTGCCTTACTATCGCTATCAGCTGGAAAAAGGAAATAATGAAATACAAATTTACTGGGATGAGCAAATAATCACGGACCACAGGGTAAAACATAATCGTTTGGATATAAAGTGAAGAAAATTGGCAGATTCATAGGAATAGCAATCCCATTTGATACAAACCAGAGCCGAAATAATGAGAAAATACCAAGAACTTTTTATTGAGTTAAAATCACTTTATCATTTGTAGAAAGTGCTTATAAGTGCAATGGTCATTTTGTTGGATGGTCTTATAATATAAAGCACAAGGGAGGGTACAAAAGGCCTTGGCCTCCATTTGGAAAAATTAAAATTGGCACAAAAGCAGTTCTGTTGAACACCTGCAGAATTGTAAGAAAATTCTTGAATCAGTAAAACATTAACACTTCTCTTTACTTTTGAATTCCAGAATGTGAATTTGGTGCCAGAGAAATCTGTGAGAAAAATAAATATAATAATAATAATAATAATACTGCAATCATTTTCATAATTGATTTGAGATTCATAACACCTGTTTTTATTTTTCAAATTATAACATTATAAATATTTGTATAATAATTTAATTTATGATTTAAGGCCTGGGTATTTATTAATGTTGAGAGAATTAATTAATGAGAGTTGACTTCCCGTAGAAAAGTGTATTTAAAATCAGATATTTTGAGTTTGTGTAATCGGTATTGTTTGGAATATTTACTAAGTATTTGCTTATAATCTTTATTTTTTGTTTTTAATCTTATCCTTAGGATCTGTAACATGTTTTTAAGGAATGATTACATGATTAGTTTTGGTAAACAATCATAGAGTAATAATAGCAATCTTTGGAGTTGGAATTGCTTGGGCCCTATTAATTGGGACCTTTTGGCAAAAAGTTATCAAAATTTTCGTTTAGACAATTAAATTAAAATATTTTATAAATTTATTTTTTCCATGTGACAATCAAACTGCCATTATTTGATTTTTCTTTTTATAATCATATTTAGTTGTTGTATTTCTTTCAAGGGTATGAATCAGACAGGCAATCTCACTTAAAGAATTTAAAACAAAAAAATTATCAGTAATAACTTTTAATCCTTTTGATGATTTATTTATGGTATAACTAAAAACATCTTTGGGGAACACTTTTCATAATAATTCTGGTTTTATTTCGGTTTCTATAGTTACATATGAAATTCTTCTACTTTTTCTAATGCTTTTTAATTTTTTAATTAAATACCATTTTATTCTCAATGTTGTCCTTACAACATATTGTAGGTCTTTCATCTGTTGCAATCTTTTTATAATACTATCACACCGATCTGAAAAGCATTTCTAACATTTAACATTATAGTGGTGTTAAAGACTCTAAGTATGATATATATAAATTATGTCCTAGCAGCAGTGTCTCGTAGTCTGCTGAGCTTATCATCATTAACATAGTATTAATATATATTCTTAACTTTTCTATAAATTAAATTTATAATTTCAATAAAGTCTTTTGTATAGATGATATAAATTTTTACTAGTGACGATTAAGGTATGTATTTCAACTAATACTTTTACAATAATAGAACAAGTAAAACATTTATTGAATGAACACTGTTGATTTAAGATGTTGACAAAATTTCTTCTTACCAAATAGCTTTTACAGGTATGACGATAGCCTCAAAAATAACTCTTAGTATTTAAATGGATTTTCGTTCTCGTCTTCCTAAAGAAAGGCTTTAACAATATTTTCCATAGTAAATACCTTGAATTAAATCCAAAATGAACATATGTATATAACAGTTATGTTGAGTATGTATTAGACAACATAAATTTAATCCATAAACCCAAATTTCAAAATAATCATATAGCCGTATAAGTTAGAATAGAATTCCAAAGGATAGTAGATGACTGTTTCAGTACATTGAAAACAACACAGTGTATATTATTTTTAAATTGTGTGCATCATTTACAACAAAAAGCAAAGGAACCCTTAAAAGAATTAAACATGTTAGTTTTAAACTGCACTGATTAATGGTTCCTAAATTTTACTGATTTGAAACATGGAATTGTTTGCAATTTTTTATATGATAGAAATTCTGCATCAGTTGTTAATCAGTCAGGGTGATGAACTGTGTTTATAAATTTATTCATCTGTTACGTTAATATTAACATCAATTAGAGATTTAAATATCAGTAGCCACTATTATGAATTATTTGTCTATGGCAGTTACTTATCTAAACGCAGACATAAAATCTTTCTATCCATGACTGAAAAATTAATGTATGGGTAGGTATTGGGATGTGTTGGTTGATAAAAATCCATTTAACTATATAAATATGAGACTTTAATCATATATAATACAAAAATATCCTATCATTAGATCTGTAAAAAAGAATGGTTGCATTGTTTGTAATTCAATATCAGTCTTATTCTACAGAACACCTTCAACTCGTTACCAGTGCTTAGCTTTAATCTGGGTGGAGTCGATGACGGATGGAATTCGGGTTGCAGCTCCAGTAGAGTGTGATGCAATAGCAATACCTGGTGCACCGATCCTAAGTGCATGTGCGGAAGACAAGGCAGGAATGCTAGCTGTGTAGGTGTTAACTGAGGTCCATGCTGGAGCAGCAGCAATGGTCTTGGTAGCGGCCCAAGTTGGAGCAGCAGCAATGGTCTTAGCAGCAGTCCAAGTTGGGGCAGCAGCATTCCAAGCTGGGGCAGCAGCATTCCAACCTGGGGCAGCAGCTACAACTGGAGCAGCGGCAATGGTCTTAGCAGCATTCCAAGCTGAATCAGCAGCAATGGTCTTAGCAGCAGTCAAAGTTGGGGCAGCAGCAGTCCAAGCTGGGGCAGCAGCTACAACTGGAGCAGCGGCAATGGTCTTGGCAGTGGGCCAAGCTGGAGCAGCAGCTACGACTGAAGAAGCGGCAATGGTCTTGGCGGCAGTCCAAGTTGGGGCAGCAGCAGTCCAAGCTGGGGCAGCGGCAATGGTCTTAGTAGCAGTCCAAGCTGGGGCAGCGGCAATGGTCTTAGCAGCGGTCCAAGTTGGGGCAGCAGCAGTCCAAGCTGGGGCAGTAGCAATGGTCTTAGTTGAAGCCCAAGCTGGGGCAGCAGAAATGGTCTTAGTTGCAGTCCAAGCTGGACCAGCAGCAACAGCTACTGGAGCAGCGGCGAAAGTCTTGGCTGCAGTCCAAGCCGGAGCAGCGGTATACGAAGCGACAGCTGGAGCAACGGCTACAGCGGGACCACGAACTACGGGGGTGCGTACTTCAACTTCAGATACGACTGGGGTTGGTACGGGAACGTCATAGGGAACTTTCTTTACGGTAACTTCGGGTTCAACTTTGGTAACTTGAGGAATGATGGTTTGGACTTGTCTACCAGCTGCAATAACGGACTCTTTCGAAACAGTTTCGAGGGGTGTGGCAAGAGCTCCAAAGTTGGGTTTATGGATGGTGCTAGTATAACCAGTTACAACGGACTTGGTGCCATAGTGAATGTTCTTTTCAATGGCGACTCCGGTAGATGTAAAGGTTGTTGGAGTTGCAAGACGTGCAGCTGGGGCAACAGCAACGGCAGAGGCTGTGGCGACAACTGGAGCGGCAGCAGCGTATCCGGTAGCGATGGCTGGAGCGGCGGCAGCGTATCCAGTGGTGATGGCTGGTGCGGCGGCAGCGTATCCAGTGGCGATAGCTGGAGCGGTGGCAGCATATCCGGTGGCGATGGCTGGAGCGGCAGCCCAAGCTGGAGCAGCTGTGATTGACTTAGCTGACCAAAGTGGTGCAGCGGCAGCGTATGTCCTAGTTGCCCAAGATGAAGCTACAGCAGGTGCTGAAGCATAAGTGCTGGCTGTCAAAACTGGTGCACTAACGAGAGCAGGTGCTGAAGCGTAAGTCTTAGTGGCCAAAAGTGGAGTGGCAGCGACAGCAGGAGCAGCTGCAGCATAGCTGTAGGCCCTAGAAGCCCATACAGGTGCTGTAGAGGTCCAAGCTGAGCCTGTGAGGGTGCTATGTGCTAATGGAATACCGTGAGTACTTAGGGGACCTTCATGATGATGCCCTATACTAGCCAAAGTACTTCCGGCTAGGGCAACGCAAAACAACACCACCTATAACAATCATATAAAACTTATTGAACTATTTGAATTTTTTTTTATTTTAGTCAAGCGTTTGATTTTTTCTCACATTGCGGATAGCAATTCATTTAAAAATGAAATAAGTTTTTTTAAAGACTATTAAGTTTGACCGTTTTTCTTAATAATACAATAAGTTACAGAAATAGTTTATAGTAATATGGCTAGGTATACGAAATCAAATTACTAACATTAGTAATTCTAATAAAATAGCCAAACAAATGTCAATATTTATAAACTCACCAACTTGTTCATGTCGAGTAGGTCTGTGTTGTTTGACTGGCTGATTAAAGTCTGACCCTTAGCTGAATTTGGACTGCTTATATATTCGGCCGAATGGGCGTGGTCTCTGAAGTCTTTTCCTTCATAATAAAAGTTTTGGTTCTGTATGTAGGGAAGGGATCTGGAATTATTGCTCCTAATTTTTACTTCAAGGATATTGAAATAATTGTCGTTTATATCTCGGAGTGTTCATATAATTGAGAAATGGAGTATCCGTGAAAATATAATTGATTAATAGGATGTAGAATTTATTAAAAACTCTGTTGGCTACACCATTTAATTATTATCGTAATAGTTCGGTTTTTAGAAAACTAGAAAACATCTTTGATCGATTAATTTCTAAAATATTTTGTTATATAATATAGTGTTTTTTTTTAATGTTAATATACACTATTCTAGTGTTTATTAACATTTTTTAGAATTTCCAAAGTAGAATAGGGTATATAAAATTCATTACATTTTTTTTTTTTTTTTGGTAGGTTTTGGAAGGAGGGATGAATTAAACATTATTTTTGAGATGATTAAATTACATAAGTAGATATTAAACAAAACATAAGACATTATTTTGTTTGATATCTACTTTGGGTGTATTGTAGTGGTAAGCAATTTTTTTCATTTCATTTTTTAAAATTTTTATATTATTTATTTTTATTTCCGTTTAATTTTAGTAAATCATAATTATTTACTTCGAGGAGCGGAGTATTAGATCATTTAGTTGCCATGCCGAAGGTCCTGGGTTCAAATCCCGCTGTTGGCAAGACTTTTATTTAATCTGTTAGCAGCCGCAGATGGATCCTGTGGGATCTAAGACCCTTCTGGGGCTCAACCAGCCTCTATAAAGTGGGTAGCCAAAATAAGGGAGAAAAATCTGTTGGTTGAGCGTGATCAAGGACAAACAGCGTGGAATATTTTGGGAAAATGGGAATTGAATTGGTCTGCAGAATGATACTTACAATTGGTACTACAGAATGATGTTATATTCCCAAGGCCAAGTGGTTCTCTAAGTAGTTATAAGTGACATTGTTAGTGACTTTATAGAGTAGGTACTGTTAATAGGAGAATGAACTTGGCGGTTGAGCGTGATTTCGGAAAAATCACTAAACTGGGGTAACTTACTTTACTGCTTTAAAACAAACAGACGGATGCGATTCCGGTAAAGTGATTAAAGTTGTTTTGTAATAATTAAAAAAATAAAGTAATCATCTATCTTAGTTTCGGAAATGTAAAATAAATAACGCAAATCTTCGTGAAACTAAAAAAGTGCCAAACATTAGAAAAGTATATTTTTAAATATTTTACATTGCACTTTTTGAGTTGTTAATTTTGTAAGAACATAAAAGAATTATTGTTGTCTTATATGTAGCTTTTTAAAATTCCTTTTGTTGATTTTTGTTAATAAAATTTATTTCAACACCTTCCTCTCACCAAGTAGTAGAACAAAAATGTAAAGATTTACTACAAGTTAATATTTTCTTGTAAACCTTCTCTGGGGGTGTTGAATATGTTGTAATTATTTATTTTATTTTCATTGGTGAATTTGCCCCAAGAATCGAAAAAACAAACATGCATGCAATTACGACTTTTGTGAATGATTTATTCCAGACTCCTTAGATTCGGATTCTTTCCCTGCTTTTAAACTTCGTTTGTGTTGAAAATTTGATGATACTGATCACTAACAATAATTATTATGATTATACATTATATAATCTAAATATAAGAGCTAGAAATGCAACAAAACTTAAACAATAATTTAAAAAAGTTACTGGAAAAAATGGACCTAACACTTAGCACTGACTATTTTTAAGGTGATTTTCCAGTTTATTTAGGATGTATATTTTTATGATTTTTAATGCCCCATAAGATAAATTCCTTTCTTATAGTAGAATGGAAAACTAATTCTAGTTTTTAGATTTTGATTGGGAACATATTTTTTTTAGAATAATTTGTTGATATTTACAACTGTAATTATATTATATCGAGTAAATCTGCTGTATGTACAAAGGACACGAAAAAAAAACACTTGTGGAGAAACTACCCGTTGATAGCACTCCAATAAAGTTCCATAGTAGAAGGTCTCGAGGCCATCTTCTTTTTAGACGCCTCGGAGGATTATCAGGAATATTATGGGAAGCAAGTTGAGAGACTAGCGGATTCAAGTGTGTATGAAGCTTTTCATGGAAGGATAGGTATCTAGTTTGGGCCAAATCAGCAAGATATGGGATATTAAGATCCTAATGGATGAGTTTGTTTGTGACATAATAAGGAGCATTGAGGATTTTACGAAGGATTTTGAATTGTAAGGATTGGATACGAGATGAATTGGATGGTTTGGTTGAGCCCCAAAGCTTAACTCCATATGTCCAAATAGGTCTGATAGCTGTCATGTAAATGAGTCTTTTGTAATTAATTGGGAGCTTTGAACGTTTGTCCGGTAAATGTTGAAGTAGGCGAAAACGTCGAGCAGTTTCTTGTCTTTTCAGTCTTGTATTAGGATTCGTTTGTCCAGTGAGACGTTTGTCCATATGGAGTCCTAGGTAACGTGGGAACATATTTAATTTTTCGTTTAAAATTTAAATTAGAATTCAAATGAGTTTACTGATCTTTATATTTATATTACGAATGTTATATCAGCTGAAATTGAGAGATAATAAAAATACAATTTCTGATTTAAAATATGCCTTTTTAGACATTAAGTGATTTAATATTGTAAAACATTAATGATACAACTTTAGGGAGATAGTAATTTTAATCTAAAAAACGTTTAGAATAGCTTAAATAATTTGCAGTTTCAAAAGATGAAGTCATAAATGGGAGTATAATTTTGGGAGCTATTTTTTTTTTCACGTTTCATCCACACTAGGAAGCGGAATCGAAACTTGTCGACCTTGCTCCATTCTGTTTTTTTAACAGTCGCCTAATGGATTGGAATCGGTTTAATTATAACTGGCTATCAAGTGTTAATTTCCATAAAGATATGAATAACTTTACATTTATGATTGATTAACTATAATTCTATGTCTTTGAACGATCTAATAGTTAGGACTTGGAAGTTTCTGATATCGGATCCAAGTCAGTGGTTTCGTTCTTATTTAATATTTTACTCATATTATGTCAATTGATAAGGATCAATAATCAAATTACCATTCGGTGCCGGTGCTGAATTCAGTTCTTTTTATATTTTTTGTTTAGTACCTACTGTAATGAAGATAGTTAGAAAGGAAGAGTTTAGTTTTCTGATCTGCGGGCTTAAAATATACCTTTGTATCATACATTCCGTAACTCACGGTTTATATTTATTGGTGGTAAATAAATAAATAAATAAATAAACACATACACCCCCTCCAAAAAAATAAAATAAAATAAAAATACAAAAATTGAAGGGTCTTGATTCCAGTCCTAGGTAGTGACTGTAATGTACGATTTTATAGGATTATTGATTATTATTTATAGTAGATTATTTGGACAAGATCAAGCTCAGCCGCCAGGTTTTTACTTTAATAAAAGTTACTTACTTTATTGTGTCTTGGTGACCCCAAGTAACAGAATACATGATTTATCTGCACAGTCTGGAAACCAGGATAGATCAGTAGCTCTTCACTCTTCGCTCTTATATATCCCCTTTCTTTGTAATACCCCAAAAAAGAGAAAATATTAATCTTCCCGTACAAATCAAAACAAGCTCTTTACACTGCAACTATATTCTGTCACATTTCAGAACATCCTAAAGGTGATGGAAGCCACTGTATGGGCACGTGATGGATAATAACTGAATACTAATGGTTATAATGGGTTGGAAGCTGAAGTTAAAAAAAAAAAAGGTGACACCCTCTCAGGTTGAAGAACTGAGTGGTATCTGGAGGTGGGACTGTCCTTAAAGGACTTGATGGACTTAAGGAGGCAGGAATTTGGATGAGATCTTAAAAGGACTTGAAGGAAAAATTGTATTTAAGTTGCTGATTTTTTTGTTTGTTTGTTTAACGTCACTTTATGCTGCTAAGACTAATTGGACCATGCTTCAGTGGGAGCTCTAAATTTTTCCTATCCAGGTTTAATTGGAATAGGGATTTTTAACCAGTACCGGTCAGAATCCGGGTTTCATGTTTAAGGCACCTTCCGAAGAATAGCACAACCAAGGATTTTTTACTCTCAGTTGCTGATTTTACTAATAGCTTTAAGCAATCGATTTTTATACTTTTATAAAAGTAGAAATACTTAGTTGACATTTAAATAGTTTTATTACAGTTGCCAGTTGTATGGATGATAATTAAACCGGGCACGTGTTCAAGTTGCATTTGTGTTATTTACGCCACTAACAATTACTTACTTGACGGTAGAAAATCAAGAGGCTGTATGAAAACATATCCTTGAATTATTTGTCCTTTGCATGCATAGATTAAATATACATTTTAATAATAATATTAAATATATGCATAATATATAATATTAAATATGTTGTATTTAGTGAAAATTTAATAAAAACTAGACGTGCATTCATACTAAGTTAGTCTGAAGTAATGAAATAAATAATACATAAAAATATAATATATTATTTAAAACAAGATCACAACAAATAGCATATGAAAGAAAAGTTGAAAATAGTTTAGTAGGCATAAAGTCAGGTAGATCCAGTTAGGCAATGATGCAAGAATCCTGTCTATCTCATTAGCTGGAATGTGTTCAAGACCTTGCTGAACTGTAGAACTTACAGTTTGAGTGAGGAGAGTTCATTAATTACTGAAGTCAATTAAAATATTAAATACACATTTAAGAATATTAATAATCAAGTTCTAAAACAGATCTAAAAACATCATTATGTCGTAGAAATCCATAATGCAGTTTAACGGTTTTTTTATTAAATCCTGAGTGGATGGCATTGTTTTATTCCATACAGCCAGATATTAATTGTTTTTATTTATGTCCTATCACTTTCCGTTATTATTTATTACATTGACTATATCAGTTATATAGTCTTGTTTATAGCTTTAAAATATTTATGAATGTTACAGATTTCCCCACCGACTGTTTTGTGTATTTCTCATTGTTTTATGTATGCCAGGCATTCATTTATAATATGTTAAAGGATTCCGTTACGACTAAATTTTTCACATTTATAACTTTCAGTTAAGTTTACCTTTTGAAGATAATCATTGCCAAATCCATGATTCGTCTTCAACAGTCATATCTGTCCCCAGCTGAAGTCTTTCCTGAATGAATCTCTGATTCTTAAATTAATTAACTTATTAAAAATCTTAATAGGAAATTTATTAGAATTAGGGTTTATATGAGCTAGGTAGTTCCAACCAACAGGTTTCAAGTTTTCATAGTCTTAAACGAAATTTAAGTTTAACACATTTATTTCATTTACATTAATGTAAAAATGTAATTATAATTAATTATGTAACTACATTTGACATTTCTTTACTAAACATGAACGATTATTTTTAGTAAAGTTTTTATTGATAAAAAGATAAAATACGTTTTATCAATAAAATCTTTCTGGTTTTTAAAAGACATTGTTTAGTCGCGGACCTGGACTACCCGCCAGATGGAACGGACCGATCATTGCCTCTAAAATCGGAAATTTACTGTACCGCCAAAATCAAGGAGAGGGGGGATTGACGCTCAGAGCGCCCTTCACTTATCATCAGATCGCCGAGCGGAGCAGTTCTATCAGCCCTTCGCAGCTAAGATCATCGCACACTGCCGCCAAGTAATCCGCTTTCAAGCCGCGTCGGCTTTCAAGCCGGGGGGTCCTCCGCGTTGGTGGACGACTCCATCATGGCCCACAACCGTTTTCCGCTAAACATCCGGCCTTGCTTCCTAAAGATCATCCTTTTACCAACTTAGTCATTGATCAAGCCCATAGTCAAAATCTGCACGCTGGTCCCTCTGCTACGCATTCCTTTATTCGTCAGCGATTCTGGATATTGGACGGGAGAAACGTAGTTCGGCAACGCCTCGCTAAATGCAACAAATGTTTCCACGTTAAGCCTCAACCACTCATCCCCACCATGAGACGCCTGCCCCGTGATCATATCACACCCACATACCTATTTTCAAAGGTAGGAATTGATTACGCAGGCCCTTTTTCCGTATATTCTGCTCGCATCCGAGGATGCCGCGTAACCAAGGCATATATCTGTGCATTTGTTTGTTCCACCACTAAAGCCATTCACCTAGAACTTACATCCGAACTATCCGTTGCAGCCTTTCTAGCTGCCTTTGCTCGTTTTTGTGGTAGACGGGGACGTCCTTCAGATGTCTACAGCGATAACGGAACCAACTTTGTAGGAGCTAGCCGTCAAATCAGCGAAGTCGGTCGTTTCTTCCGAGACGTAAATACTCAAGAAACTATCGTTCAACATTCCTCGCGCGAGGGCATTCAATGGCATTTTATTCCTCCCAGGGCTCCCCATTTCGGGGGTCTTTGGGAAGCCGCGATTAAATCTACTAAACGCCATCTCCGGACCGTAATGGGTATTCAGGTTTTATCATTCGAGGAATTCTCAACCCTACTTACTCAGATTGAAGCCGTACTCAATAGCAGACCTTTATGTGCGCTTTCATCCAACCCTCATGATCTCGAAGCCTTAACTCCCGGACACTTTCTTATCTGTCGACCGATAACCGCTCCCCCCCACTCAGGACCTATCTGAGGTGCCCATCAATCGCGTGGCACGATGGAAACTCACTTACAAGATCCATCAGTCCTTTTGGAAGCGATGGACCATCGAATATCTGCACACACTCCAGCAGCGATCCCGCTGGACGGAATCCGCCCTCGAACTAACTATCGGCGCTCTCGTGCTGATCCAAACCGGTAACTCGCCTCCTCTGCGTTGGCCATTAGCACGGTTTACCGAATTGCATCCTGGAGCGGACGGTATCGCCCGAGTCGCTAGCCTCCGAACCATTTCCGGCATCATAAAGCGCCCAATCACCCGCATATGCCCTTTACCATCTCAATAATGCCACTTTCGTGCCATGGGCGGGGGAATGTTTAGTCGCGGACCTGGACTACCCGCCAGATGGAACGGACCGATCATTGCTTCTAAAATCGGAAATATACTGTACCGCCAAAATCAAGGAGAGGGGGGATTGACGCTCAGAGCGCCCTTCACTTATCATCAGATCGCCGAGCGGAGCAGTTCTATCAGCCCTTCGCAGCTAAGATCATCGCACACTGCCGCCAAGTAATCCGCTTTCAAGCCGCTACTTCTGTGAGGACGTCCAGAGGTTTCAAGATTGTCACTCGCCAGAAGCTATGCTGAGATGATAATTGAGCATACATCACACAAATTGTAAGTCACATTTCATTACCATAAGGCTTCAATTGTCAACTAATTTTTCTCCGGATGATCAACGTATCACATGGTATCAACCGGACAGTTCAAGTTAATTAATGATATTATACTCATTGTTCCGTCATGCCGTGATCACTGGCGAAGATAATAATTATTCGCACATCTTCGCGCCTTATTGAAAACTTCATCATTACGTTCAAGTTTATTTTGTTGTAATTATCTCTTTGGCCATTATGCTAGCATGGAGCATTTCTGTTATTGTTAAGTATCGCTCCCATTCATATTAATCATTTGTTCTTCTTTTTTTTGTTTAAAATTAATTTGTTTATTAGATCGCTAAGTTACATGTTTAGTTTTAAGTTAATTTTGTAGACGCTATTACTAATTTGTATTTTCTTTTACATGCATATTTAATAGTATTTAAGAAATCTCGCATGTTATTTAAATTAATAAATCAAACGCTTTGTTAATATCTGAGACTTCATTCAATTCCCGTGGTACTTCCATTTGCTTCCTATTAAAATTATTCAGTCTAATCACGCCTTAACAGACATTCTTAGATTTCAATTTTTCAATTCCACCATTGTATTTTTTATTATGCCAGGAAGAAGCAGGGTACTTGTCTATGGAAATGAGGAGAGTAAATAAGTAAAGTACCGAAAAGTTATGGGGAAGAGTATACATATGTACGAATACATTAAATGGCCATATTACTGATCTTAAATCCATAAAAAGTATTGTGTTCTATTTCTTCACAAGAAACACACCTCATCATCTCTTGGCCTTTATGTTAATATATAGTGAGAATCCTCTTTGCAGTCACTTATATAAATTTTGGCATATATCTCTTGCAACCTTATTGTTAAAACATAGTCAAATGAATTATGTATTTGAGTTCGAATCTTTGTATTTGAAATCATGTAGAAGTGTTGAGTGATTTTAGATTCTCCGGTAAAATTACTAGGATCTTTTTAAGGGAATTTTGTTTGTACTTTACAATTATTTTGGAGGGTAAACACTTTATTCTTTCTTTCTTTGTGTTTTTGAAATAGAGTTTATGAGCTGTGAGATGGAGTTGATTGATTTATATCAAATCTATTTTTTTCATATCACATCTTCTATCGGTTTTCACCGAATAGAAATTGTATTTTCACAGCCGGTTCATTAATTATAAGAAGTGATTTCAGTATATAATGAAAGTGCTTACCTAGCATTACAAGCATGATCTGCATCTTTGTAAATCATACTTGTAGCGTGTTCTTTGACATGATGTGCAGCTTATATACTGTATCTTATATCTGTATACTTCTTTGCCATTGAAAATTAATCTCCACAATTCATTTTCTTTGAAATAATTATGTATTCCTATGACCATCTTTGCTAGTTTAGTCTTATGACTAGTTTTTGTAATTATGATCTCGGATCAGTTAAAAAGTATTTCGCAGGTTATTTTTAAACATACGCGGTGCCCCTGTTGCTGCCATCCCATCTTGTGGATAGGATTATAGCTGGTTGATGTTTTACTTACAGAAGAATGCTCTTAGGATTATGGCAAATAAAAGCAAAGGTGACACTGTTACTTATCGAGCCTTGTGATTTTGTCGGTTTCTCGAGGTGAATTTTAGAAATATCGTCTCTTCCTTCCGACCACCCTCCCCCTCCCTCCCTCACTCACTCGCTCACTTTTTCACTCACAATTTCTCTTTCTCTCACTTACTCACACTTTCATTCTCTCTCTCTCTCTCTCTCTCTCTCTCTCTCTCTCTCTCTCTCTCTCTCTCTCTCTCTCTCTCTCTCTCTCTCTCTCTCCCCCTCTCTCTCCCGGCCGATTTTGAAGTATTTCAACGTAGTGATATAATTCAGGATATAGAATAATTTTTTAATGTTAGAAGAAAAAAAATAATACATAAAGCTAACATATATATGATAACAATATTCTGAGAAGATTTTTTTTTTAAGCTAATAACACAGTTTAAAATAAGAACAAAGGGATTTAGTAGCGCCCTCTTGTGTACGATGAAATATTTTAAGCACCACTTAACAATATATTAAGGCTATTTACATTCCCTTGGCCTTTGTGGTTGTGATTTTTGTAAAATAAAAGGGAAAGCATTATTAAAGACAATCTCAGCTATAAAACGATTTTAAATTTACATCCTACAACGCATTTGCTTTTTGCTTTATTCTAGTGCAGTTATTCAGTTTATAATAATAGAGTTATAATGTGATTTTGACCATATACATAATAAAAAATTAGGTAGTCAGATAGATAAAAATACTAAAAAAGAATATATAAGCGAAATCTTTATTATTATTAAATACAAATCAACTGTTAGATTTCGCCTTTACATTAATTATTTTTATACTTTTTCATTTATTCCCTGGTATAACTTCTGACTTTTTTTGAATCATGTTGTAGTTTTTCATATTTTATTTTTACATATTTCCTATACATTTTTATATCGTATACTATTTCTGTGTTCAGTAATGTGTAATAGTGTATTATGTATATTTTTATATTCTCCTTTGCGAATCCTCTAGCCTATGATATTCATAAGTTTTATTTTATACTTTTTTGTTGTCTTTCTATGGCTAATGGAAGGACTACGACTTAAGCCGTGAAACACTCATTAAATATATTATCAGCTTATTTCGTGTTTCTTTTTTAAACACCATTTCGAGATGCTCAGTGTTTTATAGAATAATTATTATAAAGCAGTTTATTTATCTTTTTATATTATTGGTTGAGAATATCATCTGCAGACCATACATATGGAATAAACTCTAGAGCATCTCGCATAGTATATAAAGATAACATGAGATTGCATCTATCTTTGACATCCTGAAAGAACAGTGCTATTTCGGAGTGTGTGAACTTACTGTTTCAGTCTTGATGATCCTGTTCATGCAATACTTGATTGTTTAATTATTTGTCGGTATTTAGCCGGAGCTCAAGCTTCCTGTGTGAAATCTTCTTTTTATATCTCAAAAATTATTTCGTGTTTAATAAGATGTATTTATAAGAGTACTCCGAAATAGACGGATACCCTATGCGAAGATAAGAATCTTTTTTATCTTATTATGCTGATTTATTTAATTCGTATTAACACAAACAAAAATAGTCTAGTTGAATGATTCCAAGTGAATTGGAATTTTTGGAGTTAGCATTTTTGAATTGATGTAAAAAGGTGGTTTTCGATACCCTACTTTACCTAATTGTCATTATTACACTATCTATCTATCTAACGGCGCTATGGTCCTTGCAGGACCTTGGCCTCCACAGTGATCCTCCTTCATTCCGACCTGTCTTCGGCTGCCCTTCTCCATCTGCCGACACCCAACGTCCGAAGGTCCTCCTCCAAATCCTGCAGCCAACAAAGAAAGGGTCTTCCTCTGCCCCTCCTTCACCAGGGTGTCCCTCAATCATTTTTGGTAGTCTACTTCTTTCCATTCTTTATATGTGCCCCAGCCATCTTATCCTGGCACTCTTAATCGTGGCAACAATATCTGGTGTACCATATAGATTTCTACTTTTCTCGTTTGTCTTCATCCGCCAGGGATCTCCTTCTTGTGTTTCTGAGGATTTTTCTTTCCCATATTTTTAACAGCCTTTCATCGTTGCGTGTCAGCATCCAAGACAAACTTCCATACATGACTAATGGTTGAAGGACTATTATTACACTACTTTACATAATTATTATTCATTTGAGGCGAAATCGAATGCAATTTTTTATTTTTTTATTTACTACCATATTCTAACAGTTTAAAAATGTATGTTGTACATTTATTCTAGACATATTTGTGTTAGCATAAGACAAATTGAGGTTAATTTACGTAATAAGCTTAAATATAAGAATGTCAATATCTGATAGAATCTAACAATTTTATTTATTTAAAACATTTGTTGAAAAGTTCTTGTAGTCCAGCACATTTAATCAAATCGCTATCTGGGTTTTAGCTAAATTATTGTAGACAAAAGAAAAATTAAATATTTACATTTGTAAACAAAGTTCAACGAACGTAAAAATTTGTTTTATTTTAAAAACTTCAAATTCTTTTATTTTAGCTTTCAAATTTTTAATTGTTTTAAAAATGTTATATTAATGAAAAACATTTTTTTTCCTATATTCATCCTTTAGCTATCCATGCTTTTAACTACTGAATCAGTTAAATAATAGATCTAGATGATAACTTACATAGTGAATATGATGACGTAATAACAACAAGTAAAAAATTATTTATTTTCATGATACATTATTATACATTATATGCCATCGTTTTTGGCTCAATGGGCTTTATACATACATATAATAAGGAAGAATACACAAGTTTTATTACATCACATAAAAATACAATTTTCGATCACAATATCGACTAAAGGAATAAGTCCATCAATCATTACTGATGGTTCACACTAACATTAAGTACCCCACTGTGTGAACCTTGCAAAGACAAAGTATTTCACCTGATGTTATTGCTCACCGATCTCGTCTCTTGTTGTTGGTTCATCGAGGACTTCCTCTTCATGCGGTGTCCTATGTGAGAATTCAGTTTCAGAACTAAGTGGTTGTTCACTCTCTGAAGGGGCGGAGTTGATGGAATCCGATGTATCCGGGTTCGATCCTTCTGGCAGTTGATCATGCGCCTCACTTCGACCCTCTCCGTAATGCTCGTGGAGTTCCACTAGCTTATTAGATATAATTTCACTCCTAATATTGGTATTATTCATTTTATTAAACAGATGCTTACATTGTTCTTCTAGCCTTTTTAGTCGTGCTTCTCGTCTTGCTAATATTTCCTCGGCATTTGTCTTTTTATGTTCTTCTAACGTCGCTGTATCATTGTTGGCATTGGAGGAACAACTTGGTGCAAGGTCTTGAACTTCAGGAGTGTCCATGACTTGGCACTGTGATGCTTCACAGGATGGTACAATAATGTCCTCCGGTGTTTTTATTGATATTATGTTTTCTGCTTGGCATTCAGAAGTTTCAGATTCGTCCCAAGGCAGTATACTTATTGCAGTTGGCATTTCTTCTGTCAGATCTTCGGTAGTTTCGGAGAATTCTGGAGATAACCTGCCTTGTTTGCTTTCGAATTCTACATTTTGGACGGAGGCAGATTTAGGCTCGGTAGATATGTCATTGTCTGAATCTATGTGCTGATCTAAAACCTCTTGTACAGAACTATTGGGATTCAATAAATCCTGGTGTCCATGCTTTATGCTTTCATGGCTGTCAATGTTTTCTGGAGATACAGTGTTTTTTTCTACAGTAGCTTGAAAAGTAAAACCTTCAGGAGTATTCGGTCTGTCTGAAGTACAACCAGAGATAACTGATTCATCTACTGCTTCTGATATAGGTTCAGGGGAATCTGCTTCTCCTTCGTCTTCCGATAATTTATGACTATCCTCTTCGTCTTGGGAATCTCCTGGAGATTCTTCGTAACCGCTTTCTGCATTTGATGCCTGTTGCTTTCTTTCCGCAAATTCTTGCCTAAGAAGAATCCAATCTTTTTCAGTTTGGCTATTTTTCACACGAGCCATTTGCCACATTTCGCGACAGTCTTCAAGTTGTTGTTTCAGTTCATTCAGCATCAGTCTTTTATGTTTTAGTTCATACCTCAGAACCTGTTCGTGGGTGTGTAATGCTTTGTGTTGAGTCTTCAGTTTGTTCACAACACCCCAAGTCTTGTGCAGTTCTTCAGCTACTTCTGCCAGCCTGGTTTCTTGCGATATTAACCGTTTCTCAAGATGGCAATTTAGATCTTTTAATCTACCGACCTCTTTTACCAAGCTATTCTTTTCTAATATCAAGTCTTTCAGTCGGAGGAAGGTTTTCGAAACGCTTATTACCAACTTTGGACCCGAAGGTGTGTCGACACTTTTATAGCAGCTGTCTGGCATCGTATCCTCTGTTGCTTGTTTGCTGTGGTGTCCAAGTAGTTCGACAAGTAGTCTCCAAACTTTACTCAGATTCGTAGCGATATCCTGCTCTTCCTGAGTTAGAACGTGGTCTTTGTCAGCAACTGTCATTAAGACGGAAGCAACGTCTGTGATCATTCCTTTTTCTGTAAGATGATTGACAAGGTTGTGATGTTCTTCCAACACCCTGTTTACCCTGTCTAGGTTTTCAGGATCTAGAAGTACTTGTGAGAAGAGATTGTTGACAATGGTCATCTGAGAAGTGACAGTATACAGTTCCTCTTTCTTCCCAGCAAGTTGTACTCGCAGCTCACTGATCTCGTTGTTGTTTTTGTCCACGGTAGCGTCAAGTGAGGTGATTCTCCCTTCTAATTCCTTCTTACCGTCCATAAGTTCCCTGTTCTTCTCTTCTGCTATTTCCAGTCTAGTCTCGACAGCGACAACCCTCGCCTTTTCTCTTTCTAGTTCCATTTGATGGCTGATTGCCATGGCTCTAGACCTCTCTTCGTAAAGCCCTTTTAGTCTTCTCATATTCTCTACTTCCTTCTCATAGGCAACTCCTGTTTCCTCGATAGCTTGTAGCTTCTCTTTCAATTCGTTAACCTGAAACAATGAATTTTCTCTATATTATTTACATATGGCATTACATTATATTACAGTGTTTTGAATATTATTTTTAATGTATTATTATAATTTTAAAAAATAATATAATTTTAATATATAATAATGTTATTAAAATATAATTTTATAATATTTAACGTAATATTTATAATGTACTATAGGCTAAATTCACTAAATATTAAAAAATAGAATGATGATGCAATGACTATAAATTTTAACAACTGAAAATTTCTCGTTTTAGTCAATAATTTGTATTTATTTATTGTAAACTTTTTGGTAGAATAGACACAAAGTTCCAAATATTATATAAATTTAAATTCGTTATAAACACAACGTTATAAACTATGTTTGAACTATTAATTTGTACAACGTTTATATAAATATTATAAATTTTATATTGGATTATATTTTAAAGTGTATATAGAAATATGTATAACGTCTTAATTTAGTATGAATAACTTTATATAAATATTTATCTTTCTATTACCTGTTTAATACGTAAATATGTCTCTACTATATGTAATATGTTTCTATTATTATCTATTGTTTCTATTATATGCTTAATATGTTAATATGCTTCTACTATATGCAATATATTTCTATTATTATTATCTATTGTTTCTATTATATATATGTTTAATATGTTAATATGCTTTTATGCTTTAATATGTTTCTGTTATTATTTTCTATTGTTTCTATTATATGTTTAATATGTTAATATGCTTTTATGGTTTTATATGTTTCTATTATTATTATCTATTGTTTATATTATATGTTTAATATGTTAATATGCTTTTATGCTTTAATATGTTTCTGTTATTATTTTCTATTATATGTTTAATATGTTAATATGCTTTTATGCTTTAATATGTTTCTATTATTATTTTCTATTGTTTCTATTATATGTTTAATATGTTAATATGCTTTTATGGTTTAATATGTTTCTATTATTATTATCTGTTGTTTCTATTATATGTTTAATATGATTTTATGGTTTAATATGTTTCTATTATTATTATCTATTGTTTCTATTATATGTTTAATATATTTCTACTATATCTAATATGTTTCTATTATACGTTTAATATAGTATAGTATGTTAATATTTTTATATGTAACAATATTTTTACTAAATAATAATGTAACAATAATGTATAAGTAATAATGTAACAATAATACTAAGTAATAGTGTAACAATAATACTAAGTAATAGTGTAACAATAATCAATATTTGTAATTATCTATTAATGTAAATATGTATATTCTCTAGTGGTGAGGGCTATAATAACCATTTGTAGTTGTTTGCTTAAAAATAAAACAAACAACAACAAGCAATTTAAATTCTTGGAAAAAAATTATCGAATCATGAAATTTATGATGTCTCTTGTAAATTGTGCTTAAATATGAGTCAACTTCTCTCTTCTAAAGCAGACTAAGTATTTCTTGATATTTTTAATGGAATTCGTTCTTTAAGATATTTAAAAAAAAAATTACATAGACGTATTCCACCAAAGAAAAACAGTAGTAATACATTGTATACAATTATAACGGGTTGTTGTTTTAACACGTTCTTCCCTTGGTAGCTTTACCTTATTTCGATTAATTGTTGTTTAATATGTAAAATGTGTACACGTTGTTTCGTGTAATTGTAAATGAAAATTAAAATCTAAATATAGAATGAGCCGTGGAACAAAACGCCTTTGTCTGTAGAAGCTAGGCAACAATGTTATCTGATCTGTTGTTGAAGTTAAACTAACCTGCTTCTCTGATAGCAGGAGCCTCTCGCCCAAAGTATTTTACGACCTCTTGCCAAATGTAAGCTTCTTGCCAAATCCACAATGCTTTTGTGCTCGGGTTTGATATCAATATTCTTAATTTAATTGATGAAACTATTCTGCAGGCGATTCCAAAGGCACATTGTAAATAATAATAATTGATAATAGTTTTCACCCTACAAAACAATGTTTTATGACGATATATAAATATATAAAATAATAAAATCCTGTTCTATTGCGACCCATTAACGGTCTTGGGTTCAATGCTAGGTACTGTCCTTTTTCTTGTACAACGGTTATGCGGGGTGGCGATTTATCCGAGATCACGATCAATTACAAGCTTTGGTCCTAGAATTTAGGGTACCAACTTTATATAGGCCCAGGAGGGTCCTAAATCCCATATGACCCATCCCTGTCTGCTAACAGACTAAATAAAAGTCTTGCCAGCGATAGAATTTGAACCAGGATTTACGGCATGGCAATTCAGTACTCTACCAATTATGCCAATTATTAGTAATTAGTTGATAAAAAAGGAATATCGATTCTTTTGGATTAACTGTAATGTATATACATTATCGAGAACAATATATAACATGACGAAATTTATATTATTTAATTAATTTTAAATATTATCGATACTGATTTCGAATAGACGACTTGGTTTGTGGTGAGCGAACTTTTAGTCAGGAAGCAATAAATATACTCGTATGTTTCAGCCACAAGATTGCTTCCTTATATCGCAGTATTTTCTTAACATTGTCTGTCATAATATTACGTATATGACATTATTATTGATCAAAAGTTGTTCAGTAGGATTCGAATGAGTAGTGCAGTTTTTGGTAATTATCCGTGGTACTTAAAACCTAAATGAAGTGATAATAATAGTATGAAATGATCAGAGGGTGCAGTCAATGATTACACAAAACAAGGAAGATTTATTTTGCGTAATTATTGACTTCACCCACGGAACATTTCATACAATTGTTAGAATTATCCAGTCAACTAGTGGAATCAAATATTTTCCACTTAAATACAAGTGAAGTGATATTTCAAAAAGATATGACCGATTAACATTATTCTCTACACCAATGTTTGAGAGAACTTATTTAAAACTCGAAATTTTAGAATTTTACAATGTATATTATTTTCAGAGGAACGCATTGGTGTTTTAAAAAAAATCATTGTGTATAGAAACTCTGTTTCTAAGAAAGTGTTTCCACTGATAGAAAATTGAAAATATCACAATGGCTGCGAAGGAAAAAAAAACTCTAAAAGACAATTTTGTAATACTAACTCAGATCACATACATACCTCACACCCCTTATTATACGAGTATATACGGTGAATTCATATTTTTTAACACAATAAATAATTATCTGTGGCACCCGATATCGAAACCTGAGTTAGATCTGTATTACTAACTAAGTGCCTAACTACTGAGCTTTATTATATAGTGAAATCGTATGTGTGTGTATATGTATAATACGTCTGAACATTAAATTTAATTAACAGATAAGCTGGTGAAAAGGAGAAGCATTTTAAAATTAATTTTGAAAAATGATTGTTAATATTGTTAGCCAGAGTTATTGGTATTATGCTGCTTTGATCTTTAATGTTAACTCCGCATAATAAATGTCTACGTTTATTGGTAAATCAAACAGATTTATTTTCTATAGAGAACCTGATTTAAATGCCACTCTAAATCCGTTGGACCTCAGGTAAACGACCCAGTGGACGAACCTCCTACATAATGTATTAGATGGCAGTTCCAATGGTCATTGGTTCCCATTCGCCAGAAACAAACTGTTTGTTTATTTGTCCTGTTTGTCTTATATTAACTGCAGTACATTTAAGCTTTCACATTGTATGGGCCGATCCATTCAATCAATTAAAACAATAATGCATTGTGGAAATATGTTTAAACAAAACATTGTTTGTAATCCAAACGCCGTTGATCTATTTCATATTCTGTCTTGGTAGATTAACAAGAGCATATTCTATTTGACATTTCCCGGAAAATGCCAATAACCCTAAATATCACGGTGGAGATGAACGATAAACTTCCGATTATTATTAGATTCCGTCTGATTTTACTAGCAATATTTATCTAAATAATAATAATTTTATTAATAATTTATCTGCAGCAACGTTGATTTCTTTATTGGATTTAGCAGGTATCGTCTTAAGGTTGAAGTGCACAAATTAAGTTTATAATAATGTATAACAATATCTTATCTGAATCTTAATCGGAAACATCAAATACTGTAAATATCGAATAATAATACAAATATATATATATATGAATGAATATATATATATATATATATATATATATATATATAATAGCTTATAAATAGGCAGGCTATGTAGGAGTAATAATGTAACCTACACCTACTTGTGAAGTACAAGCTTTGGTAACGTAATATATTATGTTTTACTTGATTTCCTTATACTACTTTTTATAACATACTGTATGCGGCCTCAGCAAAGCACTTTGGAGCTTATGTTCTAGATCACCAGTGTTCTAGAGCTAATAAGAATTCAACATATCATCTATTGGTAAATCAATAGATGAAAAATCATCTTAGGATGAAAAATCTAAAATACTGCAGCTCTCTGCTAGATGTCATTGAAGAAAATCTAAATAGGCCTTTTAAGTTTTTGCAGTTATAGCCTGCAGCAAATTATGCAATATTAGCCTCAATTTCACACCCGTTCTTTAAAATAAAACGGGTACAAAAATCGGTGGCTTTAGACAATATTGAAGGTGATATAAAAAAAAGTCAAAAGATGAATATTATTACATGTTTTTAGAGGATCCTGATTCCTCTATTGCAAGTGGCGAAAACACAGGGTCTACTGGCAGCACCGCTGACTTAGAAACACTGCAATACATAAATAATAAAGATACCAGCTTAAAGAGCTTAAATGATTATCCTACAATAAAAACAATATTTTTCAAATATAACACGTTTGCCAAGTTCTGCTCCTGAGAAGCGACTCTTCTCTTTGGGGGTTTGATTACGAGGCCTCATCGAAGAAAAATGAGTGATGAAATGTTTGATGAAGATGACCTAAGTCTCAATTAAAATCTTAAAAATATAATATTTTGTCTTGTCACATTCGCACGATCATAAATCACACGCAATCTATTCATAAATAGTTCATGTTAAAAAAAAACTTAAATTGTTGTTTACTTATAAAAGTATTTTATGTTTAAAAAGTATTTAAAAGATACGTATTTTGTATCTAATATTTCAGATACCATTCCTGAAAGTATTTTGTATTTGGTATCTGAAATACTTAATTTAAAAGTATCTTGCATTTTGTATTCCAGATACTTTGTATAGGGTATCTTGTACATCTCTGTGACCGACTGTGTTATATGTGCCATTAGCAAGAACTTGTCCTTATTAAACCTTATGGAAACTAATAATATTTATAGCAAGCGCTTACAAGTTGAAACATAAAATGAGAAAGCAACTAGGAGGAGGTTGAATGTGAAATGTTTTTTATTAAACTAAAAATATAGTAATTAAAATAAGCTCTGTCGCTCTGCAACGTTTTTAAAGGTTAATTGTTCAAGGATTAAATTAAGTCTTCACGATTTTGATTAATTTACGTGTTACACAATTATAAGCAAATATATTTATTTTTCTTTTATTGTTTAAACAATATGATGGTAGAATGGTGCAAATGATACCACCAATTTCTGTTATGCTTATAACCATATTGCCTTTCATTTTATTCAAGGAGCAAACTTTCTCAGGGCATCGCTTTGTAATACTAGTGCTACTAAATTTAGATAATCCTCAGAACATCAGCCAAAAGATTTTCTGATTCCGTCTCATTAATGATTTACCTACTAAAAATAAAAAGAATTAAAGATGATATTCTATATTCGCGCTATAGAAATATGTTTTAAAGGAGAAATTATAATTGAATATATAAATTATTAATATAAAATGAGCACACAGATGAAACACAGATAAAAGGATGCTGTCAATACATTAGTACTGAAATCGGAATTATTATAACATTTTGATAATGTGTAATATCCTTGATAAAGGAATCACTTCTGCTTGTATGACATTACCATTTTTTCTTGCCCACCAAAAGACATTAATTTGTAATTTATTTATTTTATTTTATAGTTAGATGTTATAATTTTGTTTAATATTTTTAAATATTTTATTTGAAAAGACAAGATAGACCAGGACCGGGACACAAACCCGGGTCTCCCTCCTAACCATGGTGGAGCTTAGCCACCTCAGCCATCCTGGTTCCCTGCTCTGTCAGACATATCCCCTCTTTTCAATGATCCTATATCTCCGTGTTCTGTCCCGGTCCTGGTCATATATTTTTATTTCAAATAAAATATTTAAAAAGACATTAATATATGTTTGGAGACAAATATTAATATTTATATATTAATGAGGAAATGGCCGACTTGTTGTTACTTGAACAATGTTGAAAATGGTCGGGGATGCAGTCAATAAATTTTGCAGAAATAGGAAAAACATTTATTTTGTGCCAACGTTTCGGCCTAATTTTTAGGCCATCATCAGGGCTGGGAATAAAACAAAACAGAACCGTATTCTATGTTTATGTTAATAATGTTTAATAAATATTTATTTTTTAAAAAAAGTTTCTTTAATGCTAGAAGGTGAAGTTATAAAATTTATTAAATGTTGCAGGTATCTTTTGGCTTTTTCCTGTACATTCTAGGAAGTAAAACCATAGATAACTTAAATAAATAAATTACTATTATCATTGAAATTGTTTTTATAAGTATAGAATTAGCGCATTGACTAACAATGAAAACAATAGATTTTCGCCCAAGTGGTTATATTATAACTACCGATTTTTTAATTGAATGTAATCAAACTCCATTGCTTCATACACTCGAAACTACGACTGTCAGGCATAGAAGTAGAAAATAGATTCTTTGGCCTGATTGCAAAGACAGTTCCTTGTTCTACTTCCGGATTTATTTTCCAATGAAGCGCCAATTAACTACAAATGTTCTAACTTGTAGAAACTATGAACTATATCCAAATATATTTAGGTTGCAGACAAAGTTCTAGTAAGAAGAATTCCAAGGCTTTGAAATATTTAAATAATAGTTTAAAAAATTCATTTTTACTAAACTATTCCTAGCCGGTTCCGAAAAAAACAACAACTGGTAATACTTTTTTTTGTGGGGGAGGGTATGGAGGAATCATCAGAGATTGGTACAACAATAAACTAATTTTATAACATTTTTGTGAGCTTTTAAAGCCGTGAAATATCAGATACGCATCAGTACTTATTATGATTCTAAATAAAGTTCATCAGGGACCAGGTCTTTAATAACAAATCAAATTGTTATTAACTCACTAGCTGCTTCCATAAGTAAAATATTGTACCTAGTGGTGAAGGATAAATTCGATGGTCCATTTGAAAGGACAAATTATGAAAAAATAGAATAGCCAATAGAGAGAAAAGCAATTTAACTAATAGCTACAAGCTAAATCCAGCGATATGAACCTTTGCCAACCTTCGGCATCTACTCTCCGGTCGGCGGAAAACTAGATGTATTAGTTTTATATCCCAGGTCTTCCATTCAAAATATATATGTATAAGTTATGTAATTTGATAAATTATTTCAAATCATATCAATGTGATTTTAAATTTCCATAACGATAGATTCAAACAATTTAGTTTGAATAATAATGAAATAAATATAATACTATATAGTTAAAAAAAAATTAAGGTATTTTATTTTTATTTGCACAAATTTTATTCTCTTCATATTATTCCAAAAGGTAGTTTTTAAAATTTTGGAGTTATTCGCTTTTGATACCAAACACCTCATATTGACTGTTTTCAACCACCCGATTTCAACCATAAGATATGAAAATAGTAAATATAATTGTGTTGTTGTTCTATTGATATTAATGCAATTCTGACACTAGAATGAAGATAAAGTAATAAATTAAATAAATTATGCAGTCTTTATTAAAAGAAAAAAAATCACCGCTTGGATCCCTCCAAACGGCCTAACGCCAAAAGAGTGCAGTATTATAAGCAGATTAAGAATTGGTCATACTAAGCTGACACATCTCCACCTACTTTTAGGGCAGTACCAACCAACCTGCCAAAGCTGCAATAATGTACAAATTACCGCCAAGCATGAAATAATAAGAAAAAATTTAGAAATTGAAACGTGCCAAATTTTCAAAAATGATGAACTACAGATGACTGATGTACCTAAAACGATCAAACTTAATCAAAGAAATATAATAAGAGTAGTCGTCGCTAATGGCCTCAGAAGTTTAAGCAACGTTAAATAAAATAAAATAAAAAAAATTTTGACTCAAAACTACATTCAGCAAATTCAGTCTAATTTGTATAACTTATAAATAACTTATATAGTCTAATTATATATATATATATATATATATATATATATATATATATATATATATATATATATATATACCAGGTCTGCAAGTTTAAAATGTCGTTTTAATTCCAATAGAATGCGCCCTTAGCCTATTGAAGGATTTGCTTATCTCTAAACGCTATTTTGTTTGTTAGTCATTTGTTTACAAAAGTCAGTTGTTTTTAAGTCGTTTACGTGGACGTATCATACCTTTCTTTGGTGTTAAAAATGTCTAATTTTAAGCCAAATAAAGAGCATTTGCGGCATGTCATGATTTTCTTATTCAATCAAAAGAAAAAGGCATCTGAATGTCATCGAATTCTTGTTGAGACTTATGGCAATCTTGCTCCAACCGTCAAGACATGTGAACGTTGGTTTCAAAGTTTCAAACGTGGTGATTTTGATGTTACTGATAAAAAACGAGAAAATCGACCAAAAAAGTTTGAGGACGTCGAATTGCAATCTTTATTTGACGAAGAAAATACCCAAACCCAACAAATGATGGCAGAACAGTTGAATGTCACTAGACAAGCCATTTCCGATCGCCTGAGAGCTATGGGAAAAATTCAAAAGGTTGGAAAATGGGTTCCACATAAATTGGACGAACGACAGATGGAAAAACGAAAAATTGTGTGCGAAATGCTGCTTTTACGCCACGAAAGAAAGGGTTTTTTGCATCGAGTTGTAACTGGCGATGAAAAATGGATTTATTTTCAGAATCCCAAACGAATAAAATCATGGGTAACGCCAGGACAACCATCCACATCGAGTGCAAGACCGGATCGTTTTGGGAAGAAGACAATGCTGTGTGTGTGGTGGGATCAGAAGGGAGTAGTCTACTACGAGCTTCTCAAACCCGGCGAAACAGTCAATACCGACCGCTACCGACAACAAATGATCAATTTGAGTCACGCATTGATCGAAAAACGCCCAGAATGGGCTCACAGGCACGCCAAAGTCATTCTTCAGCATGATAACGCTCCTGCACATTCAGCCAGATTGACTAAGGAAACGATTTCTTCGCTTGGTTGGGAACTCCTACCCCACCCGCCGTATTCACCTGACCTGGCGCCTTCTGATTATCACATCATCGATGGGACACTCATTGGCTGAGCAACACTTTAACAATTTGGAGGATGTAAGAAAATGGCTCGATGAATGGATTTCAAATAAAGATGAAGCATTCTTTTGGAATGGTATCCATAAATTGCCCGAGAGATGGACAAAATGTGTAGAAAGCGAGGGCCAGTACTTTGAATAAAATCTATTATACTTTTTTTTTTTAATTAAATTATATTTTAAGAAATAAACGACATTTTAAACTTGCAGACCTGGTATATATATATATAGTTTAATACTCTAAATAATAGACTTTTAAATAGGTTTAATGAGCTTTATTATTAACTAATAATGCAAGAGGTTTATTTAAATACCAATTGCAAACATGGGATTTATTTATTAAGTTAAGACACTCAAAGCATCATCAACATTCCAGCCTAAATGAGGATGAAATAAAGATTATGAAAAATTGTTTATTAATTATTAAAGACTGTGAAGTCGATAAAAAATATCATCATTGCTTGTAATACTATAAATATGGATATGCTTACTTTTTTTAAGAAGATAAACTCTTTATTCGTAATTTATTATACGGGTATTGTATTGTCTATTGACTATACATAGATTCACATATTAATTAATTGATTTTAATTGTTTAACACAAAAACAGAAAATAAATTAATTGGATAAAAATGTATACATTAATATTAAGTTGTTTAAGGGTTGAAAGTAACGAACAATTTGATTTAATTTAACTATGTTTTCTACAATTTTAAATCTCACCATTTGACGTTTGTAACTTTTCTTTCTTTATTTTTGATTTTGTATCTTACTGCTTACCTTCTCATTTTTCTTTCTCTTTTTATTTCTTTGCGTTTCTGTACGCTTATTATGTAATTGTTTTTATTCATATACATCCTTAATAATATATCTATCGCTAATTTTCATTATTTTTCTATAACTCTATATGTTATTATATTCTTTCTTGGTACTGAAATGTTTTTTAATAGTTTTTGTTGTTTTGTTTGTTTTTCTCTCATAGCTCTGAAGATGACCTACAACGTATGTCGAAACGTCGGCACTAATAATAAATAAGTTTTACTTATTTGATGTTATTTATGCCTGCACTCCCAACTAATTCCATTCTTCATTGAATGAGTTTCTGATGATTTCTCTATTATATACATTAATTTTGTTGAATTACATTAGGATAGCGTTACTAATGTCTAATATTTTCATTTAATTTTAATTTTATATTCCATAACTGAATTTATGGAATAACATTCTATAAGTAGTGCTGGTATGTTATATTTGAAATTTAACTGAGTGTTTAAAGAAGTCCTTACTTCCTTAAGCTGAACGCTATATTAATTTAGTTGTGTTATTAATAAGATTAAAAAAACAAAACAAAAAAACTAATTTTTGGATGAATTATAAATGTAAGGGATTACTGAAAAATAAGTTGTTAGTTTCTTTTAACATTTTAATGGCCGCTCTCACATGCACCGCCGAAAGTTTTTAGGCGTTACCACGATTCCTGGGCGATGATTTATAAACGCAAACAAATTTGGATGTTGCGTCTTTGATTTTAGATAATTATTTTTTTATTGCATTTTTAATTTAATTTTTTAAAATTAAAACTAATGTAACCCGGTCAAAACAGGTGGGATATGGGAAAAAAGAAAAAAATATAATGAACGTTTTAATTAAAAAAAATGGACAGATAAAATTTATTTTTATTTAATAAATTGGGCTATAATTGACTCGTTTCGTGTATATGATCATTCGAATATCAATTGTATTCGGAAATAAAAATGGATATACGAAGGGTATATATTATGAGAATACAATTATAAAACCTACATATTTTATATATAAGATTTGACAAATACCGTTACGGATAGGTAAATGTGTTGTTTAAAGTGTTTATTTGCTCATGTTGAATCATTTCATGAATTTACATAAGGTTTTAAAAATGAATTCTTCTTTAATACTGCCGGCCCCTGGCGACATTTGACTCCGTAGATGTGCCGCCAGTAAAGTGTTAATATTAGTTAGTTATCATTTCACCACTTAAAAAATGGACGTATTAGCGGATGTCATACAAAGCGACACCCTGTGGAAGAGAGAGGGCCTTGTGGAAGCAAGTGCTAAAAGTGACTGATGAGATGACACAGCTGCTGGGATGGCAGGTGGAACTGGGCCAACCTTGCTCCAGGCTGACTTTCCTATTCGACTTCCAGGTCGTTCGATGACCTCTCTTGTCATATATATAGATATAATAGGTTCTGAATTTTGGTTTTCCCTTATAAGTATCTAGCAATTGCTAAAAGTAGGTATTAAATTGTATTTCAATTGCTATTCAGTATACATTTCATCAGTATACAACATTATATATGTCGCAATAGAGACTTGGAGCGTGGAGATCTGAATTGCTGCTCATCTGTTGGATCCGAGTACAAATCCGGCAGTTGCAGATCAATTATTTAGTCTGCCAACAGCCACATATCGACTATGTCGGATCTATTGACCCTTTATAAAGTGTGAACTCAAGTACTCAGATGAGGACAATACGTTTACTTGACGAGAAAAGTTCCTCTCATATTTGCCGACGTTTCTCACCATAATAAATAAAATTAATTAGAATTCAGGCTGCATTTATTAAGGTTCTATGCTTTATTATTGCTACAAGGGTCTATGCGCGTATTTAAATTACTTTTTAAAAATTCAAAACTAGATTTTAGAACGGTATTTGTTTAATAATGTGAGTGAGGTTGTTTACTATAAAGATCAGGTTCAAATTCAGTTAAATTATTCAATATATTAGTAGCCTTTATGATGAGGATACCCTTAATTGGAGGAAAACCTGACAGTTAAGCGTGATCTTATCCAAATCACCCAACGGCACAAACATTAGCTTACACCAACAACTCCAGATTAAAACACTCCAGTCTTTACGATATCCAAGACCCCTGTCTGCATTTTAGTTTATTTTGTTTAATTACATATTAATAAATAAGTTTTGAGATGAAAACGAAACCAAATGTTAGTTGTCCCAGGTCGGACATCTTCAGGACCAGTGCAATGTGCATTTAGTAATGAACGGATTATTCGCCTTATTTATTTGTACAATTTACTATCCATTATTCTTCATTTAAAGTTTTCCATAAATAATTACTACAGCTCCATGATTAGAAAGTAATTTATTTAGTTCCTTAGGTTTAGGGATAAACCTAATCTATGCACATAATAGATTAGAGACATCCTATTTTGACTTAGCATTATTCATTGCATTCTATAAATTAGATAATATAAATTAGGTTCAGAAACTTTGACAAGTTCTTCCGATTTCTAGGTTGCTTGGCTTGAAGATTTAATAACATTCTAGAGACGCGAGAAGTAAATCATAATATAGGCCGTGGTTAATATGCAGTGGTAACTTTGTCATCTCGGAGCAGAATTTCCAGAGTAAAACACCCAGAGGTGCCCATGAGTTAGCCTCGTGTGTTCGATTCTATATCTGGTTGCAATAATAGTTTGTCCTATCGGATATCCGGTATCTGATCCTATGTTCGATAGCATTACTTCTCCATCTTCATATTAAAAAAACATAGAGTTGAATTGCTAATGAAATATCCGAATATTCATTAGGTTTATAATTTAAATAGAATATAACATTAAAATTCTTTAATAGAAAAAATAAATTTGAAAATTTATAACTTTGATGTTTTCCTCTACAATGTAGCTTTAGTAAAAAAAAAATGTCTGCAAAAAGTTTTTTCTTTCTTCAAATGCCCTTTTACTAAGGTTTTCAATTCTTTCATTCATTATACTTAACTTCATGTCTACTTTTTCAAATCATTAGTTAAACCAAATAATTTTAAAATTTCTTTTTATCATAGTAATATTTATTTAAAATAAGATCTGGGCATCGACAAAAAATAGTGAAATCTATAATTTCATAATATATATTACGGCAAAATCTATTTAAAGACTTATCGAAGTGATGGTGAAATGGTATTTAGTTTCTCTTTGAGGCAATATAGTGACAGATTTCTTACGAAAGACTTTAATTTTGTAAATTATATGATGAAGATTAACTTCGGAAAAGTTTCATTTATTATTTTATCAACAAGTTCTATCTTGTGTGGACTTACTGAACTTGGAGGGTTTTGCCAAGAAGAGAAACTTACAAATAATACATAAACGTTTGAATGTACTTAAAAGTGAAGTTGATGACCCTCCATACATTAGAAATGGCAATCTGCATACAGACTTTTAATAAAACATTGAAATGTAGATTTATATTTATAATCCCACTCTACTATCTACTGTCATCGTATGGTGCACGTTGTTTCCTCTGCATTGGAACGTAGATTATATTGTTTAGCAGTATTTCTTGACAAGATTTAGACCGAGTCTGGGGCCCGGGATTGCTTTACTAAATCCGCCAATTCCTAACTCCTAAATATGATCTGATTATTCAATCCTATCTCACTAACAGGTCATTAAAAGTAAACCACAATAATGCATTTTCATACCTCTTTTCTCAATCTGCTGGTGTTCCAAAGGCAGTATTTCGGCCTAATTTTATACAGTTTATATAGCTGACAAACCAACCCATCTTAATATTATCCTTACCATGTATGCGGATGGCACATGTTTATTATTAGTCAACACTTATCCAGTTATAGCATCCATACTTTTCAATCCCACACCACTGACCTTGAAAAATGGCGTCAAAACTGGAGGATTAAAATTAATTCCCACAAATCTCGTCATATCACCTTTACCCTCCGCCGTAAACTGAAGTCATTGGTTACTGTGTCGTTTAATAACATTCCACTGATTCGTTTAGAACAGAAGGTCCTAGAGTCCTAGTACAGAAGGTTTACTTAGGACTACACCTTGACAAAAGATCAACTTGGAATCCTCATACTAGACTGACAGGACAAGAAACAGCTCGCCGTTTCAGACTATTTCAACGTTTACTGGACAAACGCTCTAAGCCCCCAATTAATTACAACAGACTCATATACATGACGATCATTAGACCCATCTGAACTTACGGAGTAGAGCTTTGGGGTTCCACTAAACCATCGAATTCCTCTGATATTCAATTCCTACAATCCAAAATCCTTCGTAAAATTCTCAATGCTCTTTACTTTGTTACGATAAGTAATCCATAATGACCTTTAAGTCCCATTTGTTGTTGAATTGGCTCGATTACGATATCGATCATCAATCAATGACAAACTTCATTTCCACTCAAACCCACTAGTTTCAAACCTAGCAACCTCTTCAATTCCTGACAATCCTCCAAGGCGTCTGAAAAAAATATGGCCTTGTGACCTTCTAAGTTTGTTTGTTTGTTCATTTAACGTCACTTTATGCTGCTATGGCTAATCGGACGATGCTACATTGGGAGCTCTAAATTTTGCCTATCCAGGTTTAATTAGGATAGGGATTTTTAACGAGTACCTAACATCGTACAGGCTCGGGACCCCCGTTTAACGTCCCTTTCGAAGGACGGCGTAACTAAGGATTTTTTACTCCCTTAAAAAAATCCTAGGGCCACCTGCCGGGCTACGAACCCGCGATCTTGGGTTTAGTAGTTTGTTACGCTAACCACTAGACCACAGGTGACCGTAAACCTTCTAAGTTGAATCTGTTTGATTTTAGTTATTTGAGATCTACCACTGGGTAGTTTCTCTATTTGTGTTTATTCATGCCAATATATACCATTCATTCTATTTACTTGTTGTATTAGTATAATAAAGTTGTAAATTTCATTGAATAAATTGTTAACCAAAAAAATTAAGCTAAAAGTAATTAGCTCGATATGGATTTAAATTCAGTCAAAAATGGTTTCTGATTATTAGATGGTAATAATTATTTCAAAACATTCCAACTATAGTACTATTGTAGTACTAATGGGTGGGAGGAGGAGAAACAAAATTAAACTTCTGCCAATGCAAAAAACTAGCTCTTCTTTCATTGCCTGTTAGTTTAGCTTAGTTATTGCAAACGATGCCAGTTTTGGTATTTTTAGTTACAATATTCCTGAAGATTTGGTAGTTTAAGTATCTATTGAGATATCCCTATTAATAAAATATGAAATATATAATTTTTGCTAAATTTCAATAAAAAAGGTTAGAAGACGACATACAAGTTAGTCATTATCACTTTATTTAAGGACTCTACTGTTTAATCATTGAACTAGCGATTAGCTAACTTGAGTAATACCCATGAATCTTATACCTTGGAGGATTCTTAACTTATCTAACCATTACTTTGATTTAAAGATAGGATTTGAATATTAATTAAAGTTTATATTTGTACACCAACATAGTGACAACGAATCGAATGAGTAAATCTCGTATTTTATTGGCTCCTCATGTTATCCTGTGACGTATGAAAACTGATCCGGATCAAACGAACGACGTATGATCGTAATCTAAAAAAAGCGCTGTTCCAGAAATAGAATATTTCTATTCATACACAATGCCGGATGTGGTGAGGTTCTAAGTTGAAGGTTACGGTAAATGGAAATAAGAAATTTTAGTCAAATATTTTCTTCCAACTGACAGCTTGCCTGATTTTTTCTCGACAAAAAATTACTAGCAGCCGTTTCTATATAGTTAACCGTAGTTAGCCGTAGCTATATAGTGAACATAAAAAACGTATATAAATGGAAGATGGGTTGGAAACGATTCACGTGATGCGAGATTGTATCTGTTAGTTATTCTCTAAATATATCAGGATATTTTTGGAGTTGGCTTCGCCGTTGGATGAAATTGCTGGCGTTTAGGATTAACAAATGTCTTGTGACCTTGGTGCGTATAAAAAATAGGCACATTATTTAAGCAAATTATAGGATATCCATTTACTATAATAGTTTTTGAGAATACTGCATAGGTATTATAAACCTCATCAGATGAGGAATTGTAAAAAAAAATGAAGTATGTACAATAAGATCTTCTTTGCCTGGAGACCGACAGCTGAGCCAATACGATACAGTTACGTAAAACAAGGGCTCTATTTTGGTAGCAACAACCTCCATTTATCTTCAGCTTGCAGTCGGGAACTAAGGAGAGAGGAGTCTATTCGAAGATGTCCTTGTTGGTAATTTTCTATTTCTGTTGGGCAGCCAGAGTAGACAATCCAGGCTGTTCCGTATCCGTGTGCGTTCTAGTTGCGTAGAGTAAAAAAAAAATCCAAAAATAAAACATTGAGGACTTTTTTTATCTCAACAGTTCAGCGCAATATCATTTTTGTTTTTAATTTTCTAATTTAAGTTAATAAACACTCAGATAGGTAATTATTTCCTCAATGCAAATACTTAATTTCCAGAAAACCATAGTTTTCAGTTCTTATGATTCATAAATGATAAAATTCCATTGCAATTATTATAGAAAATCAAAATCTTAAAAGAGATATATGGTATTCGTAAAGACATAAGTGGCAATACTTTAAACAAATAGTCATAAGTTTATAAAACAACAGGGAAACAAATCGCAAATTCAGGAATCGTCAGGAAAATAAAAATAAATAAATAAATCACATCCGAACCTCTGAGTCCTTCAAGACCCCAACCAAAGACAGCATTAGCAACAATGTCCAAATACAACTACTGGATCCATAGCATGATTCCATTACATCAGACGGGAAAGTTAAATAAAAACACCTGATTGTAACAAAAGTGTTCGCATACTAAACTTCGAAAAAACATAAAGCATAAAAAAATCAGGCTTAAAACAAATGAAAGATGCAAGAGAAGAGTGCAAGAGAATAAAGTCATTATCAAGAACCCAGTTACTATACACAAGGCTAATGGACGACTATTACACAAGATTTATTAATATAGACCCGATAGATCAGTGTGTAAGAAAGCAGAAGGCCTTCGATAACTGAGCTCTAGGTTGTGGGAGACAACTGCTGATAGAGGAAATGAAATTTTGTTATGTAATATAAATAAGATATATAAATTTTGGCTTTGGGGCTTACAGTTGAGGAGAGAAGAAATTGTATTTTTTTTTAATCAAATTAAAAATTCGGTTGTATCGTAAATCTTTCGATTGAAAGGTAATGGATTCGAATTAAATTTTTGTTGGGAAAAAATTTGGAATTGTTGGTTCACCGAACACTTAAGGTTTAACTGTCATCCAGTCTTAACAATCTGCCTTCTTTCCAATCCTTACGCGAGAAGACAAAAACATCTCCGAAGATGGCATTAGGCGATAATAATAGCAAGATAGCTTTTCGCTTTTTAAATTTTATTGAATATATCTTACCATGTTTGACGTTTATAATTATTCAAAACCCTTTCCAGCATAACAAACAGCTCATTATAAAGTCTACACAAATAGTTCCGATTTTATTAAAATTATTTTAGAATAAAAAAATAATCAGTTTTCCTTGAAGACCCAATACCCATTTCACATTTTATTTTGGAACAAATATTTATTTAGAGACCTCACATCCGAAAGCATTGAAAATGTTTAAGTACTTCCTGTCAAACAATTTTTTAGTATATTTATTGCTCAAGAACTATTCTCAATTACTGAAATATAATATATATAATCAAATTATATAATTTGAAGAATCTAAACTTATATTCAGGAATATTGTCCTATATAGAATACCATACTAATGTTTTTTTTCTAAATTTGATTTGATGACGATATGGTGTAAAATATGCACTTTTAATAAGAATAATTATACTGCATCCAAACCACAAGATATTTTAATTTAAATTATAAATTTAACCATGTGCAATAATTATATTACTAATGCACTTGGTCTCTAGAATTCGTTTCAAAATGAAAATAAATATGAAAACAAAAACCTTTAACCTTTCCCATCGAAAAATAAAAGTTTAGATAGAGTTACTCAACTAGTTTTATGAAGTGAAGGAGTGATATGGTAATAGACCACAGCGTAGTATCCCCACAAAGACTTCCTCTGCAGAAACGAAAAAAGGAACTGAGCTCCTGGCTGTCCAAAACAATCCTAAGTACTAGCGTCTCTTCCCACCCCAGCCATCTTAACATGAGATATAGCCACCAACATGCGTCTCCAAACATCTTCCGCGAGAGACTGTAGTAAAAACGTCTGGACATTCCGTATTTAGTGGCTAAAAAATACGGACCGATTAAGCACCGAGGCAGGAAAAATAGATGGAATCCTCATATATTAATTGATCAAATCAGTTGGTGAATTGAAGCTAGCAAACAGTTATAGATCAAATACGAATTTTTAAGAAGGTTTGGGAGTGAAAATACGACTTTTTTATTCACAACTTTAATATCTGTTTCAGGGGCAAAATATAGCCTCCAACGTAAAAAAAAAGAGTGGATTAGTTCTTATTTTTCCAATGACTAATCTAGCTTATGAAAAGTTAAAAATGGACTAGACGTATGATTCTCACATCTACACAGATAATAACCATTATAGGAATTATTTCCAAGGGTAACGAGTTGCTCAATGGTTTAGACGGGTTTGGGTTTACTTAGCTGGGGTATCAATTAATAAATGTATCTTTGTTCATTGCGACCTGTCATCTTTGTTCAATAAATGTTAAAATAGTTTACTGTCCAGAGGTTTTTGACTACGAACATCTTGTCTAGAACAATTTGTTTTTATAGAATTTATTTATTGGAAATTACAACTGTATTGAAATACAATAATGTAAATGGAATGAGTGATATATAATGGCATGAGATAAAGACAAGTAGAGAAACTACCCACTGGTAGTATTCAAACATTTTCAACTTAGAAGGTCTTCTTTTCACTTGCCTATGAGAATTGTCGAGAATTGAAGAAGTAGCTAGGTTTGAAAATATTGAGTGGGAATAAAGTTCGTTCCAGAAGGATTGATTTTGAGTTCGAGCCAAACCCGTAATCAATGGGACTTTAAGGTCATTATAGATTACTGATCATAACAAAGTAAGGAGCATTTGGGAGCCTGGAGCATTTGTCTAGTAAATTTTGAAGTAGCCTGAAACGGCGTGCAGTTGTATATATACATTTTTTAATTTAGAATTACTTTAATATATCATAATGATTATAGTACCTGTAGTTCACGGATCTTGAGCATCTCGCCTCCAATGGAAGCTACATCCTTCAGAGCTCGCACTTGCTTCTCAAGTCCCTCGATTTCGGCACGACTGTCTAGGCCATCTCCTAGCATAGATTCCAACCTCTCCCGTTCTTTCCTCTCCTTTTCTACCTCATCTTTCAGTTCTGAAATTTTCCTATTCAGAGCTGCTATAGCTTCCTTCCTAGCTTCTCTCTTGGCTGCGAGATCTGCCTTGAACTTCCTCATGTCTTCTTCCATTTCTTTTTTTCGAGCTTCGCTGACATCGTCTAGTTGCGTCGCAGGACATTCCTGTTCAAATTAAATTATTAAATGTAAACATTAAATGGTATAAAAGTTATTTATAGGATAGTGAATAAAACCTCCCTACTATTTAAAATTGAGGACCATTTAAAAAATGTGTAGTTCGATTCTGTAATCAATAAAGCAAATGAAAATATTTATTTGTCTTCTCACCTGGGCAGTATTTTCCGCAGGCTCTTCAGTTCTACTCCAAATTGTTCCCATTTCGCCTGTAACAAACGAAATAATTTTTTATAAACATGAAATGCAGTAAATACATAATTAAATATAATGCTTTTGTACGTTAAGACATAATAGCTTATATATTAATACTTGTATTTTTATTCTAAAGGAGCTTTTCCCAGAATAAATAAAGATGTTATTATTATTATTTTTAAGACACTTAACATTAATAAGGTATAGTTATTCTTTCCTTTATTATTTATTGAAAGCAAAAAATGATTATTTTGTTTTATTTATTACAATAGATAATTTGCCGTTAAGCCTTGCGAAAATGTTATTTGTATACATTGTATATATTTTATCCTATCTTTAGGTGTGGCACAGGGCTCAAGCATCTCTCCTCTTCTTTTCAACGGTTACATCAACAATCTTCCTAAATCTGTTCACCACTGTTCCTACCAACTATATGCTGACGACTTCCATATCTATTTATCCTTTCCTCCTTATGAGCTATCATTTGCGTTCGCCAGTATTCAGCAAGACCTAGATAGGATCAGTGCCTGGGCAAAGCTGAACAAATTGGAATTGAACGCAACGAAAACTCAGGCCATCGTTCTAGGTTCCAACTCCCTCCTTACAGCTATCCCCACCCTCCCAACATTAATCCTAAACGACCACCCCATCAGTTTCAACTCCTCTGTCAAAAATCTAGGCATTACTATTAACCAAAACCTTTCTTGGAAACCCCATATCACCCAAATATCCCGACGGTCAATAAGTTCCCTGAAATTATTCCATCAATTTCGGCAGCTCCTTACACAATCTACCCGTAAGCTTCTTGTATCATTCCTCATCTTCCCCCACTTTGATTACTGTAGTGTGGAATACGGGAGCCTTTCGAAAATGCTTGGGGGCCGTTTGAAGCGAATAATGAACTGCACTTTGAGATTTGTTCTTGGTACTTCGAGGCGATTCCGGGTGTCACGTAAACAATATTTCCTTAGTGCTTTTCTATACCAATTTATTAACTCGCAACACCCTTTAAATATCTACAGTCTCCTACAGTTCAAATCCTCTGTCCAGCACCACAAAAGAAGATCCCGCAGAACCAACCAGAACCAGAACCAGAACCAATGCATTCGAGCGTTCCTTCGTCGCCCGCTGCACCATTGGATGGAACTCAATCCCTCTTTTCCTCCGCCATGCTTCTTCACTGGCTTCATTTAAATCCTTGCTTTACCAACATCTCTTGAAATACCAAAAAGATGTTCTCTAAGCAGGCCAATCTTCCGCTTAAATAAATTAGTATTGAATAATCGATTTCGTTGCCTACGTGTTTAGTTCCTTTTCCCAAAGAAAATATAAATTATGCATACTTATACTTTATCGCATGCTATCCCATTCATTTATTTATTTAGTAATTTTGTTATTAACTATTTTATTAATTATGTTTATAATTATTTTGTTGGTATCAATACAATTATTTTTGACAATCAGTTAAAATCCTGCCAAGTTTCGTACTTTTTAGTTATTTCATTTCTATTTTTATTTTTGTATCACTTTTATTTACTTCATGATTCGTATTATTATGTAGCCTTCTGGCCAGATGTATATCCCATAAAGAGACTCCCAGAAAGTTTGTTTTCTATTCTATTCTATCTTATTAGTGAATAAAGAAGTGCTTGTTGTTTACTGTGAAAGACCGAAGTACACGCAGTGATCTAGCTAGTGCGGTCAGTTAAAGATAGTTCGTCGAGTTGGATGGATGCACGCCCCGAGCTATCACTTATCGATTTATCGCCCGTATCGATCCCAACGTCCGCCTTCGATATCGACTCAACCAGCTGGATTTCGTTGGGTTCTCATTAAACCTGCTGGAGGTGAATATTTTTTTAATTTTAGATTCGCTAATAAATATAATTAAAAAGTGTAACTTTGAAACAGATTTTGTATTTTTTTTGTATCCATAATTAAAGTAATTTTTTTTTTTATTAAACCACTTGTTTATTATATTTGAATTAATTGTGATTTTGCTTTCAATTATTTCCTAAATATTTTTTTCTCACATTTAATCCTTTTCAGCTACAATTCGGATCAGCTAGAAACGGGGCCTGAGATTTGTGATTTTTTATTCAAAATTGCTGTTCTCCCCATCAATTATTATTAAATAAATAATATAAAACCAACATAACGTTTGCAAAAAGTACTTTCATTGCAATAGAACAATCTTATTTGTTCACAGTTATGATTTTTATATACATCATCCTTCGAATTCGGAAGCCTGTTGTGCTCTTTTAGTAGCTATTGAGCTATTGCATATAGACTTGGTTTATTGAAATAGTTAAATAGTGAAATGAGAAAATAAATAAAATCTATCATTGAAGAATTATTCGTTTTTTACTTTCCAATCTAAAATATTTGTATTGTCAGAAGAAACATCATGAATAATCGTCATATTCGAGTATTATTGTCGGAAAAAACATCACGAATAATCGCCATATTCGAGTATTTTTAAGGAAGTAGACTCCCTAGTCTAAATAAACATGTTATATGATTAAATGGTCAATGGGTAGCAACTAGTACTTTTAGATTAAATCTTTTAATGTATTGATGTAATGTTAGTTTCTGTTTTAATTAATAATTGGACATAGTGACAGAGAATCGAATGGGCGAAAAATCGATTAGACCTACTTTCATCGAAAGAAAATCACCGTGAAGCTTGAACATAAATGAAGAATTCATTTTATTTTCCACTTTCACTTTTCTTAAATTTTAGTTTTTTTATGATTCGGAAGAAAAGTGGAGTCCTTGTAAACTAATCTTAGATATTACTGTGAATTTTGTTGTTATCGCCACATAAAACATTTCCAAAAAATATTTTTGCTACCCCAAATAGGCCCACAAGCCCTAAGGTTATTTAAAACGTTTCGCGAGGCTAAAGTGTGAGCCCATGTACTTAGATGAGGGCAATAAGTTTTATCTCAACGAGTAAAGCCCTACCATAGCCCCCGGTTACGACGCTAATGTTGAGCGCTTATTTCGCAGTTGCCGACGTTTACTAATCCAGAATAAAGTATGTTTCATTCAAGATATCCGCCAGAAATATTTATCTTCGCTATTTAATAAAACAAAAAAATAATTAATATTCAGGTTGTATTTATTAAGGATCCATATGTAATCAACTAATTAATTAATTTTGCAAACCTCCTGGAAGAAGTAATTATTGGGCATACTCTTAGTACATTTTGAATGCAACATAATATTGTTTTCATTATGTTTATATATCGATAAAAAATAGCTTCTTTCTTTTTTATACAATTTTTTTGGAACTACTCTGTACCTTATTCAGCAAGCTTGGTAATTATGGTTTATTTCTGTTTTCATTTGCAGTAATATTAAAAAAATTAATATCAGTTAATCAACCGGGTAACCGGGAAGAGGAAAGAGATTGAAACAGATAATTGCGTTGAAGAGTGAAATGAAATCTACACGAGTATTTGTCGTGAATGTAAGATTTTACAGTTGGAATACTAACGTGGTTGTACATTTTGATTAAAAATAACGCATTTACCATTTTTCCAACGGTTTGACTGTGTTCCTGGGTCTGTAACAGTTATTACTCTTAAGCATGACAGATTGTATTATGCTGCTGTATGATAAAAGGGTTTTATAATTGTAGCTATAGTTACAATTTTTCTAGAATTTTGAATTATGCTCTTGGTATTTATGTGAATGACAATTTTTGCTGAACCTCAAAGTTCTGTTCTATTTCGTATTTATTTTTCATGCGAGTCTCTTGGTAGAAGTATAGTCCGAGCTAACGCACATTATTACAGATATCTTTGGGAGAGTGACAATAAAGAATTCTGCTGTCAAGGGTAATCATGGCGTTTCAGGACTGAGGATGGATTGTACCCAACAGCACCTCTTCAGGGCCTTGAATGAGTTCCTTAATGGCGGAGATCTATCTTCCAGCTTCTTTTCATTCTTCTCTAATGGCCGTTCAGTTGATATAATGCTAGTATGGACTTATGTTTACATAAAAATGATTTGGGTAAAAAATATTGTATGTTTGTCAGGCGTACATCCATATAGGTTTAAATTGGTATGTGCATTTAGTACCTCACTGCAGTGGAAATGGGAATAGAGATAAAAGATAATCGTAGTAGTATCGAATTTTCTCTATTCGACACAGTCTCTTACCCATCTTCTTTTCGCATTAATACTGATAACTATCGACGGGATACTTCAACAACTTGGTATGTTTCCACGGGTATTCAATTTCCTTTTTAATAACCATTATAGTTGATTGTACTAATTTTTTTTATTTCTCGTTTAAGTTTATTATTTCGTCTGTTAAATTTTCTTCTTTCCAAGTGAAGTAATTTATACCTTTCTGGTTCTTCACTTAGCTATGATCAAGTGCCTTGAATACTGTTTGATAGGTTCCCTGCTCAAAATGGTATTTTCATTGCTAAAGATGAAGATTATGATCTCTAAGACGTCCCGGTTTCACAAAACCTGGGATTGCTTCATAACATGTATCATCACATGTTAATGCCAAGTACCAATATTAGTCACCGCTTTGAATAGATAAAAAGAGAGGAAGAACTTAAAATGGTACTATCCAAGAGTTTTTATTAGACAATATGTACCTTCTGCTACATCAACATATTGGCTTGTTTCAGAAAGTTTCAAGAAGGAGTTTTAAAAAGTCAAAAAGGAGTTTCAGAAAAAACTCCAGACCTACTACAATTTTTTATTATAATAGAGATACCAACCATAACTTACACCACCAGTATGAGTTCTTGTTTTTGCTCTTACGAGTCTTTCCTAGAGTTAACTAACCTATACGACCATATTAGGAGTAAAAGAGCTTTATAATTAACATTATTAACGTTAAGATAAGAATTGCTCAGCATTAAAAACAGAAATACTTACTGATTATGTTATTGACTTTTTTATAACGGTAATTTAAAATATTAACCTATCTATTAATAACTACCGTTTGAATAAATAATGATTATGTGAATGTCTCAAGGTGAATTAATAGTCACGTGCCAGAGAAAACTAGTTTTCTATAACGTTGACTGTTACAGTTATATGATAGTTGTATCAAACTAGACATGCTTGTTTTATGTTATTTTATATTAACTGTAAATATCCAAGAGTTATAAATGAGCCTTTCAACACACGTAAAAAATAAAACTTAGGGTATAAAAGTTTATCATTATTTCTGGATAATTTAGTCATATCATATTTATTCTTGAGTTCATTTTATGTATAAGAAACCGCTTAAAAAAAAAAAATGATAAACAATTTATTGAATTTGAGAACAAATAAATCAACTTAGTATATTTTGTATGATGTTTAAAATATAAAAGTGCCAAATAATGTTAAAATAAACATAAGTAATAAAATTTCTAGTTATTAATCCTCAGCTTAAATATTAATATTTTTAACCCTTACAGGATTAATACATTATAATATCTGTATGCCTATTTTTTTATTATTTTTATTATAGATTTTTATCTGTTAAAAATATAAATTATATAAAGGACTTTTACAAAAATTAGGCACTAAACGAATCCACTAGTTTTAAATCTACTATTGTTTGTTTACTAAGTTTTCGTCGCTTTAAGTAGTTTTGGCTAATCGGACGATGCTACAAGGGAGACCTAAATTTGGCCTACCCAAGTGTAATTAGGATAGGGATCTTTATCGAGTATCTAACAACTCACAGGCTCAGAACTAACATTTTAAGCCACCTTTGAAGAGCGGCATAACTAAAGATTTTCTACTCCCTTTAAAAATTCCTAAAGCCTTCTGCCGAGGTAAAGTAAGCTAACCCGTTATTAACTAATGCGTAATTGGGATGGTCGATGTTTTTGAACAAATATGAATCGCTAACTTCTGAAAGAGCACTAACCCAAATTTTGAGATTTTTGTTGCTAAAACCTTTCAACTTTTACTGCGGACAAACCGCATTGTTTACTACAGAAAGGACTCTCAGAAAGGGCTGGCAAGATAGTCTTGGCACTGTCTTTAATATTTTGTTTACTGCAGATAGGAAGTAGTCCAGGACAAGATATCTTTTTGTGAAATCTAGAAAAGTGGACTAGTTGTCTTTCTGTAGTTAGCAATTAATGTATTAAGGCAACTGTTCCCAGCCAAAGGGCTGCGTAGAGTAGACATATCTTCTTTTTATTATTTTATAAAATTTAAATACCGAAATAAACTGAATGCTGAAATTGATCTGAGACTGAATCTCTCCAGTATTAATCCATATATCGACTTAAATCTTGATGACTAACAATATAAAAAATCTCGTTGATTGGTTTTTACCATCCATAAATAAAATAATTTTTTTCTGTATAATTTGTTTTGTTTTTATATTCAAACATTTTAAAATGCAATGTTCGAACATTTTCGTCAAATGTATACAGACGTCTATTGGTGTTGTGTGCTTATTGTATATTAATATTTAGTTAGTGGACCTCGAAGTTTTCCTTTCAAAATTGGTTGTCCGCAAAACTAAAAAGGTTGGGAACCGCTGTATTACGGTAATTTACCCTAATACTTCTTTCTAGCACTGTTGCTTATAAGTTTCTTCGAATCGAAGTACTGTGTTTTATCATATACATGAATAGTAATGACTTTTCATTGAGCCCCAACTGAAAACTCAACTAACTGACACTCAAATTCAAATTTTAACTGACTCAATTTTCATTCATCCTGCACCCTTCAATTATTTATTCATAGTTTTCAAATAATGGTACTAAACATATGAACGTTTATTTGAAGTTCTTCTTGATGGCAATAATTAATTATTATTATTAATTAATTATAAGTTTTCAGTCCCCACCTATAGAACGGAATATAAGTGGATATTATCTGCATTATGATGATAATTAAATATTTGTACAGTACCTTTGCAAACAACTGAAAGGTTCTGACTATGTTGTCTGTCACTGGAATAAGAAACATAATCGATAAATGAATTCATAAATCGATATGACCAAGTAGGACCGTTATTTACGATGGTAGGAAGCATGATTGTGCCCATACTTGGTTCTATCCTTGACTTGGGTTCCCGGTTCCTCAATGTCTCTCGACCTCAGCTCTCACCCAGAAAATAACTAAGGATGAACTCCTCTATATAAAGCTCTTTGAAGTCGCATTGAAAAATAATCAGTTCTTGAGTTATCTTTATTAGTAGATTATGTATGTTATAACAAGATAGAGGACCAATTATAGCTATTTGTATTTGAGTTTTTTCTGCTCTGTCATTTTTTAAATAGATTAATAGAAAACAAATCTAACAAACATTTAAAAAAAAAATTATTTAATGGAATTTACCACTGTATTATGACAATACAGCAATTAAAAATAATGGGAAGAATAATACATAATGGCATGGATAAAGGCAAGTAGAGAAACTACCCAGTGGTATCATACGATATCATCTTCTTTTTAGAAGCTTCGGAGAATTAACGGAAATTGAAGAAGTAGCTAGGTTTGAAACCGAAGTGAAGTGGGTTTGGGTGGGAATAAAGTTTTTTGTGATAAGACTAGTATCGGGCCATGAGCGAAATCAGCAACAAATGGGACATCGAGGCCCTTATGGCTGACTTTATTCTTAACAAAGTAAGGAGCAATTAGGATTTTACATAGTAACGATATAGGATTTTGAATTGTAAGGATTGGATACGGAGGAATGAGATGGATTAGTAGAGCCACAAATCTCAAATCCGTAAGCCGAAATAAGTCTTATTATAGTATGCATGAGTCTTTTTAATTAACTGGGAGCTTAGAGCTTTTGTCTAGTGGGTGTTGTAGCCTGTAACGGTGAGCATTTTCTCCAACAAACGCAAAATAGACTTCTGTCAGTAAGAGAAATATTAGTGGCTATATTTATTTTAAAGAGAAAAGATATGCCTCCGGCCGGGTATCTTTTCTCTTAAAAAAAAAATATTTAAAAATCAAAATAGCTGACCAATAATTATAAAAAAATATAATTAGTGGCTACAGTTTTATTTAAAATGTAATAAAGAGTTTTCTTCATGTAATCCTATTGTATGATCATATTATCATATTATTGAACGCATCATTTGCAATTTTGAACACATTTAGTGCTTTGAATGATCCGAAGCGAATCAATTATTTCTTCGTTCAAGATATCACGTTCGTATTAACTTTATAAAAATATATTGGATAATATATATTTTTAATAAAACAGTTTTTTAAATTCTCTTATTGATCAATGAAAAACGATCTGGGACACTCACTCAACTTACAAAACATTGTTTCGACTATTTAACTATTTGCAATTGAGTAATTTTTATCATGTAATCAAACTTTCATATCCATTATATCAATATTATGATGTGTCTTCTGTATTCAATTTGAAAATACATTTTTGCATTAGAATGACCGTGTCAGAGATTTGTGTAACTTTGATTAATTTGCTTCAGAAAACAATGGAGTCTAGGAAAGTTACTATTATTAGGCGGTCTTACCAGCCGCCATTTCTCCACCGGATTCTCAGCTCTGATGATAAATGAAAAAATAGGCTGAAAGGTTGGTACAAATAAAATAGGTTGTACTTATTTGTGTAAACTTTATTGATTGCACCCCTCCCCCCCACCGATCATTTTCAATGTTTTCAAGCTTTCAAGCCAACCGTTTCCTCGTAGTGGTTTCGTAAGGATAAAACCCCTTGGGTACGACTACAATAGTTTGAATATAAATTCTCAATGAAATCTATCCATTCATTAACCGACCCCGTTCTTTTATCTGTTCTCATTTATAAAACAAAATGAAAATTAGATTAATGGTTCATGGTTAAACGGAATGTGAACGGGGAGAAGCATAGGCGGATCCAGGGGAGGGACGGGGGCACGCACCCCCAGACGGTTTTTTGTGTACTTTGGAGAATCCATTACAGTACATACTTATAGGCAAATCATGTGATGATAGTTGTTATTATATATGAATAAAATAACAGAAATATTGTTTAGATATTTTAATAAACCTTTGAAACCTTTTGATAAATACGAAAAGTTTATTTCTAAGTTATTGTTGATTTTTCGCCAGTCTGCTCGTTGTGCCCGCCAGAAAAAATCCTGGATCCGCCCTTGGGGAGGAGAGGTAAAGTTAAAACTAAGTCTTTCCCGTTTGTACTTAAGCCCTTGAAGATCCAAGAAGGGCCCGCAAATCTGTAATTAAAACCTTATTACTAATTATCTTGGCAAAGAAAGTCTCACTCACTGACGCACCGTTCGAAAATAATATCATTGGCAAAAGCAAACTAATACAAGTTTAGTCACGGTTTATACTTGATCTTAGACAGAAACCTATTTAAAGAACATCTAAGTGTCGGATTGTGTACTTATTGAAAAAATAGAATGAAGTCAAACGTTAATATAGCGCTATGAATAGTTATAGGTTCCCTAAGGTGCCGTCGCTGAAAATTTTTCATCATATCTAAACATGAAGCCTTACAAAAACATATTCTGGGTAATAGATTAACTCAGAGCATTATTTCTATTATTTTAATGACCTGATTTTAATGAAGAAAATAATTACATAAAATAAAAAAAGTTTGAATCCTGTTAAGCATCTTAGATTATGTTTCTGATGACATGATATGGTACAACAGTATTTCACATTACTAAACAACATTTAGAAATAAAATTGGTTCAGATATCTTTTTTTAAGTTTTTATTCAGATCAAAATTCTCTTTAAATTTATAAAATTTTGTTTATCCTAACTAAATAAATGTTTTACCAAATAGATTTATGTACCATTGTCAGCCACCTACAATGCCCGAAAGTTAGATCCTGACTTAAAGCGAGGATTAATAAATTTATAAGTTTTCAACACTTTTACTGCTATGGTAATTTTCAGGATTTTGGTATTAAAGCCAATATATAGTTAATCATTGAAATAGATAAATAGATAATAATGATCATCAAAAATCACAGGGAATGAGTGGTGTGAAAAAAATCTTTCAAATTATTCATAAAGGTATTGAAGGCTACAACACAAATTACCAGTTAGCTCCTAGTAGGTAGTCAGCGTATAAATAATCTATAAATTTTCTTTTTTTTTGCCATCCGATTTTATTTAATTAACTCAGTTTACATAAATAAAAATATGAAGAACATGAATATATATGGGAATTTTAGGGTCTATTTTTGAAATCTCTGTGTGAGAGAGTTTCGTTGTAGTAACTATTCTTTGCTTCCTGATGTTAGTTTGGATGGGGCTAATCCATAAATTGTATTATCTATTCATATAAATATTATACAAATTATATAAATTAGTATTAAGACCGTGGAAAAATTCCAACGAAAAGCCTGGAATCTGTCTGGGACAGATATTTTCAATTCCTGTTTCAGTTTGGAGACTTAAGGGCTTTTCGATGGAATTTTTCCACGATCTCAACATTTATTTAAGGCATCTTTTTACCTTACCCTTTTCAATATTAATAAATTAGTTTGATAAATAAAAAGTTTGAAATAGCAACAGTCTATAATATAGCACGGTATAGACTCTATACCGCGCTGCAATATTGGCAATTACAGGAACGAGCTTTAACTTGCCGGGAGGATAAAATTGTAAAAATACACACAACTACAAAATGTTTAAATATGAAATTTAAAAATAAAAATAAATTAAAATAATGGAAGGGATAGTTACACTTCGAATAAGCAAAATACATTATTTTTTTTTATTGAAATCAATCTTAAAAAGTAAGATCTGCTAGAACTGTCTACACAAACCTCTCTTGAGAACGGAAGTTTGTTATTATTTATTAGTTATGGAGGTAATGATAAAACTAGCCGATGAAATTGTGTTAGCTATGCCGAGGTAAAAATTGGAATAGAAAATGCACGTTAAAGAAATGAGATAATTTCTATTATGAGTTTTACAATAGTGTGGTTCGTTAGGAAAATGATGTTTACGGTTCAGTTTTTTATAATTTTACAGCGATTTCTTTTCTCATTTCATAATAATGTGAAATCATGCCAAATTAATGGCAATAATTTCCTGATATAGCTTTTTCCTTTGCTATGTACGTATCTTAAAATTCTGAAATTTCTTTATTTATTACTTCATTGAAACTTAGTAACTATTTCTTTTACAACCAAATTGGTACAAAAATGTCTTCTTTTTTTTCAAACTATAGTACCATTAATTCAGGGGAGAATAAGAAAAATGTGCGCAGTGGGAAACTTTACAAGTATCAGAATGACAAAATTTCTAATGCTAATCTTCTAGGGTACTGGACTTTACAGATAATATTTTTTTCTTAGGGTGTATAATAATACAAAAAAACCTTTAGTCCAAATTGATTTGCTACATCTATTTTTTAACGTCGCTTTTTGCTACTATGGCTAATCGGACGATGCTACATTGGGAGCTCTAAATTTTGCCCATCAACCAGTACTTGACATCGTACAGGCTCGGGACCTCCCATTTAACGTCTCTTCCGAAGGACGGCGTAAATAACGATTTTTTACTCCCTTTAAAAAACCCTAGGGCCACCTGCCTGGCTGCGAATCAGCGATCTTGGATTAGTAGTTTGTTACGCTAACCACTAGACCACAGGTCGCCCCGAAAGCTTTCGATACGATGTAGCATACCATAAGATTTTAGAATGCATATCGAATAGCTATGCACAATTGTGCACTGCTTCCCATACGTCCCGTTGGTTTTTTGATTCTTCTTTATATTGGGCATGTTTTTGACCCTTAAAGTAGGTCTTGAACAGTTAGCCCAATTGTAATTCTTTTCTTCTTTTTTTTCGAATGGCAACCGTTTTCTTGACTTTGTCCTAGTGCCATGAATAAAAGATTTGTTAAAACGACGATCTCATTTCAACGGGATCCTATTCGCGCCCAGCTACTCTTATTCGCAAAAGTGTAGATTTGGCGAATATGCGAAAATTGCTACTGCTGGGAACTATTTTTTAACATAAGAAAATAGAACAAACGAGAGACAATTTGAGAGGTTTAGCATTAGTTTTTTTTTTATAAGGAAATCACAATTTTATTTCATTATTTATTTAAACTTTCTTTAACTCACTTTAGGTAAAGTAATAAACTATGTTAGATACCTAAGTGAAAGTATTAGTGTGCATTATTAGTTGTATGTTTTTGCGTAATAACCCTGAATAATTTATTTTTTCTCTCTATAAAAATCACCAGATACAGAAAAAGCATGTAGGTATAAAGACAAACATATTTAAGTTGTCTACTTCAAGAGGCAATCAAATGACTTCAAGTGATCAAGTGATTTTTCTCTACTTTTTTTTTAGTTTTTCACATCTCTAGAGCATCTCTGAAATCACTTATAGGATGAGAATATTGTATAAGAATTGACTTAGTTTTAGTACTTTCCAGTATGGGATTGTATATTTGCAAGCCTTTTTTAATATTTTCTATTTCGCTATTTTGATTTTTCATCATATTGTAGTTATTAAAATTTTTCTTTAAATAAGGATCTAATTTAAATAATAGAAAAGGTAATAAAAAATATTGAAAGTGATCAAGTTGTACAATTGGTATCAAGTTGTACAAGTTGTAAAATATTGAATAAGTTGTACAACAATACGCAATAACTTTGGAGGGAAAAATTTTTTGTTGAGCAGTATCCTGAAATGATATATCATTGTATGCTATTTTAAGTGAATAAGTAAAGTAGTGAAACATTTGAAATAATGATTGACAGCCTGATTGATTTATTCAATCATGTTTAGGAAACAGTCATTCAGTATCTCAAGAGAAATCGCAATTAATAAACAATTTGTTGCACGAGTATCGGATACGTTTTTAGGTGTGATGTCAGGATCACATACGATCATTGTTATAAATGATATGTTTTATTTCTCGAGCCACTGGATAGCTAAACGATCGTTTTCAAAACAAGCACTTTTTTTATTATTTGTTTTTATGTACGTTTATGGTAGCAAGGCCTAAAACTTTACGAGAGTAATAAATTTCAGGAAAGCAGAGTTGGCAATGGGCAACCCATAATCATTACCATCAACTGCATAATAAATTATGAAGTACTGGAACATACATCATTTACTTAATTGAATATTTACTGATTTTCGTTAGTTGTATAATCCTTGTTATCAAATATCTCATTCATTTTTGTTAACGTTATTTTTTTTTCGGGCTTTTACAACCTTTGGTGATATGCCGAAACCCAGAACATTTTGTCGCAAATACTCTCGGTCTTCCCAATCTTCCTCCGCCAAGCCTCTTGCTCCCATCACCTCTTCAACTCCTTGCAGCCAAGTTTTCCTCGGGCAGCCTCTTTTTCGTTCTCCTCTGGGATATAGTCCAATATCATTTTTGGCAATCTCTAAGGGCCCATCATTCTCAGATAACCATACCACTGCAGCTGCTTGGTCCCAATTTTGTGCATTATCGTTTCCGCTTTAACGATACCTCTTATGGCAGATTTTTTTCACTCACTCAACTCTGGAAATGCGACAACTACTCCAAAAATCTATTTCTGCAGCTTGCAGCCTTTGTGCATCTCTTGGTCCAAGGACCCACATTTCTTAACCATAAAGGATTACACCATCAAAAAAGGAATGAAAAAATATCTTTTTTGGTTTCTAGCGAAACACTTGGGCTCCACTGTACGGGGTTTTCCATGCCGATAACCTTCTTTCCTTTGGTTACCTTTTTCTTTATATCAGTCTCAAGTGTTCCCTTGTTATCTATGTACACTCACTTTTCTTATTTAGTGTTACTATTATTGACTGTACCCTCAGACTAATTGTATCCTTCATTAGATCTTCCAGTCAACTATTTTCCTCTCTAACTATGTTAGAGAAAATATAATAATAATAACTATGTGTAAATATAATAACTATTTGTAAATATAATAACTATGTGTTATTAATTTTTTTTAAATTGTGGATTGGTAATAGTCCACATTGGTAATAGATAATTTATTATTTTCTTATGTCATAAGTGAATTTATTTTTTATCGTGAGTGGGCTTATAGATAAAGAATAAAATTGATACTACGATTGGTTGTATTTTTTTTCTTTATCTCAGATTACATATATAATTAAAATTCCTAGTTTTATAAGTTGGATGTAAAAATGCACGATGTGATATTTTACAATGTATACTCTATTATTCTTTATTATTTCATTATCCTAAAAATATGTTAGGCAATGTTGATTGCTGTTTATAACTGAGATTTATTATGTAATGTGATGTATTGTTTTAGTTTGTTTAAATAAGGATTTAGTCATGACTTTCATATAAAACTTGGTGGTTATCTAATTTCATCCATTACGAATCAGTGTGAAGGAAAGTTAAACATAGTAATGTACGGATGTGACAACAAGGATGTGAAACTGTCAGACAGTTCGGAAATGATACGATATTTTCATGGACATTTTATAGCTCTAAAGGGAAATTTCACATCGCTTCCTCGGTTTCTCTACTCCCCAATTTGTTATCGATCGGATCTGTTCTGGTTCACAGCTTGTAAAGGGAAGAACTAATGCATTTCCGATTAAGATATCTTTGGTGTGAACTTTATCCGATTAACTGTCAATTCATTTAACATTACTTGTGCTTTTCTTAACTTTTCTTTTTGTGGGTAGTAGAGCAAATAATTAGACTGATTGGGCTTTTACCTTAAAACCATTAGAAATGTACTGAAGTGTAAAGTTAAACATACTAGGGAATCTCGGGTATTATTTTCATAATCTTAGAATGATATCAAACTTACACTATTATCTCTCCAACCTGATGCTACTGCTTACAGTATATGAAATGTATTCGTTCTAAACAAGCAGTGTGATGAATAACAACGGGAAAACTAAGCTTTTATAGACCAGATAAAAAACAAAACTTGTACATTCAAGAAATATAAGATCATAACTTTGTCTTGGCAGTAGAAGTACACTAGCATTTTTCTCCCCTCACCCTTCTTCTCTCGATGGTTAAGTAAGGATAGAGGAGATTAAAAGTGATTTTTGTTAAGTGAGTCATAATATGTCCTTTCTTTAAATCATTTTGTTATAGAATGACATAAAACTTTTCCCATGGCGGAGCAGTCAACATTTTAGAAATTACTACCTAATGGTAAAAATATAAAAAATACTTAATATAATATTTTGGGGCTTAATAGGGTGTACCGAATGTTGAAATAAATATTCACACTGGTGATATCAGACCTTATTATTAATTAAAAGTTCAAATTAATCCATATTCTGAATTGCCACAGAAAAGCAGGAAATTGAATACATCAATATGGTTGGATTCTGACATCACTATTACTTCTCCAGATTGTATTTGTTTAAATAAATAATTTATTTAAGAATGAACAAAAGAAAACTGTAATGAATGATCTCCTACTTAATGGAATTAACCTGAGATTGGTAGTGGTATACCTTATGAAGGAAAGATACAAAAAATATTTTCAACTTTAAATTACTTTTTGTTAATGGGATTGGAAATTGATAATTATAAAACGGTCTTATTTGTAAAATAATATGCGAAATTTCATCAATCGTCCAGTTATTTCTCTTCCTCTCAATAGCTTATTCATCAATTGCAAATCCTTTTATGGATCACAGTGGATTTCATATTACCTCTTTCTTTATATTTATTTGAAGAATTACTTCGCTTTGATTTTCTTGATTGGCTATTTGTTCTTTAATTATTCAGTGGCGATGTTTGGAGGGATTAAAATTCTGCCAGAGGTGCAGGGAGATTTGCCTTTATAATTCTCCCTTTAATAGGAATACTGTCAGTTGTTACTGACAGTATTCCTGCTCCTTTGATTCCCTTTGTAGTTAGCAAATAATAATTAATAACCTGTCCGAATATTCAAAATGCCTAAGACGAGAAGATTTAATCGAAAACATAAAATGAATTTATTTTATAGAAAGGTCGCAGTTTTAGAATAAAATAATAAGCATCAACAATTAAAAAACAAACAATTTAAATGATCAAACGAAAAGCAAGATCACAAAGGATCATATTTATTGGAGGATTAAAATGAATTCCCATAAATCCCGTCAAATCACCTTTACCTCCATCGTAAACCGAAGTCATTGGTTACTGTCCTCCTGTGTCGTTTAATAATATTCCACTAATCCCTGTCGAACAGATACGTTACCTAGCACTCCATCTGGACAAACGCCTCAATTGGAATCCTCATGCAAGAATGAAAAGACAAGAAAATGCTCGACGTTTTCGCCTACTTCAACATTTACTGGACAAACGTTCTAAGCTCCCAATTAATTACAATTATTTACATGACAGTTATCAGACCTATTTGGACATACGGATTTGAGCTTTGGGGCTCTACTAAACCATAGAATTCATCTCGTATCCAATCCTTACAATCCAAAATCGTTCGTAAAATCCTCAATGCTCCTTATTATGTTACAACCAAACTCATCCATCATGATCTTAATATCCCATATGTTGATGATTTGGCCCAAACTAGATACCTATCCATTCATGACAAGCTCCATTCAAACTTGAATCCGCTAGTCGCTCAACTTGCTTCCTATACTATTCCTGATAACCCTCGGAGGCGTCTTAAAAGAAGATGGCCTCGAGACCTTCTACTATAGAACTTTTCTGGATTGCTACCGATGGATAGTTTCTCCACAAGTGTTTTTGTTTTCATGTCATTTGTTTATATCAGCTTGATCAATTTACTTGATCTAAAAAAAAAATAAAGTCATATTTTTAGTTGCATCATGTTTGAACTTAAAGTTTAATGGGATTAATGGGATTAGTTAAAATCAACCAAGTTCCAAGCATTTAAAATTTTCCTAATGCTCAATAAAATAATTTCAAACAAACCATTAAAATATGAAGGGTTTTCTTTACAAATACCAATTTTTTAATTTTTTTTTAACTTACATGAAACCTTCAAATACCTTTATTCGAAAAAATTAGTTTTTTCTAGTCGTGACATTGTTCTATTGAAGAAGCGGTACATACATTATAGAAATTATATTTCTTAAAATTCTTGACTCTAGTTCAATTAAAATTATAATCCTAGTATAAAACGAAATACTAATCCCTTCAATAAAAAATATATATTAGTAATTATCCAAGTATTTAATACATTTAAGAGAAGGATGAAGCTTCCCCGAATCGTCAACAAAACATAATTTAATAAATTGAATATACATATATATATATATATATATATATATATATATATATATGTGTGTGTGTGTGTGTGTGTGTGTGTGTGTGTGTGTGTGTGTGTGTGTGTGTGTGTGTGTGTGTGTGTGTGTGTGTGTGCGTGTGCGTGTGTGTGTGTGTGTGTGTGTGTGTGTGTGTGTGTGTGTGCGTGTGCGTGTGTGTGTGTTTGTTTGTGAGTTTATAAACCATAAATACCATAGGTATAACCACAGGTATAACAAACACAATTGTTTTTTGAAACGAGAAAATTAAATGCAGAACCTTTGTCTGGCTCACCCGCATTTACAAGTACGGATACAGAAAGCAGTCGGCCTTAAGAATTATGAAACATGCACCTATAAGGAATGTTATGTCACATGTTTCTTCCTTGTTCAGTTCAATGTAAGCTCTTTATTGATTTTCACCGACTAATCGATTCATCGATTTAATTCAAAAGAAATTAAGATTACTTATATTTTAATTTAAACTAATCAACAGAAAATCCATGTTAACAGTTAAATCTATTCCTGCCAATGTTTGCTTCATTTCATGAAATTTATAATTTATAATTTTTTAGTCTTTAAAAATAAATTAATAAAAATAATGTATGAATATTAGTTTTATTGTATAATGGTCTGTATTAATGCATAAGAATTCTCGTGTTATTCAAGAAGTGATAGTTATGGTAAAACGTTTTAGTTAAATTGTTTAACTAAAGGAAAATGATTGGATCCTCATTTGAATTTTATTAATTTTCTCATATGGTTAAACTATAAATAAATAAATGGTATTTAGTAAATAGCAAATAAATAGAATAAAATTATTATTCATGTTTAATTAAATTTGTAACTGTGTAGGTATCTAAATATCTATTTATCTAAGACTTAATTCTTCAATCTTTAAGCAATTATTATACCCAGGATAGAATATATAAATATAAAACATACCTCTCATAATCTGTTATATATAAGTTATACTTTATTTAAAAAAAAAACTAAACCATGAACAAAATAGTATGGAATTACTAATTCTAGATGACCATTATTGCTTTAAGATTTGATTTCTTGTATTTGTATGCAATTATTATTATTATGAGGATAGAATATAAATATTAAATTAGAGTATATATAATATTAAAATGAATTTAATATGCTAAATAAACTTGTTAATCAGTAGTTTTTTTAGCTATAAGGAAAGAAAGGTTATACCTGATGAGTATAACTATCATAAGTATGATATATAAATGAGTATGAGTTCATGCTATTATGGAGTATGCTATTATTGACATAATACATTGTTCGAGCCAGGCACTTTGGAACAGGAAATTGATTCTAATGGCTTCGAAACAAAGAATAATATAGAAATGTTTAGTTTGGCATGTAATTATGGGTGATAATTACGGACGCTTTTTGTAAAATAGGTGTTATAGATATATTATCTTAAAGAGAGTACCGATGCCCGGTAGAGTTACAAGCTCGACCTACTTGAGCCTTACAAGTTTAGACAAGATTATTTTCGGTCACTTACTGTTTCAGCGACTCGACGACTCGGAACAAGAAAGGACTCCTCGTGGGGACTGCTCCTTGGACTCCTGCACTGACTATCCTTGGAAATCTGCTCTACTCACCTCTATCATAGGCGTCGTCGAGAAGATTTGAACAGTCGGGCTTAAGGTCGAAGACTGAGGTGTCTATTTCTAGAGTGGCGGGAGAGGGGAACATCTGACGTAGGCGACCGCTTGCACAACAACACCCGGTATATTTACCCCTCAATTCATTTTCTATTTCCCAGAAAAAGGGGCAACAGGGGGTGATGACAGGGTGCATATTGCAGCTTGTGTAGACAGTGCGCAGCGGTAGTCCATTTCCGCAATATAATAAAAAAAAATGGAGAAACAATCAAATTTGACTGGAATCATTTTAATGAAAAAGATAGATTTACATTTTATGTTTTTTTTTTTAAATATTCATCTAAGCCTCTGCAGAGTTCTTTAGTTTTTTGTTTATATTCGTTCCTTAGAAATCGTTACTATATAACTTTCTTATTATATACTGGTATATTTATTTAGACATTTGGATTTATTTTATATTTTTCAGTTACTTCCACTGATTAATAAGTTTCTCATTTTCATTAAGAGTCATTTTATTTAGTCATTTTATTTTCATTTAGCGTAATTTTCTATTAAGCTACAATACTTCCTTAAATTGTTTACTATAACGTCATTCTTCTATATTACTTCAAACAATTTTCTTATTGTTTTTTATAATTATTGGTCATTTTTTATGAGTTATAAATATTTTTATTTTTTAAAGAGAAAAGATAGGCCCTATCTTTTCGATCGAATTCCGGTCGAGGGCCTATCTTTTCTCTTTAAAAAATAAAAAAAATTTCTTATTATATATATCTATCTATATACATATATTAAGATATTAAGATTTATATTATATTCTTACATTTACATGCGCCGATTGATAGGTTCATCGTTTCCATAAAAAGAGATTATTATTACGCTACAATAATCTTTCTTGAGTGTTTACTGAGAGTACAATACTATGTAAAAATATTGCTTAAAATTATTATGGACTAATGAATATGAAAATTGGGTAAAAAGAAAGTCTTTATTAAATATAAGAAGCCTGTAATAGTGAACACTGTAAAATCCATTTTTTATAATTTGTTATTTACATTAAAGTCCTCTCTGAGATGCCCTCTACCTATGAATAAAAGGATTTATGCATAACCCGTCAAACCAGGTTAAAAAATCCAAAAAATATTCCCAGTTATAATATACCTTACTTAGAGAGTACTCCTGTAAAATTTAAAAAAAATGGACTCAAAGTTTGACATTATAGGCCCTATATAATAATTATAATAAATTCTTTATTTATTCTGGAACAAGTCCCTTTAGAATAACAATACAGGTATATAGGGTATTACCACGTCTTAGAGTATTTTAATACAGGGTATTATAATGTTTTATTAAGTGAGAAAGAATTAATGAGAAAAAAAAGTTGCGAATTATCTACAGTGGTAACATTTAAAACGAAAAAAGAAAACAGAGTACAAGAAATAAAAAAAAAACAGAAATAAGATTACAATAATTATATAAAGATAGACAATAGATAATTACATATGTATGCAAGTTTCAAAGTCAAGTAGAAACTAAGAAAGCAGAAAATGAAACAAAAATATGAGCAATATCAACTAATATAACTTGTTTTTAAAAATATCTAACTGGATGAGTGAAGCGTGAATAATATAAATATATATAAAGATATTAATATTCTTATATTTAAATAAAAACACATCATTCATTTATCAGTTAGAAAATATTAATCTGAAAACTGAGTATGTTATTTCCGATTTTTTGGGAATTTTAAGTGATTGAATATACGGGATTTGAAGGTTGAAAGATTATTGGAACGACGAATGGAAGAAGATATAGAGTTCCAAAGGGAAGAGGGTCGGATAAGGAAAGATCTATCAAAATTAGTTGTTCGGTGGGATGCTGTATATAGGTCTGAGAGCAGAGAACGGGTGTTACGGGAGTGGACCGAGGTTTTGAATTTAAGGAGATGGTTTACTGATTTCTAGCTTTTGGATCTGAAAATCCTCCTAGGGACCCGGCTAAATCATAGTTGGGAATTATGTAATTCCGGATCAAATTTCGATCACTTATCATGTTTGTGATTTCGTAATGTTGGCAGTAAACCAGTATTGTATATAAATAATTGGCCATTGCGGTACTGCTAGGCAGTTCAGCGACTACATACATTTTATAGCAAGTATAAAGAAGAAAGTATAAAGGCTGGACGTGATATCTGCAACACACCTCCCTACACAAACAGTGACGTAGAAACAGCCCCTAATATTTACTGAATTCAATACTATTCTTTAATGGGTTATAGTGAAATATAAAAAAGTTAATTTTTTGATATGTTGAAGCTTTTACGAAATTAACAAATAATTGAAAGAGGATTAATACATATATAATTGATCTTTCCTTCTCTTCTCATCTGGAGGATATTTCCATGAAGAGAGCACAATTAACTGGAACTCGGAGTGGAAATGGCCTGATATGGTCGGACATTAAGGAGCAAACATTAACAGCAGAAATGCCTCATCACAGCAGTTTGATTGAATCAATGGTCTTGTTCTGGTTCAGGTCGTTTTCAACCATTCTCAGCAACTGCACCAGTTAGCTCTTCTACAATCCAGATGACCTTAATCAGCTTTCTTGGGCTAGAGTGTCTGTGTTCTTCAACACTTCAACATTAATATTTAAATCTTCATTATTAAATTTTTCAAATATAGTTTGTCAAGTAATTATCATTCTCATTAATGACTTTAAAAATTGCAAAAGACCAGTGCTATTCTCAATTCACCTGTATGAATGTGCTGAGAGGAATTATTAAATCAACAATCTCAAATTAAATAATGCTGTATATTCAAATGGAGCGTGGTAGGTCAATGTGAGAGCGCCGAATCGTCCTTCCGAAGGTCCTAGGTTAAAATCAGGCTATGGAAGATAATTTATCTAATCTGCTAATAGCAGGGGATGGACCCTGTGGGATCTGGAGACCATCTTTGGGCTCATTCAGCCTGTATAATGAGGGTACACTAAATTGGGGGGAAACCTGGCTGTTGGGCGTGATCTTGGACCAATCATCTTCCTGCCCAACCGTTGCTCTAGAAACAGTATTATCACTACCATATAGTGAACCCTATAAAGTACCCCTTCATGGGGTGTTGCTGTAAAGGTTGTTTTATATATTAAAAAAAATTATGTCGGCTAAGAATAAAATCCAGTATTTATTTTCATATTATTTGTTTATTGTCTTTTCAAATTGGGAGTGGCACATTGAAGAAGAAAGAATATTCCATAATATTGCTTAATGATGCTTAGGTAGAAAATTTGTAATAAAGGTTTGTGAAATGACAAGTTTTCACTATTGAATAAATAACTGTGAATAAAAGTGATAAAAAATAATATAAAATAACATAACAGAAATAACTAATTAAACTAGAACATTTTCACGATCCCTTACGAATCATCTTACAAAATAATCAAACTTATTCAAATTTATTTCTTTAAGAATCCACATACAAGCCTCTTGAGGAAATGAAATAATAGCTTACAAGTTCTTTCACCTAGATAATTAATAATCCAAACCTTGTATATAAACATTTGCTGTAATTTTAACTTTCAACTGAAGTTGCCAATAAGGGTAGACCATACGATAAGTTAATATGTTAATATTAAAATTGTACAATGTTGCTAAAACCATAAATAATTTTAAAGTAAAATAGTGATATACAACACTGTAGTGATAAACTTTTTTCATAAAACAAATAGAAAAAGAGTTAACTGTGAGTTTCTAATCTTTCCGGTTTTTCATAAGCTTGGGACACCACTCCTATCTTTTATTTAAAGAGCTATAAACTTGATTAAAATGAAGTGGTCCTACTGACTCTGATGGAAATCGTTTTTCGTGTTGAAATAGAATAAAGAAAAAAAGCCTTTTTTATTTTTACGGTGAACCTTTTAAGTCCAAATGAAGTAATTGGTATTTCAGGCTTCCTCATGATCAACTCTACCTGGTTCCTACTCCTCACATGAACTGAGAAAAGATTCAACTAGTTATTTGTGCACGTTTAGATTTTTCTGAGCTTTATTATTATATTGCTTGTAACAATACATAAGATTCTTAATCAGTAATTTTAAAGTTTTGTATAAGGTCAGGAATCAATTTCCAATTAACAATGTATTTACTTCCCAATTATTTCGGTTTCTTAATTAACTCACATTATCTGACATTTAGCCGTTTATGTTTTACTATTTTTTTTTTTAAATTAGATTATTGTGTAAAATTAAAAGTTTGAATTTAAGCTGAAACGATAAAACTTTCATATTTGCTTTGGAAGAAAGAAATATAATTGTACGTTGAATGTTATATTCTGATTAGGGTTGAGACTAATGTTTGTTTCAGTTTACTACGGAATATATAAAAAAGGAAACAAATATTTTAAACATAAATATTTTTTCTGTCAATGAACCATTTAGGCGCTGGTTTCAAACCGATAAAGATTTTAGCTTGTTAACAACCAAAAATCGATGCTGTGGAATCTGCACACCATTCTGGGGCTCTTCCAGCCAGTGGTTACCCTTTATTGGGAATTGAGTATGATCGATCCTGACCAAATCACCTTCCTCCACAATCAAGGAAGAGGTTTAGGTCCTGGAGACTATTCTTGACTGATATGCAAAGTCCTATGTTTTATAATTGATTTATTATACCTAATTGCAATATAATATAGTAAGACAGTATAAATCAGGTTTTCTCATTGAATACGCATTGCTTTAGAATTGTATTATGTTTCTGAAGAGTTAAATCCGATAACGTTTATCTAATTGGAATAACGTTTTTTCCTTTTTAATTACAGGTTTTGTACATATCGACTCCCCTTTTGCAATTAACAATGTCTTTATTTCCGAATGATTCTTTACCAAATAAATTCGAATCAACTTTAGCGCTGTATTATTTTACATTTTTTAAAACAGAAATAGAAATGAGTAGTATTTATACTAATAATTCCATAATTATACTGGGTTTTTCTTGTATTAAATTCATGTCAGATTTTACGTTACCCATTAAAAAAACCTTAAACATCTTTTTAAGGTTTCTAATTCGTCAGTATTAAGAAAACTTGTTAAGATTCAATTTTACAGAATATTCTTTCAAATATTGTTTTTCTCTTATTTACGACCATTGAGTTAGTAATATGCAGTTGGAAGAAAGGCCAACCGTAATTAGAAACAGCGTGCACATGTTTGAGCAATATGCATACGCCGTTGGCCGTTTGAATTAGTAAACCAAACAATTGGCTAGTAAATAATTTGTTGGCAACTATATGCTCGAATTGCGTAGCTGCATTGAGCTATGTATTTAGCTTGTAAAGGTGTATTTAATATACATATACCAACATAATTTGTTAAAAATGTTACAAATACTAATGCCGCTGAATTGTAACGTAACACGACTTTTTATGGCCATGATCGTACTTTTTTTTCCAACAAATAACAAGATACTTGTGATTTAGGAGGTCGGTATGGACTGATATCTGCGATCGTTTATAACCTGAACACTGGTAATTATTTTACTGGTAATTCCTACCTAGTTATTTATGCTAATGAAAATTGAAATATATAAAATGAAATAGCAAAATACTAATTCCACACCCCTCCAGCCACGTTACTTTTCTTTAGAAATTTGTTTCAATACTTTCGGAGAATACATCTCCGTTGCATTTTCTTTTCAAAATCTATTTGACGACTTTTTTTACATAATTTGTTCTCTGGAATTATTCCGAACTTCTGGAAGTATTTCACAGCTTCTTCTTCCGAATAAGGCAATTCCCAAAGTGTTATGCTAATTTTAAACAGGCAATAATAAAATTAATAAGACAAAAACAACAAATTAAATTTAATAGACAATAAAGAAATTTGAATAGACAATTAAGGAAATTAACAAGACAGACACGCTAAAAAACAATACGGAAAACAATTTTGTAGCGTACACAAAAATAACTCAAATGATGCGAGCGATAAAAAGAGGTTGCACAAGATAAGGATGTTAAGGATTTCATGGCCATCTGCTAAATCATGTACCAAAATAACTACTGGAACAAATAATGTGTTCAAACATTCCAACAATATCCCTAATAATAAATTATAAATAAAATATCACCTTTCGTGAGACGGAATAAACAAAAAACATTCGATGAGCTATGATCTATTTACCTGATTTAATTATCAGTTTCGGATAATCGCGACTATGAGGTTCGTTTAATGAAAGGACTCAACAGATTTATGAGGGACAGTTACGATGGCACACTGCTGGATGCTAATCCCCGATGCGGACATGGCGGTTTTGACCGATGCATTTGTCGAGCAAATGTTTTCAATCTCAGCAGAACACACAGTGTGGTCTGTTTCCAAATTGCACAAAATTTACGGACGAAGCATGTAGTCAATGCAGTTTTAGGGAACGACTTTAAAATATTTAAAAAAAAGGGTTAAATTATAAAGTTATAGGTATATGAAGATTGATACTTTTGGAATAAGTAGACGAGGTAAGATTTGATATATCAAGGCCTTCGCTTTTTCCTTGTTCAAATACCATATAATATTTATTCTATAATAGAATATTTCACTTTATTTTTTAAATAAAAACACAGCACAGTTATTCCAAAGTTTTGAATTTTTATTTCTGTCGACAGTCCTCCTGACTGCCTATTTTTAAAATGTTTGTTATTATAAATTTATTGAAATTTAAATCATTATAATAACAATACAACTAATACATATAATGATAGGTATAATTACCTAATCACATGAATAAAGGCGAGTAGAGATACTGTCCAGTGATAGTACTGAAATAAAAAATTCAACTCAGAAGGTCGTTTTGTCAGACGTCTCAGAGGATTATCGGGAATTGAAGCTTTGAAAATAGTCCGTTTGGGTGGAAAAAGTTTTTGATGAAAAGACTGTTATCGGGTTATCGGGTACAACTCATATAGTTGTATGTTGAACGTCTTGGTGGTGGGGTGCTGTCTCATGTTTGGAGCCTGTTTGGGCTGATGATCGTTGGGATGTATTGCACCTTTTTCTTCGAGATGTGATTCACATAACCCTTTTTGTTTTTGTGTCTTGATAAGGCCTGAATAGGCGAAACGTCGACTGGTAAGTCGGTGTATTTCTGAAACATAAGGCTTTGCATTGTGGTTTTTCCCAATTGCATTATAATAGTGAATTAAGGATTTTGGATTGTAAGGATTGGTTGCGAGAGGAATTAGATGGGTATATTACAAATTAATTGGGAGGTAGGAGCGTTTGCCTGTTAAGTGTTGGGGTAGCCTCAACGGTCGTAGTCTGTTTGAAATATGTAGACGAATATAATGAAATATGTAGAGTTGGGTCTGTTCGTAAGAAATGTCCGTTTTCAAATGAAAGGCTATTTATTAAAAAAACTTTATGAATTAAAAACATTTTTATTTAAAATAATTACCCTCATTTGTATACATTTTTCCCAACGAGTTGGCAATTTTTCAATCCTAGAATTGAAAAATTCAGGATTTTGTGATGCAACAAAATCTGAAAATACAGTTTTGAAGTCTGAAGTTTTCAACATCTCTGAAAAATGGAAATCTGCGAATATGTCTGGCGAATAAGGTCGGTGTAGGAGGACTTTGTTTCCCAGCTAGTTAAGTTTCTTCACTATCTGTCGACATGATTTTATATGAAATATGAAGTCTGGCGTTATCGTGTAAGAGTAGGTACCTTCCGATTAACCAATGCAGGCTGTATTTTTTTATACGTTTTTGGTGCATTATGCCTGTATTCCTGTATTAAGATGTGGGTGTGAAGGGTTCACTGCTGGGCAGAAAGGAGAGATGAATTATTCCTGCTATTGACCAACTCACAGAAACCAATATTTTTTTGGTCGGAAAATTTCTAAAACCAACGGCGAATGGTCTGTTCGTTACAGCACCCTTCTCAGAACGCGGTAATAATGTTTCTTGCAGCTTAGGCTGGCGAGAGCCCAAGTTTAAAATTATAAAAAAAATACATGAAAATCGCGTCCGTCTATGGTCTTATTTGATGGCATTAGTAAACAATCTTCTTTCTATTGTAGCGATAGACAATATTATCAATTACAGAGGATTAGTAACAGTTCATTGCAATATTTAAATATAAAAGTAGTAAAAACAGAAGTCCACTAATTCCATTTTGAATTTTGGAAATAATAAGAATGGATATTTCAAATAAAACGACACAATTAAAAATAAAATATTTTCACACGTTACAAAAATATTTTATTCATGAGATTTTTTCCTTAACCCATAACTTGGCAGAATATTTTTTTAATATCGAAATAATATTCATACCACTTAACTCTTATGACCCAAGGATGTAAAAAAAATCTCATGAGGGTAGTTAAAGAAAATCAAACGTATCTTGTGGGATACATTGCCAAGAGTTTTAATAAATATATTAGGCTATATTCTGATTTATCTCCACAGATATACCAAGAAAAGAGTTAAATGATATTCTTTTTCTGTGTTTTCGTTTGTTATGGAGGAAAACACTGTATTTAAATAATACTCAGATATTATTGTTGTCATGTAATATTGAGTTAATATTTTCATAAGGGTATCTTTCAATATCTTATGTACACCATGCAGTAACATTACATCCCACTTATTCCCTCCCATCAGCTTGGAACATGTGGGCCATCTCGTCTTTGTCCAACGAGGCTATTGGAATAGCTTATTAGATATTGACGATAATCTTTTCATCATGTTCTTCTTTGGCTTCTGATCATGGCATTTATTTTTTTATTAGAGAAGCCAGCAATCTCCTGCATTGTTAAACAATATGTTGATAAGCAATGCTATTTTAGTAACCAATAACAATTTAGCTGATCCTATGTAAAATTCCATGAAAATTACTTTTTCCCCAAGGGAAGTATGTAATTTATTCGTACGAAATTTAGACAAGTACTAATAATAAAAAAACAGAATAGAATAAAGATAAAAAAAGGCCAAGTATTTTTAAGATTAGTTGTTGCTCACTTTACTAATAGACAATGTTTTGAACCGTTATCATTGTCTATTTATTTAGTTTTATATCATATATTTAAGATTTTATATAATCGATGAAAATACCGCAATGAAATATCCAATTTCATTATAAGATTTTATATTCCCAAATGTTTTAGTGGAATAAACTTATTTTGATTAAAAATATTCATTCGTAGACGAATTTCATCTTTCTGAGTACAAGGCGCGGTTTTGGAGGTTTTGGAGGCCTGTGCCTGCCCAATTTCGAGGCTTCCGGTCTGTATACTTATTATTATTAATAAGAGTGCCAAGTTCCAATATCATTCAAAATTGCTTTCCATTATTGAAAAAAAATAGAACATTTATTATTATTATTATTATTTAATTTTTTATTTGCACCTGCGCAATTGCGCATCTAGCAAATTCGAATGAAGTTTCTTTCTCTTCGATTTTCTCCATGATCATTCAGTTATTTTGGAAATATATATATATATATATATATATATATATAGTTATATATGTTTTCTTTGGAGATACTTTTGTAGCTCAGTGCATAGGGCTTTACTGAAAATTCCGGGTTTAAACCCGACTTTGACAAGTAAATTATTTTAGCTGATAACAACCATGGGAAACACCAGCAGGTTGAAAATAGTATCGGGCAAATCTGAATCCAAGACCCTTTAAGGGATATACTCAGTCTCTTAAATCCCATAAAAAGTATTTAGAGAAAAAACAATTGGTTTAAGACAAAAATTGTTCCTTAAAAATAGTGTAGAGTAATACCGCAGACTCATTAATTCATACTTATTAGTCTTATATCTATATGATATGTGTTTTAACTGATATTGATTACAATCAAAAGTTATTTGATTCTATTCTGTTTGAGATCGCGTTAAGATAAATCAATGTTAAAAGGCGTAAGAATTTTTTTTGTCCTTATAAATCCAAATTAATAAAATGAATAATATTCTTCTTCTTCACGCGGCGCTATGGTCCATGGAGGACTTTGGTTTTCTCTACAATTTTCTTCATGGGCTCACCCTTAGAAGCCTAAGGTCTGCCTCCCAATGAATAATATTAGTAACATTAAATATATAATGATATTTGAGACCATTCATTTAAACTTGTTTTACCCATTAAAATAATGCCTAAATCTGATGACCAGTATACCTCAGTGAACAGTTTTTACTCACGAGTATATTTTTTTGTAAGCATTTATATTCGTCTAAAATACAAGTTTCTTATAATATAATATAATATAATACAGATGTAGCTGCAGTAACTTCTCTGGTTCTATTCTTAATTACCTACATATTTTCGTTGATGACCATACGACCACGCATTCAGTCCTTCCCAAGAACGCCATTTTTAAAACAGCGTAGAATCTTACTTTCCCATAGTTGCACAAAGTTTTCCTAATTGTAACTAGTGACCCTTTCCCAGGAAAACTTGTTTGTTTCCTGGACGCACAGGAATTGGCCAAACTTGCGGTTCCCAGATCCGTGATGTGTTGCTGGCTCCGAGCCAAATCCAACTATTTATTTTCAAACTATCGAGTTGAGAGTTCTGTTCGATTTTCCATTGTGTACGGTTTCAAGTCTCTTTAGTAAACAATCAATCTCTTTTGTCAACTCTTCTATTTCCTGAACTTTATACATGTTTTAGGTGACCGCTCAGTAAATAGTTAATAAATATTATTTTACAATGAATCAATCGAAGATTTTATGCAGCTGTAGCATTTAAATTTTATGTAATTAAATATGTAATTGTGATAATTTAAGGTCAGGTCTAAGCAGTAAAGACAGCTGACAATAAAAAAAGAAGACTATTAGATCGTTATACCACTTAAATTGTGGGTTGCTGAAAAGTGTCTAATCTGCATTATAGATCTGTATGAAGCCAGTGCTGTATTAACAACATAAGTTGCCAGCCAAATATACAAGACACTATTGGGAATATAATAAATAAATCAATAAAGAATGCGAACATTTTTTAAACCAATCTTCTTTTATTCTTAACTATAAAATTAGTACATCTGTGATATCGATCAGCGATACACCTGCGTCCTATTGCTTCATTAAATTTTATTGAAGCTATGTTGAAAATTTAACTAGTAATCTGGAAAAAAGCTATTTCAAGTATTTTTAATATTCCCAAATGTGATTCTTGTGACTTCCAGATGATTTGGTTATTTTTCTTGAAAGAAACTATAAAAAGTATAACAATTGCGTAACTAAATATAATGTCATGAAATGCATCCACGGAGCTTTAGATCTGCGTAGAAATTGGCCTCCTTTGACAAATTTGACATTAATTTTTCATAGCTTTCATATACATATAATTTTTTCTAGGAATTAATTAGTGATGATCTATAAATTAAAAAAAAATATTAAACATAAAGTATAAATTAATACTGATTTATTCCTTTCGAGTTATTATTATATACTCAGTATGAAGGAAATAATATTTTATTAAATCTCAAAGCTACTTTTTTCTTCTTTTCTTCCAGAATATAGTATATGTGTGAATTCTTAAATGGTCTTAAGGACAGTAGTTTCATCATATTACAATAAAAGTCTGTATTAATGGAGCTATTTTTCGGCCAGTTTCGGTTGTTTTTTGGATTTTGCACAATACTAATTCTGTGAATGAGGGAATGAGCATAGACGGTTTAATATTTAAGCATTTTATGTTTATGGAAATAAGGCTCTACATGTCTACATCAAGCAATAAACTGCTAAACTGGTAGTTTCCTTTAAGCATATAACTAAAAAAATTAGGTTCAATAAATAATTTAAATGTAAATGAATCCTTCTTACATTTATTATTTTACGCCTTTACATCAATGCCAAGAACATATCTAATTTCAGAAATAGTTGATAAAAACCTGTGGTGCTGTGCTAGGGATTATAAACTGTCTTTTATTACCTTTAACATGCGTGATATTTGGACAGTCTAGACGGTTACGACGCGGCGCTCAAAATTAATAAATATTATTAATAAATGCCATAAAATGCACTTATCATGATTCCAAAGCTGTAGTTAGAATTAATGGAAGATTGTCCGAGGCTTCCGCCATGAGAAGGGGTGTTAGACAGGGGGACAGCCTTAGACCTCTTCTTTTCATCACTTTTATGGAAGAGATATTGTATATCTGCAAGCGGAGGACAGCGGTCGTGGGAAAGTGGAACATGAGGACAATCCTAACGCAAGCAATGGTTTATTGTAGATGATATTGTCCTCATTGCCGATTCCAGGGAACATCTACAACAGGCGGTTACAGAATGGGAGGCAGAGCTGGAAAGGAAGGGCATGACATTAAATGTTGGAAAAAGCAAGGTGATGCACATTAGGCGTGAAGAAGAGGAGGAGGTTTTTATTCACTGCAGAGGATAAACCTTGGAGACAGCGAAGGAGTATACCTACCTAGGAGTAGTGCTCATCAGAAATGGGAAAATGAACCAAGAGCTATCAAACAGAATTAAGAAAGCTAATAGCATATAATACCAGCTATGCAACTCAGTTGTGGGGAAAAGGGAATTGGAAAATGGTGTAAAATTTCACATATTTAAGTCCATATAGCCAACGGCCATACCACGTTGAACACCGGTTCCCGTCCGATCAACGAAGTTAAGCAAAGTCGGGCGTGGTTAGTACTCGGATGGGTGGCCGCCTGGGAAAACAGGCGGTAACCATCTGGGAAAAAACGCGTGCTGTTGGCATCAAACTTATCAGTTAACCAAAATAAATATATAGCTGGCTGTACGGATGGAAGTATCCAATGCCAATAAAAAAAAAAAGGTCCCCATTTACCTAGTCTTGTTTATGGAAGCGAGAGCTGGGACCCGATGGACAAGCACTGGAGTAGGGTTGCCGCTGATGAAATGAAATACATCCGGAGGATGGCAGGCAAAACAAGGAGGGACAGAGTTAGGAATGAGAGGATAAGGGGTTACCTCGGAGTGCCTGCTCTGAGGGAAACAGTGGAGAGGAGACAGTTGGGATGGCCTACTGGACGTCGTGATCGAGGAATACCTAGACTGCAATGGATGCAAGGATTGGTGAAAGGAAAGGGAAGGAATATGAATGAGAATAAAGCGCTGGCTGGAGATCGAGAAGCTTGGCTGTCCTGGATTGGGGCACCTCCACGCTGAGATGCAATAAGGAGGAAGATAAAGAAGAAGAAAGAAGTACTTGCGTGATAGCAATTGTGTTAAAAATTCTTTAAGGACATAAATTATCTAATTATGCATTTTACAATTCTCTGTAATATGTTATAAGTGATAACTTAGTAACACTTGATGTGGTACACGTAACCTTTAACTTGATTTAAGGTCACTATGCCATAGATATAAGGTTTAATGGGTATAAAAGGAAGTTACGTGCTACCTACATCAGATGTTTCCTGTTAATTGCATAATATATTTGATAATTATAGTTTTATTGGCATTCCATTTTCCATTTGGATTCGTTAGAGAATCCTTCTTTAATTAGCATTCAACTAGCCATTCTTCAGACACATATTTTTTAGAATATAGTATTACGGCAGGCTTATATAATTTAGTTATAATTATTCCTTTTTAAAATATATACATATAATTGAACCGTATTAACTAAGAATGAATTAAAAATAAATTCTAAAATATTTTTAATCTAAAATTGTTCCAGATTTTATTTTTGTCGCAAATAATACTTGTTTCATCATAACTGTGATGTTTGGGCAGCTATTCATAAAGGGCAGACTATATGATTACGTGTGTTAACGAGAACTTGTATATGTCATTCATAGATCTAAATTATGCACTGGATTGGACATCAGTTATCAACCAATAACTCGCTGCAATGATTTGACTAATCCACGTTCCTAACTTTGGTATAAATAAGATAGGCGAAGATTGTTTGATAAGCGGCCAACTAGAGATCTATAATTGTTGAGCTTTCTTCCTCCACTCAGTCGAAGACAACAACACTACTATTAATTTCATGAATCCCTTTCGTGTTTGTAACCGACGGAATTCCTCTAGGCAACAAGATATTAATTCCCTTGTTTATATACCTCCACCGATTTTGTTTAAAAAAGGATCTATGTTTGTGGACAAATGGGCATAGTTTGGATACTGGAGTGGATTATGAAGTAGATACAGAGTGTTTTTTGTCATTTATTTTGCATTTTATTATTCTTCCTGGTTAACATTTTGAAGTAAATGCTTTTTGCTAAAATCATCAGCATACTTTACTCCATGAATGTGTTACAATCTCTAAATGCAATAATCCTCCACTCATTACTGTTCAATAACGAATAATCTAAGACTTTTTACTTTTTTTTGTTTTTGGTATTGTTATAATGTGATATAACAGGAATACATTTTTTGAAGTACTTCAGTCTTTTTATTAGTTGATATTTATATTCATTTATTTATTATACCTTCTCCTGGGAGGTTGGCACCATTGTTTTTAATCAGTAAATAATAATAGCCAACATTTAATAACGTTTGTATAGGTGTGACTATAATGTTGACAAAGTTTATGAAGAAACTGTTTGGGTAACGGCCAACGAAGACCACACTACTTACTAGAAATAATTTTTATTGTGTGCTTAGGCTTCGGCCTACGTCAGACAGTCTGTGAAGAATTATATTTATTATATTTGGTCTGTTGTTTGGGCTAAGTTGATAACCCCGTATAGCTTTATATGTCAGTGTTCCAGGAAGCAAGGCTTTGCCTGATAATTGCGAAGTTGATGAAGCCGCAAATGATGGTTCATTGATTCCTCCACCTAACTGCTTGGTTAGCCCTGGCAATGACCTGTATTCAGGTTGAACATACAAGCACTACTGTGAACCTCAATTCGAAATATCGATGTGAAGATTACGAATCGGACAGACACTTCACTAATCTGTACACAGGGTAACATATCTATGGCTGCTAAACACAACAGATACCAGTCTCCTATACCATTTCACAACCACAATAATAAAAAAAAAAAGATGAAGGAAAAAATAATAATAAAATTACAATATAAATAAATAAATATATCGGAAACATGCAGCATACACAAAAGAAAAAATAATCAGTTCATATTATATCATTATGTTTTTTTTAAAACTAATAAAACATAAAGATTTTTTATTAATTTTTTTTTGTGGATGTCCTCAGTTTTTATTCTGTTCATAAAGGAAAACCATAGCTGTTTTTTTTCTACTCCTTTTATTATGTTTTTGTATTTTTTCTTTATCTGGCAACTTTGTTGGCAGAAGATGGTTTGTGGAGAGTAGAAAGTCGACATAAATGTTTAAAAAATTAACTAAACAGTCCTTACTTTATTACTTAGTGCTTACCTTGATGCCTCAAAACTTCACTACACAGGGCTACATCATAGGCCCTAGCATTGGCACGCAATAAGTAATTAATTCTGTTTATTAGTTTATCCTTTACTTGAGCCTACTACCCAATTTTTTCATAATATTTCTTATATGGAATATATTATATAATTCATAACTCACTGAATTGTGTATTTACTGTCAACTATTAACATTAGACAAAGCAATACCATTGAATAGATAAGAACAACTTATAAAAGGTTGGAAAGTTCAAAATTGAACCAAAGAATACGAAATTCTTTCGTGGGATGTAAATTAAGGAACATTCGGTGTTTGTTCCCTAAATAATTTAGTTTATAAATAGCATTAGCAAAAAAAGAACTTAACGTATGGAATGAATAATCCAACTGGAAGAAAACCGTTGTCGGAGCCAGGAAAAAAACATGACCTTTTCTCACCCATGTGGAAACTTACTGATAAGAAGAGTGGTCTATTTGGGAGAGGGCACAGGAAAATGGGAGACAAGATGTTTTTATTTAAAAGATTAAGGATTAATTTGATAAAATCGACCCAAGAAGTGTTTGCAAAAATATTACTCACAATATTTATTTTTTATTTCACTCTGCTTCAGCTAATAACATAGATAGCGAATAGGATATATATATATATATATATATATATATATATATATATATATATATATATATATATATATATATATATATATCGATATAGATAAGCGTAGGTCGCAGATAATCATTTTCAATATTTTTAGGTACGCGAAGTAGTTATTTAAATGGAGTTATAATTATATCTTTACTAGCGAACCATCCCTGAGTTCCTCAGGTAATAAGGCAAATTATGCCTACATAATTTGTCTGTGTAATGTATTTTTTTTTCAGGTACCGGCCACTAAGGACCACGTGAATATCATTGGATGTGATTCTTTGGGAGTCTTGATTTTCTTTCTTCCCACCTCAGCTAATGCAGTTTATTATATAGAAATATCTTTATTAAATTTCAAAATCTCCATTTATTCATGAAATATTTACATAGAATATATACAGCAATAATTACTTGTACTACCCGAAGGTCTATACAAATAAAAACAAAACCAAATATTTCTTTATATACGAATTACAAACTACACAATTACACAAAACTTCGACAAATTATATATATATATATATATATATATATATATATATATATATATATATAAATAGTTATACATATTATATAAATTATATAACTCTATCTAAGGGTGAAAACCGCATGAAAATCCGTGCAGTAGTTGTGTATATCGCGAACGAACGTGGCCGAGGACTTTGTTTTATAATATGTATAGATAGATAACGCCGGAGTCGAATTAATGATAATAATTTATTAGTGTTAAATTAATGCTTGATAGATATTTAAAATCTATTGAAGTGTGGAAATTAATAACACATTATTAATATAATAAATATATGTTTATTCATTGCATCTTTCAAAAAACTTCCTTGGGTCCCTATCCTCATCAATTCTTCATAGATGACCAAATCATCCCAACTGTCTCCTCTTCACAGTTACCCTCAGTGCAGGGTTCCCCTTTTCCTCTCATTCCTAACACTGTCCCTCATTGTTTTGCCTGCCATTCTCCGGAAGTATTTAATTTCAGCAGCGGTAACCCTTCTCCAGTACTTGTCCATCGGGACCCAGCTCTCACAACCCAGCTCTATAAATACAATATTTTCCTATTCCCTTTTCCCTACCACTGTGTTGCATAGCTGGTAGTATATACTATTAGCTTTCTTCTAATCCTGTTTGAGAGCTTTGGGTCCATTTTCCGATTTCTGCTGAGGACTACTAGGTAGGTATACTCCTTCGCTGTCTCCAAGGTTTATCCTCTGCAGTGAATAAAAATCTCCTCCTCTTCTTCACACCCAATGTGCATAATCTTGCTTTTTTCAACATTCAATGTCATAACCTTCTTTTCAGTTCAGCCTCCCACTCCATAACCGCCTGCTGTAGATTTTTCCTGGAATCGACAATGAGGACAATATCATCTGCGAAACCATTACTTGCGCTAGGATTGTCCTCATATTCCACTTTTCCACGACCATCAGGTTTGTCGTCCGCTTGCAGATTTTCAATATTTCGTCCATAAAACTGATGAAAAGAAGAAGATTTTTATGTATTACTTTATTTTTATTTATATTTTTTTCTATTACAAATATTTCCATTTATATTCATTCAATCTATTTCAATCTATTCACTTTTAGATATGTTTATATCTTGTTTATCCAGTCCCGAAGAAGACCTGCAATGTGGGTCGAAATATATGTTTCTAATAAACAGGTAATCACAATTTATGGAATTAATTCTTTGACCTCCTCCCCCAAAATTATTTTTAAAAATATTTTTTTTCTGCCATTGAAGATTTTTTAAACTCATTCATCCAGGGGTATTATCTGTATTAAATGGGAGTTTTCAAACGGTCCGATAATATTGGGGTTTGATTCAACTTCGATTTAGTGAGCGAATGGTAACTTTTTGTTTAGAGATACCGATTTTTTTAGAAGTCAATTCGTATTTTAGAAGTTGTTTGCAGATCGGACAAGGGTGATCGTGGGAAGCAACTAGTTTTATTAAATTGGTACATTTTCACCCCGCATTAATAATTTTTTTTTAGGAGGGTTAATTTATTGATACAACTAAAACTAACATTACAACAAGTAAATTTTCTAGAATGAACAAATGACATGGAAACAAAAAACACTTGTGGAGAAACTACCCATCGGTAGCACTCCAATAAAGTTCTATAGTAGGAGGTCTCGAGGCCATCTTCTTTTCAGACCCTTCGGAGGGTTATCAGGAATAGTATGGGAAGCAAGTTGAGAGACTAGCGGATTCAAGTGTGCATGGAGCTTGTCATGGAAGGATAGGTATCTAGTTTGGGCCAAATCAGCAACATATGGGATATTAAGATCATGATGGATGAGTTTGTTTGTGACATAATAAGGAGCATTGAGGATTTTACGAAGGATTTTGGATTCTAAGGATTGGATACGAAATGAATTGGATGGTTTAGTAGAGCCCAAAGCTCAACTCCGTATGTCCAAATAGGTCTAATAACTGTCATGTAAATGAGTCTTTTGTAATTAATTGGGAGCTTTGAAAGTTTGTACAGTAAATAATACTATTAATTTAATAATTAAACAATTGCCCTCCTATAAACAGAGGACCCTTGCATAATTGAGTCCTGGTGGGCACAGAGGCCGCTGTCAACATTTTCTGAGGTTCTTCCTATAAATGCTTGATTCAAAGTCCCTTTAAACTGAGTCCGTAGGGCTTTAGGGATTCTCCAATTACTCTCCCTTCTAAGAAAGGGTCAATTTGTCTTAGGCCTTGGTGTCAATCTGCCTGGAAAAAGTTTTCTCCAATGAAAACATCACACAATTTCTTCTCGGTGATCTGGCTTGGTATATATTTTTTTTTAGTTATTAGTCAAACTCTGAAAGGTATTGTTAAGTGCTTTAGAACTGTAAACTAATTGTGGAGCAAATCCCTTTACCAAACGTCATAAACCAATGATTTCCGGTTCTCCATTAGCCTTTAATAATAATACACTGACTCCTGTTGAAGAAATCCGATGCTAGGAACTTAATCTTGACAAAGGTTGTACTTGGAATCCTCATACTTGACTGAAAAGACTAGAAACTGATCGCCGTTTCAGACTACTTCAACACTTACTAGACAAACCCTCTAACCTCCCAATTAACTACAAAAGACTCATCTACATGACCATCATAGGACTTATTTGGGCTTACGTAGTAGAGCTTTGGGACTCCACTAAGCCATGGAATGCTTCTCGCATCCAATACTTACAATCCAAAATCCATAATGTTATGAATAAAGTCATTCATGATAACCTAAACGTCACATTTGATGCTGTTTGGCCCAAACACGATATCTTGACAAACTTTATTCCCACTCATATCCACTATATACAAACCTAGCAACCTCTTCAATTCCTGATAATCTCCCGAGACATCTGAAAAGAATATGGCCTCGTGATCTTCTAAGTTGAACTTGTTGTTTGAGTACTATCACTGGGTAGTTTCTCTACCTGTATTTATTCTAGGCAAAAAATCTAAACTATCAATTAATTACAAAAGACATCAAAAGAAATAGTATACATGACCATTGTAAAACCTATTTGGACATTGGGAGTAGAGCTTTGGGGCTCCGCTAAGCCATCGAATTCCTTTCGCATCCAACCCTTACAATCCAAAATCAGTAATGCTCCTTATTTTGTTACGAATAAAGTCATCCATAATGAGCTCGATATCCCCTTTTTTGCTGTTTTGCCCGAAGCCCATATCAATTTTTTCATGAAAAACTTTATTCCCTCTCAAACCCATTAGTTTCAAACCTAACAACCTCTTCAAAAATCATGAAGAAACTCTTCTGCCATTAAAGTAAAATCAATCGAAAGCAGAATGCATTTCAGAAAATGCATGAGTTTTCTTTTTTATGTAAAGTGCATAGTTTTGATTTCGGAGCTAGAACAAAACAAGAAAGGCGTTTTTTGGTCAGTAAAAATACATTTGATACCAGAGGTTGCTATCAAATCCCTTGACGAAGTTAGCAAGATTTTTTTGTATGTTTTTCTCAGCAAACATACATGCAAAGGTCTCGTTTTGTGCATGCTTCTATGTTTTATTTATAAGATTTTATATTGATTTATTACCTTCAAACCTTCAAACGATAGAAAACCTCTGATGTTTACCAAATCGTATGTAATTCTGTGCAATCATTTCTGAATATCCGCATATCGTTATGGTAATTAATGCCTCTGCTCTATTTATCTTGAAGCTGTTATTGGGTAATCCGTTTGCACAACAGTTGGTATTGGGGACGAGCATTCCCTGCTACGTTCACTCGCAATAACGCAATTAGTTCGACGTTAATCGGACTCCAATGTAAATTTGAACTAGCGAAATTCCTATCCCTTTAGCAAGGATATTGGGAGGTGATGTCTCGGTCCCAATATCGGTAAATATAACTTGTAGCAAGCTTAACCTACCAGCCCAAATTAATTACTATCATGATGTTTAACTCATTTTGAGAGGTTCGAATAAAGCATAAGTTTGTGTTCTCATCTTCAATTATTTCTCACTTAATAATAAAACCACATAAATAAAGGTTTAACCGGAAAATGCTTTCTCGATTTGATATTGGATCAATGATTCACGAAGACGTTACTGTGAATTATCGTAATATGAATACAAATATTTTTCTTCAAGGTAGAAACGAAGGTGTTCCACATACGTCACTGATCCTTATAAACCAATTTTTTCTGCAAGTTATAATATTTAATAATCTAATATTTTCTGTGTCTAGATACAATAAAGGTTTGAAAATTTTCAGATTTTCCGAAGAGATAAAACAAAAATGATTTATAAAATAAAACCTAAGTAGTAGGAAAAAAGGGATTCACTGGCAGAAATAAAGTTTGTTTATTATATATCATTATTAGATTTACATGTGCCTACCTATTAGGATTTCACTAATTATTACAATTTAGTTATTTGTGGTATTTTTAATGTATTTATGGGCAACATCTTTGCTGGACACCATGAACTGAACTAGCTCCTTTGCTGCTTTAGACAGATTCGATATGGAAATATCTTAATATATCCATCTATACAGGGTGTCCCGAATTTAAATGGCAAAACTTCAGGAACTTATAGGCGACCGAAAAACTAAGACAAAGATCCTTTAGAGATTTGCTCGTTTTTGCTTAGTTTTAGAGAAAATCGCAAAAAAGAAACAAAACAAGTTTTCATTTTTATACTTATTTATTTACATTTATATTTATACTATGTTCTTTTTAATGTAAATATTGCTCAAAATTTTATCCTCTTGCACCAATGCAAGCAATACATCTGGCACTCACTTGATAATTTGCAGCTAAACATTGTTCTGATGATATTTGGTGCTCTGCATCTATGATTTAGTATCTTAATTGCTCTCTTGAGTTGATTGACACCGAGTTACTTTCTGCTTCAAGGTTCCCCATACGAAGAAATCCATGGGTGTCATATCTGGGTGTGATCTGGGTGGCCAAGGTACTACTCCTCCACGTCCAGTCCATCGTTGTGGATAATTTATGGACCGATGAAGCTACCTTTACAAGAGGAGGAATTGTTGAACAAAGAAATTATCGTGTATAGGCTCTTGAAAATCCCAGAGCTATTAGAGAGAATAAGTTTCAGCATGAATTCGCTATTAACGTTTGGCTTGGAATTTGGAACGGATTACTGGTGCGACCATATTTTTTACCTGGAAGATTGGATGGTATCACATTTACACATTTTTTGGAGAACGACTTTTCTAATTACTTAGATGACATTCCCTTACAACAGCGGATTGAAATGTGGTTCCAACTCGATGGATGTCTAGCTCATTATAGCAGAGTTGCTCGAGCTTGGCTGGATATAAATTATCCACAACGATGGATTGGACGTGGAGGAATAGTACCTTGGCCACCCAGATCACCGGATATGAATGACACCCATGAATTTCTTCGTATGGGGAACCTTGAAGCAGAAAGTTTATTCGGTGTCAATCAACTCAAGAAAGCAATTAAGAGACCGAATCATAGATGCAGTGCACCATATATCATCAGAACAATGCTTAGCTGCAATTTGTCAAGTGAATGCTAGATGTAATGCTTGCATTGGTGCAAAAGGACAACATTTTGAGCAATATTTATATTACAAAAGAACATAACATAAATATAAATGTAACTAAATAAGTTTCTTTATCCCCTATAAGTTCCTGAAGTGTTGCCATTTAAATTCGGGACACCCTGTATATCTTATACGACTCACGAAATCTGATTCTTATAACTAACATGTCATTTGCGTAAAACCAGATCAGATTAATAACACAGGCCAACAAAAAAAACCTTTTTGAAAACTTTTTTAATTTTAATAGCTGATCTTGATAGATTTTTATGTGCTGAATCCAAATCTGCTCGTAGTTTTTATGTATCACCCTTAGTTTCCAAGCAAAATGTATTTTATTATATAGTCCCCATTTACAGTATATAGGGAAATCAATGAAACACTGTAGAATCGTAAAAATGGTTTGTATTTACAGTAAAATACTTGGAATAGTAATTTTATGTGATGATACAAGGTTCACTTGTCAACTGGAATTGGTTTATATTTTCTTTCCCTTTTTTCCTTGAAGCTTCTTGTGTAGCTTTTCCTGCGATGAATAGCTTGCTGAACTTCCCGGTGAAGTGACCAACAGTAATCCCCCATCATGTTGGTATTCCAGCGGCCCTGGTAACGTTTTTCCATCACTTTAACGTCCTGGTGAAAACGCTCACCTTGCTCCTCACTAACATCTCCTAAATTTTCCGGGAAGTAATCGAGGTGGCTGCTCAAAAAGTGAACTTTCAGGCTCATCAAACATCCTAACTGTTCAAATTTTTTTAACATGTTAGCAACAATAGCCTTATATTCTGGGTCTTTTTCATTTCCCAAAAACTTGGTGACAACTTGCTTGAATGAAACCCATGCTTCCTTTTCATTTGAGGTCATTGTGGATTCAAAGTTAACGTCAAACATCATTTTTCTAATATCAGGCCCGGTAAAGACGCCTTCTTTCAGTTTAGCTTCTGAAAGGTGTGGAAACTTCTGACAGAGATATTTGAAACAAAGCCCATCTTTAGGCAAAGCCTTTACAAACTGTTTCATGAGACCTAACTTAATATGTAGTGGTGGTAGGAGCACGTTTTTTGGATCTACAAGGTTTTTGCGTAAAATGTTCTTCTCGCCAGGCTTTAAAGACTCCCTAGCAGGGCAGTTCTTTCTGCACCAATGTTGATTCCGAGCTCTACTGTCCCATTCACACAAGAAACATGGAAATTTGGTAAAACCCCCTTGCTGACCAAGGAGCATGCACGTAACTTTCAAATCACCACATATCATCCAACCGTGTGCAGAATAACCTATTTTATTTAACACTATTTCTAGATTTTCGTAACTCTCTTTCATATGTACAGAATGACCGACAGGTACAGAGGCATACATGTTACCGTTGTGTGCTAAAACTGCCTTCAAACTATTTTTGGATGAATCAATAAACAACCTCCAATCTTCTGTTTTGTATTCAATTCCAAACTCATTCATTAAACCATGAATGTCTGAGCAGTACACCAAATCACCCTCTTGTTCAAAATACTTCGAAAATTGTTGTTCTCTCTTCCTATACACATGAATGCTGGTTCCAGCCGCCAGCAAGTTCTTTTCTTTTAGCCTAGAGCCAAGCAGTTCAGCTTTTTCTTTTGTTAAGCCCAGATCCCTAACTAAGTCATTAAGCTCGACCTGAGTGAACAATTTAGGCTCTACATTTTCTGTAACACATTGGAATTCTTCATCGTGTTCATCTAACTCCGACTGTACATCAGAAAATACTTCTGTTTCAATAGAATTTAAGTCCTCTGGTGGTTCCGGGATTGGCAAATCTACACCGTGCCCTACTGGTCGGATGGCGGACGGAAGGTTAGGGTAGCTTATTACCTTCTTGTTCTTAGAGTTATGACCAGTAATATCTACACTGCAAAAGTAACAGTCATCGGAATGATTTTTTGGTTCCCTCCATATCATGGGAACAGCAAATTTAAAGTGTTTTTTCTCTTTTTTTGACCATTTCCTGAGGTCTTCAACACATACATAACATACCTTATGCGGTGCCCAAGGTTTATCCTGGTCTCCAAGTTTGGTTCCAAAGTATGCTAGATAAACCTTTTTCACAAAGTCTGTAATGTTTCTTTGGTGCTTTTTAATAACAAACTCACCACAAATATAACAAAAACTGTCAGCAGAGTTTTTACAGCCGCGATGAGACATTGCACTGAGCACATGTACAGGAAACGTAAAAGTGAGGTTATGTTGAAAATAAACAAAACATCAGCTGTTTAGCATGTGTTTCAGCAGTGCTGCCAACATCATCTTTGTTCATTAGACCTATTTTTTCATGTTATCTTAACTATGAAAAAGCTGTTAAATTCTAAAAATATTTCTTTATTTCATGAATTTAACTATAAAATGTGAATAAATGGTGGGTGATACAACTTTTTAAGCATCATATTTGGATTCAGCAACCTAAACAACATAAGAATAAGGTATTTTCATTAAAAAAGTTTTTTCATCGTTGGCCTGTGTAATTAGTTGATTAGCCTAAGGATTAATTATTTACTAAATGAAAACTTTTATTTTTTTAAAGTCACATTCAGATGTTGAATTTGTATCATTTATCATCGTTTCTTATATATGAAAAAAGTAAGTACATTAAAGGATACTACATAAGTAAGTACATTTGACTAGAAAATAAAATAATCAAGCTTCAATTACTTTAGTCTTTTTATTTACTATTCCAGCCAAAGCATGTGGATTTATTTCTAGAGTTAAACGTATACAACCCTTAATACAAAGAAGATATTATACATATTATTTTATTCTCATGTAGTTTTTTTCCCCTGTGAACTGGTCAAAACTAAAGTGCACGCAAATATCATTTCATTTCTTTCTTACCGTTCTTTTATCCTTCGCATTTCCTTCATTCTATCGTATTGTTGCGTAATGGCTGCTCTGTCTATCCCCTTTCCCTGTGCTAATTCTCTTCTTGCCGAAGAACTTTTATGTAAAAAAGTCTTTCTTCTTGAATCTTGAATATTCAGTATAGTTTTTTAAAAATAAATAGTCCCTGCCTAATGTTGATTATTTTTTCACTATACATTCTAACCCTTTTCCTTAAGTCGAATAAACACTATCGTATAGTACAGATTGTTCAATAATATTAAATAAGCCATTCAAGCTGGTGACTTAGGACCTACCCTTTACATATTTTACACCGCAGATATCCCAACTCCTCCTGAAACCTTCTTTGCAACGTTCGCAGAACGACAAAGCCGTTCTATCATCTCAAACAGACCCTGAAATGGCTTCCTTGATCCTCCAAAGGTACCTTTCACTCATTGAAATTTGGTGTAACCAATGGCGGATCAAATTTAACTAGGAGAAATGTAAACATGTGACTTTTCGCCGGGGAATATGTCCTTCTGTCCAATTCAATGATACCGTCCTACCTATTTCCGTCAAAGTACGATACCTCTGCTTCCACCTAGACAAAAGACTTAAAGGGAACCCCCATGCCGGACTCAAATGACATGAACTTAACAGACGATTCAACCAACTATACAGATTACTATGTAGGAGCTCCCATCTTTCATTAAACTTCCCATTAGGCAATAAACTTCCAATATACAAGACCATCATCAAATCTATTTGGACATATGGACTGGAACTGTGCAGGACCAAAACAATCGAATATCAGACGTAACCAATCCTTTCAATCCAAAGTGCTGAGAACTATTGTCAATGCTCCTTACTATGTCTCCAATAATACCCTCCATAATGATCTCAACATTCATTTCATCCTCGACCTCATCCCTACTAAATTTTCTAACTTTCATCAAAACCTTGCCTGTCATCCCAATCCTCTCGCTCAGTCACTGTCGAGTTCCATACATCAACATCCACCCCACCGTCTAAACCGTCAATGGCCCAGAGACATGTAATAATGTTATTTGGAGTACTGGCACTGGCCAGATTCTCCACTCACGACCTATGTATATGAAGCGCCCTTAACCAGCTTACATTGGCGTTTAATGCCATTGACGCGACTGGAAAAGGGGACAGGGCCCTCCCGGACTCCTGCTTTTCCTTCATTCCTGGGGAAGAAGCGTAGTTTGGGGACCCCAGGCAAATTGTAAATATTGTAATTATGGTATGAATGTGAGCAATTATTTTATTTTTAGACTTTACTTTTATTATAATTTTCGCAAGCATTTATTTTTTTTTTATTTCCGCATGTATATATTTTTATTTAATTTAATTTTGTTAGTCAATCATTCACATGAGTAAATTAAAAACCTTTTCCAGTCATTATTATTTTTCTTTATTTTAAAAAACGTTTCGACAATTCCTTGTCATTTTCAATTTACATCATTTTTTTAATATAAATATAATAAAATATAAAAAAAAAATTACTAATTATATTAATTAACCATTCATAATGACTATATATTGAAGAACTAAATAAATTAAAATACTATTTTAATAACAATAATAATAAAAAGCAGTCCAAAGTACAAATTACAAAAATTAGTAGTTGACCATGGAGTACATTATAACTCTAAGCTTTATTTTTAAATTATATGACAATTAACCAAAAAGGTATCTATATCTTATTCAGTATTTTTGGGACATGTTTTTTGTATATAAAATAATGTATTTATTTTGATTTGTCTTTTAAATTTTTAATTTTTAGGTTGAAAATGTACAAAAAATTTTTTAGAAAATATTTTTAAAATTAAATAGTGTTGAAAGATTTTTAAAAAAATGATGTAAATTGAAAATGACAAGGAATTGTCGAAACGTTTTTTAGAATAAAGAAAAATAATAATGACTGGAAAAGGTTTTTAATTTACTCATGTGAATGATTGACTAATAAAGATGCACTCCAGTTACAAAAACAAGATATTTAGAATTTAATTTTGTTTTATTTTTTTGTTTTTATTGTATGATTGATTGTATAACTACTAAGCACTACCACTTATTGCATACAAGTGGCAGATTGTATTAATATTTCAATAAAGTGTATACAAATTTTTTTTTTAAATAATTAAATAATAACAATCTCACATTGGTTTTACTATTTCGAGTAATATAAGCATTTTTATAACTTGCTAACGAAGTCAAGGTAGCTTATAAATAAAGTTCCTGGCCTTAGTATCGAAGTTGAAACCGGTTGTTGTCAGGGCAGTGGAAGTGCATTACGGGAAGGTCCAATGCCAGTTTCCAATGCCGAACACAGGAAGGTCCAATGCGTTAGTTATCACTTATGCGACTTTCGATCTTTTTAAAGTAAATAAAGTAATCAAAGACATGAGTATTGATTTTCGAAACACTTTGGAACACCATTACAAAACGGTAGATAGTTTAAATACATTAATTTGTGTGACTTAAAATACTATCATTGGATTTAATATATGGTTTGTCTAGATTATGAGCTTTATAGTTTAGAAGGTTGTTGAAAAATATGAACTATATAAATGAATATGCAAAATATTTTATAAGATAAGATTAATAACTCATTCTGTACCGCAAATTTCCTTTTACTTTAGAAAATAATTAAAATCTTATGAATATTCCGTATGTCCTTATTGTTTTTTTGTATTATAGGAAAGGCGTGTAACTATTTATATATCGCTGTTTATTATATCTGTCTAAAAATAATTATAATAAATTATTTTACAGCTTTGTTTGATGTATATTGTAATTTAAAAGGCAACTTTTTGGTCCACTTCCATAATTATGACCTACATTACAAGCTCGGAAGAAGAGCTGCAATGTTGATCGAAACGTTTGAGTATTTATTATTTATAATAAATGATTGTTCACTATTTAATGAATTGTTTGATATAATTAATCAAATAGTTCCAATATTTTGAAGGCGATATGTAAGAAATAAGATGTTGAAAGGAGATTCAAGATCATTATTATTTTCTGAAGGTACATCAATTAAAACTTTTTTTAAACTTTCTAATAATTTAACTACACAAATTAATTTTTACTCATCTGATTTAAGAGCCTTGAATAAAGAACTTGTACTTATATTTGTCAATATATTTTCATTCCTGCATTTTTATTATATACTCAATTTTGAAAGAATTACTTATTGTCAAACGTAATAAGATTTTCTTTTTATTTATCTTCAAATTGAAAATCATGTTTATTAAAAATTCGATTATTTTGAATCGCATCATACATTCCAACAGTAGTATATTACATTAACGACAGATGCATCGCATTTCACTCGTCGATGCAACATCGTCATAACACCCCTGTTTTTTCTCTTTCCTAAAGTAACCATCATTAATTTTATGATTTATTCTGCAAATTGAGGAAAGAAATCACAAATATAAAATTGTGTATGCGATGATATGCCGCTGCAAATATATTATGACAGAATTATTAAAATCGCAGAAATGGAAATTATTTTTGGTATGAGTTCCGCAGGTTGTCTCTTTAATTCACAACTTCACGTTATTTCCTTTTTAATATTCTCGAAAATAAAAATAATTTTTATTAATTAATTAATTTTTTAACTGTTTAAAGTAACTATTATTAGTTTTAACTATAACTGACTTTTTATAGAGTAAATCAGTGACTTACTTATACTGTAAGGTTAAACCATCATCTAAACGGTAGAGACTCTACTGTTTTTTGGACAATGGTTGTGCAGGGAGGTAATTTCTCCTAGATCACCCTCAACCACCAGAATCTCCCCTTATTTTGGGGGACCAGATTATAGAGGCTGGATGAGCCCCAGGAGGATCCTAGATCCCGTAGGATCCATCTCCGGGGCTAACAGATTAAAAAAAGTCTGCTAGCGAGTGGTATTTGAACCCAGGGCCTTCTCCATGGCAATTCAGCACCCTACCACCAAGCTAATCCGCTCCCTATGTAAAAATAAATAAATAAATAACAGAATAAAATAAAAAAATAATAAAATCATTATCTAAACTTCGAAATGTTTGTCGAAACGTTCATTTATCATAATAAAACTCATTATTATTTTTATTTTCGAAAATATTAAAAAAGGAAACAGATGAAACTTGTGAATTAACTCGATGCAACAACCTGCGGAACTTTTTTCGCTATAGATTATTATTTTAGATCTATTATAATAAAACAACAACTAATCTTGGATACAAAATACCTCTACATCAGCCTTCACTAAGAGTGTAATTATGAGAAATGTGTATATTTTGGTAATCATTTCATCATCAAATAAACGTTTCTATGTGTATACATGATGCTATAACCTAAACCATATATGTAAGAAGGTTCATTAATCTATATACTGTCAGTAATAGTCACTATAAACAGTCAGTGATTACATTATTTTTACTTTCGAGAACATTAAGAAGTTAAACTTTGTTTTGAATTAACTAGAATCGATAATCTGCGGAACTCACACCTTATTCTTTTCTTGATAGATTATTAATTTATATCTATCCGAAAAAACAGCAACTAATCCTGTGTACAAAATACCTCTACATAAGGTCTACGTCAGTCTTAAAAAGATATCACTAAGGCCTCAAATCGGAATATCGATTACCATTTTTGCTGCTCACAAATGTATGAGATTGCTTTATGTATTCGGAGTGAAAACACCCAACAGTCTCTATTCCTTATTGTACTTTTATTATGGTAGATGTTGTAATTACAATGGACTGTTCCATTATCTTGATCCACACATAAGGATGGGGATGAGCTGGAGAAGAATTATCCCTAATGAAGAAAAGCGGATAAGAAATTGGAGGGGAAGGAGGGGACAAAGATCGGGAGGAATCGCCATCGCTCGGGCAATCAATATCCGAGGCGAGCTCTACCTGTGGAGGACCTGTTGTGTGGCAACCTGTTGTGTCCAACCTACGTACTCATGAGTGATGTCTTCCTCTTCCAGGACGATTAGCGATTATTCTTCAGGTTTAGTATTGAACTTAACAAGTTCAGAAGAACTTAATAAGGAGTTCATCATTGCAAAGGAAGTGAAGAACGTTCTTCTTAATGAAGTAAAAGCCAATTAAGAAAATTCTCTTAAATGGGGAAAACTTTCTATCGGTAAGCCATAGTTTCGACCCACATTGCAGGTCTTCTTCAGGGCTAGTTTGATCGGCGAGGATTGACACTAGACTGTATGATTTTAGATTGTGTCTAGTGTCAACCACCGCCGATCAAACTAGCCCTGAAGAAGAACTGCAATGTGAAGAAATTAGCTAACTATAATTAAAAAGAAGGAAAATAATAAATATTTACAAATTTTATAAAGAAAAAAAGAAGAATCATTCTTTTTATGTATTTATTAATAAGCGCCTTCAATCTGTCGGGGTGCTACCCGCACTGCATGATCAGTGGGCTGCCTAGGTTTTGAAGGTACGTAGGTTAGGTTAGTCCAAACAAAAACAAAAAGAAGTATACAAAAATATCGAAAACAATATTTTTATTCTTTCTGTTTCCTTATTTTTATTTCCCTGTTGTTATCACAGGTTATTTCCTTGTAATTTGTTTCATTTTATTCCCCGCTGTTATTTTATTTCCCTGATACGCTTTCTCATAAAAGGAACATTTAAACACAATATTTGGATTAAAATAAAGTGTATGCCATCATTAAGGTTCTTTATTAAAATTTTTGTGCTTTTTTGCTTAAGTAGGCGTTTAGTCATAAGCTATTAGAAATATTGGATACTAAAATGTGTTTTACACCGTTTATTCCTGTGGAATATTAGTAATATATTTTAGCATAGATACTTGATAAAAAAAATCCATTTGAATTTTAATATTATATCAACCATATGCAATTTATATGTATTGTCTTGAACCAAGTATATATATAAATAATCTGATAAACACTTAAGTGAAGTACTATTTCGTGTAACGCCCCAAGGGGCCTTGTAGTATGAATCTATAAAACATTGTGAGCTTATCTATCTACTAACATTAGAAATGTCAATAACCTAAAAATATCTTTGGAAAATGTAATTAAGGAAACTCATAAACTTTTAATCGTGTTGTAAGTTGTAAATTATCCATTTTAGAACGTTTTAAAGTTCCATAATAAGAAAATAAAATAATGCTACTGCTATAAAAAGTTATAATTTCACAATAAAATAATTAATTCATAATGTAAGATTGATTTTTTAAGTAAATCATTAAATAACTTTTTTTTAGCAGTCTTACTTAATTTACTGTAATGTAATTAAAGTTTAGATGTTTATTAATATTTTTACCAATTCTTTTACTGAATTGAAGTGAAGATCGACCTTTTGTATACATATTATATTTAAATTTCTAATTAATCACTCAAAACCATTATTTAAAACTATTGTTCAAAAACGTCTTAATGAAATGATGTCTCAGCAGAGCCAAAGATATACAATGATTAAGCAGAATATTTATAATTATTTGTAACGGTGTTGTTCTTAATACAACCTTCATATTTGTATTCCGTGTTATTATTAGAATGGAGTCTATTGTATTTTCTCTGTTCTAATGATACATTAGTTTCTGTTTCTTCTCTGAGGGCCTATTTTAGACATCACCTTGTATAGTTATGACGTAGAGGTCTTTCATAAGAGAGCAATACTTCAAGTTCTACATAAATCATCATAATATGTGAATGAGTATAGACTGTATTCAGGTGATCTAATGATTTGCATACACATTGAAGAGAGTATAAGCTCGTACTGAGGCTATAATAATATTTATATGTTATAACATAATAGTTGTATAATAATACATTACTGATATATAAAAAATTAATAATAAACATGCTATAGCTATCTTCCTATAGGATATGTCTGTATACATTGCAGTAGGACAAATGAATATCTCTAGATTCGTACTTGGACCAACATAGCAGAGATACACCGTAACCATTAGAATCACAAAGCTCTAATGGTTATGTTATTTATTATTGCATATTGCGCGCATTATAAACGCGGTATCCACTTTCGTGAAACTTGTGGAAGCCAGGTCAGTTACTTGGGACTAGGTGGTTATCAGGAACTATCATCTAATTAAGTTACAGGTTAAGCAGTGGTAAACAAGCGCCGCGTAATTGAATTGATCTATATACACGTGTTTGAGAATTGGGTGATAATGTGCTGAATATTTGCCATTTTGGAGTTATTTTGCCTTTTAATACCGAAGCAGTCTAGCGAAAACTTTTGAGGCTTTTGATGAAAAAAAAAAAGATTCCAATGTGTAATATAACGAAGGATGTAATATAATGAAAGATTTGAATGGTCAGTAAGTTGGATTTTTTCATGAGCTCCACACCTGAGAGGCATAGGTCCATATTGGTTTCAGTAGAATTTGTATATTATAATTTTGTTTATTAGTGATAGTTTATTTTTGTGGTAAAGTAGTCTTAGGAGTGAGAGTAGGTGATCCAACCTTTTCTTCAAAATAGTCACGTGACATTTCCAAGTCAGTCTTCTCTCCATGGTACGTCCCAAGTATTTTGAGTGTGTTTGTCGGGGCAATGGTGTATATTAAAGTGTTAGTGAGGGGCAGTCTGAATATCTAAGTGTAAATGTTACTAGGTTAGATTTTTGTATGTTAATTTTTATACGTGATTAATCGAACCTATTATGTGACGAATTTAAGTGTGTCTGTAGGTTCTGAGAAGCTATTTTTAAGGATTAGTACTGGTCAAAATGATGATAGTATCGTCCTTAAATGCCAGCAAGTAGTGTTTCTGGCGTCTGGGGGATGTCGTAGGTGTAGATGGTATAGAACTGGACATGGAATACTGCCCTGCGTCACTCCATTATCATGTAGGTATTGATTTATACAAATAATTAACACATTACAAACTAATTATATTTATGGGAAATAAAATAGTCCGGGTGGAGGTCAAAGAAAGAATTTCTTAAATGGAGATGAAGTATTCATTTTAAACCGATGTTTCGACCCATAATGCAGATCTTTGACCTCCACTCGGAACACTTTCTTCCCTTATAACTTTAAGTTTATACTGGTACTATTTTTACATAAAACATCTTATTCACATATAAATCTTTACATTTTTTTATTACTTGTTATAATTTTGTATTTTTTTATTTTTATGAAAAAAGATATGCCCAGGGTCGGAATTTGAACCTGGGTCTCCCATGTTTCGGTCATGGTGCTCTACCATCTAAGCTATCCTGGTTCGTACCCCGGTCAGACAAATCCATTCTCTTCACTTATCCCATATTTCCATGTTCTCGCAATTTGGAATGTATACAAGGGGAAGGATGTTCATTGAACATTACTTTAATTAGGATCTTGTTGACTTATGTCATTATATATTATTCTCTGAATTACCCAAAACTTCGTTCCAACTTCAACAATCGATTAACACAACATCCACAGAGCAAAGAAAGGACAACAGCACTTCAACTAATCTGCAACAGCTCGGAGTCGGCGCCTCAAACTTCCCAACTCAAGCCTCAGACCTCCCATCGCAACCTCAATTCCAGACATCCCATTCTACATTATAATTTATTTTTTTATTAATTGTTATAATTTTAAATATTTTTATTTTAAAGAGAAAAGAAATAATAAAAATAAAACAATGTTGTTTCCAGTTTGTCCATTGTGTAGTCCAGGTTGTCCTACAAGTCATGACAAAAATCGTCACAGTTGACACGTCCTATAATCAATGTGGGAGGGGAAGGCTTGGGAGCAAAACTTGAGTGCAAGAAAAGGAGGACTGGTCTATGATCTGATGAAAGGTTGTCCGCGGATTCAATATTGGCTTGTGCGGGAGAAATCTGGGATGTAACAAATATGTCAAGTATGTCGGGACGTTTTTTGAGGGATGCAGGCCAATAGGTAGGATTTTTTGGGGCAAGGGTAGCTCTTTGAGGATGTAAGAGAAGGTAGAATATTTCCACGGGAGTTGGATGTTCGACAACCCCATCGTTGGTGTTTAGCATTGTAGTCTCCTCCAGCAATGAAACGCGGTCCAAAAGGTCGGAATAGAGAATCTAAAAGATTATGAGAGATGGAAATACCAGGAGGACAGTATACAGCTGGAAGCGTGATATGGAAATGGCGTGATGTTATGGATACTGATGTTGATTGAAATGTGTACGTTGAGGGAATTGAGTTTCAGTCAGCAAAGCTATATCTATTTGTTTGTCATGAAGAAATATGTCCAGTTCGTCACGGTGATTGAGTAGGCCATTTGCATTCCACAAAAGGATAGTTAAGGGCTTTAGGCTAATCGTGGGAGATTAAGTGGAACTCCGGTAAGATGTCTTCTGAGCAGGACGATGACTGGTTTGTTGGTGTTCTGAACATCTCTCAGGAAGAAAGATAGGATAATGTTTATGTATGTTGGATGGTGGACTGGTTTACATCTGGAGGATAATTTATCTGGAAAGGAGGGTAGGATGGGAGTTGAATCTGTGGAGCTGGATTTATTTTGATTTAGGGAATTTGTTTGAGGGTTTTGACAGGATGGGACCGGATTTTTTTGTTACTGCGTCAATTTGAAGGTAGATGAAAGGGAGGAATTTGCTGACGTGGAGGTTCAGCTGTATCTATCTTTTCTTTTAAAAGTTCTCTGGCGATGGAAGTTTTTATAGACCGCAAAGCCTCTATAGTTTGCAGCATAGTAATAGCCTCTATAGTAGAGGGCACATTTTGCAGGTTCGGCATTAGATTTTTGGTAAGTGTCTGTTGGATGTGGGCCTGCAAACTAGACGCACCTCGCTTCGTGGCAGCAATACCTCTTAGTTGGCATGGCAATACCCAAGTTTTGGCATTTAGTGCATTGTACTAATGTTGTTCTTTCTTTGGGCTGTTCGAATTGATTTTAAAGATGTTAGATGGGATATATTTATTTTGTTATTTTATTTATTCTAGTATAAAATTACTTTTCAAAAGATCACATTTTTAATAAAGCATTCAAATATATTCTTCTCAAACATGGTGTTTTTTCAGTTATATATTTTTCCATTGATTTCTCGAAAATAGTTAAAGGGTTTTATGAAAACATTAAAATAGTTTTGACTAAAAGGGACCATTAATTATTTACTACTTTGGTACATTTTTTTTTGCATTACCCAAACTTCAATACTAACGTAGAGTTTTCTTGAGGAAAAATTAATTCAACACATTAAGTTGTTTATTGAGAAAACGGTGAAAAATTAACTTCTGTAACTTTTGAGGTAGTAATCCAGCAAATGTTAACATTAACGAGAAATTTTCTCACTTAGGAAGCATTTCATCTGAAGCCATCACGAGGCTACTAAGCTTCATTAGGGTTTAATTACTCTTATTTTTACTTTGTAAGAGTTTTGTTGAATCTCTCGTCTGACTAAGCGTTATTATTGGATCATATCTCAAAATGCTGGCACCTACGTAACAAATTGACAATATATATAGTATGGTATCCATATATAAAATTTAAAAAAATGTATATATTTATACATATAAAGAGAAGATTTATGTATTTAGAGTCTAATCAAAAGGATTCCGTTAGGCTTACAACACCATATGGCTCTGATAATTAGATGTGATAATGATAAACAAAATAATATTATAACTGATAAACTGATAAACAAAATTATATTATTAACCTATTAATGAATATATTATTATTATTCATAGTGTTACTTCGGTAGGTTATCCACAATATGGAAATAAATCTTTTTTTATTAAACATTTAAAAATATATTTTTATTAATTGTTATTTTGATGTTGACCATATTTAAATATTTATGTTTTGAGGAGAAAAGACTTGTCCTAGCCGAGATTCGAAGCCGTGTCGTCTGCATCTCCTATGCAGTGCAATAAACCACTGGTAGGATACGATCCCTGGCAGCTCAGCGGTTTAGAACACTACACCGGAGATGGAAACTACCCGGGTTGGAATCCTGGCCAGGACAGTTCTTTTCTCTAAGTAAATGAATTGTATTTATTTATTTTAATTTTAGACCATCTAAGGTTCAAGCTTGAATAATTTATATTTTTTTAAAACACATTTTCATTCTTACTCTTTGCCGCTCCTTCCTTTTCTATGTCCATTTTCACTATTCTTTATCACACCTATTGATATTCGTGATATTTCTTGATGTTTACAAACTTCTGTGAACTATTTAAGTTTTTATTTTTATTTTTAAAAATAGATGAATTGTTTATTTTTTTGCTAGACGATCTATTCTATAAATATGATCAAATAATCTTCCCCTTCTAAAATAGATTTTATATAAATCCTCATAAAGTTCCTTTGTGTTTTTAAGTCAACATTGCTGGTAATCTGTGATTATAGATCTATTTATCTTCCTAAGGGAGGATTTCCGTTTATAATCGAAATAGTTCTTTTCTAAAAGTACAGTTATAATTACCTACAATAAATTTTATATTCAATATAAATAAAAAAGTCGGCAACTGAGATTATAAATATTTCAAAATATGTTTTAAAAAAATAGTCTTGAGGTTAAAATTTTACTTGGCCATGTATATGAAACCATTTAAAACAAACTAGTTATCCTTCGATATTAAATAATATTGAATTTTAGTATCGTACCTTGTAAGTACATAGCGTCTCAGGCATATTTGCATGTCAAATTCTAGAAATTTCCTTGCTTCAAATGAATGTAAATCTATGAATTTAATAGAAATCATTCTAGATTTTCATTAGATCTGAAAAATATCCCGCTAAAAATCAAATTTTCAATCTGAATACATTTCAATTTACTAAAAATCCAATATGGTGTCTAGTGATGACATAAAGTTCTGTAATTACTTTTTTTTATTTCATCTCTCTAATGACTTTTTAATTTTAGTAAATTAAAAACTTTAATACTAGTAATTGGACTATTGTACGGGGAAAGGGGGTAGTAATATAAGCTGAACTTGAATCGAAATTACAAACAAGAAAAGTAACGGTTCAAAAATAATAGAAAGAAATTTATATTATTTTTGAGTCTTGATTTTCGCTAACAATTTTCGATTTATTCACTAATAAACTTTTATATCTTTACCTATTATTATATAAAAATATGCATATTTATCTGCAATAAATATCCAAGACTCTCTCCCTCTCCTGTGGTGTCCCTCTGGGCTCATCTCTGTTCCCTACTCTATTTTCAATTTATATAAATGACCTTCCCCACCTCATTCATCATTCCAAATACCATATCTATGCCGATGATTTTCAAATATACCTGTCCCTTCCCCCATCCGACCTATTACTAGCCACAAAACAATTACAAGATGATCTGAACCGAATAAGTCAGTGGGCAGTGACTAACAGGTTGAGGCTGAATGCGGAGAAGACAAAGGCAAGGGTAATAGGTTCCAATCACCTCCTTAAAAAAGTTCCTTATCCCCCAATCCCTGTACTTAAATAATGTTCCCGTCAAATTTTTCCTAACAGTCAAAAATCTCGGAATCACTTTAGACCAACCCCTCTCCTGGAAAAGTCATATTGCCAATATATCTCGCCGTACCTGGAGAGACTACACTACACCCGTCACCTACTTCCATTTGAAACTCGTAGACTCCTATTCACCTCTTTAGTATTCCCCCACTTCGACTACTGCTGCGCCGTATATGGGGGTGTCTCTGTGGAGCTCGAGGCCAAAATAAAACGTTTATTGAATTACTTTGTACGCTTTGTCTTCGGCATCCCCAGGGACCTCCCAATTTTATGAAGAATTGAGTTGGTTGTATTCTTCCTATCGCCGTAAGTATTTCCTTGCTTGTATCCTTTCTATCAAGTTATCCAATCCCGCCGTCCATTATACATATATGAGCTCCTCAAATTTAAATCCTCCATCCATTCCCGTGATACTCGTTCTCATCCTTCCGATTTGTATCTAGAGGTCCATCGAACCGCTGCTTTCGACAGATCGTTCCTGATTCGGTCCTGTTCCCTTTTTTAATTCTATCCCTTCTACCATCCGCTGTTTCAAGACCTTTCCTACCTTCAAATCCCGCTTATTTGATTACTTTCTATCCTTCCAGTTCCCCGAAGTGCATACATAAAATTATCGATAGAATATTATTTATTTTGTTTATTCATTTTTTTTCTCTTTATATTTCCATCCACACCGATAAAATATAAGTAATTGACAATCGGCAGATTGGCTGACTGAAAAAAAAAATACAAAATGACATGGAAGGCATGACGAAGAACAGTACCCAGCGGTACCTCTCCATTGGCTTGTTTTATTCATTTTTATTTCTATTTTTAAAGTGAAGTAATGTGAAATCTTCATTTTTTCATTATCATAAGAAGCTATTTTTTATTTATTATTATTTAATCACCTTTATAGATTGACTTTTCTATTTGTTTTTTTTCTTTGTGATCTAAGGCTCTAAAGCCCACAATAATGCACAGTTACGTTATTATGAAGGGACTTGTCCCAGAATAAATGAAGAATTTATTATTATTATTATTAAATATAAAATATTTTTATTATATAACATAAATATTACTGTAGCTCATTAAATTAAATCTGTTTTTCAAACTTATATAAAACTATTTCGTTTGTCAAGCCTATAGAATTTACAACAGTGGGTAGAGGGTTTTATCATATAGGTAAAAAAAAAAAACTGCGTGGGGAATAAAATGAATTTAATTATTATTTAAAAGGTTCTTCTTTGATCCACCATGAATTGCAAACATGAGACAATAAGTGTTGTGAAGTTGAAGAAACATAAGACAAACCGGGTCGTGTTAATAGCTAGGACATGGTGCTAGGTCAGAGCGACATGCATCCAACGTGTGCTCTGAATCTCTAATAAGCTCGTGGGGCTAGTGGTAACGATACACTATTTCAGAGGGCATAACTTATATGCTTAAATATTGTGTCGACATATTTGTTGTAGTGTAATTTAATTGAAAAATAGCAAGTTGGAACAGTAAAATTAAGTACAAATAACTTACTTTAGAACGGTATAACTAAGTTTTAGTATTTTTATTTAGTATTAAATTTTGGTCATACGTATAAGTCACTGTAATAATAATTAAGCACGGGCTACTCTGAATTAATTTTTAAATGATAAACGATTCACAAGTATAAAAAAGCCTGTGACACTACAAACCAATGAAGTTTCGTGGGGTCTGTAAATGGTGTATTGTTTGTGCAGAGAGGTGAATTTTCTGAAATCTAGCAGGATTTTCTCCAATTAAGGGTACTCATTTTACAGCAGCTGAATGAGACGTACTCAACGAAGCTAGGCAAATGTGGACTAGATATTCACCTTGTGAGACAAGCTATCAGGTCAGTACAAAAGTTCGTTCGCATTTTGGTGAAATTTTTAAATGGTGTAAATAAAACACAATTTAACATTTTAATCTATTACATATTTTCCTCTGCTATATACAATATCCCGCCAACTTTCTAGTAGCTTTTTTATTCCATTGGTGTAAACAGATTCTGGTTTTGAAGCAAAAAAAATTCTGAGTTCATTTTGTATATCCTGTTTAGAATTGAACTTTTTGCCTTGGAAAATTGTAAGGCACGAAATAACTTGAAATAACTTGGGAAAATATTCATTTCAAATTCAGAGCTTTTAGTGAATACATTAAATAATACACTAGTCTAAATATAAATTTATACCAGTAAGATGTTAATATAATATATATATCATATATATTGCTATGGCTATGGCGCTACCTAGAACATCTGGAGTCCCTGGATAAATAGGGTAAGGGGCATTGAGGTACCTTTTGGTAGTTAAGTTTCCCTTAGGTTTTATTACCTTCACTCTCAAGATAAGGTAGTTGTTGGGATGGAGTGGTTAACTCAAGATGCAAGGAACTGGATGGAGAAATGGAAGAGAAATAGTCAGTCACATATAGCGTTCTCCTTTCTGTGTAAGTAGTTTTATAAGTTATCTTTTAATCATGATCAGCACAAATATATATAATGTTATTCAATAATTATTATTATTTAATAAACATCTCCTGGTCAGTCAACCACGTCAACTTTTGTAGAAGAGAGGGATTGGTCTCTTATTGATTAATGATATAGAATTACTATATATTTAGTATAACGGTTTCAGGGTGGCATCCCATTTTATTATTTAAATATAATTCACATCTTTTCCTGTAATTCACTGATTTTTCTTTGAGATCATAGCTTGGGCAGTGAAGCCAATATAGCAATATGAGATTTTTTTTTTTTTTTAGAATAATTTATTGATATTTACAACTGTAATTATATTACATCAAGTAAATCTGAACAAAGGACATGAAAAAAAAAATACTTGTTGAGAAACTACCCATTGATAGCACTCCAATAAAGTTCTATTGTAGAAGGTCTCGAGGCCATCTTCTTTTCAGACGCATCGGAGGGTTATCAGGAATATTATGATATTATTATAAGGAAGCAAGTTGAGAGAATAGCGGATTCAAGAGTATATGGAGCTTGTCATGGAAGGATAGATATCTAGTTTGGGCCAAATCAGCAACATATGGGATATTTAGATCATAACGGATGAGTTTGTCCGTTGTGGAGCATTGAGGATTTTACTAAGAATTTTGGGTTGTAAGGATTGGATACGAGAGAAATTGGATGGTTTAGTAGGGCCCCAAAGCTCCACTCCGTATGTTAGGTCTGATAACTGTCATGTAAATGAGTCTTTTGTAATTAATTGGGAGCTTTGAACGTTTGTCCAGTAAATGTTGAGGTAGGCGAAAACGTCGAGCAGTTTCTTGTATTTTCAGTCTTATATGAGGGAGATGTTTTTAAAAATTAAACATGCATATATTAGGCTTTTATAAAAAAATATATTTTTTTATTGATGAATGGCATTTAATTGACAAAAGTATTTCACTCCCTGGATATTTTCAGTTTAGTAGTTTATTCACAAATAAGTTATTCCTGAATTTATACTAGATCGGAGAGCACCTCAGAGCGCCTGGATTTCCCGTTGTTGAATAAGTAAGGGACTGGAGTCTTAGGTTGATCTTTGGGAAATTAATAAGGATTGTCAGTTTAGTTAATAATTCAATATACTTTGAAACTGGCTCAATAATCAGCAGTTTACTCCAACGAATAATCCTCAAAACGTTTAATGTCGATTATGAGTCATTAAAATGTCTCTAATTAATTTTGTGCCAAGGCGCAATTTAATATATAAAATTATTTCAATTAAATTGTCTCGGTTGATAGTATTTTATTTTCATATAATAATTTATTAATTTTTAAAATATTCTGCATTCGGAACGATTTCAGTGGAATAAAAAAGTCTTAACTTTTAATACTGATACTCTAAGGAATAAAAAAAAGCTTTATCCACAGAATCGGAAATTTACTCACGATTTAGGATTTCGACATTGAGGATCAGATCAGGTCTGGTGAATTTCTGCCAGTGATTAGTCAAATCCATGTTCCGGTATAACACCTACCACCGTTAATCCGATTTTGATGAAATTTTAAGGTGTTGTGCGTGTTTGCACTTAGGTGGTTTAGCATTAATTTTCCATCTCCTGCATATCGAAAGGAAACTTACTTTATACTCCTTCATTATAATAATTATAATATTATTAGGAAGTGTTTTTGAATATTGGAAAAATAAACAAGCTTATCACTTGACCATGTCCTGAATAAGCCAAATCATCCAGCAATGCTGAGAAGAAGAAGATAGAAATATACAGAAATTGAGAAAATGTATCGCTCGATGTCTTAAAAATATGGGCAAATTACCAACAAAATAAAAAAAAAATAATCCAAATTTGATCATTATCAGCAAACATGATGCATAATGTATTATGAGGATGGATCGGGAAAAACCGGTTCAGTTATGTTTACTTTCTTGATAACTCGAAAATTCTTCGACACCCGGACATTCCGCTTGCTTATATCAAAAGTAATTTAATTGTTTACTATATTGGATATATAATAAAAAAAAATCATAATTACTATAATATTAAGGGAGATGTGAGTGGGTAAAATTCCAAGCAGGTATATGTATTTCCTGTTTTTATATTACAGACTCTGTAGAATTTTTCCATTCGTGTCATGACAAGGGTTCTACCGATACCCAAAAATATCGATACCAAGCCTTTGCGATATATCGGAACAAAGTATCGATACCGAGAAAATATCGAAAGAAAAATATCGATATCACTCGGTATCGGAAGGTTTTTAGTCGTTTAAAAGCACGGTTCGTCAAATGGCTACAAACATTCCGTTGCCAGGAAAACCTCACATATTGGATAATCAATCAAATAGTGAAAGACCTTTTATTTTTTATTAGAATAATATGGTTCTCATTCGATATTCTCAAAGTATCGAAAGATCTTTCCGATATTTCACAGATGGCTGATATCTAAATTTTTTATTATGTTATTAACGTTTATTATCTATACATATCAGGGAAAGTAATTAAAGAGAAAAAATAATATACACGCATAGGAAAGGACATTCTTTCGATATTAGAAGAATATATACTCATTCGATATTCTCAGAGCATCGAAAAATCTTTCCGATATTTCAAAGATGGTAGATATCTAAATTTTTTATTATGTTATGAACCTTATCTGTAGATATCAGGGAAAGTAATTAAAAGAAAAAAAACATATACATGCTTAGGAAAGGACATTATTTCGATCCTAGAAGAATATCGTACTCATTCTCAAAGTATCGAAAGATCTCCGATATTTCACAGTTGACTGATATCTAATTTTTTTATTATGTTATTAACGCTATCTATACATATCAGGGAAAGTAATTAAAGAGAAAAAATAATATACACGCATAGGAAAGGACATTCTTTCGATATTAGAAGAATATATACTCATTCGATATTCTCAGAGTATCGAAAGATCTTTCCGATATTTCAAAGATGGTTGATATCTAAATTTTTTATTATGTTATGAACCCTATCTGCACATATCAGAGAAAGTAATTAAAAGAAAAAAAAACATATACATGCATAGGAAAGGACATTCTTTCGATACTAGAAGAACAGGATACTCTTTTAATATTCTAATATATTTTCCGATACTTCACAGATGGCTGATTTCTAAATTTTTTATTATGTTATGAACCCTATCTGTACATATCAGGGAAATTAATTAAAAGAAAAAAATAATGTATATACATAGTAAAGAAAAGTTCTTTCCATACCAGAAGAACAGGGTACTCTTTTGATATTCTCAAAATATCGAATGATCATTCTGATATTTCACAGATAGCCAATATCTATATTATTATGTTAACAACACTATCTGTACACATTAGGGAAATAAGTTAAAAGAAAAAAATAATATATATGCATAGCAATGGAAATTCTTTCGATACTAGAAGAACAGGGTACTCTTTCGATATTCTCAAAATATTTTCCGATACTTCACACATGACTAATATCTAAATTTTTTATTATGTTATGAACCCTATATGTGAAAGGCTAGCCTTTGAGCAGAGAGGATCTAGAAGCTTTAGCACCGAGGACAGATAAGAGGCTTTATTTTTATATTATATATTTTCACTCTTTCTTTTTTCTTTGAAATAGGTTTACATTACTTATTTTATTTATAAATTAAAAAAAGGGAATAATGTCAGAAAATAGCGATGGTCGGGATGATATCCCCCGATAAAAACCAGTAAGAAATAACAAATGTGATTCTTGATAATAATTTATTACATAATTTAGTTAATAATAATTCAGTTCATGATTTGAACATTAATTTCAGTGTTATCAATTCCAGATGGGGAGCTGACCCAAACATATCTTTATTATTTTATAGATCTACGATAAGGGCAATTTTTGATTATGGAGCAGTCATATACGGTGAAGCTCCAGATTCATCATTAAAAAAACTAGACGTAATCCAAAACCGTTGTATAAGAATTGATAAGAATCGAAAGAGTACCTTGTTCTTCTAGTATCGAAAGAATTTCCATTGCTATGCATATATATTATTTTTTTCTTTTAACTTATTTCCCTGATGTGTACAGATATTGGTCATAACATAATATTAAATTTAGATATTAGCCATCTGTGAAGTATCGGAAAATATTTTTAGAATATTGAAAGAGTACCCTGTTCTTCTGGTATCGAAAGAATTTTTCTTTGCTATGCATATATATATTTTTTTCTTTTAAATTATTTCCCGGATATGTACAGATAGGGTTAATAACATAATAAAAAATTTAGATATCAGCCATCTGTGAAGTATCGGAAAATAGTTTTTGAATAACAAAAGAGTACCCTGTTCTTTTAGTATAGAAAGAATTTCCATTGCTATGCATATATATTATTTGTTTTCTTTTAATTAATTTCCCGGATGTGTACAGATATTGTTCATAACATAATAATAAATTTAGATATTAGCCATCTGTGAAGTATCGGAAAATATTATTAGAATATCGAAAGAGTATCCTGTTCTTCTAGTATCGAAAGAATGTCCTTTCCTATGCATGTATATGTTTTTTTTCTTTTAATTACTTACCGTGATATGTACAGATAGGGTTCATAATTATATAATAATAGGGTTCATATAGGGAAAGGAAACATATCATTCTATTTTTTTGAGAATAAGGAAAGAATGTGCCGTAGGATATATACAACTGTTTATTCAGGTTTCGTTTGGATGAGCAAGAAAAAAAAAAAAAGAAAAGAAAGGCAGTTAACTGTTTAGATATTTAGTTTTCCATACCGATATCGATAAAATATCGGAAGAAAAGTATCGATACGAAAATATCGGTATCGAAAGGAAAAGTATCGATACTGTACCCATATCGGTAATATCGGTAGAACCCTAGTCATGACAAGTATTTTATAGATATTTTGCCCTTCTAAGGAGGTGCGAGAGGAAACACCAGAATTGTTTCATCTTATACTTACACCATTGTAACATTGTCAAATTTTTGCTCGATAAAAACCATGGTATATATATCATTTTTACTGTCCAAAAAAGAAGGTATCATTGGAGATTTTCGAAAATTATGATAAATTATTTTAACTTTCGATTTCAATGATTAAAGTTATGAAAAGGTATGAACTTAAAAAAAGTGTGTAGCATATGCCAATATACTAAAAGTCAATGCAGTTATTATCCTACAATTAGTAAACGATTGTTTCTCTACGATATCCAATTCTCTAAATTTTAGTATTATTGATAATAATTCATTCAATATCTTAATTACATTAAACATGTAGAACTGTAAGGAAAGTACAGGATATATCTTTTTCACTTAAATTATTTCTTATTTTGTTTCTTTTAAAAAAAATCATTACGATCGCGGATTCGCAGATACCGCAGGAGGGTGGCGTTAGGAGTTTTGAAAGAGAATGGCAAATCGTTGGTTATGATGTCGTTCGGAGGGGACGTTAACTCGTTAATGATCCCTAGCATAAAATGACGTTAAATAATTAAAGAAATAAAAATAATCTCAGTTGTCCTTAACTGAAAATTATTAATTGAATGTCTTATGTCGTTTTGTCTTCCTGGTGCGTATCCTTATCAATTTAAAAATAATATTAAACCAGTTGTGTGAACCATTTCCATGATTTATGTGACGATATAGGCTGATTTTTTAATATTTTCACTCATAACTTTTTTGTTCTTTGTACATTTAGGCACTTAAGGCTTAGAGGACTTAGCGAAACTAAGGGCTTAGCCCGAAGGAAATCATTTAGGAACTAACAAGTTTGAAAGGTAGATAAAAAGAAAAAATCCAGTGGCTTGTTAACTAACGGTTTTGCTTTGAGCTATTGAAGGGTTGCTTATCTAGTTGGTGGCCTGTCAAAGGAGGAAAATGAGTGTGAGTGGGATTTCCCTAAATCTGCTTCAAAAGCTTACTTTTTTTTAAAAACCTTAAATTAATTTAAATGAAGTATGTATAAGTGTTTATATAAAATAGGTGATGGGCGACCTGTGGTCTAGTGATTAATATAACTTAACCTATTGAGCTCAAGATCATGGGTGACCCTTGGATTTTTCAAAGGGAATTAAAAATCCTTGGTTATGCCGTCCTTCGGAGGGACGTTAAACTGGGGTCCCGACCCTGTGCGATGTTAGGCACTCGTTAAAAATCCCAATCCTAATTAAACCTGGATAGGCAAAAGAGCTCCCACTATTGCATGGTCCGTCTAGCAATAGCAACATAAAGTGACATAAAATAAACAAACAATAAAATAGGTGACAGTAAATGTGGAAAGTTCATTAATTACTTCATTTACTTGTTTAATAGTATTACAAGTTGGTTGTAAACTTTGGAACAAAACAGCGACTTTGATAGAACTACATATTAGTATTGCGATTTTCCGGACATTTTCTTTCTAGATGATCAGGAATTTAATAGCAGATATCCAAGTTTAGGAAGTGATTAAGGTTTGTTAAAATTTCATATAATTTCGAAGACTGGTTAGTTTCGGAAAAAAAAAACGCTAATTTTATTTATGAAATAACAATATACAACAGAGTAAAATAAAGTAAATTAAAATAAAATAAAGGAGTAGTCTCTTGTCTCCCTAGCGTGGAAAAGCTTCTGAAAGTAGAAAGAAAAATCCTTAGGAAAATCTAAAGGCCTAAACAGACACCCTTACGATACAGGCAAACAAATACACATACAGTAACAACAAAATCCGGGAGACCTACATCAGCGTAAGAAGACTTAAATTCTATGGACATATGATGAGGATGAACCCTGAGAGTTTAAATCGGGAAATCTTCCGGCGATTCCACCAGCGCAAGAACACGACGGTGTTTTTCAAGCTGATCAGGGTCGACATGGATTCAGGAGGACTGAAGGACTCCAGACTGTCAGGATAGAGAAACCAATAGAAAGTCAATGAACGATATAAAGGTCATCGTGGACAAAGAACGCCCAAAAAGGGGTTGTGCGTGATCAGAGGAAAGGAAGCGCAGACACGCGGAGCTTATGAGGGAAATATGGAGAAACAGGAAGTTGAGGAGGAAAACCTAAACGTGATATTAGCATGGTCTTTAAGTCCTTTTCGCGATAAAAAAAAAGAAAAAAAGGAATAGGAAATAATATGATAAAATAATATCGTAAGTAATATTTTATGATAAATGAAATAAAATGGCCATCATCTGCAGCCCCTTTAAATAAATAAATGGCTAAGTCAAATTTAGTCCGGAATGAATTAATTGTGCTGAAGGCAGCGGAATCGTGTAGCCTTTGGATAGAAATTGAGATATAATAGAAGCAATAACTCCATTTCAAGCCAAGGCCTGACTTAGCCACTTATGTACTACGAGAATGACACGATTCCGCTTCCTACAATACAATAAACTCACTTTGGACAAAATTATGCTTAACCTCCTATTCGCCGGGTCTGCTGGAGTATTGAACATATCGATGTCTTAGTTCACATATGCGTTAAGTGCCGAAAAGAAAATTTTACATGATGCAAATTTGATAATAATTTAACATAAGAAAATAAAATAAAGAAATACAGTTCAAGTTTAAGCACACAATATATTTTTGTAACCTTCACAGCTTCTCTATTAATTTTATATCAACATATGATCTGTAACTTCCTGATCACAACTTTACAATATTATTTATATAACAAAACCCATTTGTGAAAAAATTGCAATTCACACATTTCAATGAACTAAGGCATGCCTTATAATAAATTATACTCAAAATTCGACCTTGTGAAAGTTTTTTTTATCTACAATTTTAAATAATTCCTTAAACAATACATTCTTTATATTCACAATACCTACCCTTCAATAATTACGATTTTAATTAAAGACTTGAAACCGGCTTGAATGTTGCAATCATACCGTCCCTACCATCACAAAGTATCGAATGTGAAAAAAACAGTTTTCGTGCTTTAGGATTGATAATTGGTATCAAATTCATTTAGAGGAATCTATCAGTCACAAAAACAATGTAAAACGAATGTCATTGATTTGACTATAGGCACTAATTTTTATTGAAGCTTGAATATATATTTGTTTTAATTCTCTTCAAAAATACCGATTTTCACATTCGATAGTTGGAAATGGCAGGGACGATACACACGCTTTATTAAATATTAATTATAAGTTTGTAAAAAGTTTTATTATTTCAGCGAGAAACTTTGAATTATAAGTACTAATTCTTGGTGACATGCGGAGAATCTGTTAAAAAATGCGTAAATTCTACATCCGCCTCATCTTATGGATAGTATACCAAAAAACATTTTTCTTTTATTATAAATAAGACATTGATTAATTTTTGTTATTTTATATTTCGAAGTATTCTCTTGTAATTAACTGATTACAAAAACTTTTTTTTTCCACATTGTTTTGTACAAATATTTTTGTAGGTTTATGGTATGGTTTATTTAAATAAATAATTTTAGCGTAATATCAAGTTAAAAAATTTAATATTGATAAAACGGCATATTATATAATCGTTAGATAAAGTTATTATAAAATGACTTAAGAATATTTTAAAATCAGAATAAGCTCCAGCAATGAAATCGATAGCCATATATTTAGAATATGTGCAGACGTCATCACTTATATGACGCTCTTGTCTTATAATAAAATCACAACACAAAACTTAATCTCAGGTAAATTTGTTTATCTTCAACTTCGAATATCTCCTTATTAAAATAATTACAATAACAATTTTAATTAAGAACTATAACTGTATTGCAATTCCTTATTGTTATGTTAGCATATGCTATATGTTAGCAATTAGCTCATACTTTATTAGCGTTTTAAGGTTTCAGCCATTCTAAGAATTATAAGTTTCTCTTGTTTGAATATTCTAATAACATATTCAATATATATATATATATATATATATATATATATATATATATATATATATATATAAAACCATTTAACACTTCACTCCTGGTAGATCAAATAAAAAATATTATTATTGAATGTCAATATTGTAATTGAAATAATTATTTTTCAAAAGAAAGAACGCAATAAAACCCTCGGTTTGTGGATAAATTCAAGCCCTTGTGTTTGTTTATATTGCTTCATAATAATAATGTCGTTTGCCGATTTTAAAACATTTATAGTGTCAATATATATTTACACAATAAAAATTTTAACTTAAAGAAAAAAGAGAGTTTACGTTTTTTAATTATAACCATTACTTTTTATTTTTAAATAAGCATTCTATAATGGAGAACTTTTTAGAAGTAATAACTCTGTATAAAGATTTTTTTTTTTTTTCTTATTTTACATTACTTACGAGTACATTTTTCTGAGGATCCCGAAATTTCTATTTTTCAATCTTTATATCATTTTTTTTCTTCGCATTTCTATTTTAAAGTTTCTATGAAATAAATAAAATAAATATTTGTTTATTTATATTTAAAATAAGTATGAAATCATTCATTTTATGCATTTTGAATTAAAATTTTCAATTTCATTTCCAGTCTCTCAAAATTTGGGCACTTATTTTTCAAGATACGCGGTGTAGAAGCAAATACTGAATCTTTTCGAGGCTTTTCTACGATATTCAATAGCGAATATTTTCATACAAGTTTCATTGTATATTACACTAGGTTGTACTGAATATTATTTATGACGTATCTTAATGATAGAAACCAGGTCTTTCGATATGACAAAGAATATATTAATAGTTTTAATTCGGAACTGGTCATTTTATTATAATACGAGTACTTAATATTACTTTATTATTATTAGCCTATTATTTTACATTTGCACCTGTACAGTTTCAAATCCAGAAAATTTAATCTCATGGTTTTTTTTGTCTCCTTGATTTGCAGGAGTATGATGTTTTTGAAACGATAGACGAAAGAGAAAGAACAAGTGGATTTTAGAAATTTTTTTATTGATGAGAGGAATGTTGTGTATTTGTGTTATTCGAAATAGACCAAGGAGCATTAACAATTTTTCTGAGAATTTTGGATTGTGTTGTTGGAGTCTTGCGCATATAGAGGTGTATTGCTGAACAAAAAAATTTCTGTTCCATAGTATAGTGTCAAATTTGGTCATAGTATAGTGATGCTGGTTTCACAAGTCAAGTGAAGATCTGTAGTCCGAAACAGATGATAGTTGTTTGTAGCGTCTTGTCAGTTCATATTTTTAATTTTGTACCTCTGCTACAAGTAAGTATTTTGTTCAAGTGTAGTCCGAGATAACGTACATAGTTTTTAAGGAACATAGTCGTTGTCAATTTTGACTGCTGGACACAAAGCCCTAGGGAGTGTGGCTCGATTTCGTTACGATTAATTTGATTTTCTATTTGTGGGGTTCGTTTTTTTTTTTATATCGAATATATGATTTTGGAGAGCTATAGAGGCTATGAATATATCTAAGAAAGACTAGACACAAATATATAAGATCTATTGAGCGAATAATTTTTTCACTAGCAATAATTGTGAGATTAAATTGATGGCGGAAGAGAAGCTGCGATCGTGTGACGACTAAAAACAACCTCTACGTCTCTCAAATATTCATAATAATAGCCGTGGGGAAATTTAAATATTTTACTTTAAACGGGCAAGAATTTAGAGCAATGTTCTTTATGTTGGTAGTGGTTTATAACGTTAATAAAGTTGCTACATGTTTCATATGTAAAAATTTGACACATTTTTTCCGGTATTATATTGAGTATGAAGGATGTTAAAGCTGATTTCTACACTATAAAAATCTAAACTTGCCTTTCAGTTTGAAATGTTTTGTTATTTATTTAACATGGCTATATGCCTATCCAGCTATAATTAGTATACAGATCATTAACCAGTACCTGATAACCACAATAGCGCAAGTGATTCCCGTTATAAATGTTAAAAGTTACTGAATTATTTATTTTAATTAAGTTATTATATTTACCAAATTAACCATTCTTATAAACAACATAACCATACTGATTTCATTCTTTTATCTTCTGTCCTCTGAATAACGTCACTGAATATATTTCTATCTTTTAATATTAAAAGTCTTTTGAGCAAATATCACTCTATTTTTGTGAGCTAACGAGCTACTGTATACGAAGCCTTTTAGCCGTGGTTATCAAGATCCAACCACGCCAACCTTTTACATTTAGCGCGAAGTACAGATAGCGTTGTTTTCAGCAGAGCTTGTTGCTCTCACTGAAAAATACAGAACAAATTTCATTATTCATCAAGTTACAAGTTGCCTGCCGCTATCGATTGCCTAATGTGACGGCAGATATGGATTCGCTAAAAATATTTACTAGCCCGGTCCCCATCACTGTTGATTTGGATAAAAGCAACAAGAAACAAAACGGCGATGCTTTCAAACATTGTACTAATATTTTTCGAGGAAAGGACTTATGATTAATGAAATGTCTAATTTAATTTAAACAGGAAAAACATTTCAACTCGGCTTTTTGGAATTTTGCTTATTTTGAACAATGATTTCCGACTCTCAACGTAAAGAGTTCTTTATTTTACGTATTGATTGACAAAAATTCAATTGACAAAAATGTTCCTTGTTGTCAGCCAAAATGTGCCTGGATTTTAATTTTTTTATGTTGGATCCAAGATGACATTCGTTTAAATAAATAAATAAAAAATCTAATCCGCTGCTACCCATGAACAATATTGGCCTCAGTACATGGTAGAGATTGTATTGTGTCTAGGGACAATAGTTGTGCAGAGAGGTGTTTTGTCTGAGACCACACTCAACTGCAAGTTTATACACCAATTGAGGGTATCCACTTTATAGAGACTGGGGGAGCCCTAGGAGGTTCCCTGTACCTTTTAATTTTGTTTATGTCTAAATAAAAATCTATAATAAACCTTATATGGCTCATTTAAGGTAATTAAACAACCGTGCTGTTTATCTCCTTAAAAAATCATCTGATATGACGTTCTTAACACAGTTTTGTCGTGTACCTGTTTACGGTAGATGGTATTGGCGGGGTGGTTCGTGTTCCGTCGGGAAGGATCGGGGAAGCTCGAGAAGCGACTTGACCCCAGTCGGCCACCAACCGCCGCCTGGTTCGCATGAGACCTCTGCTTACTCCGTAAGTGTCTCAGCTCTCTGGATGTTGTACTCGATGTTGAACCTGCACCACCCCCGAACCCTGTCTCTGTCCTAAATGTATTCATATCCAATCTGTTACGAATCAAGATTGTTGAAGATCTACGATTCCACTTTGGATATAAACAATTTTAGACCATCCATTACCATGTTGTTTTAGTATACTTCTGTTGTCCATTTATCTATAGCTGTGAAGCAAATTTCCAAGAATTCTTTGTGCATTTATGATAATAATAATGATATACACATTTCTATACTTAATGTATTTGAACAATTCGTTTAAAAAATCGTTTCCGGTAAGAATATTACCTTAAATTTATCTTTTATGATTACAAAACAAACTATGAAACTTAAGTTAATTTAAAAAAAAAATCGCATTCGAATTAAGATTAACGGAAAAATATCATTAAATTTAAATAATAAATTATTATATAAGGTATCAGTTCCGCAGGTTGTCGCTTTAAGTCAAGTAATAACAATTTTAATTTTTCATTCGTTTCCTTTTTAATATTCTCGAAAATAAAAATAATCGTGAGTTTTAGTACGAAGTAAAGACTTTAATATAAGGCAATCTGTGGTCTAGTGTAATAAGATATAAACAATTTTAGACCATCCATTGCCTATATTGTTTTAGTATATATCTGTTGTCCATGCATCTATAGCTATAAAGCAAATGTACAAGAATTCTTTGTGCATTTATCATTATAATCATTATATATACATTTCTATACTAAATGCATTTGAACAATTCGTTTAAAAAATCGTTTCCAGTACCTTAAATTTATCTTTTATGATTACAACACAAACTATGAAACGTAAAATAACTATATAAATAACTTTATTAAAACCTCATTCGAATTTAGATTAACGGAAAAATATTAAATTTAAATAATAAATTATTATATTATGCTTAAGCATGACAATCTACTAGGAAAAAGATTGCGGGTTCGTTGCCCGGCAGGTGGCCCTAAGGATTTTTAAAGGAAGTAAAAATTCCTCGATTATAGTCCTCAAGGGACGTTAAACAGGGTACTATAACAAGTCAGGTACTCGTAAAAATCCCTAACCTAATTAAACCTGGATAGGCAAACTTTAGAGCTCCCATTGTAGCATCGTCTGATTAGCCATAGCAGCATAAAGTGACGTAAAATTAATAAACAACAACTAATTGTAGTATATTTCGGTAATCATTTCATCAAGACATAAACGTTTCAACTAACATTTCGAAGTATAGATAATATATGTTTGATGAAATGACTACCTGAATATAAACATTTCCCATAATTACACTCCTTTTCCGTATTAAAGCTCACGATGATTTGTATTTTTGGAGACCATTAAAAAAATACGACTGAAAAATTAAAACTTATGACTCAACTCGAAACGACAACCTGCGGAACTGATACCATATATAAAATTAAATTAATTATTCGTATAGTCGCTTAAAATATTATTAAACTACATATCTGTGGTTCTGAAGAGAAACCTAGGATAAAGTCCCTTATGCTCTTCAAACCCTGTTCAATTGTGTTGTACAAGAGTTTATGGTAAACAAACGCCTACTCCACTCCAATGCATTAGGACTAGAATGAGGAGCTTTCCCGATGGCTTAGGGGGCGATAGAGGGATTTGAAAACCGCAACTGCACATTACCTATTTATCTAGCGGTATCTCTAAGTGTATTGTCTATTATTTTTTACGTGTTTAGGGGTATGGAATTATAAGCGTCTATATTGTGAGGATATCGATATTTTTATAGCTTTTTAAATAGTCTTATAAATAATATAGTCAATATAATTTTATTTAGCGTTGTTTTATATGAATTTTCTCTCTTTAATATCTGGAGATGTTGTATATAAATAACTGAAAGCATTGAACTTTTCTCTGGATTATAATTGCTCCTTAATATCGGTGTAATAAAATCGAGGTGTTATAAAAGGACCCTTTTTAAAATCGATTTGATTCCACATTTCAACAATATTTCCGGATTGGATTAAATAGGTTAGGGTGGGTCGACCTGCCATGATTTATGGACCAACTCGAGGGTCCGTTAAGATTAATCGCATTGTTTTCCCGGTTAAGTATATCTTCTAACCATTTTACGTGTTCACCTCGTTTTAAGAGATGGTCATAATTAAATTTCAGTGGTTTTTTTAATAGGAAAAGGAATTCCCTCCACAATCTAAGAGCAATAAGCTAATAAATCCAAATTTTGTATTTATTTACAATTCATCTCTACGTTTTTTAAAAGTAATTTTGAAAGAAATTGACAATAATATTGTTTTTAACAACCTACCATTCTAGTAAAATATTACATTACTCATTACTATGAATGTACGATGAAAAGACAGTTTCGAAAAATAAGATGTTATGTGTCAGAGAAATCTAAACTGTTTAGAATCTAAAAGGATAAACTCACTTTTACTGATAGTTTAAACTAAATAAACATTATTCTTGTATATGTTAAGGATAATTAATTGTAATTCATATATTCAATTGATTTAATTTTATTGTTGTTTCAGTGTATAATCACTGCATTGTTATTTTTTTATTTATGACAAACCTGTTATCGTATTAGCACCAATCGTGATAATGCTTAAATCAATATTACTTGTTTACAATATTTTAAATAAACTGAATTTTTAAATTTTTTCTAAATAAACTGAAAAACTAATCAATTACGCGAACTAATCTTTGTTACATTAATCTTAGTTGTTGCTTCTGAAAGATTTTTTTTATTTATTTAGGTTAAAACAATGCACCAGGGCCACCTGTGGTGTATTGATTAGAATAACATCCTTCTATGACCGAGGCCGCGCGTTCCTAGAGAAGGGGGCTCAAGATAGAATAAAAACTCTATCGTCTGTCGTCCTTCGGAAGGAGTGTAATATGGAGGTTTCGAGCCAGTTCGATTTCAGGTACTCGCTAGAGATCCATATCCTCATTACACCTGGATAGACAAAATTTAGGACTCACGTATGCATAAAGTCAAGTTAAATTAATAAATAACAAAACATTTCAAACTGATATGCAGGTATAGATTTTTATAGTGTGGATAACAGCTTTTACATTCTTTATGGTGAGTAAAATGAAAAAAAAAAACATGTGCCAAATTTTTACATATGAAGCATATAGCACCTATAATAATATTTTAAACAACTGCGATTATAAAACACGTTGTCCTCCATCCTTCCACTTCTAAGGTTTTTATCTTTAAATTTCGCCATGGCTATTATTACGAATAAGGGAGCGGAGTGGCTCAGTGGTAGAGAATTTGCCGAAGGTCCTGAGTTCAAATCCCGCTGCTGGTAAGATTTTTTTATTAATCTGTTAGCAGCTGGTGATGGATCCTTTGGGATCTAGGACCCTCCTGGGACTCACTTATAAAGAGGGTACCCAAAATATAGGCGGTAATAAAATCTGGCGGTTGAGCGTGATCTAGGAAAAACATCCTCCCTGCCCAACTGCTGTTCAAGAAACAGTACAGTCTCTACCATGTACCAAACCCCAGACCCTTCACGGGTTGTAGTGGTACAGTTTTTTTTTTTGTATTTAATAAATAGTATTATATTAAACTACATTATACCTGTAAAGGCAAAAATTAGGACTCCCACTGCGTTCGAATGGTCCTAGCAGCAATAAAACACTACATCTGTAGCATTCTGTAGTAGAATCAGATCACGAATATTATTTGAAGTGCATAATAAATAAATAAGCACGAGCCAGATTAAGCCTTAAAGTATTAAAAAAAACATTGTTCAATAGCGTGAATTAATGCTCAGTTGCGTGAATTCAAATTTAAAATTCACAATAGGCGAACTCACAATCTAGTAGGTCTTGAGAGTGGAGGGGACGTCCCCCCACCCAGGCTGCATTCTACGGTTAGACTTCCACCAAGACGCTAAGACGAGATAGACATACGCTATTGTTTTCACCTGCATGCTGCCATCATTGGCAACTATACACCCTTCCCAAGTGAATGATAGATTGGAGGTAATGATTTTCAGGAAGAGGACGCGACCAAACAGTAAGTTCCTTCTCGTTAAAGGATGGGACCAATGATCACCATAGCCTTTAACACAGTCGCCATGTCGCTCAGCCATAGTTAAGATCAGATTATTAGTGCACGTAGAGTATTGCAAATTAGACTATCACTGTTGTGTTTTTCCGTTGTTTGCTGTATTTAATTATATTCATAGTATTCTTTTCTTTTGTATTACTATTCTTTCTTTCTTTTAATATTCATTATTTATATGAATAAATAATCATTATTTTAATATTCATAATTTAATATTCATTTGTGTTTTCTCTGACCTAGCTATAAGTTTTATATGTTACTGTGCATTAGTCGTAATAAATCCATGCTTCAGCACCTGGACTGGTTTGATCAAAAATTTCCCTATACTGATCATAAACATTTTTTTCTGTTATTCTAATCAAGGTAAGAACAAACATTATTGCATGATGTGGAAGAAAGTGGTCCGGGTAGAGGTCACAATAAGATTGTGGCATCAAGGTCAACAATTATCATTCATTATTGCATGATATTCGCGATGGCTGTAATATTTTTTAAAGAGAATATTTAACTAGTTAAAGGGAAGCAGTTTTCAATATTTCTTTTTCTTTTTATTTTTTATTACTGAAATAACTCCTCATACAAAAAGAATATTAATGAAAAGTGCGATAAACGCGATAGGACAGTATGGTAAAAGGGAATTCTTGAGGTGACCGTCATTCGGAAGCGACATAAAATGGGGATCCCGAGACCCATCGATATCAGGTACTCGTTAAATATCTATATCCTAATTACACCTGATAGGCAAAATTTGGTATCCCCACAATAGTATAGTCCGATTAGCCTTAGCTGCATAAACAATATAAAGTAACATAATATCTGTAGACTTCTACATTAGAATCAGATCACGTTTATTGTATGGAATGTGTAATAAATAAATAAATAAATAAGTATATTAAGTATTTAACGTATTTAAATAAAAAATAATTGTATGATATTTGAGAATACCTGTAATATTTTCCAAACAGAATATTTCACTAGTTTAAATGAAGCTCGTTATATTTTCAGTGGTTTTTTTATTTTATATTTTTCTTTCTATTTTATTTTATTACGTGAAAAACCCTTCATATGGGAGAATATTTATTAAAAGTTTCATAAACGCGCAAGGACAATATGGAAAAAGGGAATACTTGAGGTAACCGCAGGGGAGATGAGAGGGAACCGATATGAAAGAAAGCCTGCTCTAACTTTTTATTTCTATAGCCGAGTAGGCATTCACTGGGGTGGAGCGGTCCCTATCGCCTTCAATACTTCGCCGGAGAAATCATATTTAAAATGATTTCGAATCACCAAAACAATCCCATAAAAGGAAAAGCATTTTATTAGCGTGTGTTTGGTTATTGCCTCTTTTTGTTGTTGACAAAATGACACTTCTTGTCAATTTGCTATCCTTGACTATCTATATGCTGTGATTAAAATTTTTTTAAATGAAAGTATTACAATATATAAAGGGAGTGGACTGGCTCCAATGTAGAGGGCTGTGTTACCGTCCTGAAGGTCCCGGGTTCAAATCCGGCTATGATAGATTTCATTTAATCTGCCAACAGCCGGGGGTGAATGGATCCTTCGAGATCTGGAATCCTCCCGGATCTCATCCAGAATGTATGAAGTGGATACCCAAATTAGGGGGAAAACCAAGAGGTTGAGTATGACCTAGGAAAAATATCTTTTCTGTTCAACCGTAGTCCAAGATACAGTGCAATCTCTACTACATACTGCACCCAAGACTGTTCATGAGTTGTAGACGCAGAACATAGAACTAACTAGAAGCGGCATCAGGGCCAGTTTGGAGGGAGGCAAGTGAAGCTAGCTCCAAAGTCGTCCCCCCACTCCTGACGCCCCTTTACAGCTGAGAAAGTGTACCTACTACCTACTACTGTTCGTCTTTATGTGGTAACTTGTATATATAGTAAAAAATAATGAGTGACAAAGCAGGAAAAATGAAGCTCATTCGGTTTATAGAGTATTTTAATTGTAAACTACATTACTTTTAATATTATTGTCCTTTAAATAAAACAAGCGTATTATTCTTCGCTCCAGATTCAGATTGTCATAGAAACTTTTCAATTCGTGGTACATTCTAGTTTTTAAATATAATATTCCCACTGCAGAGATGATTGATGAGTAGTGAGACTCGTCCTCTAGAAAATGTGTTACATTAGGGAAAAGTTTCTGCCAATACAATGCTTTATTAGGAGTGATGCGAAAGCCCCCGACTTGGGTGAGTCTTTTATGCTTGGACATGTACCTAAACAATTTTTCACTTATTTTACAAATTTCAGTGACATCATCACTTGGTAGGATCAACCCCCCTCGGTCCTTTATTACAATAAGTCATCAATTTCCAATGGCATTCGGGTTTGATTCTACAGCTCTCAAACATTCTTCACATTTTAATGTCAAATTCAGTCTTCTCACTATAAATCCTGTAATAGAAATAAATCGTCGCGTGAAAATCTGAATGACACATTAGGTAACGATATGATTAAAATAATGTACTTATTATAAATGAGGTAATGCGTTTATTATTAATAAAAATTGTTATTCTTATTAAAAATTCTTTGTAAAATAAACAAATCAATAAATAATGGACATGGAAAATTAGATAGGTACCTGAAATGTATTCTACAACATCTTGTGACGTGTTTGAGCTACACATGATATAGACATATTTTAAACCTCTGTGTACCAAGGCCTGATGAAACAAATAAATCAAGTGACATAATTTTCAACAAAAAGAATTTCCAGGAAGTGCTTATACAATGTAGGGCTTTGTTTCTAGTGAATTGAATCCTTCAAATAAGAAACATTCCAGTAAAATTTATCTATTTTTAGAAACAGCTCCTAGTAAAAATTATTTTAATTATGACTATGGATTTTTTAAATAACTAAGGAGAAAACATAAAAAGGTGACATCGGATACCACGGGAGTCCCGCAAGGACCCCAGCCACATTTTCGAGAGAAGGAAAATTTGTGAAAATTCGAAAAGGCTCTCTAATACTTTCGTTTCAGTTCCTAATTATTCCAGACAGTTTTGAGTTAAAATTCATTCAATGTGACAAATCAATCGATTTCTTCAAACGAAGTTTCAAAAATTAGAAACATGTGGGACCTAAATTGACCCCATGGTACTTTGAGGGTTAAGTGAAATATGAAAATATTACATTTTGTGGTACATTTAATTATTATATATAGTTAACAGTTAGGTTTCGGACTTACAGGCGAAAGGTGAGAGGAGGATTGAAAGACTTGTCGGCATTATTTGTACTGCATCCAAATGCAACACAACAAGGCATTTTGCTAAATACACGTTGAGTGATCAGATCAAAAAGTATACAAAACTCAAAGACACCACGAGATAACACAATGTTGAATAATATTTAAGTATACAGAAGTACACGAGCTAAGTAAGAGAAGTAAACTGAGCGCTGCACCACTTGGTTGGGGCGGGTAGAGTGGGGAGACTAGTGGGAGGCTGGCTTCACTCCCTGTGCCTGGCATGCCACTTGCCGCTAGTTGTTTCTATGTTCTGTGGTTGTAGACCACCAACAGGTCTTATGTACTACAGCTATTACTATTACTATACTACGTATTCTTAATATATACTAGCGGGCCAGACATACTTTGTCCTGTTTAAACGTTTACAATAATTGTATACTATATTAAATTTTAACTAGGTTTAAACAGTTTCTAATTATTCGGACAGGTTTAACGAAAATATACCTGAAATAACAGTTGGAGGAATTCAGTGACATACATAACAACAGAAGTATAAAATAAATAAAAATAGGCGATAAACGTTTTGTTCAAACGTTAAGGAGTAATATAAATTAATTCAATATTTAATTTAAAAACCGTTATCTATCGGATCGAGATTCGAATACCATTATTTATCCCGCTTGAACATACCCAAAAAAATTCTTCAGAAACCATTTATGAGTTCAGTGACATACACTATAACAGTAGATTTTTATTATTTATATATATACGACCCCTGGTAGCTCAGTGGCTTAGAGCACTGCGATGGTGACGCAGACGACCCGGGTTCGAATCCCGACCAGGGCAAATCTCTTCTCTTCAAAACATAAATAGATTTTGATTTTACATTTTACATTCATCTTATATCTAAGTATTCTATATAATAAATAAATAATATACAAAATTCTCAACTGATAAAATATGAACATTACTTTAATGAATGAGTTATATCATGATTGATTTTTAATCATGGCTAGTAATATTATTTTAAATTATAACTATTTATTTTAATTTGCTCCAGCGCTAATCGACGCACAATATTTTTTGTTAATCTATATTTCTATATATTTTAGAAGATGGATCATATCTCCTGGGGCTCACCCAGCCTCTATAAAATATTATAAAAATAGGGTATCCAAAATAAGGGCGAAAACCTGGCGGTTAAGCATGACCTAGGACAAGTCACCTCCTTGCAGAACCGTTGTCAATGAAACAGTACAGTCTCTACCATATATGTATCCTCTTTCAGAAGCCTAAAATGTATTGTTTCTGTAAAAGATCTATATAAATTGTTTACAATAGAATTCGGAGGACCATGTTTGAGTTAGAGGAGGGGTCCCTATACGGGATTTGGTACCTCTGATATGATTTGAGTGGACTGTATGTTAATAGATTTTGAATGAAGAAAATAAAATACATCGTAATAGTACATAGTATAATGACAAGAAAGAAAATTACATAATTAGTAATTACTGAGTATTATTGTCCTCTTTGAATGACTTGTCAACTCTCTGATGGCTGTGGGTTCCTCCTCCACCTGCTGGCTTCCTGCTAGTGATCTACTCCATGCTTATATGTGTGGAGCACATTCTACTCTGGCTGTTCCTTGTCCTGTACTGGCCTACCTGGCCATTTTGCCTCACTAGTAGTTGACCCAGGAAGTGATAGAGGGCTCTGCCTCAGGTACAAGGAGGTAGAGAAGGCAGAATGAGATGAGCGGTCGTTTTAGATTGAACAACCGCCCGCCTAAATTGACAGTTGTCAATTTATAAATATCTAGTTGAGATGCATTGCACTACACTGTATTCACTCAAGATACTGAACTATGCGTCACTTGCCATCCACAGTATAATGTAGGAATTTTACAAATAGGTATGTATATTATTATATAAATTTAACAACATGTATTTAACTTTGGATTAACCAGATGAACAAAAAAAAAAAAAGCAACAACATAACATTTTAATAGAAAGTGTTTATGTAGAAATGTGTACCCGTAGAGAGTGCGTGGTCAATACCATTTGACGAGAATGAGAATCATATCTCGTCTTGGGCGACAATATGCTGACTGAGAGACTCGGGAGGTCGAGGCCCGTCCCAATAAACTTTTGTTCTACACCTTCTAGGTGACCTGATCTTTCTCAAAAGAATTAGATGGGATGAGAATGCGAGCGGATCAAACACGCTTTTTGCCGAAAAGAGATGGTGATTAGGAATACTGATCCGGGGGAGTGCGAGGAAATTGTCGAGCTTATGTTCCCTATTCTGAATTTTTATGTATGGATATTTTGGCTGTAGAGCAGGGTTTTACCATAGAGGTATGAGGGTATTTGAGATACGGACACATCGTATACTGGACTTCTTCACCTTGAACATTGATTTTCTGAAGGTTGTGACGCTGACCATCTGACTGAGATCTACTTTCACGAGTAGGTTCTTCTAGTTCCTGATAAATATCCAGTTTCTTCTCAACCTTGTTCGATTGCGTAGAGGAGGCATCATTTGAAATATGATTGGTCAGTCGTCGGTCGTCTTGAGTCGTTGGTATGACTTGGCGATCAGATGACAGATCGTTAGGAGTCGTCGTACACCTGAAATCAGAACATTTCTTGAATTTTCTCAAGCTAGTTGTATCAAGCACAATTGGCTTTTATTTTTGGGAGGAACTTGGAAATTGCAGTCTGTGGAAAGAGAAAGAGCTATTTGAGGTTCTAGAGAAAGATACCCTTGAGAGTTTGTCGACGTTATAAGCCGTGGTAGTTGTGTCTTGAGATGCGTGGGACATCTCAGGCTGATTCTCTCCGATCTGCATATTGATTGCGGCTGCTTCGCATTGCATAAGTTCATTGTGGATTGTATCAAAATCGGCATACCAAGCCTCGTCTGGCCAAGAGTCGGGAGATTCTGAATAGACTTGTAGGGAATCTCTGTCACCCCACAGCTTTTGATATGTTTTCCAGTTGGATTGGGCACAAATCAGGTTTTCCTTGAAGAAAGGAATTTTTGTTGAGTCATTTAGAGCATCTCTCGCGGAGGAGAGGATGCCTAAGATCTTGCGCTTGAGAATACGCATTTTGTTTTCACAGACCAGAGAAGTGGTCTTTACATCCAGTGAGGAGTCACGCATGATGTTGGTATAATAATAGGAGGAGTAGCAGAACAACAGGAGTAGAGGAGGAGACAACAGCAAGCAGATAAAGAGTGCAGAGACAGATAGAAATGAGAGAAAATCACCGAGGAATGGTGAAAAGATCGTGACGTACAAATGTGGTGAAGTCACGCTCGCTACGCTATGGATAGAGATAGCGGAGAGGTATGGAGAAACCTCATTGGTTAAAGAACAGATTACATAGAAAAAAAATGTACTGATGATTGAAAACACTAATGAATGGTGAATCTAATCGTGAAGTACAACACAACACAAGACGTACATGTTGTGACGTCATGCTCGCTACTCTAAAGGTTAGAGGTAGCGGAGAGGTATAGAAGAATCTGATGACAAATCAGTTAAATTTAATTATTATTGAAGAATAATTAAATAAATCACCGAAGGAGGGTGATAAGATGAACAGGGACGTGCTAGAGTTGCGACGCCAAGTTCAAGTTACTCTAAGCTCTGGTTAGAGGTAGCAGAGGTATTGAGAACCTCTTGATTAAAGAATGAAAAATTAATCATTAGTAAAGATAATTAAATAGATCACCGAAGAGTGGTGATAGGATGAACAGTGGCGTGCTAGAGTTGCGACGTCATGTTCAGGCTACTTTAAACGCTGGTTAGAAGCAGCGGAGGTATTGACACCTCTTTGGCCGCCCGCCATTAGAACGGGTAGGCTATGAAAACAGCTGAGAATAGGTTACAGGTAGATAAGGACTGTGAAATGTGCTGTTGATGTACAGTGTTTTATATTGATACATAAGTGATGGAAGAACATTTATTATAGTGTTTAAATGTTTGTTAATTTGAAACACCTGTGATAAAAATGTTTTGAAAATTGATCCTGTAAATAATATAATGAATACGAGTTCACGTGATTCATTGATTGTTCCTAGAATTGTTTTGATGTTAAAATTTAATTTAATATTTGATCTGAGGTAATTGATACAAAATGTTTAAATAATTAAACGTGAAAAAATCTCAGCAGTTTTGAATCACATGAGATGTGAGGTCAAGAATTTCATTTTATCAAATGATCAACAATAAATTTGATTATTCACTAACAGGTAATTAATATAAACAATGTGATGGTGAATACTTATATGATTATAAATGTAAGTGGCTGATAATATTCACTGTAAATTATTTAAATTATGAGGTCATCATTTTCATTTACATTAAAATAATTATAAAAAAAATAATTTAAAATAATTAGTAAAGATTGATCTAATTTGATAGCCAGATTTTTTTTTAAATATATAATAACACAGTACAGAGTGTGTTATACTGAAAATTCTGAAAATTTTCATTAGTATTCTGATACATCCTTTCTAACCACTATTTACATTATAAGTAAATATGACCTTTAAATTCTTAAGAGAATTTGGTTAATACCAACTGAGGTTGGTAGGTGATGCCATATGCCAATGATATGGATTAAACCTGCCTTATAATAACCACTGATAGTAAATGACTGTTAATGATAATGGCTGTTATAAGTTAGAGTTAAAATTATACAAACAAACCAGCTGTAACATCTTTTAACGGATCAATAATGATATTTAAGAAATTATGATTACAAAAAAGGTGGCTTGATGCTTTTGATTGTTATAAAAGTAATAATTAAAATTATACAAGCGAAACATATTTTTATGAAATAACAGTACTATGAATATTATTATATCAGATTCTTAGGGTTCAATTAATAAAAATAAACTAACATATTTTGGCAACATTTCAAGATTTTTTTATTCTCAAATTTGTCCATAACTATTTACTTAAATTCACTAAAATCCTATTTATTATTATTTGTTTTACTGTTAAGTCATGAATACATAATGTAATTTTTATTATTATCTTTTTCACATCCTCTAAGATTTTATTTAGAATATTTATACAATAACAACAGTATTTATACAATTTACAAATAAATACCTGCAAATGCTTCTATGTAAACAAATGCCTTCTAATTACCTTTCGGTATTTTAAGGCTTTGCAATAAGCTGAGTCCGCTGAAGGCGGTTTTTACTGGAACCGGTTCGAGGCTGCTGACGTTATACAGTACAAAACAGAGAGGGACCGTTTAGCGGGATCAAAAAATAGTTGTAGAAAGAAGAAAGGGGAGGAAAGAAGTAGGAAAAGGAAGGAAGGATAAGAACAATGGAGTACTTACTCCATCCTTAGATCAAATGTAAGCGCATCGACCAAGGGAACACTGCCCTGCCATTTCCCAGGTCTGGGGGTGGTTTTAAGTCCCTAAATCACAGATCTTCATTCAGGGACAGATCTTCACCCCAAAATTTGATGTACCTCCGACCTATGTACTCGGGCACCATTAATAGAGCCGAAACTCCTCCCGGATGGTGGTGTTAAGTGCTCCCTTGAGCGATGTGCCACTTACGATCTTCATAAGGATGGAATTCTGGTAATGCTGCAGGCGCTTCAGCGTTGTTTTGTAGAGGTGTCTCAGTAATGTTGCACCATAGAGCAACGTAGGTTTTATGATGGACTTGTAGATTTGTAATTTCAACCTCAGTGAGAGCTGCCGGCGACAAGTGCAGATGGAATAGCCTGTGGGATTTCTGTCGTGCCAACTTCAATCTTCCCTGAACGTTATTTGAGAAGGTAAGACGAAAATGTAAAGCAGCCAAATATAGTTTTATATTTATTGATTGAACCTAATTCATTAGGAACATGAAAAATACTGTTATATTCATATAACCTTTTTTTCCTTACGGTTCTGAAGAATCAGTAATTAGCAACTTCTACACCTCCCTACCTTTGTTAATTTTTTTTTATAATTGCCCAAGTAAATTTTTTTTATGCTCGTATTTTTCATATAAAAAAAGTTTTTCACGGAGTTTCGTCCTACGTCTTTTAATTTAATATAATGGAGAATGGTTTCACAAAGCTTCTATTTCCCGAAGACTATCTATATCTATCAATATTTAATAATGATTTCGTTTGAAATGTTTCTTTCTTCTTTTTTTTTCATTGAATATGTAGAAACCATTAAAAAATTAAATTGTTTTGGGGTATAAATTATTTGTGTCTTTCATATATATTTTCACAATCCTAATACAGTACACTCATATTAATTGAAACTTCGATTGTGTTCAACATTTTAAAAAATAGGTCTTACTTCGTATAAATGTTACTTTCATGTATTACTTAGTATTTATTAACAGAGTGGAGCTTTACAGGAATAAATTAATTTATATATTTATTCTGAATATTTGTTCAATTCTATTTATTCATTTAACTGAAGCTTTAATGTAACTGATCTCTTTTATTTGTAATTACATTTCAATCGTTTCTCTGTTACGAGTTGAATGGATATCTTTAAACAATCGGTTGATGGCAGATCGTTGTTTTCAAATTCATTAGAATCTAACAATAACAATTTATTTATTATTAAAAAAATATGTTTAATTTTTTTAATGCTTAGTAACAAATATATATATATATATATATATATATATATATATATATATATATATATATATATATATCAAATTTAAAATTTTAAAAGCTTTAATCATCTACGTGTTGAATTTATAAGCAAAAAGTAGTTTTAAAGACTTTTGTGTTTATACTTTTATATTTTTATAATACCAATATTACTTATACTTTTGTGTTTGTAGTTTGAGGAAATTACGCATGCATACTCCATTGAGTAATTGTTTTTCAAGACCTATCCACTGATAATTTAATAAATATTTCAATAAAATGGAAGATATCCTTTGTTTAAAAAGGCAATAGGAAGATTTGGGGGGGGGATAAAGGTTTTCAAGATGAGGATGCTGTTCATCGAATCTACAAAAGAGATTATCTAATACAAATGACAGTAGTATTGAGGGTTTTAAATTTCACTTCTCCGCTTATTAAATTGTAAAGGAACAGAGTGGATATTTAGTTTATAAATATCTTTTCCCCAATAGTTTATCTCTTATTCCAGACCTAAACTTATTAAAAATAAGCTTATTACATTTTTAATGAATTTCTGCAGAAATATTAGACTGCTACCGTTTTACTTCTTTTTATATCGTAATTTCCTGGGAACTCACCATTTCTGGACGAGCTCACCAAATCGCTGCTTGCATAGAAAGCGAGCGAGTGATTGGTCATATATCAGTGGGAGAAATATTGTTTAATTAAATTCGAATGTATGTGCAGTCTGCCTCAACTCAACAGAACAATAGTTGACAGAAACGAGGAAAACTGTACAACTAAATCTATCTTCCGTAATGACATTTATTATTTCACAATCAATTTATTTATCTTACAGATAACGTGTCAAACTATTTCTAACTGATGAAAAAGTTACGATATATATTTATTATTATTTAATTTATCACAATATTACTATTGGATTCAATATCATGTTCCTTAAACTTACACCGAATTTTCATTTCAGTTATTCACCATTTTGTTTTCCAACAATTCATATTGTCGGTAAAATTAGATACGACAAATCGGAATAAACCAAATAACTGTACATGTTGTCAACACAATGACAGATGAATGCTTTGAAATCTAACCTCTGTAAGCACAAAATATCACCTTTGTTTGTTCATTTATCATCACTTAATGCTGCTGTGTGTGGCTAATCGGATGCTTCAGCGGGAACCCTAAATTTTGTCTATCTAGGTTTAATTAGGGATCTTTAATGAGCACCTGACATCATACAAGCTTGGAACCCTCGTTTTATGTTCCTTCCGAAGGTCGGCATAATAAGGTTTTTTTATTCCCTTAAAAATCCTAGGATCATCGGCCGGGCTACCAAGCCTAGATCGAGGACATAGTAGATTGTTAGTCGCCCAAAAATAGGACAGATATCTAGCTTGTAACGAATGAATTTCCGTTAGGATTGGGGGACTTTACCAAATAAGTGTTTATAAAGCAGCTCTCTCGAAGACAAACAAGAACTGGATAGGTTGGGATCTCAGCGAAGGTGGATCTCGATGATAGCGTCACCACTTGTCATTCCTAAGAGAAATGGGAATATTTGGTTGTGTCGAATACAAAACCTTCAACCCTTTACTTCAACTTCATATGAGATCGGTAAGATGTAAAACTTCAAAGATCGATCGAATGGCTCTATTCCGTCATTCATCTCTGCAAGACAAGTCTACATGTTAAGTTGACTAAATTTTACGACAACATAAATAAAATTACGGCTACGTTAGAACTGTTATAGTGTCAGCTATAAATATTTAATAAGGCACATTATACGCACTATCTAGTAACTTCGCTATGCGACTTTTCCTGTATTTCAAATACACAATTAAACACACAGGAACAGTGCAGATCTAAATTTCAAAAAGGGTTTTATATTACGTATTGACTGCTTAGATTTAAGATGTATATCTCTTATGAATGAATAATAATTTATTTGTGGAAAATGCAACACCTTTCCAAATAAGGCCTAGATGAATGGAAATAATTTTCCTTAGCAATGACATTCAGCAACCAGAAGGATGATTAGAGCATCTGGTCTCGAAAAAAATATATCTGTAATCCTGAAGTTTACAAAGATATGCTGATCCAGAAAATATTAGTTAATATAGTTAGTTAATTTTTTTAACAATCGTTTCCATACCCAAATAAGTAGTATGTGATTTAGTCAATAAATCACACTTTAACATAATCCACATTTGAAAAAATTTCATTCCAATAATCTTATATTTTTTGCAATCCTACCATAATTGTAGAACTGCATAGTTATTTATATGACATAGAATAATATTAAATTTGATCAAACTTTACATTATTAAAAGTTTTATTTGTTTTTTTTATTTTATTTATATGTAACAAGTAAATGCTGTAACAATAAGTTTTTTTTTGTTTTTTTTTTAATTTCCTTTATTTCCAGATAGGCTATTCCTAGGCTTAAATGTTTTTTTTAATAATGAATTTTATTATTTACAAGAGAAGAATGAATATATAATGTTATTTTCACATAAAAGAGTTATAATGTAATAATAAACAGAACTGTAGTACTATAAAATGAAAAACTAAGTATTATAAAAAGAAAACAGGATTGTATTAAAATTTGTTAAAATGGTAGGTGAGAAAAATAATAGAGTTCACCTCATATCTTTCAAGAGTCTCGACTTCAGTCTTGAGGATGAAATAGGTTCGCCTATGTTGAACACTACAGCTCCTTTGACTGTTGATAATTCGGTCTTAAATCTGGAGTCTTAAACGCTTTTCTACTCTTCTATCATCTCTAGTTCTAGCTCTCGGTGTAGATGACTGTTTCGTACAAACCAGGGCACGTTTAATGTGATCCATAGGATTTTATTTTGAAAGTTTTGCGGTTTTTTTCGCTTTGTTATTGACACTGCACCCCACACTTCACATTAATAGAGCCTATTCAAGCATCCTCATGGTAGAAAGAGAATAACAGAAAAACAAAACATGAATAATGTACCAAAGAACACATCCCACCACATCCAAGGCTCAAATGCAACTGTTTATTGGACAGATATTTTCAATTTCTGTAAAAAAAATATTGGACAGATATTTTCTGTTTTAGTTTGGAGACTAAAGAGCTTTTCATTGGAATTTTTCCACGGTCTTAACATTTATGTAAGGTCTCTTTTTACCTTTCCCTTTTCAATATTAAAATCTTTTTACCACAAACTGTTGATAATTATTTGATATACTTTTTATTTATAAACTAAATGTTTATGACTATTATGATTGCAATAATTTATCGTAAAACAGACGTTGATGTACAACTTATATCTGCTGATTTTGGAATAAAAAATATTTTATCTATTTTAAACTTCTCTTTTAAATTTGTCTATTCTCTTTGGAATTGGCGATTATAACATCCAATATTCGCCCATCTTATTTCACTGACCACTGCACGAATGTTTATTGACGTTAATCATGCCCATTATTTTTTTATCATGCTGTTCTATACATAATCTATTGTACATTTTACGCACACGAAGAAAGTTAATTTAGTTAACGAGCTAATTAGTAATTTTATTATTTTTTTGGCTATGCCGTCTATCACTTACGAATTAATGAACAAAAAGACTAGATGTACGGAAGGAGATAGTTGGGGGTGCAGTCAATTGAAACACCAAATATAATATAAGTGCATACTTATTTATTGTGTGCCGACGTTTCGACCTACAAAGTAGGTCATCTTCAGGGCAAATATACGGAGCGGCTGCAAGGAAAAGCAACTGGCAACTGAAAAAAGACTAGATGCTTTCTGGAGTCAGGGCAGAGTATATTTAGATTCTTACGAATTATTAATTAGAATATCAGCTCATTCAGAACACTGTACCTTAACATAATTCCATGATTGTGTTGAGTACTTCCACCAATAACACACTTCCGTTGACAGTTATGAGTTATATTACATATTACCTTACCTACAAATAAAAGAAGGCATATAATCAAAAATATTAAAAGGGGAGTGTGAAAGAGGGTAATAGAAAAGACGATGGGGTGGAAAATAAATCTAAAAAATATTGGGTAAAGAGGTTTAATTTAAATTTATTATAAGTCTTGGGGTCATTTGCCATATACGAGCAACGGCTTAAAAAAATCAGCATCGTATGTATATGTATCACATCTCTGGAAAATCAGCGGATAGTTTTAAAAAAATCAGTGGTCATGAGTTAAAGCTTGACTTTTTGACTGCCTCGAATAGGTTCCTAAAGTTAGAATAAACTGTAGTTCTTTTCCTCTCTTTTTCCCAGTGACTTTGGTACAACAATTTATGAAAGAGAGGAGGAGTGGGAGTGAAAAACGTTTCAACAATTTCGAGACCGGCCGCTAACAATATATTTTTTTTTTGCATTGTATGTCAGGGCATCGATTAAGTAATATTTAAAAAAAATATTTTAAGCAAATACTACAAATTTTCTGACTTATTACATATCTGAAATCCTATGGCTGTATTGTTGTTCCGGTTATTGTTATTGTTGTTTCACCTTCCCCCTGTAGCGGAAATTTCTGTTTTAGTTACCCTTTAACACCACTTAAAACGAGAGCAGAAAAAATGATGAAGGACATGAATGATTAAATGGTTTCTGTTTAATCAGAAACCTGGCACTGCCGTATGATACTGAGAAACGTATCATAGTTTGATGATTACTTAATATACTTATATTTACTTAATATTATTATATCAATAACAATAATATTATTATATCAACCATTCTTCAAATTCCATGTGAACATGAACTTATTCAATAACCAAAGTCTTCCAGTGTAATGCTTATCCAGCACCACTCATCCTCCCGGAGATTTAAGCAGCAATAGCCAGGAGACCTATTGTAAATATGCCATTGGAGTTCTAGCATTGGAGGTTCCAACTCGGCAACTGCGGTTCCAGTGATTTTGTCTGCACTGCTGCCAGTAGTGACGCGGCTGAGAGAGAAGCGCCTGAAGGATGGAGCTGATATGGGCTTGGAGATCCTAGGGCAGTGTTTAAACAATGTATATAATTTGAGCATTCATAGATCACTAATCAGTCGGTAACCATTCGGGAAAAACCGCGTGCTGTTGGCATCTAACTTAACAGTACATACATAGCTGGCTGTATGGATGGGTATCCAATGCCATAAATAAATAAAAAATATAGATCACTACTATATATTGTTCTTAATGTGGCAGATTGTATTAAGAGATATCCAATAAAAAGATATTTAAATAAAAAGTAACTTCTCATGAACCAACTTGCTCGTGTATATATATATTTTACCTTGCATACTAATCAGATGCAGTTTGTACATTATCGCCATGAATCATTAAGTCAACTTAGGCTATGCACCATGCGAGTTTATGTTAGTGATTGTAATAGACTTAACTATGGTAAAGACTTCTTTAAAGGATTCATGCTCTAACAAAGTGCTTCGCTAACCCTTTTTTTGTTAAAATAAATTGGGGCGATGGTTAATTATCGTGAAGCTTTAGAAGGGCTAAAGGGCGGGCATCAAAGAAGCAGGTGCTCCAAGAAACAGAGGGCGGAGGGATTTCGGAAACTGGTTGGTATTATCGGATAATCCTTTCGCAGGTGCCCAGGGTTCTCCTCGGCTTGGCCGATCCAGTTTATCTTCCTCTACTTGGCACTTTCAATTCGGACTCTTCACTTCTGATTTTGACGAATTGATCCTCCTAATCCAAGCTTGGGCAAATTCGATTACGCTCGATGTGGAAGTGAGTTTTATTGTCTATTACCTTAGCTCTTCTTATATTTTAATTTTTTAATGTATCTAAATCAATGAAGCGTTTAGCCTGACTGCAATTAAATGAGTTAATTCATTAAAATCAAACATTCCTATAAATAGACGATCCTAGCTATCCTTAATTATCGTTATTGATAATTCAAAATTATAATTTATCTCTGTATACTTCATTTTTATCGTAAAAATCATATATTGATTTTTTAAAAATAATATTTAGTCATTGGTATAATCTTGATATAATTTTTTTTATTTTTCTTAGCTATGACTTCAAGCTAATAATCGACCATCAGCTATTATAAAAAGACAGATAGTCATCTTAGACAGTCATGAATTTGGGTTCCCTAGTGGAAACTGTTAAATAAAGAGTAAAAGGTAATAGAGTGCAGAGAAACAACAGTACGAGTTATAACGATACAAGCACAGAATTTATTATGATATAAACACTTGACAAGACACTTCACACAAAATGGCAGATGCAGTCCACACAACAACCTGACGCTAACAGAGTGACTCCCAACACAATGGCTGTTGTTACCAAGACACTGTAGTGCACAGCCAACATGATCTCAACTGCCACTACAGTGTTATCTGTCCATAATACAATATATACATAAGAGGAATTACTTCAACACACCCTCCTAATTCCGCATTACAAAATACAAATAAAATACACAAAAGGAATTATTACAGCAAGCCTTCCTAATTCACATTATACAATATAAGTAAAATAAATACAACTAATTATTTTAACAACCTAATTCCAAATAAAACAAATACAGGGAATTACTGAAACAGAATTACTTTAATATTCTGATTACAAATAAAACAAATACAAAGAATTCCACATTACACAACAAAAATACAATTAATATCCTAATTCCATATATACATGTTCACTTTCACAGATTTATACCTAAAGTCCAATTCCAGTCCTTTATTATAACAATTTATTCCAATTTCGGTGTAGACCTCAATATTTTCATATATATATCATCTTTATTACTAGAACTTCTAATTATTTTGAAAACACTATGATAGTTTATTTTGTCAACACTTTTCAAACTCTGACAATTAGCCTTTCTTTTATTCTTATAAATGATATAAGGGAAACTCACAATTTCTTTATTAGACACTCTTGACATGTCTACTGATTCACAATGTACCGAAAATTCCTTATACGAGCATATTCCCTTATCTCCTGTTGACTTTAAACTAGACCAATTAAACACAAGTAAATTATCTTCAACTGTGTCTTTCATCTTGTTAAATTTGTCCGAATTTACCTCTTCTTTCTGATTCCATACTTCTAAACTGTTCACTATTTCCTTAATATTTAACTCTTTCATCTTGTTTGATAAATCTGGTTGGTTTGCTTTGACTTCTTTATTTACTTCTTCCAGATTTAACTCTTCACTAAAGTTTATTTCTTCCGGATAGTCTGTTCCATCTTGATGACTTACTTCTTCCAGATTTATATTTCCACTTAAGTTCATTTCCTCTAATTTGTCTATTTCTTCTATCTTTACTTCTTCACTATAGTTTGTTTCTTCCTTTGTATTATATGTTTCTTCTGTATAACTAATTTCTTCAAGATTTATCTCCACACTATGGTTTATTTCTTCTATAAAACTAGCTTCTTCTATCTTCACTTCTTCACTATAGTTTGTTTCTTCCTTTGTATTATATGTTTCTTCTGTATAACTAATTTCTTCAAGATTTATCTCCACACTATGGTTTATTTCTTCTATCTTTACTTCTTCACTATAGTTTGTTTCAGCTTTATAACTTATTTTTTCAAGATTTTTCTCCTCACTATGATTTATTTCTTCTATAAAACTAAATTCTTCAGTCTCAATTACAATTCTTCCATAAATTAAGTGTAAGGCTTTCATATACCCCTTAGCTGTATTTTCTTGTGATATCATCCCAAAAACATCACTTGGAAGTTGGCAAGCAATAACCCATCTGGCCCATACATCCTGTTTCATAAAGATTTTAAGTTCGGCTTCTGTTGTAGGAGGCTCTTCATTAAAAACTCTAAGAAGGCCGTTGTGTTTGAGTATTATCTTTATTCCATACTCAAAAGTCATAAAATTAATACCATCAAAAGGACTTAGGAATGGAAGAAAATTCATTATTACATCAGACCCATCAAAAGGCGTTAATTCGAACCCGTAATCATTAGGAAAACTCTCCATCCATTGTTACATTGACCGTAAGCGTCTAACTAAAACAAAATGGCGTAACACTGAATCAAACTATTGTTTCAGAAAACTGACTGACCGAAAACGTGTGTCCAAAAAGTTATTTCCAAACAAATAACTAACCACCAGTGTCTGTCCCAAAAACTTATATCCATTCCAAAAATTCGGCTCTACGGTCAACAAAACATAACTTGTACACATAAACCTACACTGGGCCCATAACCTGTTAAATAAAGAGTAAAAGGTAATAGAGTGCAGGGAAACAACAGTACGAGTTATAACGATACAAGCACAGAATTTATTATGATATAAACACTTGACAAGACACTTCACACAAAATGGCAGATGCAGTCCACACAACAAACTGACGCTAACAGAGTGACTCCCAACACAATGGCTGTTGTTACCAAGACACTGTAGTGCACAGCCAACATGATCTCAACTGCCACTACAGTGTTATCTGTCCATAATACAATATATACATAAGAGGAATTACTTCAACAGAAACTACTGCCAGTATATACTCGTAGTCGTTCCTGACTGTATAATAGTGACTATTGTTGGTTGCATATAGATTAAAGAACCCACTTATAATGTTATGTCACTATCTATACTTCGACTTTTTCGTTGAAACCTTCATTTCTTGATAAAATTATTACGTAAATATATACATTTCCCTTATACATATTTTTTTCCTATTAAAACTCACGATTATCTTTATATCGAGAAAATTAAAAAGGAAACGGATGAAAAGTTAAAACTTGTGACTGAAATCGAGGCGACAACCTTTGGCACTGATACCTTTTTGTATTACGACCTTAGTCTGGATTAAAAACGGTTTTCCGATTGCTATTAAATGTAATTATTCTTTAAACGATAATCCCAAGCATTCATTTAAATGGAGCAAGAATTCATGCAAATTTTTTAATGATCGAAGTTGGGATATCAGTTCCGCGGGTTGTCGCTTCAAGTAAAGTCACAACAATTTTTATACTATTTATTCGTTTGTTTCTTAATATTATCGAATGCTCGACTTACGCAGTAGAGCTTTGGGGCCCAACTAAGCCATCGAATTCCTCTCGTATTAAATCCTTACCATCCAAAATACTTAATGTTTTTTACTTTGTTACGAATAAATTCATCCATAATGATCTCAATGCCCCATTTGTTGCCGATTTGGCCTGAGCCTATTTGGCCGATACTTGTCCTTTCATGACAAATTTCATTTCCACTCAAACACACCAGTTTTAAACCTAGCAATATCTTCAACTCCTGATAATCTTCCGAGCCGTCTTGTGACCTTTTAAGTTGAATAAGCAGATGTAAATTTCAGTAACTTTGAAATTAAAAAAAATCTCTAAAATAAAAATCATTTTATTACTGTCTATATATAATAACTATTACTGTCTGTATATAGATTAAAAAACCGACTTACACATCAAATTAAGGTTATATCATCATCTATACTTCGAAATTTTCGTTGAAACGTTCATTTCTGATGAATGAAAAGTTGTGACTCGACTCAAAGCGACAACCTACGGAAATTATACCATAGTTTGTTACAGGAAATATTACAACTTAGAAACTTTTAATTTTTAGTCAAATATATTGAAAAACGTGTACAGATTTGGGTGTCGTATGATCAATTCAAATGTGACAGAATTAGGACAGCGCTTTAAGGTTGTTTATTGTAGGGTTGTTATATTTAAGGGTTTATTAGGCAATTTCGTATAGTTTTATTTTTGAAATGGGATATTAGAAATATATTCGTTTAAACAAAAGTTGAATATCTGTAACATAATATATTTTTCTCAGCGTACTTTACATGAATTGCTGAATAATACTTGAGGGAACCACAAACTCAACAAATGTGGAGAACATGGCTGCCTTTTTGAATAAAGCTCTTGTATACTAAAATTCGATAAATAAATTGCTTATATTATAACCGTATTATTCAAAGCTTGAAATATAATTCATTATTCTATAAGTAATGTAGAAGTACGATTTACAATATTTTCTATAAGATCTAATGTTTCACTATCCATCTCCTTTTGGTGGTTATATGAGGTTTTAAAAAAAAATTCATTTCAGCTTTTCTAACAAGAAATTAATGTTGGAAGAATAGGCAATAACCGCTCCACTCCTTAGGTTTTATCACCAATTAAGCTATCGCTCATAATATAAATAATATGATTTTTAATAGCCAATTTTATGTTCTTATTCTTAGGGTATTGGTGGAACATCCTTACCCTTAAGGATTTCCGCTAAGCCCTTTTATATTCCCTCTATCCTGTAATCTCCCCATAAGATACTCAAATCTCCAATTTATGTTCTCATAATCTTTAGTAGTTTCTTATTTCTCTTTTAATAAATTTAGGTAATTTACTGTATCAGGTTAATTAATTATGTAAATTGGAGTGAAGTAGCTCAGTTTATAGAGTGAGAAGTAGCAACGCTGAATGTTCTAGATCCATAGCTGGCTGTGGCAGATGAATTATTTAATCTTTCAACAGCCAAAGAAGGATGTTCTGTGGGATCTACAAACCTTCCTGGGGCTCACCCTGCGTCTGTTATAAATTGGGTGTAATTGCGGGACAATCTGGTGGTTGGGCGTGGTCTCAGACAAATCATCTCAGTTATTTTTTTGAAATGACTATTCGTTTTGATATTCCCTAATTCTACAGGTCACTATTTATAAAAAAAAAAGAAAAGAAAAAAAAAGGGTAAAAGTACTGTTTGAGGTACGGTCACCTGTGGTCTAGTGGTAAGCGTAACAAACTACTAAGCCCAAGATCGCGGATTCGTAGCCCGGTAAGTGGCCCTAGGATTTTTTACTCCCTTAAAAAATCCTTAATAACTCCGTCCTTCGGAAGGGACGTTAAACGGGGGTCCCGAGCCTGTACGATGTCAGGTACTGGTTAAAAATTCCTATTCTAATTAAACCTGGTTAGGCAAAATTTAGAGCTCCCAATGTAGCATCGTCCGATTAGCCATAGCAGCATAAAGTGACGTTAAATGAACAAACAAACTGTTTGAGATACCCGATAAGTGATATCCAAAGCTCTAAAGCATATTCCCATTTTCTTGTTTTGTTTAAATACGCTGGCTAAAAAATATTTTAACTTATCCTAATAGGGAAAGAATCAGGAGCGAGGACTGAAATTAATTGAACCACTGAGTGGAAAAGAGAATAAGTGACTGATACATATTTTTTTCAGAAACGCAAAAAAACTGTCTAAATAGAGTTCTGTTGATCTTAAAAAATAATATTAAACTTGAATAATATACTTTCATACATGGGCAATCTTAATATATATCTATTACAACATTATTTTACACTTTTAGGACGTAGGAACTATTTATTTATTTAAAAGTTATTCAATTTTTGAGTTTTGTTTGATATATTTTACCAAGTGCTGCACTGAATTCAGAGATATTGTAAGGTAAAATCATTAATGAAATACTGAGAAATATTTCAAATACAAACTTATTAACATTTTAACTATAAAAGTTAACACAGTTTTTACTTGACTTGGAATATAATATTTTACTCGTCATCTTCGGTTTCCTCTTTAGTTTTACATCCTAACATGCGTGTATATAACAGCATCATCTGGTACGTATTGTAAGATTTTTCCCACATCGTATAGTTTTTTTTTTATTACCCAGAGGTTTTGTAGACTTTGTTTAAAGGAAGGTGCAATTCCCTTGGATTTCCCTTTATAAGTTTGAAAACATCGGTCAATCCATCCATAAGCTCGGATGGAGTTAGGTATCCCTTTGATTGAGAACTGTATTTCATTTGTTTATATTTGCTTAATGAAAATTTAACTTTTTTGTCCTGAATGGAATTGCTGGATACCTTAAAATAGAGTGAGGTATCCCCATTTTCTGCTGAGTAGATGTGCCTACACTTGATAAGAAAAATGGTCATCTCAGTTTATATTACAGCAAAAATCGAGTTGTTTCCTTTTTCAACTCAGTAGTTCAATTGATAAAATGAGAATATTCGCAACATCATTCCACTTATTTAAACAACCTGTTATATTTGGTATATCTTTATATAAATTATTTTTTATCTTATCGTTTTCTTTTGGTGTATAAATACAAAACCCTTTAGTCCAAAACAGTCATTTAATTCATTTTTTCATGACATATAAACGTTGAGATCCACCCATAGCCACTTATTAGTTGCAGTGGCTGACTATGGGTGGACCTCACCCAGCTTCCTTTAAATGTTATTCTACAGAAAAATAAAAAGATTGAGATGTACTGACTAAATCGTGATGTGAAGCGTGTATTGAAAATGACTGCTCGTGGGTCGAAACGTTTATATGTAATGAAAAAAATGAATTAAATGACTGTTTCGGACTAAAGGGTTTTGTATTTTTCACCAAAAGAAAAGTATAAATTAAGTCCAGTACCCTAGACTATTAATATCTTATCGTTTTAAAACACGACTTATTTGGATCTCTATATTGTTTTTTCTCTTTGTTGATTCCTAATACTATATTAATTGTACATAATTTTGTAAGTAATTATGGAAATATTAAACATTTCGAAAGGCTATTTAATTTCGATTGGCAAATTTAATCTTGATTATCGATTTTTCTTTTTAACGGCAATCTGAACTTTTTTCTTTTAGGAGCACGATTGGGTTTGGTTATAGATTAAACCTATTATGCTTCTTTCTTCACAATTTTCGAAATAAACTAATCAGTGTATCTCATGAATATATAAAGAAATACAAGTAGCTAAGGGACTACATTTTTCTACTAACAGTTTTTGGGACTAACGGTTTTCTAAAGGGAGTTCAAGGTAAGTTAAATTACTAAACTAAAACATCTAAATCACCAGAATAAGGCTTAAGAATATGCCTTTTATAACGCTTAGAGAAGTCTATACATACTTGTATTACATATATATACATCTATACATATTTGTAATTCCACTGTGTATCTACCTACAGAAATTAAAATTAACTGTCAATATATCCTCTTCTTGTATGGTTTTTTTTTCGGTCCCGATTTGGGTCTAATGATGGAGATGGTCGGACGGGCGCGTGCATGCCATTACCGCTACAAACAGGCCGCGTATCCATCTACATAATTGAATCGATTAGGTTAATGAAACGATCGCCCAATCCATTCCCAGGCAGATCGTGCCAGGATCGACTCTTGAAGGCTGTTTTTTCTTTTCCAATGTTATGAACAAACCATCTTTATTGTATAAGCAGGCTCTTTCTCCTTTCCCCCTCCTCTCTGAGGATTATTGAAGGATACTTCTGAAGCTTCGAACCCTTCAGGCCAGATCAAAGTGTCCTTAAGGTCGGGCTTTCTTTCCGAACTGGTTCCCCGTTCTTGAAGTTTTGGAGACAAAATGGAAGCGACCTTTCATTCGGCGACTCTTTCTTTTGATCTTATTAAGTTCGCTCCCTTTTCCTGAGACGCCCAATAATGTTTTACAATAAACGGAGCTTGAAACAAGAGAACTGAGCTCGCGAAGCATATCGGTATTGATTTTCATAGACAGCTAGCTTCAAGGAATATTTTTTTTCATCTGATCGAGAAATTGAGGTATTATTTATTGAATTATTTATTTGATATTAGTTCACTAAATAACATACTAAAAAAAAACATGTTCAACTACAAACCATAAAGGATCTTGGACTAAGTACATAGTAGAGACTGTACTATTTCTAATGCAACTGTTGGGCAGGGAGGTGATTTCTCCTAAATCTCGCTCAGCCGTTAATTCTCCACATTAATGGTATCCACTTATATAGGCTAGGTGAACTCCAGAAGATTCCTCAGATTCCACAGGATCCAAATACAGCTATAAATAGATTAAATAATTCACCTGCCACAGCCGGATTTGAATCCGGAACCTTCTGCATAACAACTCAATATTGTACTCATTGAGCTAATCCGCTGCCAAATAACATTCCTTAAAGTTTTTTTTTTATTATTACCAACAAAGAGCATGTTGTTGCTTTACTTGATATTAATGCTAAATTCTATTGTAACGAGGAAATATATAATGAATTATTTTACGAAATAACCAACATAACGGTTTTCGAACCATTTGTAGATGTGACAAGGTTAAACATATAACATTCAGGTTACGTTCAGAATTTTGTATGATCAAGGATTATTCTTCTCTTACTAGTGTGATACACCTTCGAATGAACATTATTCTAATTTACATTGGGTATGGAAATGTCAATTCCATCTTAAACATTTTCAAAGTTTTCACACTTACAGTATTTAAATTATACATGATCCCTATATCTATAGATAGGGAGCGGAGTGGGTCAGTGGTAGAGCGCTACTCGCGGTATAGATTGCAGGTTCAAATCCTGCTACTGACAAAACTTTTATTTAATCTGATAGTGGCTGGAGATGACCCACATGGGATTTAGGATCCTCATGGGGCACGCCCAGCCTCTAAAGTGGATACCCAAAACAAGGGGGAAAATCTGGTGGTTGACGGTAATCTAGAACAAATCACCTCTTAGCCCAACCGTTGTCCAAGAATCAGTGCTGTCTACCATGTACTGCACTCCAGCAGATCTTTGCGGGTCGTAGTGGTACAGTTTTTTTTTTAATGTGTAGGTATGTGATAAATCTATCTAATAAAATGTGAATAAAACATATAATATCTCTTAAATACATATTAAAAACTTCGCCTTATATAAAAAGGGCTCGCGTTACATAAATAATAAAACTCTACACACCGTCTACCTTTTTAATAAAACTGTTATATAAATATAAGATTCGCAATTCTCAGTTACATAATTTGAGGTTTATTTCTCTGTCGCAGTCCCATAAACACCATATTGCCGAGAAGCCTGTAAATAGCAGTTTAAAATGAAATTTAACCGTAATGGGAACTTCTCGAGCCTCTTCGACAAAAACTGGGAGAGAAATTAATAATGAATCCTTACTTTAATCCAGCTGGAGCACTCAGGGGTCCTCTGGAGGAGGAAACGGGCTCCGACATTTCAAATCTGAGGACGATTATCTACTCCGAGATGCTGCTTATTTCGTCTTTGGCGCTTTTCCAAAAATTATAGCAGCTGACGTTAAAACATTCACAAACGTTAATTAGGAGCATAATTAGAATAAGAAGATACGGATGACATATTCAATGGAGTTTGTTTTTTCCCCAAAGTAATATTAAAAAATCTTTATTAGCATTTATCCTCCTTGTAATATTTATAGAATTCATCATTATAATTTCGCTGTTTTTACAAACATATAATCTTTCTATGCAAACAATTTTTTTTTTTTATAGTTTGTTCTATTTTCTCTAAAGGCTCATAAATCCTCTCATTGGTATTTAGTGCACATTGCTGACCATTTTTAATTATTGGTGCATATATCTTCTTAAGGATTTTATTTTCCAATCGAAATAATTCTATGCTGTACAAATATTAAGGTATACAGGAAAATACTAAATTAAATAAAAAAAAAGGGTTTGAGAAGCCAAGAAGCACAAATTGACAAAACTTTTGGTCAATCATTGTGTAAGATTTTATTGCTCAATATTTATGGGATTCTAAGTGAAGCTAAACTTTACTTATTGTGCAAATATACAGCTTCATTATAAATAAATACTCGGAGGGCCCCCGTGCCCTCCACACGGTGGACCAAACTCCATTTTACAAATTATACAATTGTTCATTTGACTGAACTACTAGTTGCTTGAATTGTATAACTATAATTTACATGTATTCTTTAGTTTCGATATTATTTTATTCTAAAGGAAGAAAGGAACGAAAATTCTACGTCGTTAAACAGGTTTACGGAACCGCAGAGTGTAGTTAACAGATACGAATTGAACACAAAACAATCGAAGGGAGTGATATGCTGTCGTCCCGTTTTGCACAGCATATGTGTGTGCTTATATGTTTGTATTTTTACTTTTAAATAGGTTTTCACAAAATTATGATCTAATGTATCCATGTTTATGACAGTATTGATTAAAAATATTAATATTCAAGTTTATTTTGGAATCAGGAAATCGCTTTTTTGGGTTTAGTAACTAATGAATCCCTAAAGAAATAATAAGCATGAAGTCGATTGGTAAATGTCAAAAGATTAGACGTAAGCAAAGTTTGGAGGATTTTGGTTTAGATGCTTATCGACTTATGAAGGATTTACGTAGGTTAATTGATGGTATCGAGTTCGTGCCTTCTTGTTCGCTTTTTATTATTATTAGTCACCTATTTTGTTCACGCATTTACGGGGTCAAAATTGGAGGACCGTTCATTATTAAATGTAATGATTTTCTATGGAGTTCCAGTTTTTAAAAAATGTATTAATAATAAGTTCTCCAAGAGCTTTTTTCACGCTGGCGGTCACAACACTAAGGAATGCTACATATAGTGGTTTTTACCAATACTTATTACTTTGCAGTTCAACAAAGCTCCTGCAGCTGCTTTTGAGTCAATGTGGCTACGGCCTTTTATCTTTCTCGGATCAAACATTTCGGATTCAAAGAGAGAGAGAGACAAAGCGATTTAGCCCCTCCTGATTATAGCTCCTCTTCGAAGCCAGCAGACCGGCAAGACCCTCCTCACTTCCTGGAATTAGTTTTTCCGAGGACCAAACTCCAAAGTGGCCAAGCAGACATCCTGGAAAACCATATTGCTATTGCCGATCTAGCGGCGTCTGGTACTTCTTTTACTCATAGGACGATAAAATCTGAAATAAAAATAATAATTTATGTATCATAAAGAAGGATAAAGCGGTAGCTCAGTGGTAGAGTTTAATTATTTAATTAATAATTATTATTTAATCTTTTAAAAGTCGGGTCTATCCTGTGAGATCTGGACTCCCATTATTAAATTTATTAAAAAAGATATAGAAAATGAAAATAAAATAGTTGTACATACATCCAAAAACAATACTTTTAAAAATGCTTTGGTGAAATTTTAATGTTATAATAATTATTACCAAACGCTGATGAAAAGTTTAGTATACTTAGAGTGATTACGAAACACGGAAAAAAATAGTGGGTTTCATTAGTAAAAACATCTCATACTAAATGCTCTAGTCTTTTCAGCAGCGTTTTTCCATTATTTTGACTTGTAGTTCACTTGTAATCTCAAGATAATAGTAATATCACAGTTTTGCATTATTAAATAATAACTCTTCAGCTCAAAACCGATAGGAATAGAATTAATAGATACTATTTGAGCGTGTTGCTTTAAATGATCTGATGCTTGAAATACATTGCTGATTAGTATACTTACTTTATTGTATCAGATATGATGCAATTTTATGGCTAAAAACTGTTTTTTTCTTTTAAAAATAATTGATAATTCCAAATTTCGTAATTTACCCGCAGGCTGTCGCTTCGAATTCAGTGCTAATAAGTTTTAATTGTTTATTCGTTTCATATTTAATATGTTCTCTAAATAAAAGTGAACATGAACTTCAGTATGGAAAAGAGATAGTAATTTTGTGATATGTGTATACTTCGGCAACCATTTCATCCAGAAAATAACAATAAATATATATCATCTATACTTCCAAGTGTCAAATATGAGTTGGACCTTTACTCTTAATGAAATGATTACTGAAAGTTACTCATTACACATAATTACATTCTGTTATCCATACTATATGCTCACTTGTATTTTTGTAAAATATTAAAACGGAAACGAATAAACAGTTTTATAAATCAACTATGCTGCAATATTGGCTTCACTGAAGGGGAACGCTATATGTGACTGACTATTTGTCTTCCATTGCTATTTCTTCATCCAGTTAACCACCCCTAACCACTCCTTCCCAACAACAGTCCTATCTTAAGAGTAAAGATAATAAACCCTAAGGGTTACTTAACTACCAGAAGGTACCTCAATGCCCCTTACACTATTTATCCTGGTACTCCAGATGCTCTAGGTAGCGAAGATTGGAATTGAAATGTAATAGAATTTGTTTAGGGGAATCTGTCCATCTAACTTCTAAATAAATAATAAAGAGTAAATATATTGTTTCCCTGGAATAAAATACTTATTAATTATCCTGAATTTAAAAATCATCCCCGGCATTCTATATATTTTAATCGGTTTAATAACAAAAAACGTCGAAAAGTGCTTAGCGTAATTATGAATTTACTAAGCATTTTATTATTATTATTATTTTTTTGTGTTCAATTAATTGGAATAGAAAAAAAAGGTTTAAGCTTAAATGATTTTTGTACCGCTTCTAGTTTTCACCAGTTCCTCATTTTGTTTTGTTAAATAGGAGCTTTCAATGAAACAAAAACCCTCCGTATGTATACAATGGAAAGTACTTGCTACCTATAACAAGCGAGAGGGCCCTAAACCTCCCAAGAGCCTTTCTATAAATTTAGGAAACTGCTAGGAAGTTGAGGTCCACTTAAACTTAGTAACTTGGAAGTTTAACCGATAATGAGTTGTAATGGAATATCAGAGTCGGGGTGGGGGAGGGGGGTGGGAGTTGATAACAAGTAATCATGTTTGTGATTTCCTCCGAGTAATTAAAAAATAAGTTTCTAAACCAATATTTATTCCAGGATTAATTTTTTAATTCCAGGGCTTCTGTTTTCGATGGACAATCATCTACCTTACCTATGGTGAACGACATAAAATAATGTAATTAGTAATATATTTCAGCATTTGTTGGGAACAAGCTCTCGCTGATTCGTTGTTAATAATACGCCAGAATAGAAATATAAGTGTTTCCGAATTAAATACATCCACACTGAGAGGCATAAGGAGAAAGAACAAGAAGAAGAATAAAATACATATGTAGTAATAACATTTAAGCAAAATGATACTATTTCCCTAAAAAAATATTATTAATTCTATTCAAACTTGTAATGGCAGTTTTATATTAAATTGTATTCGGTAATTGATTATAAAGACATTTTTTGGAGAATGAGAACATATTTTTTAGTAAAAGATCCTTGCATTACCTACACTGTGGAGTGGAATCACATAGGGTTCCACCACCACCCAGTGTGCTAACACCATTGGCACAATCGAGTCAATAAGTTGCCCATTCTGTAGCCACCATTGCTTATAGGTTGGGCTGTTCCATCGCAGAAACTTTCACTATGCTACTATATATTAGCAAACATGTAGTAATTGATCAAAATTTTATTTTTCCATTAATTATTATTTAAAAAATGTTCTAATATAATTTATAATTACTCCATTATTTCACTTTTAACAACTGGAGGCCAAATGGTGGAAAGCCAAATCTTGATTTTAACATTTTAAAAGCTTTCAATCCTACATTAATCGGTCGGTCAGCATTCCCTGTTCCTAGATGATTTCTTCTTAAACTTTAGTCTTCTTAAACTAAATTACCATTCTGCATTATTATGTTAAACAATAAGGGTAGCTTGATAAACAGTCAGGCAACCTCCAATAGTGGAGTTTAGCTTAATACAGTTCAGTTTTTGTATGGACCGCTGAAACGTTTTCAATTTATTTTAAACAAAAGTTTCTAAATATGTATTTTAAAGTGTTTTTTTTTCTTGTAATTTCGTTTTCTTTAATTTCAATTAATTTAATTTACCAAATTAAACGCACACCAAACTCGATTTTGAGGCGTCTATTGTGATTTGCCATTTGTAGAACCACTTTTCTAAATCAAATAAATGATTTTGAAGAGCTATAGAAGCATTGTTTCTCTGTGGGAAGATATACGTATTGTCCGCGAAGGTACATTAGTAGATGGTGATGTATGGGTGCTCTAGAATATCAGAGGTGTAAAGATAGAGACTAGGGCTTTAGGCACTGCCTTGCGGTACAGAAGAATCTGTCTAGGAAGAATTAAAAGTAGGAGGTAAGAGATTGTATTTTCCAGAGAACCCTTGTGCCAGACACTATCAAATACTTTTTCAATGTCAAGAAAAATCGCCGAGCAACATTTTTTTTTCTTAAAAGCAACATATGGTATCCACGATACGATGACACTGTTGTACTTTCTTTTGGATAAAATGCCGGAGGAGGAAGTGATAAGGGTAGTGCTGCTGTCAAGTCGTCATCTATTTTGTCAGTGAGAGTATTATCCTGAATTTCATTTGCCCTATAAAATAAAATATTTGCGCAAGATTTTTGGCGAATTTGTTAGCTTTTTCTTCGATCGTCATCGCCCAAGTGTTTTCTGTAAGTCGAAGATAGGATATCGAACCATCTTTTGCTTTAGGATATCCCTTGCCTAGACAGTGATCTGTCTCTGTTGTTTATAGAAATTAAGTAGTCCTTGTAACTGTTGTTTTCGAATTTTGATAGTTGTTGTTGAAGTTTTCGGGTTAGTTTGTTGAGTTTTGTTTTGTATGAAGGGTATCTTGTTCTTTGCCAAAAAACTCTGATCCTATGTTTTTCTTTAATAGGATTTCGTATTGGTTCAGGTAGGTAGGAATCAGATTTTTATGAAGTCGTCTTTGGTGTAGTGGAACTGCGGTTTGAATACATTCAGTCAAGCGATCAACTGCATCTTCCAGGTTGTCGGATGTTACTATTAAGAGTGATTTCGTTGTTTAAATAATTTTTTAATTTACTCCAGCTTATATAACCATTGATTAATGTCAGGGACGTAGGTTTTGTAAATGGCTGATTCGATAGTTCGAGGAAAACTGGCTATGATCTGAAGAGAGGTCAGAAAGAGTGGTAACATTGAAATGCTTAAGTGGCAAGGAGTTCGTAAAAAGAAATCGATAACATCGGGTGGCTTTCATATTGCTATATGCCAAGAAGTAGATTTAGAAGGAGAAATATTAGAAAGTTTTAGTTCACCTATGCGTTTATTTAGCCTTTTCCCGCGAGTATTTGAAATACGAGAACCCCATCTAGTATTCTTAGCATTAAAACCACCACCAGCTAAGAACGATTTACCCATACTTGAAAACATATTTTTCAATTTATTAATAGAAATAATATTGATTTTAATAAACATACAACATGTAGTTTAATTTTACCTGTTATAAAAATGTTTTTTCTAATAAAAATTGTGACTTCTCTTTTTTTTTTCATCACGGAAATACTGAATTGTGTCCAATAAAAGTTTGAGTGATCATTTCGTATCAAAAATAAATATCAAACTCATAAAATCTCATAGAATGCTTACGGATTATTAAAACCCATAAGAAAGTTGAAGTCTCTACTTTCTTTATTGTATCTTTCATTTTCGATCGAAGTCCCTTATTAATTTATCATGAAATATTTCGTCGTTGCCGAGGCCATTTCTTGGTCTTTTATAATTCATTCATTCTTATAAATAAATGTTGCTCTAGCCTGTTGAGAAAATTAATGTCTATCGATTTCGTATTCTCACCTTTTTTAAACAAAAAGGATTTTTTTTGTTTGTGTCATGAATTAATGAATTCAAAATATTACAGAAACCTCATCTTATTTTTTATATTCCTCTTTTGTTTTTCTCAACTCACGTAAAGGCTTACAACTTAATCTGAGATGCCGATTTTTTTATCGACTGTAAAACTGTACAATAAATTAATATTTTTAAAAATATTGTAAACCAATGATATTGTTATCATTATAATTCTGTCAATATCCAAGAGTACAATTAAATATACGTAATGACATAGTATATTGTGGTCACAATATGTTTTTTTTATTAGCATTACTTTATTATTATATAAATAAATTACATAAATGTATTCTTTTCATTTGTCACCGTACTCTCCTATCAATAACGACTCTTTGATTTAATCAACGATATAACATATCTCTATTAATTAAATGAGTGATTTATCCATAGCTCCCATATATAAATTTATATGTCATAGCCAATTAAATTTATACATATGTTATATAATATTTATATGAACATAACAAATATAACATTATAGGTATGTTATAATGTAATATTTGTTATAGTTCTAATAGGTGAGTTTTAGCAAAATAGGAATACAAAACATTTTTTTAATTAATAGTTTCTTCTCTACTGATTACAAAATGTTTTCTTCCTCTTTTAAATTAAAAAAAACTAACACGTATTCCAGTGTCCTTTTGCATCCAATTTTTTAAGGAAATTAATACGTATTTAGACAAATAAAAAAATAAATATCTAAATGTTTGTGGATTGGTCTTTTTTTCAAGTGTATTCTCTGTTTCATTTTTTCTGAATTATGTTTAAAATAAGTGAGTTTTTTTTTACATTTCACTATTTTTCCTGAAAAAGAAAGATATATCTAAATATATCTTTGAATACAATTATTTGATTTTTAATTAGCTCAATTTAATAATAAGGCGATTAATGTTGAAGATCATAAAAAAGGTTTTTAGCTGCTCATTTTCGAAGTGATATAATTTTAAGTTCCATTTTAATCATTTCAATTGCCTTTGACATTTGATAATAGGATATCATGCTTAATAATCTCCAGTTTTTTTTTTACTAATTGTATTTCCTTAAAATAACTTACAATTAGTTCGTTATTAATACCTATAAGATTGTCACGTTGACCATACTCTTGTCAATATTGTGTCGTAATGAACACTAAAATCAATATTCAAAGTGCAATAATATAACAACTTTATTTATTTCAATGATCTAAATCATGTATTTTTAATGACCAACCTAAAACATCTTGCGTGCCACTTGGGAAACCTATCACAACTCTGCGGGCCATTCATAAACTTATATGTACTTTATTCATTTTAGGAATACACAAAAACATACTGATGTATTATTATTCTTTTTTACAGTTATTCTTACATGCGAACGTAGAGGCTAAAAATAATGACACTAAGCCCACACTGCAATCATAATAATGTCTTCATCATATTTCATAATTTCGATTTTTTTTTTTAATATATGAATGCTCAAATTATGTATTTTTTTTACTGGTATTCAAAACGATTATAAAATAAATATATTTTATTAATACCATCTTATATTTAGTATTATTACTGCATTTTATTTTATAACATAGTACATTATAAAATAAATGAATTTTGTAAAAGCGTTATGAATTTCGAGGCCCGCAAAAGGTCCAAGGTGCTTGGTTTCAAGGCCACAAACGGGTTGGCCATCCCTGATCTATATCATTTTAAACTTTTTAATTAGTTAAGAAAACTGACAATATACAAAGAAACTTTAACTAATTAATAACGGTTTTATTTCAAAAGCAACTGAAGGATATGAGTATTTCACATCCTTCCAGTTTTCAAGATCCAGGATTCTTGCAGATGTTGCTATAACCGGACGACACGGACCGAAAAACGCCGCCCTGAACCCTTCCTTGTCCCCCGGGTCACGTGACATCTCAATCTTTATTCCCCTCTCCCCTCTGAATATAAAGCTACAAAGGAGATCTTGGAGCGGAGGAATTTTTGTGCCCCACTCCCTTAAGAGAGGGGAAAAACAAGGCCTGAAGATAAATTGTACTAGTGGCGATAAGCCTTTTACTATTTCTCAAGATGCCATGGTTAGAAATTCGGTCTTTTCGACATAAGTATGTTGATTCCTAAGCCGTCTGAGCTGCAAAACTATTCTCTAACATTCTTTTGTCGGGGGAATAAAATTCTATTGTTTTATTCATATTCCGGAGCATATTCATATTCGAAACGTTTTTAATTGTCTAAATAAATAAATTCATATAAAATACCGCTCCCTACCTCTTTATTATTACAGTATATTTTTGAAGAATGTTATTATTAACTCTTAACAATAAATAAAATAATACTATCCCCAAAGTTATCGAAGGCACTTGGTAACTGGGAAGGGACTATCACTTACATATTTATGTTTTTAAAAGAGCATCACTTACTGTTTGAATAACTGGTTTTCTCCAATCGTATCTGAATTTACTCTGACGTCCAATTAAAATGCTTGTTTGTGTAAATTATCTACAATATTTACCAAACTGTACCAATTAAACCATGGACCTTTATGGTTTTAAGCCTTTAAACAACCAAACATTAGACAAAATTAACAATAGATGAATTCATCATAGTACATTATTCATTATCGGTGTTCCATTACTTCTTCGTTCAGTACGTAAATAGAGTTGAATTGTCTTAATGTTAAAAATAAATATTCTTCAGCTCTCAGCGAAGCTTTGTGAAGAGGTTAAAAACCATTTTTATTTTCAAACTCTTGTATTTTACTCGTTCATTACGTTTTAGACATTAAGAAAAAATTTGGCTCCTTAGTTATCTTCTGTTGTCAAATCCATCTGACGATTATGATAGTTGGTATAAGGAAAGTTCCATATCAATTTTAAGAAATCCTATTCATGGATATTGCATCAATCCCTAACAGTCATTGAAAAATTACAATTTATACTTTTTATATTTCTACAGATCCTTCATTGAGTTCTAAAATAATTTCTAAACTGTTTCTCATTTCCAAAGTCCGAACAATTTTTTGTTCTAACTTTTTACGATAACGTATCGCGTATGAACATTTAATATCTACTATCTACAGATAACATATGTCAAGTATGAAACGTTGATTTCTCTAATATTATGTTTGTTCAACATTTAATATTTAAACTGAAGTAGAGCCACTTAATAAAGCTTGACATTATTGTATCGCGTGGATAGTTAATTTATAAATTTAAGATTAGAACTATGAATTACATTAATGCATCATACAAAATGAAATCTTTGTGTTAGTCATATTAAAAAAAATGAAGATAAAAGAACTAGTGGGATTTTTTTCTCGGAATAACATTCCCTTGTATCGGAGCTGTTATGTCACCATTCATTATACGGGTGATGACTACAGCGCCCTAGATCTACTGATAGTGGAACTCTGTCACCTTTTATGGAGCAATTTAGTGAGGTATTAATTGAGAATAGATAAATCTCAGGGGTTTAGCCTCCCCATAAATCTTCATCAGGGCAGCTTCAATGAAGATTGGCATCACCAGAGGGAATCCTGTTAGCTACTTCTTTTATTTTTATTTTCATTTCCACATATCCAAAAAAAAAAAAAACTGTACGACTACAAGCCGTAGAAGGGCTTGGGGTTCAGTATATGGTAGAGACTGTACTGGTTATTGGTCAACGGTGAGGTAAGAAGGCATTTGTCCTAGATCACGCTCAAGCGCCAGATTTTCCCCCCTATTTAGTAAAAACTTAATAGAGGTTGGGAGAACCCCAGGTGGGTACAAGATTCCGTAGGATCTATCTCCAGCTACAATCAGATTAAATAAAAGTTTGTGGCAGCAGGATTTGAACCCAGGATCTTCGGCTTGGTAACTAACCACTCCGCTCCCTATCTTTCATGAAAAGTCCTTTCCATTTTCCGCACCGTTCAGCTATGTTGGTATGAAATGTGGTTAACCAATAAATAAATCACATTGCATGATTAATTTATACGATGTAATTGTAAAGTTATTTTATGCAAAACTATTTTGATTTCTCTTTTTCTCATCCCGTTGTAACCTCTTAGAAAAACCATTTATTACGATTAGGCCACTGAACAAGATCAAATATACGTATTAAATGCCATTTCATGTGATATTATATTTACAGATCAATTCTTACTATATACCATACATTAATAACTAAATAATATTAGAAATTAAAAATTGCGGGGTAGGATTTGGTTGAAGCATCTTGTTTGTGTATTAATTAAACTTTACTTGTTTGTAAGGATAATCCGACGATACTACAATAGACCTGAAATTTTCCTATCCAGGTATAATTAGGATAGGGATCTTAAAACGAGTACCTGACACAGCAAAGGCCCAAGACCCCTATTTTACTCCTATTCCGAAGCATAACCAATGATTTTTTACCTCCGTTAAAAAATCCTTAGGCCAGCTGTTGAAATTCGTACACGTATAATCTCAACACATTCTTGATCATAGTAGGTTGTTTTGCTATCCACTAGATCACAGGTAATGTCTTGGAACACCTTGATTTTGCCATTAACAGAAAAGTTCTGGATTATTCTCCGGTGCATTATTCAATAAACATCTGCACGCGTAGACCATAACTTGCATGAAATATGAATGGTAAAAAGTAATCTATACCAGTTGGGGTCTCAGGTTTCATGTTCTAGAATCGATGTTTTCGAGGTTTAGCGAAGGTGTCGCTAAGTGGAGTGGAGTATTTCCTCCCTGGTCGCTGTGATATAGGTCCTCATACCCTCCGCGTACTATTCTTTGAATCGCCTCCAACCTAAGCTTTTTCGATCGTCATTGACTGAATAATTGAGATTCTAAAGTTTTATCTAGTTTTTTTTCTCGTATATTTATCTAAAGTTACTTTTTGGAAGCCTAAGGAAGGGCCTGTTATTATTAATTAATGAATAATTAATAATAGAAACTGTCGAAATTCATTCAGGAATGGTCAGAATCGATGAGTTTAAAGTCCTGTATTATTTATTCTGATATTAAATTTTTGATCCAAATCATGTCGCTATTTTGAGTATTAGGGTAGGTTCTGGGCGGTTTGGCTTTTACTACTTTGTTTTCAATAATAACTAACTGAACTTCTTATAAATAATTTTAAATTGTAAAAAAAAATAATAACGAATAAAAAAAAAATATATGTTTACAACCTTTAAACACAATCAAATCTGTCCACATCATTTCGAGGGCATTATCATTAAACTTATTATAGTGTATGCAATTAATTTATGATCAAATTATTGTCTAATGACATAATTGATTCAATAAATTCTATGATTTATCATTGATCCAAGTTAAATAATGTTTTTTTGTTTTTTTTTTAGATAAGAGACGTTATTTGAAATAAATAAATTATTAGAATTTTAAATTCTGCCAAGAGAATATAATCTTCCTGGTTTTTATTATTAATTATTTTATAAATCTTACTAATGCCAAGATAATCAGCAATGTTATTGAGGAATTTAAAATTTTATTTTTCCATCACATGATGATATTTTACAAACATAGATACATTATGTATATTTTATTTTATTATTGTTGGAATCGTATATATTTCATACCATAATTTTCGTGAGATTGTTAATTTAAAAAACCTGGTGGAACCTGCAATCCGGGTTCTTTGTAAATAGTATTTATTTTTTAAGAACCACTTTTTTACCGACCCCGGTCATCTTATTCTACAAACTATTAATTTTGTTTTATATTTTAGTATTTATAGTTTTTTATAATATTCTGGCTATTATTCCGATATATCACACCTGAACTCATTTTTATCAGATCGTTCTATAGTTCATATGTCTTTGTAATACTATGACTTTATTTTTGTTGGTCAGAGAATATTAAACTGACATTGAGCTTAATGAACTGGCCTGAACTATGTCCATTCTGTACACATCATCGGGCACATATGTTATTCATATAACACATACGTCGGGTAAACAAACTTGCCCTGACACGTGTCACGCTGATACGGACGGAGTAATCGTTCAACTATACAGATTGCTTGTCCCTCAGATATAACGTAAGTCAGGATATTTTTTCATGATGAATTAAAAAAAGATATTACATGGATTAATAGTTATTTTTATATTTATTTTAGGCGATATATGGATTTTACATAGAGTAAAATGTAAGGGTTTCGTCTCCATCTGTTACCTTTATATACGTTAGTTCTTAACTAATGTGGAATACATACATATAACTAGGTAGGTACTCTTAGTACCAGAAATAAAACTTCTTTGCATAATAATGTCTTTATTTATTCTGGGACTTACACCACTTTTAAAAATAACATGTTATATGACGCATATAACTTATGTATCATGTCACTGCGTAATTTAATCGATTGTTAATGGATTTTGGATAAATACTCCTTAAGGTAACAGTACAGCATTCCCGAGTTGGTTGTTGTATTTGAGAGGTTAAACCTATTGGTCATCAACACTTAAAATATTCTTGAGTATTAATAATTTTCCACAATTTTCCATTATTTCCTTAAGTTTTATTTTTGTGCTATGGAAATTACTGGGATGATCCAGATTTTTTTAAATTGGTTTTTATCTTCTTTAATAATCTTAAAAAAAGAAGTAATTTATTGGTAACACATCTTCTCTTGTGCTCCAATTCATTTTTGAATGGGCCTCATTCTAAGAGTTGAGGCTTATCTGAAATGAAGCTGCAACTACAATAGCTATTGTTAGCCCACTTGTAGTTGATGGAATGGACCTTTATTGTTGTATTGTGCATCTCTATACTTTCGATGCACAAAAACTTTATGTGACTTTAAGAAACATTATTGTTTAACTATTTATTTATATTTATCCAGAAAGATAAAGTAGATTCATGTTAATCCATACAGACTCGTTTTATTGAAATGAAGATTAATTTGTTAAATTTTGGGAGACCGCCCTATATCACTTTTACCATGTATGTGAGGCGTGTATCCTGGAAAAGCTCATCCTGAAACGATTGTACCCCATCCTGGATGCAAATCATATTATCCCAGATCACCAGTTTGGATTCAGAACATCCCACTCCACTATCCAGCAATGTCATCGTGTGGTGGATGTTGTTTCCTCTGCTTTGGAACGTGGATTGTATTGTCCAGCGGTCTTCCTGGATGTTGAACAAGCTTTCGACCGAGTCAGGCTCACTGGGTTGCATTACAAACTCCGTAAGTTCCTATCTTCTGCATACTTTCTCATTATCCAATCCTATCTATCCTTGAGGTAATTCACAGTAAATCATAATAATGTCTACTCATCCCTCCTTTCTCAATCTGCTGGTGTTCCTCAAGGTGTTCTCTACACAGTTTAGCTGACATCCCAACTCATCCTAATACTATCATTACCACGTATGCGGAGATGGCACATGTCTATTATCTGGCAACACTGATCCAGTTATAGCATCCCGTACTCTTCAATCTCATATCTCTGAACTTGAAAATGTCCATGAATAGTGTCAAAACTGGAGGATTAAAATAAATTCCCATCAAATCACCTTTACCCTCCGTCGTATACCAACGACTTCCTGTCCTCCTTTATTGTTTAATAACATTCCAATGATTCCTGGCATTTGTCTAATAAATGTTGTAGTAGCCTGAAACGGCGAGCTTCAGTTTAGTATGAGGATTCCAAGTTAAGCGTTTGTCAGTGTGTAGTCCTAAGTTTTATTGGCACACACATTCTGTTTTACTACGATTTATTTTTCAATGAGTCTCATTCCAAGAGATTCTGTGACAATTTAATAATTTAGCCTGTAAAAAGCCATATATTGAACCTGTGGTATCTGCATACCCTCATGTGGCTCACTTAGCCCCTGCAAAGTTTGCCTTTAATAAGATATCTGACACCTGAGCGCGATCTCGGGTAATTCACCTCCCTGCGGAAACGTTATCTTGGAGTACAGTCTCTACCTTGTACCGAAACAAAGCCTCTTTATGGATCGAGTGGTAGAGGTTTTTCGTATTTTTAGCAGTACCCGATATACTTTTTTAACACTAATTACTTATGGTTAATTATATTTTTGACTGTTATAAACGTAAGTCAGCAATGAAAGACCATATAATAGATAACAATAAATGTCGATATATTTCCAATATTTTTTTAATGTATTTATTGAAATTTACAACTGTATACTGAATACATCAAGTAAATATAATGAAAGATAAATCTGGTCCCGAAATAAAGGCAATTAGAGAAACTACCCATTGGTAGTACTCAAATAAAAAATTCAATTTAGAAGGTCACGAGGCCATCTTCTTTTCAGACGCTTCGAAGGATTATCAGCTATTGAAGAGGTTGCGAGGTTTGAAACTGGTGGGTTTGAGTGGCAATGAAATTTGTTAGTAGTTTACTAAGTCCATGTGAGTGTCTGTACATGTGTTTGCCAGCGCTGAGGTCGGCCTGTCGGTGTGTGTTGAATAGTGGGCTCGAGCAGTGTTGGAGGCTATCAAAGAATTTGATGTGCCTCCGTGTGATGAAGTCCTTTACCGTCGGGAGTCCGAGGGTCTCGTGTATTATGTCTTATATATATATAGGACTTACGGAATACAAGTCCAGATGGCCCTAATGATTGTCATGTATATGGGTCTTTTGTAATTAATTGAGAGCTTAGAGCGTTTGTAATAATAATTTAATAATTGAAAAAGATTATTAAACAAGAATAAAGCTGAAACCAAAGTTGGCAGCCTTGGAGTAGCGGAGATGGAAAGCCTGCCTATTACCTCGAGGAGAGATTTCACTACCGGCCATCTAGGAAGTGACTTGCCTTTATCTACCTTGTGTCTCTTCTTTATATGAGTGTCGTTGTTTTTTTTGTAAATATAGTTGGAATAAATGTATATAGATTGTTCTCTGTATGCTTTATTTTGGTTTAAAACTAGAGAACGCCCCCTCTCTCCACTAAGCAAGCCGAGGAGGGGAAGTATGATGGACATACCGGGAACCTTGTCTGTTCTACTTTTTTTATTTGGTTTTATTTTTTATTTACATGGGTTGCAGTGATGGATTGCTTGGCTTATCTTTTTCTTTGTTTCCTTAATAACGTGGCCAAAGGCCAGGCTGGCGCCCTGTGCATTGACTTAGCGTTGTTTTCCCTGGTAATATAGTCAGTCGTAAAGCATATTTCAAAATATCAATCACTCTAATAGTTTCCAGAGAAATAAAATAATATACGGGAATATATTATTAAAATAGTATAGGTGTAGGAAATGATTTTTAGTTGTAACTATAAATAATAAAGAATATTTATCTCTAAAGAAATAAATATTCAAAAGTTAGAAATATTATCTCAAAAGTTATAACCATTCAATACATATATGGAATAATCATTTACTTATAAAATTTTAAAACTATTATTTATTTATATTCCGACCACAATAAAGTTGTCTATATGTATATTTTATATTCACCATAATCTTTTTATCCTTTTTCTATTGATGCAACCTAGAAATATACAATGGGTATTTTATATAGAGTTCTCAACACTTACCTGACGTGTGGGCTTTGCGATACTTGGCGACTGGAGTTCATAAACCACTATGCCTTATTCTACTTCAATTTTTCACTGCATATGATTTCTTCAGAAGATTTCTGGTCGGACAAGAACTATCCAAAAAATAATAATAAGGTATTTAACTAAGAAGTAAAAAAAAAACATTCTCCAGTCATAATATTTTATTTTCTCACTTTCCACAAAGACGTTTCGACCCCTTGGGTCATTATCAATTCTTTCATTGTCTCTCCTGATTTATACCATTTTTCTGCAATTCACCATATAAATTTACTAACATTAACAACAACATAAATTATTAACAATTAAATTAAAAACATTAAAAATTGTCCTAAAAAACCGAAATTTAAGTATAGATACCTCTTATGGACGTCAATAATATAAAAATTTTTTTGGAGATATATTCTTCTCCATGGTCATTTTTCAAACTCTGCCTTATACTTTGGACTTCCCCTATTCTTAAAAACACCTTGATATTGCCTTGAAGAAAATTGAAAATTGTAAATCTATAGGAGTTTATTTAAATTATGCTATATATTATTTATTTTTAATATTTTATGTTTAATTTTTTTTTTTTTTTGGGAGTATTAGAAATAATATGAATATGATAGAAGTTATGTGAAGTTATGTGTGACAGGTTATGTTATGGTTATCTATAGTGTAGGCTATTCTTTGTTTATTTCTTCTTTAATTTTAATAAAATAGAGGAATACAATTTACTGACCTCTCCAGACTCTTTTCTATCATTAACTACACTATCTATATTTTCGTTTATATATATGGCTTCTAAGTATTGTCTTTTTATTTTTTCTTTCTCTCTGTGCAAAATTATAGGCTTTTCAAAGTTGAATGTATGTAGTTCCTTTCTACAATGTGTAGATAGTGCAGTGCTTGTTTTGGCATTTGGTCTTAAATTACTTTTGTGATGATAAATTCTGTGTTTTAAATGTGTGCTTGTATGTCCTATATATTGTTTTTTACAATTATTACAGTTTAGGTTATACACTATATTTTTATTTTCTAATAGTGGTATTTTATCTTTTTTACTATGTATTATTGTTTTGATTGAGTTTGTAGTTCTGTGTGCTATTTTAATTTCTGGTATGTCAAAATTTTTTAATGTAGGTTCTATTTTTTCTGACAAGACTTTGATATAAGTTACACTTCTATATTTTATTTTCATTCTGTTTGATTAATTGATTGTGTGATTCTGCGACTATTTGAGTTGTGCATTTATTTGTTTGAGGATCTTTTTTATTAATATCCACTATTTTGAAAAAAATAGTTAGTTTTGATTGGGATGGTTTGATGGTTGATATTATATCACTTCTCTGGTTTGTTTTTACATTTTCATCAGATTCATTATAAGAGTCCTTGTCTATAGCTATTGTTATGCCACTATTTTCTTTATTTCTAATTAAGTTATTTTGTTTATGCCATAATTTCTTAATTAGTTTAATTGGAAAAGCATTACTGAGAAGAATATTGTAAATTTTCTTTTTTATTTCATTTAAATATTCCTCATCTGTTACTTTGATTGATCTATTTATTAAGTTTTGAGCTATGTTTTTTATTTGATGTATGGGGTGGTTAGAATAATAATTTAGTAATTTATTGGAAGATAAATCTTTTTTGAACCATCTTGTTTTGATTTTGTTATTATTGGGGTCTCTTATGATGGTCATATCCAAATAGTTCAGTGAGTGATTTATTTCTAATTCTTTTGTGAAATTAATGTTTTTGCATTGCTCATTTAAAATTTCTTTGAACATGTTTAAATTATTTTCATCTGTGATGATTGATAAATCATCTATGTATTTAGCTATGAATATGGGAGGGTTATTTAATTTTTGTATACTTTCTTTTATTATATGATTTAGGACAATACCAGATAAATTTACAGATAGTCTGCCTCCCATAGGTAGACCTGTCGTTTGTTTATAAAATTGGTTATTGTATGTAAAATATCCATTGTCTGTGCATAATTGTATTCCTTCCAAAAAAATCGTTTTGCTTTTAATGCATGTGTGGGGTTCTATTTTATCCCAATTTAAAAGTTTATTTACTAATTTAAGTGGGATATTAGGGAACATGGATACTACGTCTAGACTAGCTATAATATGATCTGTCTTTATATTAATTTTATTTAGTTTATCTTTTAGGTCTATTGCATTTTTTACGTCAAAATCATTATTATTGTTAAAATTATTTAAGGATTTGTTAAAAAATTTAGATAAGATGTCTGTTGGGCTATTAGTGCAGTCTACTATTGGTCTTATAGAGTTATTTTCTTTATGTATTTTTATTAATCCGTGTATCCGAGGTTTATTATAGTAATTGTTTGAAAGTTTATTCCTAATATTTTTATGTATAAAGTTATATTTAACCAGTTTATCTAGATATTTGTTTATTTTATTGTTAAGTTCTTGCATTGGGTTATTTCCTATGCTCCTGTAATATTCTTTATCATTTAAGTTATTTAACATCTTTTTGTGATACTCTGTTTCCATTATTATTATTAATTGTTTAGTTTTATCTGATTTAATTATGCATAGGTCCTTATTATTTTTTAAAAAATTTTTTGTATATGAAAGGTCATTATTAATTAATTTAGTAAATTGATTCCTCATTTATTTATTTAAGGGTTTATTTTCCTCTTTGTTTAAATATTTTTTTTTTTTTTTTTTTAAATTTATTTATTGATATTTACAACTGTATTACAATTATACAACAAGTAAATAGAATGCGTGTTACCTAATGACATGAGAATGACAAGTAGAGAAACTACCCACTGGTAGTACTCAAATCAAAGTTCAATAAGAAGGTCACGTGGCCATCTTCTTTTCAGAGGCCTCGGAGGATTATCGGGAATTGAAGAGGAAGCTAGGTTTGAAACTAGAGGGTTTGAGTGGGAATGAAGTTTGCTATGAAAAGATAGATACCGGTTTCGGGCCAAATCAGCAACAAAAGGGACATTAAGGTCGTTATGGATGACTTTATTCTTAACAAAATAAGGAGCATTGAGGATTTTACGAAGGATTTTGGATTGTAGAGATTGGATACGAGAGGAATTCGATGGCTTAGTGGAGCCCCATAGCTCTACTCCGTAAGTCCAAATAGGTCGTATGATGGTCATGTAGATGAGTCTTTTGTAGTTAATTGGGAGCTTAGAGCGTTTGTCTAGTAAGTATTGAAGTAGCCTGAAACGTCGAGCGGTTTCCTGTCTTTTCAGTCTTGTATGAGGATTCCAGGTTAATCGTTTGTCGAGGTGCAACCCTAAGTATCGGATCTGTTCTACAGGCACCAGTGGGATATTATTAAAGGATACTGTAGGACAGGAAGTCATTGGTTTACGACGTAAGGTAAAAGTGATTTGATGCGATTTTTTAGAATTTATTTTAATTCTCCAGTTTTGAAACCATTCTTCAAGATCAGTGATATGGGATTGGAGGCTTTGGGATGCAATAACTGGATTGGTGTTGACTGATAATACACATGTATCATCAGCATACGTGGTAAGGATAGTATTAGGATGAGTTGGGATGTCAGCTGTATAAACTGTATAAAGGATTGGGCCAAGGATACTACCTTGAGGAACACCAGCAGATTGGGAAAAGAGGGATGAATAGAAATTATTATGGTTTACTTGGAAAGTTCTATTTGTGAGATAGGATTGAAGGATGAGAAAGTATGTTGGGGGTAGGAATTTACGGAGTTTGTAGAGCAAGCCCGTATGCCAGACTCGGTCAAAAGCCTGTTCCACGTCAAGAAAGACGCCCGAACAATATGATCCACGTTCTAATGCAGAGGAGACCACATCCACCACGATGACATTGTTGAATGGTGGAGTGTGATGCTCGGAATCCAAACTGGTGATCTGGTATTATGTGATTTGCATCAAGGATAGGGTACAATCGTTTAAGGATGAGTTTTTCTAGGATTTTACCCATGCACGGTAAAAGAGAGATAGGACGGTACGAGGATAGGTATTCTGGTTTTTTTTAGGTTTGGGTATCATTTTTACAATGGAGAATTTCCAGAGGTCAGGAAAATATGTGGAGCGGAGTACACTACAGCAGGAATAGAATGGCTTTTCTAGGTAGGTGTTTTAAGATATGAATTGTGATGAGGTCGTGCCCAGGAGCTTTGCGGGAAGGTAATCTGTGAATAATGTTGGATATTTCAGAAGGATGGAATGCTTTGGGTGGAAGGGACATTTGGAGGGGAACATCTAACGCTTCTTTTATATATTCAATTTGAGTTGGGTTAATGATATCAGGATGGGGATGAAAGATTTTGGAAAGGTATTGGCCAAATAACTGTGATTTTTCTTCGTCAGATCTTGTCCAGTTATTTGATTCAGTAAGGAGTGGATGATTGCATTCTTTGAACTTTAGGAGTTTTTTGGTGGTCATCCATAATTTTTTGTCGGTGGTTGTAAGATTTTCAGTCCAGGTAATTAAATTTTGAATTTTGAACTTCTTGATTTCTGCTTTTAGTTTGTTAGTTAATTTTGTATAGATAGTTTTATCTGATGGATATCGAGTTCTATGCCAGTTCGATCTTGCTCTGCGTTTTTCTCTTAATAAGATACGAATATGCTGTGGCAAATCAGTCTGTTGATAATTATTATTTGTGTGATTTGTGATATTGTCATGTATACTGTTTCTGATTGATGTTGTATGTTTTTCTATGGCTGTATCAATGTCTTGTTTTGTCTTTAGTGAAATTTTTAAGTCCAGTTTGTCCTCCAATTCATAACAAAAATCGTTCCAGTTAACACGTCCTGTAATCAATGTGGGAGGGGAAGGCTTGGGAGCGAAACTTGAGTGCAAGAAAAGGTGGACTGGACTATGATCTGATGAAAGGTCGTCCAAGGATTTAATATTGACTTGTGCGGGGGAAATTTGGGATGTGATAAATATGTCAAGGATATCGGGACGTTTTTTGGTAGATGTAGGCCAATAGGTGGGGTTGTTTGGCGTCAGAATGGAATAACTCTTTTTGGATGTAACAGCAGACAGGATATTTCCTCGGGAGTTGGATGTTCGACAACCCCATCGTTGGTGTTTAGCGTTGTAGTCTCCTCCAGCAATGAAGCGTGAACCAAGAGATTGGAATAAGGATTCAAGAAGATTATAGGAAACAGAAATTCCAGGAGGACAGTATACAGCTGAAAATGTGATATGGAAAGGACGAGTTGTTATGGTTACTGAGGTTGATTGGATAGCATCAGTTGGAATGGAAGGAATAAGGGAATGAGATAAGTTTTTGTGAATGAGAATACAAGATCCGGTATGTGAAGTGTTATCTGGGTGGTCTGATCTGTAAGTGATGTAGTCCCGTATGTAGAAATGTGCGTAATGAGTGAAATGTGTTTCAGTAAGTAAAGCAATATCTATTTGGCAATATCATTGTCGTGTAGAAATATGTCAAGTTCATCACGGTGATTAAGCAGTCCATTAGCGTTCCACAGAACGATAGCTAAGGGCTTTATGCTCATCGTGGGTAATTAAGAGGGACTTCGCTAAAGATTCTCGTGAGTAGGATGATGAGAGGCTTGATAGTCTCTTGAAGGTCTTTGAGGAAGGATGATAGGATAGAATTTATGTCGATAGGATTTTGGACATGGGATGGATATGAGCCTTGAGTTTGATAGGGATAATTAATGGGCAAAGGAGGGTTGGCTGGGGGTTGTACCCGAGGTGCTGGATTTTCATTCAATGTTTGATGAACTACAGCATTCGTTTGAATGCTGTGGTTGGAAGGGAGAGGATTTGGTTGTTGAGGAGGTAATTTGACCCGTAAGGGTGTATGGTGGGGAGGAATTTGCTGACGTGGAGGTTGAGGACAAGGATTGGCTGCCTTGGGCTTGGATATGGGTTCCCGAGGCTTGGATTGGGACGTCTGGGATTTGGGAAAGGAATTCTGAGATTTGGTTTGGGAGGTTTGAGGCGTCTGAGCTCGAGGCTGCTGCTGAATGCTTGATGTTCCCCTAGTTCTGTTGTCCGGAAGTCTATCTGTGGGGTTTACGGTTATATACGGTTGTAATATGGCAGGTGTAGGCAATTCAGGAAAGGTGGCAGTATTGTCAACTTCAGGAGCCTGGATTGTGCTCTTCTCTTGACTTTTTAGCTGATAATTCTTGGTTCTAAGGCGTTGAAAGTTCTTATGAACTGAACAGCCTCTATAGTTCGCTGAGTGATCCTCACCACAAAGAGCACATTTAGCAGGCTCGTTTCTTGATTTCTGACACGTGTCAGATGAGTGTTGTCCAGCGCATCTGACGCACATAGCTTGATGATGGCAATACCTCTTGGTGTGGCCTAAGGCTTGACAATTAGTACACTGAACTACAGCATTTTTATGCCTAGGTTCTTCAAATTTTACTGTTGAGTAAACAAGTCTTAAAACTTGAAATATTTCTGGGTTATTTCGGGCTGGTTCAAGTTCAACGAAAAACAATGGAAGGGGGTACTTTTCGGTGGGATGCAACACTGGCGAAATATTTCTTACTTTGTGACCTATTTCTTCGAGGTCACTTTTGATTGCTGTTGTGGGCGTTGAAGAGTGCTGTCCTCTTTAAATAATTTAAAATATTTTTGCTAATTGTGTTTCTTAAACCGTTTTTATGGTTTTCTGGGGTGTTTAAATTTACAATTATTGCTTCCATTTCAGCTATCAATTGAAAAATGTTGATTTTTTTATTATTTGGGTTGTAATTGAAATTCTCTCCTAAACTTAATAGATTGATGACATTATTTGGTATTACTCTTGTTGTTAAATTCACTACTCTGTTATAAGTATGTAAGTTATTATAATAATGAAAAATATTGAATGATTTGTTAGTTTCATTATTAATATTTTTCGTATTTTTAGAGTAGATAGTAGTATTATATTCTTCTCGGGTTTGGTTATTATTATATGGGTTTTTAAGAATTGTTATATTATATTTATTTGCCTTATTTTTTATGTTTATTATTTTGATTTCTTTTATTATATTATTCCATTTGTTACATATATCACAGTTTAATTTGTATAATTTTTGATTATGATTTTTGATTCTTTCTAAAATTTTTTGTAATTTTTTCTTAATTGTATTTATTAACCAAAAAGCCTGTTTTTTATCTAAGCTAACTATTTTTTGTCCAATATTATTAAAGAAATTATTATGTTTAGTGTTGTTTAAGTAGCTCTTATTAAAACAATTTTCTAAATTAATAATATGGGTTATAATATGATTTGGTATTATTTGGTTTTCAATACAATATTTCAGGTATATCAATTTATATTCTGCATTTATAAGTTTCATATTCAGGTTAAAAATAATATGAAATGTATCTATACCTAAATCAGTTTTATAAGGACTTACAATATGCTGATCTCTACAATCCAACAATTCCTTCTTATATTGCTTAATATGTCCTTCTGTTCCTTCCTTTCTCCTTCTCCACAATGTAGGTGCTTGGGTTTCACCTTGTCTATGCATTATGATATAGCTTTTTACTGGACTAGTAATTGATATTTAACTAAGAAGTAAAAAAAAAAGAAAATTGTTAATAATTTATGTTGTTGTTAATGTTAGTAAATTTATATGGTGAATTGCAGAAAAATGGTATAAATCTGGAGAGACAATGAAAGAATTGATAATGACCCAAGGGGTCGAAACGTCTTTGTGGAAAGTGAGAAAATAAAATATTATGACTGGAGAATGTTTCTTTTTTTTTTTTTTTTTTTTTTTTTTTTTTTTTTTTTTTTTTTTTTTTTTTTTTTTTTTTTTTTTACTTCTTAGTTAAATATCAATTACTAGTCCAGTGCTATATAATAATAAGGTAGATATCTGCTATGGAAGAAATGCGTGTAGATTGTAATTTTTTGATAGCTCATCTTTCGGCTACCAAATAAAGCTTTTATTCAATAATATTTCCCATCTTCTATCATAACTGTAATTGAAGGTTTAAAGTGTAATAAATATAAATACAAAATTATAATTTTAACTTGATTATTATGTTACTATGATAAATGATAACATCAAAATATACATGATTAAAATGTTAAGCTGAATGGAATGTTTGTTTATGGAATATTTAAAAATAAATATAGGTTAAGATATAAAGATTTCTCGATAATGCATAGTTTAGTGAAACGTAGCCTGTGCTAATATATAACGCCTTCATACAAATATGTTACAGGTATGAATAATAACGATTCGCATTCTTCTGGAGTAATATCTTTATCGAATTGAATAACTGTTATGGTAAAAAATTATATGTTTATGATTGTCGTAAATTTTACTAATGAGATTTCCGAATCCTTTAGGGTAAAGAAAAACCTTACAAGGAACGGATTAAGAAGTTTAATTTTAGTCAAAATGGTTTGAAATGTCTCTTCTGCAAGGGGCAAGTGTAGGCTGCATTTTCTCCTCTCTAAAGCAATAAGATTAAAGAGAATTCATTAATTTCACAGTGATTATTGCCTACTTAGATTAAGTGGAATCCTTTTTTAAGTAGTTGGAATGAATATTCCAGATATTATTAAAGTTTTCAAGCCTCACTCCAAAGGAGAAGCTAGTAGTATTGCGTCAGAGTTGTATCAGATTGTAATTATAATTTCCTAAGGCTTCAGGTTTATTTTCTTGTTAGTAATCTAGTGGTTGATTATAGCGCGGGAATAGAAATTAAAAGTGGCCATAATTTAAATAAATTTATCCGCACTACAAGCAAAGTTAGTAAATGTCAATAATTAAAGTTTGTATTTTGAAGTAATTTCATTTAATTGAATTTGTGTACTAGTTACCCCTTCATTCTGTTTAACTTTTATTACGAAAACTACTTTTAAACTAAGCTCTTACTGAGAGGATTCATAATACGTTTTATTAATAAATTATATATAAATTAAAATCTTAACCACATATTTTATTATTAATTTAACATTTGTTTTAAAATAATGTTTTATATTACCTTCATATCTGCATCATATCTGAGTACTGCATCTATCAATTTGTATAATAGTTACTCCTTCAGCTTGTTTAACTTTTTTTAGGAAAACTACTTTTAAACTAATCCCTTACTGAGAAGATTCATAATAGGTTTTTATTAATAAATTAAAATTTTAATCACACATTTTATTATTAATTTAACATTTATTTTAAAATAATCGTTTATATAAAATTTATACCAGGGGAGTACCGCATCTAACAAATGTGATCTATGACTTGCTGGAGTATGAAATTTTTCTAACTGATTTTTGTTTCTAAAGGCTATTGCATTTTTTAACTTTTCATAAGAAGTCTAGGCAAAAGAGAAGAGAAAAGAGAAAGCAAGAAAGGATTTTGGTAATGCTTTGTTGACGAATCAGATGTGTATTTGTTTTAAACACCCTTGTACAGTTTGGAATCTATTCACATCTATTGACAAAGCACATTTATAAACCATTTAAATTAAACTTATTTCAAATATCATACAATTTTTAATCATAAACTAAAATACTTTTTTTTTCAAACATCAATTCGCACTTGTAAACAATGAATCAAGAGTCAGGAAATGGTCTTACCATAGGTGGACTAATAACAGGTAAGGCCTGATGAATATGTACTCAGCAGCACCCATTTTATTATTTTACATTTTTTATAGTTATTTTAGGAAAGAGAAAGGATTCATTGTGTAGAGTACTAAATTACTTTACTAAAGATTTCTGATTAAAATCCTTATGCGGTATATAAATTGTTTAATCAATTAACAGCCAGGGATGGGCCTCGTGGGATATACAGAATATACCTCCTGTGGCTCACTCTTCGCCTCTACGATTGAGCGTGATCTCGGAAAAATGACCAACCTCCAAATCTGGTTTACTACAAACAGTACGGTTTCTACCACCAACCGAATCCGGGACCCGCCGTTATGAGTTGTAGTGATACAGGAATAAGAAGTTCTCTCATCCAGAACCTTTTCATAAATTTATATACATAAAATACCTGTACCATTACAACCCACGAAGGGTCTGGGGTTCAGTACATGGTAGAGATTGTACTGTTTCATGGACAACGGTTTATAATGTTTTATAGAGGCTGGGTGGGCCCCAGGAGGGTCCTAGATCCCATATGATCCATTTCCCGCTGCAAACAGACTAAATAAAAATCATGGCCTGCAGCGGGATTTGAACCAGGATTCCCGGCATGGCAACTCAGTGCTCTACCACTGAGCCACTCCGCTCCGTATATTTATGTAGATTTTGCAATCAAATCTGATTTGTACTGCATTTAGTAAAAAATATAGTACGCACATAAGGAAAAAGTAAAATCTTTTGAGCTGGAAATCGGTTGGAGCCTAGAAGGTGGTAAGAGTACCTCGGCACACTCTTCCCACCAGCACTACCTATTCTGTATTCGGTTGTCACCTACAGCCCAGAGGATTCCGGAAAACTCCTCGCCTACTTGAGAAGGGCAAAGGACTCTGAGTAATCCTGAAGGTTTTCCCTCTTCCGAATTACTCTTACTAGAAGCAGGAAAGGCTGGGTGATGGCGCATTTGCGACTGTCACTAGTGTAAAGAGCTATTTTAATCTTGCATGATATAACATTTGCAAGAAGGGAGACTACAGAAGGCAGGGAAATATGCTAAGTATAATAATTAGAGTGAAGGATGTATATGGAAATATGGAAGGAATATTAACAATAATTTTTGTGTTCAAACTAAGGTATTCCCTTTAAGATGGGGATATTACCATTAATTTTGATCGTTGGTTATTTATTCAAGAAATGTTTAATGGGCTGTATGAAAATGAAAAATAATATTTTATTGAGGTAATTCACACACAATTCATGAAGAATAAAATGTTATTTACATATTTAAGGTGGGTCTGCATTGTTCATGGTTTCTTTCTTTATCTGGCCTTCTTCTCTTGCGCCTCAGTCTGGGTAGCCATGAGCTTACTCCCAATACATCATTTTAAGAGGGCAGCCCACTTACTGTGATAACGTGTGACGAACAACTCAGGACTCTTTGTGGGGTTGCCAGTTTCTCGACCCGATACTTCCTGTTCTCAGCCCTCTAGATATATTTCACGGCGTGCCGTGAACTTTATGTCTAAACAGTAATTTTTAGTTTTGAGGTTAGTTTTCTAAGCTCTCAATTGAAGACTCATATACATGACAATAATAAGACCGTTCTATATGAAAACCATAATAAGTTTTGAAACGGATGAAAATACGTTATCTTAAATTTCAGTACCCTTTCATAAATAAATATTTTTTTGCGGAACGTCGGTTCCGTATAAACAGTTTTACTATTTAAGGGATTATTTTTTTACTTACAATTTAGAATTTTAGAAAGACTATTTAAATTTAATTTAATGTTCAACTTGTCTCGCGCCCCTCCCCTGACATGTCCTCACGCTCCCCCAGTTTGGGACCCGCTGGCCTAGACTGCCCTGTCATGCGCCTTTCACTTTACCCCTTCTCCAGCTGTAACATGCTGATAGATGGGCGAAAAATTTTGGGGCGATTGAATAAAAGTTTCACTTTAAAAATAAAATTATAAATTATTTATTTAATACCATAATAATAATTTTTAATAATTATTTTATTATTTAATAATAAGTTTCTAGAAATCAAGGAATAGTGTTTCACTAACAAAAACTTATGAACTCAGTTATTTAGTGATGATAAAATTATCATATCAGACATCAATGTTTGCGCATAATACTCAGATTTGAAATTTGAATCCATTTAACCTTTGAGCTAAGCCACGTCTGTTTCATATTTTAATTCAACGTTGTAACCAATTATAATGTATAAAATAAAGACTTTTTGTGAAATTATATAACGAGGCGAAACATAATAATTTAAAATACATGTAATACGCCATAAATGGCTTAATCTTGTAAATAATTTGGTATTCAGAATTTCATTATTGTGGATAAAAATTGTCTTACTCGTCAAAAACTAAGTAAGATTAAAAAAAAAAAACACTGTGAGAATATATTTATTGTTTAACTAAGGTAACCCCGTTTAGATTGGGGATATTAATTTGTAAGTAAGTCTGTATAAAAATGAATGGACTCTATTGAGAAAAAGAAACATAATAATTTTATTAAGCTAATTTACACTTTCTGTTAATATAAGAATGTGAACAGTTCAGTTGAGTTGGATTTCTTCGCCCGGCTCTCTTCTCCTGCTCCCCATTCTTCAGTCTGGGTTAGACTTTAACTTACACAAGATGCATCTTTCAAGTCACATATAAAACAAAAGAGAGTCTCGGTGGGGTTGTCAGTTTTAAATTTATTTTTCCACTGCCCTATGCCTACTTGATTTGTTTCAAGGTGTGCTGTGAACATTTAGTAAGTTTACCAATTTGAAAATTACAAATTTATTTTCCATTATCATCACGATCGTTGATCGTATCAAGTAATGGCTACATGTAGTAATATTTTTTTAATTTATGGTTTATACTGTGATACTTTGTGCTGGAAATTCTGATTGGTGTCCAAACTGGATAAGCCACCGTAGCCCCCACCGACGTTTGATGTGTTTAATTACGGACATGGTTTGATAGCAGAAGAGACAATATTGTGCCTATGCAGCCATATCTTCCTTTGAAGTGGCGATATTGCCGTATCCCTATGGCACCCCGCTCGGGAAAACGGAAGCTAATAGTTAATCAGCACGCTAAGCCCATATTGATATCACTAATTAAGTTTTAATATGGTAATAAATGATATTGATTATTAATTCAACTACACGTCACTGCCGATATATTACAGAAAAGTAAACAATCACACTTATATAAATAATTGTTTTTATTAGTTTATATCATAGTATATTAGGCATACCTGCAACCCCAGTGAATTAGTGAAGTTGAATTTTGTCCAAAACGAGTTTCTTGTAGTCCAGAAGTGGATGCCTGGGTTGGCTTGAAATGGAGTTATATATTTTATTTTATCATCATATTATGTTTCAACACTCTATTTCATGCCAAAGTGAAGAATGGTACGGTTTCGCTCCCCTTAACATAAATAATTCTCTCTACTTAACTAATTCACCTGGTATGCAGAAATATCACCTAACTTAAACATTTTTAGTCTCATGAGCCTAAGTAATATTTCTTACATTAAGGTTATATTTCACGAATCCAGCTAAAAATTTAGATAGGCTTTGAGGAAGAATGTTTTCCTCTTCAGAAACCACATATTATGCTTTCTCTTTTGTAGAAGTAAATTTATCGTCGCCCAAGCAGCAACAAAAAGAAAAGGGAAATCGGGGGAATACTCTCAAGAATTAAATAAAAATCTATATGCAAAATGACAGTATTTTATGCCAATGAAACGTTTAAAATGTACTATAAAACTCGTCTACTAACTAAATTTAAAATTAATTAATTCATTTCAAAATGAGCGATTTTTTGGTTTTTGATTCATCCTAGTATAAAAATTTAACAGTAAACCAAAGTCTACTATTTACCTCGTTTAGAACCTCTAGGCAATCTTAAATAAAAACAACTTTATGACTTGAAGAGTCTTGAGTTCAGTACATTGTTATTACATTACATTACATTGTCTCATTATTGAGACTTTATAGTTTCTTGGACGGTAATGCAGGAACGTTCTTTGTCCTAGATTACGCTCAACCCTCAGATTTCTCTCCCCCATTTTGAGTATCCACCTTATAGAAGGTGCGTAGTCTCAGAAGGTACCAGATCCCAAAGGATCCATTCCCTGCTGTTAACAGATTAAATAAATTCAGCTCCAGCCGGAAGTGAACCCGAAAATGTTGAATGTAAACTGTACATCCATCTATAAGGTATTTGTTATTTAACGTAATTTTTATAGGTCTAAGCACCTTTCAAGCTTGATAAACTACTAGATATAATTTTACAATGTTAGGATCGTTATGTTTACATTCGACACTTCCAAACTCTCTGAGGCAGTTGTCTGTCTTTTGTGGGTGCGTTAGTTCCGATAAATGTCGGTCAGTAGCCCTAATATCGACCGAGTCAATATTAAATCGGAACTCCATGGACAGGGGTTGCCGAAGACACTGATGAATACCTTACTGTGGATTCAGACGTCAATCTGGCCTAGGGTTTAATTGCATTCCAGGGGCTGCCTGTAACAGTCCTTCCTTACCCCTTCGGGATACATCACCCTATCATCTCTACTCTCGGATTTATTTATTCCTTTCTTGAATAAAATTAAACTAAAAGGTTGGGTTAAATATCCTAACTGAAAAAAGCGAAAACGGATAAAAATTTGTTGATGGTGTTTATACTATTAACACATAGTTTTTTAACATCAATAGTTTGAAAAATGGGATGAAGGTAAGCTTAAATAAAAAATGGGGTATGGCTATTAAAAAAAATGGACATGGCCGTATGTTGTACGTGAATACGTTTACTATTTATGTTGAATGATATAGTTAACCTTGATAGTGTATGTGGAAGAAAGTGGTCCGGGTAGAGGTCAGCGAATTTCTCTTAGAATTGGAGAAAAATAAAGTTAAGTTTAAAAATTAACTTAATAAACTTTTCTCCAATTCTATGAGAAATTCATTGACCTCTACCCGGACCATTTTTTCTACAATTACTATTTATGTATCCATAAAAAATAAAATACTAATTTCTGTATTACAATATAACTTTATTAATTATTATCTTATAAGGTATATTTGACTCAGCTATATGGTGTTTTATTGTTACCATTCGATCGATCTTGAGAAGCTCATTCAACCATGTCTTTATTTGGATTTGGCTTTTTGACGCGTATAGGCTGACATTATATATTTTTTATAATATTTTTTTTTATTCCAACACCTTAATATGTTCACTACTTTACACAAATGTTAATAATATAATCGATATATTTTGACGAAAGCTAACGATTGAAACCTTAACGAACGTTGTAGCTTCTCCGAGTCAAATACCAAACTGAATGGAAATCTCGATAGTCAGCAAAATGGCAGTGCTCCCCCTCCACCGCACGTGATGCGTCACAGTCCTCACTTATCGTAATAAATTATGTGATCCTTCAGCTATCCACTGGTCTAATTGAATTTTCTATGGAGATAAGAGATATGTAGTTGCAACACCAAGCTGTATACCCCGATTTGGTTATTATTTATTTATTTTTTTATCCCACTATTGAAGCATTTTTAAAGACGTATTTATGTCAAAAAAAATTAATTTCACCATAACTTGTGACCCAATTTCTATCAACTAAGTAGCTAATACAATCCAAGCAAGGGATTGCCTGACAGATTGATTGTTATTGTCAAATCACCTGTCAGTAATTCATGATCGCTTATTATGTCCTTCATTATGCAGCTATATTAATATAACTACCCTATTAATTTGACAGATGCTCTAATCCAATATGACTCTCTCTCTCTCTGTCTCTTTGTATCTATGTATATTCTACGACTCATTGAACTTTGAGAGACACTTCATCTAAAGTTAAAGTCATTGGTTAAATCCCCTTCATGGTTAGAATTGTGGAATGCCGAAAAGACGGGCTGAATCTTCTTTAATTCAGTTTAAAATTAAGTCATTAAGGATAGGGAAAAATTTAAAACCGACCCAATTCGGAAATCTCAAAGATAACACATAAACAAATCGTTCGCAGTCGATCTAGCTGTACTCTCAAATAATGATTATTATTTATGGTAACTGAACAAATTAAGAATATAAAAGAATGTGCAGTAAAAGCAGATTTACAAATATCATTGCAAATAAAGTATTGCTCAAAATTAGGTAGTCAATATTTAAACACAAAATACGAATTAATAAAAAGAATACGTCAATTCGAATTCTTGAACATGCAGAAGGCGAGAAGGTCACACAAACAGACCGATAAGAGAAAATGAAGAAGCTATATGGTACGGCATCTCTGTAATAAGAAATGCATATCTAATCACACAGAAAACCTGGCATTACTGCACAGTAACTAAACCAGCAACACTATATACGAGGCGCAAAAAGCAACATTGAAAAAATATTAATGAGGAGCGTAAAAAATCCTTGGAAATAATATTGGGACAATATTAAGAGTGTACAGATGACCACGGAAAAGAAGCCTAATTTAGAAAACAAACAGGAGATAATATACGGTTGTAATTTTTTCTGCACATCAGCAGATTTCCCAAACAAGACTTTTGTAGGTAAGTAAGGAGTAAGAATGTGGAAAAATTCCAACGAAAAGCCTTTAAGTCTCCAAACTTATTATTATTATATTTTCAATTTCTGTTTTAGTTTGGAGGCTTAAGGGCTTTTCGTTGGAATTTTTCCAAGGTCTTAACATTTATGTAAGATCTCTTTTTACCTTTCCCTTTTCAATGTTACTAAATAAGGATTGTTACTAACATACGGAAGGTTAAACCCACCAACAATACCATGGATCACACGTTATCATCTATTTAGAACAAATTCCATTTAAAAAAAAATGGTTTTGTATCCCTTTAGATAAATAAATTAACGATGTAAAGTAGTTTAATTCAACTAGAACGTATGACCACAACAATTGGCGAGTAAAATTGATAAATTTACTAGATTTTTTTGTTTTCTTCTTATAATTTCCATGTTTATAAAAAATTAAGGAGCTATTAAAATTCAAAACGTCCTTTGAAGTGAAATTCGCTTAGTGTTATCTTAATACATCTTAACTGAAAATTTCATCTGGGCTTGTTAATTGATAATTGAATCCTGGCTGGGATCCACAAATAGCTACTAATTAATTGAAGTTCTCGGGCAACAAATCGTCCCCGGTTTTCTCTTTTATGTCAGCGGGCGTTCTAAATCCACTTTCGTTTTCCTCCAAGAGAGAACCTCTCCAGAAAAACGGAAATGAAATAAGTCAATGGAACTTAAAAGATTTAACTATTTTCTCCTCCTCGAATACCTAGAATATTCATTAGTTTATTGGCATAGTTATAAAACAGTGGAATCGTAAGAGAAATATATATTTATTGAGATATTGAACAGATATAATGTGATATTCAACATACATAAAAGAGACATTCTTTAGAACTAACTAGTAGAATTACTAATTATTTAATAGCATAATACCTCATCGGCTATGGACTACACCTAGCTTAGAGACTACTTTCTTACAAGCCATAACTAACAACTACATTTCTCTTAGCTACTCTCTTATCTTCTACCTGATCTAATCTTAGAGCTAGTAAACATATACACATATAAAAGAAGAGGGGAGGACAAGGAAGTTTGCAATGCTGACAACAGAAAAGCATTGATGAAACTTCCTTGTTATAGAACTACTTTATTGAAGAATTTGTTTAATGGCGTTGACTGGTGAGTTATGAAATATGTGTCATAGGAAAGTGGAACAATTGATTGATTGATAAAATTTATTTTGATTAATTCTATAAAATTTATTTTGACAATAATGTATTTTTCAACTTTATCATTATATTGCCCGGAAATATACACATGAATACACATAAAATAATAAATATAGTTAAAAAATATCGTTAGGGTTTCTATTCCTGAGAAGGTTGAACATTTACAGATTTTCAACCTTCCTAGCAAGAATGTGGAGGTCAAGATTTATTATTTGGGTCCACAATATTGTAAATTTCAATCCATCCAGTCTTTATTCTATCCTGCGTGTGAATGAAGAATGAAAAACGAACTGTCAGTTTTGCAACAGTCTGTTTTTCTGTTAATTCTGTTTTAATGTTAGACTGTAAGACAGTCCATACATTAGGGAAATGGGTTGATTAAAAATAATACAAATTGGTACAAGTGGAATTGGATAGGAGGAATCAAATACAAGTATCAGAATGTCAAGAAAGGAGAAAATCATTCTTTCCCGAATTAAACACTTACGACTTGATTATAAAAACTATATTAATTTCAAGACCAATGTTAACAGAAACTCCATGATTCGTAAACATTAAAGATCTGCATACCGAGCGAAAGAGGGCGCAAGATCTACATGAAGAAGCAGAAGTGTTGCTACATTTATTACGCTTAGACGTAATAGGTAGGATTAATACTTAAAAAAAGTTTGTGATAAAGTGGATGAATAATTTAAATCTATAAATGAGGTATTTTCATGGGAAAGTTAGTGTCATGAAAAGGTAATTTTACAGGAGAAGCTAAAAGCTGTGTTAACAACTAAAATAGAAAGGTTCACTTGGAATATAGTAACTACAACAACATCAGTATAGTGACTACAACTGTTAACACATGAAATACGTGTACATAAAATAGAAACTAAACCACTCACAGGTTTGGCTTACTTTACTTTCTATCTATTGGCATGATAAAATACTATCTTGTCCTCTCGTATTGTTCATGTGTAGTTGACTGATGTGTGGATTAAAATATCCGTTGGCCTTCCTCCTTTTTAATATTTTAATTATTATTATTATTGTTAATATTATTATTAAACTTCTTATCAGCGGTTTCAAATTACGAATGCCCGCACTAGGCTTTCACCAATTGTTCACTATCTAGCTACAAAAGAGCTGAATACTGGAAATGGCCCATTGTCGCACCGAACGTATCGGCCACTGAACAGCTATCAACAACGGAATGGCTATCAACAACAGAGCAGCTATCTCCACCTCAACAGCTATCAACAATCCCAACAGGCATTAGAGAATGTACGGGTTGGTTAGAAAATTGTCGGCCGTCACCACTGAATTAATGTTTAATTCCGTAGAATAGATTGATTGCCTATAATACTATATGCTAAATTCCGTTTAAATAGCTTACGAAGTTTTGAATGTACGGACAAACGTTTCTATAAAAACAAGAATTAACATACAACATTTCATTGAGAGTTGGTAATAAAATTAAGTTAAACATACGCTATTAAAGGTACAACTACAATGTGCCCAATTTACACATTTAAATTTCGAACTGTTGATATCTCGTGATATCTGAGAACTGCTAAACTTTTCAAAATAACAAGAGAAATGAAAAAAAATCATAGTTATTTTTTCCGGAAAACAAATATTCTTCTTCTCTATAAGAGAGAAAGAGAAATACCACAGTTTCCATTTTAAAAAGTTGTAGCAAATCTTACGACTACTAACAAATCACTATGGACGACCGTCAAAAAGATCCTTAAATTCAAAGATTTTAATCATCCTCTCCTCTCTGAAAATCAAACATGGTCCAGATCTGATGAAGAAAAATCTCACATATACGCCCAACATCTCTTCAAAACCTTTAAACCACACCCTGATATGCTTAACCCTATTCACATTGAGCGTATTGAAGCAGAACTCCCCCCTCTATTCCCAGTCTGCTGGCGTTCCTCAAGGTAGCATCCTCGGTCCTATCCTTTACACAGTATATACAGCTGACATTCCAACCCATCCTAACACCTTCATCTCCACGTATGCTGATGACACATGTGTGTTATCAGTTAATAACGATCCATATATTGCATCCCAATCCCTTCAATTACACCTATCAAGCCTCGAAGAATGGTGTCGGAATTGGAGAATTACAATCAATCCCAGCAAGTCCCATCAAATTACCTTTACCCTTCGTCGAAAACCCATGACTTCCTGTCCTACTGTATTCTTTAATAGTACTCCACTTATCCCTGTTGAACAGATTCGCTACCTGGAACTCAACTTAGACAAGCGTCTTATTGGAACCCTCACACAAGACTGAAAAGACAAGAAACAGCTAGACGCTTCCGACTACTTCAACACATACTAGATAAACGCTCAAAGCTTCAGATCAATTACAAAAGACTTATTTAGGTGACTGTTATAAGGCCTATATGGACTTATGGAATTGAAATATGGGGCTCCTCCAAACCATCGAATTCCTCTCGTATCCAATCCTTGCAATCCAAAATCCTTCGCAAAATCCTAAACGCTCCTTATTTTGTCACAAATAAAACCATCCATAATGACCTTAACGTTCCATATGTTGCCGATTTAGCCCATTCCAGATACCTATCATTCCACAATAAACTTCAAACCCACTAGTTTCCATCCTTGCATCCAATTCCATCCCGGACTATCCTCCTAGGCGTCTGAAGAGAAGATGGCCTTGGGACCTTCTATGCTACAGTGGGTAGTGTCTCTACATGTCCTATCATGTATTATTTACTCTTATAGCAATTGTACTAGATGTATTACAGTTGTACAACTCAATAAAATAATTTTAAAAAAATTTGTAACTTCTGTGAAGAAAAACAACTACAATTAAATCTTTTGGATTGTGGCTTATTAGACTTTTAAAGTTAAAGCACAACGATGAATACTCATAATGATTTAAAAACTACTTTTCGCGTGTTTTACAAAATATTAACAATGTTGAGAAAGAAATTGATAAAAAGTCGTCCTCATTTTTAAAAATTGAAAGTTTTGAAAACGTTTCTAAGAACTTGGTGATACTATCTATATCATTTTTTTTTTGCCAAACTTTTGAAATTGGTTGCCAGTAAATATAGAAGTTTAACTTTAAAATCTTTATCTAGTACCATTTCTATTCTATTCTAAGCAGACCTTTAAAAGGATATTTGTTGGGGGTTCTAAGCCGAAAAGGGGGCGAGGGGGATTTACCTAATTCAATACATCAAAACCAATCTTTCAACGAAATATTCTACACAGCGAAAATCGAGAAACTTTAATCTCATGAAAGAGGTACTTTAATCTTTAAAAAATGTTTTTATAATTAAATTACTTGCTTAAATTAAACAGAACAAAATTCCAGGTAAATATTATCCTGAAGGAGCATTGGCTTTAATTAAAAACTAAAAACTAATTAGAGATTTTACTCTACACATAATAAATATTACCTAAAAATGCATTAAATCGTGTTTTAATATATAGCTCTATTATAAAATGATTTTAGGTTAAAATTAGTGCTTGTAAAATGAATGAGGTGAATGAAATTATTTCTAAATAATATTTGTTTCTTATTAATAATATGTTATATTGGAATCACACACATAATTGCCTTTTGGTTTTTCTTTCTTTCGCTTTATCGCGGAGACAATCACTATCAGATTTTCATAAATTTAGGTCAGAACATTCATCATTACCTACTTTATAGAGGCTAAGTGAGCCACAGGAGGGTCTGCAGACCCCACACGGTTCATCCGTGGATGTTAAAAGAAATAAAAATTTATCTACCATAGCCGGATTTTAATCTGAGCATACTTAGCTTCATACTGATACCCCGTTCACAATAAAGTATTGATACAACTTTTTATTTCTTTGCATTGATACTATTAGTATTTAAGATAGAGTTTTTACCAATGTAATCGATAAATTTGTAAACAATATTTACACATTGTATTCTAATCTCTCCATTTATTCTAGTATGTTAACTCACGTTTTTTATAGAAAAGTTTTGTCCTTACATTGAAAGTTTCGTAAATGAGTTAAATGCCATTCTGCCTGTAGGATTAAAGCTATCATAACTTATTATTAAACGATCTATTCAACTGAGTTGAATATGAATGCTGAAGTGACGGCCGATACTTTTTATTGCATCTTAAAATTTTACATCTACTTTTATTTGCACAACATTATCAATTATACAAAAGATTTGTGAGGTAAAGTAGACAGTATGCATTTAATTATTATTTATTTGTAGTTTTTATTGCAACGACCGACACCAGGTATTCTATAATTTGCGCCTGCTTAGATTCCGTGAATACTGTTAGGTAGCGCGGGTTTAGCCTACACCTCGCTGCCGCGGCGCCGTACTCATAATTCATCTATCTCGACTTTCGCTTATTGCGGCAGATAAATGCTGTTAATTAAATTACTGGAGCAGTGAGATATCAACCACCAAATGTGATGTGACATTGTCCTGGATTTCTTGATTATAATCTTCGGCCCCTGCAGCAAATACATGGATTTTAGGAACAGTAAACAGACTTTATCGCGAGTTTTCCGAAAAACCATCAGCTACCAGTACAACCGGATATTACTTTTATTAATCAAGAAATTTTGGCGTAACCGTAAATTATTATTATTCTAGCAGACCTATATATTTATGAGACCTATTTAATTTTGAGCTAAAATCTATTGTATATAATTAAATTTAATCTAATTTTCAGTAACAGTAACATATTTTGATTAAATATATGCAGTTTGTAGTTTTTCAGATATAGTATTATGTGGTATGTATATGTTTATCGGTAATATATATGAAAATATAATAATAATAATAATAGTAAAAGCAATATTTGTTCTGGTAAAGGACCTTTTGAATAATAAAAAAATAAAATAAAGTGTGTGCTATAACATTGGAATTGTTCTGCCGTAGATTGTGATAGATTATTTATTTAATCTCTTAACAACCGAGGATGGACCCTGTGTGTAATGGAGATCCTTCTGGGATTTAGCCTCAATAAACTGGGTAACATTCCTTGGTGAAAAACCTGGCGGTTGAGCGTGATCCACGACAAATTACCTACCTACATAATCGTTGTCCTAGAAACAGTATAGTCTCTACTAAATACTGAACCTTAGACCCTTTATCGGTTTTAATAGTATAGATTTTATTTTTGTTCACGGCACACCGTGAAATAAATAAAGTTGGCATAGGACAGTGGAAAAATCAAGATAAAACTGGTAACCCCATGTAGACACTCCATGTAGACATGTTCTTTTCCACATATGTTGTGAAAATATTATTGTTTACTTGCCAACTTCGAACGTGCAAATTAATCATGTGTAAATTAAATAACTCAGTGTGTTATTCACGAACTATGAGTGAGTATGTCCACGGCAACCCAGACTGAAGTCTGGAGAACAGGAGAAGAGAGCCGGCCAAAGAAAACGCCAAAACAGCAATGATACGCACATTGAAACCATGTAACACATTTATTTTCCTTTTCTGTTAGTAATTAATTAGTTAAATGTAAAATGTAATAAGTTAAATAAAATGTTATGTTTTTTCTCAATTCAGTCCACTACATGTTCTATACAGCCCATTAACCATTTTTATACCGAACCGGCAATCACAAATTAATAACCCTATCTGGACGGGATTACCTTAATTGGACATTTGGTCCTCTTGACCGGATATTTTCAAACTTTTGTACATTTGATCCTAACGTGCCAGATTTTTTTCAAAGTTTGGCTCATCCAAAGGCTCATTATATAAGTATCTTCTTTCATTCACTCATCCCATCCTATAATCTTTTGTTCTTTGAATTTTTTTCAACCATAATCTCACTCTCACATGAGCTTGAGAGTCTTTTGTATGTTTAGTTAACATTTAAAAGTGTTAAACCACTTGAGAAAAATTCTTAGAAATATTGTCCTACCTTTACTAATGTCATGTTTGAATTTCCTCTTCTGAACGGGATTACCTTAATTGAACAATTTTATTAACATAAAATATCATTAAAATGAATTAATTAAGTAAAAAAATCATGTTGTGGATTATGAGTTAACTGCATATTGATAATTGAAACATATATTCATCTGTACGACCAACAGATTTTTATTATTAATTTTTTTGATTACGAACTAATTTTTTGTTGCAGGTGTGTACCAACAAGAAGCACAGATGTAAAGCACAACAATTAACTTAAAACGGACTTAGAACCTGTAAGTACAAATATACGTTGTATTTTATCCTTGTTTTGTCAGATTTTTTTAAATCTTTACTTCTCTGAATATTTTTTTAACAAGAAAAGACAATATGATATTGCCAGCGCTAACTATTGGTCATTCTAATAATGCAATACTTATTGAACTATTGCAACAGAACGATTAATCTGAACAACTTTTAACTGCACAATTTTATGACTTTTTGTCTATAAAAATTTATGGCTGAGTCTACCTCACTTTCGAGTTTTATTAATATATTTGTTAATGTTTCTGAAATTAATATAAGTGAATTTAAGATTTTGAGGCGAATTTAATTTAGTTTAAGTAATGTTTCTACTTAGCATAAATCAACAAATCGCTTTGATGATTATAAATTTGATACTATCTCTAGCTTCATAATAGATTATGTTTGTTTAAATTTGGAGGACGCAGTCAAGATTGGTCTAGAACTATACCAATCAAAAACTTATCATTATAAGTTGCGTTGGCACGTGTTTATATTTGGACATACATATCCATAAATATTTCATAAGAAATAATCTTTGATAAAAAATATTCTACGGCACTGTTATTCTAACTTGAAAACATACAAAATGGTAGATATAAAATAGTTTGATCCCCATACAGTATTCTACGTTACATATTTTTCCAAGCATACAAATGTTCTCATCAATGCAGAGATTTTCATGGTTTCTGTTCGGAATCTGTAGTAGAAAAAAGTTATTTGTGTATGGAGTAGGAGATCATTCACGACTTATTCGTAAATTCAGCGATACACACCAAGTGAATACTAAGCAGATTTTTGTTTTTCCAACTAGGAAAAACAAGTATTTCCATTGACTTCTTTTATGGGAAAAGGCATTCCAGCAGAATTTACCGATATTACTTTATATATTCAGGAATATAGTCGGAGAAATATGCAATACGTTTATATAATTTAACGTATAACGTTTATATATTTAAAAACAAATTAAATATAGAAAAGTTTCGACCGTCACCACTGCATTATTATTCAACTCAGAAGAATATAATAATTGCCTTTAATCCTTCAGGCAAAATACCATTTACATCGTTTATGATGTTATGAATGGATAGAAAAACAATTTACATAAAACCATTGATTAACATTCTACAATGGATTAAGAGTTAGAAATAAAAGTAAGTCAAACATTTTCTATGTGTAAATATTGAGTTTGTTTAGTTTACAAATTTAATTTTTCAATTATCGATTTCATTATAAAAGCTAAGTGTTTCAAAAATATTCTTCTTTTGTAAGAGAGGTAAAAAACTTCACACGTTTCATATTTACATTGAAATTTTAATAAAGAAAAACCTTTACATTTAATTATTTTCGACTTTGAATTACTAAACTTTCGAAATTAGTAAGTTTACTTATTTTAAATGCAAAACTTATATCACCTTGAAAAAATCTTTTTAATCGTCAGCACAAGAAGACCTATATTTATTTCCCCTAAGCAGATCGTCCATATGTATATTACCAAAACTGTCATTTTGCTTAAGCCTATGTGGTACAGTTGTGTTATTCATTCCTGTATATATAAAATACTGAAAATTACTGATATTGCACTTTTACAGTCCAGGTTAAAATTGAATCAATTCACAAACTTTGAATGAAAAAAAAATTAAAATGGAGTTTGAATTAAATTTAATAGTTTAACCGTACCTCTTTATATATAAAAAAATGAACACACATTATTCATTTTATTTGTATTACTAAATACAAATTGATACTCACTAGAATATTATAATCCATTAAGTTTTATCTCTAATATTATTATCAATAACAAACTCCGTTTTTGTGAAATGAAAAATAATTATTATATTCTCTCCCATATTTACTATTTATCAGTCACTTTTGACAAGTGTTGAATGTTTATGGGATGATAATAGGAGAAAAAAAACAGGCATGTAGTTGTTAGCGATAGTGGTAAGGTGTATTGAAGGGGCTGGCTCATCAATCAGGTGATGGATGGGTGTGCCGACATGATGAATACCTTGTCCTGTGTCCACCAAGATATCTTCCTTTGATATCCACACTTCTAACCTTAGCTCTAGTAATGTCATTAACTTTGCAGGTCATGTGTATTAAGAATACAATATTGTACCATTGAATGATAAATATCTTTATTCTGGGACTAAGTTCCTTTAGAATAACAAACATGAGCAAAAAAAGATACACAATATACCTCTGACCTACCTTTTAAAAATTATAAAAGTGCCAAACAATAAATAATTTCATTTTTTTTATTTGATTGTGATTATTTAATACAAATATTTAATAATAAATTATAAACATACAATTGAGGTACGCAAACCAGATCCTAATTAAAGTAATGGGTCTTGTTTAGATTAGGCCCGCCAGTGATTTTATCTAGTAACAGTTACTTATTCATATATTAAAAAATATGGGTTAAAGAAACATATGATTTATTTTTACTTTTTATACATAACCAAAAACACTAACATACTTTTAATGAGTTACTCCAGGGACCTCTGGAGGCCAAAATTCTACTATGTCCTTAAGGATTTTATAAAAAACGTCTTCATTTGAGTTTCTCTGCCTCCACATGAACTCGCATAAATACGAGTCTACCATAGAGCGATGAGTCCCACATTCCTTTTTGTTTCTCCTTTTGGCCTTAGCCCACATAGACTCAACTCTTTGAGTGTCAGCACCAGTCTCTGGGTCGACGAAATTTTTGGAGTGATTTACAGTACAATGCCTGTAATCCTTTCCAATCATTCCTTCTATCCCACTATAGGACTTCCACAGGTCAGACATTATAATGGAACCCGGTCTAATTGATGTTTTTATGCACTCCTCCAGGGTTTCTCTTCTCCTATCGGGCACTGCGTACAAAAAACACTCTTTAGTTTCACGACAGATCCCGCCAAACACCCATTGCTGTGGATAGGTGCGTCCTACATTATACTTTCGACGAAAAAAACAGGACTCGTCAATCTCAACTGTCAGTCCTTTCCCTCCAATAACAATTGGGTTTTTCAGCAAACTAGCTGCGCACACCTCCCGCAGATAATTTTTCCAATCTACAATTCTTTGGAACAGAATTTAAACGTCGTATACTCCTGTGTCCATGAGTAAATGAATGAAAGGGCTTTACTTAACGGTAACCTGCTGTGACATAGCCACCTACCCGTATATATGCCACATTCATATCGGCATTGTCTTTTGTTGCACCTATATTTTTTTCTTTCTTCGTTAAATTTCATAATGTGGCCTTTTTAAAAATATCTTTCCTTATGTAGAATTCCTCTTTCTTCAAAGAAAATCCTGGCTCGTTCCTCTTCTTTGCATAAATCGTAAACTTCAAAAATATTCATCGTGTTATCACTTTATAACCGCAATTACACAAACAATACTAAATTAAATAATATTTGAACATATGATTTTATTTCTATATCAATGGTATCAGGTTATACAACCACTGTTACTAAATATCATTAAAAAATCACTGGCGGGCCTAATCTAAACAAGACCCAAAGTAATTTTCAATGAACATTCTTCCCCGCAGTTCGCTTCGATTTGTCTTCGATGCTCCGAGAAGGTCTCATGTTTCACGTCAAAAGGTCTCATCCGTAGGCTCTATTTCCTTGGTTCTTACTTATATCAAACTATCGACTCACAACATCCATCTTACATCTATAGTCTCCTACAATTCAAATCCTCTATCCAATCCCAAGGCACAAGATCTCGCCCTTCCGATCTTTACATCCGTTACCATAGAACCAAAACTTTTGAGCGTTCCTTTCTCGCCCGTTCTATCTCTCTTTGGAACTCACTCCCACCGGATATCCGTCATGTGTCTTCTTTAACCTCATTTAAACCTAAACTTTTCCAACATTTTCTAAATTCCCAATCAGATGCTATATAATCAATTAATAATTTATAGATATTTTCAACGTTATTGATTGATGGACTACTGTAAATATTCCTCACTCATAATAACTAAACAGGTATGTTTTTATAGATAATTATCTATCAAAACATACCTGTTTAGTTATTTACTTTCAAGATATTTTGTAAATATTGTTTTACTCAGATGTAGGCCTTTGGCCAGATAAATATTTTCTTAATTATGTTCATCTCTGTTATTCTAAAGTGACCTGGTCCCAAAATAAAATTATTTTTCTATTTCTATATACATCGAAAAAATTGCGATTACTGGGAGGATATAGGATCGGTGAAGAGAATGGATTTGTCTGGCCTAGTTACGAGCCTGGAAGCTAAGTTGGTAAAGTACCGCGATAGAGATGCAGAAGACCCGGGTTCGAATCCCGGCCAGGACAAATCTTTTCTCTTCAAAATAAAAATATTTAAATAAATAATTTCCTTCTGTATTGGTCTCTATCGAGGCAGTATTTGTCTGTAATTTTTAATTTTTCTGTTTCCTCTCTCATATGTTTTGCATAACATCTGATATGTATCGTACTGGGTGGGATTATATATGCACAATGAGCAATTGAGCGTTTGCTAGAAATAGGTCGCTCAGGTAGAATGGTTTGCCCACATGGTCAAGGTGGGTCAACAGATACCAAAGAGGGGGGTCCAAGACTTTAATTTTGAAAAAAGAATCTCTGAAAAGATCTCGAAGAAGAAGGAGCGAGAAGACGGAGGAGGATGCCGGCGAACGATGCAGGGCGAAGGAGTATCCAAAGGCCGCCATGCCGAACAACTACCTATCGACGTAATCTACCCCTGTTTCACAAGATAAGTTGTAATTTAAGTTCTGTATGTATTTTATGGCAATCCTTTATGTACATCTGAATCATTACTCTTATTTTATTAGTAAATTGGTAAACATACAACCAACCTCTGGAAAAGAATCCAAGTAAGAACAAAGTAGAACGTTTGATGAAATAATAATTTGAGTAATAATCTTAAATGATTACTCTGGCATCCCGAAATCAATTAGATTAGTTAAAATATATTTAAGACTATGAAACAGCATATTCTACGTTCTTATATTCTCGGATTTCGTCAAAGACTTTCTTGTTTAGTCTCCCTTGGTCCGTTCTTACAATTAACATATTAGAGAGCAATACGGAAAGAAATTAAAAGAAATCAAGGTTCTTGTGAAGAAATGAAGAAATATGGAATGTGTGGTCGAAAGAAAGGAAGCAAAGGCACGCAGATAAGAAAGTACTGAGAGAAAAGAAAGGAAAATTAATGATATTCGCGTGGGTTTAATACGGTAATACGATGCGAAACAGAGAAACTAAAGAATAAATAAAGAAAATACATAAATTACATCACACAAAAACTACGATATTATTACTTGTTTAGACCTTTGTAGATTATTTACACTGGAAAGGATAAATATCTTAATTCGTAAATACTGTTTAATTGTTTTGCCATCTGTAGATCATAGATTTCTTACAAATTGAAAAAATATAGTTAAAATAAAAATTTGTGAAATTGTATTCAAGTGTAATCACTGACTTTTCAGATATATGCAATATATATCAAATATTTTAATAATAACAATATTTTCCGAAAAAATACACATCTTTTGTTTGCTCTCTCAAAAGAACAATGTCATAACTCAACAAATCTAACTTTTCAAGAGAGGTGTTTTTGTTATTATGTTATTTCTTTAAGTTCCATGTATTATCAAAATTAAACCATACGAGTTTAAAAATATTAATTTGGGTATTGGTAATATTAGAATAACAGTATTGATTAACAGTAATTCTTAGAAATTTAAAAAAAAATTTAAATGATGTCATTATTCCATAAAACTTCAGATTCAAACATGGTACAGTTCAAAGTATCGCTTTAGTAATATGTGATACAAAAAAGAGTCATCATATCTTATCATGGATATGGAATACCAGAAGCCGTACCTGGATTGAAAAGCTTTAATCAATAAAATTGCCACTCTATGCTTAATTCAACAATGCAAATTTGTTGGTATGTCGTTGTTCTTTTTCGACTATCCGATTCGGCCACATTTCGTGTGCACACAATTGAGATTAATATTGTAAACAAACAAAAATTGTCAAATAATAAGGGATAAGCCGAAAGGGCCCAGCGACGATATCCATAATAACAGCGGACATTAGCGTGATTGACGTAGATTAAACCGGTCCAACTCGAGAGTGATGGCTAACTGCTCGAGTTATGAATGATAAATGCCACTTCAACGTCAGCATGATGCGTCCACAACCCTCAGCGTACAGCATATACAGCACGCCACAGTACAGCATAATGTCCCCTCATGAGTGATGTAAACAAATATTCCATTTAACCATTTGATATTATTGGAAGAAATAATCGTGTTACTATAATCATTTTATTGTTAGGATGAAACTTCATGATCATGTGGGATATATATTTTTCCTTACTAATTGCGCAATTTTGTTACCCTCTAAAATACGTGTGTCTTGTGTCAGGAGCCTTTTAGTATACCGGAAACAACTCACCCTGAGCCTTACAATTCCTATTACCGAGAATTTCGTTTTGTTTTACAGTATGTATAATAGCCATCCTTAAACCTTTTCATAGCTTTGGAAGACTAAATACAGGCTTTGGTGCGCTTGGTGACCTTGAATAGCCAAAATTGTTGGACCTAGAATGATTTGCCATTGCTCTTGATCGGAATGTCTGTGATTAGAACTTCAGCCACGACAAAAAAGGACGGTGTCAATGTTCCAGCTATTTAATCCTACCGCCGTACCGTCTTAACAATGTTCATGGCAATTTGGGATGAGTCTGTCTAGCTGAAGAGGGACTCTTGAATCAGGAATAATAAATAATATAACCAAAGTATAATCGTAAACCCACAATGTTATTTCTTTATTCATTTTCCGCAAACACACTAAGTATTCTAATCTTTTCTTCAGCGTTATCTCAAAATAATGTTTTTGGTTCAGTGTATTTACCTTGTAACTTCACGATATACTATACTGATTAGTTTACCTACAGATATAAAGTAAAATAACATGTGAACAACTGATAGTAATCGTATAACCGTTTTTCTTAGATCATAAAAAGAAATATTTTATAGGTAAAATGGTTAAAATAAAGTAACATATTATTTACTATACCTACAGATCGTCCCAAAGAAACATGCTTTGGAACTTTAGGCAGCGCTCTTCTGAATCATGGAAACCTTCCGTTGGTCGTAGTAGCGAAGGTTATGTATCTCCTTGGTATCTGTTCCGAGTAAGAAGGAGACAAAGAGAGGAAGAGGGAGAGGGACGGAGGAGACTGAGACTCTCCAAAAGCCACATAATTAGATGGATAACCGAGTTTTTACAGTATCGTAAAGAATAAGTTAATTTATATTGTGTTGGAAGGTCCTTTCTATGAGTTTTAGAGTTTTAAACAACCTAAAAGCGTCTAGGACTTCTGGAGTCCTTTGTCGCCTTGTTTAGTTCCGCCCCCAGCGGCCGACTGTGATAGCCCCTCCTGAAGATACTATCGCGGGGGCAGTAAACGACCCTAGCTCACGCAGGGGGAGCGACCGGATCACGAATCGGCTTACCAATGCGTATCCTCGCTATCATTACCTCCGCCTGCGCCCTCGGGCTAGGTTCTTTAGGGCCATATCCAATTAGTGGGAGCAGAGGCGGTCAAGGTAGCCCCTGCTAATCGCCAAAGTTCCAGCAACTATAATCAATGCGTTCAAGACGCACAGCACTTTCGGCTTCGGGTGGCAACAATTTAAACTGGAAATTTACACCTAGATAGGCCTTGTAACTAACTGCCTCGGGTTGTTTTGTGGATAATGACTTCGTTTACCTAGGCCTAGCAGCTGTTTGAATCTCGAGGCCGGATGGAGCAGTTAATGTTGATAGTTAAACTCAAAGAAGACCCGGACTTTAATTACTGTTTTTATTTACTAACCTAGTCGGATATCTGAAGAAGATTTCGGCCTTATTTATGTTAATTCTACTTTCAGTTCTCGAGGGTCAGTGGCACACACGTTCAGCTATCTTTTGGCAACGTTTCGAGACTGTATTGTTCTCGTAACCACGACGAATTTTGTTATTATTTTTATTAAAAAAACATGTTTAATATGGAAATCACCCAATTCGTAAGTGAGTTCACATAAATAGGATCATTGCACACCGTGTGTGCCATGTAAGGTAAAATGAAAATACATCATTAAACAATTTATAAACATTTATTTAAAAAATTGTTAGATAATAAAATATCGTTATTTTACTTCCAATAATAAAGAACAGAATATAATGAAAAGAAAATATTTAAATAGCAGAGAAATAAAAAAATAAAATAAGTTTGTAGATTTTTCGGTACGCATGAAAACCATGCCAAATTTTGTTTTCCTGTACTTAACAGATTTTATTAGTTCAAGCAAAATCTTATTAATGAGGTGAAAATAGTTGACTGGATGATCTAATGTAAAGGAGATAGTTGGGGGGTGCAGTCAATAAGTACACAGAATAAGTGATGAACTTATATTATATGCCGACGTTTCGACCTACAATGTAGGTCATCTTCAGGGCGATTATGGAGCGCGTGGCCGTTGGATTTAACGGCTAGTAGGTACTGAGTACACGACCGTTAAGTGAAAATCTTATTAAGATGCCTAGTTTACTCAGATAACTTACAATTGCACATTACTGTTATTGCATACACGGTGCGCAGTCCGTCTTACAGCCTTGGAAATCTATTGCACACACATTGTGCAATCGGTCTCGAATGGGTTAAATAACTGAAGTTATAGCTTCGTAGCGTTTGAGTCGAGCTGAAAGTTGGTGGATATTGTAACGAAAGAATATCTAAAACGTTAATAAACGATTATTTATTAGTTTGTCGGAATTGAGAGGAAGACTTGTAATTTCTGAGGACTTGGATCAGAGATAATCTTTCTGTATTGAGTAGAGGACAGGATAAGATGAAGACAGATAAGTTTCCAAAAAAAGGGTGTTTTAAAAATGCACGCAACCATGGCAGATGGATAGTTTGGACGCATAATTTTTCTTTTGTATTTATTTAAACAGAGATTAGTTAGTCATTGAGCAGTCCGCCTCGCTTATCATTTTTATTTATTATCATGTTAATTTTGTGTGTGTGTGAATATACTGCAATGGGCAACCTGTGTTCTAGTGGTTAGCACATCAACCTACTAAGCCCAAGATCGCGGGCTAGTAGCACGGTCCCAGGATTTTTTAAAGGGAGTAAAAAATCCTTGGTAATGCCGGCTGTCGGAACGGGCGTAAAAAGGGTTCCTGAGCTTGTACGATGTAAGGAACTCGTTAAAAATCCCTATCCTAATTAAATGCTACAGTGGCATCGTCTGATTAGCCTAAAGTGAGTAAGTAAGTGACTGGTTAAAGTAGATACTTTTATCAGCATCAGAAAAATTGAAATACTGTAGTATTATATTTTTTACATTATAAGATTATACTCACAAAATCGTATTTTTTTTCGCAATTTGCCATTTAACATGAGTGAGTTTATATTGAGGAAAATTCTTCACTTTTATAATGTTCAAGACATTGCTTTACCAATTTATCCATATTGTTATTATACTCAGTATAGTGTAAATTGTGATCCTACTGTAATAGTCCTGAAGGAGACCTGCAATATGGGTCGAAACGTCCGCTTCCAAATAAACAGTTATATCTACTATAGCTTGAATTTAATAGTGATGTTGGTCCTGTATCAAGTATGAGAAAAGAAGACTTGAGAATGGGAAAGATGTTTCTAGGAAGGAGAGAGAGAAAGGTACACAAGTACAACAAACATCTGTCTCATTGATTAAACGGCGCGGTTACCGTATCACGAACATCTTCCCGCAGTGCACCTACATCAATGCTACAAGAGGGATGGAGCAGGATACCCGCTCGGGGGGTGGAAAGGGCCAATGTAGGGAGCGAAATGAGACGGGAAACTGCTGCGAAAAAAAGAAAGAACAAAGAGAAGAAGATGAAGGGCTCCATCATACCGCCGGAGCCTTACAGTCACTGAGCACTCGACCCCCGCCTCTTAGCGTTTCATAATTATTATATCGGAGGATGATATGAGGATGGAAACAATTTATATGGAAAACATTATTTATTTATTTAGGCATTAAGTTATTACTAGTATGTTGTACGTATGCTTTTATGTAAGAATTAATTAATGCTTACTAAAGTAGTAATTATTCGCTGACGCCCTCAGAATGGAATCAAATTTCTTTAGAAGTGGACTAGTAGATTTGATATTGGCAGAATATCACTACGATCAAATATGTATTAAATTTAAATAATGACTATCCTTTTTTTTGAAGAACTTGAGAAGAAGAAAATTGCTGGAATAGGCGCACCAGTTCCTCCGCAGTCAATCAGAGGTCAGTTACAATCACATGCCATTATGGGGTGGGAATCTGATTTATAATGTTAATCTCGGCTTAACCTTAACCACCTGGGTCACTTGTGATGTAGTGGTTAGTATAATAAGATTCTATGCCCGAAGTTGCGGGCTAGGGTCTCGACAGGTGGATTTTAAAAGGGTTCAAAAACCCTTATATGTTCATGATGTCCTTTGGAAGGGAAGAAAAATTGAATGATGTCAGGTACTCGTTAGAGTTCTCTGCATAGATAAAATTTAGGACTCTAACTGCAGCATGGTACGAAAAGCGATAGAGATATAAAGTGGCATTAAATGAGTATAAAACAACCTTAACCACCTAATTGTCCCCGTTTTCAGTCGTATGAACATGGTTTCCATTATAGTGGTTAGGCCAGGTGGCTAAACACGGGTCATAATATAGTTTATGTCGTGATTTAAATTGAAACAAGTCTACTTTAGTTTAAGAATTCCAATTTTTTGAGAAATAACTACCATATAACTCCTATTCACTTAGTTCAGGTACAGTCTAAGAATTCGACCCTCTGCGAGCACTGTGCTCTCCCATCTTCGAATTTAATTTTAATTGACTATTTCCATTTATTTACGTTTTAATCTATAATGACTTTGGAGTGCTACCGATGGGTAGTTTCTCCACAAGTGTTTTTCAAGTCGTATTGTACATATAGCAGATTTACTTATTGTAATATTATTATAGTTGTAAATATCAATAAATTAATCTATAATGATAATTTCAAACAGAAAAACGAAACCTTCTTAGTTGAAAGCTTACTATAATTGATCCTTATCAGCATGTTTTGGTAGTAAAGACTTTCATAGTGACGTTTATCCTAAAAAAAAAAACGAAGCAAATTATGGTTTTCGCAGCCATTAGTTGGGAACTTCATCTCTTTTTCGGAATTTATCCAGAGTAAAAATTTCTTTAATTTCTATATCCATTCGTGGGTATCTCTTTATTTATGAGTTATTTCGACTCATAATACCGGGTTATTTAGAGGAGACCTTGTTGGAGAGCTATGGCAAAAAAGTAGAAAAAGCCTTTTGATATTCCAGACTGCTTTTTAAGCTTCAAGTGATTTATCCTATTAAGCTTCTGTTGGGAAAAGTCGATGGATTTGCTTCGGCAAAGAACACATAATGGGTTCCTACAAAAACCAGATTGCTGGATGAGCGGATTTATATCCAATATATATGTTTTAACTGATTGTAAATATGAGAACTCACATAACTGTAATTAAAGATAAATAATAATTTAAGTCAGGAGTCTCATGTAGTAGCTTTTACCTATAGCTATTACCAAACAAATCGTTAACGTTCATCTTCCTGACAACTTTACTTAATCAGACTTACAAGCTGTCATTGCGGAATAAAATGTATACCTATGGAAGAATATTATTTAAAAAATTTCTTTAGAATCGATTTGGTTGCTTTTCAGTTTCAAACCTCAAGTTTTTCGTTCTAGGTTTAATTCAGATTTTTAGATATAAGATTCGAACAATCTCATGAAATACAGAAGTAACTGCATAATATATATATATATATATATATATATATATATATATATATATATATATATATATATATATATATAGTTACTAATGAAGATAATAACATGTGATATAAGATATAATAACGGGGTGACCTGTGGCCTAGTGGATAGTGTAAAAACCTACCAATCCCAAAATAGCGGGTTTGTAGCCCGGCAAGTGGCCCTGTGGTTTTTTAAAGAGAATAAAAAAGTAATACCTTCCTTCCCAGGAGCGGTTCCGAACCTGTACGATGTCAGTAGCATTGTCCGATTAGCCATAGCAGCATAAAAGACGTAGCAATTGTTTGTAAATGTATTTTGGGTTTTTTAAATATTAACTTTGAATGTGTTTTAGTAAAGATATTAATAACAGGTCATTAATATTTAATTCACATGTATTCATTCATCACAGTAGTGTAGATTCCCTATTTAAAGAAAGAAATTACTTATTCATTCACTAAACTAGGAACAGATAATATCTATCTCTTTTACTCCATGTTGGAACTTCTATTGATTTGAGTTGGAACCTACAGATAAATCCAAATTACCAACCATGGAGCCGAATCAATGTGCCATCACAGGATGTTTGCAAGGGGTGGTTTAATGTCAGGGGTCATTCAGAAAGGACGAATCTTCGCTCCTGACGAATAAAATATTTAAATCTATTCTGTTTTCGTCATTGTAGGGTTTAATTAGACAATATGTTTATGTAGTACGATGAAAATTAGTCATTGAGTGGAGATTTTATAAAAGGTTAGGGTAACCACTCTCCTTTGGAACATCATAATCAAGGAGATTAATGTGGTGGTGTAATCGATAATAGAAAACATTGTAATTAAACATAAATAACTAGAGATATTTATTTATATCGAGCAAAGGTCGACTACGTGTTTCAATAATCTGTAAATCAGCTTGTGTGAATGTGTGTCGTGAAGTTATTGTCAATGAAAACATGGATTGTTATGCGTTACTGCAAAGGGTATTTAAATAACTGCGATGTAGCGGTACTTTACATTTTGTTCCGTCCATTATTTACATAATCCAGTGTAAATATCTCGTGATACTCGATATTTAGGCTTGATGAATTTTAGGACTTCATTATGACCCAGGAAATGCATACAGTATGGGAATAGTAAAATGATTAACTGCATAAGAGAAAATGAAAACATAGGACTTATAAATGACAATAGAAGATAAATTTTAAATTACATATAATATGTATGTTATGAATATAAAAAAATAAGGAAGTGTATCCGAAAAATTCTTCGAATCTTTCGGATACACTCGAACGGAGTAGGGAAAATTTAGAGTTCAGAGGAACAAAGACAAAGGAAAATAAATTTAAAAGATGCCGGACACAATCAGGAAGAGAAGAAATAAATTTTTAGTTCACATTATAAGGATGGTTGTTAGCAGACTTACAAAACGAATCTTTGACCACATAAACAAGACCAAAAATGGCTACAATGGACCTAAGGAAATAAAAAAGACATGAAAGAATCGATAATAGATTGTCTATTTAATAGATTGTCTATATAATCTATATATCTATAGATATATATATATCTATAGATCTATATAATAGATTGTCTATTATAGATTGTCATAACTGATGATATGACACAGGACAGTGCAACATTCAGAAGGTGCATTTGTAATTTTAAATTTTCCTGGAAATGGAGAAAAGAATGGAGAACGGGAGAATAAATGAAGAATTGGAGGAGTAAAAACGAAAGATGCGTGACGATGGATGCATGAAATTACCTCACGCTATCCTGAAAGCAATATAGTTGGCCGTAATCGAGAAGAAGAAATCGTACTTTATGATAAATGGTAAGAAAACAACAGCTGAAAAATAGTGTGTAGACTAAAGATTTAATACAAAGCCTTGAACAACCATCTTGGTCTTTTCTCAAACCATTTTGACTGGTTCCGTCATGAGATGTGTTCGTACATCGTTCATTCCTACGTTCTCAGAGACGTGATACTGAATAAAGGAAGCATCGGTAATGTTGATTTCGAAAAAAAATACATATGGTGAAGTAGTTGCGACTTTTGTTTTGGTAATTTTTTCTGTCTGGTTATAACCCCTAATTATTGTGTTATTTGAATTTTAGAGCTTGCAATTTAATTAGGAAACATATCTACACACGCCATAGGAGTGGATAAGCGTTTGGATATCAGGAAAATTGGATCAATAGCAGATAACTCCGAAATAGCAATAATTGACTTTTAAACCCTTTTCAATAGTTTAATCAAGAATTTTTGTCTGATTCGATATTTTGAAATCTGATTTCTCATTGATTATTCCATGTTCTGGAACCAAAGTTTCGGGAGCGTAAAACATTGCTTTACTAAACTAACGAAAAATGTGAAGAAGTAAATCTTCAAAATTTGGAGTTATCCGCTGTTGATCCTGATATAGAATAGTACTGTTAAAAATGTTTGTATGCATTACTTATTATGATATCAAATATCTTAGAATATCTTTTAAGTATCTTACAATTCAAATACTCTATTCGATCCCCACAACATTTTTCTCTCTACGCATATATTTTAGTTTAGATTTATTTTCATGTTCATATATAAATATTGTATCAATCTTATAATGTAGCCCTGTGACCAGATATATATTAATTTATTTTTGTACCCATCTGTTATTCTTTAGGGACCTGGCCCCAGAATATAATTATTTTTCTATTTTATTCTATCTGATACTCATTAATGATTCAAACTTTTTGCTGCTGTACCAAACATAATATATTATCTTGGGGTTAACAATAAATGAAAACCATTTAGCTGCCGAGGTAACAATTTATTTTATTTTATCATAACATTTATTACATTTTTGTAAGATAATTGAATACATTACGCTACATGTTTATGAATAAATCAATACATTTGAATTAATTTTAATCTGATCTCTTTTCTGTCAGACTGAATAATAAATGTATTTATTTATTTATGTTCAGCTTACATATACCGTATGTAACGAAGGGGGAAAGAGAGCTTTATTCGCTGTTGGAGGTGGCTAACTTGCTGTGAAACAAATTTCCACGTGAAAGCTGTACTGTATGAACTTTATACAAGCGGTGCAACTGTTGTCAACATGTTTGCGGACCACTCCCCCAGGTCGACTCACAATGAGTTCAACTAACATGTCAGTAACTTTAAATAAATCCCATTCTCTTATTTATTGTGTTTATCGCTTGGATTTCAGTCTTAATTATACCTGCCCCGTGGAGTTATCCGCGTTGTCGAAGTTCTCGAAACTTCTCTCGTTATGGTGTTGTGTGTTCGCTACAATATTTACCCTCAGACCGTTTATTATTAACTCTATGATACAGTGTTTGTTCCTCATGCAAAAATCATAAGCCGAAGCTTAATAAATCGTTAATGCTTATAATAAGTTCGTTTTTTTTTTCAAATGAAAACTTCTTTAGCGGGGTTTAGCGACTTTTTGTAAGGGGATAAACTTGTAGGTTCGCGCCAGCAACATGGTCGAGACTGGCGACACCTACCGGCCTTTGCATGAGATATACAATTTCTTTTGACCAACTTTAGTTTAAACGTTAGAATTTCATTTGTATAAAAATAACTATCACTAAAATTGAGCCAAAAACTCAAAAAGAAACACTATTATTTATTATAATGCAATTGGGAAAAACCACAATGCAAAGCCTTATGTTTCAAAAATACACCCACTTACCAGTCGACGTTTCGCCTATTCAGGCATTATCAAGACACCAAAAACAAAAAAGGAGGTTATGTGAATCACATCCCGAAGAAAAAGGTGCAATACATCCCAACGATCAACAGCCCAAACAGGCTCCAAACATGAGACAGCACCCCACCACCAAGACGTTCAACATATGTGGACGAAGGTTCACATGTTTGGAGCCTGTTTGGGCTGTTGATCGTTGGGATGTATTGCACCTTTTTCTTCGGGATGTGATTCACATAACCTCCTTCTTTGTTTTTGGTGTCTTGATAATGCCTGAATAGGCGAAACGTCGACTTGTAAGTGGGTGTATTTTTTAAACATAAGGCTTTGCATTGTGGTTTTTCCCAATTGCATTATAATAAAAATAATTATATTTATCTTCATTTAAATTTTTATGTTTTTTCTTCACTACCAGAAAATACCTTTAGTTTACATTTATTTTCATGTTATTATTTAAATATTTTATTATTCTAATAATGTAGCCCTTTGGCCAGATATATATTTATTAAATTTTGTGCACATCTGCTATTCTTAAGGGACCTGATCCCAGAATAAAATTATTTTTCTATTCTATTTTATCTAAAAAGCCATTTAATTGTTTTTTCAATTAAGTTATTGATACTGATAATAACTTAAAACATCAATAACTGGTCGAACTTTTTGTTTCCCTTCAAATATTTTATTTGTAATAGTTCAATGTCTTTTTTTATGTAATGATTGAAAGTACAAATGATAAATGTATTGTTGATCATAACGATGATGATAATGCAAAACATGAAAATAAAATCTATGGATATAAAATACAAGGTATAAGTAATATAACTAAGGAACCTTTGTCTTTCCGTGACAGCGCTCTACCAATTGAGCCACCAAGGCCGCCCGCCTGCCGGCAGGTGGTCGGCTTGGTGCCTTGAGCCTTGAGCCTTGGTGCCTTGAGCATTGAACCTTGGTGGCTCAATTGGTAGAGCGCTTTCACGGAAAGACGAAGGTTCCGGGTTCGAATCCCGGCCGAAGGCCTATCTTTTCTCTTTAAAAATAAAAATATTTAAAACTTAAAAAATTGACCAATAATTATAAAAAAATATTAATATTTTGTATTGAGCTTATGATGCAAAATATACATCAGGCACTTTTATTAATAAATAAATTACTTGAAATGTATGTAATTATTGTTCGGAGTGTATGTACTGTGAAAATCACACTAATTCTAATAATTTAAATTTTCAAATTTGAAATTTAAATAATTCATGCAATAGATGAGTTAGAAAAAACACAGTTATTCTAAAGTTTTTTCATTCACTTCTGTCGGCTGTCCTTGTGACTGCCTACTTATTTTTGTAGAATTAATCGTACCCCATAAGTTTCGAAATATTGTTATAGCAATTATCTTTATTAATATTGCAATAACAAATACATCTGAACAACATTTTGTCTGATATCTTGAACAGAGGTCAAATGTAACGAGATGTGCGAGAATAAATAGCAATATTTGTTCCGTGCTGTTATAAATTATTCGTCGTCTGCGGTCGAAATTATTGCATTATTCAAAGATAATGTATGAAACTATTTGGACGGCAATGACCCTATGCATTTAGTCAGTTGTGACAATCTGACATATTATTCAGAAATGTATACATCATTCTTTACCAGAATTTTTCAGCTATATTAGTTTTGATTTAATAGAATTAGTAACTGGTTCGATAATGTTAAATAATGTATAGTATGCATCTAATAAAATCCAAAAGAATTTTACGACTTCAACAGTTTTCGTGAAGAGTATTTTGAAAATAACAAATAAAATTAATGTAAACTAGTGGAGGATTAGTTAACAGCTTCATATGAAATCGTTAAAAATCAGATATAGATAAACAGTAACTTTTTTTATTACAATTGAGATGTAAAATCGTTATAGGATCTCAGTTTCCTATTTTTAAACTGCTGAACTATTTTTGTTATTAAATTGTGTTTAATTAACATGGTAGTTATGCTAGGTTAGTTAGCTATTTAAATTATGTTTAAAAGATTCTATATTTTATGTGACCTTCAGATATACCTCAATATTCATCATTGAAAGGTGAGCTGTAGATAAGACATAGTTAAATAAAATGTGGTACTATAGAATTATAAAAAAAATTGGTTTTATTCATATGAAATATATATATATATATATATATATATATATATATATATATATATATATATATATATATTTTTAAAATTTATTTATTGATATCTACAACTGTATTACAATTGTTACAACAAGTAAATAGGCTAAGTGATATATAATGACATGGATAATGACAAGCAGAGAAACAAGCCACCGGTAGTACTCAAATCAAAGTTCAAGTAAGGAGGTCACGTGGCCATCTTCTTTTCAGACGCCTCGGAGGATTATCGGGAATTGAAGAGGAAGCTAGGTTCGAAACTAGAGGGTTTGAGTGGTAATGAAGTTTGTTATGAAAGGATAGATACCGGGTTCGGGCAAAATCAGCAACAAAAGGGAAATTAAGGTCGTTATGGATGACTTTATTCTTAACAAAATAAGGAGCATTGAGGATTTTACGAAGGATTTTGGACTGTAAGGATTGGATACGAGAGGAATTCGATGGCTTAGTGGAGCCCCAAACCTCTACTCCGTAAGTCCAAATAGGTCGTATGATGGTCATGTAGATGAGTCTTTTGCAGTTAATTGGGAGCTTAGAGCGTTTGTCTAGTAAGTGTTGAAGTAGCCTGACGTCGCGCGGTTTCTTGTCTTTTCAGCCTTGTATGAGGATTCCAGGTTTATCGTTTGTCAAGGTGCAACCCTAAGTATCGGATCTGTTCTAAAGGCACCAGAGGGATATTATTAAAGGATACTGAAGGGCAGGAAGTCATTGGTTTACGACGTAAGGTAAAAGTGATTTGATGCGATTTTTGAGAATTTATTTTAATTCTCCAGTTTTGACACCATTCTTCAAGATCAGTGATATGGGATTGGAGGCTTTGGGATGCAATAACTGGATTGGTGTTGACTGATATTGCTCATGTATCATCAGCATACGTGGTAAGGATAGTATTAGGATGAGTTGGGATGTCAGCTGTATAAACTGTATATAGGATTGGACCAAGGATACTACCTTGAGGTGAAAAATATTTGAAATTGAAATTTTACATTACAAAAAAATGTTTTATATTAAAAATGTGTTGTCTATTACATCTCCTTAGTTAATTATAAATATTTTAATAAGCATTAACCAACCATAATTCTCAATATAAATAATCTGTTAATAATAAAAATGGTCTGAACTTATATTCAAAGTTACAAATCACCCAACCTTATCATCTTCTCAGGTAGCATATCTTTCTTATTTAAAAAAAAAATAATTATAATTCTACTCAACATTATTCATATTTTACTTGATTTTAATTAAATCTTCGCCTCCCATTTGCGGAATGGTCTCAACCCTGAGATCGATTCGCGAACTTAAGCCGCCTGTACTAGTTCATAATCTGCTTAACGAAGTAGGCATAATTAAATTGAGGGGGCCGATTGGAATATTTCAGATTTCATCAGCGATGAAATTCATTTCGGGAGCTAATTCATTTTCAGCTAATTGGTATCTGATAATTAACATTGATAATTTTTATCGTAAAAAAGACTATTACAATTTTTTTTTTATTATCTTCGGTTACGAATTTATTGATAATGTCATGGCATTTCCTCCTTCTTATAAATCCTAGCGCTGGGAAGCTAAGAATTGTATTTTTAAACGGATAGTGAGATGAATACTATATATTTTAAATAGAAATTTAAATTAAAAAACGGATAGATGTAGTAGAGTGATCGTCAGCGAGACTCATGTAATCATAATTTTAAAAACTCCATTATATGCATTAAATTTTCTAATTATGAAATAATGATGAATGTGCGTGCACGCCTTGAAAAATTATCACATATTATTTTTTGTGGAAATTTTAATTGCGAAATAACTAATATACATGATAGCTAAACTAATATACCTTATATATGTGTCTAATAATAAAAAAAATCCTCAATATTTATAATATTAGTTTTATATTTTGTGTAGTGACGAAGCTAACTGTACTTTACTTCTAATCTCGAGGTACCTGGATTCAACACCAGCTATGGCATTCAATCATATATTCAGTTATCAGACTAGTTAATTATCAATTATTTAGGCTGTAAGGGAAACTGTAGACCCTTCGTGGGTCCACCCAGCTCAATAGAGTTTCCGTTGATTGGATGAAAAATCTTGCAGCTTAGAGCTCCTTCGACCAGATTACCTTCTTGTAAAACTGTTGACAGTAGATTCTATAGTGAGCTCTAGACCATCCATGGATTCTAGAGGGTTCTGAAGATCGTTGTTATGTTTTTATCTTTATCCTTTTTAGATATAAATTGTGTAGAATCGTATTTATATCTTTTTCTGAAGTTACAATTTAAAAGTTCCTTAATTTAATAGCTTGAAACAGGTTATACAATACGATGAATTATAAGTATGTTTATATAAGATGGTTTAGGAGCAGTTTCAAGAAATTTAAATAGAAATATGACTTCTACTCCAGAGCTATATTAACAGAATCAGTCTCGGCGGCTTTCACGAGAACGACTCTTAATTTCAACATCGCATGACCGAATATGAAATGCGTTCTTGCTCGCTTTACCAAATACATTTATCGACCGAGGCATTAAGACATTCTTGTACACGTATCAAGTTTTATTTGAAAACAGCAAACCTTGTAAAATATAAAGTTGTATAATATATAAAATGATGGAGCTATGAAGCTATCGTTTAGTATTCTGGTGTTAATGTTTTCTGATGTGCTTAAGGGGATCTCAAATGATGTGAAGAGAAGATATAAAGGACTTAATAAATCTTTTTAGTTTTAAGGAAGTAATAGAAATGTAAATGTGAAAAGATGGGAACCGTTATCAGATGCTGCAGAATAAGATCAAAAGGAGAATATGAATAACTCAAAGATGGAGGAGGTAAGACTCACGAGGAATAGCCATCTCGATTAAACTTTGTAAATGGACGACTGCATAATTTATTCGCTGGGAAGTTATTGATGTCCCTTGTAAGGTAACAAGATTTGTTCCGGATTTACATAACAATACTTTTTAGAAAAGCTAAAAAAAATGTTCTAAGTTTTAGAAGAAAATATTCATGGAAGAAAGAGTTGGAACCTTTTTATTGTTGCATGTTTTCGGTTTTAAATAGGAACTACCTACCATAAATCCTATTTCTAACCACACAGCTGCATATAAATTTAATTTTTTTAATGTGCCTTAAATTCTGCCATTAAAACTTTCATTAAAAATGAGGAATCGGTTATCGAAAATTTTATATTTCTTCAAATCGAGGAGAAAAATCGTTGATATCAAATTTGTTAGATGCATTTGCATTGCAGAGTTGCATTTGAGCCTTGGAGATGGTGGGATGTTTCTTGGGTGCATTATTCATGTTTTGTTTTGATGTTAGGGGTTTTCGTTAGAATTTTTCCACGGCTTTAACAAAAAATAAATGAATTATTAAGAAAGAATTATTAAGCCTATAAAAGATTTTGGGTTCTGTGCATGTCAGAGACTGTACCGTTTCTAAGATCAAAGTTATAGGGTGGTAATGTGTCAGAGATCATGCTCAACGAGTGAACCCTGGAAGGATCTGGCAATTTTGCAGGGCTCATTATTTATCAAAGCCGGATTCATACCAGGGATCTGCAGTACAGAAACGTAGAGCTCAACATGCTGAGCTGACTCGTTCGGAGCTAAAGGTGCGCACGTATAATTTAAAAAAATAAACTTTCTTTCTTCAGTCATCTCTTCTACCTTGCACTATAGAGATTATTGCATAAGGAGCGCCACCAACTGCTCTCATGGCTTACGCCCATCCTACCCCTTTTTCTTTCAAGATAAACGAAATAAAAATAAGCAAGTGTTGCAAATTTTGTCTAATTAATAATTTTAGACAAATATTATCTGAGTTGGACTAATAGGCATCGAATTAATTCAGAAATTAGACCTTTTTTGTACATTAGTTGTTGTGCGATGAGCTTCCATACAGGTTCTTTTTTTTTTAATTGATACATGGAAGGGGAAAAAAAGGCACATTGTCCAGGACACCTTGGGAGCGAAGGACTAATTAAGGGACCCGCTGGAGTGATAAATGTAGCTGCGGGTCCGCTCTCCAGCAGCAGCAGCTGGAGCCTTATCAGTCGTCCACAATGCCTTGACGCCCATTGTGTAGGGACAATACCTTCCCGGAAAATCGCTTTTAATGAAAATCAACTTTATACCTTCATTTTATCTATCTTCACTTTTAGGGACGATCGATGTCTTAATTCGCTCCTTGGAGATCCACGGAATTTCTTTTCTCTGAATAGAAATTTCCTTCCTAACGTTATAGGGTATATTTACAGTGATTGCTGTTTTGGGTGGATAAATATGTTTTAATACTTCTATTTATTTTGGGGTGCTGTAAATAATTAACGATGATGATTACTCATCTTATTGTTTCTTGTAATTTTATGACTGTTTTAAATTATATTCCAGAGGTTGTGTCTGCGTTTAGTAAGCACACAATGAATACACTTTATTAATCTCCATCTGTACAAAATATTAATCCGCCCAGTTTTTTTGTATGATCGGAGACATCGACAATGGCTAAACAGGTTGAGCATGAGCTGCTAGTCTCCGCAGAATCTTCAGTTGAGTTTATCTAGAAGGAAAATGGCGAAGAAAAACAAACAACGAAGTCTACTCAATGTACAACGAAGCAAATGTCGTTTACTCCTTAGAAATCTGAAGACTGCGATGGGTATAATAGAAGATTACTAAAAAGGTTTTGAAGAAGAGGGAGACCGAAGCTGAGGTCGTCGAACGGTGTGGACTGAGACGCGAGGGATGTCAGGAGCTGGATGACGGCTGCGCAAAACAGAGAAGACTGGAAGAAGCTGGTGGAGTAGGCCACGTCTCGTCACCGAGTCGTAGCGCCATAGGGTAGTTGTATACTTTATTAATACAATTTCTTATTTGGACTATCATTAAATATTCAATATATACATTTTGACATGAGAAATAATGGTTCAGATATTTACATGATTGCCATAAAATATGCATAGAAATTAGATTAACTCTTAGCTGGTAAAACGGGGATACTTATAAAGTCCTTTCCCGGTATGGATGGTTTATCCGCACCACGTCAGCTCTCCTTCTCCAAGCCAGCTTTTCTGCCAACCTCAGCTTCCGGCTGCTCTTCTAGAAGTGTCTCACAATCTTCTTCTTCCGCCTTCCTTCAGTTAATATCTTTTTAAAAATTGAAATCCTGGATCCCTAGTCTTTAGTATCTCTTGAACCCCGGGGCTCTTGCTACCTGCCTATGAGGATCTTGCTAGCTACCTATGTGGCCTAGTTCTAATAACCTTCTTTTGTTCATTTTGTAATTCATGTTTTTTTTATAATAGCGCCCAGAAAGGTACATAGCAATATGTACATCCTACCGGATGTTGTGATATAAACCTCTCAAAGCATTTAAGTTGTTTGTTTTTATTTTTTTTGTAATAATTAGGACTTAAAAGATTCCAGATGTGTTGTGCGGGGTATACTCAGAGTTTCGCGTATGTACTATGCTAGAAACGAAAGCATACTATAACAAATACAGAAGCCCCTCTTACATCCCTAGAAGATATAAATTAACATTCTTTGGTCATATGATGCGAAATGAAAAGCCTACTGCAGTTAATCATCCGACGAATGAAATGGAGGAAAGAAAAATCCAGGTCTAAGGTATCACTCCTGGTTAAAACTTTCGAGGTTATGGACAGAATTAACATAGGTGGACTTGTTTCGTAATGTAAGATGTTAGATGAATACAAGCTCCGCTTTTATTAGTTCTAGATTGCACGATTTTGTATCATTCACTAACAATTACAAAAGTAATTTTGTTATTTTAAATTGAGGAATTAACTATGTAACATAATTGAGATCATAGGCAACAAGAAGTGAGATCAAGCTTCCAGGATGAGGGAAATAATATAGATCCTCCTGTGTCGGCTAATCTCGTATACTCAAAATTGTTGGATCTAGACCCAAGCTGTCACCATTCTTGAGCCCAAGCGTTCATCAGAGCGAAGGCTACTGAACTGGTCCAAAAAGGACTGGTAATGGAGCTAGCGGCAACATGTTTCATAACATGAGGTTGGGCGAACCCCTCCTAGCAGTTTTGCTCCCGTAAGCAATATTTGTCTGTATGATGACAACGTGCGGGCAAAGATATTCATAGCCTATAGCGCACAACTGAATATATATATGCATGCATATAAAAATTTACAGATAAAGCATCTATACCTATTTTTTGAACATCCGGTAATTTAATTGACGTAATAGCATCTTATATAAACCAGGGGCTATTAATTCCTAAAAAAATAATAGATGTAGGTAAATATTACATTAAAAGTAATCTTAGAGCTTGAATGTAAGATTGTCGACATTGGTTGAAGGTATGGGCATCGAACCTTTGGATTTTACAAGCTTTTAATATTATTAAAACATTATTCTTTTACAGAATAATATATTATTTTACAGGTTATTTATGGCTTAGACATTGAATTGTTTTATAATCATCTATAGAATTTTTTTTAAGAAATGCCGTAAAAGAAAATGTCTCGAGATAATTTTTATGGCCAACTTTTTAAGTAAGTTATAAGTTGGCTGACATAGTAAAGAAAGAAATGAGGCTCAAAGAAAGACATTAATGACACGAAGGATATTTATATCTACATTACAAATCAAGCTACACGTAATAACTTACACACCAAAGTTTTATCGGTCGGCCATTTCTTACTTCGTTTAATTTGATATCCAGAAGGATTTCATCACATCGGACGGGGTCGGATAACAAAAAAAAAGACCAGGCCTGGTAGCCAATCAAATTACTTTCACATCCCTTTGCCGAAAACATAGAAGCTGCTAGGGTTGAAATTATATCACTTAACAGTATTTTATGAAAACAAACATATTGTTAATTTATTACTCATTTATTTGACAAGTGAGGAAAGTGCCACTTTATTACACCCCAGTGAATTTTACCACAGGAGCCGAAGGTGAGTAGGGTAATTAAACGAGGGTGTTATAAGCACTCTTCTCACGTGTTAAATGTTACATTTTTCCTGCAAACATTTAAAAATTAAGAAATAAAGTTGAAACTGTAGATTTGTTAAAACTACAATAGCGCTATCTCTTACAATTTTCTATTACTAACCATGCAAATTATAACTCTAGGACGGTTTACTCATTGAAACATTTATTTATTATTATCTAGAAAATAATATTCTGATAACACAAACAAAAATAAAATAAACGTATATTATTATGTCTTAATATTTTATACTTTGTATATATGGTTTTAATATAGTATATTTTGTTTGTGGTCTCATCACTGTTTTAATACTAGATCTCCAAATTTCTGATGTGTGAAGGTTCTGATACATTTAATGTTATATTAAATATTTTTATAAAATCACATCAAAATAAATAAAATCTATCATGAATTAAATATACAATAGTTCTAAAATTATTTATTTTAACATTTTGGGAATATAAAATGAATAATATTATAATACTGACATTTAACATTTAAAATAACAAGAGTGCTGATTGTCAAATTCTATCAAAAAAGTGGGACTTTCCACACCAGTTTTAGTTGAGTAATGGATAGCATTAGAAAGCAGTTTTAGTAGAGTAGAAAGAAGAGCGTATCGTCTATAACCTTATTAATTACTTGATTGCATATGAATCAGTGTACAAAAAACTTCAATATACAATCTTAATCCACTTATGACAGTTTTAAAATCGTTAAAATATTTCATGTTTTAATTAAACCTGAATACTTCATTCATATGTTTTCTCACACTATACCTATAATAAAAAAAAGGTACTTGTGTGTTAACTCAGTCACAGTTATTTTTCGACTACTATTTTTCTAGCTACTTGTTCGCATGCGCGAGCAGTTATATTTTGTAACAGTTATACTTCTAAATCTATATGAGTAGTTCACACACAGTTCACCCAGCCACCTCTCCTATTAGCCTTGAAGATGACCTACAAAGTAGGTCGAAACGTCGGCACAAATAAAAATAAGTCTTGGCTTATTTGGTGTTTTTTAACTGCACCCCCCAACTATCTCCATTCTCGATTGTATTATACATTATATTTCTTACACAAACCACCTCTAATCACCCCTAATCCCAATAAATAGTTTTAAAAAGTTTATATTATATAACCCCAATAAATAGTTTATGCAAGATGGCTGTTATAAAAGATAACTGTTACAAAATATAACTGCTCGCGAACAAGTAAACAAAAATAACCGTGACTAGTACCAAAAAAAAGTAGTTGTATTCATATTGAAAAGTAAAAAGAGACCTTACATTTTACATTAAATTTTAAGACTGTGAAAAAAATTCCAACGAAAAGCCCTTAAGTCTAACTAAAACAGAGATTGAAATTATCTGTTCAATATTTCGTCTATTCAGGCATCCTCAGGGTAGAAAGAGAATAAAAGTAAAGCAAAACACGAATAATGCACACAAGAAACATCCCACCACCTCCAAGGCTCAAATGCAACTAATGAATCATAAAGAAGGTTACTCGATCCCAGCTGGAAAAGGTTAGATAAAAACAGCTGATAAATACTACAGAATTTGAATATTCAATATACCCCCACCAAACTTCAAACACCGCATTAGGAAAAACATAATAGTAATAAACAACACAAAAACATAAGACAAAAGACCATATGAAAAAATTAAAGCAAAATGCAATAAAAAAAAACATTTTCAAGAAACCAGTGGTTTAAAGGTTATTCCGCAAAATATATTAATATTGAAAAGTAAAAAGAGATCTTACATAAATGTTAAGACCGTGGAAAAAATTTCAACGAAAAGCCCTTAAGTCTCCAAACTAAAACAGAGATTGAAATTATCTGATTCATAAGTTGAATTTGAGCCTTGGAGGTGGTTGGATGTTTCTTGTGTGCATTATTCATGTTTTGCTTTGCTTTTATTCTCTTTCTACCTTGAGGATGCCTGAATAGGCGAAATATTGGACAGATAATTTCAATCTCTATTTTAGTTTTTTTTGGGTGTGTATATACTATTACTAGCCGATAAAATATTATTTGACCATAAGATTGAATTTTGACAAAAGGAGTCTTTGAACAAGCAATCTTGCTCACATCATTGATGTAAGAAAACACCTTATAATTTCTAATTCTTGTAAGGCAACAGCTTGACAGAGAATCAAAATTTACTCTTGTCTTCAAATATTATTTCATGGGATATTAAGTAAACGCTTACATACATATTAAACTATACAGAATATTAATTTTTATCGTTCCTAAAGAGATGGTGAACCATAAATAGAATCAAAATATTTTATAAATTAGACATGCAACTCTTTATAAGTGTGGTTTTTTCTAGATACTCATTTATTTATAGCCTTTAATTAGGCAAAATCCACTGGTGTACTGAGAAGTAAACCATAGAACCCTTGACTTTGGAGAGGACATATATATCACGATACTGAGTTCTATACGGAACCTAATGTTCATGGAAAATTAACCGCTAAAGCACTAAAACTTCGTTAAAAATCGCAGCCCATTGATGGAGCCCTTAAACACAAACTATGTCTGTTCGATCACCAGGATCATGGAGAAAATATTTCTCACCAACTCTACTGTTAAAGAGAGAAAGAGTTGCACGCAGATTAGGCCGAAATTCAAAAAACTTCTTCGTAGTTAATACCTAGGATAAATTTTAATATACAATTTTGGGCCGGCTATGCCCATTATTTTTATTTAAATAGAATAAATGGAATTGGAAAAAGAAATGAATTGTAAAGGATGAAGCGTTTTCGTCAAAAGGAAATACATTTTATTATATCATTTCACAATTATAAATAAATAAAATAAAGCTCCAAATAAGGAATATGTTAAAAATAAATATTCCAAGGACCAGCGTAAATCGCAAAGTAGTGGAAATGATTTTGATTTTCTCCACTAACGATGCACTGCGCTACGAATCGAAATACCTTTCACTAGTTGTCGATCCTTGTTAGATCCGTTGTACTGTTTGTTATATTATCGCCTTGCCCTGGTTTCTCAATTCTTCTTCCTCCTTACGTCACTAGATATCTTTCGCTCGCAAGGATCCGACCAAAGTCCCTTAGGTGTCTTCTCAGCTTGTTAGCCCGAGGATTATTATTCTCGAGGGAAGACCTCGGTTATTCCTGGACGATACCCGACACCTTCAATAAAAATCTTTTACGACATGAGACACTGCTATCTCTTTTATCACTCCCCCGCTTGATTCTGTGTCATTGTTAAATCTTATCTCCGAGAAAGAGTTAACAATGGTATCATATTTTTGGCGTTCTGAGAATATTTCCGATTTATGCTTTCAATTTGTTTAATGAGCCAGCACTTCTAAAAGTACTAATTCGTTATAAAGTATAGTTATTCGTCTTTTTATTAAGGATTCATTATATTATCATACAGTAAAATATAACAGAAGTAAGATGATCTTTAGTTAAATTTAACAGACCAAGCTGTAATAATATTTTAATTTATTTTATTCTAACGGTGTGTACTGTATAAAATATTGTTTATTTTTATATCTGATTTTATCTACCGTACTGTTTACAATTTTTTCTACATATTTCTATTGGTTCCTCCGAATCTTTTACTATATTTCCTTCATTTCAAATATCATGTATTAGATTCTTATTTGTTACTTATTTGATAATACTCACTTTTTTCTCTTTTTATTTTTAAATTTATTTACATTATTATATAATTGAATAATATTGCAAACGGCCATACCACGTTGAACACACCGGTTCCCGTCAGATCTCCGAAGTTAAGCAACGTCGGGCGTGGTTAGCACTTGGATGGGTGACCGCCTGGGAAAAACAGGCGGTAACCATCTGGGAAAAACCGCGTGCTGTTGGCAAATAACTTAACAGTGCACTAAGTAAATACCTATCTGGCAAAATAGAACTTTGATAATAAAGTCTTAAAGCCAAATTAAAAAAAAAAAAAAAAAATTTAATAATAAATTAATTGTAGACAGTAGTAGTTTATAGAAAAAAACAATGTAGTATGAATAAAATTAATTCTGAAATAGTTAGAAATTATTACTTTAGCAGTACCACTACAAACCTCGCTATATAAAATTAAGTGTCTCGGGTTCAGTCACGGTAGACTGTACTGTTTCTAAGCCAACCGTTGGACAGTGACGTGACTAGTCCGAAATCTTGCTCAACAGGCTGGTTCACCTAGATCCCATCCGTTGCTTTTAGTAGATTAAATAATATACTTGCCACAGCCGGACTTGAACCCGAAACCTTCTGCAAATCAGTTCAGCCCTAAACGCACTCATCTACTCCACTTCCTAAAAAAGGATTAATGATAATTATACCAACTCATATTCATTGGGTTGTAACATATGAAATGCCAGTGAAGGTGTAAATTTAAGTTATTAGCAAAAAAAATATCAAACAATACCTTTATTAGTAAAAATAGGATCTTTCACTTTCTATACTCTTCTCCCAACGTGAAACAAGCACTTCTATCCCCGCTCCATAGAAATTAGGTGTCAAGGAAGAAGCGAAGTCTTGGAAGGTCGATTTTAGGGCATTTTCGTTGTCAATTTTTTATTTCTTAAAAAAATTATCGAAACAACGGAAAAAGTAAAAATGTAAAAAAATCAGTTGGAGAAAGAAAGGTCCGGAGAATATGATGGGTGAGGAAGGACTTTCAAAAAAAAAAAATCGGGTAAGCTGCTGGGCCTCCCGCATTAATTCACGTGATACCCATATTTCCAGCTTTGTTGTCTTACCAAGCTCTTTAAGGTGCCTGGAAACCAAGGAGTCATGACAATTGCTTTAAGTTGTGAACCTAATTCACGAGTGGTTTGAGACTGGCCCGTTTCGACCAGCTCTTTCAACTTTTTGTTCTCCAACTTAGTATTTGGTTTACCACGTTCTTTTTTGCTAAGGTCATAATCCACAGACCGAAATTTTTCAAACCAACGAAAGATTGTTCTTTCGTTCACTCTATCTTCACCGTAAACAATAATAATATTTCGGAACGCCCCCATGCCAAGTTAAAATTCGTAGAGAAAAATTATACTGACATTTCATCCGTTTCATTACAATGAATTTATTAAAAGAGGCTTAATAGTCACAAATGTGGGAGAAACCTGTTAAATACCTGCAATGTGCGTCGAAATGTCGGTTTTTAATAATACTTTGTTACTATTAAAGAATTTATACTGACCTTATATATTACAATGTGAGGAAAGGCAACTGGCAACTGGCAAGAGTTTCCAGTTGCCTTTCATCACAGCCGCTCGGTGTATTTGCCCTAAAGATGACCTACAATGTAGGTCGAAGTATACACTTATTATGGTGTTTTAATTGACTGCACCCCCAAATATTATATATCGTTCGGTTTAATCTGAGCACATCTATTTTTACTGGTGATGAAGTTTCAGAATCTGATGACTAGTGTTGGTAACACTTATGGGTGAATAACAACTGAAAGTGAACATATTTATTAATTTTCTAAAGTTTCGAATCCCTTACAGGTTAATTACTTACAGTTAAATGGCCTTAACACCCTAAACTGTGAAGAGCGATCGATACCGTGTTTCGGAGCATCAGTGTTTCTCCCTTCCAGTTGACATAATATTGCGATATAACATTTTCCTTACTACTCAGGACACGAACAGGTGTGTTGAGAAACCAAATTTCTCCATAGCTGAGGGAAATACGAGAGATATGTAAAGAGGCCGAGGGTAAACACACCACCCTTCCGGGATCAAATATTCCTGTCTCTTCATCAAATATATGGTCTCCTGCTCCTAAGATGATCACGACATATCGGGAAAGATAACATATATTATTTCTTCTATAATACATAATATCATGCATAAACCGCACATTTCTTTCAAGGAATTGGAATCAATATGATCTAGTAAATAAAGCCCAAGAAGACTAGTTAAAAGAGATGGCAATAACTGCCAGTCTATGGAATAACTAGTCGTTCTAGACTATCTTTTTTTAACCGAAATGTGGGAGAAAATAATTAAATTTAAATTTTGTAAAATTCGAAATGTTTTTTACGCTAGAATGGCGAAGTAAATATCCATGCACTAACTGTATATATATAATGCTATATTTTATACTCTTACATATATTTTGAATATTATGATTGATTAGGGGATGCCAGAGTGTCATTTAGGATGATTACTCAAATTATTATTTGTATATCTTAGTCTTAATTGGTTTCTTTTTCAGAGATTTGTTCTTTTGTTTTCCAATTTACTCAGCATTTAAACCTTCAATATATTATTCATAAATAAATGGAGCATCTGGGGTAAGTAAGCACCAAATGAATTAAAATGATTATACTTTATTAATACGATTTAAACAGGATTAAATTATTTAATATATATACTTTAGAGGTACACTTAATGATTCAGATAAACATACAGAGGATTGCCATAAAATACATAACAAAAATTAAATTAAGACTAATTTGGTCTGTAAGGTCGATCTTTCTCTGGCCACGTCCGGGTCTTCTGCCCTCCATCGTCCGCCGGCTTCCGTCTTCCGCGTCTTCCTCCTCCCTTCCTCCTCGGGATCTGCTCAGAGAGTCCTCCTTCCAGTGGAGTCTTCGACCCTCCTCTTTTCTTATCTCTTCAACCACTTTGACCATATGGGTATGACCTTCTACCTGCGCGACCTACTTCTCGCAAACCAACCAATATATATGTATTGTCATAACCGTCAAGTATACAAAATAATCTTAGATCATCAACACAACCTTATAATTTTATCAATAACAACTAATAATCCGTTGATTACATGATCATGACAACGTAGAAACGCCACCGAAAAATAGTTTGAGAAAATTATCTGGCAATCTGATCTTTTATTACCAACTACTATAAACAAAAAAAAAACCCACAAAATATTCACTAATAAATAACTCCGTAGCCTTTGGTGTATGTTGTCATGATCATGTAATCCCTTGGCATTACTCGTATTAGTAACATAATAAATTAATGGTAACTTAAGGGAATCTATAAAAATTACTGCAAATTAATTAAGGCCCTACAATAGTTTATGAAAAATAATCTCGTCTTATTACTTATAAAAACATGTTAATGTTATATAGTTATTTATATAATGGTAGATATGCGGGCAATACCATCAAAACGTGTTTTTTCAAGCAGTACTTAACTTTATTGAATGGAAATTTGAATAAACAGGTAGTTGTAAAAACTCAATTTCGATCTTGCTCCATTTGAACCATTTGCTTGTCGAGGATGTCGTGGACTTTTAGTAAACTCAGCACTTAGCCTTAGCGACAGCTATAAGTAGGCCCAGGGGGTGCGGGAGTTAGGTTGACAGGTAGTCTCGCAGGTGAAATACAATTCTGTCATATGCGTAGCGCCCAACACGCACATATATAGTCTCCATTACTTAGTAGCTCCTTACTTAAGTGTGATGAACTATATATTTGCGTTTGTATGTGGAGCCAAGGTATGTTTAATAATTTGATCCATATCTACATCTCGTTTTTTTACTTAAATATTGATTTTTGAATTAAGCTTTGGTAGACTGCAACGCAACAAAACATGCAGTAAGTTGATGATGCGTACCGACGTTATAGGGATTAAGAAAGAAGAAATGAGAATAATACCAAAATAAAAAGTACAAATACTGAAGGGCAGTTGTTTCCTGTGGAACAAATGGAAGAACAATAAAATATCCATAATATACTCTTATAAGAACAAAAGAATATGGAAAAATTACAAGCAAAAAGTCTCATGTCTCTAAAATAAAAACAGGAAAGTAAAAAACCTGTCAATATTTCACCTATTAAGGTATTTTTATTGTAGAAAGAGGTTAATAGTAAAGGGAAAAAAAAGGGATTAAGCACATCCCAATCTCATAATGCAGCAAGGCACTGAAAAGAGGAAACATCCCACCATCTCCAAGGCCCAAATATAACTACTGAATTATAAGGAGGTTACAGGACGTCAGCTGTAAACGGTTAAATAAAAACAGCGAATAAGAAGAAAATAGAAAATGCAAAATTACACACACCAAACCTAAGAAACAACAAAGGAAAATATAAATAAAACGACTCAAAAACAGAAGAAACAGATAATAACCATATAAATAAGGAAAACGATAGTGGAACGGTAAAAGGACATAATAAGAATCCAGTGGACAACCACTATTCTACAAAATTTTCAATTAGTATTATTTAATTATTATTGATTAATATAACTATGCTGTTCCATAAATCCCTCTTCAGATCTTTTACTGCTCATATCGCTTATAAAGTTTGTTCCTTGCAACATTGAAATACCAGGTTTATAAAAAAAAATCGGCTGTTTTATTATCCAATGAACAACGCATGCTATTTTCAGGCTAAAGTAGAGGGCGCATCTCACTATGGATTATTAATGCTCTATCAGTTTTATAAAACTTTTATTGAGCTTTTAAAAGATTCAAATTAGTCTAAAATCTTTGATTTAAGGGTCTTCCAATGTTCAATATATTCTTTTATCAAACATGGGGCAGACGCAATATATATTAATATTGCCAAAATATTCTCCAATATTTCATCAAGCTCGTTCAGAATTCATCAGAGTACTGAATTACCATCTCCGATATTGCCTAACCTTTTTAATCTGTGTTTCGGAAAATTCTTTTATATTCAAATCTGTTGTATATACTGTGCAATTTCTGTGAGTAATATATACTACTAATGAAATTTCATGTAGTGATAAACCGGAAATATATGTGTTTATTTGGTTTAATCACTTTTATTGAATACATTTTCATTTGTAACTAAAATATCAAAAATAATCATATGAAATTCTAATTTATTGTTTTAAAATTAAATATATTTTTTAAAACATCACACATAAGATCACAGTTAAATAGTAGAAGGCAGTTGGAATTGAATGATGTTGAGGATATTGACAGATGCCAATCGTTCAAAAAAGTAAAAAATGAATAAATTACAAATAATAATTTAATTTATGAAAATGATTGTGAAATTGGTTGCACAGGATCCGCCTAGTGCAATTGGAAAGTAATGACCCACAGTGCGACTTATCATAAATTCAAGAGTGAAAATTTAAGTTTAATTTTACGTTTCAGAATAAAGAATTCTTCATTTTGATTCGACTATAGTAAATTCCTTGAATCAATAGGTATAATTAAATCCTGGGTTTTAATAAAAAAATTAGGCAACGTGATGAAAATTCTGCAGTAGGTTAGCAATCGTTTTAAAATGTCAAAATTAATTAGTTAAATTAATAAAGAAAAAGTTGGTGTAGATTCGAATAAACGTACTAAACTAATTTCTTTGCAGAGAATGTTTGACAGTATAATTAAATTTTAATAATATATACTTGTTTTTCTGCAGTTTTCCGCATTGCGAGGTGGGCTGAGTATAGAAACAACTAACAATTTTCAAGAGTTTTTCATTTTAATTAGGAGGAGGTGTAGCTGCGCTGAACTGCCGTGTCGGTCAGGGTTCAAAATAAGGTTGGGCGATAGTCGATAGTTATAACTATCGATAGGCCGATACTATCAGCTGAAAACTATCGAATGCAATCGGAAGTTTTTCGATACTGCTTCCTTTTTTTTCAAACCTATTCAATAAAGAATTTCAACTAATTTAATTAAATTCAATTACCTACCTACTATTTGAAATTTTCAGGATTATGACTTATGAGATTATATCATAAAGATGAGAAAAAAAACTAATTTATTTGAATTTTAAAAAAGTATATACAATTTACATGTTTACAATAATAATGAACAAATCAAATCTTCAGAAAAAAAAAGAAAGAAATATCACGAAATAGTTAATTTCAAGAGTCAAGTGTGCCCCTTGAGTCACAGGTTTCCCGAAAGAAAACTGGCATTTCCAGTTGAATATTTAGAGGTACTTGTCTGTTTGGACGTCCGTTGACATCAGCGCGCTCAGTTTTCACTTACCTCAATTTGGACAATGTCAGATTATGCTGCCTACAATTTATTTCAAATAGCATTGCCTTTCATTATCATAGAACAGATTTTTAGGAAATGAAATAAATGAAAAACATGTGAAGACAAAATAAAAGTAGAAAAAATGAAGCATTTATTACAAGCAATGTTCATTAAAAAGAACAATATCTAACTAAAATGTGATATTTTTTGTTTTAATTTTTATATATTTTTCTTTTAAAGAGAAATATATATATATATATATATATATATATATATATATATATATATATATATATATATATATAAATTATAACAATTAAAAAAAATATCATATTTTAGTTAGATATCATGACTTCTCTTTAAAATATAATAATATGAGAAACATGCCAAGAAACATTTATTACAAGCCATGTTCATTAAAAATAACATCTTCAGGAACTTTAACAATGAAACACTCTTTTGTTTCTCTACATATTTCTCCAAATATCCAGTGCTGAGGCAAAATCCGTCCTGTGTTGTTTTTTCTTCTAGTATATAGACTTTCGTCAATTCCTATATACATCCCTGGACCTCCAATAGTTGTTGAACTTCTCTCTAATTTAAAACACCACACACTTCTCTCATATAATTGGAATAATCTATTAATGAAGAATGAGACATGTTGAGCTGTTCGTCACAAAACGTTATGGAAGTCAGTTCAACTTGACACAAACAATAACAAAACACTTAGAAAGGTTACAATAACTGTATGAGATAGTTAAGAAAAGTGACACTTGGGGCGCTGGCGTCAACGGACGTCCAAACAGACAAGTACCAATTTAGGAATTGTAGAATTGGATCCCTAATTAAAGAGGAAAATAAATTAAAAAGTTATATAAACCTAGAAGAGCTACTGATGAATACCGCAACATTATAAAAGTGTGAGACAACGTGTACTACCTAACATAATTTAATTAGTATTTCGGAGAATTAAATAATGACACGTCCGGTGCGGCATCAAAGTTATATAGAAGAGAACCCTTGAGCTCTAGGAATTCCGAGTTCAATTTCAAAAGAACTCGACACTGGACAGAGACAGATCAGCATAATTCCGAGAGTATCCAAACTTGAGGGTAACAAAAATCCATCGATAATCGACACTATCGGTTGAGACCGTCGATAGTCGACGCTATCTGTATATTGATAGTAACTATCGACTATCACACAACCCTATTTCAAAACCGGCTGTGGCAGATAATTTATTTAATCTGTTAACAGTCGGGGAGGGATCATGTGGGATCTGGGAACAAAACTTTTTGCCACCACATAAAGTGGGTACTCTCAGTAGATGGATTATTTGGTGATTGAGCGTGATCTCGGACAAATAACCAACCTGCACAACCAGTATCCTGTAGAGTACAGTCCATACTATGTACTGTGTTCAATGTAAACCAACCCTTTTCCTTACTCTTTTGAGGAAGAGCCCTATATAAACTCCTAGGCCTACATCTATTACAGAATGGCCAACTACCAACATAGATCAGAAATTGAGCTAAGCATATGTGCTCCTCATATTTCCTGATTTATCACTATGGAGTAGAAAACTCAAGCAGGTGCAAGCAGATTAGGGAGCAAACCAGCAGCCAACCGCAAGAAAAATGAAATACATCATGCCATTCATAGGTGACTCATCACCCATAATCAGTAATTAACTTCATTATTGTTTCTGTTATCATTATATTTATATCGTATAATTACTGTATTTTATTTTCATTACCAAACTTTAAATCTTATAGTTACGATTATTGGAGTGGGAATGTACAATATATCATTAAAGAGGTTGGTACGAGTATATTCTCACTTTGAACACACTGAACTCAACACCCTACTTTTTTCTTATAATAATAATAATAATAATAATAATAATGTCTTTATTTATTCTGGGACGAGTCCCTATAGAATAACAATACAGGCATTGTAAGCTATTAAATCTTAGAGTGTTAAATAATTACTTTTAATTAATTATTACAATTAATTTAATTAGTGAGAACGAATAAAAAAATGAACAAATAAAAAATGTGAATTACCTACAATAACAGTATTTCAAAAACATATTAGAAGAAAAGAAAGAAAAAAAAATAAAATAAGTTTACAATAATTATATAAGAGAAACAAATTTATGGTCACATATATCAAATTTATGCCAAGAAAAAAAACAAAAAAGAAAGATTAAACAATATTATCCGAGATTTACCTTTCATCCCTTTTTGTCCTTTTTAATATCTGTCTATATGACCTTAATAATACATATGTACGTGGTTTAAATTCCACACACTCAAATATATGAATACATAATAACACACACAAATGTACATCTAAAAACATCATTCATTCATCGAATAAAGAGAGCATTAAGTCAATACTGATCCCCTACTATTTTCGATCTTTTGGGAATTGTAGGGATAATAGGTGCTGGAATATACGGGATTTGAAGGTTGGAAGATTATTGGAACGACGAATGGAAGAAGGTATAGAGTTCCAAAGGGAGGAGGATCGGATCAGGAAAGCTCTGTCAAAAGCTGCAGTTCGGTGGGATGCTGTATATAGATCAGAGAGCCGAGAACGGGTGTTGCGGGAGAGGACTGTGGTTTTGAATTGAAGGAGATCGAAAATGTAAGATGGTCGACGGGATTGGATAACTTGGTAAAGGAAAGATGCTAGGACGTACTTACGGCGGTAGGAAGGGTAGAGCCATTTCAATTCTTCGTAATATCGGGTCACCGAAGCATCTCTAGGGATCCCAAAGATGAATCGAACGAAGCAATTAAGCAACCGCTTTAATTTTGCTTCGAGATCCCCAGAGATACTCCCATACACCGAACAACAATAGTCAAAATGGGGGAAAATTAAGGAAGAAACTAGGAGTTTACGGATTTCAAAAGGGAACAGGTGACGAAGGTAATTGAGACGCTTTAAGGTGGAGAAGGTACGACGAGAAATTTCAGAGATATGGTTTTTCCAGGAAAGGGTCTGGTCAAAAGTAATTCCAAGGTTTTTGACAGTTGGGTAGAATTTGATAGGATTATTGTTTAGAAGGAGGATTGGATTATGGGGAATAGTTTTAAGGAAGTAGTTTGACCCTATTATTATTGACCCTATTATAGAATTTTTTCTTATTATTTTTAATTACTTATTAACAGTGTGTAGGAATTTCTCAAATCAAAAGATAAATCTTTATTTAACATTGTGGTATTTCATATTATTCGACTGTTTTCTAATATGTGACTGAAAATATGCTCGAGGGTTGCTAATCAATACTTATTAAAAACATTAATATCTTGTTATGGATTTGGATTGAAATATTTCAGTGATTACCGAGCAGAGGAGATGCTGTGACTAAATACATGATTAACCTGAAATATAATAATAAAAGTGGATGGCTTTGCTTAGAGAAGGGCTAAAAGGCCAATTTTGAATTGACTGGCATTAAAGCCAAAGCTGTGTAGTTAGCTCCGTAGCCTACTTGTTGATGCCACCCTAAAAAGCAGTTTAATCACAAATTTGAGAGCTTTAGCTAAACACCTCCGGCTAAGCTTGTTCTCGGCTTGTTTACTCTCCATGCCTCCTCCAACTGTCCGCTTGTCCTCAAAGTGGTTTATACTTCCATCGATAGTTCATGTTGAAAACATTCTAAAGAGTATCTCCACTCCGATAACTCCTAACAAAAAGAAACAGAAAACAACCATTGAGAGAAATCCTATCAGTGGATTGAAGATGAAACTGTATTGGTACTAAATTTTATCTAAACCCAATCACTCCAATCAATTATGAGTGTGGCTAACTGAAGGAACAGAAAAATTATCTTTATGCTGTGCTATAATAGTAATAACAATAATTGTCAAACTTTGACCACATAGCAAAATATATTATTTGCACCCAGCAATAGTTGTGCTGGGTGATTTAGCCTAGGTCACGCCCAACCTCCAGGTTTTTCCCCCAGTTAAGGATACCCATTTTATAGAGAGATCCTCAGGAGGTTCGTCAAATACTACAGGGCTCAACCACGGCTTTTAAATAAATTATCTCCCACAGTCAGATTTGAGGGATCTTCGGCACAGCAATCCCACTCCCCATCAAATAATTATAAATAAAATTAAAATAATCAAGTATTATTATTATAAATGTCTGATGCAAGGATTTAAAATTTAAAAATGCTCAGTATTACAAAAAAAAATGTTGAAGTTTAAGTTAATATTAAATTAACTATTGGAGTAAAATATGTCGCTATCGTAGGACCATTGTGTTTAGTGTTTACGTGAGCCTAAATCAGTATCTTAGGTGAAAAATGGAATGATGGATTGAAGAGATCGTAAGTGGGTTAGAGTGTTTCATAGTTCTATTCGGATTGTTGCCAATGGTCCCCTTTATTGCCATTTTATTTGTGAGTTACTAGTATTTTTTAATTCATGTAGCTACTGTTTAACATTTGTTGTCATGTTTATCTCAGGTCAGAATCTAGGGTTCTAGAGGTGTCATTCAAAATATTGATATATTAGCACGTTGAATGTTACACCAATTTTACCGGCATTGTCCGTGGCACCAGGATGAATTTTCGATTAGGCAGTACAAACAAAATTGGAATAATATATGATCATTTTTGACATGCTAATTTTGATTTAGTATCCGATCACCCCATAGCACTCGAGCACGCTTTAGTAGCACTTTTAAAAACAAGTGCATCAACTGACGATTTCATTTTTTTTTTATCTTTTCGAGTAATGATTTCATGATTTAATTTTTTTTCGAAAGTGTGAAATTATAAGATAACAGCATATGTTGTTATATTTGATACTAAATACCACTTATTTAATATTTAATACAACATTTAATTTAATTATTATACCACTCCTCCTATTTAATATTTTAGTTAGCCCACTAAGTTATATTTTCAAATGAATGTAGTAATGTTTCAATAAAATAAAGTGATCATCACGTTGATGTTTTAATTTCTCCTAGTGAAATATTGCTAATTTTGCAAAACATGCTATCAAAAATATTCATTGAAAGTAGGAAAAATAATTTTTAAAAACTATATTAAAAAATTCCTAACATTCCTAACATATTGTGCTGGTTCCTCTTGGAACGCTTCATTCCAACATATCGTAATAATATGCGTGCATGATAAAACTATTTCATGTATAAATAAAACTTATAAAAACTATCATAAATTAAAGGTGATAGCAATATAACCGTAAATTATTGCCATTAGCTTCAATTATAAATTTGCATTTCTATCAATCTGGGTGCTCAGGTCAGCGGTGACCCCGTTGGCATTCAGCTTATTAATATATTGGTGAAACATCTTGAAGTCAGGCTAGGGCGAAGGGTCGTATGCCCGCTTACAAAAGGGCGTCAAAATGCCAAAAGATAATTAATGCTTAATGCTTTTTTCCTTATTTTTTATCCTACAAAAAATCATTTTATTTTATTTGTTCTAACTGGGGTTGTGAGACTCAAAACTTATTATATAAATACATCAGAAGTGCGCTGTCAACGGATTCAAGGGAACAATATGATTTGCTTTCATTAGTTTATTTTAGTTAATATATTTTATATTGATAGGATCTTCTGACAATCTGTTTTATTTGCTTCTATGTACTTATCTTGTTGAATGGGCTTTCTTTAATGAATGAATTTGAAACCTAGCTAATGTAATTGGAATTAATTAACTTAAATTTTATTTTTACGAGGCTTCCTAATCTACTTCTCTTGATTGCTTCTATGGTTAATCTGCCACTACCAATCAAATAACTAACTTAATCGATGTGTTTTAATAAGAAACCAGTCAAAACAAGTTGTAGTCCAATAATGGAACTCTGCGAATTATAAGGCTTCGGCCAGCTTCTCCATAGATCGTACTATTAGTTTATTCTGGTTTATTCATTTCTAGTCCTATGTTTATCAATCTGCACTTACCAAAATCACCAATGACATAAATACCGCTATGACCCACAAAAAAAAAACACTGCTTATCCTCCTTGACTTTTCTAAAGCTTTTGATTTCTTGGACCATTCTATACTTTTAAAGTAGAAAACCAAAATCATTGTCCTTTCCTAATAGTTCTATCCGGTGGTTCTAATCTTTCCTCTCTGACAGATCTCAAACAGTTTCCATACCTAGTCAAACTCTTCCCACTTTCCTAACTTTGTCCTCATGTGTGGCACAGGGCTCATGCATCTCTTCAACTGCTATATCAATGATCTTCCTCAATCTGTTCACCACTGTTCCTACCATTTATATGCTGACGACTTCCAATTCTATTTGTACTTTTCTCCTTCTGAACTATTAATTGCGTTCGCCAATACTCATGCAGACCTAGATTGGATCAGTGCCAGGACACCTGATCTTCAAAACTCAACAAACTGGAATTGAGCACTATGAAAACTCAGGCCATTGTTTTAGGTTCGAATTCCCTCCTTACATCCATCCAAACCCTCCCAACATTAATCCTAAACGATCACCCCATCACGTGAGCTCTTCTGTGAAAAACCTAGGCAGTTTCCTGAAGTTATTCGATAGTAGTTCGTTCTCCTTACACAATCTTCCCGTAAGCTTCTCGTATCTTCTCTCATGTTCCCCCATTTTGACTATTGTAGCGTGACATATGGAGACCTTTCTAAAATTCTCGAAGACTAAAGATAAGATTAAAGAGAATAATGAATTTCTCTCTAAGATTTGTGCTTGGCACTCCGAGGCGATCGCGCGTGTCCCACCTTTATGATGAGTTGAAGTGACTCTTCCATCCATTTCCTTTGTTCATTCTAATACCAATCCATTTACTCTCAGCACCATTCATATATCTACAGTTTCCTCCAATTCAAATCCTCAGTTCAACAACATAAAATAACATCTCGTCTCTCCGATCTCTATATACGTTCCCACAGAACCAAAGCTTCAAACCAACCAAACAGAACCAAAGTTCCTTTCTCGACCGTTCCGCTACAGTGTGGGAGTCAATCCCTCCTAACATCCGTCATAGTCCCTCACTATCGTCATTTAAATCCTTGCATTTCCAACATCTCCTGGCTTTCTAAAAAGATGCTCTCTAAGTAGGTTAGTTATTTGCTCAGAATGTAATGTATAGAATAATTCATTGTGTTATTTAGTTGTTTTAATTTTGTTTTTTAAGAAGATTTACAACATGTAAAGAAATAACTGCATGCTAGCCCATGCATTTAACAAAAGTTATGGAATTACCTATTCTCTTTAATTGCTTAATATCTTTCCAAGATTTGTACTGTTTATTTACTTATTATTATTTCTTGTCTAAATATTTCGTTTTAATTTGTTTTCTGTCACTTTTTACACGCTTTTTGATTTGAAACATTAAGCCTTCTGGCTAGATAAATATGTTCCTTTTTCTGTTCATTTTGTTAATCTAAAGGGGCTTAGTCCCAGAATAAAGTTTCTATTCTATTCTATATTTACTATAATTAATCTATTAATTAATTAATTAATCTATTCGTTAAATTATACCATTTGTACGAATGTGTACTTTCATTCACCATTTATTTCGAATAATTCTATTCATTATTGAATTAAAAAAATAGAACCTTTATCACTACAATGCATGAAGTGTCTTGAGTTCAGTATATGCTAGAGGCTGTACAGTTTTTAGAACATCGGCTATGCAGAAAGATGATTGAAGCCATATGAAAGGATGATGGAGAAAGCTATATGGAAAGATGATTTGTCTTTGATCACGCTCATCCAACAGATTTTGGTTCCCATTTAGTTTGCCCATTTAATAGAGGATAGGCGATTTCCAGGAGGGTTTGTAGATCCCACATGATCCGTTCTTAGCTAGTAACAGATTAAATATTGTACAGCTACATCCTGGCTTAAGCCCAGAGCCTTCAGCATAGCAAATCAGCACTTTAGACACGGAGCACCCAGCAATTATATAGTAAGATAAATTTAAATTGCCAAATGTTTGAAACAATAATCATTATTTTTTGTTATAATTTTAATATTTTTCTTTCGAAGAGAAAAACTATGTATAATTTATCAATTGGTAGAGCATCATGAAAGACCCGGGTTCGAATCCCGGCCCCTGGACATATCTTTTCTCTTCGAAATAAAAATATTTAAAATTATAACTATTAATAAAAAAATATATAACATTATTGTTTTTTCTTGCTTTTGTTATTAGTTTGAAATATGCTGATTGTGAATCGAAATGTTTTAGCTAATGCACACGCATCCATCAATTGAAGAACTCTTTTAACGTTTATTCATCATTAGATATAAGCTTTCATTCTCCGTTTTTTTTTTTTAAAGGCAGAAAGAAAGCTGTACGTCAACAAATGATGGAGGGGTTCAGTACACAGTAGAAATTGTATTGTTCCTTCTATATTGTTTATGCAGGGAGTTGATTCTTCAGACATCACCCTCAACCGCTCGGTTTTCCTCCACTTAGGAGTGCCCACTTTATAGAGGCTAGGAGGGTTTTTAGATCCATCACATTCTATCCGTTTTTCTAAAAATTAAATTATTTATCTGACCACAACCAGATTTAAATCCGAAACCTTGAACATATAAACTGTTCAATGAGCTATCCTGTTCCACTTCTGTTTTTTTCCCACTTAACCCCTTGGTTTTGAACTTTGATGTCGTTCTACGAAGTACTGTTGAAGGGTTCTCTTCTTCTGTACTTAGTATATTTTAAGTGATGGATGTGGAGTGGAAACGTTTTTAGTTTCCTCTTCTGTTTTAGAACGTACTAAAAATATTCTAAAAAATAATTATTGAATCGATGGGAAAGGAGCTTTATTTTTAAAGCGTTTTTTGACAATTTAAATATGCTGCCACCAGGCTAAAAACAGATTCCGGACTGGAAACTTTTAACTGAGGCCGGATAGGTAAAGAAGAAAACCTCTCGAGAATCGGAACTTCTAAATAATGAGACACTGTTGGATTCTACTTTTCACTTAAACTTTCCCTTCAGGAAAACATGAATGTTATCCAGAGATTTACTAACAGGATAAAACTAGATACTGCTAAGTTTATTATACTTTCTTGTTACTAAGTTATGGAGTATTTCCCCGAGTTGCTTAAAAGACTTTTCTTCTTAAACTAGGTAGTCGTTAAACAGATGTATCTTTATCGTTTGGAGTAACCTTCATATTATCCTCCAATCATATTAGCTCGGGTTGGGCTGAGGAAGCTAATTAGCTACTTCTGAAGGGCGTCTAGGGACTTGGATTATCCTCGGGCCCGCCCTAATTAGAAGGTCGCTGCAACTTCAGCTCTTGCCAAACTTGTCCTTCGGCGATTGGGCCAAGTTACTGTTTTCTGGAGGCCCTTTTGGGCCGGGATTGGGGACTTCATAACGAACTTTCTCATTAATCAACAGATATTCCGGAAATTGACAAAAAATTATTTGGAATCTATTGACATGGCTTAGGAATGTTTTATCTATAAGCAATTTCAGTAAGTTGTGCTAATAAGTTAGTAATCTTATAACTTAAATGGAACAGGCTGGTTTTCGTCTCGGCCGACAAACGCAGGATCACAATTTTTTTCTCAGAAATATTGCAGAAAAAGCTTGGGACAGAGTTATATATCTAGCATTCCTTGGTCTGAAGGCAGCGTTTGATGTGATCTCAAGAAAAGAAATTTGGAATGCACTGATAGCCAAGGGTGGACCAGGAGACTTGCAAGCGGCCATAAGAGTCATGGAAGTGGTAAGAATAAATGGTATGGAATCGGAACCGTTTCCAATTGAGAGGGGAGTTAGACAGGGAGATAGCTTACGCCTCCTTCTATTTATAAATGCATTGTACGAAATCCACAAAATATACAAACGCAGAACTTCATGGACTGGAAATGGAACATGAGAATTGTCCTCATACAAAGCCCCTTCTATGCGGATGACATAGTCCTAATAGCCGATACCAAGACCAAACTACAACAAGCTCTGGTAGAACGGGAAGAAAAGCTGCTCAGGAAAGGGAAGCAAATTAACACCTCTAAGAGTAAAGTGCTGGTTATGGCGTGGAAAGATCAAGAAGATCCCCAAATGATATGCAACGGCGAGACCCTTGAGGTAGTGAAGGAATATACCTACTTAGGGGCCATTATTAGTATCTCGGATAGGATAGATTAAGGAATATCTAACAGAATATGAAAAGCAAATCAAGTGTTTTACCAGACTACCAATAGCATCATAGGCCACCGCGAAGTAGACAAGAAGACCAAAATGCATATATATAAGTTTGTTTACCTAACTACACTCACCTACGGCGGAAAAAGTTGGACAATGTCTGTCCAGACATTCTGGTCGCATAACGGCAGCAGAAATGAGATTCCTTCGTAGATCTTTTGGGAGAACCAGAAGAGATCGGAAGGAGTTTCTTGTACTTAAGTAATCGGAATCATGTTGTTCCATTTCACATTTCACAAGGGTCTAAGTCAGTCATTTGCACGAAAAGGAGTTATCACTCATAATTTCAATAAAAAAAACTACGATAATGTATCGATTCAACCTCCCTCATCAATACATCGAATTATCTCTGGACAATGTTCGACTTAAACACTTTTTCACTTTTGCTGTAGATATAACATTGAAAAATACTTTTGTTACCATAACCTCCTTCAACGGTTACCTCACCACCCAAGATGTTCTGCGCTCAACCAGCCTGATTCACAAATTTACATCAGTGGTCGCCATCTGTGACGTAATCATTCCATTCTAAAGGTACTTTTTCTTTTATCTTTCGTTAATTCTTATTTTAATTATTTTAGAAGATTTTTTTTTCTAAAAATGAAGAATTTTTTCATTGAAGTGATTTTTAATTCTTAACCCTACCAATATAGGACCGACCATTTCCTCAATAAAACAAAGCCCAAGACAAATTTCCAATTTAAATTCGTTTGTTGTTATTTGTTCATTTAACGTTACTTTATGCTGATATGACTAATCGGACGATGCTACAATGGGAGCGCTAAATTTCTCATATCCAGGTTTAACTAGGATAGGGATCTTTAACGAATACCTGACATCGTACAGGATCCTAGGACCACCGCCGGGTTGTTGGAGGGCAGATACATCCGACTAATATAAAATCGTTTCAGAAAGGTCCTAATATTTACGAAAAGGAGCTTCGTCATTCTTCATATGTTTTTTGTTTAATAAGATATGATTACCACCAACTACACAATAACACAATCGTGATGGAGTTATATAGTCTAGAATGTGTTGTATTTCGGCCTGAGATCTCTGGGCCCATTACTGTAAGGTAGAAAGCTCACCTATAAAGTGGAGATGGAGCCCTGTGTGATTTGCGGTCGAGGGAACATGGCCCTCATAATGGCTCGGGCTTCAGCAATATCTCGAATACACATCCCGTCCCTGTTCGTTATCGGCCCCCCCCCCAGCCGTAATACGCCCTCCTCACTCCTAGATCTCCAATTAATCTCGATTCGGAGACATTATTTGTGTTCGTAGGAGGCCATCCAAAATCATAATAATACTCTAGAGACATTGTTGACAAAGGGATCATTAATTAAGTTTATGACAAAAGTAAATTAAAAAGAGAAAAACTTCAAAAAAAGAAAGACACAACATATTTTGAGGTGTTTATTGGAAACTTCCAATATTATGTAGGGTCGAATATAAGGTAATTGGGTTTGCTCAGATGGTATAATTTATGGGTTTCATTTTTGCTTTCTTTGAACAAATAATATTTGTTTCTGTCTTTTGATTGTTTTGACCTAAATAATAATATAAGAAATATTAATAAATAATAAAAAGAAAATAACGAGTAAATATTAAATTAGGTCTTGGGGTGAATCGTATACAAAATTACATGATTAAATTAGTTAAATATTCCTGACGAAATGTACATTTTTAGATTTCAATTGAATTTTTAGCCCGGAAGGATATTATCATTGACATGTTAAGGATGCTTTATTTTATTACAATAGCAATTATATTTCGTTTCATTCAATCGTAATCTGTATGATTTTTAACATCAGTATATATTGGCGAGTTATAACACGGTCATCCTTTAGTGACCATTGTTTATATTTATTTGAATCGTTTTATTTGAAAAGAATTTGTAGTATATCCCTATATCGTAAATATTTATATTTATATCCAATACTAGAACAGCATTTTTGCCATACGCCAACGAGCCTCCAAAGAAAGTCATGCTTCATCAACATTACCTGCGACATCTCTTAGACCATTGTAATGTCGTAAGAGCGCACCATCCATTGCACCAGGTTTGCAGATGGGACAGACATTAGACCCCGCGTCACCAGTTCCGTACATATGTGACTGTAAGTAATCGTGACCGGTGATGAGGCTGAACCTCGCAATAGCTTGGTCTCTTGGAAGATCTCGGAGGAGCTATTCCTGTGCATGGCACTGCCAATTTTTTTTTCTTCTGCAGGCATTGTACACTAAGTTCTGTGTGTAGCTTCCAATCGTGGTTTCAGTCCTGTTCTTAGATGAGGTTACGCAAGAAAGGCAGCTACTTTTGATATTTACCCTCATCCAAAACTGTAAAGGCAAAAAACTGCTCAACGTTTTCGCCTACTTTAAAATTTACTGGACAAACGTTCAAAGCTCCTAATTAATTACAAAAGACTCATTTACATGACAGTTATCAGAAATATTTGGACATACGGAGTTGAGCTTTGGGGCTCCATCCAATTCATCTCGTATCCAATCCTTACAATCCAAAATCCTTCGTAAAATCCTCAATGCTCCTTATTATGTCACAAACAAACTCATCCATCATGATCATAATATCCCATATGTTGCTGATATGGCGCAAACTAGATCCCTATTCTTCCATAAAAAGCTCCATACACACTTGAATCCGCTAGTCTCTCAATTTGCTTCCCATAATATTCCTGATAACCCTCCGAGTTGTCTGAAAAGAAGATGGCCTCGAGGCTTTCTACTATAGAACTGTATTGGAGTGCTATAAGTGGATAGTTTCTCCATAAGTGTTTTTTTTTTCATGTCCTTTGTTCATACAGCAGATTTACTTGATGTAATATAATTACAGTTGTAAATATCAATAAAAAAAAAACTTTTGATATTTTGTATTTTTCAACTTCTGAATATTTTGTTGTCAAAGCTTTTTTTATCGTCTACCAAAGGCAGATGCAAGATAGCACAGTCTCGACATCACATTGAAAATTTTGTTTACCGCAAATAAGGAACTATTTCAGAACAATATAATTTAGAAGAAAAGATTTAGGAATGTGAACTAGTTGCTTTCTGCATTTAACAATTTAAATATACCTTCCTTTTAAAAATTACATTTTTGTAGTAATAATGGTGCTGTCAGTATATAAAATTTCCCTGTTTTTGTTTGTCTTTTTTAATGGCCCCTGAAAAAGTATAGATGCGAACTTTTATCCAATGCACTACAGTAACTCTTACTATTATTTATACCTTTCTAAAATTACGAAAGGAATCAAATAACACAAGTCCCTGACTTCTAAAATCCTTCATTAGGACATAACTTGTAATTTCGAGCTCATTAAGGCAGCAAGATACGATTCAACTAACCGAAGATCGTTGCATGAGACAATTTGTGAAAGGTCCCATTCATCACGAGGGAGAAGTTTAATTAAGAGCATGCTAAATAGGATAGGTGGCGCTGCACTGCCTCAGAGCTTCATAGGTTGAGATTCCTTACACCGCTATGTGTGTTCTCCGGTGACATATAGAAATTTATTTTTAGTGAATAGGTCTTTTCTCTCGAATGACACTCTGATATGTCCTTAACAATCTTTATGAGAACAGATATTCGATCATCATAAATCGCAATCGGTAAAATATACAAAAAAAAAAGAAAAGAAAAAAAGACAAATTGATGAACTGTAATATTCAATATAAGAAAAGTGTTCAATGCCTGGCAACATCAGATTATTGAATCTTTAGATGGCTTACAACCCAACAGAATCACGATAATGTTACCCATACAGAATAAAGAACTGTTTATTGTTTATTCGTTTATTTATTAAACGAACGCAGCTTTATGAACCTATGGCTAAACGAAAGATGCTGTAGTTACAGTCATAAATACGATATTGCCTATCAAGGTATATTTAGGGTAGAGATCTTGAAAGAAGTATTCTGACACCGGACTGGCTCGTAATTTACACTATACTGCCCTTCGAAGGATGGCATAAGCAAGGATTTTTTATTACCTTTCAAAAATCCTAAGATAACCTACGCCAACACGCGATCTTGGGTATAGAAGGATAACCACTACAATCTTAAATGAATTTTTATTTACAATAATCGTGTCATGATTTTATAAGTCTTATCCGCTTATGAGTATAAAACTCCCATCATAAGCGGATAAGACTGTATCCAACTGTATTCACAGGAAAGTCTTACCCATCTTCTGAAAAAAAAACTTTTTCTTAGTGCATTCTGATTCACTTTTTTTACGCCTTTCCTCTAAAGCACTGGCAAAAAACTATGATGTAACCAAGATCAGGCGCTATAAGTTAGGCTATGTAAAGTTACTGTTTACTATTTTATTATGTTAGGGAGTACTCCTTCAAGTATCGTTGTCATCTGGTAGTATATTCCGTTTAAAATACCTACGGGCAGCATTCCTCTATTTTGTAATTTCCTGACTTCATGACTCATCGAAGATGCAAATCGGCATTGAAAGGTAGATGATTTGGGAGAGGCCTGGGCTTCGAAAATTAGAATTAGCCATGGAGTCAACAGAGGAAGAGAAATATATTTTGGAGAACAGACTTATATTTAGTTAGTGCCGATGTCACCAAGACTCAGGCCGTTCTATTGCGTGGAAGAACGGATAGGGCTCACCCTATCACATTCAAAGTAAATGGGAAAAGGATCAGGACAAGTGAGGTGGTTACTTACCTCGGAGTAAGGATAGGAAGGAACCTGGACGTGACCCCTCACTTGGACCAACTGGCGACGAGGGTGAGCCAGACGATGAATGGCCTCAGTCGGATTGGCGGAGCCTTTTGGGGCCTCAGGTGTTCCCTGAACTTGTGAAGGAGGAGAACTACGCAAGTTTCAGGGGGTACGTATACGGATGGAAGGAAGGCCCGGCCCACTTCATGCTTACACGGAGAGGACAGGCACCGGGAAGACCGTCGGACCAAACCTTGGAGGACTTCGAGGAGGACGAAGGATAGGCGCGAGGGAAGAAGACGAGGAAAGGATAAGGTGTAGCCCTTAGGTGCGCAACCGTCCACCGGGCTACACCATAGTTCCAGTGTTTATATTAATAAATGGATATATAGAATAAAATACCCGATTTGTACCTCCAGTGGTGAACCCCCACTGGAGGAAACCCTGTATGCCTCACAGGAAGTGAAGGGGGTTTAAAAAAAAAAAAAAGTGCCGATGTTTCGACCTACAATGTACGCCATCTTCAGGGCAACTAAGAGAAGCGGCTGGGTGAACCGGCTAACCAACAATGGATTGTTAGTTATAAAATTGTTGGTTAGCCGGTTCACCCAGCCGCTTCTCCTAGTTGCCCTGAAGATGGGCTAAATTGTCGGTCGAAACGTCCGCACTAACTAAATGTAAGCCTGGTACTTATTTGGAGTTTTTTGACTGCAACCCCCCAACTATCTCTGTTCTCCATTTTATCATCCAGTCAACTATTTTCCTCTCATACAGAAATATATTTTATTTCAACCTAGAGTTTCATCATCAGATTTTTTCACTTGCAAAGAAATTCAGACTGCGAAACGTGGTGGTTTTAAGTTAAATAGGAGGAGTTGAGTTATTAAATGTTATTCGGATCGGGTTAGGAGAGGATAGAAATGTGGTTAGGCGCTACACTGTTTAAAGGAGGTTAAGAAAATTACATCACTGAGCTTAATGTCCAGGCCAGCTCCTCTGCTTGTCACTAAAGCTGAAGGGGTTTGCCGACTCTTACCAAAATCCCGGAAATCTCCACTGATCTACATAATAGACCCTGCTCGGTTTTATTCAGCCGGACTTCTGATTCCCCCACCCAAGCTTAGAGGGATTTATTTTCGGATAGTATATCTTCTGAATATTTCGTTTAATTTGAAGCTCAATTCCTCCTATTCATTGAAATCTGTTTTGATATTTTTCATGTCCACCTTGGCAAGGGACATGAAAGTAATATAGACGATTAAATGCCGCCAAAATGTTTAACTATACAGGTTCTGTCGTTTTAATTTGTATATATAATGATTTATCAGTTTTTTTTTCGTCCTTCGCATCTTACATACCCATCTCACGATGAACTATAATACAATGTATCCCTACTGTATCTTATGGGATAATTCAAAATGTAATGCCTATATATGAATCGCTACCTGCAGAAAGACTACTAGTCCATATTTCTAAATTTCACTAGAGAGATGACAAAAAGAGATCTTGTCCTGGGCTAGTTTTTTTTCCCCGCAGTAAACAAAACATTGAAGGCGTGGTCAAGATTGTGCTATCTTGCGGATATGTGTCCTTTCTGTAGTAAAAGTTCTGTTGTGGTAATAGTTTAAAATTTTTAAAACAGAAATTTCAAATGTTAATCTAGTTGCCTTTCTGCAGTTAGTGATACTTATGCCTCTGGGTGTTTTTATTTCTCATGTTTATAATCAAATTTTCTTGAATTGGCATTTTCATATTTTTGAGTTTTTCAGTAGCTACCTCTAATTACGCGTTATAGTATCGAAATGAAATGTCTTCTTAAATTTGGTAATATCGTCAGGATACAGATCGGTAATGGACAAAGTTTATTTATTATTTCGTAATTGTGTCTGTCTCGAGAAAATTAATTTTGCATTAAAATCAAATACAAAACTATAATTAAATATACATTAAAATTAAATAACGAAAACCTCTCTTCCTCTGGATGAATCGATAGTTACTAGGCTCTATAACTGAAACCAATACCTAATAAATTCCGTGCAATATTCATTAAACAATAATGATTTTGACGTGCCTACATAACGGCCTTTATTGCCTCATAAAAGTTTCATTGATTCATGATACAGGTTACTTTTTTGTTTCCATTTCTTGTATCAGATTCTAAGAAATGAAGTAATTCTAGTTATTTACTTTGTAATGACAGTATTTATAGAGTTCTTTGTCACGCGACACCCTGAATAGGCTAACACTGTCAAAGACAGAAAGCGTAATTCAATTGAAGAAAACCCGTGAGATTGAAGATTTAAATTTAAAGTTAGTTATTTAAAGTAGTTTTAAACTATATTTTTGATAAGCTTTAAATGGAAAATATTTATTTTTATTAACAACAAGTGATTAGTATAAGCTATTCTGTATTCATTCACTATCATTACCCTTACTTTTGCCTTTTTATTGTTTTAATCAGGTTTATATCCTGTAGTTGACTGAGATTAAAATTGAATCAAGATTGAGAAGGTATTAATCAATATTTTTCCAGAATTTTATTAACATAGAAATACAAAAAAAAAATAGGAATTAGATCTGGGTAGTGATTGATATAATAAAAGTTGTACTTTTGATCAATAACATGAAACATTAAATATCTTTTATACCTGAGAAACTTCAAATAATAGTTTCCTACTCCATGATCCTTTATAGTTTTATCTTAGCATATTTTTGCACAGATGAACGATTCCTTTGATGATCATACTACTTCTGAAATATGTAACTGCCATAGCTATTTCCTTACCATCAATTTTTAAACATTCTTAAAAAAAGTAGCATTGTTTCTATTATTTTGACCAGGTTAAAAATAGGATATTCCACTTATCCAAATGACGATAATTATAATAATAATGAAATAAATTTAATTAATTAGGATACCAAGTCTTGAATCGTTTTAGGTTACTAACGAGGAAAAAATATCACTTTATGTAAAAAAAAAGTCCTGAATTAAAGTCCAAACTAAATGTATAAAACGACCCAATTAGGTTTGTAAATTGAACAACCGCAACAAAACATTCTATGGTTTGTTTCACAGTATAATTTTGACAAACACTAATTAATCCGAAAAAAAAATAATGTCATTTAAAATCAATGAGAATGTAATAGGAAACATCCCAAAAAGCATAGCCTTATGGGAACCAAAGGAATAGCCAAGTACAATCACATCATAAAATATTATGTACAACATTCTCATTAAGTTCAAACACAAATATTGATACGATGTGCTATCCTTTATTTTATTTGATGCTTAATTTTTGTTTTTGATGTATGCCTTGATGAAGCTTAATTGACGAAACCTTGGCAGATTAGTTTCCAACAATATCACAGGCCAACAAATTTTTTTTTAAAAACTTTTTTAACCTTTAATAGTTTATCTTTATAGATTTTTATGTGCTGAATCTAAATTTTTTTTTGTATCACCGATTTATTTCCAGCAATATGCTTTGTATTATATAGTATAAACCCCTATACGGAATACGGGGGAATTAATGAAATATTATGTTACATCACAAGCATAGTTTGTGTTTACAGTGGCTACTTAAAACAGTGATATAATGTGCTAATACAGGTTTCACTTGTCAACTGGAAGTGGTCTATACTTTCTTTCTCTTTTTTCTTTGAAGCTTCTTGTGTAGCTTTTTCTACGATGCGTCGCTTGATGAACTTCTCGGCGAAGTGACCAAAAGTAGTTCCCCATCATGTTGGTGTTCCAGCGGCCCTGGTAGCGTTTTTCCATCACTTTAACGTCATGGTGAAAACGCACACCTTGCTCCTCATCCCCCAAATTGCCCGGGTAGTAATCAAGGTGGCCTATTTGATTTAACACTGTTTCTAAATTTTCATTGTTTTCTTTCATATGTACAGAAAGACCAACAGGAATAGATGCGCACATGTTACCATTGTGTAATAAAACAGCCTTTAAACTAGTTTTCGATGAATAAATAAACAACCTCCAGTCTTCCTTTTTGTATTCAATGGCAAACTCATTCATCACACCGGGAATGTCTGAGCAGTACACTAAATCACCTTGCTCAAAAAACTTGGAAAATTGTTGTTCTCTCTTCCTGTACACATAAATGTGTTTCAGCAGTGCTACCAACTTCATCCCCACCAATGGAACTAGTTTTTCAGGTATTTATTTTATATATTAAAGCTGTTAAATTCTTTAAAAATCGCTTAATTTAATAAATTTAAATATAAAATGTGAAGAAATTGTGGGTGATACAGCTTTTTAAAATCATATTTGGATTCAGCACCATAAAAACTATAGGAATAAGGTATTTTCAGTACTAAAGTTTTTTCATCGTTAGCTTGTATATTTGATCCCAATATCCGTTGGTTGGAATGTCAGAAACACACAAGATATCTCAGTTTTACATTTGATTTAATTTATTTATTTTTTAAACCAAAAATAACTTTACATATTGGCTTGATATCGTGAATTATTAAATTAAGTATATCAATTAATAAATAATGTTTACATTTATGAAATAACCCGATCCCATAACATTTTCCAAATAAACTGTAATCCCCATAATTATTTATTGTTTTCCTAATTGCTTTAATGTAGTTATCAGAAGGTTTCAACGTTTATAAGTACTTTTATTAAACGTATTCAATTAATGAAATAATTAAAAAGATGATAAATAAATATTTCCATTAACCACTAAAGGAATTACAAATTTCTTAATACAAATCTTTTTGAAAGTTTGTGTGGCAAGGAGCACAGACAGGCAATAGATAACTTTAACTTGTAAAATCTAAATGTTTCTGACCACTTCTCGTCGATAAATTATTACTATCTGAAAACTAAGCAAAGTGGTTGAGTTGAAATTCCGTCTGGGAAGTTTGTGACTAAACTCGAACTAGATTAAAACTAAGTTAACAGACCAGGACCTTATACTAATATATCAAATAACATTTAAAATCAATAGGCAGTGCAATAAACTGCTATAAACTTAACTTAACTATAATATATAATAAATAATATATATAATCATTACTACATTAAAAAGTAGTAACTGTCATATAGTAACTATATTCGATTAACGGTTTATTTTATTATCTCTTTTGTGATCTTCAACATAATTTTAATCGAATAAATTTCATGAAGGCCATTTTTATAAAATATCATGTAAACCACGGTCTTTGAGATATGCGAATCGGTTCATGCTTGTAGAGGCGAATTAATAAAAAAAAATAATTTGATCTGCTTTTACGATATTATTTTTGCGCTAATTTGAGGAACGTTAATGTAAAAAACCATCAGTTTTAGTCAGTGGAAGTGGTTACCTATATTTAATTAACTTGTTATCTTTATATGTTAACTAAGATAGATATATGTATTTTTTTTAAATTATGTATTTCTGAAAATTAGATTTTGGGTCCTTTAATCCAAATCTCCTTCAATGGTTCTTCAAAATCAATAATCAATCTTTCAATTTCTGTACCTATAATTATATAATATGTTTAAATTATCCTTTATAATTTATAAAGGATATTTTATAATTTATAATAATTTTGCAACATACTGCAAATGAATTAACTCATGGAAAAGCAAAGCTTGATGCAATCATTGAAACGTTGAAGAAATAAAAGGTAATTAATTGTTGTTTAGTGATTGTAGTTATAGTCTTTCCAATAGTTATTAAGATGATTACTTTTCAGTTGGAACTTGAGAGGACCATAAATGTTCTCAAGGAAAAAGATGCTGAACTTGACAAGGCTATTAAGCAGATAATACGTCTTAAAGATTTTTTCCGATTATCTTTGTCCTTCATTTATTTTTAATAAATAACCAAGTAAAGAAAGATAAAAAAGTTATGATGAAATGAAGCTCATTTTCGCATAAGTCGAAAATAACATTTATTATTAACTATTATTAGCAAAAATACATCGCAATAAACATTTCAACTGTATTTCCACTATAACTGCTGCTATAGATATGAAATTGTTATGTCTCAGGAGAGTTTTAAACGGCACGCTATATCTCCTCTTAATACTTTATAATCTTCATCAATAATTTATTAAAACCTAACGTCGATCCGTTGTTTTGTGTATTATCTTTGGTGCAAATGACGAAAATAAATAAATCGTTCCAACAAAATTGAAATGTTTTATTTATCTTCTTCCTAGAATTTTAAGTACTGTTCAACTTACAACATAACAGTTTTTTCACCAATCTAACGTTATATGTCTATGTAGTGAATTCATTCCAACGTTTTGTTACAGTTCAATAAATTCAAATTATTTTCAAGCATTTCCGTATTTTTTTAATCCGCATTACTAATCCATGAGGCCTGTTTCAACTGGTTAAGTGGTAAAAACATGTTAATTAATACATTAGAACAGACAATGTCCAACAGAATTAAATCGACGTTTATTAAACCCTATTTACTTATATCACTGACTGTTGTAGCATGATACTTATTCGTGGGGCCAAGTAGTATAGTTTATTTTATTAATAGCTTTTATTTACAATTTATGACGGTTTTGGTTTATATAATACTGATAATTACAATTCTTCCCCATTTATGTTGATTACATCTAGAAGACTACCACCCGTATATATAAATGGCCGCCCAAACATATTTTAATATACCAAGTGTAATATTTAATATACGCTATTCATCAATACTTATAATCTTTCGCATATTTATTATATACTATACTTTATATAATCCAATTTTTTTAAATCACCTTACATTACTTATTTATAAATATGAAGAATATCTATACATTATATTGTGATGACTTTTTTATTTATCTCATATCGTTTAACCATTGTATTATAATAATAATAACAATAATAATAACCCATTGTCTACGACCAAGGGAAAAAAGTGAACTCCCCCTAAAATGTATTATTTTATATTTTCTATATATATAGCATGTAGCATCCAATTATAATATAAAAATCTGTCCTTAGTTTTGGAGTTCCAAAAAAAAAACGCAAAGCAGCTTCTCCACCCTCTACGAAAAGGTCAACGTTTCTTGCAATCTGTTATCAGAAACTTCTTTCTCTTTCTTTTAGCTCAATATTTAAATCACAGTCGCACTTAATTCTATTTTTATCAAAAATTCTAAATGGATTTTATGTGGATACTGTTTAATTTTTTTTCTCCTTTTCCCCTATTATTAATTTTTGGACATGCATCATGCTTTATTATTATCAAATTAAAATGCATTTAGGAATAAGTTATTATACATTGTTATTATTGTGTTTCCAAAAGTTAAAAGTTGAACTCCATATTTATAAAGCAGTATTTCTCGCTACTTTGATGTACGGATGTGGATTGGGTCCCAATGGACAAACATATAAGCCAAATTACCGCAGTAGAAATGAAATAACTCCGCAGAGTCGCTGGAAAAACAAGAAGAGAACGGGTGAGAAATTTAAGAATAAGGGAAGATCTGGGAATCCCTGCGTTTAAAGATTCCTTGATGAAACGTCAGCTGAGGTGGTTTGGACACATTTGCGGAATGTGTCACTACCGAGACCCAAGGAAAGTGTTCGAAGCTAGACCTACAGGCACAAGACCGCGAGGAAGACAACGAACTACATATAGAGAATATGCAAGTTGGGAGAGGAAAGAGCTAAAACTCTGGAGCAGATGATGTTGACACGGGACCGACAGGCCTGGCACAGTTGGGTAGAGGCTCCTCCACACTAAAAGGTATTTAGAGGAAGGGAAAAAAGAAGAAGTTATTATTGCAATATAAGAAATTAAAAATTAACAGGTAGAATAAATTAATAGACATATTAGAGTAACATTAAGATTAAGTTTTTAATCTTAAATTATCAAATAAAATAACAAATACAAATATAAAAATAAATAAAAACATGAAATAAAATTAATATTTCAAGACCTGCAAGAAGATTTTTAATAATAATCTAAAGTAATGAATAATTACTACAATTAAAGACATTAATGAATAAAGTTATTTACATAAAATATTAACTTTAAAACAGTAATCAAACCAATATTGTACACAAATAAAAGCTACAATAAATTACATGCAAATCTATGTAACTAGTTAATTGACCTTCTTTGGTTGTACAGTTTATCAAAGTCAATGTCTTTTATAAATGATAGTAAGCCTGTTTTAAATTTAGAGAAAATTAAGTGTTAAGTGTTTGAATATAATTACGCTAGTGATTTATCTATCATTAAATGTATTGTTCAATCGTTAATTATTCTTCCTTAAACTGGTAGTCTCTTTCATATACCTACAGCGATGAATCTGTCATCTTTTAATCAACAGACTATTAGGAATTTTAAAAAATCGCTATAATAATAACTAGAAGGATAATTTTGATTATATCTCGCCAGGTTTATTTTTATAGACGATAACATTCCCCGGAAGCATTGTTAGCTCTAGATCTAATCACTGATACCTAAACTCGGCAGGTTTAATTTGCGGTAAAAAGTTGAGCAACATCGAAATCCAGTTCCGATCTCTGCTACTGCAATGAATAGCTCCAATTTGATTGGACAAACCAATATTTAGCGATTTTCAGTCTAGCAACCGGTTTAGCATAAATTGGAAGCGTGCTTTCATTTATATAAAGTGAATTTTTTTATGTTTGATATTACTAGGTGGGCACCCTCGTTTTAGAAAATTTTTAATCTTACTCTTTCCGTCAGTTATGCTCAATCGTTTGCGAACCATTTTTATCAATACACTCTGAATGTAAAATAAAATATTACACGGTGATCACTAAACATTTATATATAATAGAGAGAACCATGATTTACGTTAACGTATGAAACAAATTTCATTATGAGCAGTGCAATATTTTTTTCGGCCGGAGGTATTTCGCCTATTCGCTCATTGGGTGCAGCACAATCCATGACTCAGCGGTACAAAACCAAATTGAATTGTTGTTTTTAATACTTTTATTTTGTTTTAATCATCTTCAAATTATTCAAGAAGTTTTGATTTCTGATTTCTGTGGATAGAGTGAAATATTTTGGGTTTGGAGAAAAATAATTCTGAATACTACTTGAAGAAATAATCCGAGAAGCATTGTGTCTCCGTTACGGTCGGCCTCGATTTACACTTGCAAAATAAAATATTACACGATATCTAACAACTTTTTAAAATAATAGTGAGAAATTTAAAAGGAGTCCTGAGTCCTGAAATATCCTAGAAAAGTTATAAAATGGAAGGAGCTTCTTCGAAAACTGTCTGCATTTAATACAGGTTTAGGAGGTGGTGCTTTTTATACCAGAAAGTAATGGTATTTTGTATTGGTTAGAAAGCCTCCGATGGGGATGGGGATCCATTTTAGAGGTGACTGTTTTGCCTCGATAATACCATTTCTTATATATTTCAGTTGTTTGACAGAGGATTTAAGAATATGCTATCGGGTACAATAACAAAACATAGTATCCTTTGTTATATTTTTAGAAATCGTTATAAAGATTTATGACAGTAAATTGTTATCATAGTTAGATCAATCTCCCTTTTTCCACGAGTAAATTTCAGACCCGACTCTTTTTAAAAACATATTTATATGATTTTCACCTCTGGTTTTTAGGTTTTTGCATGTCTCTAGAGAGCCTCCTAATTGAACTCAACTTTGTGTATACTTTTTGGGGATTTATTTATTTTCTCTTTAATATTTAATATTTACTTTAAATAATTATTAGTTTACCGTATAAATATGAACAAGTGATAAACTATTTATTAAAAACTGAGGTTATGACCCAGGTTTCTGGTCTTCTCCAGGGCTTGGAAATGCAGATCACGAACGCTATTCAGTTATTCTGACTAAGAGTCTGACTTAGTCAGAATAACTCGTTTACCACTGACCTTTTATTTCTGAAACCTCATTGGCTAATACTAGCTTTTCACCATGGGTACAAAATGTTTTATTTTTAATTCTCTTTTTATGAAGAGAACACTCAATTCTTAAAGATTCAAGACCTAGTTTCAAATGCCAAAGATACTGTTTTATAACTCATTCTTTTACCCCTCTTTTCTATATTTATAAAAAAGTGAGGTTGAATGTTATTCAACAAGCCTTTCTCATTCAGGGACTGTTCCATTTTCTCACAGAGTGCTATTCGTCAAGATCTTGGATTCTGCATACTCCAAGCCTTTATAACTTCTTAATTCTTTGGGTAAAAAAAGGTCTCTATCTTTATTTTTATTGTGCTCTTAGAAAACATTTCCTACCGATCCTCGAAATCTGGTTGATAATGTATAAATAAATATGTGGGAGTTAGATAGTCTGGGGTGCATTAAAAAAACCCACTAAATAGGACAAATTTATTTATTGTAAGTATCAACGTTTCGGTCTAGGTTGTAGACTATCTAACTCCCACATTAGATTTTCCAGTCAACCATTTTCCTCTCAATTATAAATAAATAATTGATTGTACAGGTCGGTATAAATCTGGCGATTACATGCTATTATTCTTATTACCCATTAAATTATTCTAATTACATATAAGTTATTCTTATTTAACAATGTTTGATTGGTTGGACGAAGTAGAGTTTAAAGTAACCCTTTCATAACACCTTAACTTGAAAGCTTTTTTCATTACTTCACTAATATATAATTTAATATTTAGTGAATAATATAAAATAATAATACTAATCTTCAGGGATCGCCAGTGGGTGTTCTCAGCACGGCAGTTGTTCTAAGATTTTATTAAGAGAATAGTGTTAAGTAGTAAAGTTATGCCGAACTTGTGTAGGGAAGTAATATTGGTACTAAGCCTGTGCGTACTCATTAAAGTCCCTATTGTAATTGTATCAGTATAGGAAAAATTTAGGATTCCCTAGGTGGCATTATCCGATTAGCCATAGCAGCATACAATCTCTAAACAAAAAAATGTTTAAAATCGGTTGTTTAATCAATAGAAAACCAACAAGAACATTTTTCGGTTCATCACTCAGGGGAAAATGCTTCATTTACCCCGTATGGTTCTTCTGCTCCAATTTTCTGCATGACAAGAAGTTCTATAATATTATTGGACAGATCAACAACATACTTCCCTACCCCCAGGTGATTGAATGACTAGACGATGTGGGAGTTAATAAAACAGTTTCTCATTAGGTAGCTCTAGGCTAAGTAAAGAGGGAGGTGATTGGCTAAGGACAGGCACAATATCCTGGATGAGAGGGTATTTATCGAGGGTGGTCCTTCCCCGAGGCGTAGTGTCCCAGCTGCCGTCTCATCGGTAAGATCGTTTCGTCTATCGGTCATTTAGTTATGTTATATTATAATTAAGTGATAATAACTTTAATCTAGGCATGCAACCATTCTTAGACTTTTTATTTTTATATCACTCCTTGAAAAAACGTCATTACTCAAAAACCTATTTTTCAAGAGAGGTATCTGAAAGTTCGATGTGAGTTAGGAAAGACAAAATTTACGTATCGCTAAAGCAAATTATTCCTAATGTAATTTTTTTATTTGAAATTATTTCATTATTAAACTCAAAATATAACTTTATTGAAAAAAAAAATCATGTTCGAAATGCTATCGGATGACACTGCAAACTATATAATTGCAACTGAAGGCTTAATTAAAAAATGCCATTTTTAGAGTTATGCAGTTGTTCTTTTAATGGAACGATAACATTTATAAATTTACATATGAGTGGTATTTGGATTTATCCCCTTTTGCATCACAACACCTCATATGATACTGACGTGATGTAAAAAAAAATTGTTTAAAAATGAGCTGTTCTTTTGAAGAACATTCAATATTCAAATACCGTAGCTGAAATGTGCTCACCGAATATAATTACTTAAATAAACATAAATAATTTATTTTAATTTAATTATTATAACTCTGACTTTTTTGAAATTTGTCGACCATTTTTGCCATTGCTACATTTCTTAAATTTAACAATCATTTGTATTTATAAAACCTACTTGGATTCATTGTTTTCAATACCTTTATTTTATGCTATCTATCTTTAAGTTGGTTTAAGAGTTTTTAGATCCCCGGGGATAGAATGATAAAAGATGCGAAAAAGTGGAATATTTCAGTTTTGAAGACAAATTATGAGAATAAGAAGTGTGATGTCTCCGTTACGATCCCCGTTTTACAACTGAAAAATATAATTTTTCATTTTTATATAATAGAGAGAAATATGCAAAGGAATCCTGTTATCTTAGACAAGGTTTCTTCTATTGTTTTGAAGGGCTCAGATTGGATTCATTTTAGGAGATACTTTTTCCTTTGATAATGCAATTTATTCTAAGCACCTATTTATAAAATGTCATCATAACGCAACAATGTAAGTTCTTTTCAAAAATATCTACACATTCTTAACAAATAATGATGTATTTAAATAAAAATCAAAGAAGTGATTTTAGGTAATTTACTTCATTTAAAAAATAATTTATAATTTATTATTTATTGATTTGTTAATGTTAAACATTATTGCAGAATGTATATTTTAAAATCTAATATATTTTAGTTAGAATTGTAATGCGAGGTAATGCAATCAATTTAAATGACTAATGAAAATTATGTCCCAGGTATTTAATTAAAAATATATAACTACGATTCATAATAAATAATTATATTTCCTAGTAACAAAAATAGGAATATTTACATTTAAATGTTTTGATATACAATAAGTTGAGATAAAAATAGAAAAACAACTGAAGTACAGTAAATAATAGATAGAAATTGATTAAGAAATTTACGAACTAACCAATATTTAAAACAATTCAGTTCAATAGAGATATAAATCATAAATTTATTCCTAGTTCGTTTTATTCCCTATTTAATCCTAAATAAGAAAAGTATTGTTAAGTAAATAAAGTTAACCGATTAATGTGGAAACTGATATTAAAAATATACCTTCAGTATTTCCACAGCAATTTTCTTTGCTTTTTTTTCAGTTCTAAGTGTCAGTAAAATTTATTTTCAATAGCATTTTTTTTTGTTAACCCTTTGCCAAAATTGAAACTTTCGAGTCTAATATGGTACTTCAAATGCTCAGATAATATATTTGAAAAAATAAACTAGTGTATGTTATTTATTATCTTTTTAATACAACATGTGAATTACAAGTTACTTCTGCCATACCGAGGAAACGCTGTTTCTAAATTTATTGTCAGAAACTATTATATATTATGTTGCAACATTTGATTAACTGCATTGATTAGATAGCGAATATTGCGATATGGCTTAACGATCTTATCTATTGGTAAACTTGTGAACAGGTGTTGTGTTTCACATCTAATCTGTCCCAGGCTAAATTGTTTACGATAGCACACGCTTGGATATTAGTTCTGTAGTTATTAAATAGGATTAATAACTCCCTCGAACAATCGTTGGAGGGTTAGTATAAGTGATTCTGAGAGGATAGGGAATTTCATTAAAAAAATTGAAAATGTTGACATCGTTTCAATAAATTTTTATATGATTCCATTTTCCACGATACAGTTTTATTTTTAAGAAATGACCATGGTCCGATTTTTCCTTGCTAAAATGATATTACAAATTAGTATTTTCAATACAAGAAAATGTATTGTCTCCCGGAGATGCTACTAGTATTTGTTTTATAGTAATATTTTTTACTCACAGATGGAAAATGTTTTTTACAACACAGAAAATGTTTCAACAGTCTTAATTTTCCTCAAATATAATTTTCCATAAGAGTATATATTTCTGCTTACATTTTGATGGGAGATCTTTAAGAAATACTTTGTGTAGACAATTGAGCATAGCTATCAGCTTATTATCTCTTAGGATCTTGAAGGAACAATCAAATTTTAAATTTTATTCTTACCTTTTGTGTATACATTTTTTTTCTCATGGTTTGGAATTCCGGATTCCAATTATAGGATTAATTCGAACTGTAGTAGAAGAGTTAATTTGACTGATTCTGAGAGGATTAGCAATTATAATTAAATTTTTGATCATTTTAATAGATTTGATTAAACTTCATTTACCATCGGCGCTAAATTTAATTTTAAGAAATGAACACGATAAAATGCTATTGCTCGCTTTTTTCATGATAAAATGATATTACATATCATTAATTTCAATTTAAACAGTGTATATCTTCCAAAGATGTTACTAATAGCTTTTTATTGTAATAATGTTTTACTCATAGTTTTATACGCTATATCAATTATATTTTCCGTTTATTTAATTTTCTATAAGAGTATATGCTTATATTTAACTTTTTAAAGTTTTAATAGAAGGCTTACCCACTTTTTAAAAAATCATTTGTAAAGGAAATTAATCACATTCATTGTTTTATTGTCTTGGAGTCTTGAAAGAACAATACAAATTTAAAATTTTATTTTTACCTAATTTTTCTCTTCGTATGGAATCTCTGACTAGTTTTTCTTTTATTAGCTAAATTATTTTTATACTTAGTAAAATTATTTAGTGGTACAGAATGTTTCTGCATATAATTCTAACAGAAATGACATGATTCTTTTTCAAATTATTAAAAATAATTGGTCAAGTACAATTTTCGTTTTATTCTTGGTATATGCAAAAAATCTCGGTACTAGTATATTTAAGGGCCTGGTGGCATCAACGCGCTCTGGTGTCACTTTTCTTAACCATCTCCTACTGTTATAGTAACCTTTCTTTGTTTTGTTATTATTTATGTCAAATTCACCGTGAATCTGTTTTTGATTATTTCTTTTAAATATGAGTTGGAATTTGAAGAAGATTTTTCGCAAGGTGTACGATGAAGAAACAGCTGTTAGGTTTCTTCAGGAGCGGAATGTCATTCCCCAGAAAATGCGTTGTGTTAATGGACATTATATGAAACTGCAAGTGGGGAATAAAAATAGATGGAGATGATTTTTGATGCAATTGATGCATTTTTGAAGATATTGCTCTTTTTAATGAGCATTGTTTGTAATAAATTTTTCATTGTTTATCAGAACATAATATTTTAGATATTTATATTTTATTCATTAAATAACAATTTTTAACTAAAATTAAAACATTTAAAAATGAAAAAAATGATCATATTTTAGTTAAAAATTGTTATTTAATGAATACTCCTTTTAATAAATGTTTTATTATTTATAGTTTAATTTTGTCTACATGTTCCTCATTTATTTCATTTCCTATAATATGTTGTATCATAATGAAAGGCAATGCCTATTTCAAATTGATACATAACCTGACAAGGTCCAAATAGTTGAGGTAAGTGACACCTGAGCGCGCTTATGCCAGCAGGCCCTTAAACGTACTAGTACCAAAATCTCAAAGAAGTTTATTTATATTTATTTGATGTGTTTCATTAATGATTTAATTGCTGTGTAACTTTTTGGACTATTTATTGAAGAAATTTAAAATAAAGGCATGTTCCTTATTTACACAGTATCCATGATGAAATACGAAAAAAAAAATTAAAAACGGAGTTAATTTATCTTGGTTGTTAATTTAGCAGTCTATATTTTACTTATTGCATTTCGAACTTTCTACATTTTAAATGTTTAACTATTTATCTAACCGTTAATCGTGGTTCTGTTTAGTCATGAATGAAGTTTTTTGCGCAATCTGTACACTGTATCTTTACCTAAATTTAAAAAAAAGGAAGAGTTCCAGAAGCGAGTGTTTTCCTCATCATTACTGTCCTCATTTGGTAGCTATTCGAAGCAATTAAAAGAGAGGTTACACAATTAACAAACAGCTCCCGAGTCAGATGGGGTTAAAAAAAGACAGGGCACCCTTCCACGGGAGGGGGGATGGAAAAAAATGTGTTCTATCTGAATTAAAGGATGTGGATCTGGCAGAAACAATTTCTTTTTTTCCGAGGGATGTTTTACAGCCTGAAAATGGTCGTATCGATCTCACCGAAAAGGGTAGTAAAAATTCCCACAAAAAGGAAAGATTGGTTTGCGAATTGATGAAGCCCTTTCCTGAGTGAGAATACCTTTTGCTTTTCTGCGGAATTTCTTTTAGAATAATTGGTTTTCTTGTCAATTTTCCTTCTGTATTTATCTAAACGTTTATGCCACTGTGTACTCCCGCATTATCAAGAAAATAAGACTTCAGTTATTACAATGCTGATATTTGTTACTAAATTTCATTCATTATATAGCGAAGGAATCATAAATGCAGCCCTGGTATTTGATCATGTCAAATTTGTTAAAAAGGAAGCGAAATCGTGTTATTCACTCATTGCTTAAGACGATTCCTCTTCCTTCAGTACAATTACCTTATTCTGGACAGAATTCGACATAACCGCATATGCGCCGAGGGTGCCGATATAATGAAGTTGTATTAAAGTTTACATTTACCAAACGCATTTTTGAAAAATCCGAGATTAATAGAGAGAGCCAACTCATTCTAAATAGTGGTAATTACCTAACAATATTTGGTCAAAAACCAATTGCAACATGCAATTTCATATAGATTTGAGTTACTTGGAAGCATAATGTGGACATTTTTATTAAAATTTATTTGAGGATTGCCTTAACCCTTTAACTGCTGCTAGGGTTGAGTGAAGAGCTTTACGTCTATCACAGCAGTAAGTGGGCCGGCTACCCGTCTATTGGCCTCTGCTACATACTTTTTACCTGCATTCTATCCTTCATTACGGCCATTTACTACAGTCTGTTAACGTATTTCATTCATCCCTTTACTACTATCTGCTAACGTATTTCATCCTCCTTTTTGATTCGAGCTATGGACACTGGCGGAGTTTTGTTTAACGTCGCTTCGACTGCTGGGGTGATTAGCGACGATTGCTCTTCTTATATTTTTTGGATTAACTTTGTGAGTTTTAGGTACATCAGAGTCCTCTGCAGTTCATTATCATTTTTGAATGGTTTGCACGTTTCAATTCAATTTCAAAATTTGTTCTTACTATTTCATACTTCTTGCATTCAAATAGATGCTTGATGGTAATTTGTACATTCAACTTGGTGGCAAAGTTCTTCTCTATTTGAAATACTATTTCTATTATTTTGGTTTTCACGGTTTAGTGCAACAAAATGATTTATACCCTTACGTAGAGTGTCGCTGTAACAGTGATCTGGCATTTGTAAAAATTTGGTGAATTGCTAGAAGTTTCCTTCTATAATTTAAGGGCAATTCCCCAGCTTCAGTAAGTAACGAAGACGCTGTGCTTGTTCTGAAAGCTCCAATAGCAATTCTTAAGGCGATATTCTGTATCGAATCGAGCACTTTTAACAGGCTAATGCAAGCATATGAGCAAACAATGCAATCATAATCAAGCTTACACTTTATTAGAGTTTTATATGCTGTCAGCATTATTTTTCTGACTGCTCCCCAGCTTTGGTGGGAAAGTATTTTTAATATGTTTAACCTTTTGATACAGTCCTGTTTTAATTTTTCAATCCGGCCTATCCATTTTAATATCTGATCCAATGACAGCACAACAATTTTGATTTCTTCATAAAATTTAATTTCGCTATTGTTTATTAAAGTATTACATAGATTTTCGGATATATTTTTTCTTAAAAAAATTATAGCCTGTGATTTTTCATCAGAAAATCCAAAACCTATCTCCCTTACCCATTTATCTAGTTGTAAAATCGTCGAAAATCTTCAAAGTATTTGTCTTTACAAAGACCAACATTACAATGTCGTGTCGTCTATACTCGGCTTTAGCAAATAGATAGAAAAGCAATGCGACAGCATTGCAGTGTCTTTACCACTTGGGGCGTGTGTGATGTAGGACGGCATATCTCGTTTTTAGCAAAGGGGACACGTTCCCTTGCGCCGGCATATATCGTCTTTAGCAGTTAAAGGGTTAATAACATTTTATTCATACAATCTGGTCTGAGCATCTTGCTCGAAGAATATAGAATGTGTTACGATTGAAACATTAATTAAAGTAACCCACTGATCGTGCCATTAAGATTTTCTATTTGTTCATTGTAATTTCGTAATGAAGATATCATTTTCCCTTAAGCAACCTTCTCGTGTAACTTAACTTTCTTTCATTTCTATCTTTCTTAAATAACACTAAAATGTTTGGATCTGGGGATGGAAATTTTGAATCACCTGAGGTAGGCTCATAGGCTGGAAGACAAAGTTTATCGTCAGAAAAAACAATCAACATAATTAATTACCATCAGGTTGATTCTTTATTAAAATCAAGACATGACACTCTGATAACATGATTTTTTTAAGTGATCAGACTAATGAATAATAATAATCGGACCAATCAGGAAGTGGGTCCAAGTAACCATTTAAATTAATCATTATTCTAAGTTCATTGTAATATTCTAGAAGGATATTTTTGAACACTAATACTCTTTTTGAAAACTATATTCTTAATAATAGCGTGACTGCATTGTAAATGTAGATGTAATAAGGTCACAAAATTCGCATTTTTTTATTTGTTAATTTTTATTTATTATTAACCTTAACTAGGGAAAGACAGAAGAAGAGGAGGGAGGTGAAAAACATCCAGGTTATATTTCATGATAATATCGAATAATGAGTAAACATTATATTCCTTCAGTCCCATAATTATAATAATACTGATTTAATGTATAATAAATCCGGATGGATGAACAAAGGTTGCCTAAGACCTGGAGGATGTGGAGGGGTATCCACAGCGGACGGAAAACGAAAGAGCGGCATAGAAAAACGTTGATCACAGGGCGTAGAAGAAGCCGTGACAAGTTGATAAATAACTAGAGAGGGTGGACTAGAAAGAAGAACATGGCCTATTAGCTGCGTCAAATGGCGTATGCTTTATTAAATCCGCTCAAACAGATTAATAAATTAACCTTATTTAAAGTCTAAATGAAAATAAAATATAAATTGTAAGTTTATTTTCTGTAAGATGTACCTGTTTGACAAAAATACTGAAAAATATGCCGTTGATAAAGATGAATATGGTTTTATAGAAATAATAAACATTATATAGATATGTTAATAGAATTATAAATACGATCTCAGAGGATGAAGCTTAACGTTGAACATAATAATAGTGAGGTTTAGCGAATCCTAAGGCTCGACGCCGATACCATCAATCTCTGCTACGAACCGTCCACGGACTCCTATCCAGACCTGAATCCGTCACATCACTCTTAACTCAATCCTCATCTCACGTAACCTATCCTAATCTACATCTCTGTTAACCCCTCAGACATTTACCATTCGGCTCAGAACTTATTACCATTTTAGGAATTTCGTTAACGTTCATTTGTTACTCGGCCTAGCTTGATCTTCGCTACGCTGTTACTAAAATAATAATAATATTCCCCGCAATTCCGCGTGGAAATTGTTGGGCGTCTCATCAAAACGAAGCTATTCACGAAGATTCAGCGTGATAGTAATCAAGTGCAAAAATGTACCAGGGATCCTGGACTATTAATAAATAGCCCCTAAGTACATGAACTTCTCGACATGTCCAATCTCATTCTCCTCTACAAGAATATCATGAGAATCTTCTTCTGTTATTTTATTAATTTGCAGTCCTTAAAGTAATGCAGGATTAAAGTCGTAAAATTATTACAAATATATAAAGAAGGATTGTTCAATTTTACCTCTATTCATCTTAACGAACCTAAATAATTTAATAATTTTTTTATAATTATTGGTCATTTTTTATGAGTTATAAATATTTTTATTTTTAAAGAGAAAAGATAGGCCCTCGACCGGGATTTGGGATTCGACCGGCGGGAGCACACTAGGGCAGGATCTATAAGAGAGAAGGTTTGTCCTCGACCGGCATAGGCCTTGGATAGCTCAATTGGCAGAGCGATGTCACGGTGAAACAAAGGTTCCGGCTGAAATCCCGGTCGAGGGCCTATCTTTTCTCTTTAAAAAATAAAAATATTTATAACTCATAAAAAAATACCAATAATTATAAAAAAAATATTAATAATAATATGACGTAAGTCAAGAAGATCCTAAATTAAAATTAATGTTCAAAGAACTTCGTTCTAGTTTATTCATCGCAAAAATTGCGGGAGCACACTGGGCCTTTAGGATCTATAAGAGAGAAGGTTTGTCCTCGACCGGCATGGGCCTTGGATCGCTCAATTGGCAGAGCGATGTCACCGTGAGACAAAGGTTCCGGGTTCAAATCCCGTTCGAGGGCCTATCTTTTCCCTTTAAAAAATAAAACTAAATAATTAAAGTTTGTTTTTTTCTCTTTATATTTCCATCCACACCTGTCAAATACAAGTAATTGTCCTGTATTAGTTATTAATAACACATTAAGGAAGAACAACTAATATTGATTCTTTGAGGTCCCACGTTACGACAAATAAAATACTAGGAACCTAGTAACCAACCATTGAAGTTTGTCGAAACCTCCTATGCCATGCACAAGGGTTCGAGAAAGGAGAGATAAAGCGCGTCCCTTTCCCCCGGGACGCCTTCCTGCGGAGCGGAGACGTCCCATATCGGGCGGGACCAAGGCAACAGATATGACAAGGGTTGCCAATTCCCGTCCCGATTGTCAGTATCTGTCGGGCGGAGAAGTTCTATCGGAATGGGAAGCCTCTGTGTTTTAGGCACAGTTTAAGAACATAGGATTGTCTAACTGCTAAAACAACCGCTTTTTTTACATATTTGAATCATTTTTACTTTAAAATGACATAGCTAATACTATTGAATGTATCAACAGAATTATTTATTGGAATGTTATGATTTGGAATAAATAATCTTGACATGTTCATGTACTGTTGGTCTTACAAGTCCATTTCAAGGAGCAATAGTTAAGTGAATGAGAGGAAAGAGTAAAAACGTACAATTACCAATAGAGTAATTAAAGAGTATCTTTTATTGTTGTAAGTAATCATTTTCTTCTAATATGGAATTAGAGATCGAAGCTGTACAATTTTCCATTTTCCTCTCAGGCAACAAAATGGTTTCATGTAACGGCATAATATACCTAAAATCTAGCCAAGCTAGAATCGAAACATTTAACAGTATGGTCTTTCCTATTAAGTCCTTCCTAATGCCATTGATTAAATAGGATATCACCTGTAATTAAATGGTTAGAATAAAAAAATATTACGAGCAAGATATATTGTAGCATCAACAAATCAGCCTTTGCAGCATAAAGTGACGTTAAATAATGTTTTACACTAACGTGTGAGTCCTAAATTCTGTCTATAAAAGTATAGTTAAGATAGGGATCTAGCACCTGAGACCGTACAGGCTTACATCTCCTCCCAAGGTCGGCGTTCTTCACTCCATTTTTCCGGAATGCGAATCCGCGAACTTGGGCATAGAAGGTTGTTATGCTAACCACTACACCACAGGTGGATCTAATTTATCCTTCCTATCCTTTTTTTTGTATTAATCAATAAATTTAATTTACTCCAATAAACAGAACCGAATAGAACAGAGGATTGGCAGTAACTTTAACGAATTAAAGATTCTGGAGGACTGCAACATGGCCCAGAGTAAACTGAGAAACATCACTCCCTGAAACAGCCCAATCGATAAATCTTCATTCGGCCTCGTTCCAGTTTGGGATTATTTTTCACAACTTTTAGGCCGTGTCCCGTTCAGACAAACTAACGGCAATGGTTTTCCAAACTTCTCCGAAAAGTAGAGAACATTCTTATAAGTCCGGAAAAGAACTTTTATTTCGCTATAGAAAACGTTCCAAGTTCCCTGGACCGGCCGACAGCAAACACCGCTTCGTATTAATTCAGGTTCCATTCAGGTACTTTATATAGCTTATTTTATTTATATTTCGTCTCTTTTTTATTTATCTAATGCCGTATAGTGGAGCGGAGTGGCTCAGTGGTAGACCACTGCATTGGCAAGCTGAAAATTCTGGTTCAAATCACGCTGTAGGCAAGACTTTTATTTAGAGTGTTAGCAGCTGGAGATGGATCATATAGGGTCTAGAACCCTCCTAGGGCTCATCCAGCCTCTCTAGTATGGATACCCAAAATAAGAGGGGAAATCTGGCGGTTTAGCGTGATCTAGGACCAATCACCTCCCTGCACAACCGTTGTCCATGAAACTGTCTCTACCATGTGCTGAACCCCAGACCCTTCACGGGCTGTAGTGGTACATGTAAAAAAAAAAAGTCGTGAAAACTTGATTAATAAATAAGGCTAATTGTCCAAATGTTTTTAAAAGTAAATACAATTAATTATAAAGTCTTGACAGGATACCCAACAAAATACTTGGAGAGAAGAAGTTGCTCTTGACCAGAAGCCGGAGAAAGGTAACACATTGGAGAAACTCGATCAATAAATAAAAAATTATTTGGAAAGAATTTATGAATGCCGTTTGGCATAAATTGTTGTATGCAATACTTTTGCAACTTCGCCTTTATGAGATTTACGTGGAAACTTAGATAGGCATTGAAGATGCTTGTAATTGATATGAAACCTGATTTTGCAGCAGTAATCGACAAATTAAAATTAAAAAGCACAAAAATAAACACAGTATTGTGAACTTATATAGAATAGGTAGTTAAAAATATTCTTGCAAAAACAAATGCTCGGACTCATTGCGTCGATTTGCTATATTTTCATAATTAACATCATGTTAACCATCGTGCATTAAGAATAATGGAGTAGCTCGAGAGATAGTTGAAATATCAAAATACCATTCTCGAAAAAATTACCACTAAGCGATTAGGGTGGTTCGGACACCTACTTTGGATGGAAGATAGAATGGTACAAAAAGATACTGTCCTGAAGGAAGAAGAAGTAGAGGATATTACTGATTAACCCTGATGAGGACAACATGGTAGGATACGGTTTCAATGAAGAAGTTCTTGTTGACAGGAAGAAAAAAATATTGTCATAACATTTGAATGGAAAAAAACGAATTTCGGTGGAAATCTCAATAAAAGAAAATTAATTTACTAACGAAAAACTACTTATAATTTTTATTTATGAAATCTTCCCAGTAGGAGTCCAGATAAACTTATAAAATGTTTAGCCCAGAAAATAATAACTTGAAACATTATTTGAGTTAATTGGAGTACAATAAGATGAGAGGGATGGGCTATTACTTAATTTTAGTCTGTAGTAAATCGCTCACAGGCTCCTGGCTTGCCTCTTTGACAAATTAAATACACTGGACGACCACTTCACCCTTCGGAGGGAAGCTTACGGGCGAGTAATCCGATTTATCTGTGTTATTCGACTGTAAGAAGGTTTAAGAAGTAGTGCATGTGCAAGTACTTCCTTTTATATACACCATGTTTAATAAATGGTACTAAAACCAAAAATATATAAAGGATATAAATCAGTAAAAGATTAATTTGAACAAAACACAGCTGACCATGAATATTCAACTGCTATAAAATACAAATAAACTTGTAAATGAAAAATTAAATAGCTGGTACAACTTTTTGCAGTTAATTCTCTCTCTTTCCCTTTTACTTTTGTAGGTCGTGCACAAATAATGAAAAGTGATTTAGTTTCTAAACATTTATTAATATGAAATCCAAAAAGAAACTGTAAGTTATTAATAACTTGATTTTAATATATATTGAATACAATCACAATAGTGATATATAATTCTTTTTGTTGGGTTTTAATTTGTAGTGTAGTGCGTAGTCAGAGAAAAGCTGAATAATTAAAAAAAATAGATATTTTTCTTTCTCTCTCTGATCTATCAAGATCATAGTCTCGTAATCATTAGGATACCAGAGGTCATTACCATTGCCTCATCGAATTAGGAACTCATCTTCAAAGAAAGCTCTCCCTCCCACCCTCTCTCTCTCTCTCTCTCTCTCTCTCTCTCTCTCTCTCTCTCTCTCTCTGTCTCTCTCTCTCTCTCAGTCTCTCTCTCTCAGTCTCTCTCTCTCACTCTCTCTCTCTCGCTCTCTTTCTCTCTCTTTGCGACCGTATAAGGATGAGTGTCATTGTCTCCTGTTCTCTGAAAAGGGTCTTGTCCATATCCAATCGTCTAATACCGTTAACTACCAGTTTCTTAAAATGATCACTTAAGGCATTCATTTTTCTACCGATTATAGCTGTTTTGCTGAATGGATATTTATGTTTCCAGATGCGATGAGCTTCTTCAACTCGCTCCAACAGATGGTGAGCTCGGGGGTGGCCAACCTGAGCCTCTCCCCGAAGCGGCTGTCGCTGAGCAAGGAGAGCGGGGCAGAGGCGGCGGCGGCGGCTAGAGCGGCGGCGGAGCGTTCCGCGTCCGTCCCGGGTGTTCCCCGAGTCCAGCCCCCGCCGCCCTCGAGGAGGAGGACCATCGACCAGGGCAGCCCTCGGAGGCAGGGCAGCTTCAGGAGGCCCTCCAGCCCCCAGCGCCAGCCCTTGGTCTTCTGTCGTCGCAGGCTGTCCTGGCCAGAGGTCGACCAGCAGGCTACGTCGGGGTGAGTGTTTATATATTTGTAAAGTACATTGAATTGAGATATTCTTAGGCAATCATATGACAAGCCCTGAATCACTGCATTTTCACCTTCAGGGTACAGAAGCATGAAGCCCTGCGAAACCTAATGAATAAATGAAGAGTTCAGGATCAGGAGCTGATAACTCCAAAATTTCAAAGATTGACTTCTTTACAGTTTTCACAGTTGTCCCTTCTTTACAGCAGTTTTGCTTTCTCGCTCATTGTCTTCTGACTTGTTCTGAACCTGAAGTTTCCGGAGGATGAAGTATTGCTTGACTAACTTAGGGAAATATGTAAAAACGTTAAGTTTTGAAATTTGGAGTTCGCATTTGATCCCGGATGGCTCAAATGAAATGTTTTAACTGATAAATCTCTAAAAACCTTAACTACTTCTAATTCTGTTTTTAGGAATTCCGTCTAGATGTGACTAGACATTTCCAATATTTTTTATTAGTCGATAGTTACTTATGGACTAATGTTTAAAAATGAAACTTTATGTTATTTTGTTATATATTTAATGAATTAACATAAATAATATGAGCTGCAAGTATTCCCTTAAAACAAATTATCGGTAGTTCGAAGCATCCTAAGGATCATCCGACTGTAGTAAGTATTTTCATTTTACAAACTATATTATAAAATATAGTAGTTTCCAAAGGATTTGGACTTGAGCTCTGAGCTTTGTGAAAGATCTCTAAAAGAAGCTCTGAGCGAGATTTTAAACGTTTTAAATTTCTTAAATCACCATTTCAGTTATGAATTCTTCACTATGTAAGTATGAAATAACTAAGCAAAATGCACAACTACTGTATAATTTTCTTAACGATATATATAGTGGTAAATTACAAGGCGGATGCCATCGTGATGTCATATATATATATTGAATATATATTAATAAAATTTTATATATATGTTAATAAAATATTAGAGGATGTGAAAAAAAAGTTTACTTCTCGCTGCTGCCTTGCGACAAGTGAAACCGTTATACTAAGTAATCCTTTTCAATAAATTCAATAACATTACATACTAATCCTTTACTGACAAGAACAACAGTAGACTTCTGTCCGTGATATGGATAATCTCAAGCCTAGGGAAGGACATTTGCTACTTTTTATCAACAGATCACACAGGCGAAGTTTATATAAAGCTTTAACATGATTGACTAACACACCCACGCAACGCAGAAACAACTGAACTTACCATCTTGAAATTCGGAGATAGGTTCTTTGTATAGCTTAAATGAGCACTAGGAAAATAATATGAACCCCCGTAATATATTAGGTGTTCAAAGATTGTATGGAATCTGTCAGTTTTGAAATTAGACATCTGAAATTTCGGATGTACGAGTAACTTATAGTTATAAATTATAAAAACTAAACTATTTATTTAAAATGATCTGTTACGAATCTTTATGTGGCAGAGCAAATTCCACGCGAGCGAAGCCGTGGGCAAAAGCTAGTTCAGTATAAAATCCCTTCATCTACTACAATTTTAATTAAACCTTTTTATTAATTTTTATTTATTTTTATTAATTTTCATTTTATTATTATATTCACCACAATTCTGTTCTATAATTTTAACTACAATTTTTAATCTTATATACTATAATTCTGTCCTAATTCTTAATTTTTTATTTGGTACTTTGCTATAAGTTTTAATTTTTCATTTGTTAATTTGTTGGAGTTAAATTACTGACTACAAATAACATTATTCAATATACTAAATATAGTGTTATTCTGTGTCATGCATTATTTTAATTTATTTGTATCTTGTATATTTAGCCTTGAACAAGATCTGCAATGTGTGTTGAACGTTGGCTTACCAATAAAAAGTTCTCTCTATAGAAAGGAATTTTATTGACCTCCTCCCAGAACATTTTCTTCCTCAAATATTTATAAGTGTATCGAAGCTTTTTATCGCTCAAGAAATTCAACAATATTGACCATTCATAAGGGGGTTAGAGAGTATTCCTTCACCAGGGGATAAAGTCCCTTGTGAGGGTCTCCTACTGAATAATAAATCGGACAAAGAAGGAGTTATTGCTCAAAGTTTTGGTTGTTTAGAGATCACATCTGGAACAATCTCCATTGTAAGCCTGAAAGGTTGTGCAGAAAATTTCATAAAAAATACCCTAATATATGTTTTTTTGTTTGTTTGAACAGCTTACATATATTTATGACATCACATGCTGCTTCCTTGTCCTCAATATTTAGCTATAGTCAGAATGTACTAAAGGAATATGCATCTTTTAGTTTCATACATAATTATATACATTTTTTAAAAAATTGAATAGTTGTTGAATAGAAGATAAATTTGGGAGATCTTTCATTTTTGACTTTATTCACTTCAATCATTAACATTGCATATGGACTGCCACTTCCTTCCTAATTCACAAAAAAAATATATATATTTTTACTATCAAAATAAACTTCCTTTGATTTAGTACTTGTTTCCAAAGTTCAAAAGGATTTAATTTTCTTTGTTCAGCATGTAACTTCGAATCTCTCCAGAATTGATAAGTTTGCTTTTTTTTTATTCAATCACTCCATAAAATAATGAATTCCACTTGAGACAAGTGAATATTTCATCATGCATAAAATCATTTTTGTTATTATGAGTTAATTGATACTGAATAGAAAAAATAATTAATATTTTCAATAATATGTTTTGAAAAATATAAGTAATATAAATTAACTAGTATTTTTAACTCACATCAATCGAAAAAGAAGGTACAGGAGTTGTGTTAGAAATAACATTTAGATTTTTACGAATAAGTAAAGTTTAAGGTCAAAGGTAAGCGATTATATGTCTCAAATATGCTCAGAGACTGATTACTCTATGGATTGGAGAAAATTACGGAATCGGCTCCATAGGGATACAGCATCATGGAGAACATTTAACGTATGTATCGTATATGTCTATAACTCCAGTTGAATAAGTTTATAAGTTTAATTATGTCCAAAATGTGTTGATTGTACTGGAGGGAAGCGGGATGGTGTCATTCTCGCAGTTTTTGGCTTGGAAAGGAGTTGCTATATAAGCAATAACCCTATTGAGGACAAGGCCTAACATAAACATTTAGCAGGCCGCTACATAAACATTTAGCAGGCCACTACGTAGACATTTAGCAGGCCACTACATAGACATTTAGCAGGCCACTACATAGACATTTAGCAGGCCACTACATTGACACTTAGCAGGCCACTACATAGTAAGCCACTACAATAACGACACTATGCTGCTTCCCTCAATACAGTTAACTCATTTTGAACAAAATTCTACGTATATATAAATGTATATGTAATTCTACATTCTTTATGTTATTCTAATAAGTGACAATTAATCACAGTTTAAACATCCAAATGTCTGAAAATGTATTAAGCAAAACATAACGTCAGTTACAAATAACAAAAATTAAAACAAAAATACCTTATAATCTGAATTAACGATTCTTCTTTAGACTCTTGGAATGTAATGTGACCATTGAAAAGATGAAAGAAAATGCTATAATGAAGAAAGCTTGTATTCCACTATTATTAACTATTTTATATGTATATCTGTGCAATTGAGATGAGGATGGAGTATTATGTTCTTCCATGAAGTTGAGATGCAGAAAGTATTGAATGTTTGATGATCTCGAGCCTGGTTCTCGAGATGGTGTTTTCTCTTCTTAATTAGTAGCCAAAGAAGGAAAGGAAGTCTCGAGCTCCGGGTTTCTTCTTTGAATATTCCCTCAACTTTCTCTGATGATTTTATCATTAAGTACTTTGACTGGTTCACCCCGTCGTTCAAATGCTGCTCTTTTAAGTTGTACCCTCTCTTCTAGAGATAAATATCAGTTCCGTCTTCGTAAAAAGAGCTTTTCTTGATAAATCGACTAGAAGTTCAAAAGATCCTTAAAACATTCTTCGGTTACCAAATTATGCTACATTGACTTAAAAAGAAATTGTAAATAGACTAATCCCATCAGCACCACCTTACCAAAAGAACTAAAAAAAGAAAAAATGTAATACGAGGGACTTTTCTTTTGCAAACTATAATTTTTAATTTAAAAAAAACAAACTGTTTTTCAAGCTGGCTGGTAACTGCTTCAACTCAAAACATTTTCAAATTACAATGCCGAACACAATAACACAAATACGTATATCCAACAAGGGTGGTCTTAGCTAGTTAGGTTATAGATAGAAGATATAGATGACGAGATCCTGCTCAATTAAATTGGATGGAATAAGGTCTAAAGAAAGAGCTGTTGAGGTGTTGACGAAGGTATGGTTGTATTGGAAAGGTTAACGTAATTGTTCCGGACTTGCGAGGATGTAAACAGAAAAAATATGAATTTTAAACTAAAATTTTATATTTCGATATATTAATATAAATTATAAATTTTAAACCATAGTTTATTGAGGTCATATGGTCAATTTTGTCAACCAACATTCGGCCAGTTGGTTGTTCGAAGATTCACATGAATGTTGATATGGTCTTATAATTTCAATATGTATACATTTTTTTTTCTGTCTGTTAAGATAAGATTATTAAGGAAATAGGTAACAACGAGCGAGTTCTGGACTGTATTCTGGGTAGGAAAAGTAGATCTGTGAAGATTGTTCAGATTTTCCATTGCCCCACTAAATGAGTGAATATATAATCCAAAATAGATGATACAAGAGATATAAGTAGAATAGAACCCAATTGGATTTTCATCGGTCATTTTATTTACTTAACTTTCATATTCCTAAAAGGGAACTGTAATTAAGAATGAAAAAAAAAGGAGTCGTTAATTTATTTGGAATAAAAATGTATTTATGTATTAATTAAATTATTCAGAACCACCCTGTTGAGTGATTCTTCTCCGTGTAAGCTTTTATCATCAGCTCCGTCTACCATTATATGGAATTTACACAATAAAAATTTAAAAGCTGCCTTGTTTGAAGATGTTAAAAGGAAAGCTTAGTATTGATCACGTATTCCTACTTAGAACATTGCCTCTTCATTTATCATTATAATCATCTCCTAGTTCACTGATTTCACAAATATTACTGTTAAGTATAATACTTCAATTTAGGCTACCCGTCAATTTAGCATTTAGGAGATATAAAATCCATCAGATCAATTTTAGCGCAGTCCTCCAACCTACGTTAGTTCTACTTCTCCACCGTTTACCAGTCAGCTCAGCGCTTATTCATTTGTTTGGATTTATTTGTTACTTAGGATTACATCTTTACAGGCAACATCTTGATATTCGTTGAGCCGTTTGGGTATGTTTAGCTGACAGTTAATGCATGCTAACATATGAACAGAATAATACAATGGATAATGGACATATAGAATATGTATATGGATTAGATATATATATTCATAAGGAAAACGCATAAATTTTCATGCTTCTTGATATTGGGACATAGATATCTATCATTTAATTCTCTTCCGATGGAATTTTAATTTCATGAGGAAATGAAATAAATTCCGAAAATCAGAATTGATAGTAATAATTATAAAAAAATAATAACAGATATTTCAGATTTTTGTGTTGACATAATAAAGCCTGCGGTTTTGTCATGATAATAAAATTGCAAAAAATTTACCTATATGGATGTTGACCAAATTTCTGAAGAGATGGAAATCTGTTTGTGCAAGGAGGGTGTGGAAGGACTTGGTACCCCAGCTCGTTTAGTTTCTTCACTGTCTCGCGGAGGTAATGTTTTTTGTTTTTTTTTATTATTTTTTTTATGTCATTAACGCCAGTGGATAATGGAGTTGTTGATATTTATTGATAAGTTAAAGCTCCCTTCCACCCCCCAGGCCAGCGGCCCCCCACCACCACACCCCCACCGCGGGACCCCGACCGGACCACAGGCACCAGCGGCAGCGCCGTCCGACCAATTCTTCTTTACACATGCTACAGCTAGATTTAACTTGGGTGGTAATGTTTCTTGCAGCTCGGAGTGCCGAGTGTTCAAGTTTAAACTAATAAAAGAAATCTCACGAACTTTGTGTGTTTTCCTGGTCATATTTGATGGTTTATTAAACAAGGCCCGTTCAATTCTGGTGATAGTGGATATCATAAAAAATTAGAGAATTAATGACACCTTATTAGAATTTGTAAATACAAACATAGTACTTATGAATAACAGAAGTCCACTAATTCAACTTTTTTTTTATTATTCAATGAAATTTACAACTTTATTATAGTAATACAACAAGTAAATAGAATTAATGGTACATATTGGCATGAATAAAGACAATTAGATAAACTACCCAGTGGTATTACTCAAATAACAAGTTCAACTTAGAAGGTCACGAAGTCATCTTCTTTTCAAACGCCTCGGAGGATTATCAGGAATTGAAGAGGTTGCTAGGTCTGAAAGTAAGCATGAAGTTTGTCATGAAAAGATTGATATCGGATTCGTGCCAAATCAGCAACAAATTAAGGTCATTATGGATTACGTGGTTCGTAACAAAGTAAGGAGCATTGAGGATTATGCAGACAATCATGAATACACACACACACACACATATATATATTGTGTATTAGTTCTCGAGTTTCTGTCTTTCTTGAACTTCTTAGGCAACGTTTCGAGACTAGATTAGTCTCATAATCATGCCCTGACAGTGAACAAATGAGCTTTTACTAAAAACATTAAATAGCACACTGAAATAAATATAAAATGACCTGTGTAAGTTGTAATAGATAGGGTGTACTTGATATCTAATACGATTCAACAATTAAATAAAACTGCTGTTTCTAAAAAATGGATTACTTACTCATTGATCATAGCTATAGCAATACAAACATTTTATGCTGTTTTGCGAGGTAACTGATTAATGAAAAACTGATCCATTCTTTGGAACTTGTAAGTACACCCTATCTATTACAACTTACACAGGTCATTTTATATTTATTTTAGTGTGCTATTTAATGTTTTTACTAAAAGCTCATTTGTTCACTGTCAGGGCATGATTATGAGACTAACCTAGTCTTGAAACGTCGCCTAAGAAGTTCAAGAAAAACTGGAACTCGAGAAATAATACACAATATAATTTCCATAACAGTCAAGATAAATAGAAACCAATATATATATATATATATATATATATATATATATATATATATATATATATATATATATATATATATATATATATATATATATATATATAATTTCCTCAAACCACTCTGTGCGGGATTCCCATCATAGCCCTTTACCCTTAACAAAATGAAGGAAGTTCTCTCACACAGCCTTCTCATAAGGGCTCCGTAGTGGTCTATTTCAATTCCTGGGACTGTTTCGTGGGGGCATTTTATTCTCTAGAGGGTCGCAAAGCAGTTGCAAATCCAATTTTCATACTTTCCACGACAATCATGAACTCTCAAAAGGGCCTCGGAATGGCGCGTTGGAAATGGTTCGCCATCTGCTTCCACCTGTTGCACTAGAAGGAAAATAGCTTTTCAATTGGCTGAGTTGTAGTGTATTACTGCAAGTCGCTGTCTGCCAGGCCGGAAAACTCTTTCAGCCAAGGCGAGTCCTTATAATGTTCAAAGAAAAAAAATAATATAAAATTGTAATTACGAACGCTTAAATCCCATAATTATTAATTTCTAGTTCCATTGATTCCAAAAATCAATCATATGGAAGGGGGCAAGGATATTTATCACAATCATAAAATAAATTAGTTCAATAATTACATTTTTTTTACTTGGACGTTTAAATCGATTATATTTACGCTGTATCTATCAACTATTCCTAAATAAAATTGGTTTTCTGTTTTCCCTGTTTTCCTTTGGTTATTCTTTATGTTTAGGTTTTTTACAACACATAGCGCTCTGTAAGCATTTATTATAATTATTAAAACGCGAAACAGCCCTGAAGTAGTACGTGACTATGATGCAGGGGTTTTGTCCAGGTCTTGGACGGAATTTTTTTCTGTCTGCCACAAGCACTGAGTTTTTTTGGAATTTCAGGTATTCTGTTCTGTTTTCAAAAAAATCCTGGGTAATCCCGTGTCTCTGTATTTCTTGATTTATTTGTTCTGTGTATCCGTGATTGATTATTAATAAATAACGCAGCAAAAAAAGATGCAAAAATATAGATATCTAAATATTAATGAATGTAAAAAAATGAATCGATAAACCTTTGAATTTTATGATTAAAAAAAAACTGAATTTTTGTGTTTTATAAAAATTCTTTGCAATTAGACTCTTTCCATATTATTTTTACAAATTTGATAATAATTTCTCGTAGAAAACAAGAACCTGTACCACTACAACCCATGGACGGTCTTGGTTTCAACACCGATGAGGACTAATAAGTAGAGGGTCAGTAGATCCCATTTGGTCCATCTGTGGCTGTCAAACGGTTTAATATTTTAAACATTTAAAAATGGGATCCTCAACATAGCAGCTCAGCGTTTTTCTATCTTACATAAATATGTTTATTAAAATTACAAATGAATAATATAATCTATTTCAATATTCTTAAATTAATATTATAGAATTAACTTAGATAGCAATATTAAACAATGTTCCCTGTATGTTTTAACCTTTAATATATATTTTTTAATAAAGTAATATTTAACAAGTAATGACAAATAACAACTATTTGAACTTTGTAAAATTCAATATGTTCCAAAAATTAATGTACTACGCTGTATGCCCTTTGTATATCACCTATCAAATACACCATCGATTCGAAACCATGAATGGGAGTTGAAATGTTATGCTCACAATGGACCTTTAGGAATATTTTAGCGAAATCTTGTTCCTCTCGGTTCTCATTATGAATACAGTATGAAGGTATGATGTATTTAAAATTCCAAAGGGGGCTTCTGGTTCTAACTGAAAATGGCCATTTATGACTTGATAAATGATGCTTAGATCTTTATAGTAATCTGTAATAAAACTTTCCACATAATATTATTACTTTTTATGTATAGATAGTCAAATTACCTCCTGGAATATACTATAAAAACACAATAATTAGCTATACAGACAAAAAAAGTAGCGGTTAATTAAAAAATTACTCATCTACTAAATTAGGTAGGTAAAGTAGGTTATTATATTATTTTATCATATAGTAAACAATCATTGCAGCTATCTTTGTAATACAAAAAAAAAGTGTGTGTCAGCTCCGACACGCAACTGGAGTTTACCTCTTTCCGTTTCTAATGAATTTTAAATGTATTCTTGCCATTTAATCGTTCTCTACTGATACTTTTATCATCGTGTATTCTTTTTTTTTCATTTATAAATTATTTTAAAAAACTGTTTTAAATTAATGTGAACTATTTTAATTAAAATTATAAATTTGTATTTTTTATTAATCGTGCCAACGTTTCGGACTACGTTGTAGGCCATCTTGAGGGCAAATACTGTTTACATAAAACATTTTTATATCATTACCTGTAATTTAACAGTTGTGAATTTATTTATTTGATTAAATTTTGCCCTGTTAATCCTTGAATTTTGGTTGCAAGTTCTCACATCATGGAAGTAAATTGTGCCATGAGCTGAGCAATCTGATTGACATGAGCTACCATGAGATTCGATCAGTCCGTCTGCGGTGGTTTGTGGAGGCTCTGATGGTGGTGGAGCATGGTTTGAACGGTTGATGGTTGTGGTTCGGTCGTCATTTTGGTACCTTGTAGAAAAGATGCGTATTCTACACCCGGGCGAACTGTCATGCTGTTAGTCATTAGTTTGGGTATATGGTTAGTACTGATCTGCTTAGATATCTTTTCTGCCCCCCTTTTAGTCACTATTCCTTCTAATTTTTTCCTTTGGAGGGATTTTCTATAAGAAGCGCATTGCCCCCCCCCCGCAATTCGAGCATTTTGGTTCGCCTAGTCGCGGACGTTCAGAAATGTTATGTAAGGCGCTGTATCTTACACATTTTACGGCTTGGTTGCAGTAGTTTTTTGTGTGCCCAAATTGCTGACATTTATAGCACTGGGGTGGTTAGATATCCTTTCCTGGGATGTATTTCACAACCGTGAATATACATGTATTGACGTGCATACTTTGTCCTTGTATATCTTTTATAAAACCACAAAAACACAATAGGGCCAGTGGCCTAGTGTTAATTTCCATCAAGTAAGGGAATAAGAAAATAAGACAGGGGTGAATATTCGTAAACAATGGGCAGTTATACTCTTAAAGACTTATTAAAATTCAAGAAGGCGTATGAGAGGCTTTCTCCAAGTTCCTAAGCATATTTGGAATTTGAATCCTCTTAGTCGCATCATAATGATACTTAAAGCTTTCTTTTAATTCCAGACAATGAAGACACTGGAGAGAACTTGTTCCTTCTCTGTGCTACGAATTTCTCGGTCGTGTTCCTTTGGTGAAGTTGTCCCGGAAAGCGGTCGTTATTTAAGTTTATTCTCAGTTCCGTTTCAATTAAAACCGTTTTGAACTTCTAGCAATTAATAATGAATATTGAGGGAATGCTCAAAAAAAATAAATGGAAGCACAATTTCCTAAAGGTGTTTATAATACAATATTTAACAATCGTATAAGTTAACTCAAGATACAAATATAATATACGTATAATATAGTAATATAAGTATACATGATACAAATGGCCCTTGGGGTTTTTTAAAATGAGTAAAAATCCTTGCTAATGTTATCCTTCGGAAGGGGCGTGAAATGGGTGTCCCAAGCCTATACGGTGTCGGGTAATCATTGAAGATCCCTTATACTAACTATACTTGTATAGGCAGAATTTAGGACTCTCAAAGTAGCCTCCTCCGATTGGCATAAAGTGACTTTAAATGAATAAACAACTATTGTATAAGTTTACTCGATATATAAAAATTACAATAATATGTGGTAATATACAAAAATTGTATATATTTACAGCAAATACATAAAAACACCTCGCAACTGTCGTAAATGCTATTATTATAATTTTTAGATCCATCAATTTCACTTCAAGTATTCTGTTTATCAATGCCAATGACACTACTATACATTGACACTACTGAAGTAAAATAACAAATGGAGCAGATGTGAGAGAGACCCTCGAAGTTTACTCCTTGCAGATGTTCACTCAACACAACGTCGAACTGCCTCAACTAAGGAGCAACTTGTCGAAGCCTTCCCCGCCTGAGGACATTGGCTGAATAGCATTAGTGCGGACATACATCATCCATTCTGAACCTAAGGATGACATCCACTCTTGTCTTTTTTAGCAGTAACGTTGTCATTTATACTTTGTTATATCCTTTAGAAATAATATGGTTTATTTTTCAATTGTCTATAGAGCTCACGGAACAATACCATAAGTTGTCAAACAATGGTCTAAGTTGAAAACAATGATCGTTTTTAGTCAGCTTGTTTGGTTGAGTTTCTTCTTTTTGATTTATTAATAATCCTGGTTGATCGCAATAGTTAACAGTAAAGTAAAGAAATAGCAATCAACCACTAAACACCTCAATCAATGATTGAGAGAAACTAACTACTTATGCCTTATATTATTCTATACGAGCAACGGTGCTAACATAAAAAGTTTGATTGATCGATGCTTTTACCCGAAAGTACTGAACTGATTTTTCAGGACTTCTTCACTCAATTCACAGATCACCCCAGAATAATCAACAAAACTCGCCAAAACCAAATCTCGACCATTTGTACAAATAGAAGAAACTTTTAAAAACCCTTGATATAGAATCAATACATCAAGTACATTCTAATAATTCTTTATTTTCTTACTATTTGTTTGTCTAATTTTTTTTAAAGATTAGCCTTAGCATTCGTACCACATTTATTCCTTTAAGTCCTTCGTTATTTGTTTGTATTTAAAGGTTGAAACATTTCTTCTTTTAATATGGTAGAGCTGGTATAAATACTTAGGAAGTCAATGAAGCTACCTTGATGACATGGAAGCAATGTCGCAGACTTAGGGCTTTAGCACCCACAAAATTATATGAGCCCATAGGTCATGAAACTCCTTTGGTAACTATTGTCACCTAGTGCCATAGACAACTTTGTAGTTAGTCTTATGTTATTTATTGGTAAAAAAAAATACATTATTCATATATTGAAATATTGACCTGAAGGATTGGCAGTTTTTGATTATATATAAATGAGTGAGTTGAGTGTGGTAATAATCCTCAGTAAGGTAAAACAGTAAGTTTCCAATTAATAAATAGCCTCTACCTTTATGTCTAAAACAGATGTTTCTATTTCTGCTTTCAGGGTGCAAGAGACGGATGGTTCTTTCTTCGAGAGCTATACGGCCGTGTCCTGGAAGCTGGAGAACAGGAGGCTGAAGGCGATGCAGGAGTCTGGAGGGGAAGCACCGCCGGTGGGCCCAGCTGCTCTCGGCATCCGAGCACCGGCTCCTCACCACCTCCATCACAAGGAGGTAAGTCAACACCAGTCTTAGCGAAAGACCCATAAGCACTTATTGTTATATTAATATGACTAGAAAAAGATAAACCTTTCCCATTTGAAAATTCATTAAAAAAGTAATTAGTCACATCACAAACTCCACACATGTAAAATAAAAACTTTGATTGAGACATTTCCTCTTTTTACAAGACCTTTTCGAGCTAAAAACTCGAGATAAGGCAGGTAACTGCATCTATCTGCCTCCAGTCTAAAAGTCATCGATAAAATAGTTCTTTATTATCTCCAATAAATTAGTGAGAAAACCATTTCCACACTTCTACAAAGTAGCTGTGTGCCATCTAAATACGAGTATTGGTTTTTTTTTTTTTTGAGCAAATTAATGAAAAATAATACACTCCTTTCACATCATGCGTATTTATGTACCCGAAGGTACAGGACACCATGCCCTTAAATTAGGTAATATTTTAAGTAAATTGTCATACATAAATACTATGATCAATACTTCCAATTACTTAGCAATGCAAATAACAATGTGCACAATTTTCTTTAAGATGCTTCTATAAGTAACAAAGAATTTTTATACTTCAAAGGTATGGAAAATTGATTCTCCCAAACAAATGCAAAATTAAAAATAGTGAATTTTACCTAGATTATATAGATTTCTAAAGCGTTCCAAACTCACAAGAGCGGACTACCGTAGCACAGTTGAGTTCAGGACTCGATCTTTGCTCAGTCCAAACCATTTTTAGTTAATAGTAGATCCGTAGGAGTACTTGAACCTCCAGGTTTAGTAATGTACTCGAACCAAGAGAGATTAGTAATCTTCATCTTGAAACAGGAGAAGTATTTCTAGGATTCTCCGATTGAGTTACAACGCAGCTACAGTGCTCATATGATAACTTCATATATGCTCAATTCTCTACAGTTGTTGCTAGCTTTCTCCCTACTCAATAATAACTCAAGATTTATAAGTGCAAAGAGTGTTGCAAAACATGGAGTAGGAACTTCAAGAGTATTTTTTAACTTATACAGATGCAGATATCGGCTCTGCCATTTCCAACTATTGAATGTGAAATTCGGTAGTCTTGAGAATTAAAAAAAAAGCAGTTTCATTTCTTTATCACATTTATTTGCTTTTATATAAAATTAAAATAATCTAAACAAAGAGTAAAAGTTAAAATATTCTGGGAAAAGAAAAAAAATATAACTATGCAAGCGTGATCTGATGGTAGATGGTCTGAACGAATAGGGAAAACATATAAAACTGAATAAGTTAAGAATTAAATGTAATAATTTACTTATCATTTTGGTAATAATTTAAAAAATATATTCCTTATTTTCCAAAGAAACAACTTTATTCCAGTAATTAAGGAAGTTCTTTTTTAAATAAAAATACTACAGTTAAGAATTTAGTTACCTTCCTAATATCGTCCCTGCCATTTCCAACTATCTGTGAAAATCGGTACCTTTGAGGAGAATTAAAATAAAGCAGTTTCAAGGTTCAATAAAAATTAGTGCCTATACTCAAACCAATGACATTCGTTTCACATTGTTTTTGTGACTGATAGATGCCTCTATATGAATTTTATATCAATTATCAATTCTAAAGCAATTGCTATAAGTCGAAAACGAAAACTGAGTTTTTTTCACATTCGATACTTTGCGATGGCAGGGACGGTATGTAAAAAACAAAAATACTATTATAGATGACTTCTATATGACTTATGGAGCTCAAAAAAAGAAAACATTTTTTTTACCTATTATTCATAATCTGTGTAACTTAATAACATTAAGTTATTTGTAGAGCAAGTACCACATCGTAAGTTGTAAGGCACAGCCTAAACCCCTGATCGTTGGACCTGAAACTTGGAGGGCGTTCTTTGTATGACGTAGGCATCCGATAAGAAAGGATTTTCCGAAGGGGTTGAAAAAGAGGGGCAAAGTTTGTTTGCTTGCTCACATGTGTCTTACTCGCAAAATTCTACATAATTTCGCTGAACAAAACAAAGCAATTAACATATTTTACTTCTGAATATATATATATTATTATTTTTCCCTTCACGCAGTACCCCTACGCGAAGGACGTTTATTGTTCTGCATGTTCCGTACATTTATAGTACATTACATACAATTGTACTTTCATGTTGGTTTTTTTTTCTATTGTTTACATTTTTTTTGTATTATTTATATATAAAACTAAACGCTAAATGGAAAATACATCATTAAAAAAAAAAACTTAAACATAAAAATATTGATCATAGTAAATATTGAGCCAGTTGAACAAGAAAAAAGAAATAGGCAATATTTTTATGTTTAAGTTTTTTTTTTAATGATGTATTTACAATTGAGCGTTTAGTTTTATATATAAATAATAAAAAAAAAATGTAAACAATAGAAAAAAAAACCAACATGAAAGTACAATTGTATGTAATGTACTATAAATGTATATAGTATGTACTATGTACTATAAAGTAAATATATATATATATACACTCCCCGTCAAAAGTATCGCAACACTTTGAAATATTTGAATTTTACAAAAACGTCTGTCTTTTCATAGTAAAGAAAGGTTCTGAAGTCTGTATTAAGCAGTTTTAAACTGGACATAAATAAGTTTTATTAAAATAAATTACAATATCTCTTCCAATAAACAAAAAAGTTAGAACATTTAATTTCTAAACTTTTAATTTCTGACAATTTTAACTTTTTTTTTTTTTAATTCAATTTATTGATATTTACAACTATAATACTATTACAATAAGTAAATCTGCTATATGTACAATACGACTTGAAAAGCACTTGTGGAGAAACTACCCATCGGTAGCACTCCAAAAAGTTCTATAGTAGATGGTCTCGAGGCCATCTTCTTTTCAGACGCCTCGGAGGGTTATCAGGAATAGTATGGGAAGCAAGTTGAGAGACTAGCGGATTCAAGTGTGTATGGAGCTTGTCATGGAAGGATAGGTATCTAGTTTGGGCCAAATCAGTAACGTATGGGATATTAAGATCATGATGGATGAGTTTGTTTGTGACATAATAAGGAGCACTGAGGATTTTACGAAGGATTTTGGATTGCAAGGATTGGATACGAGATGAATTGGATGGTTTAGTAGAGCCCCAATTTTAACTTTTAAATCACAATTTAAATTTTAAATTTACATTTAATAAGACGTATTGCCCCCTCTGGCTTGAATGACTGCTTCCACTCGCCTTGGCATACTTGTAAAAAGGCTTTGAAGAAAATCTTGGGGTATATTGTCCCACTCCTCCAAAACAGCTGCCTTTAGCATTTCAAGGGTAGTAGGAGGTGAATCTCGTGACCGAAACTTTCTTTTGAGATAATTCCAAACGTGCTCGATTGGGTTAGGACATCTTGCTGGCCAATCAATGGTGTGGATATTTGTGGTGTTCAGGTACTCAGAAACACATCTTGCCTTGTGAGGGCGAGCATTGTCATGCATGAGCAACGATTCAGAGCCTATGAATATGACATAAAAGGCACTACATGATCTTGAAGAATCATTTTTACATACCTCAAAGCAATCAAGGCCCCTCCTTGGATTGGCACTAACTCGGTACGTGCCTTCTAAAATATGCCGCCCCAGAACATGATAGATCCTCCTCCGAATGGCTCAGTTTCTAACGTGCAGCATTGACTTAACCGTTCTCCAGGCCTTCTCCAAACTTTTTCACGTCCATCTTGTCTGTTAAGGGCCACTCTCGTCTCATCAGTGAATACAACTTTTTTCACTCCTCCACAGTCCAAGATTGCAAATCTCAATCTCTTTACGCGATGTTCTGCGGTGAGAAAAGGATCTTTCACTGGCCTTCTTGAGCTGAGTTTAGACTCCCTCAGTCTTCTGATGGCAGTAGAATCCGAGATTGATATCCCTCAAACATCAGGGATCAAGTTTTTAATGGAAGAAGGTGTAGAATTACGCTTCCGAAGAGCTGCATTTTAATGAAGCGGCCATCTATGGGATTAGTAATCATAGGACGCGTTGACGTTGGTCGCCTCGATTGACTACCAGTATCCCTGTACCTTCTTATGGTCCCTGAAACGGAAGAATAGTGAATCCCAAGGCGATTAGCGATGTAACGCAATGATTTGCCTTCTTCAGAGAGAGTGATGATATTGACCGAATCATCGCGGCTTAAACGATTCATTGTGGATAAAATTAATTGTTTCAACTAGACTAAAGAGAAAAGAGGAAACAGACTTGAGTCACACGAAAGATAAACTTGGACTGAAAGGAAATTTGAAATGAATAATCCAAAATCTTATCGTTTGTTGGTAAACAGTGAATACGAATGAAATGTCTTGTCACTAATGTATCTCATTTAGTAAATAATATAACTGTAAATATAAACAAAGTACGGATTCAGTTCGAAACCAAGAAAATTTCGAGAATTATGGGTGTTGCAATACTTTTGACGGGGAGTTTATGTATATATATATATATATATATATATATATATACATAAACTATATAATACATATATAAATAAAATAAATAAAATATATATATATATATATATATATATATATATATATATATATATATATATAAATTAGTACCTTCCATTTTCTCATCCTCCCCTTAAAATGTACGTCTTACAGAACAAGAGATCCTTTCCATCCTAACCAAAATCCTAATCAGCAACATTCAAACCCAAAGGGGCAAAGAAAAAAAATTCACTTCTCGCTGCTGCCGTACGGCAAATGAAACCTTTATACTAAGTAATCCTTTTCAATGAATTCAATCAGCCCATTGTAACGCCTTAAAATACCGAAAGGTAACAGAAGGCTTTTGTTCATATAGAAGCATTTGCTGTTATTTATTGTAAATTTGTATTTATATTGTTAATAAAATCTTCGAAGATGTGAAAAAAAAATTAATTCAATAACATTACATACTAATCCTTCACTGACACGAACCAAAGTAAACTTCTGTCCGTCCCATCTGTTAATCAGTGTCAATGTATAAACATACGCGTCTGTGCTGATCCGTCTGTGATGAAATTCGATATGGATAATCTCAAGCCTGGGAAAGACATAGGTTACTTTTTATTAACACCCCACAGAGACGAAGTTTATATAAAACTAACACACCCAGCGGTCACGGCACAGCAGAAAACACTGAAGTTAGCTCCATGAAATTCGCGGATAGGTTCTTTGTATAGTTTAAATGAGCACTAAGAAAGTAATTTGGACAATTTCACACCCAAGGGTTCCCCCTAATATAATCGGGGTTCAAAGATTGTATGGAATCCGAAGATTGGAAGAGTTCAAAGATTGGAAGACATCTGAAATTTCGGATGTACGAATTAACTTATAGTTAAAAAAAAAAAAAAATTATTTATTTAAAATGATCTGTCACGAAACTTTATGTGACAGACCAAATTCCACGCGAGCGAAGCCGTTGGCAAAAGCTAGTAGTTTATATAATTATTATTTGTATTATCATTCTAAAGGGACCTATCCCGGAATAAATTTAAAATAAATTATTTATCTTAAAATAAATGAATAAAACATATTTTTATTGTTATTATTAACTTATTTTTTCTCGGATTCTACCGGAGAATGCACGAACATAATTCAAGGGTGAGGCTAGAAAAATTATTTTGTAATGTTCATCCCTTTTCTAACCATATTATATTCTAGCAATTCCTTGCAACACTGTTTTCGACATTAGAGTTCCAGAATATTATAATTTAGTTCCAATTCGTTCTGTTTACTGTCATTTCCGGAATCAGTCCAATTGTGGATATGACTAATGGCAAACCTTTTGCTTTATTAAGGTAATATACTTCCTTCAGTTCCTTTGCCGGGTCCTGATATTTTCTATTTTTTTCAGCAACCACCTTGTGTAGATTGTCATTTACCACCGATACTCCTATTTCAATTATACTCACAAATTTTTCTTCTGTTAGGATAAGAGGAATTGTGATTATGAGGAGTTGCGTGATCAGTAATGATAGTCTGGTCCCAATAAACCTTGGCCTGCTGTTTATTAATTATTTGTTTATTATTATTATAACACGAGTATTATTATAACTAATCCTATTATAACACTACACAAGAAGGTAACGCCAATAATTAAAAATTTAACCAATGAATACAATATAGGAAATTTTAATTCATTAAAAATTTTTATTTATATAAGAAGTTGCAGTTGACAATTTTTTATTGCCTTTGGCAAAGCTGATGTTTGATTAATGTTTGATTGACTATCGTTTCCTTAATTGTAACTTTTCTTCCTGGGTCATCTTGTTTGTATGAATCTGCAGCTTGGAAATGTCAACTACATGTGTTCTCGTTTTTTTTAATTTTTTTGTAATACTGTAGCTACTGAGTTAGAAAGAATATTGTTAAATACTTCTGGACGGATGCTGAGAGCAATAGAGAATATTTTTTACGGATCAACTGCAAATCGTAAAACTTAAGATAGTCAACGCGTAAACTTCCTCCGAAAATGGTAATCAACCTATTGATTAATATTTTCTCAGAGTGTCACAGCCTGTTAAATAGTATATTGGCAGCAATGCTATACTCATTACCCAATATCATGCAAATGGGAGATCCTCATTACCATGCATCTGGTTCATTATCTCATCATAGTATATAGTTCTCCGTATCCCCGACAAAAAAGGAATTATTCCTTGGAATGGATAATTTATTCCGCAGGTTGTCGCACCGAGTTGAGTTGCAACTAGTTTTAACTGTTTATTCGTTTCATTTTTAATATTTTTCAAAAATACAAGTTATTCAGATCTTTAATAAGGAAAAGAGATTGTAATTATGGAAAATGAGCCGATTTCGATAAACAATTCATCAAGAAATAAAAGTTTTAACTAACATTTCGAAGTGTAGATGATATATGTTTATTGAAACGTTCATTTCTGGACGAAATGATTGCCGAAGTGTGAACATTCTCTTTTCCATATTAAAGCTCATAATAAGCAATATTTTGGGAAAAATATAAGGAATACGAATAAACAGTTAAAATTTGTAACTCAACTGAAAGCGACAACCTACGGAACAGATCCCTTGAATGAGACTAGGCTTGGTGTGTTATTGCATTCTGAACTAGAATACTGAAATGATCGTGCTCCAAGGAATAGTGATTATGTAAGCATTGTAATAGGAAGATTATAAAATATTCCAGGTGTGAATAGAATAAAAAAATGCATATTTTTTATTCCCGTTCGATAGAGTCCAGCAGTTCCTATTTCCACTTACCTGCGCGATGAAATCTAGCAATAATCAGGGGAAAAAAAGAAATGGTTGAAAAAAGAAAATGGCGGTGGAAAATTAATTAAAATCTCTCATCTTTGTGACGGTCGTTCTTGTCCCAATTAGACAAAGCTTTCCCTCGCTCCCCTCTTTTTTTAGTATTTTTTTAAAATGTCGAATAGGTTAAAGATTATTTTTTAGAGGTTGGGGAGTATCGAACCGTACCTAATTTCCGGAAGGGTAAATCGATTAATCGATTACCAGAATAACTAAAGTTTGTTGCTAAAATTACCTGTCCATTCGTGATGGACACCCTCTTCAAAAAAGGATACTGAAGCTGTCTGGGAAAAACTTCCGTTTCCATAATTGATGCATGTCGGACGTAGGATGACCAGTGTGATGGATTTATTCCATCCCATTGATGTGAATAAAAAATATAAGCTACTATAAAACCATAATCGAAAACGAATCAACATGATTGGAACTTGCAATCAATTTGCGAATTTTGTCATTTCGATGAACCATACATTTGAAATGGGTCTAAGCATCAACGAATAAAAAATTAAATATATGAGGACAGATGAATCTACAAGCAATGTAGTCCAGGAGTTTGTAGAAATAGGTCCTAACAAGTTCCAAAAGGTTAATAGCTTTACTTTCTCGGAAGTGTTGTTACCTCGACAAACGATATTTCTCAGGAAATAAAAAAGAGAGCCATCAACGCTAATAGATGCTATTTTGGGTTGAGGAAGCATCTAAGGAGCTCACTTACTATATATACTAACACTATATTACACTAATTATTCTAACAAGCTCACTTATTATACCAACACGGAAAACAATACTCATGCTGTATAAGACCCTGATTAGGCCAGTTCTGGCTAACGCCTCTGAAACGTGGACTTTACCTAAGGCGAAGGAAAGAGAGTTGTCTGTTTTCGAAAGAATGCTGCTCCGCAGAGTTTTCGGATCTATTTGTGTTAACGGTCAATCGAGAAGGCGAACCAACCGAGAAGTGTACGAGATGTCTGGGGAGCCCGACATCATTACCTGGCTGAAAATCAATAGATTCAGGTGGGCCGGCCATGGGGCCAGAATGAGTGAGGAGGATCACGCGAAGTAGCTGCTGGAGGGAAAGTTGAACCGTGCCGGAGGAAGAGGAAGATCAAGGTTCCGATGAGAAGATGGAGTGGCGCAGGATGCCAGCCGCATCTTAAACGTCCGTACTGGAGGGCAGCTGCATTAGAATGAGCCGCCTGGCGAAGGCTCCTTGAGGAGGCTAAGACCCACACAGGGTTGTAGAGTCATATAATATTGTATTGTGCAATTGAAATGAACCACGAGTAAAATCGGAGTTGTAGTTTCTTGATTGAATGGTAAAAATAAATGATGATGGTGTTGAAGATACCAAATATCCGCAAAACTACCTTCGTCAAATACAAGATAAAAATGCGGTATAATAATTAGGCTAAGAATCGGACATACAAAGCTGACTAATCTCCCTTCACTTTCAGGTCTGTATCAACCAACCTGCCAAACCTGTGATTATATAGAACTTACAGCGAAGCTTTTATTTGAATATAAGAAGCATTAAATAGAAAGAATACCTTTGGATATTGAAAATTGCTTGCCGTTGAAAATAATAAACTACAGAGGACACTGATGCATTTACAACATACGAAGTTAATTCAAGAAATTTAAGAAGAGCAGTCGTCGCTAATGAAGTCAGCAGTCGAAGCGACATTCACTACCAGCCACTTTTATTTTCCAATATTTTACCTATGACCTTTTCTTAGAGGGTCATGTTCTCGTAAGAGTTCCACATTGCTTAATCCAAGGGGTTTAAACTTAGTGCACTTAAGTAAATATATTTTTTATTTTACAGATCGTATATATTTTATGCATTTTGCTGCTATATTATATAAATTAGGGACCTATTGGAGGTAGAAGTGATCCCACGTGGTGACCTACGACAAGGTAGTTCCCCCAGGGCTTCTGGATACAGCTCACGTAGGCCGTACTTCAATCTGTCAACTGGATTCTGGGTTCTTCCCCGCCATGCTGGACAGAGAAGGCTATTATTATGTCCGTCGACAATGATTTATTCCCAGATTTAGAGAAATTGTGTTTATTTATAGCCTTTAGGAGGTGCTTAGAGTGTCACCTCTTTTACCCACCTCAGAGTTATGTTTTTTTTTAAAAAAAGGCGTACCACACCCATGAAGATTATTGGGTTCAGTTGGTGGTAGAGATTATACTGTTTCTTAGACAACGGCTGTGCAGGGAGGTGATTTGAATTAGAGCATCCTCATCAGCCAGGTTTTCGCACCTATTCTCGGAACCCCCTTTGTATAGGATGCGTGAGCTCCAGGAGAGTCCCAGATCCCAAAGGATCCACCTTCTACAATTAACATATCAAATAAAATCTGCCAACAGCCATAGTTTTGTTGTAATCTGTTCTCTATTTATAGCTTCAGTTAGGGATTCGATGTAAATTAACAGGATAAACTAATTAATAGTGTTAAACAGTGCAATATTTTAGGAAACGAAACATTGCTCATGATTTTTTTTTAATTGAAAGGTGCAGCATTAGAAACAATTGCTGAACTATACAGTCGGGAACTGCACAGGGGCGGCTACATTAGCTCAGTCTTCGAGGGCCTCTACCTGTGGGGTCCATTGCAAGCAATTACGACGACGAAATTATACCAATCAATATACAGGGCTGTAGAAGAGCTCTCCAAAATCGGAGCTGTCTAGAGAAATCTTTCCTATAAGATTCGCAACCCGCCAAAATAGCCCTCTCCAATAAATCTCCAACTGATAGTGAGACCACAAGGGCCTGTCTGATAGCTATATCGAATATGATTGTTAAAGGCTGGGAGCTTACACTGCAGTGGATACCAAGTCACGTAGGGGTGATGAGAAACGAACGGGCAGACCAACTTGCCAAGCAAGGCACTACCCCAACCTGACAATCCCCCTTGGCTAACCTCAGCCAAGAATAAGATCGAAACAACAATTAGAAGCTACACAAGGAACCTACTCTACAACGCTAACTGAGGGGGGAAAATGGGAGTGCCAATGGGACAATGCATGTCTTTATTGGGAGGCTCGACGGAGTATGGCAGAAATGCCATGTGCTGGCATTGGATACATAAAAAAAAATGTATGCACTTATTTTGTTTTACTCTTGTTTTATACTTCAAAATTAATTAATTAGAATTAGAATCGATAGCACTAATGGCTGTATGAAAAGAAACCGTCTACAGATTTCCGACCGTTCAAATCCCAAAATGCGATTCACGGTGTGATATACCTTAGTTTTGAAGGGACCAAGTAAATGGTGTGTATGTGGTTACGCAAGTTAAGCTCATTACAGTTTTCAGTTCCTTCCTGATTTTGTTAGCTAATTGTTTTTCTCCTTTTTTAGATTTTTATGACTGATTAATTACACTTTAACCAATTTAAAATGAATACATGATGTTATAACTGACCCATATCGAGTTATTTCAACAATTTTATATTTGCTGGAGCACCGTTTGACGGTTCTATCCGTTAAATTGCTGGCGAGACCGAACAGATTCGACCACCGCCAAGCACCAAATCAAGCTAATACTCACTTGTCAGCCACTAGATGTACCGCCACCTAAATTAAACCTCAAATTGTTTTCTCCGCAATAGCGCCAACCCCGAGCGCTCGTATCACGACCAATTTGGGCCTTGGCGCTTCATTAGTCCGCAATAATTATTCCGGCACACAATAGGAAGCTTCGGGAGGGAACAGCTTCTGGTTTCGGATATTACTATGATTACTGGAAAACAGATTAGACTCTGTAATGAACCGTAGATGAAAGTTTCTGGGGACGATAAAGGAGGGAACCTCAAAAATGTACTACTTCACCTGCCATAAGATCGACCAACTTCCTTATTTGCCATGCTAATTTGCCAAATAACATCCGCAAGATATGCTTTGTCTTGAAAATGAAGTCGAGAAAATATAAAATAAAAATTGGTGTTTTTCATAGTTGGGATCTTGAGAGAAGATAGGCTGAAGGAAGAAATTTAACAAGTACAATGACTGTTAGCAGTGATGTCTAATACTACAATATCATAATTAAAAGTAATATAAATATTGTGACCAGGTTTTTAGGGTTTAGGTTCAAATTTTCAAATGAAGAAAACCGGAAAGAAATTATATTGTTGTTTCATGTTCTTGTTCTTAAGTAAAAAAAAAACCTACGCTGGGACGCAAAACAAAAAGTTATGATGAGAAAATTTTGGCTACTTTTTGGACATATATAATATAAACTGGAGAAAGAGACGTAAATAAGTAACGGTAGTTCACCAAAATATGAATAAAAGATTGTGAGCTTCAAAATTCCTTAGGTCTACCCCGATACATAGCAGCACCTAAAGGATGAGCTATGAAAAAAAATCGTTACAATGTGGATCAAGACAATGTTGCTGGTTTTTTACTTCTTTCATTGAAAATATATAAAAAAGAAACTGTAGTTCTACATTACATGAAGTTTCATGGATTCATTACACAGAGACTGTACTGTTTCTAGGGCGATTGTAATAATGCAGGGAGGTGATTTGAGGGAGGTGGAGGTGACACTCAACCGTCAGGTTTTTCCCCAATTAAGGGAATCCACATTATGACTAGGTAGGTCCAGGAGGGTCTCCAGATCCCTTGGGGTGCATTAAACTATTATGATGTTAACATATTAAATAAATTATCTTTCGCAGCCGGAGACTATCAGAATAAAATGTCTACTCAACTCTGAACATTTAATTACTAAATAATAATACTTACTTTATTAATGACATTAATTCTGAGATTGGTAAAAGATGTGACAACTGTGATAGAACTAGGGCACAAATAATCTAAGCATTAGGAGAAGAGGGAAAACAAAACACCTCGTTTTGTTTTAGTTCCTTTTTCCATTTCCTTCTCTCTCCTTTATTCATTTCTTATTTTTCAGCTTTCCTTTATTGCAGTCAAGTTTAAAAACTTTTTCGGAGGAAACTCCCCTCTAAATATCATTTGACTGGATCCTCTCCTAAGCGGAACAACTTCTTAAAAACCTGTTGACGTTCTATTCATTTACTGTCGTTTCGACAGCCTTTTTCCTCCTTCGAATACTTTTAGACTAGTTTAAAAATAGTTTAACTTTGTAGTGATTTATTTATATTATAATAAATTTATGCTCACGTAATAAATTAAGAATTTTAGAAGAAGATAGGCGGAAGAGGGGTGGGAATTCATTTTTATTTTTATTCATTTTTACTTTTTATTTGCCTAAAACATTTAACGATTAGATACTAGTGCTAGATATGTATAATTTCTGATCTATTAGAGAGTAATATGTGCCAATTGGCATTTGTATAATTTCTTAAATAAATGTTTTATTATTTTTTTAAAAAATGAGAGTATTTCAATTGTTTCGGGTAAAGATAGCGTAAAAGAGAACTATAAAATAAGATTTCTATTTTGGATAATAATCTTCTTTCTTTATAAATGTTTTGTTCAGGTTTGCGATTACTTAAACAAACCTGTAAATACAATATATTAAAAGATGATTTGTCAAAACGCACAATCACAAAGGATTTGATCCAATCGAATTTCTAAGACTTAAAGGACTTGAGTATCCGAAATGAAAAAAAAAATACTTTAATTATAAAATTTAATTTTTAAATACTTTAGTTTTACTACATATTTCAAGTAGATGTTCTGAACAGGCCTAAATCTACTCACTTCTTACTAGATACATAGGCATATAAAGTAAAAAAAATATTAAATTCAGAGATTGAATGTTTTTATTTTAAAGGAGCCCTAAATTTCGAATAATGTTTGAATTTTTTTAAAAATAATAAATTAAACAAATTTAATCATTTTAATAAAAAAAAACATATTGAAAAGTAATTAAAATTACAAGAAAATGGGAGATATGTAATTACTTAAAGACACAATTTTATTAATGAGTCGTATAAGAGAAAACCCCATGATAGGTCATGGGTTCAGTACATGGGAGAGACCGTACTGTTTCTTGGACAAAGGTTGTCCAGGGAGGTGATTTATCCTAGATCACATTCAACCGCCAGATATTTCCCCCTATTTTTGAGCACCCACTTTTTAGAGACTGAGTAAGCTCCAGAAGGGTCCCAGATCCCAAAGGATCCATTCCCGGTTACTAGCAGATTAAATAAAATGTGCCAGTAGCCCGATTCGAACCAAGGACATGGACGGAAACTCAGCGCTCCACCACTAAGCCACTCCCGCTCCCTAATAAAGTCATACCATACGTGATTAATTCTCGACCTTCGAACTGAGGCAAGAATAAACTGTGTCAAATGTTACTAACGGAGGTTAAAATAAAAACAACAGCTATAAAATTATAAAAAAAACAAATTTTAACAACTCAATTGGTTTTGTATTTTTATACTCAGTTAATATTTAGAATTATAAGATTATTTTGTATCATTAAGTTAAGCTGAAGTGAAATGAAAAGCATCAAAATTTTTTTTAAAAAAATTAGCAACAGTTCTATGGTATTTTTTAATAATAAATATTAAATTTAGTTGTTTAAATAAAAAGAACTTTTAAAATTATATTTAACAATCAGAAACTATTTAGTTAATGACTTTTATAGTATTGATTTAATTTTGATTAAATAAAACTGCTTTAAAATATTTTAAAAATTGAATATTGAAGAGCATTTTACAAAATTTAATAAGTCTTTTCATATTATTAAGGTAAGTTGAATTGAAAACAAATGCATTAAAATTTATTAAAAGAAAATTATTACCAGCTTAATAACCTTTTTTAAAATAACTGTAGTCGACTTAATTACAATTAAATATTAAATAATGCAATTATAAACCTTTTAATAGGAAATTTTATTAAGTATTCAATTTATTTTAATTGAAATTAATAACATCAATTAACATTAAGATTAAGATTAAAATATATAAATAATTTGTTTATTAATCATAATGGATCTCAAGTTAAGTTAAAACGAATATGGAATTTGTGTATAAAGGCATAATCCGAGATTATAGAACTACTATTATATATAGCGTAAGAATATTGGTTTCTTTATCAAAGCTAGAAGTGGTTACTCGTTACTATGGCGTATATAAGTGGACAAGTCCCCCTAAATTTATATCTGGCGCGCTAACCCTCTCAGCTCACGTGCGCCCATGTAATCCTCGTGAAGTTGTGCCAGGATAAACTTTACTTCGGTTCAGATAAACCTTTATACGCCGCTTTATCTCAGTGTCCATAAATGGCCTTTATATTTAATATTATTTCAGCTGATAAATGCCTCGATTAAAATAGATTCATTTTAAGCGCAGAAGTAAAATGAATAGATTCCGCAGGTTACCGGTTTGGTAAAGCGGTAAGTTAATAAAGTCCCATCAAGTGACGTTACGTTACGCATTTATACGTGTATGTCACGATCTTATCTGTATAGGTGGTGTCTTCCATCATTTCTTTCCAATAAATAAGTTAAAAAATAATAAGTAAAAAACCAATAACCTAGGGTATTTAATCAAGCAAATCTCTATTTATTTTGGTATTACAATTATCACAAGTTCCTGTCCCGTTATATATAAGCCTTCTCATATATAAAAAAAAAAGTTGAAATTACTCATCTCAAATTGCTTTGTTTTATCTACTTTCAAGCTATTTTCAATAACTTTTTTCATTAATTTCAAGCTTATTTCCACCCATTCTAATTTCATGGAACACAAAAAGTACGTAGAAATGACGTCACGTGACAGGACTTAACTACCTCTAAAACCAAGCTGGCAATCTTGATAGTATAAATATCATTCTTGTGAGATACCTAGATATTGAGAACAATGATCCTGTAGGAATATTAGAACCATTAAAATAAATTCATAAAGTAACAGGGGAACAACTTAAGAAAATATCGGAAAATTGCACCCTTATATTCCTTTTAGTCTTCCAACAAAGATGGGAAATGGTTATAACTGATGAATTTCACTCATCCACTCATGAGGAATATGAAAAAAAAATACAATCGCTTTCTTTATAGCCTATATTTATATAGCAGAAACATGGTTAAACACTAAAATTTAATATAAGGGATAACGCGGCATTCGTTAACTTTAGAAGAATCGTAACCGCTTGTAAACTAAATATTATGGATTATACTTTAATGACTGACGCGTCTAGTTTGTTTTTTTCATGTAATTATACCTATCTATTAATTAATTAAGGGGGTGGAGTGGCTCAGTTATAGAGCGGTGAGATGCCATATCGAACGTCCTGGGTTCGAATTCCGTCACTTGCAGACTTTTATTTAATCTGCTAGCGCCTGGAGATGTATCCTATGGGATCTAGGACTCTCCTAGGTCTCACTCAGCCTCTATAAAGTGGGTACCAAAAAAAGGGAAAAAATCTGACAGTTGAGCGTGATTAATCACCTCCCGGCACATCTTTTGTCCCAAAAAAGTACAGTCTCTACCAGGACTCTTCATGGGTTTTAGTGGTACAGTTTATTTATATATAATAAGAGTTATGTTAGAACTTTCATTGAACAAGAAATTATGCTAGTTGAAATTACTTTTTTTTAATTACACATTATCCATTAGTTAGTCTGAATTAAGCTATCAATTTGTTTTTGAGGTATATTTCCAAGCCTATTTTTTTCTAGCCGTTCCAATTTTATAGATTATCGAACGTTATATTATAAGTTCTTTACGTAGAAATGACGTAACGGGGTTTTAACTTCCCCTTATCACGAAGCTACGGAACAAGTACCGTAAATATCGTTCTTGTCAGATACCTAGATATTCAGAACAAAGATCCTGAGGTATAAGAATGTTATAACCATGAATAACTTCCACAAAGTATATTTTTATGAAAATACAGGAAAATTGTACCCTCATTTCTCTTTTAGTCTTCCAACAAAAAGTTAGGAAATATGAGAAATAGGAAGAAAAATTACACTCGTTTTCTTTTTAGCCCGTGTCTATGTAGCTAAAAAATGGATAAAACCCCCAAAGTAAATGCCCAAAAAGGCATAGTATTACTGTCTTAAACTTTTCACTCGTCGCCATGATACTATGACATGTGCTGTAATAACTAATGCACTTATTATATTTTATTCTTACTGTTTAATTAATCAATTTTAATTAGAATCGATACCACTACTACATCAGCATGAATGTTATCCTTGTACATACTCCTTGGACCAAGTTTAGCTTTGAAGGGTCCGTTCATTATTAAGTTTAAGTACACAATAAAATTTTCAACAAGATGATTTTTGTTAGTGGTTTCTCAGGTTCAGTTGTTTACAAACTTTTCTATTTCAAAGTAAAGATCGATTAGACCAAATTTATTATTTATTCCTTATTTTTTGTTCTAATAGACACCTGGTTATCTAGATATCTCGGACATATCATATCCGCTGTCCAAGAAACTATACCGTCTATCATACAAATCTCCAGAAACCTTCATGGATTAGGTTCCAGATAAAGGTTTATTACCATATTGGTTAGGTACTGGTAAAGGTTTATTACTTTTTTTATCGTCATAACTTTTTTATATACTAATTAATGAATAGAAATAGATATGTAGTAATGTTATATATCTCCTAGCATTGGGTTCCGCCCCAAAGGGATACTCTCCTACTAGGTTGGAATTAAGAACAGAGGACAGAGAGGCCTTAAGGTCATCCCAGGGGCCCTTGAGTGAAAGGGCCGGAAGTCGAGTGAAGGAAATCAGGAGAGCTGCCTGGATTATCTCGATCGCTCAGGGCCAGGTATTGTCCAGGGACTTAATGAAGGGATCTACCTTAGCAAGGTCCTCTGTCCTACAAGCGGATTTCTCAGGGATTCACTCGCAAGAAATGCACTCATTATTTAAATAAATTTATGGGTCTTACATAGTCACTGCAATAAGTGCTTAAACAGAAACCGTTTACATGCTGCCTTAATTAAAAATTAAATAACTCAGGAGGATATTCGTAATTGAATTGACGAAACCCGAAATCTACCAATCTTGCAGATGTTTTAATATTACAGTCAATTATATTTTTAATATAAGTATAAGAAATAATACTTAAATTCTTTTAAATATTGATATTTTATGGCATTCATAGATCCTTTAAAAGGGAGTGATCTAACAAATTAAAAATATTGAAGTCCGAAATATTGTAATAATAAGATGTATTTCATTATTTAGTTTTTAATTAGAATCGGAAATCTAATCAAATGGACACCTTTGCTGCTTTTAGTGAGGATGTTATTTAGAGTTTTCAACAAAATATAGAATTATCATATTTAAAAAAAATCAGGATATATTTTCATTTGTAAATAATAATGTTTTTATTAAAAACCTATAAATTTTATCAGTATAATATCTCTGATTTTTGTAAGAGTTTCAAACATTTATTTTGAATAAATGCTGATGATAAAAAAAAAAAATCCTGAACAACACTGCAATGATTTAAAAAAAATAATTATGAGGCACAGGATCGCCTAGAGGTCTGATTTTTTACAATATATAGTAAATTGCATACGTGCAGAATATGTAAATAGTCGAAAAAATTCTTTCTGACGCTTTTTTGACTGGATTAAATATTTTTATGTATATATATATATATATATATATATATATATATATATATATTATTCCTTTATTATATAGATTATTCCTTTATATTTCTTATTTATTTGTTTTATTTTATACATATTTTTACACTCTTCTAATATCAATACTATTATCTTCCATAACAGCGTAGAAATGATTAACAAACAATAAATCCTAATTTATTTTTTGGATTGCATTTTAACGTTGCTGGTGGGCTAAGCGACGTCATACTTTTTCAATCATCATAGTAGCTTTCAAAAAACTACTTCTGTCTTTTACTTTCTTTCATTATTCATTGAATTCGATTTTCATATTCATTCTTTCTGTTTGATCCTTTATACTCATTTTTTTTTAACGATGACGACATAAATGAAATTAAAATTTTTGCACAATTTCATATTAGATGCGATATACCTACATTGTTTTGTGTATTATAAGCCCACACTTTAAAATGAATTTTAAATACACATTATAAGCTCCCACTAATGTTTTAGCATCGTTCAATTAGTCATAGTAGCATAAAGTTACGTGAAATGAATAATCGACAATAGGGTTCCTTTGGTACTGAACTTGTGCAGTTTTAATTAATTGATGATTATGAAGTAATGTTCAAATGAAGTAGTTGAATGTTTTTCTTCTTAAATTGCCTACCAGACATCGGATATTCTGTTTATTAAAGCGCCTATACCTGCTTTGGCATTGCCTTATCGAATGGCGGATCCATCGAATAAAGAGCGATTCGATTCCAGACCCGGACTGATCCCAGCGGGGTTATACCTTCCTACCTCCAATTGTATTCTAGCAACACTGCTCCATCTCTACCTCTCTCACCCCCTTCCAAGAAAACCCTGTCAACCTCTATACATCTTTCATGACTTCTCCTTCATTCTCTCCCTCTCGGAAAGCTGTTTCAAACTATATCATAACGTTGATGTGTTGGTATTTTCGGGAATATAAAGTGTTTGCCCATATTAAAGTACTTACAGTTTTGATGCATGTCAAATCCAACTTCATATGTTATTTGTTAGTTAATGAATCTATTAAAATTCAATAAATTGGAGTTCAAGACATCATAATAAGAAGAAGAACCATCAAACTACAGAACCATTTATTTATAAAAAATTTAGAGAAAATAAAATAAATATATACTCATATATATATATGAGCGCTCTAACACTGAATTGAGGAAAAACCTGGCGGGTGAGTGTCGGCAATATCACTATCCTGCACAGCCATTGTCCTAATAACAGGACATCCTTTATAGTGTGTACTTAATAAAAGGCCCTTTAGCGTTTGTAGTGGAACGTTTTTTTTCATTTATTTTAAACGTTGGAATAAGAAAACTTATATGCAATTTGATTACAACCTCTTGTGCCTTACATTTTAGATTGCTCGTTGATCTTCACTATGTAACTAGATAGTTAATTAATTGTTAACCCATTAGGCTTATTTGAGAAATATCTAGGTGTTGAGCAAAGATAATTCCATTTATGCATTAATTGAATGGTCCTTATCTAAAAACGAGAAAAACTTCTAATAGTATACAAGATCTTTAATGGTTTATTACTTTAATTATTCAAGTGTTTTAATCTTACTTACTAATATAAAATACTTACCTAATAAATTAATTTTCCTATTAATTAACTACATTAGTAATTTATTTAAATTATATTTTTTATACCTCAGATGTTTTTATTTTATTTAAAATATTATTTATAGAATATGCCTATCGGTCACTTATTAAGTGGTTTAGAATTGATACGAATGAGTAAATGTGGGAGAAAATGGGATTCATTGCCATTGAATGAGTAATTAATTCTAACATGGATTATTGTATTTGTTGTATTGGAAAAACGCAATGGGACTTCGTGTAGAAATAATATTTATAACTATATTTATATAACGGGGCAAGAGAAGGCTATTTTCGCCTCATATTATGACGAACTCTTCTAAAAATAGCTTTATTTGAGAATAGAAGTCCTTGTAAGGTCTGGAGTCGGAAAATAACGTTCAGGTTTATATAAGTATAGGCATTAACCAATTCGACTTGGTATATTTTAAAGAGGTTTTATTTTCGATATTATTTTAGTTGTTGACGAATTTTCCCTTAGTCTGAATATAAAGCAGATAACCTTGCTAGTTTACGTGGGAGAGACCAGGAATTAAATTTTCCCCAACACAGTTTAAACTCAATGTCATCTGTTATACTGTGTTCCGCATAGCATCATGGTAATGCGGGTAGTGTCGTTCGCGCGCCTTTCATTTACGCCATTCAACCGTTCCATGCTCTTTTTAGAGGTTTCTCATGTGAATGTCTCATGAATCATAACTATACCAATTCCTCTAAAATAATAAATAAAATGATATCCACCAACATAATTTTCATCCTAGAAATAAAACGTGATTTTTTTTAAGGATAGAAAATGTAGATGTCTAAGAAATAGTTTCTGAAATAGATATAAATGATTTATTATAATCCGACGTTTCGACCAAAATTGTAGATCTTCTTCAGGGTTGGATAGACAAGATAAAAACATATTGAAATGGAATAATTGAAATCGAAACATTTAATAAAATAAATAAAATAATGTATACAAATTAAAATCAATATTTTTTATTTGTTATGCTTTATAGGTTTGCTTATTCTAACAATTTCATTTAAATATGTTTGTGTCTTGTCTAACATGTAGTTACATAAATAATCACTATTTAAGAAATTATTTTCTTGGTCTGTAAAAAAAAAATTAAAAAACCTATGAGTTTTTCCGAACTCTTTGCGTGTGCTAATTACGCCAGTGTAATGCAAAAGTAGCGGATTTGAAATTTTTAAGTATTGCATGCCAGATCAAATTTGGGAAATAAACAATAATTTTAAATAAGGTAATAGCTATCTAGTACTAACAATATCTGCAACATTTAAATCCATTTTTTCAGCTCCACAAACTACTAAAACAGACCCTCCACTTTTCCTCCAACAAAGAGAAAATCATAATATTCATATAAAATTATTAATAAACAAGCTTTAAAACAATGCTCATAACCTGGTTTATCGTAAAAAACATAGTTTTGGATACAATTTGAACAGGTATTACATAAAAAAGCCTCTCCACATCTGCAGAAAGCAACTAAGTAAATTCTTGACAGATTTAAATCCATGATTAATCAAAGTGTTAGGATTTCTGTAATTAATGGGAAAACTCGTTAGATAAATCAAAACATTTATCAAGTCATCAATTTATTTGCATATCTCCGATGCTATATTAATTATTTCCAAATAAAATAAGAAGACTGAAACAGCATATTTCACCATTAAATCCTATTTAAAAAAGTGTAATTTTTCCTCACAATACGGAAAAACACATCAATCCTTTTTTAAATGTACTTTTTATATTCTCTTCTCTCAGTCTCTTTATCATTTTATATTGCTTAGTATAAAATGATAAATATACAAAGTATCTTCCACTAAACCATAAAACTTTTTTAACCTACTTTGAATCTCAAGAATAATAAAAAAAAATCACATTGCCTACGGTCTGAGGAAAAATAAGATAATTTATTTTGGATTAATTTAAAGTGAAAACGTGTATTTTATTTCAACAATAAACATCTATAGATGAAAGTTTTCATCTGATCCCTGCTGGACAAATAATTTCGCACCACTAAGAAAACTTTTGACTATATTAGACTTTAATTTAATATAAATTAATATAAACTTTTCGTTTCGAGGATTAATGTAGGATTCATTCCTATTTTGAAAATGAATCGAAATATAATGAAACTATCCTCTAAAAAGAAAACTAAAATAAATTTGGCAAAATAACACAAAATTCGTTAGGACAAACATTTTCTCTTCAAAACAAAAATATTTAATAATAAACACCATCAAAATAAGATTTAATAAAAGTTGAAAATTAATAGGAATAATAGTTTCAAACTTTCAAATAAAATAATCAAATATCGTATATTTACGATATTTTATCGTAATATATCGTTACAATAGCAATAGCTTTGCTATATACAATAGCTGTACTGAAAAAAAAACTCTTTTTTTTGGTTAATGACAGTGTTTTATGGAAGGTGCGATATGTTTTTCTTTTAATTTATAGTAACATGTGCATAAAACTTAAAAATGTAGTAGCCTACTAAAATAACTAAACTATTTATTCATGCGTAAGCGTTAAGGGAATCAGCGCAGTTGGCCACATCAAAACCACATAGCCTGAATACCTTGGAAGGAATTACGAATGCTAAATGGACTATTCTGACCTCTACTCGGCTGAAGCCCGAATAAAGCCAGGAATTTAAATCACTCCCTCTTATTAATGTAAAATGAACCATTTCAGAAATTATTTAATTTATTAGGTTTATGTTTATATTTGTTTTATTAGATATAAGTATCGTCATATGTCTTGTTTGATTTTTTCCTTATTCTCTCAGTTTGTGTTAAGGCGCAAACTACTTGATTGCTAATAAACTTGTATATTCAAATTCATTTATTATTTCTCATGGAATTTACAAAATATTAAATTCCTTATTTGTTTGAGATGTTGAATTATTTTGTCTTTTCTCTATATATAATGTAATGAGATTTATATATTTCATTGACTGTGTTTTTGTTTAAATATTTTATTTTTTATACTCTTTTTGTTTTATTTATCATTACCCCTACCTTAATGTTTCAAAAGGATTTGTTTCCTTTTGTGTTTCAGTTTTCTTATATATTTGTGATGTTAGTTGATAATATATTAAAATAATTATTTTAGTACGTTTTTTTTTTTTTTTTGAAAACACTTTATTGAAGCATTACAATCTGCCTGCTGTGGGCAATAAGTAATGGTTCTATGTAGCTACAATCATTCCATAAAAAATCAATAATATAAACGAAATAATTGCATAAATAAATATATACAAGCGAAAAATATATACAAAAATAAAGTAAAATAAAATATATATATATATATATATATATATATATATAATAAAAAAAATATAATAATAATAAATAAAACATAAAAGAAATATACTGTACACATTCATACTCTATTTACAATTTGCCTGGAGTCCCCGAACTGAGCTTCTTCCTCATAAATGAGGGCAAAGCAGGAGTCCGGGAGGCCCCAGTTCCCTTTCCCAGCCGCGTCACTGGCATTAAACGCCAATGGAAGCTGGTTAAGGGCGCTTCACACACACACAGGTCGTGAGTGGAGAATCTGGCCAGTGCCAATACTCCAAATAGCATTATTATAACAAGTCTCGGGGCCATTGCCGGTTTAGGCGGCGGGGTGGATTGTATGGATGTGTGGAACTGGATAATGACTGAGCCAGGGGATTGGGATGACAGACAAGGTTTTGGTGAAAGTTTGAGAATTTAGTAGGGATGAGGTCGAGGACAAAAGGAATGTTGAGATCATTATGGAGGGTTTTGTTGGAGACATAATAAGGAGCGTTGACAATAGTTCTCAGGACTTTGGATTGAAAGGATTGAATGCGTCTGATATTCGATTTTTTTGCGGTCCCCCATAGTTCCAGTCCATAGGTCCAGATAGGTTTGATGATCGTCTTGTATATTAGTAGTTTATTGTCTATTGAAAGATGGGAGGCCCTACATAGTAATCTGTATAGTTGGCTGAAACGTCTGTTAAGTTCTTGTCTTTTGAGTCTGGTATGAGGATTCCATGTAAGTCTTTTGTCTAGGAAGAAGCCAAGGTATCGTACTGTGTCGGAAATAGGCAGGATGGTTTCGTTGAATTGGACAGAAGGACATGTTCCCCGGCGAAGTGTAAAAGTCACGTGTTTGCATTTTTCCTCGTTGACTTTGATCCGCCATTGGTTACACCAAATTTCAATGAGTGAAAGGTTCCTTTGGAGGTTCGAGGAAGCCATTTCAGGATCTGGATGAGATGATAGGATGGCTGTGTCGTCTGCGAACGTTGCAAGGAAGGTTTCAGGAGTAGTTGGGATATCAGCGGTGTACAATATGTACAGGATAGGACCCAGGACGCTGCCCTGGGGGACTCCAGCTTGAATTGGGTAAAGATTGGAGTATTCGTTACCACAGCGCACTTGGAAATAGCGATCAGAGAGGTAGGATCGAAGGACTAGGAATAAGGATTGAGGTAACTGAGTTTTGAGCTTGAACAGCAAACCGGCATGCCATACCCGGTCGAAAGCTTGTGCTACGTCCAGAAATGCGCCTGTGCAGTACTGTTTGCTTTCAAGAGCAGAGGATATGTGATCGACAACTCGGAGACCCTGCTGGACCGTCGAGTGCCTGGGACGGAATCCAAACTGATGTAAAGGAATATTGGATTCGATTATGGGTAGGATTCGTTTCAGGAGGATCTTTTCAAAAATTTTGGAAAGAATAGGAAGCAGGCTTATGGGTCGGTATGATGAAGTGTCATTTGGTGGTTTACCAGGTTTAGGGAATAAAATGATGATGGAGTGTTTCCACAACAAAGGGAAGTGAGTTGTGCGAAGGATACAGTTGTATAGATAGGTAAGGAAAATAATCGCTTTTTGGGGAAGATGTTGAAGGATCTGGGTGGTTAGAAGGTCATGTCCAGGAGATTTGCGGACTTTTAATTTTTGTAACAGGAATTTGACCTCAGAGGGGTTTACAGCGTTAGGAGGTAAGGATAGTGGAATGGGTGAAGAGAGGAATTCATGAATATTGGAAACGTGCGTAGGGTTGGTTTCAGGATGTGGAATAAATGTATTTGAAAGGTGTTTGGCAAATTCTTCTGCTTTGTCCTCATCTGATGCAGCCCAAGAACCGTCTTCACGGCGGAGGGGATGGGAAATAGGGTGGTATTTAAGGATCTTTTTGGTAGCATTCCAAAGGGAATTATCAGAAGCGGATAGTGTGGAAAGATAGGCATTGTAGGTTTCAGATATATAGGTTGTCAGGTTCTTTTTAACTAGTTTGGTGAGGTAGTTATACAGTCTCCGATCGTGAGGATGCCTAGTTCTTTGCCAAAGGGATCGGTAACGGCGTTTGGTTAGGATAAGATCCCTAAGATCTTGTGGTAATGGATTTTTCTTGCGGGGTTTGAAGGAAGGACGAGTTGAAGATGCAGTCCAAACTGCTTGCTGGATCAAATTGGTAAAGGAATCGACTGCATCATCTAACTCTTGGGGTGTTTTTAGGGAAACTCTGAGGTCAATGGTGTCGGATACAAGCTGATGAAAAAGGTTCCAGTCAACTGGTCCCCTAATAAATGATGGTGGTGGAAGTTTGGGTATTGGAGATACAGAAAGGGTAAGGATCAAAGGACTGTGATCTGAGGAACGTTCATCAAGGCGTTCTATGGAATAGTTTAGGGGACCTAAGCCAGCATGGATAAAAAAGTCGAGGAGATCAGGATTCCTGTTTGGATTATTGGGCCAATATGTAGGAGTGCCGGGAGAAATAAAACTGGAGTTGTGGGAATTAAGTGCAGACAGTAACATGCGGCCACGGGAATTAGTAGTTCTTGATCCCCACTGTTGATGTTTCGCATTAAAGTCTGCACCTAAAAGGAAATGGATCCCTAGGGAATCGAGGAGAGAGCTGAATTGGGAATCGGAGATGGATTTGTTAGGAGGACAGTACACCGATGCTAATGTGATAGGAAAGGAAAAGGTTTTGATTGAAACAGCTGTAGCCTGAAGGAGATCGTTTGAAGGTAGGGGAAATGACTGTTGGGAAAGGGATTGATGGACTATGACAGCAGTACCACCGTGAGCTTTTCCATCAGGATGGTCAGTCCGGTAGGTTTGGTACTGTGTTATGTTGAGCTGCCGTTTACTGGAAAGTCGAGTTTCTGTAATTAAGGCTACATTAATTTTTTTGTCATACAGTAAAGATGTCAGTTCATCAGTGTGGTTTCGAATACCATTCGCATTCCAAAGGAGAATAGATAGGGTGGATGTCATTTAAGGATGTTGTGGGACAGGAAAGAGATGGGAAACAAGATTTGTTAGGAGTGATATTAATGGTGTGACCATTGATTTGAATTCAGAGAGGAATGATGTGAGAAGTGTCGTGAGATCAGTAGCATTTGAAGGAGGAGGTATATGTGGGGTAATAGGAATTTTATTCATGGAATATTGTGGTTGCTGGGGCTGGTTTTGTGCTTGTATAGGGTTGATTTGTGGTACAGGGATGTGGTAACTGATAAGTCCTCCTACCTTGGCTGTGGTGGGGATGGACCCGCTGTGTCTTGCACACGAGATAATGCTCTAATGTCGCTTGAAACACTCGATCTTATAATAATTATAGTAAAGTTATAAATCAGTTATTTGCTTTGAAATTTCACATTTCACTTCACTGAAACACGAACTATAGCTATGTAAAATACCATGTATGTACGAACAAAGATGATGAATACAGAAATAAGTATCGCAGAGACGTTGTTGCTCACTCCAGCGCGTGCTGTGAACTCTTTTTTTTTTAGTAAGTATGTTTCAAAAAGGGCCTGAACGCCAGGGTTACTACAGCACAGTGCCCTATCCATTGTTGCTTAAGCACTCATCTACGTATGTGTGTTCCTGTGTAAAATTCATCCCCGTTTCTCATGATAGTCTCCAAATCCGTGAATTAGTTAAACAATTAAATATTATAGACTGAAAAAATGTGGTAAGTGAATTTGTTTAAAACTCAATTTAAATTTATAAGGCACTTCAATCCCATAAAATAATCTAAGAATACAAGTTATTATATACCACAACGCAGTCAGTCCTTTCACCAATGATATCTACAACGAATTAATATGTAATATTACTTTTTTTCCAAATTCTTCATAGTATCCAGTGCATACAAATTTCTTCTGTTCTTTCCCAGAATATTCTTCTTTTTTATATCAATGATGGAAGATGTTTTTCTTTTTTTTTTTTTTTTTGTTGTCCCTCAGTTGATTATTAAATTCTTATAAAATATATTAATATATAGATTTATCTATTTTTATTAGGGCTAGCTATGTGTATATTTATTACTCTTTTCTCTTCAAAACATAGTTAATATTATTAATTATGTTTATTCATAGTAAAGACGAGTCGTTTTTGAGTAAATAGGATTAAAATCAATATCAAAGAAACGTGTGCTTTTATATTGCAGTTAAATGCCTACCTTTAATATGTATTTTCAGTTTCTTGAATAACTAAATTGAACTAGGCATAACCGGTCTTTTATTCGAGTTTTAAGGCTCTATGTGGCTTGCACGTCTCAATTTTTCTTCTCTATAGTTACACTTGGATGTGAGTGGGTTCGGTCACCGACGCTTTTCTTTTTATAGACACTTTGCCACAAGCGCCGAAAACTCATTCTCTGCAAACGGAGTCCGGCTTTTCCTGACAAATTGACCCTTCGTGCCTTACGCAATGAGCACGTTTTTCCTCCAGTGAGGCACTAGAGACACAATTGCTAAGGCTTATTTATCAGAAGGGACTTATTTTGTCGCAATGCGTTTTAAGGAGGTAGGGGAAACTTTCTCAGGTTGTTTCATTTCGCAGAAGCCGTCCTCCTTTCCATTACTGAAGGATGTTTTTTTAATAGCATTGCCTTTTGTCGAATAGAAGTCGACCAAAGCTCATTTACTGAATACATTTCTTTAGCAGCACTTCTTTTGAATAGTTAAGGTCTTCCCCAAACCATTATCAAATATTATTCTGCCCCAATTTCTAGTTTATAATTATATAAAGTGATGTTATTTGCTGTATCTAATAATATTGAGTAATGCATCATCCTGCTGACTTATAACGCTGTCCACTATTTCTACACCTAAATTTTCTTGTAACTGTGAGCAAATGACACGTGGACTGTTTGAAAGATAAAAATATTTATTGTCAAATGGAGCGATTTAGCATTATTATAAATAGAGAATTCCTGATATGAACTAACTAGTTTCACAATTAACTACGGACTGGCATTATGACTCATCAACTAACATAGTTATATTCGTACCATCTCCTCTCTCTCTCTCTCTCTCTCTCTCTCTCTCTCTCTCTCTCTCTCTCTCTCTCTCTCTCTCTCTCTCTCTCTCTCTCTCTCTCTCTCTCTCTCTCTCTCTCTCTCTCTCTCTCTCTCTCTCTCTCTCTCCCTCTCTCCTCTATCCTCGCCACGGCTGCCAGACAGAACTCAGCCTATAGCAAGCGCGAATTTAGGGCGGGCGCACGGGGGCACGTGCCCCCCCTGACGGTTTTTTAGGTACTGTGGAGAATCCATTATAGGATCTAAATAAAGGCAAACCTCATGATAATAGTTGTTAAAATAACAGAAAGAACATGAGTGAAACTATTTGTTTTGATATCATACTAATCCTACTAATATTATAAATGTGAAAGTTTGTATCTTTGTCTCTCTTTCACGCAAAAACTACTAAACGGATTTGGATGAAACATTACAGTATCATAGTTTATACATCAGAATAACACAGAGGCTATAGCAAGCGCGGATTTAGGGCGGGCGCACGGGGGCACGTGCCCCCCTGACGGTTTTTTAGGTACTGTGGAGAATCCATTAGAGGACCTAAATAAAGGCAAACCTCATGATAATAGTTGTTAAAATAACAGAAAGAACATGAGTGAAACTATTTGTTTTGATATCATACTAATCCTACTAATATTATAAATGTGAAAGTTTGTATGTTTGTCTCTCTTTCACGCAAAAACTACTGAACGGGTTTGGATGAAACATTACAGCATCATAGTTTATACATCAGAATAACACAGAGGCTATAGCAAGCGCGGATTTAGGGCGGGCGCACGGGGGCACGTGCCCCCCTGACGGTTTTTTAGGTACTGTGGAGAATCCATTATAGGACCTAAATAAAGGCTAACCTCATGATAATAGTTGTTGAAATAACAGAAAGAACATGAGTGAAACTATTTGTTTTGATATCATACTAATCCTACTAATATTATAAATGTGAAAGTTTCTATGTTTGTCTCTCTTTCACGCAAAAACTACTGAACGGATTTGGATGAAACATTACAGTATCATAGTTTATACATCAGAATAACACAGAGGCTATAGCAAGCGCGGATTTAGGGCGGGCGCACGGGGGCACGTGCCCCCCTGACGGTTTTTTAGGTACTGTGGAGAATCCATTATAGGACCTAAATAAAGGCAAACCTCATGATAATAGTTGTTAAAATAACAGAAAGAACATGAGTGAAACTATTTGTTTTGATATCATACTAATCCTACTAATATTATAAATGTGAAAGTTTCTATGTTTGTCTCTCTTTCACGCAAAAACTACTGAACGGATTTGGATGAAACATTACAGTATCATAGTTTATACATCAGAATAACACAGAGGCTATAGCAAGCGCGGATTTAGGGCGGGCGCACGGGGGCACGTGCCCCCCTGACGGTTTTTTAGGTACTGTGGAGAATCCATTATAGGACCTAAATAAAGGCAAACCTCATGATAATAGTTGTTAAAATAACAGAAAGAACATGAGTGAAACTATTTGTTTTGATATCATACTAATCCTACTAATATTATAAATGTGAAAGTTTGTATGTTTGTCTCTCTTTCACGCAAAAACTACTGAACGGATTTGGATGAAACATTACTGTATCATAGTTTATACATCAGAATAACACAGAGGCTATAGCAAGCGCGGATTTAGGGCGGGCGCACGGGGACACGTGCCCCCCTGACGGTTTTTTAGGTACTGTGGAGAATCCATTATAGGACCTAAATAAAGGCAAACCTCATGATAATAGTTGTTAAAATAACAGAAAGAACATGAGTGAAACTATTTGTTTTGATATCATACTAATCCTACTAATATTATAAATGTGAAAGTTTGTATGTTTGTCGCTCTTTCACGCAAAAACAACTGAACGGATTTGGATGAAACATTACAGTAGTATAGTTTATATATCAGAATAACACATAGGCTATAGCAAGCGCGGATTTAGGGAGGGGTGGTGCACGTGAGCTCGTGCTCCCCCTCCTCCCCGACTTTTTTTAAGGTATTGTGGAGAATCCATTATAGAACATAATGAAAGGCAAATCACATGAAAAATTTGTTTAAACAACAGAAAGAACATGAGTGAAATTATGGTTTATATCTCCTACTAACATTATAAATGCGAAAGTTTGTATGTTTGTCTCTCTTTCACGCAAAAATTACTGAATGGATTTGGATGAAACTTTACAGTAATATAGGTTTTTTTTTTGGTTTTTTTTATTTGTTCCCCCCATGGTAACCCCATGGAGGGACCGTTTATTAATATTAGGACATGCTCCATACTTAAGTAAGCATATTACATGTCATTACATGTGATGTTAATAATTACAGATCAATTTGGTATCATAATTACAGAATAAATTTTAGTAAAATTTAACAATACAAGAAATTCAAAATTTATAGTTTGACTAAATTGATAATTTCTGAGAATAAAATTAAAATTAATGATAAAATTTATAATTAAATGAATTTAATTAAATATGAATTAAAAATTTATAAATTAATAAATAAAATTTATGATATAAATGATGTAACTAAAAAAAAAAAAAAAAAAAAAATCAATTCATGAGTTATACATTACGATTAGTGACAGTACTTAATAAAAATTCTATACACATATATTTATACTCATAACAGATACAATTAAAAATGAAAAACCAGGTATCTGGTGAATTGCCCTTCTTATGTCCTAGAGCTGATCAAAATTTATGTCTTTTATAAATGATAACAAGTCAGTTTTAAATTTAGAAAAAATTAAATGTTCTGTCTCAGGCCAAGTCCCTCGTTTGAGTATTATGTTTTTTATTAGTTTAATTCTTTGTCGGTCGTATCGTGAACAGTCATATAGTATGTGTCTGAAAGTGTCGGTCTGTCCATCTTCATCACATGCGTCTGTTCTTATAATGTTAAATCTTTTCAAATACTGTTTTGTGTTTCCATGTTCTGTTAAAAATTGTGTTAATTTGAAGTCTGAACTGTGTAATTGATGGTAATTTTCGAGTGTTATGCGAGGAATGTATCTGTGTAGGCTGGGTGATTTTGTCGATGAAGTCCATGTAGTGTTCCATTTTTTAATTGTTTTTTCTGTCAGCTGTTTCTTGAGGTAAGATATTGGGAACTTACTGTAAGAGGGCAAGAGCTCGCTGTTGGCTGCCTCTTTAGCTAAACGGTCTGCTCTTTCGTTGCCCTCATCCCCTGCATGTGCTTTAACCCATTCTATCTTTACCCTCTTTCCTATCTCCGTCAATTTTATCAAAATTAACCTAATGTTTTCTGTTAAAGGGTCGTGTATGTCAGCGTTTTTAATGGAATGAATGATATTCTTGTTGTCAGTGTGTATTTTAATGTGCGTGTAAGTCTCTGACGGATGTTCGTATAGAAATTCTATAGCCTTTAGAACAGCGTATTTCTCGGCTTGGTTGTTTGAGCACCAGGAGCTCAATCTGTACAGTTTTTCGATAACGAAGCCAGATTTATTTTCTCCAAACCATGCACATCCCACGTTATCGTCATCTTTGCTTCCGTCTGTGTATACGTGACTACAGTTAGTAATTGAAGTATTAGTCTGTGAGTTTATGAGTGAATAGTGAATAGTGAGCTGGATGTAACCAACTACAACAGTCGGTTTTATTTTCTGCTTCATTGTAGGTCAGATTTAAAATATTTTTCCGGCATTTTTTTAAATTAAATAATGAAACAGCTTCTTCTATTTTCAACGTGAGTGGAACTATAACAGCAAGAATGGTTGCTGCTTCAAACGAAAGTGTTCTATAGCCTTTGCAAATTTTAATTGCGATCAATCTCTGAAGCCTTTGGAGTTTGGTCACATTTCATCACACATCACAGTAATATAGGTTATACATCAGAATAACATATAGGCTACCGGGGCACGTGCCCCCTCCTCCAGACGGTTTTTTAGGTACTGTGGAGAATCGATTATAGTACATAATAAAAGGCATATCAGGAATTTAGAAATTTGCAGGTAGGTTGCTTATATAATTTAAGATAGAAATTTGGATAAATCCACTTAATATAGTAGGGGTTCAAAGATTGTATGGAATTCGTCAGTTTTGAAGTTAGACATCTGAAATTTTGGTTGTACGAGTAACTTATATTTAAAAGAAATAATTAAATTATTTATTTAAAATTATGTCAAGAATCTTTATGTGGCAGACCAAATTACACGAGAGCGAAGACGAGGGCAAAAGCTAATATGATATAAACATATGTAATCGCAAAAAAAAAAAAAAACTGTACTACTAGAACCCATGAAGGATCTTGGGTTTAGTGCATAGTAGGGACAGTATTGTCTTCAGGGCGGTTTTGCAGGGAGGTGACTTATCCGAGATCAAGCTCAACCACCAGGTTTTCTCCCAATTAAGGGTGTCCTCCTAACAGAGCCTGAATGAGTTCGTCAGATACCGATGGGTCCACGACTATTAACAGAGTATGTAATTTATCTTTCAAAGCCGGATATGAATCTGGGATCTTCGGCATAAATTATCATAATCATAATGCCTGTATATGATTTAATGCAAAGAACGATTACACTGTTATGGCTATTATATCCGAAATATCGATATCTTTGACATGTTAATCAGAGGAGCAGTAAATTGTTACAAAATAGTTCCCAAACTTAGTAGAGGTGTTTTTCAAATTTTGTCTATATTTTTCTAGCCTCAAAACTACAACAAAAGCATGGTTCATATTCTATCTCTGGGGTGGTGTTACCTAGTCAAAAGTTATTCCCTACACAAATTCATATTTCAGTTTCTACTGATCACTATTCTGACTACTAATTTTCTAATTAATATAATTTTCTGACTCGAAGAATCCTGTTCCTAAATAAAATTTAGGAATATTTCACCGGTCGATGTATGGCCGATTCAGGTGCCTGAATAGGCGATACGTCGACCGGTAAGTGTGTGTACTACTGGAGAAATTTGAAACATAAGGCTTTGCATTGTAATTGAATTATAATACATAATAGTGTTTCTTTTTGAGTTTTTGGCTCTAAATTAATTCCTAAATTATTATTTTAATTACTTATTTTTATTAAATCGTCCGCTTTCAGATTAGCTTTCCCAGGATGAGAAAATTCGAATAAGTGAGAGGTAGATAGTGATGTGCTTTGTCTCGTTTAAAAATTATCTGCATCCCCAAGAGTTTATCGGTTGTTTTGACTTTGCTGAACTTTTCGTTCCACTGTTTGTTTGCCTGATGAAATAATAGTTTGTTTTTTATTTTAGATAAATATATTTCAACGGTTTTGAATGTTTTGATTAGGTATTGTTGGTTTGAACATTTTCTTTAGTTTAATTAATTAAAGCTATTTCTTCCAATATTGGGTTGGTTAAATGATTGTTGTGTAGATTCGGCTATTGATGATAATATACTATTTTGAAATTTTCTATCGCTTTTTCTAAATCGGTTTTTGTTACTAGGGAAGATCGATTTCAAATTTATTGTTAATTATTTCTTTATATTGTTTCCAGTTTATTTGTATATTGACTTGTTTATTGTAAAAATTATTATGTTGTATTTGGAAGTTGGTTTGGTGTGGTAGAGGATTGTAATCGGTGGTTAGTTCGGATACTGAGAGAATTTTATTTGTTGTGATTGTGGTTTTGGATAATCTAATTCGATAATACTTGGTTTCCTAGAATTATCAGTGGGATAATAAGTTGGTTTATCCGATGCATTTATTTTTGTATTATATTGTAAGCAATAGTCCAGTAATTTTGTGCCATCCCCGTTGTTGTTAAAACAATTCCATACAAAATGTTTTGAATTAAAATCCCCTATGGCAGCTAATCTTCTATTTAATTTAAAAATTTTGTTTAGTTCTTTTAACCCTAACGGCCACACGGGAGTCCGGGACACCTACTCGGGATTTTTCATTGTGAGTCCATAAATTTCCATAAAAACTATTTTCCCACTTATTAAAAATCGTTTCAAACCCGTATTTTTATGTGAAGACATTAACTGCGAAGGAAGCAAAAAGAAAATAACTGAAAAATGCGAATATTTTAACGCAGGAGTCTCGGGCTCCTGAGTGTGGCTTTGCGATTCACATACTAGGGTGTGGCCGCTAGGGTTAATTTTAATTTCTTAATTGGTGATTTGTAGCAGGAAACTATTGTCATTGGATTTTCATCATGTTCAATTATTACTGCTATAGCATTTATTTTTTTTAAATTAGGCATTTTAATACGGTGGTATTTAATGTATTTGCGGATAATTGGGACCACTCCTCCACCATGCCTATTTCTATCAGTTCTGTGCACTATATGTCCCCCTCGATATATAACGAACACGTATCACTTAGATGTGTTTCCAGTATCCCCGCAATTTACACGTTATTACTTTTTAAAAATTCTTTGAATAGTTGCTTTTTGTTTACAATGGACCAACCATTCCAAAACATAACATTAATTGTACAATTATTTGTCATATTTAAAGGAAATTTTCTATGAACCTCTAATTAGGGTACTAATTTTTTCTATGGGGTCTTTACATGATTTTAATTTTCCTATTGTTGTTTTAATCGTTTTTATAATACAGGATAGGTTGAATGTTTGAAACAAGTCTTTAACTGTCCTGTACTTGAATTATCGTTATTTTCTGAAGCAGCAGAGAAACCTTGATTTCCTTAGTGGCTGGTAGAGGAGGATTTTCTTGATCCTTATATTCAAATTTTGGTTGACTTTTTTAGAATAATCCAAACACTTCTTTTTCTTTTGGCTTCGATTTGCTTAAGCCGAACAAGGCATTCAGGATGATTTGCCGCGTGGTTTTGTTTGCAATTGATGCATGCTAAGTCACCTTCTTGCTAACTACAGTCTTTTGTTTCATGTTCTTGGGCATACTTTAGACATTTTGGTTTTCTATGACAATTTTTGGCAATATGGAAAAAGACAAGCATTGGGTTGCTTCTTTCGAATTTCTATAGCGTTCCGAGTTTATTTGACATTTGTAAACTTTTTTTTGCTTTAATTGCTGCAACGTTATGTGATTTTAAATCTTCAATTGTATCACCTACCTCAACTGAAGCAGGCAGTTCTTTTAATATAAATGAGGGAATTTTATCTTCATATAATGTGCAAATGTGATATTCACCTTTGCTTTCAGTTATTAGTATCTTCAGAGTGTCGGAGTCTTCTTTGGTGCTTGTATAAATTATTATACGATTTCCTTTGTCTTTTAATGAGAAATATTTTTTTAGATTTTTTTAAAATGTTTTTATAATTTTTGAATTTATTGTACAGGACTATAGGTGGAATTAAAAAAAATAAGTGCCACTACAACCCGTGAACGGGGCTGGGGTTCAGTACATGGTAGAGACTGTACCGTTACATGGACAACGGTTCTGCAAGGAGGTGACTTGTCCTAGGTCACGCTCAACCGTCAGATTTTTTCTCCTTAATTTGGGTACCCTATTTTTATAATATTTTATAGAGGCAGGGTGAGCCCCAGGAGGGTCCTAGATCCCATAGGATCCATCTCCAGCTGCAAACAGACTAAATAAAAGTCTCGGCCTGCAGCAGGATTTGAACCAGTATTTCCGGCATGTATTTTCCAGTATTTTGCAACTCAGTGCTCTACCACTGAGCCACTCCGCTCCCTTATAGGTTGATTTTTTGATTTTTTTTAAAGCTTGTTTTGTATTTTCTTTTATGGCATCCTCTTCCTCGTAGGTCAAAAGTTCATAAATATTTTTATAATACCGACTATTGGCGTACCTTCTGTTTGTTGATTTGTGGATAGCCTTCTTCATTTTGTTCCCTTTGTTTTTTGAAATTCCCATTCACTTTCAGTTGCTAAAGCACACAATTCCATTGTACGATCTTTTTTCTTTCCTAGTCCTTGGATTTTATAATTGTGTTGTAAATAAAATAGTAAGGATAGAAAGCACCTCTTTTACTGCAGTAGATCCATTTCAAGAGAGGAAATGAGAATAGGATTTTCTTGATTAATTAGATGGAAGGAGTGGGGGATCTAGTGATGGGGCTCACTAGTTCTTTCTGATTGGAAATTGTTAGTAGTTTACTCAGTCCATGTTGAGTGTCTGTACATGTGTTTGCCAGCACTGAGGTCGGCCTGTCGGTGTAAGTGTGTTGAATAGTGGGTTGTGCAGTGTTGGAGGCTATCAAAGAACGTGATATGCCTCCGTGTGATGAAGTCCGTTACTGTCGTGAGTCCGAGGGTCTCATGTATTATGTCTGATTTCGTCCTTTGTTATAGGAGAAGAATGAAGATGTGCGAATCAGTACGTTAGCAGTGACGAATTTATTTACCTATTTAGTTTGGTTGTTTATTTACATTAACGTTATTTATGCTACTATGGCCAATCGGACGATGCTACAGTGGGAGTCTTAATTGTTGCCACTGAAGGTGTACTTAGGATAGGGATCTTTAACGAGTACCTGACATAGTACAGGCTCGGAACTCTCATTCTACGTTTCCTTCCAATAACGTTAATCAGGTTATTAATGGGAGGACGTTAAGCAAACAAATTTCTGAAACATTAAAAATTTAATTTATTATATTGTTATATGAAATCATTTTTTTAAAATATATTATTTGAAAAGAAAAGATATGGCCAGGACCGAGACTCGAACCCGGGTCTCTCACCTCTCGCCTGAGGACGCCTTAACCAACCTGGCTCGTTTCTCGGTATGCTATATCAATTCTTTTCACTGATCCTATATCTCCGTGTTCTTGCAATTTGTAATGTATACACGGAGGGAATGTTAATTGAACATTACTTTATTTTTGGATCTTGTTGACTTTAAGTCATTAATATTATTATAATTTATTTTATTGTTACCAAGAAACGAGCCAGGGTGGCCGAGATGGTTAAGGTGTCACCACGGAGATGTGAGAGATCCGGGTTCGAGTCCCGGTCCTGGCCATATCTTTTCTTTTCAAATAAAATAATTCAAAATTTAAGTAACAAAAATAATTATATTATCCTAATGTGAATCGTATAAGTAAAATATTACAGAAAATGAAATATCTAAGTTAATAAATTATTTAATATTTTATATAGCTAGAAGCTAGACGTGGGCGTAGCTATCTGGCAATCGCCAAGTCTTATCACATCACTGGCACTACTTGTTGCAGAAGCCTGACACCATCAGCTATAGTTTCAGTCTTATTTTAAGACTGGTAGTAGTGATAGTGTTATAATTTTAATGCTTGATTAAACAACCAAACCTGATCAAGATTTTATAATTATTATTAGGTGAACATTTAAATATCACTGATAAGAACTTATTCCGGGTGAACTCGAAAAATTAAATCTTAAACTATTTTTTAGATCCCAACGTCTTGTCCCATATTGCAGATCTTCATCAGCGCTGTATAAGCAAGACAGAAAAAAAAATTAAAAAATACAAACAAAACAATTCCTATTACATAAAACAGTCTCTCTATTACACAAAAAGGTTATCTGGAGGTTGCTTTTTTTTTCCAATCTCCTTGGAAAAACGATTTAGCGAAAACAAAATTAAAATCTGCAAGCGATTAGTTAAAGTTTATTATTTACATCAAGCAATATTATTTACATATATTTTACTGCACCGGGTTTATCCCAGGGGGTACCTTCCCCACATAATTACAATAGTGCTATAACGATTTTTAGGAAAAAATATACTACACTATACTATAAAAAAAGAACAATGAGAAATTAGCAGTTAATAATTTAGGGCTAATAGTAATGAGATTAAAATTAGACACTTTAAGGATTGGAAATAAAATACAATAAAAATGAACAGAAGTTGCTACTTAGGTATATATGTAAATATAGGAAAAATGGCTGATTAAAAATCAAGAAGGGGCAGAAAATAAAGAAGGGTTGGTAGACTGATAATTAAAAGGTCATCTTAATTTAAGTAAAAATTTAATTTCAATTAAATTTAAAATTATTACATCGTAAGAAATTATTGGCGGCATGCATGTAGTTTAACATTAAAATATTTATAATAAAAAAAGGATCTTTAAGTAATTAATAAACATTAAAAAAATCAGGAAGAAGTTCCATATACTTCATCACACTCGACACATTTATGTACATAGTTAAGACATTTACAATAAGCGATTTGAATGAAAATTATAAAAGCTCACGACAGTACACTCGATATCTGAGCCTTTATGATTTGTTGCAGATGGAACAGCTGTACGTTGAGGTATTGTACACAATAACTAACAAAGTTGGAGCCTCCAGCGGCGAATTCTACCAGGAGGACTTGTTCGCTTACGCCCAGCGAGCTTTCGGAGTATCCCACGATCTTCATAGGAGGTGTTTAGCAGTAGCAACTGAGGAAAAGGTGAGGATTTCATTTGTTTTATAAGGATTTACTAGCAGCCTGTAATATAAAAATAAAACAAGAACCTAAAGTTTTAACTTTTTTTTCGGTTGGCTCTATAGACCTTCTAGATCTTTGGCCTACATTTGATTTATAGTAAGCTACATGAAGCTCCGCAAATTCTTTATAGACGCTGTTTATACGGTCTTTCACGTCCCACGTAGTCTCTTGCCTACTATGGTGGCATTCATAGGATAGAGGCGTCTTGACGGATTACTTCGAGCTACATGCCTCGCTCATCTTAATCTCCTTGCTTTCATATCGTGAGATATCGACTGAGCAGTTTCCGTGAGCAGTTTATAATAGTTCTTCTCCACGAGTTTGGACCCTCATCCTATACCGCTCGGGTTATCGTGCGAAGGATTTTCCTTTCACATCTCTCAATTCTTCTTTCCAGAGTGCCAGAGAGAGCTGACATCTCACGCCCGTATATCAGAATCGGCTTTATTACAGCATTATAGACCCTTAATTTTAAAATCTATAGATGCTTCGGGATTTCAATACTCTAGAAAGAGCGAAGAATGCTCTGTTTGCACTTGTTATACGCTGGTCCATCTCAGTTAATTAGCCAAGGTATTTGAAGTTGTCTATTCGGGGACAATTTGCGATCCACGCAGATGCTGTTGTTGGGGTGGACTTTATGGCTTACTATCATGTATTTTGTTTTTTCATCATTTACCTGTACGCCCCTTCTTTCATCTTCTAGCGCCTTAGCGAGTCTCTCGATATCCCTTTCATTACTTCCGAGGACAGCTATATCATCGGCGTACGCAAGAATTTTATGTTCCATTCCGACGTGCGCCCCACCATTCTCTCTCGATGTTGTTCTTATTACCTTTAAAGTTTTAAGGATATGAATTGCTATCTGTAAAAAGGCAACTAGTAAAACTTTTGAATTTTGTTTTCAAAACTTTTCACTTTGCAAGATACAGAAGGCATCAATTATTACAGGAAGGACACCTGTCCGTATAATCGGTCTTGAAAACGCCTTACAATTTTTGTTTACTGCAGATAGGGAACTAGTTCAGGAAAGGGTTCCTTTTTTTGTCTTTCTTGTATAATTTAGAAAAGTAGACTGGTTGCAATATGTGATACGAAATTTAATATGGTTTTAACACCAAATATTATGGAAACAGTTTAACATTTAACATATTATTTAACATAGCCTTTAGTAACTTAACGGTTAAGTTTTTCATGTAATAATTGCATGAAATTATGATTGGAATATTAATTATAAATTTATAATATATATATATATATATATATATATATATATATATATATATATATATTTTTTTTTTTTTTTTATTTTTCCCTTCACGCAGTACCCCTACGAGAAGGACGTTTATTGTTCTGCATGTTCCGTACATTTATAGTACATTACACACAAGTGTACTTACATGTTGTTTACATTTTTTTTTTTTTTAATTATTTATATACAAAGCTAAAGGCTAAATTGAAAATGCATCATTAAAAAAACAAAACTTAAACATAAAATATTGTTCATAGTACATATTAAGCCATTTGAACAAATACAAAAAAAAAAAAGAATTAGGAAAGCACAAAATTACAACAAAGTAATTGAAAACAAAACTAAAATTCTTGTTCACCTATAATATTGATTTTGTGTAGTGATGATTAACCACACTGCTCTAGCAAACACCTTGAATTGCTGAAAATACTTCCAGTACAAGTCCTTAGCACTGATTGGCCAACTGTCCTTCTGCGTCACATGTTTGATAAGTATAGTCCTTGGTTCGTCGGTTAGTCTGCAGTCATATATTAAGTGTAAGTAAGTTTGTTCGATAGCAAAGTCACAAGGGCATGTCTTATTATCTGTAAGTTTAAATTTATACAAGTAGGATTTTGTGGGTCCATGTCCTGTCAGCATTTGTGTGAGGTAGAAGTCAGTTGTTATTTTGTTATTCCTAAAATATTCATGTAAGTCATTTATGTATTGTTTAAGATGTTGTCCTTTAGTTGTCGTATCCCATGTGTTTTGCCACTGATCCATATTTGTAACTGTTTTTCTGTGTTTCAAGTAAGTCTTAGTCAATTTACTGTAGAGTATTGAAAGTGAGCCGTCTTTGGCAGCTGACTTAGCAGCCTTGTCAGCTAATTCGTTACCGACGTTGCCAGAGTGCCCTCTCACCCATCTGAAGTTGATGTTATATCCTGCTTTTTGTAAGTGGAGTAACGTAAGTCTGGTTTCTTCAATCAGCGGTTCATGAATTTTGCGATTAATGAGTTTGTATAACGTACTCTGGCTGTCAGTTAGTATGCAAATAGATGTCCTGCGGAAATTAAATGTCTGTATATATTCTAGTGTTTTCAATATAGCGTATTGTTCAGCTTGATTGTTTGTACAATTAGGTCCAAGTCTGTATTTCTTTACACCAGTCAGTACACCGTCTTCAAACAATACCGCTGCACATCCCACATTTCCACTATCTTTGCTGCCGTCTGTATAAATTTCTGCTTCAGCATAATCTTCTTTTGTAAGTTGTTTGATTTCTGGGAAATGTGCAGGATGCTTCCAATTTTTATAGTTAATAGGTCGTTCAACGTCATCGGCAAGTATCCCGTCACAGTCTTGGTTAGTCCGAAGTAAGGTATATAATGTAGTGTACTGTTGAGCGATCAAGTCGATGGGAATTAGTTTTGCAAGTACACAGGCTGCCTCATAAGATAGTGTCTTGAAACCTTTTACCATTTTGATTGCCATCAATCTCTGTACACGTCGAAGTTTCCGTAGATTGTATTTTCTCTGCAGTCCTGTGTGCCAGATGTTAATAGCGTACGTTAGTATTGGTAATATGGCTCCTTTGTACAGTATCCTTAATGCTTCAGTTTTTAGTCCCCATGTATTCCTAGCTGCTATCGTTAAGTTGTTGGTAAGTCTCAGTAGTTTAGTCTCCAGTAATTCAATATGTACGTTCCATCTTAATTTTGGGTCAAATGTTACTCCTAAATATTTTAGTTTATTTGTTTGTTGTAGAAGCTGTCCTTGAATTTTTACCTGTAAAGTTGGTGAATTCCTTGATCTGGTGAAAATCATGTATGTAGATTTTATAGTATTGAAAGTTAGTTTGTTTTCGTGTGCCCAGCTGTCAATTTTTTGCGTGTATCGATCTACTAATTCTTGTAGTGTTCCAGCATTGTCAGCTTGTGTAAGTAAAATTATGTCATCCGCAAATGCCTGCACAACCACGCTCTCCGGATATTCTCTCATTAATATTCCATTTACGATTAAATTCCACAATAACGGAGATAGTGCGGACCCCTGCGGAGTTCCTAGAGTCTGTGTTTTTCGTAGTTGACAATGAGATGTTACAATACAAGCTTCTCTGTCTTTGAAATAGTCTGAAATCGATTTGTAAATGTTCCGTGGACAGTCCATTGTCTGTAAGGTATGTAGAATTGATGGCAACCAGGCATTGTCAAACGCTCCCTTAATATCAATAGATATTAGAACAACATGTCGTTTTCTACTCAAGCCATATTGAATAAAATCAGTTGCATTTTTTAGTGCATCTACCGTAGAAGTTTGGGGGGTGAAACCAAACTGATTTTTATGTATGTGATCATTTGTATACAGATAATGTGACAATCTTCGATTTATTAATTTCTCGAGAACTTTGCCTCCCGTCGGAAGTAGTGATATCGGTCATATGGCTGATATACTATTATCTTTTCGTCCTGGCTTAGGAAACAATATAAGTTCAGATTTCTTCCATTCCGTTGGAAAAATTCCATTAGAGAAACACTCTTTGTACAACTTAGTGAGAAAGTTGGGAAATATTTTAAAAGTATATTGAAATATTTCGGTGGTTATGCCGTCTAATCCTGGAGTTTTCCTTGTTTTTAAGTTATAAATCGTATCAGCTATTTCGGAATCTGTAAGAGGTAGATCATCTTGTGTTACTCCGTGAGATATAATCGACTGTCTAATTTCTGTGTGATACGGTGAATCTGTACTTATCAAGTCAGTTCTAATGAAGTTTTCAAGAATATATTGATATGTGTCAATAATGTTAGTTGTATATGTCCCATCTTCTTTCTGAACCGTCTTTAGAGTGTATTTGTCACGTAGTTTGTCAGCAGCATACTTGTAAGGCCATTTCCAAGGGTTCGTAGGGTCAATGTTAGTACAGTAATCTCTCCAAGAAGTCAGTTTGCTCCGCCTGATGAGCCTCACATATTGCCTTCTAATTTCAAGGTATTGATTCTTCCTAGCATTACGTAATTCATTGTCGTCCTTAGTCTTTTGGTAAATCTTTCGTAGTCGGTTAGTTTCTTTCTTGTATTGCGTGAGTTCGTCATTCCACCAGGGCTTAGGCATATGTATCCTAGTTGATTTAAAATTGCCACCTCGAGTTTTAAAAGATTTTTTACATGCTTTATTCAGACACGAGGAGAACTTTGCTAAAACTAATTGGATATTGTCAATGTTTAACATATCTTTCATGCCAATATCGATATCACCTGTTACTCGAAATATTTTTTCTGTTTCTAATTTAAGTATATTACCGAAATATTTCCAATTAGCTCTGTCGGTGTTAAATCTAAATTTAGAATAGTGATGTATTCGTCTTCGTACGTAGGTATTAATAGTGTAAGTCAATGTCAAGTGATCCGAAAAGTTCTCCTCTGTCCTGATTTTCCAGTTATAAATGTTCTGCATTAAAGATAAACTAGTCAAAGTCAAATCAATATTACTTTGTCCTCTAGGTCCGTCAAATGTCGGTAAATTCTGATTTTGGTTAACAATATTAAGATTATTTATTATTATAAAATTCTCCAATTTTCGTCCTCGTCTGTTAGTGTGTCTGTCAAACCATAATGTAGACCTGCAATTACTATCGACTGCTATTAAAATTTTTTTATGACCAAATTTATCAATTATTAACTGTAATTTATTAATTTCATCATCTATGTCCCGTGTTATGTCTAAATAAGCATTCACGATAACCAAATTAAATTTATATACTGATAATTCTAACACTATACAATCCCTATCGCTGCAATCGGTATGTAATATAGCATCTATCATACGATTGTTGATAAGAGCAAGGGTACGTGGATTGCAACCTCCTATATAGGTGGTATAATTACCATATGATTGGTGTGATTGTTTGTTATAAACATATGGTTCCTGAAATAGTGCTATATCTATGTGTTTATAACTGAGATAATCGATTATCGATGATGTAGATCTCGATGAATGCTTTAGGTTAAGTTGTAATAGGTTTATAACAGAATCATTATAAGTTCCTGAATTAACAATCATTAACAATTAAAAAGACAATATCCCACCTAATATTCGGTGTTAAGGACCATCCTATCAATAGCATTTTTATAAGATTTACATACCGGACTGAAAGCAGTGTGGTTAACCTCAACTCTCAATTGTGGTTTACAATGGCTGTTGTAATTTATACAATTTATACACCTATACTGTTCATTATTCTCCTTGTTGGGACACTCTTTCATTTCGTGCTCACCACAGCAAATGGGGCAGGTTAGCTTTCCTCCGCAGACGTCCTTCCCATGGTTATATCGGCTGCATTTCATACATCGTCGGACGCTGATAAAGTCTTCGCCATAGCAGATAGCATACCATAACTTTATTCTCCCTTCTAGAAGTAACCTCCTCAATCGCGGGCTGACTTGTAGTACCGCATTTCGCCGCTTGGAGCCTTCTCTCGGTCTGGTGATGAATAGCACCCTAACCTCTTCCAACTCCACGCTCCACTCGTTTTGTTGCAACAACGTGGCCGCGAGGTTATCTTTAGTAGCCTCCTCAGGAATATTTTTAATTATGATTTTTGGCATATTCTTTTTAGCTACGTAAGATTCCAAATTGGAATTTGAGCTCGAAAGTTTATTTTGGATCTTTTCTATATCGGATTTACTGTCCGATTCTATAATTAATAAACCTTTATGTGTGGTTTTAATGTTAGAAATTCCAACCTTCATTTCCCTTGGGTTGATTAATTCTTTAAAGATATGTTTTGTATTATCGGGGGAACTATTTTCTAATTTATTTTTAATTATAATTTTGTGTACAGTTTTAGTTTTATTGATTTTTCTGTTAACTATTTCAGAATAGCTTGGAACTGTACTAACCTCAGATGTAGATGCCCTAACTGGTATTTCAGCATGTCCCTGTCTTCTTTCTTCGTTTAATTTTTCCTGTACCTGCTGAATAACCGCTAATCCTTGAAACAACTGCTGTTTCAATTCCTTCTTTAAGGTCACAAACTCACCTATTGGTTTTAAAAGTTCTACCGCAAAATTAAGTAGTGCTACACAGTCCGCCATATTGGGCCTTTTTTTTCTTTATCAATACACACATATATATATATATATATATATATATATATATATATATATATATATATATATATATGTGTGTGTATATATAAGTTAAGACAAGACGATGATCGCAAAGTCGCTAATCAAGCTGGCATTGTAAACAGCTGTTGGAATCTATAAATAGAGGTTCAAGATGGCAATAAAGTCAGTGTTTAACCAGCCGTCAAGTGTGTTGTTTATCTTCCCACTTATGCTTTTGTTTATGTTTTGTGAGGTGAATTACTTAAGTGGTGCCGAAACCCGGGAAAACGTTTTAGCAGTTCAGTGAAAATATATATATATATATATATATTCTATATATATATATATATATATATATATATATATATATATATATATATGGTATATATATATATATATATATATATATATATATATATATATATTTCTCAAGGACACTAAAGACTACAGATAGTTCATTACAGATATTTTACTTTCATTTTTATATTTATTTTTGCTCTCTCAATTTGAAAAATAACTAGTCTTGCCATTATGAATGAACAAAGAGAAATCCTGAGGCCGGCAACGTTAACGTTAGAGCCTTCACAGCCAGAACAGATGAATCCCCAGTTTCCGCCATTACCATCAACAACTCTAGCAATGACGCGGGCAGACTTAGCTGCCCAGGAAACAAACAGAATTGCACAGGAAACGAACGAATTGGAGAAAATGAAGTTAAGGAAGGCCAATGCACAAGATTTAAGAAGGGAGATATCAGACTTGGAGAAATTTAACGGTGATGTGGGTGAACTAAATCATTTCCTCAAGGGCGGGGATGGTATTATGAGCAGCATTCAGTCCCAGGTCGCAGCTGACTTTTTAGAGGAAGCGGATGCCAAAAGGTTACGGGTAGCCTTAGCACGACGGGTAAGAAGGAGCGTACTAAATCTAATCCAAGCTGATGAGGAAACCTCGTGGCAGGTGATCAAGGAAAGACTAAAAAAAGCGTATGGAGGGGGGCGATGGGCCCCAGAAGAGGATTTGCTGCAGATGTTTCGAGATATGAAACGTTCGAATCAGACAAACGGTCAGTACGCTGCAGGCCTGCTCGTGAAGCTGAATAATATTAATGAAAAATTACGAGAAGTAATGGATACCAGTGCGGTCAAAGCATGGATGTTGTTTACGACCACAGTCCTGAAGGTACAATTAGCCAGGGATACTGGAAAGAAAGACGGATTACCCAGGGATAGGTCATTCATGGAATGCGCACAGGACATGGTAGATGCGAGTGCCCGCGACGAGGAAGAGAGAGAAGAGACCGAACCAGGGTGGAAAAGAGTGTCGTACCGGAGGAACGAGGCAGGAAGGAATAGAGTGAGGCAGGACTTGGGAAGAAGAAGAGATTGAGAGTTTGGGAGAAGAGAAAAATTACCTAGAGAAAGAAGGCAAATTGTGGAGAGGAAGAATGTGAGAAGAGAGGAAAGGAGGTGCCACGAATGTGGCAAGATAGGGCACTTGGTGGCTCAGTGCCCACGTGCGCGGTGTTTCGAATGCCACAGTGAGGGACATATGGCCAGACAATGCCCATATATAAGGCGCCGGGAGTAGGACCGAGGCCAACCTATGGAGATCAATGCTCAAAGAATATGGCGGAGAAACAGGCTATCGTCGGAATCAACTAGATCTTCGGAGGCTTCAGGGTCTGAGACGGAAGGAAGCGAACCTAGCCGCAGAGGAACCCCCGGAGGAAGAAGCAAGCAACGGAGCACAAGGAGGGGTAGTGAGCAGATAAGAAAAGAATGAGGATTGTGCAAACGGAGGGGCAACCTATTTGTTGTGAATAGTGTGGTAAAGAAGTGTGACAGGTTCCCTATTATCGAGTTTTGCAAGGGGTGGAGGTGTCTTGTGGACACAGGGAGCTCGTGTACTCTAGTAGGTAGAGATAGTCTACACCCTATATTTAAAGGAAAGTGTGACCCAGAAATTAGAAAGTGTTTATGTCAGCTGGTCACTTTGAGTGGTCCCTGTACGGTGGAGGGGGAAGTGGAACTGGCGTTAAGTAAATGGGGCAAAAAGGGCAACGTAGCAACTCTGCATGTGGTAGAGACCATGCCGCGCGAGTATGGTGGGATTTTGGGGTGTGACGTGCTTGGGAAACTAGGGGCGAAACTCAGTAATGTAGAAGGTCAATGGGTGATTAGAATTGGGAGGAAGACATATAGAACGATGGAGAACGCGAAAAGGGATGTGAGGTGCGTCGGTGCAATTACCCAAGGCAAGGATTGGAGGATGGGTATAAGGGAAGAATACGCGGATATTTTTTTTCGCGAGGGGGACCCACTGAGCGTGACGGGAGAAACGGTTCATGAAATTCATTTGAAATCTGAGAAGAGTACTTACGTGAAGGAGCGGCGGTACCCACAGGCGTTGCGGGAACACATTAGGGAGGATATCGCGGAGCTAAAACGGCAAGGTATTATCGTTGATAGCACATCACTCTTTAACAGTCCTCTATGGGCGGTCAAGAAGAAACCTGTTAACGGGGATCCAAGGGAGCGCTACAGGGTGGTGGTAGATTTCCGGCAACTCAACGAAAATACATTGGATGAGAAATACCCTATTCCCAGATTAGAGGACATTTTGGACAGACTGGGCGGAGCAACCGTGTTCAGCACACTAGATTTGAAATCTGGATACCACCAAATTCGCATGCATCCCAGAGACCAATGTAAAACAGCGTTTACGTTTGAAAGGGGCCATTACGAGTTTACCCGTATGCCATTCGGTTTAAAAAATACGCCGATAACGTTCCAGAGGCTGATGGACGAGTTCTTGAGGGGCTTAGACGAAAACATGTGCCAGGTCTATATGGATGATCTCCTCGTTTTTAGTAAGACGGAGTTGGACCATATAGAGGATTTTAAACGAGTCTTTGACAGAATACGTCAATTTGATTTAAAATTATCAGCGGAAAAATCAATATTGGGGCAAAAGCAAATCAACTTCCTCGGGCATTCGATATCGGCAGAAGGGGTGCGGCCTGACGGTAAGAAGGTGGAAGCCATAGGGAAAATGGCGATGCCAACCGATATCAAGGGAATCAGGAGATTGCTAGGAACCCTAAATTATTATCGTCGATTCGTCCCAGAGATGGCCGAGCATCTGAGTCCTCTGAATGCACTGTTAAGGAAGGGACGCACAATTCGGATTACTCCAGAGATCGAGGGGAACATCAGGAAATGCATGTGTTGGCTACAAACGGAACCGGTCCTCGCATTCCCTAATTTTTCAAAACCATTTGCGATCACCACCGACGCTAGTGAATATGCACTGGGGGCGGTTTTGTCACAGGATTATGATAAGGGGGAACGGCCTGTGGCATACGCAAGCAGAAGGCTTACAGACGCGGAGACCCGATATAGCGCGCTCGAGAGAGAGTTATTAGGGATTGTATGGGCAGTCCAACACTTCCGGCCCTATATATTTGGAAAGCGGTTCAAAGTTCATACCGATCACAGGCCACTTCTGTGGGTGGGTAATTTGAAAGAATCGTCGGCTAGGGTGACGCGTTGGAAGGAGATCTTGAGCCAGTACAATATCGAAATAGCATACAAGCCGGGAAAGGATAATGTGGTGGCAGATTGGTTATGTCGTGCCCTGCAGGTCAACGCTGTCGAATCAGGTGAAGGGGGACCTTCCGGGGAGCTCCAGAGGTTCGTACGGGAATGGACGCCAGATGTGGAAGGAGAAGGAGAAACAGACCGCCGGGACAACGGGGAATCTCCCGACCAGGAGGAATCACAAGACGAGAGATCGACTGAGATGGAGGAGGTGGAGGAGGTGGATGAGGTAATAAACGATAAGACTCGGCAGATAATATGGAAAACAAGGACCACGGGGTTACTGAAAACGGAATTTTCCAGATACGAGAGGCATAATATTGTTACTATTTGGTCCCAACCTGGAGTCCAGGAAGAGCAAATCTGCCGAGCGTTAAAGGACGCCTCTAAAGCAGGTGCGACCCACTATCTGTATGTTGGCAATGCGACGGTGTGGGACAAGATACGTAACTTATGGAGATTCAAAAAAATAGAGATAGACAGGACGTTTATCCGATGCCGATCTATGGTAGAGACCATTCGCGATCAGGAACAGCAAAAGGATGTAACGATGGCGTACCATCAAGGGAAGACGAACCACCGGGGAATCAATGAGACGTTGGCGGCACTAAAAAGAAAGTATTATTGGGTATGGATGCGGAAGACGGTAGAGGAGATAATAAGGAACTGCCACATTTGTCATACGGCTAAGTATGACCGCCATCCTCCCGTAGGATTACAAACCGAGACGAAGACGCCTACGATACCGATACGAGGATGTTCGTAAACTGGCAGGGGGGAGTTAAGACAAGACGATGATCGCAAAGTCGCTAATCAAGCTGGCATTGTAAACAGCTGTTGGAATCTATAAATAGAGGTTCAAGATGGCAATAAAGTCAGTGTTTAACCAGCCGTCAAGTGTGTTGTTTATCTTCCTACTTATTCTTTTGTTTATGTTTTGTGAGGTGAATTACTTAAGTTATTTATATATATATATATATATATATATATATATAACTATATATAAGTTATATATATATTTAACTTATATATATATATATATATATATATATATATTTAACTTATATATATATAAGTTATATATATATATATATATATATATATATATATATATATATATATATATATATATATATACACGTATACATGGCACTAAAGAAAGACAGATAATGAAATCAACAGGTTAATAGAAATACAATTTATCTTTTTTCTCATTTATCCAGATCCATTTTTTATTTTTTGTACCAAAAAATAAATTTTACTAAAAATATAAATTTTGTAAAATTATTAATTTGTAAAAATATAAATTTTACTCATGTTAATAGATTGTCGATACTTGAAAGTAACGCTCTGTTACTACACGATCAGGTTCAAAGGAAATACTATAATAATTTATTAGTCGCGCGTTGAACTTTTCATCAAGTTAGAGAGCTGGCCCTAGTGAAAAGTATTCAGTCCACAGCGATGGTAGGCGCCGAGTATCGCATCGCCTAGCTGGGCAGCATCGCCATAGAATCATCCGTATTTTTTTCTATTTTAAGGTTAAACATAAGCATAACAAGAAATGAGCGTGTGGCTCAGTGGTTGAGTGCTGAGTTACCATGCCGAAGATCCCAGCTTTGACTCCAGCTGTGGAAGACACTTTATGTAATCCGTTAAAAGCCGAGGATGGGTCCTGTTGGATCGTAAGACCTTCTTGGGGCTCACTCACCTCTATAAAGTGGGAAGGTGGACATCTTAATAGGTGGAAATGTGGTTATCATAATATCGGACAAATTACCTCCCTTTACAACCGTTGTGTGTAAGTGCCGTCATGTTTGTACGGTAGAAAATTAAAAATAAATATGCTTTTCTTATCCAAATCAGTTAACTTAAAACATCTTCCGTCAGGCGACTTTTAGCTTTTTTTCTTTTTTAATTGACGTTCTTCTAAGAAAAAAGTACGACTATAGTAAAAATGAATAGCACTTTATTACATTTATATTTTTTTATTCCGACAAGTTCCTTATTTCAGACAAAGGAAATAGGCGTTGAGATAAAATACTGTATTTCGTTTCAGAGCTGTATCTTTTTCGCTTTTCTGATAGATCCTTTCGTGTTTCCTCGAAGATATTAAACCCGGGAGATATCTTAGAATGGAAAAAGGCTATTGAAATGAGACAGGATAATGCTCGGGTAGCACCGCCTGCAAAAAGTAATAAATAGCTTTCTCGTATCTCGGGGACGGGCATTAAGTCAAATCCCGGTTGGTGTGTTCTCGCTTGAGTGGGCTTTGCATGAGTGCTGAGGGTAGGAATGTGAAGAAACGAATTCATTAGACATACATGTTAGCACATACAACTGTTCAAATCCAATTATAACTCATCAGATAAATGTTATATAATTAACCAGGAGGGCTAATAACAAATAAGATAAAAGAGGCTAAATAAATTAATAAACTAATAAAAATTAATTTAAAAGATATATCATACCTGTCATTACCTTATTTATTCAGTTTTCAGTTACAGAAAAAAATATATGCAATATACTGGTGAATAACAAAATATACTAATTAAAAACACTTTCAAATTGGTTTATCGTTTCCAATTATATATCCAATTATATTATTGATAAATATCGGGTGAACCTATCCGTTAATTAATTAAATTGTTACGTTTTAGAGTATTCAAACAATCAAAAAAAACTCTCAAGTGCAGTAAAGAAAGTAACAGCAAAATATCTGCGGGTTTTGATAGATTAGTCCTAAAACTAAACTTCTTGGGTTCCTACTGTTGAAGAACGGATAAAAAATATAATTTCGTAAATATTTTGTGAAAATATTCGCCAAATATAGAGTTTCAGTGAGAAAAGAAAAAAGGGTAGAGGAAGAAGCTGGTGGAAGTGGATTGCGGATGGAACGTCGGATACAGTAGAAAAGGATACTGGAAATCTTGGGCCGTAATCACGCTAAGGCGATAAAATAATATCTGTGATAAATCGCAAGCGATGTAGAATCTGCGGGACGTATAGACAATTTAATGAAATCTAAAGGTAGGCGATAAAAAAAGTTCATAACCGCGTTATTGCACAAAATATCGCGAGTTACCATCTCTCGAAATAATACTTAGCGGTCTCCTCAACAATTTGTATCGTCCGGTATTTCGACCTGTGAATATTATGAAGGAGATGAGTCGGTAATAACTTTCATTAATCTAGTGAAAGCTCATGAGTGCATCTAGAACTACTTATACATAGAATAATGTATTTTCTTTTTCTCATACTTCACTTGAGCTCATTTTTGTAACTGAAGGGTTGAAAATTGTGCACACACTAATTTTTATCTTCCAGATCGCGCTTGTTGTTTGTTCATTTAACGCCACTTAATGATGTTATGGCTACAGTGGGAGGCCTAAATTTTGCCTATTCTGTTAAAGTTTAACTAGGGGATCTGCTGCTGTTGAACCTTACCAGCAATAAATCGTCACAACATATTCCTTACGATATATCACTAATCTTATATCACCTAGTGTGAATGCAGTCTTAGAGTTCCGATTTCATCAATGATTGTTTCGTTTCGTAAGGAACGATTATAGCTACTTATTCATTATTTGAAGGGGTTGAACTTTTTCACAATTATGAACATTTAGGTATACTTTTTTTTCAAGGCTTCGAAAACCGGTTTACGCTTCATGAATGACTGAAATATAGGCGTTATACGAACCAATTATATGGGCCAAGATTTATATTTGCCATAATTAGATGTCCCAAAATTTTGAAACATTAAGGAGGATGTTAAGGCGTGATTAGACTGAATAATTTAATAGGAAGCAAATGGAAGTACCACGGGAATTTGAATAAAATCTCAGATATTAACAAAGCGTTTGATTTATTAATTTAAATAACATGCGAGATTTTCTTAAATACTATCAAATATACATGGAAGAAAGGATAAAATTAAATAATAGCGTCTACTAGAATAACTTAAAACTAAACATGCAACTTAGCGATCTAATGAACAAATTAATTTTAAACAAAAAAAGAAGAACAAATGATTAACATGAATTGGAGCGATAATTACCAATAACAGAAATGCTCCATGCTAGCATAATGGCCAAAGATATAATAACTACAAAATGAAATTGAACGATGTAATGCAGATTTCAATAAGGCGCGAAGATGTGCGAATTATTATTATCTTCGCCAGTGATCAGGGCATGACGGAACAATGATTATGATATCATTAATTAACTTGAACTGTCCGGTTGGTACCATGTGATACGTTGATCATCCGGTGAAGAATTAGTTGACAATTTGAGGCCTTATGATAATGAAATGGGACTTACAATTTGTGTGATGTAAACCCAATTAGCACCTCAGCATAGCTTCTGGCGAGTGACAATCTTGAAACCTCTGGACGTCCTCACAGGAATAGCGGCTTGAAAGCGGATTACTAGGCGGCAGTGTACGATGATCTTAGCTGCGAAGGGCTGATAGAACTAGTCCGCTCGGCGATCTAATAGCAAGTGAGCGACTCAATAGCGTCGCTCCCCTCTCCTTGGTTTTGGCGGTACAGTATTCCCGATTTTAGAGGCAATGATCTGTCCGTTCCATCTGGCGGGCAGTCCAGGTCCGCGACTAAACAGAGGATTTTAATGGCGAATTTCCAGGATCGTCCTAAGATGGTCTTTTGACTTTGGTAAATATCATGAAAATCGATTCATGAGTCTAGAATAAAAAACGATTTATAGAATTAAAAACAATTTGCTAAATAAGTATAGAGCAATAAATTGTTAAAGATATGAACAGATTTAAAAAATATATATTTAAAACCTTTACTGAGGATGGTGTAAAAGTTCTTAATGTAGTTAAAAATTTCTACATTTATATTATTCACTAAAATAAGGAACTATTTATGAAAACATTTATATTTCTGCAAACACTTAAAATAGATTAATAAAGTGTCGTGATTGACGTAGACAATAATTTTCATTTTTATATTATGTTATGGGAACAAAATGTTTTTGTGAAAACTGCAGAGAACTCATATCGAAACTGAGAAAGACCTTCAACATTTATTTTAAGTAGAGGCGATAAATGGAAGTTGTGTACTATTGAGAGGTTATGTTGTGTAATGCGCATACTTAATCTTCCAATTTACAAATAGAATTCTTCTTTGTTTACACTGTTTGGAATATAATTTAAATATATTATAAAAAGTGGGATGAAAAGCACACGTGCTGGTTTCCTCAGACGAATGTAGGAATTGTAAGAATATTCCGTACATTTATTTCTTTTTTATTCAGTTATTCGGTCTGAAGTAGCCTAGTTTCTTTCCTGTGAACCTTTTATAGAGATCTTTATTGTTCAGTATCGACTTTGCTGTCCGCATTGCATACTTTTTTTTTTAATATTTTCTGTATTCTCACTTGTAATATTTCGTTCGTTATTTTTTTGTTTGTAGATATTCCTTGAGAGATTATTTCTTTCCTGCGCTGAATTTTCTTCAAGTTTGTTGCAAAAAGATAAATGGATAGAAAAATGGTAATACTAAGAATGACCTGTTCAGATAAAGTTAGTGAAAGTCAGGTATATCTTGCTTTGATACATGTTAAGTTGGTTATAGGAAGATATTTTATTCCAAGACCGTATCCTAGATATTCGTTACAATAAGGAATATATTGTTTTAATCAATGGAAAATCTTTAGTTGTATGCTTATTCTAATTTACACCTTATCTCCCATGGCTGCCAACGTTGCAATAAATTGGAATCTTCAATGCTACTTATTCTAAAGGGACTTGTCCCAGAATAAATAAAGTCTTTATTATTATTATTCCAGTTCCCGTTTCTTCCTTTGCATATTTTGAATGGATAATTACTTGGGAAATACAAGAAGTATTGACAATGTATTCACCACTATTATTTAATTCTGTATCAGCTCTAAAGTAGATGGTTGATATAAAAGCAAACGTGTACACATACTTTCAATTATTCTTGAATGATTATAAATTTCTACCCAATCCGAATCACATGCTTAATGCATTCCTCCCACTTATCTCTCGGCCCACCACTAAGGCTACCGTGTTTTCGGAAATTTGTTCTCTAATTGAGCCCAACAGTAACGAGTCCATCTTAACTTTCGTGATGGTTTAATCGTATTAACCGTGTGCATGGTCTAGAATTCTGCATTTTGTAACCTCCTAAATATTGCTCAATAGACCTTTTTTTTCGACAGAATATTCTTATTATAACTTGTATACATTCATTTAAACTCACTTTATGCTGCTAGGGCTGATTGGACAGAGGGAGTCCTAAATTTTGCCAATCCAGGTATAATTAGGGTAGAGGTATAATTAGACGATCCCTGGCAAACATAGGCCGCCATTTTACGCCTCCTCCCGACATAACTATGGATTTTTTATTACCTTTAAAAATATCTAAGACTACCTGCAGGGATGTGAATCTTGGGTTTAGCTGGTTTGTATGCTAACCACTACACCACAGCTGACCCATTGAATATTACTTACTATACCTTTACAAGCTGTTCATCCTTCAAAGATCGTGGTCACGTTTCACACACATACAGAACTTTTAGAAGGACTATACGTTTATAAATCCTAATTTTAAATTTTGGGGCAAAAGAAGCGAGTTAAATCATATTGAGACCGATGACTAACAAGCCTACCACTCCATTTCCTCTTAAATTTCGTACACAGCCTAGAATGAATCAATTGAAACATTCTCATCTTGCCGCGACAGGGACAGTTGATTTGCACATTAGAGGGAGACAACTCCCTACTAAAGGTGACAGAGCGCTATTGATTCGCCAAACGGAATTACCTACTACGGCCACTAAAGATTTACGACGGCTCAGTTTTAGCATCCTCAGGTACCTCAGGAGGGACCATTTACTGTTTTTCTTAAAGGAAGCCACTTTTATGTCTTATCTTCCATGAAAAATTGAGCAAGCTGTCTTAGGTTATAGTCTAATACATCAAGGAAACTGATGAAGTTCAACATTCGTACAATGATTACTTCATCGTTTTCTTTAATTGATTCCTTCGTGACTTTGTTAACGGTTTAAAAAGCCTATTTTCAAAACCGCTATAACCAAGATTTATATATGACTTTAAATGAATATATTCTGTCTATATTTCTATTGTTCTTCTATCAGCAGTGTATTCCATTCTATTTATTTTTATAGCATTGTCTCTCAACTCAGCTGTACCAAATAACTACTAAACGATACGTATCACCTTCAAATCACACACTCTAACTAATACTTTAGTACTATTATAATTTATAAATATTATCGTACACGAAGACGGTATTTGTAGAATAATATATTTTTTATACCATTATCAAACTTTTCATTAATACATTGTATTAAATTATAACACCGCAACTATGGAAACAGTGGTTTGCCACGCCGAAGAAGCCCTGGTTCGAATTCTGTAGCAAATTTTATTTTATCTGTTATCAGCCGGGGATGGATCCGTGGGATCAGGGGACCAATTGGGTATCGCCCAGCCTCTAAAAAGATGGCACAGTCTGTACTACGTACTGAACCCTTCATGGGTTGTACTGGCACAGGTAAAAATTAAATTAAAAATACCACCTGTAATACTTCTAAATTTTTATTTCTTGAATTTTTTTTTTTGGCATTGCCTTTACTGCTGTTAAATTAACTATTAGCGACAGGTGTCTAGATTCTTCACCCACTTCTGCATTGATAATCTCAAAAATAATTTCAGAATCACACTAAGGGTATCTTATTCTTATGGATTTTAATAAGGTCCCAATAAAGAAATTTGATTTCTGGGATTCCTCAAACATCTCCCCACGTGAAGCCTATCTTCCTGTAGGCCGCTTACAAGGAACGCGCTTAGGCGTGATGGCCCCTACACCGTGTACTATTATCGTAGTATCCCAGAATGTCAATAGCCGGCCGAAGGTTCGGTCCAAGTAATCATGTCGGTTTCTGGGACAAAATATAAATTCTTGTGTGTCTACTGACCCCGAAAAGCGATAATCCTTATCTACACCGATATTGAACCCTAGTTTACTACTGAATCGGCCCCAAAACGACTGGTTATAGAGTTAGAGGCAACCAGCCGCTTCAACATTTTTTTATTTTTTTTTTTTAAAGAAGACGACTTTACTGACTGGAAATGTCTTATAACTACGAAACACCGAATAAAGTTATAGTATAGGAGCACCATCGGCGGTGAAATGTTCAACTACTAAGAAGTAGTTGTGGTATGCAGGGTAACTGATTTATATCCTCTGGTTTTGATTATTTATGCTCTCAATAGCTCTGGATCTGTAGACCCACCTCTATAAAGAAAGAACCCACAATTTTGGGGAAAATCTGGCAGTTGAGCATGATCTCCCTGCTCTGCGTCTATGGGATGTAGTATCACGTATCACTTATCCATAAGTGTGTTGGACTAGAAAACTCACCGCTAAAACTCAAGGAATAAAAAACTGATGGAGGTTCATGGATGAGACACTATATCTGTGGACACTATATCTATATCTATACAGCCCTGGTGAATAAGTGGCTATATCGGATTTTGTCCAGAGAGAGTTAAATGCTTTCTGATAATCGGAATCGTATCATTCTCATAGTTTTTGGCTATAAATGGAGTTGTAATATAAGCAATAACTCCTTTTCAAGCCAATGCCTTACTTAGCCTCTTATTCCCTACGAAAATAACTCGATTCCGCTTAAGAAAGTACAAGAAACTCATTTTGGAAAAAATTAGGCTTAACCACTTATTCGCCGGGGCTATAGGTCTAAGCTTATTAACCCACTTAGCGGGGCTGACTCACTAAGTGGGTTGGTTAGCCATCGATGTGTTTGTGTTATATGGATTCATGGATCCTAAAAAACACATTTAATCGATAACAAAATATTCAAATGAATTACAAATTGTTTATTTTACACTTATATCCGTTAATCTGGTCCAACTACGGAAGGGAGTATATAACAATAAACTAAAATAATTACTTTTTTTTGGTAACATATTCCATTTAATGAAACATAGTTCACCATAATGCAATCTTTCTCGCACTGTTCGTTTTCAATGGCCAAATCTATTAACAGGAATTATATTTTCTTACAAATGATTGAGTTAACAGTTCCTGCTTCCCTGCGAAAAAGTTCTTACGTGGTTAGGCCTGCGAAGAGTTAGGGTGGAGAGTTTCGTCGGGTAATCCGGGATATACTGAATCATTGAAGCTTGCTTCAATTTGCAATGATTAGTGGGGTCGGCTGCTCTAGGATGGGCTCAGGTATCATGATAAATCGTTCCCTGCGGAAACATTCCAAGCATTCAATTAACATTAAGTGTGCATACATTTATTTTATGCAATTATATTATTTCTAATGTAAACAGGATAATATTTAGAAATGTGCAATTTTTACATCCAGAAATGTCTATGCGCCCCGTGCATATAAAAAATGATGTGTTATAATTCTAATAAATCATGTGAGGTATATTTATAGGGAACTTAGGTATTAATGTATTAGTTTATAAATCCATTAATGTTACAATAAAAAATAAAGGATACATGTTAAGAATCATAAGGTTAAAATCATGACAATTATTAAGAAAATAATTATCATAAACAAATATAATTAGAAACAAATAAATGTAAAAATATTTATTAATACAGTTCAATGTTATTCCAAAACGATACATTATGCAAAAGAATCCTATAGAAAAAACGTTAAAGTGGTTAGCATAAAAACCTCTTATGCCCAGGATCACAAGTTCGCATCCCGCCAGATGTCCTTCAGATTTTTAAAAGGAGTAAAAAATTATTGGTTACCCCATCCTTCGGAGGGGACGTAAAGAGAGCCTGTAGGGTGTCAGGTACTTTGCTAAAGATTCCTATCCTAATTATAGTTGGATAAGCAAACTTCAGGACCCCCAGGGTTAAATAAAGCAAACCAACAAATATTAATAACCCATCAATGATCGAACTTCCGTTGTAGTTTATATGTTAAAATCGAGTATTATAAACTGTTTCATTTAATGTTATTTAGAATTCCATTCGTTAATCTCATTTATTTACTACCAATATTCTTTTTTCTTCCTCTCTACTCTGGATAACTTCGCTCACTTCAATATTTTCATAGTCTTCCGCTTCACTGTTGCCCATTGAAATTCATTTATTTAAATTCAGATTTTTTTTGCCGAATGAATCATTGAAGGCTTTACATTTTTATTTTTTCTCTTCTATTATTTGTCTTCTGTTACATCCAATTTTTTAATATTATTTTAATTTTTTTTATTTCATTCGATAATTAATTTTCAAGTTAACTCAGCTACTGATGTCCTTATTCCATTTTGTGCAAGGTTATCCTAAAGTGGATCGTTCCGAAATAAATGCTGAATTTATTATTACTATATGTTCCCCTCATCTCTATTATTCACGTCTGATATTTATCTCAACTCTGTGGAGGCTAAGAAAAAAATGTCCCAAAGCCTACAGCGCTCATATTCATCACTACGTTCCTTAACTGCGCATTTTATTTCCCTACGTTCTCCCCAACCGTCTGACACGATATATTTCAGGTTTTAATCATAAAATTAATTTATAATATTTATACGAATATTAATAAAATTCAAAGGTTTTAATTTCAAAAATCTTCTTGTCAACGGAGTGCTATCTGTGATAAAAAATAAACTTAATCTATTATTTGAAGCGATGAAAAATTGTCGAGTCGGTAGAAACTCAACATCAATTCAATCCGAAGCAATAACTTACACTCGTCAGTTCAGCAGTTTTATTCCCGATAACCGCTTATATAGGTAATGGTGCAAGATAGGAGTTATTGCCGAAAGATATTGACATTTTCATGATTTCACGGAGACATAAACTTTTCGGATAAAGACTATAGTACTGATAAAGACTTTTGCTCCTAGGAATATTTAAAAAAAAATAGTATCATTTACACTTCTAGAATTTCTGTAGACGCATAACTTATAAATACAATAGCTTATTAAATTAAACATGGCTCGTTAAAATGACAATTGTGACTTGGTTAAGAATCAGTTAAAGAAATTTAAGAAGAGCAGTCGTCGCTAATGGTCCCAGTCAAAGCAACATTAAATATAATCAAATTAAAAAACAAAAACAATTTATATACGACAGTGCGGAATAAAGAGGTATTATCATTGTAACTAGAAGCTTATAAAATTTCACTTCTGTAACTTTGTATATACTTAGATACTCAACTCAACGATCTAAACTCAACATTTCGATGATTAGAGTTTTTAGATCTCTTCTTTATAGAGACCGTTCACCTGGTGTAATTCTGTTTATTACATTATGTTGAAAAATCATTAAGCCAAAGGTTGTTGGAAATGCTTTGCACCGATATGACCTTTTATAGATTCCCGACTCGAACTCCAGTACTATTAAGGTGGTTTTGGTCTATAAAACTTCATTGGAAATTGGATCTCTGCGTCGTAGAAGACTGACCTGCCATGAATTCAGGATCTGATGAGCTTAGAGTGTAGGTCGTGACCCGACTCGTAGTTGGACAACAACTGGCCAGATAATACCGCGGTATCAGAGGCTCAACTACCCTCTTCCGAGGGGAAGCTATTGGCAACTGTTCGCCCATCATCCGTTGGTCCTCGGAATATAGGGGCTAATCAAGGCTTTAAGCTGCGATTCGGGTCAACTGTTACGTACGTATATCATGGGAGTGAAAAATATTCAAATTAAATCAAAAGGACGAAATTGGCGAAACAATTCTATAAACAAAGAACACCAACAAGAACGTATTATTAGTAGTATAGATCATAAGATAGTAAATATAAAATTGAGATAGAACCAATAACTGTTATCAGGAGGAGGGAGAGAATATATATATATATATATATATATATATATATATATATTTTTTTTGGACACCTAATAGAATTTTGGAGTAATTCTAATAACAATAAAAACAATCTGTCTAGATAAATGAATGAAATTAGAGAAGACGTGCAAGAATAATAAATAACTCTGGAACACTTAAATAATAAGTAAATAAATTGAAAAATAGATCATTAATAAACAAGGCGCAACGGATGGGGTAATTTAAGAAAAAGGACGAAGATCAGACAGAATGAAAGAATAATGAAAGAAAGAACAGAAAGGAAATCACAATGGGGAACCTTAGAAGATCGGAAAGAAATTCACTTAAGTGATCCAATGAGGCCGTATAAGCGCAAAAAAACAAACATAATTAGCTTTTTGTAACGGCTCATCCGTACCTTAAAATAAAATCACGGTACCATAAAAAAAAAAAAATTAAATATGTACTAAGGAATCAATCGGAAGAAATCCCGCTTTACCATGTGTTACTATCTAGCCTCTCATGTACAGATGTAGATGTAAATGTCAATTATGTTAAGTCTTATTATAAGTCCAGCCTTCTTTATAGTGATAGTTGAAAACCGCAGGTCAGTATCAGTGGATGCCTATCTTTATCTCTAATTTATGTGCAGTATGTCGTAATTTCTTATAGTTAAGCGAAATAAATCCAGAACTTCAGAACGAATAATCAGCGATAGGAAATAAAGGAAAGAAAACCTTTATTGCTTTCTCCACTTGGATATCTGCAAATTTCCCCATTATCTATGATAATACCATGTGTAAAACTTCGCAATCAACCCTAGCATTCAATGCAAAACCATATGGTACAGAAGTAGCTCACCAAGATACTTTAAAAATCTCCTTAGATAAAATGAAAACATTAGAATAATGAATTACTTGGAAGAGTTGCAATAGTCCTTCAGTGAAGTTATAATAACAACTCTTATGGCTGAGATAGACGTTGTAAACCAAATATAAAAATATTTTTGGAATATTTCACAGCTTATGTTCTTCTTCATTTGAAAATTGGGTCTAATTAAATTATTACTGAAATCAGAACAATTTTATTTTTAATCTGCTTTTAGTGGAACTGCAAACCCCCAACTTCCTGACCTTCGATTAGCAGCCACTTTGAATCAAAGCAATCAGATTCTCTGAGGAGAGCCCAGTGACCATCCCGACCGAAATAGCCTTTAAGAGCTATTGAAGATAAATCCTTTAACATGTCGGGGAGTCGTCTCGGGGTGGCAACTTGAGGTAATCTGGTAATGGCCTCTATTGAGAGGAGCCCCGCTAACTTCCCATGAAGATAACCAAGTTTTAAAGAAAACTTTCCTAACCCAAGGAATTTTGTACTTTTTTGTTCCTTCAAACCTGGTTTATGTCTAGTTAAGGAAGGGACATAAGTTATTATTCATAGTTTAGAAGTTGGGGGTAATGATATCCATTAAGCAAACAATAATTTTTCCTTGATATTTTCATAGTGGAAGCTCCTATTTGAAAATATGAAATAATGTCCGATTTTGAAACGTTTTAAAGTAATCTAAATATATCCAATGAACATTAATATTAGATATTTTATATTTAATAATAATCATCAATATTTTATAAATGTATATGTCAACCATATACCATAGAGTGTCTTGGTAGCTCAGTGGTTAGAGCACCGCGCTAGAGACGCGGGCGACCCGGGTTCGAATCCCGACCAAGAATCTTTATATATATAACTCTTATTATATTTCATGGCATTAAACCATAACCATAAAAATCAAAATTTTCTGTACATTTAACACCTTAATATATTTTAGAAAGGTAATCAAAGTTAAAGCTACCAGGTTCATACCCTATTTATAGAGATAAACTCACCTCTCTAATCAAAGAAAAGAAGATGGTTATTTATTAGTACCTTAATACTATCACGTCCCATTTATATGTATAATGCAGCGAGATGATTAGTCAGATATCACGCTTAACCGCCAGATTCTCCCCTAAATTTGGGTACCCACTTTATAGGGGCTGGGTGAACCCCTGAGGGTCCTGGATCCCATAGGATACATCGCCGGCTGCTTATAGATAAAATAAAAGTCTTACCAACAGCAACTTTGGGTTCAAATCCCAGGACATTCGTCATGGCAACTCAGCGCTCTACCATTGAGACACTCCGCCTCCTAAATATATAAAATAAAATAAAAGAATAAGAAGTGTTATAGTTTTTAAAAGCCAATTCACTTGGTTATTTCAAACCACATCCTAAAGAATAAAGCCCTTTTTTATTTCTATGATCATAAAAGTAAAATCTACACGCCAGTGGCTAATATTGGTCAATAACTCCTTTAAGTGTTTTAACCGTTAAAAGGGACAACTACTTTGAAAATAATAAAGAAGTGACAGGTAAAGCAATAAACGTGAGGATGATATCAAATATACCATTTCATTTCCGTAAATCTCTAGTCATTGTATTCTATTGTGGATTAAAAAAAATACTGATTTAATTTTACTGTATTTTTTCTGTGACTTCTCCATCTCCAGAGTGTATTTCTGCTGTGATGAACAGCGCGTTTTCAATGAGCCCAGAAGAATCTGAACTTAACAAAAATATTACTTGTACCACATATTGGAGTTTTATTTAACGCCATAAATGGAAGATTCCCATTCGCTAACATTAATATGAGGGCAAACAGTTCCTGTGTCAATAATAAAATACTACAGATGCAGAAAAACACTAGCCGCAAGACGGATTTAATGATCGCCTACATTTTGACGTTTATCACACGGACACGCAATCTACATAACAGTTGAAGACGGGATCTATAATTATTTAAGGTAATTGTTCTTATTGATTTTGCAACTTTACCTCCGTAGTAGATGATCATAGTGGCGAACAGTTATGAAATAAAATAATTGATACATATTTATCAGATTTCAACTTTTTTATATTGTACATTGAATGTTGTAGCTCTTCGCGAGGTTGAAAAAGAAGGATTCAAAGAAACAGTAATATATTATTGAATCAGGTTCATGTAAAAACAAACAAGTATGAAAACAATTGAAACATTAAAAAGTAATATGAAAGCAATAGTAACAGAAATAATAATTAATATAATTTATTTCAGGTGAACAACATTATACTTGAGTTCATTAATTATTGGGACAGTTTTATTGAAATTATTTAATTTTATTAATATCATTGTTATTTTTTACAGATTTTTAGGCATATAACTTGTTTAAAGTTATGTACATACAATCGTATCGATGTAGAAAACATATTTTATAAGATTGGTAATGACATATAGTTGTCGAAACGTTTTAAGGAATTATATAAATTAAGAAGTTAAGATGACTCCCAATATATAAAAATCATAAACCAATAGGGTCAAATGATAGGTTGATCGAAAGGTAACAGGAGTCTTTTGGTTTATATAGAAGCATTTTGAGGTATTTGTTGTAAATTTGTATTATATTGTGAATAAAATTTTGGAGGATGAGAAAAAAAAATGATAGGTCTATCGTAATTGAAAATAAGACATTTTTTCAACAGTTAAAATTAGTTCTTTTAAAATAATGTAACTTTAAAATTCGTTATTGAGCATAAATAATAACTAATAACTAGTAGTAATTCAGTGATGAATAATTGGGAGGCTTCTTAAGCAAGATCGGGGGTCATAGCTCAGCAGGTGCCCCTAGGATTTTTTAAAGGGAGTAATAAATCCTTGGTTATGGCGTCCTTCGGAAGGGGCGTTAAACAGGGGTTCTGTGCCTGAACGATGAAAAATCACTTTTCTATTTATGCCTAGATAGGAAAAATTTAGAGCTCCCACTGTAGCATCAGCCGATTAGCCATAGCAGCATAAAGTGACTTTAACACATTGACGCCCGGGAACGAGATTTCTCGTTTTCATTACAGATTTGTTGGTGACCGGGAACGAGAAATCTCGTTTTGGTGATAAGCTCCGGTCAGGTAATAAATTGTTATTATAATATTGTAACGAGTTTCTTTTTTTTTGCCGCTAAGTTCGTCCGTCCTGTGTCTCTGCATATGTGAGCTCACTCTACTGTGGGCTGTCGTTACGTGCGAATGCTTATCAGTGGTTTGTATGGGCAAGTAATTGCCAAATTTTACTGTTTGCCTTACCTTTTCTTTGCAGCTCAGCGTTGGTGTTATGATTATGTCGTTGTTGTTATTGTTATTTAGTTCGTGTTATAGTTATGTAGTTCGTGTTATCGTTATGTAGTTGGTGTTACCGCTTGATGTAATGATTATGTTACAAACTTTATTATGAATACAACCTACTTTTTTTGGACTTTTTTATTTAATCAATTTGGACCTTGGACCGAAAACCCAACAACCTGGTCACAATATATATAATAAAGATATATTGATGTATACATCTTTTTTAAATCATCATTGACTTAAAACAAAAAATTGATATATGATAAAATCACCGGTCTTATTATAAGCAAAACATTAGCGGGCAGAAATCTGTTAAAGAAACACATTCAATGTACGTGCGGATTTGAATATTTCGACTAGACGATCCGGGGAACCTTTTGGTTATTTATTTTAAATCCAGAAATCTTGATCTCCATGCTTCATCTGTGCGGACCTATGTCAATAAGTGTGCGTGTCACCATGACAACTTCTTTTGACTATATGAAAATAGTTTTAAATAATTTATTTTGGAAAAACATTAATAATTAATAAAATGGAAGATAAAGATAAATATATGCGGAATTTAAGTAAAAAAATATCCCGATTTTAAAAATTCATCCTTATTCAGCATTTCCTTGAAGCATTGAGTTTTTTAAAATGAGTTTTTATTTTTAACTCTATGAAATTGTGGGATATTATATATTATTTTACGTTTATAACATCAAAATTATAAAGCATAGTTATATTTCTAAACTGTTAAATAGAAAGGAGATTTTCCAGTCGGGCAAACTTAATTACTAGCTTATGTTGAAGAAATTGGTCCGGGTAGAGGTCACAGAATGAAATTCTCAAGTAATTTCAGAAGATATTTATTGTTAGCCAACGTTTCGACCTACGTTGTAGGTCTTCTTCAGGGCTATATGCAAAATACAGACAATTTAAGAAAGCGGTATGAATATATTAAAACATTTTAAATATAGATAAACTAAAAGAAGGTGAATACAGGCAAAAAATTGATAATTATGTGTAATAATGATGATAAAAATTGATTAAGGTGTACAGTAAAGTAATTATGAAGGTTAAAATGTAGAAAATAATAATAAAACATGAAGAAAATAATAATAAAACAGAAAGTGTTGACAGTTAAAAAATTAAGGTATTACAGATAAATAAAAACTGAATATACAATAGGAATGTGAAATGATATGGGTAAATTAGAAAGTGATAAGAATTACGCACTAAAATTATAGGTAATAAAAAAGAAGATATAAAAATTGTAAAATTATAAAAATCTAGAAACGAATTATATAAAATAGAATAAAATTGAAAATAAAAATTATATTAGAAAATACAGTATTAATATTAATAGGTAGAAAATACTTTATACTAATGTAAAGAATATTAATTGCATAAGAGAATGTAAGAAGACAGTTTATAAAAGTGTAAAATATCAATTGTATAAAAGTAGGTATGTTTTAAGTAAAGTACGTGATAATACAATCAGACTATATTGGACTAATTAACAGGCTAATAACAGGCTATATTGGAATTATGATATATATTGATGAATATTTAGGGTGGTATATAGATAACTAAAACAAATAAACGCCTTACAGTAATAGTGAGCTTGGAAGTAGTGATAATAACGGTAAATTGAGTATAGTACTGTTTTAGGTTATGAGGGAAAGAAATTAAAATGAAATGGAGGAGGGAGGGTGAGTAAATAGTGCAAAACATAAGTTACCTGTGGGGGTGGGACGGGGGGTGGGTCCTCTCTGGCTATGAAACACTGACTGATATAATTGAGAAGGAAGGATGGTCCCCCACCCTTACTAAGTGTAAAAAAAAAATTTCTCAGAATATAAAAGCCGTTACAATGGCTATAAGTAACGTATAAAGGGAAAGAAGCAAATAGTGTAGAAGCCTCATATAAAGACTTGAAAATCCATACACACACACTCACATACACATACTCGTATGTATATATATATATATATATATATATATATATATATATATATACACACAAACACAGACATATACGCACAAAAGACAACAGATGTAGGGGGTGGTTAGTGTTTTTATATTAGGTCTAGTATGTGTCTGTAAACTATTGATAGGTTATTTTGTCAGTCTTTATGTTTAACGGATTTTTTTCTAGGTTAATGTATAATGATTCTGTAATTAGTCTTTTGGTATAATTAGGATCCGTGGCGAGAACAGAGGATTGGTCGAAGTTAAAGGTGTGGTTAAGGGTTAAGGCATGTTCTGATAATTTGGAAGCAGATATGTTCCGGGTAGATATAGAGGTCTTATGTTGTGATAGTCGTCTGTAAAAGTGGTATTTTGTTTCCCCAATGTAGGAGGAGGTACAGTTTGGGGCAGAGCAGGGGATGCGGTAAACAATGTTGGAGAGATTTTTAATGGGGATCGGGTCTTTTAAATATGTGAATAGTTGGGATAATTTGTGATATGGCTTAAAACCAAGGCGAAGGTTGGGAAAGGTAAGATTTAAGATTTTTTGGATATTGTCAGACAGACCAGGAATATAAGGAAAAGATCGGTATATGAAGGAACTGGGGTTCGGTACGAAGATCCTAAGCTTAGGCCCAAAATTTTTCACTCCTTCTTCCAACTCCACCAAACTCATCCCCAACCTCATCACAGACCTAGAACACATATACAGAGATGGCAGTTTTACAGTCCCGGACAATGAGAAAGAAGTACCCCGTGTCCGCATCACCAATTTAATCACCAATCACTTACAACGCTCCCAAAAACAGCCCCCTCCTCTTTCCCCCTCATTTTTTAAAGACATTGCCACCACTCGCACATTCCTCAGATCAAACCCACAACTTACAGTTACCAAAGCAGACAAAGCCAACGTGACTGTAATAATGTACACTGATGACTATACTGAAAAAATTAGTTCCCTCTTATCTGACACGACAACATATACACCCATCCCCCGTGATCCCACCCTCTCTCTCATGACTAAATTCAACCATCACCTAAAGGACCTTCATAGAACCCGACAAATCAATAAACATACATATTACAATCTTATCTCTTATAACTCCATATCTCCTCGTTTATATGGATTACCCAAAATCCACAAACCAAGATATCCACTCCGCCCCATTATTTCTAACATAAACTCTCCATCTAGCAAACTTAGCAAATTTCTTCTTCCTTCTCTTCAAACCCTCAGCCACAACAACACCTATGACTTTACTAATTCCTTTCATCTAAAGCAAGAATTACTTTCCGTTCACATTCCTGACCAATTCATTTTAGCTTCCCTTGATGCCACTAGTCTATTCACCAATATCCCCATTGACAAAGCCCTCAGCATTATAGAAAAAAACTGGAATATCATCCAACCCCACACCACTCTTTGCCTCACTTCCTACCTTGAATCCCTTACACTGTGTTGTAAATCCGGATATCTTAGTTTCCATGGTAAATTTTACAATCAAATCTCAGGTCTGGCCATGGGTAATTGCCTTGCTCCAGACATTTCTAACATCGTTCTTAATGACCTTCTTGACTCCATCATCCCTCTATTCCCCCATGACATCTTCCTCATCAAGAAATATGTCGATGACCTCCTTTTAGTTCTCAATCCTGAAAAAATCCCTGAAATACTAGTAGCCTTTAACTCCTACCATCCCCGTCTCAAATTTACCATAGAAACTGAAACCAATCACACCCTTCCCTTTCTTGACCTCCTCATTATAAGAAATAATGATAGCTCCTTGTCCTTTGATTGGTACACCAAACCCACATATTCCGGCAGACTCCTCAATTTTTTTTCACAGCACCCTTACCACCAGAAGATCAATACAGCAAAAAACCTTATTCACCGATGTTTATCCCTATCAGACACCCAATTTCGACCAACCAACATCCTACGAATCCAAAACATACTACTCTCTAATAACTTCCCAGCCCACATTACCAATAAACTACTAGACCCTCTTAAACACCCTAGTAATGTAATTTACCCCTCCCCGTACCCAACAGTACCGAACCCCAGTTCCTTCATATACCGATCTTTTCCTTATATTCCTGGTCTGTCTGACAATATCCAAAAAATCTTAAATCTACCTTTTAATTACCTTTCCCAATACTTTTTAATTACCTTTCCCAACCTTCGCCTTGGTTTTAAGCCATATCACAAATTATCCCAACTATTCACATATTTAAAAGACCCGATCCCCATTAAAAATCTCTCCAACATTGTTTACCGCATCCCCTGCTCTGCCCCAAACTGTACCTCCTCCTACATTGGGGAAACAAAATACCACTTTTACAGACGACTATCACAACATAAGACCTCTATATCTACCCGGAACATATCTGCTTCCAAATTATCAGAACATGCCTTAACCCTTAACCATACCTTTAACTTCGACCAATCCTCTGTTCTCGCCACGGTTCCTAATTATACCAAAAGACTAATTACAGAATCATTATACATTAACCTAGAAAAAAATCCGTTAAACATAAAGACTGACAAAATAACCTATCAATAGTTTACAGACACATACTAGACCTAATACAAAATAACTAACCACCCCCGCTTCCTAATGACTTTCTCCTCCCCCCCCCCTCTCAGCGTGCCAATATTATATGTATGTGTATAAGTATGTATGTTTTGTGCGTGTATCTACATCTGTTGTCTTTTGTGCGTATATGTCTGTGTGTGTGTGTATGTGTGTTTGTGTGTATATATATATATATATATATATATATATATATATATATATATATATATATATATATATATATATATATACATACGAGTATGTGTATGTGAGTGTGTGTGTATGGATTTTCAAGTCTTTATATGAGGCTTCTACACTATTTGCTTCTTTCCCTTTATACGTTACTTATAGCCATTGTAACGGCTTTTATATTCTAAGAAATTTTTTTTTTGCACTTAGTAAGGGTGGGGGACCATCCTTCCTTCTCAATTATATCAGTCAGTGTTTCATAGCCAGAGAGGACCCACCCCCCGTCCCACCCCCACAGGTAACTTATGTTTTGCACTATTTACTCATCCTCCCTCCTCCATTTCATTTTAATTTCTTTCCCTCATAACCTAAAACAGTACTATACTCAATTTACCGTTACTATCACTACTTCCAAGCTCACTATTACTGTAAAGCGTTTATTTGTTTTAGTTATCTATATACCACCCTAAATATTCATCAATATATATCATAATTCCAATATAGCCTGTTATTAGCCTGTTAATTAGTCCAATATAGCCTGATTGTATTATCACGTACTTTACTTAAAACATACCTACTTTTATACAATTGATATTTTTATAGATATTGATATTGATATTTATAAACTGTCTTCTTACATTCTGTTATGCAATTAATATTCTTTACACTAGTATAAAGTATTTTCTACCTATTAATATTAATACTGTATTTTCTAATATAATTTTTATTTTCAATTTTATTCTATTTCATATAATTCGTTTCTAGATTTTTATAATTTTACAATTTTTATATCTTCTTTTTTATTACCTATAATTTTAGTGCGTAATTCTTATCACTTTCTAATTTACCCATATCATTTCACATTCCTATTGTATATTCAGTTTTTATTTATCTGTAATACCTTAATTTTTTAACTGTCAACACTTTCTGTTTTATTATTATTTTCTTCATGTTTTATTATTATTTTCTACATTTTAACCTTCATAATTACTTTACTGTACACCTTTATCAATTTTTATCATCATTATTACACATAATTATCAATTTTTTGCCTGTATTCACCTTCTTTTAGTTTATCTATATTTAAAATGTTTTAATATATTCATACCGCTTTCTTAAATTGTCTGTATTTTGCATATAGCCCTGAAGAAGACCTACAACGTAGGTCGAAACGTTGGCTAACAATAAATATCTTCTGAAATTACTTGAGAATTTCATTCAGTGACCTCTACCCGGACCAATTTCTTCCCCATAAATTATCATAGGTCAACAATTATCATCAATTTTAATTACTAGCTGTTTGAACAGTTGCTTACTGTTATTCCAGTATAATTATTAAGGAGTATATTGAGTCCTCGTATCGAATTAACCAATAACAATGAGGGTATAATACTATTCTTGATATTAGTATATTGTTTATAAGAATATACTTGCTTTAATAACTGATAGCTCCAATATATTGGGGAGAAAAATGATAGATTTATACTGCCAGAGTTGCTACTAGGTTTCATATTCAAAATAAAACGCAAATTATTAAATTATTCATTCAATTTATCTTTATATCCAGCCACGTCTATGGCATAAAATGTGTGTCAAACATCGTATTATTGTTAAATAAATAATTACCAGTAATTTATTTTATTAATGGCCTTCACCCGTGCAATTTCCTTGATTATTCATAAGGAAAACAATCAATGTATACAATTAAATAAGGTATTCACTTTTTCATTAATATTTTAATTTTTTTTATTAACAATATCATTGGATGGAAGCATATTACTGTACCTATGTGTAAAAATATGTCAATACATATTATAATATACTCCTATAAGTGTATAATAACAATATTATTATAGATATTACTATATGATAGCTGGCAAACTTATTACTAGCAGGGCTATAAGTATTAGATATATATTTTTTCATTCATATTAAAAAGATAAACATGAAAAAATAAATAATAAACTTTAATTAATTGAATAAAAAATTAATGTAATATTATGTTGATTTTCGGTAAGGTGAGTTTTTTTTGAGGCAGGTCTTTGAAGGCAAATAAGGATTCTTTCAGGAGAAATATCTATTATCATTAATCAAATGCCCATGTTACTATATATCGGATAAATACTATAGATCAAAATATATATTTCTCTTTAAATGTAGACGTGTCGTGAAATTTATGAAATATAGCGGTAGTGGTCTCCTTGGCATTAGCGATAAGGAAAGTCGTGGGTCTGAACACTCCCGATATTTTTTTAATAAAACTTTTTGGAGATCATTAACTTTCGTATAATGATTTGCAGGATTTTTAATATATTATTGATTACTTCTTCGAAATATTTCAGCATTAGGCTTTTAACTGTTGTTGCTGAAAGACAATAGAATTTTCCATTAGGTAGCCGCCAGTGAACTGTCAACAGAGCAATTCAAACACATTAGGGTCAACACTTTAAGTAGGCGCATGTACATACTTCATTACTGTATACGTTTGCTTAGAATATTCATAAATTACAGTATCTTGCGAAAAATGTGCGTCTTAATTGAGTTTAATTGTATGAGATAATAGCTAAGTAGAATACTTTAAATCATAGTTTTTTTTTATTGACTAAAAAAAAAGTAAGAGGTATAAATTGTTTATATCTCGAAATGAAAACAAAAAACTCTTTCCACAATCAAATGAAGAAGTGGCACTTATTCCAATAATCATACAATACAATAAAAATATTTTAATATCCTGTTTTTTTTTATTTTATGTACTTTTTTTGTTAATTTAGAATTATTAAGAAGTTCTGAAAGACTAATGCACTGATACTCATTTAATTTGAGCTTTATTTAAAAAAACACGATTACAAAAATATTATGGCAATTCTTTTTTTTTTTTGCCTGGCACGGCTGAGATTTTGCTAAATTCATGTTATATTTAATAAAATTTTATCTGTTTAATGTTATGAAAGTTATTATGTTTCCGAAGAGCAAGGGAATTGAAAATTCTACTGTTGTCTTAATTTAATGACATTATTTTAATTAATTATACCGAAAATAATAATATAATACAAAATTATTTTATAAGTATAGTATATCTGTTGTAAGCTTGAAAACAATCTAAAAACCGAAGCAATCATCCAAACAATTTCCTTTTTAAATATAAACCAATTTTATCCACTAATATGACATTATTACAATATTTTCAGACTCTTTTTTTTTATTTATTTATTCCAAATATTTTACTTTATTTGCTAGTATACACTGATTGGTATTTTTAACTGGTCTGTAGTCGATTTGACTTTATGAGTTTTGTAAAATTTATATTCAGAAATTTATATTTTAATTTAATAAACTGAAGAATAAATTTGTTTTACAAAAAAAAGGGTTGATATTCTGAATTTTGTTTCGTATCCTTCTTTACTTTTTCCTGATATAACCAATATTATTCGTTGAGGAAGGTAATTGTGTTTTTCCTTATACGAGGTTTATTGGAAAGTTTCAAAAGGAAAAGTAGGTCTGAAATATACTCGTATTTATATTTGTGTAAGTTCTGTGGTCAATAATGTCATAATAGGGTCGACCCATATTCTTTCTTGAGTGTATAAAAAATCTTTTATAAGCAAGGCATTATACAATAATATAACGAAAAGGGTGAAACTATTTATTATTATAAATTAATACGCAAATTTATTATACTATGACTAATGGTTACACCTAATTATTTATTTTGAACTATTGGAAATATATTGTATTTCTCTAAATTACCTGTCTGTACAGATAAGGTTCTTATGGAATATTCTAACTTATATTGTTTATCTGTTGTATATTGCATTGTACAGCTTATATTGGTGATCATTATCAACATAATGACAACTATAAAATAACAATATATATATATATATATATATATATATATATATGTATATATATATACATATAACTTAAGAGCTTCGGCACACAAAATGTAAAAAAAAAGAAGGATAATTTGGGATGGAAAAGACACTCATAAAGGCTGTTTAAACACTGCTTTATTGAGATACCGATCCTCTATTTATACACTTTACAATGTTTATAGCCCCTGTCTGGGATTATTGGGTAGATTAGTGTCTATCTTATCTTATCTTTTCCAACAAACAGTACTGTATCTAACATTTACTGAATTTTTTTTAAATTTGTTTATTTAATTAATTATTTTAATTTATTTATCATTATTTATTTATCCCGATAGCCACGTGTCCCTCAATATTATTACATTCAAAGCAGTGCGTGCGTGGGCCATGGTTAGCCATGCGCTGGATTCTATTACTTCCCGCAGTTTCTGGTTGCTTTGGTTTAGTGGCCGTTCGTCTGATTCGTCCTCTACAGCTCACGAAACATTTGGATCATGTTCTCCTCGGGGGCCCATCGCCCTCCTCCATAAGCCTTTTTTAATCTTTCCTTGAACACTGGCTCTTCGCCGGCTTGGATTAGGTTCAGGACACTCCTCCTGACGAGTCGTGCCAGGGCCTCTCGTAATCTTTTAGCATCTGTTTCTTCCAAATGGTCCGCTGCGACCTGGGATTGGATACTGCCCATGATCCCGTTCCCACCAAGCTCAATCACATCACCGTTTAATTAATCCAGGTCGGAGATCTATCTTCTGATATCCTGCGCGTTGGTCTTCTTCAGCTTCATTTTTTTAGCTCATTTGTCTCTTGAGCTATCCTATTTGCATCTTGTGCGGCTAGGTCCAATCGCGCCTTTGCTAGAGTGGTCGCTGGTTATGGGCGGAACTCAGGGTTCGCCTATTCTGGTTGTGCTGACTGAATGTTAACGTTACCGGTTTGAGCACGCTTTGACCTTGCTGATTCATATTAGCGCCTGTTCTGTATTTTGAAAAAATAAAAAAAACTTGAACTGTCTTTTCGAAAAAAACAAGAGAAAATAGAGAGAGAAAAAAAATATTCTTATTGTACGGTTAACAAGTCCCGGGTTTCGGCACCACTTAAGTGCTTCGGCACAGAAAATGTAAAAAAAAAAGGATAATTTGGGATAGAAACGACACTCATTAAGGCTTTTTAAACACTGCTTTATTGAGAAACAAATCCTCTATTTATACTATTTACAATGTTTATAGTCACTGTTTGGGATTAATGGGTATATTAGTGTCTATCTTATCTTAACTTTTCCAACAAACAGTACTGTCTCTAACATTTACTGAATTTTTTTTTAACATTACTGAAATTTTTTTCACATAATAAATCATAGTAACTCTATTACTAAAAGGGAAAAAGAGTAAAGAAGAATACATTTATTACAAAATATAGAACAATAAATTTATATGTAACGATTTTAAATTCATAGGTGAATTTATTTATTTTATTTATTACTTATTTGTTTATTTAATTAATTATTTTAATTTATTTATCACTACAATTTATATTTATTATTCTGTTAATATATACCTTTCAGAGACGGACGAGGATGTACCTTGAGCTATATTAAATATGTAAGAGTTATTCTGATTACATAGAGTACCCTTTTATTAAAATTAATATTTACTCTCTCTAATTGATAATACTTCCTCAGCCCTATACCTCAGGAGCACGAACAATGGAATTTTCAGCTTTCTGATTTCACGGATCCACATTTTTTTAAATTAAAAATTTATTCATTATAATATAATTGCAAAAGACATTGTTGATTTCTACTGGTTTAGATCGTGTTGACGATCTACACTATCTAAACCAGAAGAAGTCAACAAAGTCTTTTGCAATAATAGTGGCTGTGGAAACCTAAAAGAGTATATAATATACTTGTTGTTTTTAATGAAGACAATGGTGTGTGTTTTCGATCTATCTTAATAATTTTCCGTTGTTCTTATTAGAGACATACAATATTTAAATGATGAAAATAAATATATAAAAAAACTTCATATAACAACAACCCATGAAAGGTCAGTACATGGAAGAGACTGTAATGTTTTCAAGACGGTTGTTCCCGGAAGTTTTACGTCCTATATCATGCTCAAACGACCCTCAATTTAAGGTATCCACTTTTGAAGGGACTGGGTGATTCCCAGGAAGGTCTGTAGATCTCACAGGGGCCTACGACGTTTGCTAACCGATTAAATAGCGTATCTGACACATCCGGATTTGAACCACGAAATTTCAGGTGAGCAGCTAAGAGTTACTACTACTAATACTAATAATATTACTAAGGAGCTATCCCGCTCCTTAAAAAAATATGTATGCGAAATTTAAATAAAAAATAAAAACTTTTTTTTTACTGATTTGTTAGAATTCTATACTTTGTAATAACGGCTGTTGAATATTATTAAGATTATTATTAAAAAACTATATTAAGCATTTGGCTCTCACACGAGAGAATACTTCCATCTTCATTGCTGCTTGTTACTAAGTGTGTCTTTTTATCTGTTCCTTCCGGTCCATGCTGATTTTGATGCTATCTTCTATAAGGTCAATAACATCAGGTATGTCCCAAAGTTCTGTACACTTTCCTCTATTCTAAATTTCATACAGACACAAAATCCCTTCATATGTCAATGAAGTACTCGAGTAACATATCTACATAATAAGCCAGCTGTTATTGCAATTTTGGATTATGTTGCAGTTAATGCACTTGATCGTATTTATTATTCAACAGTGGACATGAAGAAAATGTACTCGGAACGGACTTCATGATAAGAAGGAACATAAAACACGCTATTCTGGGATTTAAGAATATAAATGAAAGAATATGCACACTAAGATTGAAGGGAAAATTCTTTAATATATCTCTAGTAAGCCTGCATGCACCCACGGGGGAGAAGACGGATGAGGAGAAAGAAGCTTTCTGCGACCAGTTAGCAACAACTTTTGATGAACTACCCAAATACGATGTTAAAATAATGCTGGGAGATTTCAATGGTAAAATTGGGAGAGATGAAACATCGAGAAGAGGAGCAGGAAAGTTTAGTCTTCTCAAGTACAGTAAAGATAATGGGCACAGAACAGAAAGAACTGAAAATCTCAAGTACATTCTTCCAACATAAAGGTGTCCACTTGGAAACATGGGCCTCGCCAGATGGAAAAACAAAAAAACAGATTGATCATGTAAAGATTGATAACAGGCACCAAAGCGATATAGAAGATATGGGGACTTATAGGGGTGCGGATTGTGCAACAGATCATTTTCTGATCCAATCAGAGACTAGCCATCAAACCAAGAGGGAAAACTGAAAAAGCAAAGAATAGATACAAGGTGAAAACCTGAAAAATCTTGAGAAACGGCAATATATAAATCGGCTATATATAAGAAAAGTGGAAGAAATGAATTAGAATAAGTCAAGCTGTAAGAGATGCGGCAGGAGAGACGACAGGCTTGGAAAAGAGAGAGAAAATGAACAGCTGGTTTGACCGTGAATGTGAAGTAGCAGTGCAAGAGAAGTCTAAAGCTCAAAGGATGCTTCAACGGTGTACAAGAAAGGCAAGCGAAGATTGCAAAAAAAAGAAACGGTGAAGCAGCTGTGTAGACATTAATAGACAAAAAAGGAAAAAGATGATATGGAGACAATGCTGCAGGATTTCGAAAACAAAAACAGCAGATCTTTCTATGGCAGAGTAAAAAAGATAAGAAAAGGATTTCAACCCCGGATATCCTTTTAAAAAGGCAGGGAAGGGCTACTCTTGGGGGACAAAAACGAAGTGATCGACAGGTGGAGAGATTATTTCAAAGAGGTGTTAAACGCAAAGGTAAACTTTGAAGAGGCAGTCTGCGAACAGCAGAAGAGGATGCAGAGCTGGAACCACCAGAACCTGAGGAAGTGGAAGAAATCATTATGTCCTTAAAAAACAACAAAGCGCCAGGAGTCGATGGGATCCCTGGAGAAGTAATCAAATATGGAGGTGAGGTACTCCATAGAGAAATATATGAATTGGTGCTCCTGATATGGAAGAAAGAGGAAATGCCTAGTGAGTGGAAAGTGGCTGTTATGTTGCCAATCCATAAAAATGGAGACAAATTGGATTGTAGCGATTATAGATGAATCGCATTACTATGCATAGCCTATGAGGTGCTGTCAACTTTGCTAATGAAGGTGTTGGGCGATTACCAGTGCGGATTCCGCCCAGGAAGATCTACAATGGACCACATTTTTTGTATGAGGATGATGCTAGAAAATGCTGGGAATCGAACGTCGAACAGCACTATTTGTTTATTGATTACAGACAGGCATACGACAGCATACACAGAAGTGAGATGTATGAAAAGTTAAAATATCTAGGATGTCCTTTGAAGCTTATCAGGCTTATCAAGATGACCCCGAAGGACAGCAAAGGAGTTGTCAAAATCCAAGGAGAACTGTCAAAGGAATTCGATATTAAGAGAGGTGTTAAACAGGGAGATCCTCTTTCCCCAGTTTTGTTCAAAATGGTATTAGAAGTGCTCATGAGGTCGATCCAGACAAGGCCTGGAGGATGTATCTACCACAGACTGACACAGGATTTAGCTTTTGCAGATGACATTGTGATCATAGGATGAACAGGTAGTGCATTACTTGGAGCATTCAAGGAATGCGAAGTGGCAGCTAGTAGAACAGGAATGGAAATTAATATGGAAAAAACTAAATATATGAGGACCAGCAAAGAAGAAGAAGGGAACAGGCGATAGGGGGTTGGATATCGTTTCGAAAGAGTACAGCAGTTTAAGTATTTGGGCGCGGTTATCAATGAAGATAATGAGATAAGAGAAGAAATTAAGGCAAGGATAACCGCTGGCAATCGATGCTACTGTTCTCTAATGAAAATATTTCGAAATCGAAATAAATCCAAGGCTCTCAAAATAAGAGTCTATCGAACTGTACTTCAACCGGTGGTCATGTATGGAAGCGAGTCTTGGACACTGACATGCAAAGATGAAAGGCTTTTAAACATGTGGGAAAGAAAAATCCTCAGAAGGATCCTTGGCCCTACAAAAGAAGGAGATCGCTGGCGGATGAAGAGGAACGAGGAACTAAGAAATCTATATGGTACACCAGATATTGTTGCCACGATTAAGAGTGCCAGGATAAGATGGCTGGGGTACGTACGAAGAATGGAAAGAAGTAGATTACCAAAAATGATAATCTACCCATCCCTGGTGCAACATATCCACCCTGGTGGAAGGAGGAGCAGAGGGAGACCTAGACTTCGTTGGCTGCAGGGTGTGGAGGAGGACCTTTGGACGCTGGGTGTCGGCAGATGAAAAAGGGCAGCCGAAGACAGGTCGGAGTGGAGGAGGATCACGGAGGAGGCCATACCTCATATGGCCTGCAAGGACCATATCGCCGTTAGATAGACTTTGATAGATCGTATTTATTACTGCCAAAAAACTAACTGAATATGTGGCGTTACTAAAAAATAGTGTACATCACAACCAATTGAATTAAAAAATAAGTTGCCTTGGTTTGTGATTAGCTGTGTGATTTCGGTATTGGGCTAACTTGTATACACGATGCTCTAATTCATTTGAGTCTGAAACATAATAAATTCTGGGGGTAAAAGTGAATTTAAGTCAAAACTATCGATTTTCAATTTTATTTTATTTAACAACAAATGAGATGCTTCTGCTGGTCAAAGTCATTTTTTCCCCAAAGTTCCGTAATAACTCTATTTACTCTAACCTGTTGATCACCGTTTGCTCTAAATTGCGTTTTTTTGACTTTGTATATTTCACTTGTCTGGAGTATATTTCAATTGTCCACAACTAGCTAAATTGACCATGGGAGGATAGTGAATCCCCAGGAAAATGAAAAAAATATTTTTTAAATATTACTATGTATTCTTTATTGAGAATTTTGACTTATAACTTATATGTTTAGGAAGTTGATGTATTTTAATATTGAAAATGGCATTTAAGTTGCCGAAACGTCTTGTTTATGAAAGAATAAAATAAACTGACAGAAAGCTGGTTTTTTCGAAGATAAAATTTACATAGAAATAAAGTCCAGTATATTAGATAAGAATTAAAATTTACAATTTGTGTATTCCGATACCCAATTTTTTTCCCGCTAACTCTTCCTATCAGCCCATTCTTCTTCTACCTCTTGCAGCCCTCTTGCTGTCATTCCTTCTTTTACATCCTCCATTCATGTCTTCCTCTCTTTCTTAGACCATCTATTGTCTCTCATTCTCATCAGATGGCCAAACAATTGAAGCCTCTTATAACATAACACTATTGAGGAGTGTTGGAGCCTTCAGATGCCGCTGCTTCGTCATAGTATAGCCATTTCAAGAGCGAGCAGTCAACGAGCTGCTTGTTCACCTTTCGAAACCGTATAGTGTTGTCCCTAGGAGAAAAGAATGATATATTTTATTTTTCATTTTTAACGAGACCCCTTTAGAGAACCGAGTTGAAGATCCTAATCATTTTCCTTCCTCGGGATATCTTCATCTTTATCTTCTTGCCGAGTGTCTTATTTATATTTATACACCTATGTACTTGAAAGCCTTGCTGCTAAAGTCCAATCTTCAATCGACAACAACGTGCAGGGTGAATTACAGGACAGGTATTTTTATTTTAAAGAGAAAAAATTTGTCCTTGCCGGGATTCGAACCCGGGTCTTCCGCAACTCTAGCGCGGTACTTTACCTACCATCTCGGCCAGGACAAATCTTTTCTCTTCAAAATAAAAATATTTAAATAATCACATTTAATATTGTTACGGGCTACTGGCTATGGGTAAAATGAATTAATTAATTCTTAATTCAAGATACTAATATTTATTAACACAAAAGTGGTAAAAATAATACAATTAAGTTATTAACAATTAAGTTATTAAACTAATATAAATTTACAATAACAATATTCTAAATATTTATTATCTAGGCCTAACTCCTATTTAATTATTACAATGATATAAGATATTACTAATATTAAATAACTTAACTATTTACATAAATTTGTATAATATTATAAAATTACACTACAATTTATTACTACTAATTAACACTTACAGTTCACTAGTCCACCGACCGTAAGATTCTCTAAGTATGACAAACTGACACACAGTAACGAACAGAAACAGTTTATTACACTCGCGAGACTGTCACAGTTCACTGATACACTTATTACACTGACCGGTTCAACACTGACTAGTTTATCACACTGACACTCACTTATTACAGATCATCATCGTGCGTGGTCTACTCTCAGACTGACTCGCTCGAGACGAGGGAGGTATTTAAATTGGCAAGGCCGAACATTCTAAAATACGGATGGGTGGAGACTGTTCTGGAATCTTCTTAATCCTTTTCCGACAACTTAGGTTTGAATTAGGTGAAGATTTGCCTTGCCTGATAGCTTAGTTGGTAAAGTATTGTGGTAGACCAGGGTTCGAATTCCAGCCAGAACAAATCTTTTCATTTCAAAATAGAAATATTAAATAATCACAATTAAATAAAAAACTATAAAGGACATGTACTCCGTTTTCCTCTGATTTATGACCAGACCCCATTTAGAGTACTCCTCTTGGAATTTCCTAAGCTTATAATGCAGGTCCCATTCTTTTGATGTTATGATTACCTGGTCATCTGCAAATGCAGGTGAATAAATGGACATTCCAGGATTAATCATTACATTCACATTATTTTATTCACCACACGAAATATTGTTAAAAGTCAGCTTGGTTATTTCTTTATGTAATATGTTTCAATATTATCCTTGACTATTGGGCTCTTTGGTGTTTATATACTATTTCTTACCGTCTAAAATATAGTTATATTTGATTTTTGTTTTTTTATAATAAAATCAATTTTTAATTAGTTGTTGATCTGGGAGATAAGCAATTGTTAATTCCCCCGGTCGAACGCCCTGTTAACCCGAGTGCGTGTAACTTAATCTACATATGTAATCAGATGTGCCCCCCTAATGAATCGATATTACACCCATGATTATATTACCTCATCACGGTGACATTGTATAAAAATACAGTATAAATTTAAAAAAGTGAATAAAATAATAATGAAGGTGTCACATTTTGAACTATTTATGTAATCTTTAAACTACCAAAACAGACGAAGAATTTATCGGAGTAGCAAAGAAAAAATGTTACTTTATTTTGAATAATACTAATTTGATTGTTTAAATATCATTAACGTGAAACTGTCCCAGGTGGAGATCGAAAACAAAGTCATAAAAAGGAAATAATTATTTATTAGGTAATTATTGATTAGATATAGTTTCGACCCATATTGCAATTATAAACCAGGGATAAATAAACTAGACACACAAAAAAACATAAGTAAAAAAAGACATCCTAAATTATAGGATAACCACCAAACATAAAAGTAAGATCCAGGCTTCACAAATGAGACTTCGTAGGAGGACAGAGGAGAAAACAAGACGACAAGAAGAAGAGAAAGAAACAACGCGATCATTAGATCAACCCTCGAAGTGGAGCCTGCAGAAAAAGTCATTGAAGAAAACAGTCTAAGATAGTTTCGAGATGTTTTAAGAATAGGAAGCAACAGGCCGGCCAATATGACATACGTGTAAGATAAGATGTCATCTAGGCCGGCCTGATGACATAAGATGAGGCTAAGGTTGATGGAAGAAAGTCCAGAGGAAGACCCCGGCATACCTGAGAAGATGGTGTTAAGGAAACCATCGCAAAGAGAAGCCTGCGTTGGAATAGAAGAAGATAAATGTTAGAAGATCATACGGTGTGGTCCGGGCTGTACAGAAGAAAACATCACACTGCATGAGCGGTAGAGAGGATGGACTATGATGGTGACGATGTTTATAGGATAAAATTGTAGGATATTATAGGATAAAATTATAGGACACAGACTATCCAAGATACTGTCAACCCTTGACATCATTATAACCATATATATATATGCAACAGGGGTCAACTAATATTAATTAGTGAAACCATATATATATAGTGATAATTAGTGAATCCATATATATATTTATATATATATATATATATATATATATATATATATATATATATACAACAGGGGTCAACTAATATTAATTCGTGAAATGAGTGTTGGGCCGCCACAAATACATTAATGGCTGTATATACACACGTGTATATATATATATATATATATATATATATATATATATATATATATGTATATCTGTATATCTGTTTTTATCTTTTCCAGGAACATGAATTATAAAATCTGGAAAATTGGACTCTTTCTAGCTGTGTTTTGTAGCGCAGATTTAATTGGCTATCCTTCAGAGAAATCCTTTTTCGAGTTATCCTAGTCTTGTTCAAATATTTTTTTTTAGTTGTCATAGTCCTCTTCAAACATGTTCTTTACTCGCTTCATAGTGTTTCCATAATGAATCCAATGCATGGAAAATTATGGGAGAAAACGACCAAGATAGCTGGTTAATTTAATCTTGTTAATTTATTTGTTACTTGATACGGAAAATAATTGCTAGGAAGAATCCCTTAATATTTTCTATTATTGAAAACGTAATTGAAAATTTCATTTTCTTATATTGTAGACCAATTATAGTAGCAAGGCTGTTTTCCTGATGAATACTTGAGGAAACCAAATAACAATTATAATTCAGAATTTTCCTGGATCACTAAGTAGATTTTTAGAAAAATGAATTCAGAATACTATTTATTTGGATGTATTGTTGTCAGTTTATGATTTGAATATATAAAAATAATCCTAAATGAAAATTTCATCTGAAACGCTTCAACGATTTCACATATACTCAGTATGTTTATAAAATGAGCCACCACAACAGGAAAAAAAACTCGATAAATATTTATTTTACATATTACAAAAAAAAATCTGGATATTTATATTATATATTACAAAAAAAAACACAATAAAAACTGTTCCACTTCAACTCATGACGATCTTGAGTTAATTAAGCTGTTAAGACTGTGCTGTTTCTTGGCAGCTGTTGTTCAGGGAGATGATGCATTCTAGATCACGCTCGAGGTTTTCTCCCAATTAAGGGTACTCACATTTTGGGGGCTAAGTGAGTCCCAGGAGGTTCTCCAGGCACCACACTGTCAAAAAGATTATACTTATCATATTATAATTATCTGGCATAGCCGAATTTGAACCCAAGACCAACGGCACAACATGATATGGACTGCAAAACCTATGTAATACTCAGTAATAAAACTACAAGAAAATTTAAAAAATCGTACACTTTCACCTTGCTTCATAGAGAACATGATCTTTTTACGTGCAGTTTTAAGAGGCAAGAATCAGCTGAAAGAAAGCAGCTGTTGTTGAAGGCAAGGCTTAAAAGGCAATTACATAAATGGATGCCACCATCCTATTGAACTTTGATAAATCGGTTCCCGATACAAGTTGAATTCTTGTTAGAAATACGGAATTTTCTATACGATAACTTTCATATACTTCCGATTCTCCAGACCCCCATGATGCAACATGTATGTCAATAAATAGTCTTTTGTAATATATAAATAGTAAAGCAATTTAATTTTCATTTTTTCTTTCCCGTAGGTTTAAAAAATTAACTTTAAAGTGAGAATAGTAAAATGTAAGGTTATGTTGATAATTTTCACTGAGTATAAAGTGCAAATAAATGTAATAAATAAAAATATAAAAATAAATAACAAACATAAACATAAATTAGTATGTTCTTATGTGTAAATAAATATACTATTCCTTGAAATATACTTATGTTATATCAAGAAAGAGGATGTCGAGAAATCTTATTTTCAAAAATTTTCGTTTAATCACTTTAGATATGTATTTTTTTTATTAATACTGTTTTTATATACCTAAAGTTTTACAGGATTAATAGTGTAGTTTACATTAAACTATTAATGTATTAAACACTGGTAACATATTAGTAGAATATTAAAAAAACAAAGCAATGAACCAGACTAACAAACCAGCCTACCTTTTCGTCCTCCCGGTATCACTAGCACTGATAAATAAAATTAAAAAACTAAGACTATACCACTACAGCCCACGAACACACAACGGTTTTGTGGGGAGGTGATTTGTCCGAGAAGGTTTTTCTCCCGTTAAAGAGAAGTTAAAAGCCTATTAAGATACCTACTTTATAGGGACTGGGTGAACCCCAGGAGAGTCTAAAGACTGGTGAGGAAAAGTGCACCTTAATACGGAGCAAGGGAAGTTTATTGTTTTAAATTATTAATCAAGAAATGTTGCTATATGTTATTTATTAATTTATATTTTTGTTTTTAGCCAGCTATCTTGAGATCGGATTTTTCGTTCTGAGGATTTATTTAGTGTTGGAATATTACTATTTACTTATATACTGGTATCGAAAGACCCCATTCCAAAAAAATTAAACAATATTATTATTAAACATTAAAAGCAATATGCACTTGATATATTGATAAACTATTTACTTTGTTTTAGCCTCCGATCGTTGTACTAAACGTCGTCGTTCTTGAAGCTGAAGGTTTGGAAGCAAAAGACGCTAATGGTAAGTATAAAGCAATGATTTAAGGTAATAAAATCTCATCTAATCTCAAAAAAAAATAAGGGTGTATTTTATTTTATAATAAGAATATGTCACTTATGTTGGTTATAGACAAGGCAATATATAAAATTCCTAATTGACTAAATTCTGTTTATAACGAGCAATATACACCAAAACTAAATTTAAAAAGAAGGCTTTACTGAAATAATTCCGAAATATTCACGAATTGTGCAATTCAATGAATTGTTTAATCATTATAATTATATCGTATAATACTTTAACAGGTATTGCTAAAAATCTATTAAGAATAAATTAAGTCGTGATGTCTTTTTTTTCCATTACGTTGATATATATATATATATATATATATATATATATATATATATATATATATATATATATATATATATTATTTAATATGTTTATTATTGATAATAAGCCTAAATATTACCAAAAATTGCAACCAATCTTTTTGAGGTTTTTTACTAGTCTTACTATTTACCAGTTTCCGTTTAGTTCAGAATATGTGTCTATGAGAGATTTTTGGGGTTAATCTGAGATCACACCCAACCACCAGGTTTTCCCTTAGTTAATAATTTTATAGAGGCTGGGTTAGTCCCAGGAGGGTCTCAAAGTTCTACAGAGTCCATGTGTTGCTGTTAAGTAATTAAATAAATCATCTGCCGTAAATGGATTTGAACCTGGGACATTAAGCACAGCAACTCAGAGCTCTACAAACTAACCCATCCTAGAAAATATACATTATTAATAATGTTACGGGCGTCGGCAGGAAGACGGAAGCAAGAGGATTAGGGGCTTAAATCCGTCGGCGGGAGAAGTTAAAATAGGATTAGGACCGTTCTAGATCGTCTCCTTTTGTCGGCAAAGGATTAAGAAGATTCCGGAATTGTCTGGCCCCTCCGTGTTCTAGAATGTTCGGCCTTGCCTCTTTAAATACTTCCTTCAACTCGAGGCAGTCAGTCTTAGCCTGAGAGTAGACCAGTGAAGATCTGTGATAAGTGTAATAAGTGAGTGTCAGTGTGATAAACTAGTCAGTGTTGAACCGGCCCGTGTAATAAGTGTATCAGTGAACTGTGACAGTCTCGCGAGTGTAATAAACTGTTTCTGTTTGTTACTGTGTGTCAGTTTGTGATACTTGAAGAATCTTACGGTCGGTGGACTAGTGAACTGTAAGTGTTAATTATTAGTTAGTTATAAATTGTAGTGTAATTTTATAATACTCATAGAAACTATTATAACTAGTTAAGCTATCTAGAATTAGTAATACCTTATATTATTGTAATAATTAATTAGGAGTTAGGCCTAGATAATAAATATTTAGAATATTGTTATCATTAGTTCAATAATTTAATTGTTAATAGTTTAATTGTATCCTTCTTATCATTTTGTTAATAAATATTGGTATCTTTAATTAAGGCATTGTTTAATTCATTTTAATACCCAGTAGGCCGTAACAAATTGGTGTCAGAAGTGGGATAATTGTGTAATTGCTATTATTTTGCATTTGGTCTTGAATTTTGTAATTATTGGGCTACTGTATGAAGAATGGCTTCTAAAAGTGTTAAATTGATTGATTTAAAAGTTGCGGATTTGAAACGTGAATTGGAGGAACGTGATCTTGATTGTTCCGGAACTAAAAGTGTACTGCAAGAGCGCTTGCGTCAATTTTTTGTAGATTTTGGGGAAAATCCAGATGACGTTCTATATGAAACAGATTTAAGCAAGTTGTCTGCAACTTTTAAAAATGAATTATGTACTGTTAAAAATTAGTTAAGCAATGTTAAAAATGAGCTAGGTAATGAATTAGTTACTGTGAAAAGTGATTTATTGGATACATTAGAGTCTAAGTTAGGCATATTAGAGACTAAGTTAATGGAAAATGTTGAGAATAAGTTAGCTAATGTAGATAATAAGTTAGCCGATGTAAATAATGAAGTAGCTAATTTTGGTAATAAGTTAGCCGATGTAAATAATGAAGTAGCTAATTTTGGTAATAAGTTAGCCGATGTAAATGATAAAGTAGCAAATGTAGAATCTAGGTTAGGAGAAAAATTGAATTCTATTGAAAACGAACTTAGGCTAAGAGTAGAAGCTCTCGAGGGACGCAAGAGCAACCCACCGACGAACGACACCTACCGTTTCTCCGAAGGCAGCCTTCATAGCACCATTACGTCCGCCAATGCTGGGACGCCACCTACTCACAACACCATTCCAGTGTTCGACGGAAAAACGCCGTGGGAGGACTACATGACTCTCTTCGAGACTGCGGCTTCGATCCACGGGTGGTCAAAAGAGACCCAAGCTTTGTGCCTGGCCTTGCGTGGAGACGCCTTGGGAGTACTGCAGGGGATGCCACTGTCAGAACGTTCTAACTACGGAGAGCTGATTAGAAGACTGTAGATACGTTTCGGCCACCGACACATGGACCAGTTTTATCGCTCACAGCTGAGAAACAGGATCCAGAAGACCAACGAGACGCTGCAGGAATTTGAAGCGGATATCGCCCGGCTGGTGAGGAATGCCTACCCCTCGGTCACCGATGATATGTACGAGAGCCTGGCTGTCTACAAATTCCTGGATGGACTTCGGGACCTCGAGACGCAACAAGCAGTGAAGCTCGCCCGGCCAAAAACTCTAGGCGACGCATTATCTCAGGCCATGGAGTTCGAGGCTGTCAGACAGTCAGTTCGGGGCCAAGCACGAGTTCGAGCAGCAGAAGCGGAGCCTTATTTGGTTCCTAGCGTCGAGGACATCGTGACAAAAGTTTTGGAGGCTCTCAGGACCCGTAAGAAGGAGATACGCTGTTGGAGCTGCGGCCAACTTGGACACCCTAGAAGCAAGTGTCCATCCAAGAAGCAAGAAAAGCCACAGGAACGAAGTAGGGTTGATGAGGAGGAACAACTATCAGCCCGCTACGTCAGAGGCCCGAGGAAGACCAGTAGAGTTGCGTCTTTAGGGAGCAGAACGAACAGCTTCTACGTAGATGGGATGGTGGACGGGCAGCTGCGAGGTCTGCTACTGGATACCGGCGCAACCATGACAATCTTGAACAGTTCCCGCTGAGAAGATCTTGCCAACGACTTGGACATTACGGACTGCCACAGGAGAGCCAGCCAAGGTCTACGGGGAGACAGTTGCCGACTTCATCAGCGGGGATCAACATCTGAAGCACCGCGCTCTCGTGGCAGATATTGATGAAGATGTCATATTGGGCACGGACTTGATGATCGCATATGGGATCAAGCTGGATATGGCGAGAGATGTTATGACGCTGGGAGATGAAGAAGTCATCCTTCGGCAGGGGAAGGACATCTATGCACGAGTGCGCTTTCTGGAAGACACTACTTTACCTTCACAGAGCCAAATCATAACGCATGGGACGGTCGAAGGACATCTACCTGAGGGTCAATGTATGCTACTTGAACCTGGAAGACAAAAAGAACAGGAGATCGGACGCGGCGTAATGGTTGCAAGGTCTCTCATCAAGGTCGGACGTACCACTCCGATTCGGCTAATGAACCTGAACAGCTTCCCAGTAACGCTGAACAAAGGAACACCGGTAGTGGAATGTACAACCGCTACCTCAGTGGTACGTCAGCTGCAACGTCAACCCACCGAGCTGCGAAGATTGCCGGCAGAACTAACAGGATTTGTGGACGAATCATGCCGGGAACTCTCGCCTGAACAGAGCGAGGAAGTGAAGAAGATGATTGATTACCCGATGGCAGGACGTTTTCGAGATCAGCCCAGGGCCACGGGGTAGAACGGATATCGTCCGTTCAGGATTCAGGTTCAGCACAGGATTGACACCGGGGATGCTAAGCCCATCCGACAGGTCCCGAGGAGGCTGCCGTTAGCCAAACGGGAGGACGCCGAGAAGATCATCAAGGAGATGGCGCCTGATGGTGTCATTGAGCCTTCGAGTAGCCCCTGGATGTCTCCTGTTGTATTGGTGAAGAAGAAGGACGGCACGACGAGATTCTGCGTTGACTACCGCCTTCTGAAAGACGTCACCAAGAAAGACAGTTATCCGCTCCCTAGGATTGATGATACGCTGGACACCCTAGAGGGGTGTGAACTTTTCTCTACCTTGGATCTCCGCAGTGGATATTGGCAGGTTGGTTTGAAACCTGAAGATAAAGAGAAGACAGCGTTCTCGATTAGGACTGGACTCTGGCAATTTACGGTAATGCCATTCGGGCTTTGCAATGCTCCTGCAACATTTGAGAGGCTGATGGAAAGCGTGTTAAGAGGTCTCTCTTGGGAAATTTGCCTGGTATACTTAGATAACATCATTGTGCTGGGAAAGTCCTTCGCTCACCATCTGAAGAATCTGGAGAAGGTCTTCGAACGACTGCGTGCAGCGAACCTTAAATTGAACCCGAAGAAGTGTCATCTCTTCCGAAGGCAAGTCAACTATCTGGGGCATGTTGTGTCAGACAACGGAGTAGCCGTTGACCCAGCGAAGATTGCAGCGATCACCGACTGGCCAGTACCTCGAGATAAGCACCAAGTAAGAAGTTTTCTCGGCCTCTGCACCTACTACAGGAGGTACGTGAAAGGATTTGCAAACATTGCAAAACCTCTTACCAGGCTCACCGAGGAAAAACGGACTTTCCTTTGGGATCACGAATGTCAGGCATCCTTCGAGGAGTTGAAGAGCAAGTTGAGTAGTGCTCCTATTCTGAGCTATCCACGTCCCGAGGGCAAGTTCATACTTGACACAGACGCCAGCAACACCGCTATTGGAAGCGTCTTCTCCCAGCTCCAAGATGGAGAAGAAAGGTTAATTGGATATTTCAGTAAAGCGCTCTCAGCTCCGGAACGCAACTACTGTGTCACGAGGAAGGAGCTTCTGGCAGTGGTGAAATCTATAGAGCATTTTCACAAATATCTATACGGCAGAAGATTCCTCCTGAGAACGGACCACGCGGCTCTAATGTGGCTGCTACGATTCAAGTCACCAGAAGGACAAGTGGCGAGGTGGATAGAGCGCCTTCAAGAATATGACTTTGAATCTGCTCATCGTGCTGGAACGAGTCACAGAAATGCGGATGCGCTATCTAGGAGACCTTGTGACGAATAATGCGGGCATTGTTCTCGACAAGAAGAGAAGCAGACAGCAGTGTTGAGGACAACGGTGGTCATGGACAGTTGGCAGGATGCAGAGGTGTCAAAGGAGCAGGATAGGGACCCGGACTTGAAACAAATGAAGCAGTGGAAACTATCAGGGCAAGGAAGACCAACCTGGCAGGATGTTGCTCCAATGTCGAAGAATGTAAAGACTTACTGGGCCCAATGGGACTCCATTCTAGTGGACAACGGGCTGCTGAAACGGGCATTGGAGAACACGGAAGGAGATCAGCGCAGACTTCAGCTCATCGTTCCAAAGAGTAAAGTGCCCGAAGTACTCAGGGAACTTCATGACGGAGTATCTGGCGGCCACCTTGGAGTTCACCGTACATTGGAAAAGGTACGTGAACGCTTTTACTGGGCAAACCTTAAGGACGATGTGTTGGACTGGTGCAGGCGTTGTGCGACTTGTGCGGCTTCTAACGGACCCATAAGAAGAAAGAAGGCCCCAATGAGGAAGTAAAACGTGGGAGCACCGTTTGAGAGAATAGCAATTGACATCGCTGGCCCTTTCCCTGTGACGGATGAAGGTAACCGGTATATTCTCGTGGCCATGGACTACTTTTCCAAGTGGGTGGAAGCTTATGCCCTTCCGAATCAGGAGGCAGTCACGGTTGCGGACGTACTGGTGAAGCAGCTCGTCAGTAGGTTTGGAGTACCCATGGAACTTCACTCTGACCAGGGACGAAACTTCGAGTCTGCAGTCTTCTCCGGGATGTGCGAAGCACTGGGAATACGGAAGACCAGGACGACACCTCTTCACCCTCAATCCGATGGCATGGTGGAGCGCATGAACAGGACTATGGGTCGATATTTGTCCAAAGTGGTCTCCGACCATCAGCGAGACTGGGACCAGTGTCTTCACCTGTTCCTGCTGGCCTACCGCAGTTCAGTCAGTGAGGCAACGGGGCAGACTCCCGCAAATGTGGTATTCGGCAGAGAACTTCGGTTGCCTTGTGATCTGAAATTCGGTTTCAAGCCTGATGAGGAAATTGCCGGAGAGGAGTACGTCTCGGATCTACGGAAGCGACTGGATAATATCCACGAGAAGGTTCGCACAAACATCCAGGGAGCCAGTGACAGAATGAAGGAGCGTTACGACATCAGGGCTGAGAAGGGTGGCTACCAATCAGGAGACTTGGTCTGGCTACATGATCCTCGAAGAAGGCGAGGCTACTCACCTAAACTTCAGAACTTCTGGGACGGCCCGTTTGAGATCGTCAAGAGGATCAATGACGTCTTATATAGGATCAGGAAGCAGCCTAAAGGAAAACCCAAGGTAGTCCATTTCAATAGACTGGCCCTGTACAAAGGAGACCACGGCCCGAAAGAAGACCAGCAGGTCAGGTACCTAAACAACGTCAAGACAAATAACTCAGTCGCTCATACTAAAGTACCAGGGACCCGTGGAGTAACTCAGCTAATCTACAGGGATATCTTCTCATTACCAGTGGAGTATTCTCTGGCCCATTGCGTTGCCGAAGATCTGAGGACTTCTCGAGGGATTGCAACGGTCTTCAGGAAGAAGTTCGGCGGAACTGAGGAGCTGGAACGCCAAGGACCAAGTGTCGGGAAGGCACTCCACCAGCCGCACGAAGGACGACACCTGTTTTACTTGGTTACCAAGCGTGCCACTGATCAGAAGCCGACATATGACACACTGCGGCGAAGCCTCGACGACCTTCGGAGTAAGCTTCTGAGACTGCGTGTCACTAAGCTCGCTATTCCGAAGTTGGGCTGTGGATACGACGGCTTGGAGTGGAAGGTTGTCAGGGACATGATTATACTCTGGAGTTGCCATATTGGTGTGCACGTTCAACCCCTGGAAAGAAAGTGCGTCTCCATCAGTAGAAGCTCATAAATGCCCGATTTCTCCGGACTTGCTCTGGGGCAGAGCACTTTTAAGGAGGGGGCAGTGTTACGGGCGCCGGCAGGAAGACGGAAGCAAGAGGATTAGGGGCTTAAATCCGTCGGCGGGAGAAGTTAAAATAGGATTAGGACCGTTCTAGATCGTCTCCTTTTGTCGGCAAAGGATTAAGAAGATTCCGCAATTGTCTGGCCCCTCCGTGTTCTAGAATGTTCGGCCTTGCCTCTTTAAATACTTCCTTCAACTCGAGGCAGTCAGTCTTAGCCTGAGAGTAGACCAGTGAAGATCTGTGATAAGTGTAATAAGTGAGTGTCAGTGTGATAAACTAGTCAGTGTTGAACCGGCCCGTGTAATAAGTGTATCAGTGAACTGTGACACTCTCGCGAGTGTAATAAACTGTTTCTGTTTGTTACTGTGTGTCAGTGTGTGATACTTGTAGAATCTTACGGTCGGTGGACTAGTGAACTGTAAGTGTTAATTATTAGTTAGTTATAAATTGTAGTGTAATTTTATAATATTCATAGAAACTATTATAACTAGTTAAGCTATCTAGAATTAGTAATACCTTATATTATTGTAATAATTAATTAGGAGTTAGGCCTAGATAATAAATATTTAGAATATTGTTATTATTAGTTCAATAATTTAATTGTTAATAGTTTAATTGTATCCTTCTTATCATTTTGTTAATAAATATTGGTATCTTTAATTAAGGCATTGTTTAATTCATTTTTATACCCAGTAGTCCGTAACAATAAGGATTACTAATATTTTATTAATCCTTATTCCGGATTAATTAATAAGGATTCGTAAGATTCCCTACAATTGGATCTATGGCGGACGATATAAGTCAGTTCATTATATTTCTGTTCATCACCTACTTTCCTATAATAAATTAATATTAGAAATGTTGTATGTTGTATTTGTTGCTAGAAAGAATTAAAATAACCATAATATAAAAAGAAAAGAAAACAAATCACTGAATGTGTAAATATTGTTCCCATGGCCATATCAGATATAAATAATCACTGTATACATTTAGCGATGTTTACAACCATCCATCTCCGTTCTCTACCTTATATAAATATATATTTCGTGAGTACTAATGGACTCGTGTAAATTCGAATGATTATCCTCATCTATCAGGAATCCTTCAAGTGGTGTCTTAATAAAGAGAATTAAATAGAGAAATCTTAGAATAAAGGTGCGGTTGTAAACTGAGTTGCGTGGGTTCGTTATCGCTTCCATCTGATAAGAGAAAAATATCGCCCGTTGTTTACAGTTCAATCAATAGTGTCCCTCCAGTCAGGGCTCCGAATCACTTCTGTTTGCACAATTTACTATGACCTTCAATCTGTCACGGCAAGCGTATATTTGATTTGTTGTTAATAAATATAATAAATGAGGAAGGCGGAGAGATTATTAAGTGATATTCGCGTGGTCCTTGCTGGCCGATTCGTGTAAAAAAAAAATAATAATAAAAATAATAAATGAATACAACAATATTTTGTCCTATAATTATTTTCATTGATGAACCTCCGAAATCTATTAATGAAGAATTATTATAAAAAATTATATCACGATTCAAGATACATACAATCCAAACATCGAAATTTAAAATAATATGTTCACAGCGGCCCGTATCTTTTCTCAGATCACCATCCGGTACATTGGGCAATCGAAAAAAAAAAAAACTAAACCGGACCCGTATTAATAAAGATATATCTCATAGAACAATGAAGACTAGCAAATTAAAGGTAGCGTGTAAATAGCTAATTACAAAGTTCCCAGTTTCAGACCCGGCTGCTTGCAGATTTTATTTAAATCATCCTGTGGCTCACCCATCCTCTATAAAATGGGTACCCAAATTAAGGAGAAAAATCTGGCGATTGGGCATCACCTCCCTGCATAGCCGTTTTCCAAGAAACAGTACAGTCTCGACCACGCACAGATTTTGTTTTCATATGTACGCGATTTATTGTTTTTCTGAGTAATTAGTTTCAATTTTTCCTTAACCTAGACTCGTCTCTTCTAATTCCAAATGTCCATCATAGCCTTCTTGCTTTGAAGCAGTGAAATATATTCTTATTTTGTAATTCATTTTCAATATAATTGTCTGCTCCATAAGTTCATCTTGGTTTAGAGCAACCATCTTAGAAAAAACGGTTTTCCTGTCTATTCCAGTTTTCCTTAATCCATTCTTCATTATTCCAGATTTCTCCAGTCCACATTTTCCTTCTGATCTTTTAAGTAATTACTATAATTTTAATTTCAATGCTTAAAGTTGAGGCATAAAGTTTCAATTTTGAGTAGTAGGATCTATTACCAATTATTATCCTACTGCTATGTTCTTTGCTAAAGCATGTCTATAATTTCATAGCTTTGCTCATGTTTCTATGGAATTTTTTTTTATGAAAAAAAATTCAAATTTACAAGAACATTCCAGCAGCTTTCATTTGAATGATAATTGATTTTCCTATTATCTAAACCGAATAAGGAAAGCTGTTTGTTGGATAAAGAATGTTCAGGGGCAAAAGACAATAATGAGAATTGAGATAATTAATTTAACAATAATTCAGAGAAGCCTCATTGTTTATGATTTAGGAATCAAAATGAGCAATGCATTCATCATTCTACATAATAGAAGAAATATCAGCTTAGACCTACACTTATTCTTAACCTTTTACAAAATAAATTAATTAACTTTCTTAAAAATAATTTGGATAGAAACACCTTTAATCCATGCTATATTTGGTCTTGGAAATTATTTTCAAAATCTGGTTGATCTATTTTAAAAACGTTACAGAAGATACGAAAAAAAACATGGATGTCTAATATCCTTCATTATATATAGATCTTTATTATACATATATAGAAAACTCATGTGAATAAGTATGAGGAATAAATGTTCTACAATCTAAAATAAATACTTTGATAAATAATGATGTGCAATAAATCAGGAGTAATAATATAAACAAATGAATGTAGATACATACATAAATAATCAATAAAAATAGAGGAAAATAATACCGAGACGAATGAAATATTTTAATAGTTTTTCTCAAAAAAATACTCCAATTTTGGTTTCTTCAATGATTTTCTTGAAAATCTAAGATGATAAAGGAATAAATGAACTCTTTCAAATTTCTAAAAAAAAAAATGTTTAAATTGATTATAAAAAACGCTTTTTTTTCGAATAGGTATTCAGATAGAGAGATTTTGCTAATTTTCGTATGGATAATCCCTCCCTTAATTTACCTCTCTTAATAACCGTTATTTCCACTTGGGATACTCTAGCGTAGTGGAATTGCGAATTGGGCCCTTATAAAGTTTATAGTTGTTAGGTGTTCAAAAAATATGATTGTATTTTTTCGCGGTTCTATAACACGATTTGAGCCATTATCATCGAGAGGTTTTGGAAATTTGGAATCAAAAAGTGCTTAATAACGAGTAAGTACCAAAAAAAAAAGAAATAATTACGAAGTTTATGGCCACAGAACAACTTTTACATTAGCCCCAACTCCATTCACTGGCGCAACAGTTTGATGGAAATGATTTACTGAATATTCATTTCTGTCCACGGAAGAGTTGCCAACATTCCCTGGAGTTCCGTTGGGATAATAGTTTGCCTGTTCATCATAAATTTTTGGTATAATACCTGTTCTGAGTGAGTGTAAACTGATTGCTAATAATGCCATTCAGACAGTGCATTGAGGTATACACATTAAAAAAGAACAATCAATCAATAATTTGTTTTATCGATTTTTTTTCTATTGTTATCAAGGTTATAGAGCATATACAAAAGATGCTAAAAAATAAAATTATATATATATATATATATAATAATTTAATTTAAAAAAAAAGTATAATATATTTTATTCAAAGTACTGGCCCTCGCTTTCTACACATTTTGTCCATCTCTCGGGCAATTTATGGATACCATTCCAAAAGAATGCTTCATCTTTATTTGAAATCCATTCATCGAGCCATTTTCTTACATCCTCCAAATTGTTAAAGTGTTGCTCAGCCAATGAGTGTCCCATCGATGAGAATAGGTGATAATCAGAAGGCGCCAGGTCAGGTGAATACGGCGGGTGGGGCCCATTCTGGGCGTTTTTCGATCAATGCGTGACTCAAATTGATCATTTGTTGTCGGTAGCGGTCGATATTGACTGTTTCGCCGGGTTTGAGAAGCTCGTAGTAGACTACTCCCTTCTGATCCCTCCACACACACAGCATTGTCTTCTTCCCAAAACGATCCGGTCTTGCACTCGATGTGGATGGTTGTCCTGGCGTTACCCATGATTTTATTCGTTTGGGATTCTGAAAATAAATCCATTTTTCATCGCCAGTTACAACTCGATGCAAAAAACCCTTTCTTTCGTGGCGTAAAAGCAGCATTTCGCACACAATTTTTCGTTTTTCCATCTGTCGTTCGTCCAATTCATGTGGAACCCATTTTCCAACCTTTTGAATTTTTCCCATAGCTCTCAGGCGATCGGAAATGGCTTGTCTAGTGACATTCAACTGTTCTGCCATCATTTGTTGGGTTTGGGTATTGTCTTCGTCTAATAAAGATTGCAATTCGACGTCCTCAAACTTTTTTGGTCGATTTTCTCGTTTTTTATCAGTAACATCAAAATCACCACGTTTGAAACTTTGAAACCAACGTTCACATGTCTTGACGGTTGGAGCAAGATCGCCATAAGTCTCAACAAGAATTCGATGACATTCAGATGCCTTTTTCTTTTGATTGAATAAGAAAATCATGACATGCCGCAAATGCTCTTTATTTGGCTTAAAATTAGACATATATATATATATATATATATATATATATATATATATATATATATATATATATATATATAATTTTATTTTTTATAATTTATTCAATAATCAGAATTACATTTATTGAAGAAAATATCTAATTTTACAGAAGACTTTGTTAATTTCTTCTGCTTTAGACCGTGTAGATAAATTTTCCGCCAACCATGCTGCTGACTTCCTCAGGGCTGAGATGAGAAATGATGCTGATTTCTCATCTCAGCCCTGAGGAAGTCAGCAGCATAGTTGGCGAAACGTTGGCGGAAAATTTATCTACACGGTCTAAACCAGAAGAAATTAACAAAGTCTTTTGTAATAATAGTGGCCGTGGAAACCTGAAAGAAAATATCATAATTTCCTTCGATAGTTAATGTCAATTAATGCTGCTATGACTAATCAGACGATGCTACAGTGGAAGCTAACTTTAAATAGTGAAATTCGGCCTAAATAGGTGTATTTATTGTAGCGATCCTTGACGAGTACCTGACACCGTGGAAGCAGGGTATCTCCATTTTACGTCCCTACCGTAAGGTGGCAAAAGGTTTTTTTGCTACCTTAAAAAGGCCATCTGAAGGGCTTCAATATCGCAATCTTCACTACACCAAAAGTGACTCTCTCAAAGTTTCTGCTTTAAAAACCCAATTCTTTTTCTTATCCCTTCCATTTCCTTTGAGCTTAGGAGCAGATAGTATAGGCTCTTATGGCCTAGAAACTATTCTACTTATAGTTTACAAAATTTATGGTCACATAAGACATAAGCATTCTCTCTACGATTGTGATTTCCCAATTCCCGAGGAAATATTGTAACTTTTTATCTTGAATTCTTTATGTTACAACGGACACAATATCAATTATTAGTTCATTCAATGTTTGTGATGGCTAATATGCATGTCAATATCAATTTCTCTTGAAACTATTTATATAAAAACTTCCAACCTAACTATCGAATTGTGATGCTTGAACAGTTGCGTTTAGTTTTTTCAATTTATTTTAAAAATGTCCATCCTGTACGAAATTGAAATCATTCGCTATTATAGTCCGTAAACTTACAAGTAAATATTTGGTATCATAGAAGACGAACCTAAACATATTCAGCCCGATGAAATGTAAACAGTAAAATAAATCGGTCTAGAATCTATGGATATTTATTCATCTAAACCTTCATGGAACGCCACCTCCCATGGATGTGTTGTATCTCTCTGGATTGTAATAAGGATGCGCCTCGAGATACGTCCTACGAGCGCTGCCTCTAAGAGCGTTACATCTGACTCCTGAAGCGTGCCATTTTCTTTTCTTGCCGCTATAAGTGCTTGGATCTGATCTGCCCCTTTTATACAATGGTCCAGATCTCCTATGACTCCAGTAAAGGGTTCAAGTTGGCTAATCACTTCGTGAATGAAAGCCGAACTTTGTAACCGGATTTTTACTAGTTCAAACTGGGTCGTTTCTGTTGCTTTCTTCAGTTGTTCTTCCAAACCTGCTCTCTCTACAGCTGCCTGTGCTAGCTCGTATTCCAGTTTCTTCAATTCTTCTGATTGAGTCATACTGTCGACTTCCAGGTTGAAAAAACACTAACAATAACAACGACCGTTACGTTTACGCCCGAACCACGTATACGTATAAAAAGGGTCCCGGGTTTCGGCACCAGTTAGGATTAGACTGAACACGTATAGTAAAAAAAAGGGGAAAAGGGGTATAGAGATACTCGCGCTGATAGTAAAAGACTAACTTTATTTCCAACTAGCTACAGTATTTATAGGTACATTAGTTTACATACGATAAAAGAAAGATAACTTAATCCTAAACATAAACACAAATAATAATCCTTCCAATATTGGCATAACTTTTGTATATATATATATATATATATATATATATATATATATATATATATATATATATATATATATGGTGTTTTTAAATGAAAAAGCAACAGGAATAACTAAAGTGAAAATATCTGGCTATTGGAGAGTAAAAAACAATCACAATAACCAACACACTTGATAAGCGGATTATGACTGATCCAATTGGTGCCAATCGTTCCAAAATAGAATGAAATATGTTATACTGTTATATTTCTTAAATAAACCATCAAATATTTAAATTATAATGATTTTTAAAATTCCAAATCATTAGGCTAGCGGAATGGTAGTCAGTGGTAAACTCCTGAGTTGTGCTAAAGTTCTGGATTCAAATCCGGCTGTGGCAGATTGTATTTAATCTGATAACAGGTAGGGATGGGTCCTTTGGAATCTCGGGCCCTCCTTGGCCTCCCCCAGCCTCTATAAAATGGACGTGATCGTGGACAAATCACCTCCCGCATGCTTTGTAGTGGTCCAAACGATTTGCGAAATAATAATTTTCTGAAATATTACTTTCATTTTCGTAAAAGTCTCGCAAGTTCATTGACATATAATGCCATTTAATTTAAAAATATATGTAGGATTACTGCTCGTTTTGGCCACTGAGGATTCTGAATTGATTCCTTTAAGCTTCCTGAAATAATTTGCCTAAAAATTGAGTTATTGACTAAGAAATTTTCTTAAGCTCCTTTATTCTATAATATAATACAATTACAATCACAAATATACCCATAATACATAATATAATAATTACAATTCAAATATGTACACAATTTAATGTATACTTCTTTTACCCTAGAGTACCTTAAGGCACCAGCCCTCTTTCCCAGCCGCGTCACTGGCTTTAAACGCCAATGGGAGCTGGTTAAGGGTGCCTTCCTGATTGTAGACCGTGTCATATTGCGGAGAGCCCTGAACACGTGATAGTAATCAGTTAATCTTGTGCGTCTTCGGGCAGCATTACGCTTCCTTTTAAGCTTTAATTTTTTGACACATTCAGGGAGCAGGCTGGTGACGGAAGTTTGAGGTTTTCAGTGGGGCATGGTTTTCAAGGATATATTTGAGATTGGAAGTAAGTATGTCAACCATGGAATCAATAGTGGCACAAGGATAAATCTCTCTCCAATCCAAGGTTTCAAGAGAACATCCGTGCGAAGATGGTGTTAAGAAAAGCTTCGCAAAGAATAGCCTGCAATGGAATAGAAGAATAGAAATGGTAGAGAACCTTTTTTTTTTTTTTTTTTTTTCCCCTTCCTGCCATCTCTGGCATACGGGATTCGGCGGTGGTGGGTTGATACGTTGGGTTTACGCACGCCCACCACCGCCAAAAAACAACACTTTATTTGTATAAGATCTTATTATACATAACAATAAGGGGGGTACCTTTTAATCTCTGGGGTACATCAAACAAAAATAAAAATAAAAATCTGTGGTGCTGCCCAGTGCACGGATGTGCACCTTACTGGTGGGGCAGCACCTTTAAGGCCTCCTGGCCCGCCGCATCCGTCCGGTCCGCATCCGGCCAGTCCTCTCCCTCAGTCCTCTCCTGGGAGCTCGTCCTCCTCAGAATGCCTTGGTGTCTCCTGGTCTGGTGGCTCGCCGGGTGGCCGTATCCTGCTGATGGTAAAATGCGCAGGACCGACCACCTCCTTTCACCCGTAGACATACTCCCTGAAATGGGGGTAATTGTCCTCCTCCATGAGGTGGGGGAAGTCTTCCTCGGCGAGGACGAAGATCCCGGTCTTCCTCGACATCCTGGCACGGTGTCCTTCCATCGCGGTGCAGGAGAGCAACACATGCTCCGCCGTCTCTGGGACTCCACAGGTGAGGCACCGGGGGTCGACCTCTCTTCTATGCTCACTGAGCTTTCCCCGGAACCCACCGTTTCCCGTCAGCATCTGCGAGACCCAGTAGTCCGGGAGGACCCATGTCGCGGACAACCTCGACTGGACGGTGGGGAAGAACTTTCTCAACGTAGAGCCCTTCTGGCTCGTCACCCACCGTCCATTCCACTGCTCTATCGAGTCCTCCCTCAGAATCCTCTTCCACAGGTTCGGGGTCTCGCCGATCTTCTGGCGGAGTCCCACCGGGAGCGTCTCCAGCCCCTGCCTCTTCGCTTCATACTTGAGGGCATCCTCCTTCAGGAGGAGGTCCAGGGGCATGGCTCCGGCAAGCACCTGCACCGCCTCGTGCGACACCGTTCTGTACGCCTTCGTGACCCGTAGCAGAGCCAGTCTCTGGATCGTCGCCAGTCTCCTCTTCTGCTGCTGCGTGAGGTTGCGGCTCCACACCGGGGATGCATACCTCAGGATACCCAAGACCACGCCTTTATAAATGGTCATCGTTGCTGGGTACCTGAGGCCCCAGAATGCACCCCCGATCCTTCCTAGTCCGTTGAGTGACAGGGTCACCCTATCCTTCAGGTATCCCAGGTGAGGAGTGGCGTCGAAGTTTTTCCTAAACCTCTCGCCTAGGTACGTCACCTCCTCATCTAGCCTGACCCTCCATCTGAATCTGCAGTGTGATAGGGTGAGCCCTGTCGGTGGAGCCTCTTAGGAGTATGGCCTGGGTCTTGGCAGCGGCCATACTCAGCTTCCTCCTCACGCACCATTCCGCTACGAGACTGGCGCACCTCTCTGCTTCCGTCTTCACTCTGGCTCTGCTGTTCGCGGCCACGATGACTGCCAGGTCGTCGACGTAGGCCGTGGCAAGGAAACCTTGATCTTCCAGTTCCCCCAGCAGCTGGTCAAAGACGAGTTTCCCCTGGGCCGGCCCGAGGACCGACCCTTGTGGACAACCTCTCTCTATCTTCTTCTCGACCTCGTAGTAGCTACCTCTAATCCAGACACTCCTTTCACTGAGGTAGCTACTTACGAGGGAGTACAGGTTGCTGGGGGCGTCGAACTCTTGCAGCCGCTGGAGTACGCAGGGCCACCACACGCTATCGAAGGCGGAGGATATGTCGAACAATACCAACATGACGTACTTCTCCGGCCTCTCTTCTACGTCCCTGCGCACTCTCAACAGTGCATCGGTCGTTCCCTTGCCACGGGTCGAGCCGAACTGCCGTGGATGGCTCGCCGCATCAAGGACCGGCCTTAGGCTGGTGACGATCAGGCTCTCCAGGACTTTACTCATCACCGGGAGGAGGCATATCGGCCTGTACGCCTTCGGCGTCTCCTTATCCTTGCCTCCTCCCTTGTAGAGGAGTCTCAGATCCGCGATCTTCCACTGTCTCGGAAACCGCCCCTGGTCCAGGCACTCATTGAAGATGCCAAGAAGGTCATCCTCAATGAGGGGGGCGCTCCTCTTCAAGATCGCGGCGTCGATCCCGTCGAGTCCTGGAGCTCTTCCGGTCCTCTGCCTATCCACGGCAAGACGAAGGTCCCATATATCCCATGGTGGACTCAGCTCGGTACCTGGAGGGCACACCGTGGTGCGTCTCACCATCCTGTCATCTTCCGTATCCCGGGACGGATCATCCCTGGGGTATGTATAGCCTATATACATATCTGCTGTCTCCTCCAGGGTGGTTGCCTGGGCATCTCCCACTCTGATAGCCGCCATCATGGTTAGCGGCTTCACCTTGCCCAGTGCCACCCTGTACGGGATTCCCCAGAGATTCTTCTCCGATTCCTGGACGATAAACTCGTCCCAGGATACCTTCTTCCGGTGACGCACGCCGTTTCGGTATGCCCTGTACCTAGCCTTGGATTCCTCTCGGAGTGCCGGTCTCCTCTCCTCTTCCCTGCACTCCTGGTACCTGCGCCTGGCCCTGTAGTACTCCCTCTTGAGGAGCGTCAGGGCAGGCGTCCACCATGGGACCGGACGCGCTCTCGCTCTGCGGCGCTGGAGGGTCATATTGGCCGCTTCCGTGATGGCGCCCGTCAGCCCCGCCAATCTGCGGTCAACGGCTGACTCGCCTTCCATCGGCGCCATCTCTTCCCATTCTCTATCGACCAATATTCCCTCCAGTTCACTGGAGAAATCTCCCCAGTTCGCCGTTCGGGTCACGAAGCCTTTCTCCACTGGTAAGACTCCGCCTTCCTCCTCTACCACACTGAAGGCTATGACCCGGTGGTCGGAGCCCGTGTCAGACCGTAGGGTCCAGCCCGCAATACGCCTCGCCATGGTGGCCGTGGCGAGTGTGACATCAATCCAGCTCTCGCCCCTGGCTCCAACGAAAGTTGGGCCAGAGGGCTCGTTCAAGACCAAGAGCTGGCACCTCGCCACGGTTTCATCCACCAGTCTTCCTCTGGCGTCTGTGCGAACTGAACCCCAGGCCGTGCTCCACGAATTGGTGTCGGAACAGACCACCACACTCCTATAACGTTGTGCGATGGCCTCCACGGCGGATACATTTTCCTCTATCCTTTGCTTCGGCGGCATGTACGACGACACGAGGGCGAAGGATATCCTCCCCCATCTGACATAGCATGCCGCCTGATCCGCCGTGGTGAATTGCTTCAATTCCATAACGTCGAGGTTTGGATTCACTATCACAATAGCCGCTCTAGGCCTCCTCTCTCCACTGCCCATAGCGACTACCCTCGACGCGACACCGAATCCGGCGACCACATTTCCTTGACACCATGGCTCCTGAATAGCCATGATGTCAGCATCCTTAGCGAGAGCTCTCAGCTCGTCCGCGACCACTCGTCATCGGCCCATGTTGACCTGCAGAATCTGCAGCCTACGCATACCGGGTCTTCTTCATCTGGATGGTCATCAGCTGCAGATACGACGGGCACTCCCTGCTGCCCGCGCAATGATTCAAATCTTTCCCCTGTCTGCCCTTCGCCTTGCAGTGATGCAGTAATGGTAGAGAACCGTAGAGGACCAAGGAAACCACACAACACACTGCATGAGCGGTAGAGAGGATGGACTATTATGATGATGATAATGATGTGAATCCCCTGAAGGGGGTTATTATACAATATATAGGATTATACTTTTTTAAGATAAAGTTTGAAAAGAAATATACCCAGTAATAAGAAATAATTAAATTATTTAAATATAAAGGTGAATTAAATTATTTAAATAAAAGCATCCAAAGGGGAACTAAAAATAATACGAATTCGCCCTCGTAATTATAGTAGAAATATATTCGTGACTTTTTGTTAACTCAATTCAATTACCGTTAGCTTACCTTTTGGGCATTCCCTAATTATTTCTTATATTCCAGAAGAGGAAACTTTCCCTGGCTCAGTTTTATTTTTCTCCCCCCTTGTACATTTATTTCTTCGCTCATTACTTACTGCTTCCGAGGAAGTAAAGGTTTCACTTAGTGGAATCCATTTATGTTTCTTTTGTTCTTAGTAAGTAATTATTTTTATGAATTACTTGGTATATGCTTCTGTTGTTGGAAGTATACAATTGGGACAATTTATTTCATAACGTTTTAAGATAAGATCTGTTGAATTATCTGAAACTCAACATTAGAAAAATAATTCTGAACTCACACACATATATTTCTATGATGAATATAATATACAAAAAATCTATCTGCTCGTTAGACTTACTAATGGAAATACTGTAATCTTAAAACTGTTATCAGGTATCTGATGGTTTTGTATAATTAGTTGCAATTGTGCCTAAATGGTGGTGGAATCTTTTTATGTTAGACTTTGAGTTTTGGTTATGCTCTATGTATTACTAATTTGTTTCCATTAATCTCTTTCTGTTCTGTCGGTACCCGAATTGACGAAATACAGCAGGTATATTTAGATTCAAGGATTATAGTTACTTGGGATCAGGAGGCACACGAGTACATACAATTATTCCCCTAGTCCGTATACCGTCTCTGGATAGTCCGCGTGGCTATTGCCATCCTGGAAAATAACAACGATATATAGATATACAAGCGGGCAGGATACCCAATACACTTACCCGATTAAAGAGATAATGGGTACTCAATACACTATTTTCGAAAAAAGCACCATCGAGCGATGTGGATACTTACTGAGAATGGTAGTTTAAAGTATTCCAAAAATGGCACTGTATTAGTGCCCTAAAGGAAGAAATACAGGCCGACCATGAATCTCAAGGATGTAATGGCAGGATACGGTCTCAATGAAGAAGTTGTTCTTTGGCTGGAGAAAATCGTAACTTTGGGAAAACTCTATCTAAAAAAAAAAATAGCTCATGTTATGGCATTCTATATTTTGTATTGTTCAGAACAAACCATATTTAAAATAAATTTTACATCATTAAACATAGGCAATGTTTTACAAAACCTTGAATATTTTTTAATTAAACAGTCCATCACCGCGTTTCTTTCTCGTTTTGTTACGACCGCATATTTTATTCTTTGGGGAACTTAAGTCATTTCAAATTTTATGTGTTTGTGTCTAGACAGAAAAACTCTTTTTTTTGTTATTATTGTTTTCATTTTACAGAGCTTGTCACTGTTTTGAGGTTGTTAATTGTTACAGTTCTTACGAACGTTAATAAAAGTTTGGCAAAACTTGTATCCTGGCTTCCTAAGAGAAAAAACAAAATCTTTCTTTTTTCTTCCAACTGAAGACTTGTTATCTGTATTCTCCTTCCTTTATCAGACGCTCCTGTCCTATATGAACTTTGGCCTCTATCACAATCTCGTCCTAATATCTTAATTAATCAAATCAAGAAGCCTTTTCAGAAATCGTCATCTCACTTAGTACAAAATTAAGATTGTATATTTATTATTTATGTGTGACTATTGTTTATTACCATGTACTTCGGCCTAATGAGGCCCATTGTACTTGAGTCCTAAAAATCCCTAAACTAGGTCTAGACTTCTGAGAAATTTTAGATAGTCTTTGGATCTCAGTTCTTGAAGTTCCTTGTGTCCTCCAGAGCCAAGGTCAAATGTCCTCTTTCGACTTAGTGCTTTACATTCAAAGAGAACATGCCAGGGGGTTTCGTCCTCCTCTGTGTGCCATCTGCACCGACGTTCTTGTTCAATGCCCAAGCGATGTATATGCTTCCTGAGTTTACAGTTTCAACCATACTTTTCGCCCATTCTTGTTGTACAGATCAAAAACTTGGACCTTTCCAATGTTCGCTGAGCAAAGGCTCCTTGTGTTTGAGAGTAAAATTCTATGCCGAATCTATCGTCCAATAAAAGTAGGCAAGAACTGAAAACCGAGAAGTCACTGGGAGCTCTATGAACTGCAAGAAAAGCGGATAGTATGAGAGCCATCCCCAAAGGATAAGGAAGGCTTAGATGGGCTGGACATGTCGCCTGGACGTGGAGAGAAGGTGTCGTGAAGGATTCAAGCAATCTGCTTGGTGTGTGGCCTAGGCATGCGGTTGTGCAGGGTCGAAAGAGATTGCGAATGCTGTTTGAGAAAGTCCTGACTCAATAACTGGGGTTTTGGGCCATTGCTTGTTATTAATATTAGTAGAAATACCACCTCGATGCAAATATTGCAGTAGTACTCAAGCAAATGGAAACATTTTCTGTTCTACCGTAGTTAATTGAAAGGAATAGGTTTATCGCAATACATTTCAATAACTTTAAGGGATGTTTGCGGTGGGGAATTACCCAAATCCTAGGAAAACCGTTTTGATAAACTGACCAAGTGACTTGACGACGATCTTGGAACGGAACAAGCCGAAACAAACTGATGTTTTATGCAAACCAAATAGAGGAACTGTATCTTCTGATGACTGACGAATTGGATATTGCTGAGTGGTGCATTAGCAGGCGGCCCATTCGGATATGGGTCCCGCTCCTGAGCAGCAAATGTTATTAAAAAGCCTATTTAACTGTTATCGGATCAATGTGCCATTCCAGCTGTTCTTGATTGGCTTTTAGGCTCGCAACGCTCCAATGCCTGCCTCCCGTTCCACTCTCACCTTGATAAATTATTCCTTGTTATTGGTATCTGCAGTACAGTAATATCGAGTTGTGTATTGATCGGCGGGTAGTAATTGTACCTACACCTGTTTGTAAATCATTTGGATGATATAATATATATATTTGAAATCCAGACAACACATTAAGTACATATCTATCTCTGGCTGGAAAAATAGGTTGGAAACTAAACACTTGTGTGGATAAAACCCATCCTTGTGAACCATAATCCATACTTCCTAAAGATGTTAACTGAATAAAGACGTAAATACATTTTATTAAGTAATCTACAAATAAAATTGGCTAAGCCTGTGAAATCCGATTATAATATTATGAGAATATAATAATACGTATAAAATATAATAGAATATAAATAGAAGATAATGCAAAATAGAAAATAGAAACCCCTTGTAAGGAATGGAAGGCAAATTCTACCATTTAAATGGTATGTTACGCTTAGGTTTAATAATGAAAATAATAATAATATTTAAGTATAATAGCATTAAAGTAAATGAAATATAGACATTAATTTACTTTAGTTTCTTAGTGTAAAATATCTAACAAATAAAAATGATGATTAAGGTCGTGCCGCAGATTAAGCCCTGAAGATTAAGCTAGTCGAATCCCTCGCGAATCATTGGAAAAGAATTTGACGACACGGTCCAAACCAGAAGAAAAATTTGATGAAGGGATTCAACATAGAAAATGTTTAGGTTCTTGTCAAGATCTGTGTGTTGGAGCTAACTTAGCTCCTAGTAGAATTAAGGCACCAGACCTGTCTTATGGATTTCATCAACAGTAAAATGTAGGCCTGAGACCTCATTGCTATGAGGTTTAAGGTTGAAGATATTGATGGACAGAGGATGTTGTAATGAGATACATTGCTATACCAATTCCATATGAAATTCAGGAACAGCTACAGGTATTAGCTTTGCATACACGCGCAACTAATCACATCGCTTTGCGGTTCTGCCCTACTACGAAGGCGAGGTGAAGGACCGCAAAGGGGAGTGCCAACAGTTGGCAGATAAATCAGAGAGCAGTGAATGGAAGCGATGACCTAGATCTGAATACTCGGCCCGGGTGCTCCAGCGCTCCAGCAACAGGTAGCGCATGCCACTCTTTACTTCCTCTCCGTTCCATTATCGACTAGCGGAGGATCCAACAGCTTCATCCGTCCATCAGATGTCCCTGTCATATTTCTCCTATTGCATAGATTTACTACATAGTTATTTGTATTAAGGGATGATGATGAGATATGTGTGGATGATTCCATTCTTAAAGTCTTCCTATGGTGCTAGTCACTGGTAGTCCATTAACAATCTATTTATAAAATTCTTGTACCATTACGATTCTCGTGAACATAGTTATATCATCACTAATATAGCTTGTCAATGTGTAATATATTAATTGGTTTGCTCCAACTCCGTCGTAGTTATTGGTATTTAACATGAAAAATAGCATAACTCACGGGAAGCTTTAAAATCCTATAAATTTCAGAACAAGGTAACACGGTAAAAAGAAGAAGAAACATTTCAGAACTATTTATTTACAGTTTCGGAAAATAAAAAAAAATATATAATCCATTTTTATTTATTTTTTGTCATAATAAATGATCCAAACTAATTAGTCCATAAATCTTTTTTTTAAATCTGTACCCTTGCAATCCATGAAGAAGAGTCTGTGGTAGAGGTTGTACAAGTTGAGACTGTACTGTTTCTTTGACAACAGCTGTGCAGGGAGGTGATTTGTCCTAAATCACACTCAAACGACAGGTTTTTCCCCTAATTAAGAGTACCACAATTCCCTACCAATTAGCAGGTTCAATCCTGAGCTGTTATATTAAATAAGTTATTTGTTACAGCCGGATTTGAACTCAGGGCGTTCCTCAAGGCTACTCTGATAGACTACCGAGCTACCCCGCTCAGTTCATAAATATATTTGATCACTATTCTGAAGAATGCCTACAAAATTTATTTTATGTCAGTCACGTGGATGAATGAGTCAGTACAGTGATTTTATCATTTTATCTCTAAATGCTAAAATCTCACTGAAAAGGGGAAATATTCTCTATAGGATTTTCAGAATTGCTCCTCCAAATGACTCTACTGTCCCGTTTTGCAGGCAGATGCTACATAGCCTCCCATTTTCTATTCCTACATGATTACGGTGCTCTTTGATTCCTGAAACTTACCTTACCTGACTAAAACCTTATATAGTCTATACGATATTAGCACCACTTTATAGAAATGGGATGAGCCCTAGGAGGATCTTCGGATCCCACAGCCTCCATCCCAGGTTAAATAAAGTATCTGCCTCAGCCCAAGATTCGATAAAGCCCTCGTTTAATTGAAACGGTTTTATCTTTCTAACTTTTTGTATATTTCAAAATTGAAACAACCTATATAAAATTATATAGATCCACTTTGCATATTTTTGCTATATTATATCATCAAACTCTCTTGGGATTTTACGTATTACTAATTCATGAATGGCTGGCGTTGTTGTATAATGTCGTGAACAATACAAAATGGATTTCCAGCCTCCCGATAGTTGTCAAGTGGGAGTAATTGAACAATTTGATTTAGGAAACTCGGTTGTGAGGTGACTGGTGTAGGTTAGGCTAAAATTATTACATTAATGTTGGCGTGCTTGAGGGCGCAACTTGGGGACAAGTCTTGATACCCGCTAAGCTCTCCGCTGCCTTCAATCTTCATAGCATGAATTAATTACTCACTATTACGAGAATATTTGCGGTATACCGAAGACTTCGATTTGGTTTGAGCTTTCCGATTTGTATCCAGAATAAATCATTTTCCAATACATTCATGTACATGGCTCGCCTAAAAATTCATATCCATGCATATAGATCAACATTGGAAACAATTTAAAAGAAGTTTTGATGGGAAATGGTTTACTCGACATCATCTTAATTTAATGGATATATCTGTACCATTGTGGCAAGAAGTATTTAGGATCACTACTATATTTATTATCCCTGAGATAGTATATATCTCCTTTTATCATTATATACAAAGCCCTTGATTTATTTATATAGTTATTTGTCATTTCCAAGAATATAACATTGTAATTGTAAATAAAAACAGCATTCAGATTGTTTATCTCCGATGTTCATCTTCCGAGACAAACATGAATACATCTTTTAAAACGGTATATTGTTACATAATGTGTACTGTTTTTAAAGATAAGACAAACAAAAGTGAGAGAAAGAAAAAGAGATAAAATTCTTTCTATGCATCTCTTTTTATATACGCTACTTAAGTTTCTTTCTTTTTACCAATAGTCGTTTTAAAAGAAACTGCAAGTTTCTTTATTGCAAGTAAGAAAATAAATTATTTATTAACTTGGTGACTTTTAGTTAAGAGCAGTGTATAACCTCATTCACTCACAAGTTTTCAAATCTCTAACTTAATTAGGAAATGATATAGGGGAGCGTAAAACTTTAAAAAACATTTTATTCTTACCAAAACCGAATTCTTACCAAATTGAGAAACAGTTCTTATTCTATGTTTTATAAATAACACCCATATTTTTGTATTGAGATTGGAGGTAATACTTATATTTACTTAAAGGTTATTGTTGTGTTATTTTTAATTTTTGAAATTTACATACCTATTAGCATAATTTAACCATAATTTTTTTATTTATCCTACCTATTTTCTTATTTATTTAATGATCTGCAACTATCCTGAAGAAATAAATACCATTTTTTATTATTTTGTACGTTTATTAATATATTTTTGTGTTTGTCCGAATTTTATGATTTTTAAATTTTTCATTGTTGATATTTTCGTAAGTATAGATAATTCCTATTTTATTTAAAACTTATGTCATTGCTGTTCTAAAAGTCTTTGTCATCATTTGATTCACATATTTTGTTAATTGTGTTGAATAATGTTGGATTTCTGGAACTTTAAATGAGGATGTTTGATGAATCCACAAGGCATCATCAATTAGTTAATATTTTGTTGCATTTTGCCAGACAGGGTTGTATCGGGAGAGAGAATCGCTGGTCTGGTTCAAGTTATGTGAATTTAAAAGGTTCACCCACGCCAGCCTGGTCAGAGGTGCAGAAATCTTTGAATAATTAACTAACAAACCTCGGAGAGCGTCGGAATGTTTTCAATTTTTTATTTTTAAAAATCTTTCTACTTTTTCGCACCTCTGTCAAAGTGATTTATGATTTTTTTTCTTTTTTAAACTTAAAATTATACTATTGATAAATGTATAATAATATTTTAATATTGGCTGAGCTAAAATGTTTTTTTTTTTTTAATAAATTCTGGTTTTCAATTAAATTATTTTAAAAACAACCTCTGTATTAATTTAGCTGCAAATATTAAAAATAAGGAAATATCAGTATTAGCGATTATTCTTAACTTCTGAGGAATAATCTATTGAAAGATGATATATCCACTTTACTTGAAACTTAAATTTTGATTTAAATAAATCTAAAGGTTGTATAATTTATTTTGAAATCCTAATTTTCCCATCACAAGTTGGTATTCAAAATTAACTGCTATAATAAAAACTGAACATATCTACATGACTTTTACCAATGGTGGGTTATTTGTTTATTTCTGGTTTCAATTTTCTTTTCATTCATAGCTCTATCCATGCTGCTTGATACCTACCCTTTCCATTAAAATCACTTAAAGTTATTGTGCAATTTTTTTAACTAGTTTACTTAAATTCCTTAGGCCTAGTTTAATGATTAAGTTAGTTCAATTTGATTTGATTTTTACAAAAGCCTTAAGTGGTTTGGATTAAAGTTTGGTGTAGAATTAGTCATAAAGGATTAAATATAGTAGTCAATAGCGAGAAAATAATGGTTCAAGTGGAGGTATTAAAAATGATTCCTTAAATACTGAAAGTATTTATTAGTAACCAAAGTTTCGACCCACATTGCTGTTCTTCTTCAGGACTTAAGGTCAGAAGTATGGGAATTGAGTATCTGATGCTATAGCTTTTAATATATCTAAGGAATAATAAATCATTGATTAGGAATTAAATTATATTACTAATAAAAATTATTATAAGTAAAAAAAAATGTAAAAGTAATAATTTGTAAAAATTTATATTATTCATTATGTATACCTTAATTGTCTCCAATAACTTGGTCCTTGGACGTGCTAATTGGTCGAAATGTCTATTTGTAATAATAAACTTCAGCGTTTACAGACTTTTTTTTGTAACTCGGGCCATTTTCTTACCTATTTTTATACGACCATCTAACAATTATTCCAAATTTACAATATATCAAATAGGGTAGTTTTCAGAAATTGACAAAATGGAATTGAAACCATTCCAAAAGAATAAATACAGCCCGTATTTTAAATTAGTTGAAAATTGTCATAAAGTGGATATATCAATTGTCTATAGAATATTTTTATATTGAAGACAAAAAATTTAAAAACTAAAACAATTGATAAAAAATTGTCTGTATAATACTCCTTTTTATTTTGCTATTACAAGAATCTTTATAGCAATATTATAAAATGGGTTTATTTTACGATGATTCATGAATACTTAGTAATAATTAATTTATTACTTATCCTGGACAGCGATAAAGAGAAATAGCCACATTTTCCTTCGTTTAAATGAGTTAAATGCATAGTACCAGTATACATACTCACAATTAGCTGACATGCACAATGTTATCCCCGTGATCCTGAAATGTACCATCACCAGATGGTAAATGATGTAGTGAAATGATATAGGTTATGGATCACGGTTATTATCCCTCGATGGCGATTCTCCCTAAATATTACCAAATAATTATTTTCTTCCGATTAGCATAGTCATTAGGTTTAAATTCAATACATTCCAACGTCCACTGCTATATTTCATACTGCTTTAGATAGCATTTCATTGCTGTATTCCAATTCACGGAGCCATAAAACTATTATGTTGAGTATATATAGAAAAACTTTTAGCATGCTACTCGTGACCTTTTATCTCATATAGTAAACCTTTCTGAACTATATTTACCACTCGACGTCTTAAGTTTCCAAGATAATGCAATAATTAGGTATTAGCGGCATCCCTCCATGGATGGCATAGTTCCACCGGTAATACTTAGTACCTTCATTCCAATGTTTTCTGGTGTAATATTATAGATATATTTCTAAGTCCTTTTATATACCTTGACTCATGCAGTTTAAGAATATTTCTTCATTAGAATATTCTGTTTTCATTATTTTCTGAAGGCTATTCGTGGTATAAAGTTGTAAATGGCTCTTTGTTTTCATCAAGGGATATCAAGATTCATCTTTATTACATGTTTGTGTCAATACACTTTGATTTAATAGTTGTACTCATGTCGTTTCCAATTTACTTTGCTATATTATTTTATATTGGTATCCTATTATCTGTCACATATGATGTTTAATCTAATCATTACTCCAACTTAATGGGTCTGACTGAAGTTCCCATTTTGTTCAGAGTTTATACATTTTTTTTTACTGTAAACTCTATCCTATCATTGTTTGTTTCCTAGTAAGTATTTCATTGTCATTATTTTGTGTACTTTTATAGAAAATGGACTCTCTTCTGTAATAGTTTTAGAAGTTCAGAAACATAGACGGAAACTTTAAGGACTAGCAAACTTTAAACATTCGCTAAGCATCAGATTGATCCTTTTCTAACATTTCATTCATTCCATCTAAATTGGCTATAGCTATTTTGTTCTGTTTCTGTAAACAGGTGGTAGTACCCAGAAGTTAGTAGTCAATTCTGATGACAATGAACATTTCACTACATATACCATTATTGACAGTAAGGTATATGTAGTAAGATAATATCACAGTAATGTAATATTGCAACGTTTCCCTTTCTCATTAACAACTCGTTTATTTCGATTTTGTAAGCTATATCTTCCATTCCAATAAGCAAACGAATGTTTTATATTCTGCCCCAGCTAAGTATTCTTTCATTGGTGCTGGTTCAAAAGGCATTTAAAGGAAGCTAATGTGGCTATTTCATGCACTGCTCTCTCGATACAAAGTCCAATAACCCTTATGATAGATTGGATGAATTTGGGATAACCTTGGATGGGTAGGTTTCAGCGACCCCTACTGCCTCCTGGGGGTGACGCCCGGGGCACTGGTCCGAAGGCGGTCCTCCAACGACTCCGAGGACGCCGTCACTCTCAAATCGCCAGTCGCTCTCATCGCGTCCACTATCGGTCTGTAAGCCACAAGAGTAACCCACCCCACACTCCTTACAGTACGTTTGGTTTTTGAACTTTACTATTTAACTTACTATCTCTCTATGGTTCTCTCAGTTTTATTTTATTTCGATTTGGTTTTCTACTTCATCAATAGAATTAAAAGCTTGGTTCCGTCGTAAAAAATGTATAAATTGTAGAATGTCCCTGAGTTATCTAATGTTGATTTGCATAAATACGCTTATAAACCAGTCTTGCCGTTGATAATAATAAAAAAATAATAAAGAAAAAAAACGGCACCACTACAACTCATGAAGAAGCTTGGATTCTTCAGGGGAGTGATTTACACTATATCACGCTCAACCATCAGGTTTTCTCCCCATTTTGGGCACCACTTTATAGATGCTAGTGCCCTAGGAGGTTCTGCAGATCCCACTGTATCCATCCTAGGATGCTATCAGATTATAGCTGTGGAACCTGTGCATAGTGGGCTAAGTCGAATTTTATAAATTTCAAGATCATTTATGAATCTACTTAGAATCGTAATTTTTCTGAACTTATTTAAAGTTAAAGATTGGAGTACCAGCCCACGATTCACAAAGGAATATCCTTCATTGCCATGGACGGAACACTTAGCGTGTTAGATACGAGGAAAGAGAAAAAAATTACGATTCTAAGTAGATAGCTTAAAATTCACAAAATTTGACTTAGCCCACTATTCACAGGTACCACAGATATAACGTGTCTGTCACGGTCAAATTTGTACCCGGAGCCTTCAGCATTGCAACTCAACTCTCTACAAGTGTTAGTAAAGTAGGTGTCACACAAGGAACACACTTAAATTATTCTAATAAAACTAAAACAATAAATATTAGTTTCTGATTCTGTTAAAAAGTCCTATACCTGGGCCGCTCAGTAGTTGAGAATATTTAGTTTCAGAGGAACGCGGAGTCAGGGAATTCGCCTATTAGCCGTTTGGTCCCACTATAGCTTCCTAAATATGCCTTTTTATTATTGATTAATTTAAGCAAAGAGTTTTTATAATTATTTTGATAACGTATTGATTATTGTAAAATCAATGGAAGGAAACTCCATTGATCTATTGCGTGGTAATAATAATTTCATTTGAAACTTTTCTCTTAAACTTAGGTTAATTTGGATTACTTATGGGAAAATAATATATATAAATTAGAAAGCTGTATTAAAGAATTAATTAGATAAAAACGAATATAGAAAAACAAGCAGTTCCGTAACAATATTATATCGGAACCAAGCAACCCCTAATAGCCATCCAATGTAAAATAAATCCCTATTTGAGCTCGAACTGTCGATTTTGAATGAGGTGCATGTTGTATTATATTTTATATTATATTTTAAACCTTGTCTTTGGAGTGAGTTGGACTTCCTTAACACCTGGTTGGAAAGCTTCCCTGACATGGAGTGCTTCCAGATCCGTCTTCGACATTGTGCATTGTTTGTGCTCCTTTAAAGCCCTTGATTGAACCCGAACCCACTCTGCAAGAAATGCCTGAGCCCAAGTACACTTTGAACTCTAGCTGATTTTAATAATTCCATTTGGTTCTACTAGTCACCTCGTGATTGCTATTTTTATTGGATAATTTGAGCATGTTATTATTATGTAATGATTCTTATTTTATTGTAATGAACTTGTTGAACTTAAGATCAAGTAATTGTAATGAAGTAGCATTCCGCAAGTTTCTGGTAGATTATATGTAATTGTTTCTACAACAAATGAGTGTGATGGAATCCAGTATGGATGCATAGGATTATTTTCATGTATTATAAGTTTTTGTGATTGTGAAAAAAATGTGATTTGGTATGGTTTATGTATATCTTATGTAAATATTTTGGGTAAAACAAATGATCCCAAAATCAATTTGCAAGTGTACTTTTTGTAGTTCATTCAATTTGTTCAATTCAGTTGATTTGAGTTTGTAATTGTTCACATTAGCCGTAATTCACAAATATTGTTTTAATTCAATAGTGATATGAGCTTTCAGCACCAACTACATAATAAGAAAGAACTAAATACATAGAAATCCAAAAATTGTTCCTGATGCTTAATTACCTTAGTTTTAATTGGGAATTTAATAAACAACAGAAATACTTCAAATTTATTTAATGAATTCTAATTAATCTGGATCATTGCTAAAAAATAAAAGTTTCTTTCACAAATCATCACTATATTCAATAAGGAAGCATCCAAGTAAAATTAATTAATTAAATTAAATATAAAAATAAAAAATTTATCATACTTCAATTCCTAGATCAGTTCTGATTCCCTAGTTTGATAAACTTTAACTGTGTGTGTGTGTTTTACATACATTATATGTAGGAAGGTTATGTTGAGAGGTGATGATGTAACCTACACCAACTACTTAACTAAGACAACCTTTTCAGATGTTTAATAGTCACTGTTATAATTATTGCATTGTTAACATTTCTTATTATCTTGTAAAGAAGCATTATAAATTCTCACATAAACTCTAACACACATGAAGATTCGAATAAGAAAATTAAGAGAACTTTTAATGCAGTCTATAAATTTATTGTGGAGCTCATTGAAAAAATTACATTTTGTATATAAGTTATTGAGTTTATTTAAATATTATATGTTTTATCATCTAATGAAGATCATTATCTGTTTCAGCTTTTAAAATTGTACATCATTAATTTATTTAAAAGGGATATTGTGCAATTTATTGGTCTTTCTTTTCTCTTTTTTTAAAATCTTGGAAACTGTTCTCATGATCTCATGATCAGTCATTTACATGGTTCTGTTAACAACAGCAACCTAAAATTTATTTGAGATCAAGTCTAAGCACCTTCATCCATATGATTAATAGCTTCTTCCTAACTTGTAAAAAGTTAATCAAAGTCAAAGCTAGGAATAAAATATTGTTATCACGATATGGTTTTGTCAAAGGCCTAGTTAGCTACATCTCATTTCTTTTCAGTTGCACATTTTTGGAATCTTTATCTTCTTGATATAGGTACTACAGCATATTTATCTAGGTCTATTGAGAAATCCTTCTTACTAAGTATATAAGTATTTCTTTGTAAGTAAATAAAACAAAAACTATTTATACTCGCTTTCGGTACCAGCATTTTATTTATTTGCCTTAACCTTTCATATGTTAACTATACACTGACAAACACAATGTAGAGTACAAACATCAATTTAAAATTTCGGCATTTCTGAAAAACCATCTGATGCTTCTTCTGTAAAATACCGTTCCATTATTTCGTAAGCTTTGTGATATATATCATAGTTGCTATGTGACTGTAATTCTTCTATTTTTTCTAGGCCCCCATATTCTTCTACAGTAAGCGCTACTTCATTATAAGCTCCTTCTTTTTCTACCTTCTGTTCCTTTAGAGAGAGCAATTGCTCAAGGCATAGCAAAGCTCCTAGAACTATTGAAGTGTTGGAAGAAAATAGTGCCAAACAAAGATTGTTGATGACACACTTTTCTGTCAAACGTAGCGTTTGTTCTTGACTACCATGCCTAGAAATATTTCTAAGAGTATATACAGCTTGCTTGGCAACTCTATCAGAATCTTTGCATATAGAAGACAAAATTCTTGTAAAAGTGAATTCGTCATTCAGGATGTAGGCAATGTGTTGATGGTTCCCTAAGGCCATATTAGCAACGATGCTGGCGGCCCTGTATCTATAAGATTCTTTTTGTGAATCAAGAAACCGCATGATGGCATGAAGAACATCACATTTCATCAAACTATCAAGAGCACATTCTTTGCCCAAGGAAACATTGACGAGAATTTTGAGCGCGTGGGATATAATGCAATCCTTGTCACCAGCGAGCAGCTTGATAACAGACCCCACAATGTTGTTTTTGAGGATAGGCCCTAGCCGATCCAGTCCATCTGATAAATGTACCAGAGCTAACGTGCAATTATACATGAAGTCTGTATCATCGTGGGTGAGAAATCGGCCTAGCACTGGTATGGCTATCGAGATACTCATGAAGTTTTTGTTATTGATGCACATGTTGCAGACGGCCCATGCACCAGTCTGTAGCAACTTCAAACAGGTTGTTTTTTCCATCATCTGTAGAATGCCATTCATGGCACCCTTCTCCAGAACGTAAACCCTGAAGTCGTCCATGTCCCCGGCGATGTTGCCTAATGCCCAGGCACACTGTTCTTGAACGTCCTCGTTACTCGAAGATAGGAGTCGTATAAAGCAGGAAACCGCCCCTGCCTCTATCACGTACCTGACGTGCAAGGAGGTCCCAGAGAGTACGTTAGTCAGTGACCACGCGGCCTCATATTGCATCAAGTCGGACTTACTCTTCATCAAATGGACCAGAATGGGGAGTAGGCCAGCCTGCAAGACGTCGTCGATGGGAGGTTGCGGTGTGGAAAGGAGCTTCCTGATGAACTTAGCGCCCTTCATCTGATCCTCTGAAGAGCCGTGGTACATTATATCTACAAACTTTTGGCTTATAACACAGGGAATGGATTTATTGTCTTCGGAGGAAGTGATTTCTACTTGAGAATTGAATCGGGAATCAACGTTACAGTGACTTCTTGACTTTATTGATAGACCCTGCTTCTTCACCTTGTTTCCAAACTCTTCTAACCGCTTCATCAAGTCACCCCCTCCATGGGATAAGTCTTTTTCCTCCGACTTCACAACTTTCTCTTGCTCTCTCATTGGAACACCTGTTCATTCCAACTAGTAATTACTATTTTTTTCAATTTTAAATAAATGTAAGGACTGAGAATACCTACATAACCTGAAACCTAATAAGTCTATAGCAAATTCACACATGTTTAAAACCTATAGAGTAACTTTATTACTTTGAAATATCTATTGGCTACAAATCTATCACTTATCAGTGAACTCATTTCATACTGCATTCATTCAACATTTTACGTGTAGTTAAGTGGAAATGATAAATAATAGAAATGTATGCTATTATTACTAATTCAATATTATTATTTATTGTATCTATATGTCATTAGTATGCAGTCTTGTAATTTATTAAATTTTATTATATTTTTTTCAGTTTTGAATACTTAATAATACGCCTTCTTTGATTATATTTTCCATTGTAGCATTCGCGTGGAACCAGCTTAATCAGGGACAAGGTCAGTAGAAACACTAAATACCTGAATTCTTCAAAACCTCTCAACGAGTAAAAGTGTTTTTTAACAAGGCATGCGTGCCTCAATGTAAAATAATAAAACTTCTTATAAGAAAGATATTTTGTGTTTGATAACATGGTTTTATTTTGAATAGCTGAGCAATGTGTTTTTATAAACAATAACTTTTTATTCTACGATTTGTTCTTGTAGTAAATTATCACTATTGTTTGCAATAGATCAAATATATTCAATAGATAGTCGAGCTAAACATGTGTTTGATATCAATTTTCGATAAAGCATCTGCACCATATGTAGTTACATAAAAAATAAAATTGCATTTTTAAGTAATTAATTATTTAAAAATTAGTACATTGAGATATTTTATGTGTTTTGTGTTAAAAATAAAAATCAAGTAATATCTAATATAAATAGGAGACATTGCAAAGTTGAAATTTGTAATAATAACGCATTAAAATAAAGAAGCAAATTTTCGGAACTTATTGATTTCCTTTATGGCCCCCATTTGACTGAACTAAGAATGGATGGCCTTGACAAAATAAATGTAGAGTACTGTATAACAGTGTAAGCAATTAATTCTTTTTTAATTTAGCTCAGCTAAATGTTGCTAAGCACAATAGTATCAATATTTTTACAAAATTACTTCCAAACTATCTATCTACCAGGTACCTTTTTGGTCTCCAGATACCTGTTTGGATAAACTAATAGGTACATCGATTATGAAAAATTAGACTCATTGAATATGCAATAAAATATGTCCATTCATGCACCTAACCTTAACCTTTCTCAGTTATCTGTCATTGTTACCTCTGGCTTAATAATAGTGTGATTATGATGTTTATTAATACCAAGTTATTAATTGCCAATGTTAGACCATTAAATATTGTGGTTAATTCTCTCTTAAAAGCTTTCCTCTTATTTTGTTTACTATTTATAAACTGCTTTACAATAATAAAAATGCACCATTAAATGCAGAGGTCCACAAGGAGGGATTTCAAAAATATCTACAGCCCCCCAGGTGGTTAAATTGAACTTAGTCCGGAGTGTCTCTTAGGGAAGCGAAATCATTTTCGTAGTGAAAAGGTTGACAAGTCATATATATTTTTTTTAAATGGAGTTATTGCTTATATTACAACTCCATTAAAAGCAAAAAACAACGAATGACACGATTTTTCTTCCCTCAATATAATTAACTCACTCTGGACAAAATTTTACCTTAACCACTTATTCACCAGGGCTGCAGATATACTTTTGGTTGTCGATTGTAAAATATAATAGAAAAGTAACTTTATTGTAGTACTAAGTACTTTACTAGTACTCAGTACTAAGTACTTGAATAGAAAAAGAAACATAATGGGTCTTTATCTGGTCAGAAGGCTACATAATACAAACCATAAAGTGTATACAATACTATAAGTGACAAAAAAGTAATTAAAAAGTAGGAATCCTGACAAGATATTAAGCTATTAAAGAGAGTAGATAAATCAATAACAACTGCTACATCCGTGAGCTAGGATTTAATAATTTCTTTACATGATGTATATCTTCATAAAAAACAAAATTAAAACTAATATACAACAAAATAAATTATTCAATACATTTCCTTCTAAGTAAATGACTAACCTGCTTAGAGAGCAACTTTTTGGGAAGCCAGGAGATGTTGCGAAAGCAAATATTCAAATGACGATAGTAAGGGAGCATGACGGCTTATGGGAAAATTGAGGATTGGTAAGGCCATACTGGTAATTGTAAAGCTATTATTGAATGTGCTGTATTTCAAGAAGAAAAATTAAATGTTTTTATATAATCAATTAATTAAATGTTTTTTTATACAAAAATCAGAATCAAATCTGATCGTGTCCCAACATTGACGTGGCAATCTTCAAGAACTTATTTGTTGTGAAGAAAAGTTTTCGTCGCCAATCAATGATTGCATGGACAGGGAGACTACAAATACTTCCCAAGTAGTTGGAAAATTGCTGATGCCAGGTTCCTCTGCACGGAAGGAGAAAAGGATAAACAATTAGCCAAGTTGTTCAAGCCTGTATGTCAACTCACTGTCATAAATTCGGTTTTGGCGAATCTGATCCTGCAAATCCTAGCGGATCTTCCAGTGACTGTTCGTTTGCAGATAAGTGGAGAGCCTAACAGATGGCAGAAAATGGTCCGGAAGGATACAGTAGAAGAATGGAAGCAGCGGTCGATATTGATTTCTAAAAAGGCAACTCTGAGAAACTAATTTCCCAGTTTAGAAGCTATATAAGTCCCCTCAGTCCTGGAGTTAACAGTCCACTTGGTCTCGGAGATTCTTACAGTGCAAGGGGGTTACAGAGAAAAAATTTCTAAACTTGGAAAGGACTTGGAATCCGTATGCCTAGTTGCGGTGTTCTGGAGACCACCAATCACGTCGTCGTGACCTGTAACATCTATTAGGCATTAGGATCAAACTGCTGAGAGCTATAGGGCATTTCCAACAGCCAATGACCTGACAAAATTACCCACACTTTCAGGAATTCGTTTGTGGCAGGAAGAAAATAGTGGCTGGAATTACCCTTGGATGAAAAGGGGAGGCCGAAAGAGGAAAAGAAGTTGAAGAAGGGAGTGAGAAGTAGCGAAGATCAGGCTGTGCGCACAGCTATATAGATATGATGTAACAAGGCCTGCTTGCGGCATTGTCTGATGCCATATATCACAAAGCTTACCAAATAATGGAACGGTATTTTACAGAAAAAGCATCAGATGAAGTGAAAACGGCTTGTCCTTAATAACAGCGTATATTAAGAGGTACCAAAAAATATTTTTCGAAAACGCCTTAACCAATCATCGTAAGAGCCTTTTAAATGGAGTTGAAATTGGTTAATCCCGTTAGCATGGTGGGCTATATCGAAAACCGAGGGACGGACAGATGGAGAACATGTTGGTGTTTAATCAGAGGGCCCGGCCTGTGTGATGACGGCTTTAATATAAGGAACCTTTCCTCTGCACAAACAGGGCCTCACTAAATGGTGTTTACATACTCCTCTTAGATCTTCCTTCCCCTCGGACTAAAACTGATTCACTTTCCCTTCCTAAAGTGTTATTTTCAGCTGAATTCAAAATCTCAGTTACGACATTGATCATATTTCTCTAAATACAGACTAGATTTGGTCTCACCTTTAAAACGCTCTTCATTTTAATTTATACTGTACATATAAATTACATGATAAAGTTGAAATACAGACAAGAACGATGGATTGCCAAAGAAACCACAGTATTCGTAATGGGTGGGGTGTCAAGTATGTAAATGATTCCTCACAACTAAAAGCAAAAAGTTATTTACTCAATAAATGCAATAAATGCTCAATAAATGCTAACTTACATTTGTGGGTTGAGCAAACTGCTTGTTATCGATAAATTATGTTGTGTGTTCTTTCTGTACATAAAAGAAAGGAATTCACCTATGCGGAAACTGAGTAGGAGATCGGAGAGGATAAATGATACTGGGCGGAGTGAAAAAGCACAGACACATAACATTCAGTTATGATTGATACGGATTACCCCAAATTTGGGGTTACTAAAAAAATAAAATAAACAGACGACGGCATAACAGTGATCTATACACTCATGTTCAAAAAATATCAGATATGAGGAAAAAGAGAATTACATTTTATGGACACTTATTAAAGGTGAAACCCGAACTGACTGACGAATCGGATTTTTACGCATTTTAAAGAAAAGAAGACCTTCCTGGTTTGAAGAGGTAAAAAATATTTACAAGAGATGGAGATTACGTACAAGGAAGTTCTGAAAAGCAACTGTCTCAGGATGAACCCGAATACTCACGTGGGTTTTCAAGAGAAACCAAAGCTGGAAGATAGATAAAAAATGGACGGAAGTAAAGGAGTACTGGGCGATGTCAAGAAGAAAAACAAAAAAGAACATTTGAAATGACGAGGTCTTTAGTAGGCCAATACGAAAAATAATAAAATAAAGGGAGAGCAGAGAATTGGGGACAAGCACTACCTTGACAAATGTTTATCTGTATGTAGTTCTATTTTGCCTGTTGAATTACAGCAGCAGTTGCATTTCTCTAAACTCTATGTATTTCGATTTGCAAAAACTAGAATTTTCAATTTTTTTGTCATTAACTATCTTTTATCTTAATCTTATATTCCCATTTCTCCACTCCAACCTGTATTTCATTCTTCGGCGGCCTACCTGGTGCATGGTTTATATTTCTTCTTCGTGCAATTAGCTTATAGTGGAAACTCCCAACTCCACATTCTAGTTACAAATAAATTGTGAAGCCAGAGAAAGTTTAGCTCACTTTTACTCTTCCTTGGAGTTTACAAACTGAAGTAACTCAACTTCAACGAGGACCAACTGAAACTTTACTCCTGATCCCTCAAATCTAGAATAAATTCCCCAAACGGACTGCCTGTTCTGACCTCGTGTTCTACAATTTCCGGAAAACCCCAAATTGGTCTTAAGAGATCTAAACCATCCGCAGCAAGTACATTTATACTAAAGCTTTTGCTTCGATCTCCATAACTTGTGGTTACAACCTACGGTTTAAAAGAATGATTAGACGTTGGATTCCAGGAGGATCACCTTTCCTGTTGTCTCGTTTATTTATTGGGAAATTATTTCCTCAAACTACTACTTTCGTTGTGGTTTAGTTTCATTCTTCAATGATGTTTTATTTTGGTATACGTGTCCATTTATGAAGAAGAAATATTTATAAAGATCGTTAAATTATTCTGTATTTCTGAGATCAATAACGTTTAAGTGTCCCTGAAATTTATTCACTTCTACCGGATTCACATTCGGAGTTGACCAAATACTGGTCTGGTAGTGCTATATAAACATATGCCCGATGTGTGTTGAGATATCCTAAACAAATGTTAGCTGACCGGCGCCTTGTTCCTAGTGCAGTATCGATAGCCTAACTCTGTGGTACATGTCTTGGTAAAAAAAAAAAAACTGTGTATGAACATATACATAAATACACACACACACACACAAATATTTGAATAACAAGCACACATTCGATTACTGCCTTGTGCTAAACATACTTCAAATAATACTAAATCAAATAAGGAGTTTAGTTTAATAGAGCTTTTTATCTGACGGGAAAATAATACATTCATTGGGCCATGATAAGAAATACTAATTTAAAATTTATTGACATCTTTTTGGCAATGTATTTTTTCTCTTTCTTTGTTTAATTAAAATAAATTTGTCATTATTACACGTTTAATCATTTAAAGGTAAATCTCCAACTAATGCAATTTAATGTACGATGCTCTTCCATTTACCGTTCTGAATTGATACTTCACTAGCTCTCTAAATATCCACCAGCCTTTCTTACCATCAAAATATACTTTAAAGCCGCGCACCGAAGTTGACATGGCTATTATGGGAGCAATATTTCTTAGGAATGCCGTCCTGATATCTGATGTAATAAATACTTCTTTTTCGTATAATATACTACTTTTAAAGGTCATTAATTATTCTGTTTGTTTATAACACCACACTGAATCTTTGAAGTTATCCCGTTGCTTCTTTTAGTCGTGTCAAGACTGTGAAGCATAACATAGTTCTCTTGTAAAATATTGGCTGTCAACTTTATATGCAATAACCTATAGGTAAAGTTTTGTTTACAAAAATATTGTGGTGTGCTTAGCAACACACATAGGTTGTATGAAATGATGACATATTTATACAAAAGAAGCGGTATGGTATTTTTTTTCCAAAGAAGTTAAATTCAAATCTTATCAAATACTGAGAAGAATATTGATAATTATTGTCTGTCAATGGTATAAACTTTTTAATAATGTTAAGGTAGAATCTTGTCTATCCAAGCGATGTGATTTATAGCATATGCGTCGTTGATACAAGAAATTTATTTGATATAGTGGCGTATACTATAATCTATTATAATGTTCTGTGATAAGGTGATACTCCGCTTCACTCCATGATTCTACACGTATCCATGATCTTATATGTCATGTATATGTGTCACGCAATTTCATGGTTCATATTCAATCATATATTAAAAGATTCTTTCATTCATTCAGAAAAATGGAGAATGGCTATGGTTTTATATATAAAATGGACGCAAACGTTTTACGAAAATCACAGCTCAAATAAATTTTGATTTATCGCTATTGATGTATCCGTCTAGATTCAGGCACATATATTTGACATGCAAACGTGAAAATGTTAATATGATTTTTTCGGATTACCAGTTTGATATCTAATTGGAACTAGTTTTTTACATATAAATAATTCTCCAGTTGTTACAAATGGATTGTTCCTGTATCAGTTATTCCAAAACGAGACAATGTTTATCTGTTATTCCCTCGGGGATGATAGCTGACTGGAGTTCTAGCCGGGGCAAACAACTGCCAAATCAATAAGATCCACCGAAGCTGTGTAGGTAAATTCCTCCAATAAGCATCCATCATCCATCTCTCTTCTTCCATCCTTCGATGAATATCTCTCTTAGCAATTCCAATGGAGAAACCTGAGAAAAAGAACACTGATAATTCTAAAGGAACTGTTAAATGCCAATAGGGTCTGTTAACAATATTGATAAAAAAATAATAACTTATGGCCCAAGAATAGCACGGGAGCCGCAAATTGAGACCTATTAATGAAATATACGAACGAAGAGAGGACTTCTAAAAACCTATGAGAAAAGAAGACTAAGTTTCTTCAGGGTGAATAGTCAAAGTATTAATGTTAAGCTGATAAAAAAGAACTTTAAAGAATTGCAAACACTGATGAGGACTGCCTGACTAGAGAAAGATTTAGGAGTCGACTCAAACACATCAGGTATCTTGTTGAGGAGAGAACGATTCATGTGCATGGGAGATGGGCGGAGGATAGTAGGAGGAAGCATTAGGACTGGCTGAAGGATTATTGGAGAAGAGGAAAAATGTGAAACCTACATGGTTCTTTGTTGGCCGTTTTGAAAAAAAAGTAAATAAACTTTCTGTGAGAATGTATGCACTCATAGTTGGATTAACACGCTAGAAGTGCCTTCAATGGGAGATTTCTTCATACACGCTTCCACGTGAATCCCTTCAGGGAGGTTTTCGGAATAAGATCACAAATAAAAAACCTGTACCACTACAACCATTGAAAGGTCTGGGGTCAGTACATGATAGAGATAGTAATGTTTCATGTACAACGGTTGTGCAGGGAGGTGATCACGCTCAACCGTCAGATTTTCCCCCTTATTTTGGGAACCGACTTTAAAAGGCTGGGTGAGCCCCAGCAGGGTCCTAGATCCTATATGATCCTTCTTCGGCTGCTAACAGACTAAATAAAAATCTTGCCTGCAGTGTGATTTGAACTAGGATTTCCGGGATGGCAACTCAGTGCTCTACCACTGAGCCACTCCGCTCAAATACTATATGTGCCAAATGGCCAATGCCAAATATACGTAGTTTGAAGATTTCAATTAAAAAAATACAAAAACAACTGATAACTATCCTGTCAACTTTTCACCAATAAAATATAATTTTCAGCATTTAAAAAATGTATAGGGTAAAAAATAAATACAACTTTAAAAACACATGAGGCGTTCAGCAAGGCGGGTAACTCCTAAATTTCAAAAACTGACGTTTTCACATTTTTAGCTGGTTTAGTCTAACAACTTTGTATAACTTAAAACTTTCCGCCTTATGTTAATCGACTAGCGAAATGTGAAAAAGTCAATTTTTGAACTTAGTAATTATCCGCTTTAGATCCTGAACGCTTCATGTTTGTAAGACTATAGTCCAAGTGAAAATGTATGAGGAGTGCCTTCAATCGGAGATTTCTCCATCCACGCTTCCACGTGAATCCCTTTAGGAGGTTATCGGAATAAGATCACAAATGCAATATGTGCTAAATTAAAACAAATAAAAAACCTGTACCAGAACTTGAAGGGTCTGGGGTGCATGATAGAGACAGTACTGTTTCATGGACAACGGTTGTGCAGGGAGGTGATCACGCTCAACCGTCAGATTTAAACTTTCCGCCTTATGTTAATCGACTAGCGAAATGTTAAAAAGTCAATTTTTGAACTTAGTAGTTATCAGCTTTAGATCCTGAACGCTTCATGTTTGTAAGACTGTAGTCCAAGAGAAAATATATGAGTCTAGGAATTCTAAATTCTTCTCTACAATTCTAAAAATATATACATTGGTTTCTATTTATCTTGACTGTTATGGAAATTATATTGTGTTTTAGTTCTTGAGTTTCAGTCTTTCTTGAACTTCTTAGCCTAATATATATATATATATATATATATATATATATATATATATATATATATATATATATATATATGCATGTGAAATACGCAATGCCTATTATACTCCCGCTAATCCTCTACATCGGCTAAGGTCAAACAAGGCACGGGAGGGACGGCTATAATGAAGAGGTTAGGGAAGTCCTTTGTCAGCCCAACATCAAAGAGTTCTTCGCTGGGGTAGTTTTGCATAAGGCTTTGTGTCTTGTATTCCTAGTGTCTCTTCAACACAGTTCCACACCATCGGGTATAGTCTAGTTTGAAGCGGTGGTAGCAATTAGTGACATTGCCAAACTGTCCGAAGCATTGCACACATTAAAAAAAAAATTGTACCGCAAGGGCAAAAAACTCTAGGTAAGTGTCTTGTCCGAGATCACGCCCGACCGCCAGGCTTTTTCCACAATTAAGTGTAACAACTTTATTGGGGCTGAGTAAGCCTCAGGAGAGCCTCCAGATTTCACTGGCTCCATCGGTGTTTGTCAACAGCATAAATTATTTCTCAACGGGATTTGAATCCAGGACCTTCTGCTCAGTAACTCTATTTACTAGCACCGAACTACCCCAATCTGCAAGTTTTACTTATTCCCTATGTCGTATTCATTTTTCATTACTATCGGTTGGAGTACACTTTCTTAGTTCTGCCCTTTATAATGTTTTTATTTGCTTCGCCTGTAAGTAAATATGTATGTAAAGATATCTTTCAACTCGATTTTCGGTCACTTTAAAGCATCGAATTAAATTTTAATTTTGCGCACTTTCCAAGAAACAATGGCAATGCAAAAATTTAATAAGTAATTTTCATTATCCTGACCAGGATTATCAGGATAAACGATTTTTTATACCCGAAGACATAAAAAAAATACTCTTTTGTAAGGAAGCTGTACAAAGAAGTAGAAAATTAGCAATAGGTTAAAAAAATTTAAAAAACACGTGTTCATAGAAAATAAAACTAAAAAGTAGAAAATAATTATCAATTTTTCAAGTTTAAATAATTCAATAATTCAAATTTTAAGTTTAAAATATGAATATACTGCTGAACAAATAAATTCATTTTATCATTAAAAACGTAAGATATTTTCATAACGACTCTACTTCTACCAAAATCTGTCAATAAACTATTTACAAATATTAACATCAAGGACCCAACTTTTTTTTTACAAATGTATTAAAAAATGTAATTTTTTATATCGATTGATTGTTTTGAATTTGACCCGTAAAACCGATCGGTCATCAACGCCTTAGTTAGTTTGGTTTAAATATTCTTATTTATTATTTATATTCATTTTTTTATTAATTTTTTTTTTAAATACTTAACTTTACTTTAAATAAAATAACAATAATTACAATAATATAATTTTTTTTTACATAAATGTCCAAAAAGATAACATACAATAAGTACAAATACCTGGAAAGTCAATACTTTTAAAAATAATTTTTAAGGAGATCTCTAGTCCTCCATAGTCAAAATTATATTGCATTACACAAAACCAAACCTTGATCTTTGATAAGTAATGCAATATAATTTTGACTATGGAGGACTAGAGATCTCCTTAAAAATTATTTTTAAAAGTATTGACTTTCCAGGTATTTGTACTTATAGTATGTTATCTTTTTAGACATTTATGTAAAAAAATTTTATATTATTGTAATTATTGTTATTTTATTTAAAGTTAAGGAATGCAGAAAAAGAAAAATTGAAAATGACACCGTAGTGTCGAAACGTTTTGTTTTATAAAACAATAAAATAATTGACTGGAAGCAGATTTTTTTTTCTCGAAGATGAAATTTACAATAAATCCAGTTTAAAAAAAGGAAAAAAAAATTATAAGAATTAAAATTGTTTATAAAACCGAAATAAAAAGTCGTAAACCTAAGTAAAAAATATTGTATAATTGAATGAATGAAAAAAAAAATTTATTTGTATTTATTGTTCCTTTGGTGGCATAGGATCGGTGAAGAGAATGGATTAATCTGGCATAGATTCCACCTCTGGTAGCTCAGTGGTTAGAGCACTGCACTAGAGATGCAGACAACGCAGGTTCGAATCCCGGCCAGGATGAATCTTTTATCTTCAAAATAAAAATATTTAAAAATAAGAAAAAAATATTTTTTCTGCTAAAGCGTGTTTTTAAAATAATTATTTGTTTTTAACACTTATGAGAGTAAAATTCGAGCGGTAATTACACTTGGAGATAACAGTAGGCAATTAATAAAAAAAAAATCAAGTCTCTAAAATACTATAATATGACTGACCTGTCAACCTTTATGCGATTCTGACATCATCAGGACATACATTAAACATTCTGATCAAATCTAGCACGTCTCACATCAACAGTCCAAAAAGATTCGTCAATCAGTGATAGCTACCTTACTTCATGACATTCAAACAGCGGAAAACACAGAAATAGAAATAAAATTATAAATAATTCAATATTTACAATATATACATATATACATATATTATTATATATTTATAATAAAGAGTTACATTTAATTAGGATTTTTTAAAATACTTATAAAAAATCAACTCATCAAACAACGTTTTTTGAGCTATTATCCCGTTCTGTATTATAGCACTACTTTATCAAAATCCATGGGATATTAAAAATCTTGTGAGAATGCTCAGCTAAAGCACTCTAAGGCTCATTCCTATAAATATTCTCGTAATCGTGATAAATACTATAAATTATTTAAGCAAATACAAGCATGAGTTAATATACTCCTTTATACAAGCATTGGGATTAGTCACCAATGTATACTTTGGGCCATTTCAAGTGACCCATTTAATTGCGTTAATAAATAAGTATTTTAAGATAAGCAATATATATATTATAAAAACACAGCTTTTCGCATTCAGTTTATTGCAAATATGTCGGATAAGCATTCATGTGTATTATTGTGCTTTCATATAGTTCAGTAAATTTAATTGTTGTTTTATAGCACTTAACTATGTAATAGATAGGACTAGAGAAACATTGATTCGCTAAACTAGAGGTGTGAGATTTTAATGCGAATGGGAAGATGATGGGGATATTACTGAGCCCGGAAAACAGAACACCCTTATGTCCACTGTCTAAGCCAAATCGCTTGCCACTTGGCCGAATACTAACTCTGGTGATCACATTAACCAAGAACAAAGCCGACAGATCTATCACTGCGTCGCATTCCGCAGGTGTAATTCAACCTCCAGCTATTTATCCATGTAGTGAGCCATTTAATATTTATGGCGAAAACGGGAAATACAAATATTTACGACTCATTAGTATTGATATGTAGTTGTTTGGGAAGAAAATCCGGGGACAAGAAAGCATAGGCCTCCCATCAATGAAACCCGAGGTTGATTCAATTCACATTTACCATTGTATATATTGACAATGTTGTATTAACAACTAAATTAAGGTTTACGTTGAATCGCCCGGTTTATTATTAGTTGTCAATGACTGTTTTCAAATAAAATTGTGTTTATTATTTTTAGACTGTTATTAAGGTTCTCAAACGGCAAACAGCTGATCAACTGAAACGCAGAAAGCAATAACTAATCCAGTCTAGTCAGATTTATTTAGAATTACGACTGTTTAAAATTCTGTATAAACTTTATAATCATAATTGGTTCAATTTTCTAATATCAATTTTATAATTGATGGCAATGTCCAAATTCTATGCAGTATCTACTAAATTCTCGGTGGTTTGACATCTTACATTTTATTGTGTTTTTTTAGCATTTAAAAAAGCACGATTAAGCTCAGAAAACCAATTTGGTTTGAGAAATATAAATGATTAATAAAAGTCAGAAATGAACACTATCCAAGTATGTTCTTCACAAAACATAGCTATATCGTAATCTCTTTACCAAATTATTGTCACATCGTATTACTATGATTTTAATTAATTACTCATGATTCATATATTTTATCGAACCGCGTAGCACATTAGCTATTTTTTTTCACATGCACTTCTCTTAGGATATCTCCTGTCCATACAAATATTTCTATCACACCTTTAGCTGATATTTCTTCTATCCACTGCTCCGAGGTCTTCCATATCCTCTTCTCATCACAGGGTACTATTTACGTACTCGAAGGGATCATCGCGTCTCACCCATTCTCATGAAGCGGCTATGCCACAGAAATCTTCTTTCACACATGTTGAAAATGTTGAGTCTAGATCCCACCTCATTTGGCTCAACTTCTACTCCAGATATCCATTTCTAGACACAGTAATTTATTTGCGAATTATTTTGTCTGCGTCCAGACAAATGTCCATAATCCTGACTCATATAACATTGTGCTGATCAAGAAGGAGTTGAACATCTTCCTTTTAGTTTCGAGAGAGACCTTTTTATTTCATAGTATCCCGTTAAGGAGACCTGTCATATTTTCACCATTGGTAATTGTGTAATTGGTAATTTTTTTATATCTCTTAGTACTGAGCCAAAGCTATCAAACATCACTCCAAGATACTTAATACCAATACTTTGGGGGTTCGTCCACTCCTCTATGAATAGAGATGCAACAGTGGAGTTAAGTGTCATGTATTCCGTTGTTGTTGTTTTTTTTTTTATTAATCTCCAGGCCCCATTTTCTTTACTCTTCAGGGGTCTCATCATAAACTTCATACCATGTCTACCTGTTGATATGACAACCTGGTCATTTCCAAACTGAAGGGGACCACAACTCCAATCACTCGGCGTCTTTGTTTCCCCGATTTTAGTCTATCATTATCAAATAATATTAAATAATAATAACATGATCTTTAGTCAGTTAATAGTATGAACTTTACTAATTTTCTTGCAGATTTTTTTTATATTGTAAGTTATGCATTAGTGTTAGGTCGAAAAAAAAGGTTTGTTTGAGGATGTAAAGACTCTTCTTTTTATTTAGTGTTATCACTGGCAGTAACGCGTTCACGTAGCGAAAAGCCGATACAGAAAATATAAATAAATCAACTGCAGCACGTGTCCTTGTAGTACGCCTTATGGGGCTGAGATAAGAGAAGAGGTGGAATGCCAGCCATAGCGGGAGGGATAAAGGTTTTTCTTGTCGTGGGGGGGGGGGAGGGGTTTGAGGTTCGAGGTATTTATTGACCCCCTCCCGACTCCTCTCATATCCTTGTCGGCCAGCCGTTCCCTATCTATATTATCCCCTCCTTTGCATAATGTATTTATTTAATGGCTATTTAACAAAAGCACTTATAGTAAATGATTATTGTTACAAAATTAAAAGTAATGAATAATTACCTAAAGAGCTCTAGGCATTAAAAAAAAACATTTAACCTATTATTTGCGAAATCGCGGGATCGCAGTCCGACAGGTGGCCTTAGAATTTTTTAAACGGAATACAAAATCCTTGGATAAGCCGTCCTTGGGAAGGGCCGTAAAATGGGTGAGTGGACCATTGCGATTAAAGATACCTATCCTAATTACACCTAGATTGGCAACTTTTAAGACTGTAACATAGTCCGATTAACCATAGCTGCATTAAGTGACGTTAAATGAATAAACGCATTTAAAAAAAAAAAACTGTACCTTTACTATGAAGAGTCCATGAAGAGTCTTGGGATTAGGACGTTTTAGAGGCTGCACTGTTTCTTGCACAGCGGTTATGTATCGAGGTGATTCGGCCGAGATCACACTTAACCACCAGTTACCAATTGGGTACCAATTTATGGAGGCTGGATAAGCCCCAGAAGGATTAACAGATCTCAAAGGATCCATCTCCGATTAAATAAATAATGTGCCACAGCCGGATTTGAACCTGTGTGTATGAGGACGCCAACTCGGCGATCTACCACTGAGCCACGGCTCTCCTAATTCCGGAAATAATTTACTTTTAAAATATTTCCATAAAACTTTTTTAGTGTGGCAATATAATTACAATGCTAAAATAAAAAAAACAAGTTTTTACGTGAAGTGATACAAATATGAGTATATTAATGTTTTATTAATGCATTTATTTCATAGACAGAACACTAATGAGATTTTTGTATGTATCTGATAAATAAATAATATTAAATGAAAAATATCAGCATTTGTTTTTATGTAGAAATGGTAAAATAAATGGAGCGAAAAGTTTCATAATAATTTGACCTACGTTATATCTCTACCCCCAATATTCCTCATAAAATATTTACAAATACTAGTAGCAAATTTGTTTGATGTTTTAATATAAGCTTTTAATATGTTCATTTAGTTTCAAAACATTTTCATCAATCAAATCTTTACCGAATTATGAATTGTTAGGTTGTTCTTTGAAATAATTGTTACAAAGACGCATTGAAAAGATTGTTTTTATGGGATCACATTTTAGTAGCATAAAAATTTGGGTACAGGTGATTTAAAGGTTTTAAGACATTAATATGAAATAACCAGAATGGTTGAACGGCTTGTCAAATGTCCAGCCAATATTGTCAAAAAGGCTGTGCAATAATCCTCGAATAATCGACAAATGGTACGAACTAAAGTGAGCATTAGCCTACGGTCATACATACCACGTTGAACACACAGGTTCCCTTTCGATCACCGAAGTTAAGCAACGCCGGGCGTGGTTAGCACTTGGATGGGTGACCGCCTGGGAAAAACAGGCGGTAAACATCTGGGCAATACCGCGTGCTATTCGCATCAAAACTTACCAAGTAACTAAATAAATATATAGCTGGCTGTAAGGATGGAGGTATCCTGCTATAAAAATTTTTAAAAAAAGTAAGCCTTATGTATATGAAATGAATGAGGAATAGCTACCCCCAGGAAATACATTTTGGCAACTCAGAATTGCCAATGAATTGAAATAAAAGCTTGGTGTTTGCGGGAAATGTTCAGAGGATAACAGAAGGGAGTTTGAGGGAGAAGGGGAAGACCAAGGACTTGATGGGATGAAGAGGTGGATGGAGTAGAGCCTGAATGGACGTCACTAATTGGAACTGCTGAAAGAGAATGAGCATCATTAGAGTGAAGTTATACACCAAGTGCGTGTAGTTCTGGAGGATGGAATGACTAAGTCGGTAAGGTATTTTTAAGTAATTATAAGGATATTTCTGTGATTTAGCTGTATTTAATTTAAGATAATGAAATCAATTTAGCTATTATGTGAAATTAATTATAAAAATACTGAATTTTCATCTTGAATGTGGATAATCATATAAAAGAAATTTGTTAATTAATAAGTAACTAAAATCCGTGAATTGACTCCACTGGCCGTTGTCTCGGGTCCACCTTAGGGTGAGAGGATCTCTAGTCTTAAGGGGTAGCTTCGGTAGGTAAGATTTTGATCTTGGCAATCTTTCTTCCGGAAGGGTGATGAACTGAGACAAAGTGCTTCGGTTGCTAGCGGATCCGATCCTGGCTTGTCTAGATCTTTTTCGTAAATTGCCTCAAAGCCGGAGGAATATCGTCTTATTTTCAAGGCCGGAAATCATCCAACAGGCTCCTAAGGATTTTCTTTATAATGTTAAATAAATATCTCCATCAATAATGAAAAAAAAACTTACTTTCATTCATTCATATATTCTTGATAAAATAACATTATAATATATTATATATTTTTGCAAAATTTCTTTTGAGCGATTCGGTTTACAACAATCCCTAGCTGGTAATCCCTGAAGCAATGTTCACGTGGAATTTAAACCTTCCACACTCTTTTCATACCATCATCTCTCTACTCTCTGTTCTATCACTCTATCTCTGTCAATATATCTGAATTACGTTATTGAATAGGAGGTAATGTCAAGTTATGCTGACAACGCCTAGTAGTAATATCACAAATTAGGGATTATGAAGAAATCTTTAGGTCATCAACCCGTTCGATAACTCGTTGACTTCTCATGTTTCAAATAAAGGAAAAATTTCATTCCATTATCAAGAAAAAAGTATAGCATTGACCTATTAACACCCCCCCCCCAAAAAAAAAGTTCACCTCTTCACCATAACATCATAGAATTAATGATTTGAAAACCTCATAAAAATTATAATGAAAATAGTATTGCATTATAATAGACGTTTAGTATCAAAAGTGGATGATTTCAAGATTAAAAAAAAAATGTCTTTTTCTGAATGAAAGAGTAAATTTTTTAAATGCCAGGGTTATCAGCTTTTGATCCCGAACTAATCATATGAGCTGTTATTTCTGAAAGTGATATAAGTCCATTTTTTCATATTGGCGATATCTAAGGGTTTCCTATTGAATTATTTAAAAAATATGGCGAAACGGGCAAACTTTTTAATCACTTAGCATAGAGTAATGTTTTTAACCCAATACACCTTTTAAATTTTATCATGAAGTAATAATAATAATATTTTGTAATAATATTTAAAATCATTTTAAAGAATGAACGATTTTTTTAGATAAAAATGGACTTATACTACTTTCAAAAATAACAGTTGTGGGCGACCTGTGGTCTAGTGGTCTGAGCCCAAGATTGGGGGTTAGTACCCCGGCAGGTGACCCTAGGGTTTTTTTAACGGGAGTGAAAATTCCTTATATACGCCGTCCTACGGATACGCCGCCGGACGTTAAACGGGGGTCCGGAGCCTGTACGATGTCAGGTACTCGTTAAAAATCACTATCCTAATTAAACCTGGATAGGCAAAATTTAGAGCTCCCAATGTAGCATCGTCTGATTAGCCATAGTAGCAAAAAGTGACGTTAAATGAACAAACAACAAAAAATAACAGCTCATTTTAATATATTGCTTTCATTTAAAATTATTATTCACCATTATCGATTTTAAGGACTTTTATAAAAGCGATCCCTACGTATCAAATAAGTCTTCTTCGGCTAAATTGGTTCAATGAGCATTAGAAACAACAAAGCGAGAAAGTTGCCTTATTGAGAGGACAAAGGGAATAGAACTGCTCACGTGAAGGGGAAAATATAGAAGATACGACAAAGAAGGGCACCTGCGACAGCCCCACGTCGTCTCTCACTTAAGTTAAGATATATTATATTGCCTTTGATATATTTATATTGCACTTGTTCCACTTTATATAAAAATATATATATGAGATGATGGGTTGGGCTTGGCTCGATCTAATCTACTTTATAATTGGTTCTTGGTTGATATAATTAAATAATCCAGTTTATAATCATAGATAAAATGTCAAACATCGCCAATTAAAAAATGACAAGATCATTTTGTCTTACCTTTTTTAAATTTAACGTCTTTTAATCAATCTATAAAACCTGTAAATTTCTAGGCAGCTTAGCAGCTCTTCACGGTTTTGATTTTAGTTTACGAAAAGTGTTCTCTCACCCAACTTTTTTTAGCCATCTTCACGTATTAATGTGCGGTATTTTTAAAATTTGAGGCTTTTTAAATTTCTTCAGTTCATGGGTCCCGCGATGAAGACTGCTTATGTGTTGGCCAATGTTTCCCAATGTCAATGAGCTTTAAGGCGATATCTACGTGTTGTTTTAAAAAGATATAAGGTTTATTTAGCAAACTTTAGTTGAAACACTAAAAATATTTTTCCCCCATAAGGACTTTTAATTCTTACATTTTATTGTTTATTGTTTACATGTTTACTGTTACAATAACGGCTAAGATAACTCTAAAACTCAATTTAATAGAATTGCACAACTGATGTAAAGAATTAAAAAAACATTTGATGTTCAATAAATCGCATGAAGAGTGTCATATACAGCTTGGTTTACTTTCTTTATGGTTCTATTTTATTCATTTATGTTGCGGGCTTATTGTACGTATGTGTATCAAAACCCAAATGCGAGGTGTTGGCATTCATAAAATATTAGTATTAGAATAACGTTTTTACGAATGATAATGGATGTTACATCTCCAATAAGTTACGATTCCCTTCTAATCTATTTTAATTGTACTTGGATGTCATCTGCTTAGCTAACTTCCACCTGAGACAATCATGATATCGTGTGTTCAAAACACGGCTCTCCTGTAGAGGAAATACTTACTCTTTTTTATTATCATTTTATCGTTTGCTAATTTCTATTTTTTGTTGGTGTGATTCGACCCCATAGAATATGAAGATCCCAAATCACCTTGCACAACTGTCGGCCTAAAAACACTACAATTCCAAAAACGTACTGAGCCCAATACTACTCCTAGGTTGTAATGGTACAAGTTTTCATTGGTTTTTCCTATCAAAAAGTTTCCAGTGCTCAAAAAGCGAACTAGGGGTTATTACTATCAACCAACCTACCTATTTCGACCATAGTGTTAGGGTCAAGCTATCATTCCATGAATCCGCCACGAAATAAATTTCGAGTCCCCAAGCAAGACCGAGCCGTCAGCAGATTTCAGGTTATTAATTTGACGGTTTTACGTTTCCCCATAATTCTGCTAAAATTACACCGTCATCTACAACATGAACCCTTCAGTACAAACATTTACATCACCTGCCAATCCGTGAAATTTACTCTGGGGATTTCAATGCGGTCTGTGGCCGAGAGATTTTTCAGATTAGCTTGACGTAGAATTTCACATCAATACTATATAATTTATATAAGAATAATTACTATATCCGAATAAAGAATAATTTGAACACAAGGAAAAATTTAAGGAAGATATTTGCCTGGTACCTGTAGGGCTACAAGTAAATCCTTTTCATTAGTACTTATAGAATTAGGTATAAGCATTTTTTAAAATATTTAATAAGGGAAAAGGTAAATAAAACAATTTCCTACCTTAGACCTAAGTTAACCTACATTCCATGTCTTCTTCAGAACTAGAGACGCAAGTCTTTGGCTGAGTTTATTTCAACATTTTTGTTCTTAGAAAAGTATTAAAGGGAGCATAGGACAAAGACAAAGACATTTTCCTAGACTTTCTCGAACTGAAAGCTGCTTTTGACTCTGATCCACACCAGGAGATATGGAATGCTTTGGTGAATAAAAACGTCCCAGGGGATCATATCAATTCTATAAAAGCAATTTATAAAAATGGAAAAGGGGTAGTGCGGATTAATGGGAGAGAGACCGATACATTCCACATGGATAAAGGAGTTAGGCAGGATGATAGCCTTAGCCTAACGATATGATGGATGAGATCCATACAATATGCAATTGGAGAACATCACCAACTCCAATCGGAACTACGCTGATGACATCGTTCTTCTGGCGGAATCTAAGGAGAATCTGCAGCAAGACCTTGTGGAATGGAAAGAGAAGCTCTAACATAAGGGAATGGCAATAAATAATCCCAAATCAAATCTAAATGTAACATGAACCTAAAAAATCTAGGCATGAACAGGAAGATGTTCGTTTGTTAGGCAATGGTGAGGCTCTCGAAGTGGTGGACTACTTTCCCTACTTAGGAACAATCATTTGCAGGTCTGGTAAAGTAGATGAAGAAGTAGGCAATAGGATCAGTAAAGCAAATCAGATATATTACCCGTATTTGTAATAATATAGTTAGCCACCGAAACCTAGGGAAAGCGACGAAACTTCACACATTCAAAGCAGTATACCTCCCAACACTTACATATGGAAGTGAAAGTTGGATCATGCTTGACAATCACATCAGCCGGACAGCAGGAGCTGAAATGAAATACTTACGCAGGGTGGTCGGTAAAACTAGGAGGGACCGAGTGCGGAATATAAACTTAAGGGATCAGCTGCAGGTGGCAGAACTGAAGACCTCCATTGAAAAAAGACAGCTCAAGTGAATCGGCCAGGTCTGTCGACGAAGAATAGCTTCCTAGAAAGATTATGGATGCCCGCTCGATAGGCAGAAGCCAGAAGAATAGGAGGTATTAGAGGAAAAACCCTGGCTCAAATGAAGAAGAAATGTCAAGACCGGGAAGAAGGGCTCCGCTAAAAATCACAAAGAAAGAGGTAGCAAAAGAAAAACAAATTAAAAAAAAGATTGGTTCTTGTTGAAGCAAACCATTCCAATAGGTATTGAATCATTAGAATATTTTTAAAAGCTTGAAACTTTTTTAATTTTAATATATGTCATTATCCCAATAAAGCTTCAGATTCAAACAGGATGCAAATCAAAATCTTATTTTATTTTTAAAAAAACGTCATTACATAATTTCAAGGTAATGGAATATAAGATATATCGTACCTGAAATGAAGACCTTCAACCAATACAATTGCTAAATGGCCAAAAAAAATTCCAATTTTTTAGTTATGTCGTTATTCTCATTAAAGGACCTATATAATATCTTAATACCATTAATCTTACTAATATTATAAATGTGAATGTTTGTCTCTCTTTCACGCAAAAACTACGGGACGGATTTGGATGAAACTTGACAGTAATATAGGCTATACATAAGAATAACACATAGGCTATAGCAAGGGCGGATTTAGAGGGGGGCGCACGGGGGAGAATCCATTATAGTACATAAATAAAGGCAATTCACATGATAATAGTGGTTAAAATAACAGAAAGAACATGAGTGAAACTATTGTTTTTATGTTTGTTACTCATTCACGCAAAAACTACTGAACGGATTTCGATGAAACTTATTGAGTAAAATATGTTATAGATCATAGGCTACATCAAGGGCAGATTTTTGTGAGAGCACGAAGGCATGCCCCCCCCCCCGTTATAGTACATAATTAAAGGCAAATCAGGAACTTAGCATCTTGAAATGTTCTTTGTATAGTTTAAGGAAGAAATTTCGATAATTCCACCCCAAGGGTTTCTCCTTTAATATAATAGGGGTTCAAAGGTTGTATAGAATCCGTTAGTTTTGAAGTTAGGCATCTGAAATTTTGGATGTACGAGTAACTTATATTTAAAAAAAATTATTTATTTAAAATGATCTTTCAGGAAACTTTATGTGGCAGACCAAATTCCACGCGAGCGAAGCCGCGGGCATAAGCTAGTTATTAATAACACCCATTCGATTTGTACAATATAAATTATTTATAATTTATTTTTCGAGGACGATAAAAAAGCTCTTTGTTTTTAAAGTTATGTTTGTTATTTAATGTTATTTTGAGAGATCTTGTTTAGGATAACTCCAGCTTAGCCTAAGAAGTATGTGTAATGATATCCTTCTCCAGTTATCGTGTTCGGCTTCTTTTACGGGAGGCTTCTAACGAGGACTCTCTTTGCCCAATCAGTTCCAAGTTGTTTTTTTTCATGTCGTTATACGAAAATTGGCTGTAATTTCGTCTGTTGAATACCCAAGCCACCTGTCTCTTCTATATTCATATTTTCGTAAAAAAAGAATTTTTTTTCCAATAGAACATTTATATATATTTATTTATACAACTTAACACAAATTGAAAATGTGATGAGTTGTTTTACCTACCACTCCCACTGCAGTTCCTTGTTGAAAGATCACATCTTCTTTATGTTGCATTGAATCATTATAAAGTAAGCATAGCTATTCTAAATTTGAATGGTAATGTAATTAAAAGTGACATCAATGCATTTACTTATGGGTGAGCATTTACTGACATAAGGCAAGATGGGTAAAGGGAAGATTTTCGGAAGAATTTTTGAAGTGAATGGACAGCATAAAGAAGACTATTATAGTTTGTTACGAGTTTTTTGGGGGGGAAACAAAACTCCATATTGTTAAATATAACATATTTGAGTAAATATGTTATTTGTGCGGTGAAATTTAGAGCACCTATTTATTGAGCTTCCTAGTAGTTGGAAATAACTTATACTAAGCGCTCCTTAACTTCTTGTAGTTTAGGTCATTTGCAAGAATTCTAATTATTTTTTTTTTAAATGTATTTATTGAAATTTACAACAGAATACGAAATGCATCATGCAAATATAATGAAAGATAAATCATATCCCGAGATAAAGGCAAGAACATAAATTATCCAGTGGCAGTACTCAAATAAAATGTTCAACTTAGAAGGTCACGAGTCCATCTTCTTTTCAGACGCCTCGGATGATTATCGGGAATTGAAGAGGTTGCGAACTTTGAAACTAGTGGGTTTGAGTGGAAATGAAGTTTGTCATGAAAAGATGGATATCGGGTTCGGGCCAAATCAGCAACAATGGGGACATTAAGGTCATTATGGATTACTTTGTTTGTAACATTGAGGTTCGAACATTGAGGATTTTACGAAGGATTTTGGATTGTAAGGATTGTATATGAAAGGAATTCGATGGCTTAGTGGAGCCCCATAGCTCTATTCAGTAAGTCCAGATGGGTCTAATGATTGTCATGTATATGAGTCTTTTGTAATTAATTGGGAGCTAAGAGCTTTTGTCTAGTAAATGTTGACGGGCGAGCTGTTTCTTGTCGTTTCAGTCTAGTATTAGGCTTCCAAGTTAAGCGTTTGTCAAGGTGTAGTTAAAGTACGGGACCTGTTCTACAGGAATCAGTGGGATGTTATTAAATGATACAGGAAGACAGGAAGTCGTCGGCTTACGACGGAGGATAAAGGTTATTTGATGAGATTTGTAGGAATTTATTTAATCCTTTAGTTTTGACACCAATTTTCATGTTCAGTGATATGGGATTGAGGAGTACGGGATGCTGATACTAGATCAGTATTGACAGATAATAGACATGTGTCATCCGCATACATGGTAAGGATAGTATATACTGCACGATGACATTGTTGGGTAGTAGAGTGTGATATTCTGAATTCAAACTGGTGATCTGGGATAATGTGATTTGCATTGGGGTAGAATCGTTTCAGGATGAGCTTTTCAAGGATTTTACTCATAAATGGTAAAAGTGAGATAGGGCGGTAAGAGGAAAGGTACTCCGGTTTTCTTTGAGATTTAGGTATCATTTTCAGGACGGATAAATTCCAGAGGTTAGGAAAATATGTAGTGCGGTGTATACCATTATATATGTAGGTGAGGAATAGAATGGCTTTTCTAGGAAGGTATGGATCGTGATGAGGTCGTGTCCAGGAGCTTTGCGAGAAGGTAATCTGTGAATAACATTAGATATTTCTGAAGGAAAGAATGCTTTGGGAGGAGGGTCATTTCAAGGGGAACATTTAACTCTCTTTGTATACATTCATGGTGATATGGATTCATAATATCAGGATGTGGTTGAAAAGTTTTAGAAAGGAATTGACCAAATAATTGTGCTTTTTCTTCATCAGACCTTGTCCAGTAAGGAGTGGGTGGTTAAATTCTTTAAATTGAAGGATCTTTTTGGTGGTCATCCATAATGTTTTGTCAGTAGTCGTTAGATTTTCAGTTAGGCTCGTTAACTTATGAATTTTGAATTTTATAATTTCTGCTTTTAGTTGGTTAGTAAATTTAGTATAGATAGATTTATCTGCTGGGTACCGAGTTCTATGCTCTGCGTTTCTCTCATAATAAGATACGAATATACTGTGGCAGGTCAGTCTTCTGAGAATTATTAATTTTATGATTTGAGGTATTATCATTTAACGTGTTTTTTATTGAAGTTGTAAGTTTTTCTATGGCTGTATCAATGTCTTGTTTTGTCTTAAATGAAATGTTTAAGTCCAGTATGTTCTCCAAATCATAAGTTGTTCCAGTTTACACGTCCTGTAGTCAATCTGAGCTTGTGAACGAAACTTAAATGTAATAGAAGGAGAACTGGCCTATGATCTGATGAAATGTCGTCCAAGGATCTGATATTGTTTTGGTTGGTGGAAATCTGGGATGTGATAAATGTGTCCAGGATGTTGGTACGTCTTTATAATAATTTAATTTGTTTTTTAAAATTCAAGGCAGTGGATCAAGGCAACATGCACAACAGGTAAAAGTTAGTAATATTTTAAACAAATCTGTCAACATCCACGGATATTGCCTTTAGAGGTAGCAGATGCACTTGGCGTAATCTTTCTTTCTCCAAAGCCCGTCCAAAGACAAACATTCTTGTGAATCTTTGACATTACCCTTACGCTGGGTAAGGTCCATCACTCATATCCTTGATCGTAGTGATTTATCGTCATTAGGCTGACAGGTCTTGCTTACCCAAGGAGGTTATAATCCCCTGTGGAGTGACCCATCCAATTGCTCGACATTACTAAACGTTAAGCTTTTTTTTTGCTATGCTTAAACGCTACTAACAGAGCTTGTATAAATGGAAAGGTAGAATTATTACCCTTTAAAATTAGAAAAGAAGCTTTAAATTCACAGATTTTTGAACTGAACACGAAGTAAAAACTTAGTGAACGAGTGTTGGTAGAGTTAGGTTGTTAACGTCACGGCGTTTCGTATAGTTTCCAATTAGATCATTTTAATATTAGTTATTTTTTTTAAAGTTGTATGCGTAATGTCATGGCTATTTCAAACCTTACTAGATAAACGCTCTAAGCTCCCAATTAATAACAAAAGGCTCTTAAAGAATGATTTATAAGACCTCATTGGATTTGATATTTTGCGCCCCACGTCAATTTTCTCTCGTATTCAGTCCTTACAATCCAAAAATCCGTCATAAATCCCTCAATCCTCCTCACTTTGTTACGAATAAAGTTATCCATAATGATCTTAATGTCCCATTTATTATAATATAAAATTAATGGGTATTAGAGACAAATCATCAAAGACATGTCAATACTCATTATATATAGTATTTTAATCAAATTAATTGAAATGAAATAGAAATGCAATCACGGACATTCTCTTCAGTATTAGCATAATAATTCGGTATAATTGTTGGAAGCTGAGGATGGGGAAAACTGGACATAAAATGTTGATGGTTCGTATTGTGTCGAGGAGCCTGGTTCTTTTTCCGAGATGTTTGCTTTTCAAAGGGCTAATGGGCCAACTTTTAACACTTTTCTTTCCCCCCCCCCATCCTCGGTCCACTCCAGTCAGCTCATTTCTCACTCCTTCTGGAGTCAGCGCCTTCGGCTCCCAAATTGGTCGGTGGGGAGTGGAATGGAAATCAGTTGAGACGTTAGCATTTCGTTTATTGCATTCTTGAGGAGGATCTGTTTCTTACATCGGAATTTTTTTTCCTTGTGCGATGCAAATGGAATCATTACCGGGCCTAGTGCGCCGAGGGCCTGCGAGCATCACCCTCCCGATAACTAATTCATCGCGACCCTCTAACAAATTAATGATACCTTAGATTAATACTCATTTGTTTTATATAATTAAAAAATTTTAGGATCTTTTCTGCTTTAGGACTGCTAGTTACTTTTTAGTAATGCCTAATATATCTTAGGCTATTTTACATTAATCATTATCAACTAACGTATAACTAGGAAATATTAAAACAGGTTTTTACAAAATTTATTTCAATACAATATCGCTCCTCAAAATAACAACGTGATCACTAGAAAATTGGCATTTAAGCCTTCAATGGCAATTGCATTTGTTGATTTTTAATTCATGAACGACATATCTATTCCATTTCCAACTTTTTTTTGTGTGTGTGTGTGTGTGTGTATGCTAGTCTTTTTACTAAACAAAATACTAGTAAAAATAATACATGACGCGGAATAGCAGGAGTCAAGGGCAAGTAGAAAAACTACCCGCTGATAGTACTTAATAAAAAATTCAACTAAAAAGATAACAAAGAAGAAGAGACCACCTTCTTTTTAGAAGCCTGGAAGGATTATCGGGAACTCAAGGGGTTGCTAAGTTTGGGGATAGTTGGTTTGGGTGGGAGTTTGTCATGAAAGGGCTGGTATCGGGTTCTGGACAGATCAGCAACAAATGAGGCATTGAGGTCATTATGGATGAATTGGTAATAAAGTAAGCAGCATGAAGGATTTTACGGAATTGTAAATACCTAAATTGTAAGGAAAGGATACGAGCTTATTGGAGTCTCAACGCCCAATTAAAAATAGGTCTTAATGGTCATATATTTGAGTCTTTTGTTATTAATTGGGAACTTACAGCGTTTGTGTTATTATTATAATAATATTTCAAAAATAACTTTCAAAAATGGGCATTCAAATTTAATAGACAAATAAACGAAACTATAGCGGCTTGTTTGAGTTATATCGCTCTGAGATAACTTTTTTTTTTTTGAGGTCACCTTCACCTTTCCCTTAAACCTTTTAAATAAAACGAGAGGAGATTTCCTGGACGAATTGCGACTTCAAAGCCACTTCTAAGGAAGATGAGGCTGAACTGATTATGCCTTCTAAGAAAGAAGATAGCGAGTCCTTAAGAAGTAATTAGGCTGGAAAAAAGTTCCTCCGAAGGATCCCTCTTTGCTTGTTATTATATTCCTCAATCACAAAACAGCCGCTACTCACCCCCAAGGACCAAGAAAATTCTAAAATTTAGAAATTTAATGAACTCGATGATTCTCGATACTTTCCCAGATTAAGAATAGTGACTTTTTTTTCTCCTTATATAATATACTATCCTCTTTATTAACATTTTCGGTGACGGAATCTTGTTTACAGTGACTTGGCTAATATTCAAGTTTTTTGTACATAATCTTTATTATTTTTAAACTTTCCCACAGTTAAGTTCTGATTAACTATCAGCGACCTTTGCTTATATTGATTTCAATAGGATTGAAAAAAGAATAATAAAATTACATGGAAATTATGACATAACCGAATGATGACAATTACTTATACATATTTATCACATAATTTTATTGATTTTTTTTTAAACAATTATAAACAAGGTATGAAGTGTGGATTAGAAGAGTTGTTTTGGTTCTGTTACTTTTAAATTAAACGAAATGATATTAACTTATTTTTTTAAAGTGAAGTAACTATTAATAAAGGAAAGGAGAAGAAAAAATTGGAACTGAATTCCTGAATTCGGAGATAGCTATGGAGCTTAACAATCTTTATCGGATAGCAATGTTATACTATATGCCTGCTTGAGGACAATGAGTAATTAAGATCTAGGAACGCGTCAAACATATCTATAATATGGAGACGGACCACCTTGAAAAGACAGAATATTCGAGTTTCTAGAGAGACTATACATAAGAATGGATTAGAAAAATCATGGTGGTTGAATTCTAAAAGTGGATAGAGAATATGAAAAAATTGCATCTCCTGGAATTGCAAAATAAGATATTAAAACTTTCGAAAATCGGAATGCCTCTTTGCCTATGAATACCTCTCGATGATAGTCTCAAATAACTGTTGGATCTGGAAATAAGAGTTCCAACAAAGTCCAGTTCAGAAGTCGGGTGGAAAAAGTTAAGAGAAATCCTCCAAAAGTGCAAAGAATCACGGAATCATCTCGAATACTAAGCGGAAGAGGCTGTTTTTTCTCGGATATCTAAACAGAACGCACAAGCTTTGATTGACCAAGCAAATGTTCGACTCTTTCTAGAAGAAGAAGAGAAGTATAAGAAGTAACATGGACTAAACAAGTAATGAAATATTTAAGAAAATTGAGCATTGCAGAGTCTCGTATGTTAGAAAGAAGTGAGTTTAAAAGCAATGTGAATAATCTGGAAAGGTTTTAAGATGAACAAAGTCCAGAGAAAGCTGGACGAAGTTGGACAGAGGATCAAAGGAAACATGCGAGTGAACCCATGAAGGAATATTGGAGACAAAGAAAACTCCAGCAGAGGAGAAAAATAAATTTGCTGCTTGGTCCTAATTGGCCAGCATGTAATTAAAAAGAAAAAGCATTAAGAGGATCATCCGAAGTATGCACGTTCCGTTTGGTCTGATACGGAAACTAAAATTCTAAGAGAAATTGTTTATAACTTTCGCACGTGCAGCTGTAAGCTTCATCCCTACTATTACAAAAAGCAAAAAAATTTATATTTATAAATCAAATAATTTCAGGCATTTTTAAAATAAGCTTCAAGTAATACTTCGTAGCCACTTGAATGAATTAAAAGTCTTTTTATTTAGATCTATATGTATTTGACCCAGGGTGTCGAAAAAAAGTCGTGGTCCCTAAAACCACCTTATAAAGGCTATCATCAGGCCGAAACCATGAAATAAAATAAAATAATAAGTTCCGATTAATGACGTATATAATGATTTTTAAATGAAACTGTAGGAATATTATAAAATGTGTACTTTTTTGTTAAATGTTTTAATTTTTATTTGAAGAGGCCAGGGTCATATCTTTTCTCTTCAAATAAAAATAGCTATAAAATACGTAATATTTCCTCGAAAATGTCTGCAACAAATGGGAAAAGCAACATATTCTAGAAACATTACTGAATAATGACATCTATAAGGGATTGGTATATTAGGAGAAAAAGCATATTCAATGTGGGTTAAACCGCAGAGCACAGCTTTTAGTAGGTATTGAGGGAGGGTTTGGCGACAAAATCATAATAAATTTAAAAGGTGAGGCTCTATTCAAGAAGCCTGTATGGCTTTTTTTTATTATTCATGTCACAAAACATTAACTAATTAAATAACCAATTCTTTGAGCTAAAATGATCTTATCTTGAAAGCATCACGAATTAAACAGGTTATTTTAAAGATAATCTCGTTTCATAGTGAATCTCCTTCAGTAGCCGATTATTTAAACTTTTGATTATAAATAATTTTATAAATTAAATTTGTGTGTGATTGCTATATTTCTAACTTTTCTTTTTATATAGAGCGTTAACTCATAATCTAATCCAGGTATTTTAGTTCCAACTGCACCATCCTAAAGTAAATAAAATTCCTTTTATAAAATATGGCCATACTTAACTAAATCCATTGTAGGAGAGCTTTCCGAGAGATTAATAGTAAAGAGTTTAGTTTTATTTTTAAACTCGGGCTTTGTTTTAAACGTTATTCTCAGTTTCATGCAGGGCTGAAGGTATCCAACTTCTATGGAAAAGCAGCTAATTGCCAAAAAAATATGTATGGAATCGGGATTTCAATCAGAGAATTTTTTTTTCATTTTCACGTAATGCTGTTTCTCAAATCATTAAAGTAAAAAGTGTTGGAAATTGAAAGATCCGTTAAAGAGTATAAGGAAAGGTTTGACTGGAATCACAATTTATTTAAGTATACGTTATACTGAGAATAATGAATAAATAATCTCTTATTCTTTTTGGTAGAATTTAAAAAACCTAAATCTTGGACAGAGGAGTCTCCATAGAAAATTTATTAAAGATTTATCTACAATTATATACTTTCTGCTTTTCGTGGTTATAAGACTAATCGGTAATATGCTATATCCGTTTTATGCTTTGAAATTGCATACAAAAAATCATTTATTCCCACAGCTAAAAATATATTTTAATTCTATCACTGTATTATTATTTTATTTAATTACGACAATAGCCCTTATATTTCCAGCTAAACAATATTTGAAGCAATAATCTAGTTGTTTCAATTTCTCCTCTGTTCTAATTTTAATTAATCAGTTATTTTGTGCACAACTGAACTTTTTATTTTAATAAATTTGTCTATCGGAGGACCGATTCCACATCGCTATTCTAAATCAATCACCAGCGAAACTAAATTTATACAAAATTAATAAAGAGCCATCAGAGTGGTGATCAGGAAATTGCACCCCTCCACCCCTGCAGACGTCATTGAAGAAGAACTCACCGCAATGGGCTTCAAGGTCAGACAAATAATAAATGTCTGCAAAAACAATACTGGACACCCAGAGCCAGGCAACAAAATTCCATTGCCTCTTTTCTTCGTTGACCTAGAACCAACACCCGGGGCTGAAAAAATCTACGAGGTAAAAAGACTATATTATACCCAGGTTCAAGTTGAAAAACCTTACCCTAAGAAAGCATTGTGCAATGTCATAACTATCAATCATACGGGCACACCCGGCACTACTGTCACCACACTCCCAGGTGCGTCAAATGCGGGAAACCGCATAAAACCGAAGAGTGTATCAAGCCGCGAGAAACTCCTGCTGTCTGCGCATTACGTCTTCAAGGACATCCGGCAAATTACAAAGGTTGTCAAACCTACAAAAATATAAAACCACGGGTTCTGGCAGCACGTCGGCCCACCGACGAAGCGAGAACGTCAAGAATGTAAATGGAACTGTTTCCTATGCAGAAATGTCATGTAGTCAGCCGAATAGTCTCGGGGCCACGCTGCAATCCGAACCCTCCAAACACATCCCTGTACCACAAATCAACCCTATACAAGCACAAAACCAGCCCCAGCAACCACAATATTCCATGAATAAAATTCCTATTACCCCACATATACCTCCTCCTTCAAATGCTACTGATCTCACGACACTTCTCACATCATTCCTTTCTGAATTCAAATCAATGGTCACACCATTAATATCACTCCTAACAAATCTTGTTTCCCATCTCTTTCCTGCCCCACAACATCCTTAAATGACATCCACCCTATCTATTCTCGTTTGGAATGCGAATGGTATTCGAAACCACACTGACGAACTATCATCTTTACTGTATGACAAAAAAATTAATGTAGCCTTAATTACAGAAACTCGACTTACCAGTAAACGGCAGCTCAACATAACACAGTACCAAACCTACCGGACTGACCATCCTGATGGAAAAGCTCACGGTGGTACTGCTGTCATAGTCCATCAATCCCTTTCCCAACAGTCATTTCCCCTACCTTCAAACGATCTCCTTCAGGCTACAGCTGTTTCAATCATTCTTCGATCCTACCTCTCTGATCGCTACTTCCAAGTGCGCTGTGGTAACGAATACTCCAATCTTTACCCAATTCAAGCTGAAGTCCCCCAGGGCAGCGTTCTGGGTCCTATCCTATACATATTGTACACCGCTGATATCCCAACTACTCCTGAAACCTTTCTTGCAACGTTCGCAGACGACACAGCCATCCTATCATCGCATCCAGATCCTGAAATGGCTTCCTCGAACCTCCAAAGGAACCTTTCACTCATTGAAATTTGGTGTAACCAATGGCGGATCAAAGTCAACGAGGAAAAATGCAAACACGTGACTTTTACACTTCGCCGGGGAACATGTCCTTCTATCCAATTCAACGAAACCATCCTGCCTATTTCCGACACAGTACGATACCTTGGCTTCTTCCTAGACAAAAGGCTTACATGGAATCCTCATACCAGACTCAAAAGACAAGAACTTAACAGACGTTTCAGCCAACTATACAGATTACTATGTAGGGCCTCTGAACTTTCAATAGACAATAAACTACTAATATACAAGACGATCATCAAACCTATCTGGACCTATGGACTGGAACTGTGGGGGACCGCAAAAAATCGAATATCAGACGCATTCAATCCTTTCAATCCAAAGTCCTAAGAACTATTGTCAACGCTCTTTATTATGTCTCCAAGAAAACCCTCCATAATGATCTCAACATTCCTTTTGTCCTCGACCTCATCCCTACTAAATTCTCAAACTTTCACCAAAACCTTGTCTGTCATCCCAATCCCCTGGCTCAGTCATTATCCAGTTCCACACATCCATACAATCCACCCCGCCGTCTAAACCGGCAATGGCCCCGAGACTTGTTATAATAATGCTATTTGGAGTACTGGCAGTGGCCAGATTCTCCACTCACGACCTGCGTGTGTGTGTGAAGCGCCCTTAACCAGCTTCCATTGGAGTTTATTCCAGTGACGCGGCTGGAAAAGGGGGCAAGAGCCTTTTGAACTCCTGCTTTGCCCTCATTCCTGGGGAAGAAGCTTAGTTCGGGGACCCAGGCAAATTGTATATAGGGTTTGAATGTGTACATTATTTTATTTATTTTTATTTTTATTATTTTTATCTAGACTTATTTTATTTTGTTTATACCGCTTTTTTGTTTTTTTATGGAATGATTGTAGCTTCATAGCACCATTACTTATTGCCCACAAGTGGCAGATTGTAATGTCTGAATAAAGTGTTTAAAAAAAAAAAAAAATTAATGCTTCACGGCGAGATTTCCTGAGACTCACATTGAGGGAATGCATTCACCAGTAAAGTCTGGATTTAACAACAAAATAAAATTTATAGTTATTGGTCCTCCCAAAACTTCAAGTACCATTTATATTAATTAGTTATCTATATATTGAACTATTTATTTATTTTTATATTCTAAGTACATTTTGCCTCATTTACCTCGACCTTTTTTTAGTATTCGCATCCTATTAAAAAAAGATAATCTAAAAGATAATTTAGATTCCTCTACAGTTAATGCCAAGACCGACTCCCATCACCTATCCCTAACCTACGCCCATATTTTTAATTTACTAAAATAACCTTACATTCTTAATTTATTATGCCATTCTTTTATTAATTACATTTTGACCATTGACTTTTAATTTTTCACTCAATTTACATTATTTACGGTCACTTATATCCACTGCATCTGCAATTCTCCTTTTTAATTTATAATTTTTCACGCAATTTACATTATTTACGGTCTCTTATATCCACCGCATCTACATTTCTCCTTCTCCCTTCTTTGTCATTATTTTTTTTGCCGTCAGAGATCGCCTTTATCGCTTCCGCCTGCCCGGCGTAACGTATTTCTTACTTGTGTCTGAGCTCCCCAACCTGTAACGTGTTTTATTCGGTTAGTACATATCTTAGTATTTATCTTATCTCCATCCTTTTCACTTTCACCTTTCTTCGCACCTGTTCTCACACCTACTTTTGGCATCCGTCATATGTTAATAGTATAGAGTTCATTCTTATTTAGCCTCATATTTTTCATCTACTGTATTTCCTTACCTATTTTCTATATGTTTATGTTATATTCTCATCTTATTTTGCATTTATGCCACTTCTTTCTAACTGTATACAGTTACATATTAACTTCCCTTACTTATATTTTCTTTTTCTTTTCATTCTTCATAGTTCATAGATATAATACCACTATTTTCAATGTTTAATTTTTGAAATTTATCAAGCTTTTCTTTCTATTTATGCTTGTATTATTACACTTTACCTATGTAACCCCTCGTGTCTGGTATCTTATCCATATCTATAATTAAACTAGTTTTTTTTTTTCTAAATCCTTCATACTCAACCCCCCTTTTTCTATATTTTAATCTTATTTTTTTGTATCTTTCCGTTTACCTCCTCATTTTTCTTTCCCTTTATATTATTGTTTACATTTTATCCTTTCTTGACATGTATTTTTTCTATTTTCTATTCTTATTCTTGTATTATTTTATCTGTCACTATTAGAATTTCTGTTCATCATCTACAATTTTATTTTTATCTATCACTATTTTAAGTTTATTATATTCTGTAACCAGTCTTATATTCTTTCTTATTTATCATATATCTATTCACTATTTCATCATATCTAGTCACTATTTTTATTTCCACTCCTGTACCACTTTATATATTCTTGTTACTGCTACGTTTTTATATATTTCTGTTTGTTTCTCTCTCTTAGCCCTGAAGATGGCCTACATTGTAGGCCGAAACGTCGGCACATAATAAATAAGTTATACTTATTTTGGTGTTTTCATTGACTGCACCCCCAACTATTTCTTCCTTAAATATATTTATAGTAGTATATGATTTATTGTATAAACTAAAAGCCTTTTTTTCGCTGTAAAGGCATGGTTATGAGAAAATTATAGTCTCGAAAAAGGTAGTAATCAAAATACGATTGAAAGAAAAAATCAAGAAAAATTTTTATATGGATTAAGTGAACATTTTAAAAGGAGTAGGAGTAAACGCTTGTCCTTTAACTTTTTTTAGCCATGGAATATTTTCCACATAAATGTTATTTTAAAATGCATAAATTAATAATGAAAAACTGCAGCTGTTGAAAAAAAAAGTATTTCACAAAGTCTTTGACGGCAAATACTGACACCTGTAGAAAAAGTTTTAAAAAGCAAGCTTGGCTTTTAACCTCTTTAACGTTTTTTCATGATTTATGTTTAGCCTTTATAATTTCCCTCCTAGTATTAATTACCTTTTAATTAATTGTACGGCTGATTCAACTCCTGATGCAGTCTCTGTCTCGTAGATTAATGTTTCATAACCTTCAGGTCGAGGAGATTTCCTCTTTTCAACTTTTTCAATTAACAGTTTTTAAAACTGAATGAATTTCATATATTTATGGCTATTATGCACATTATATTTTGTATTCATAAAACAAACGTTTCATCACTAAACATAAGTATTTTTTAAATAATTTATTATTAAGGAAGAAAACTAGTGTAAAGAATGAAAGTAATCAAAATGTAAATAAAAAAAATCTATGCATAAAACTCTATAAAAACACTTCACTCATCCAGTTAGATATTTTTAAAAACAAGTTATATTAGTTGATGTTGCTCATATTTTTGTTTCATTTTCCGCTTTCTTAGTTTCTACTTGACTTTGTAACTTGCATACATATGTAATTATCTATTGCTTATCTTTATACAATTATTGTAATCTTATTTTTGTGTTTTTTTATTTCTTGTACTCTGTTTTCTTTTTCTTTTTAAATGTTATCACTGTAGGTAATTCGCAACTTTTTTTTTCTCATTAATTCTTTCTCACTTAATAAAACATAATAATAACCTATATTAATATACTCTAAGACGTAATAATACCCCATATACCTGTATTGTTATTCTAAAGGGACTTGTTCCAGAATAAATAAAGAATTTATTATTATTATTATTAAAATATAAGCCAATCTGAATGTTAGAGATCGCAATTTTTACCAACATTTGTATTGGTTCTTCAATTGATTCACTTTCTTCTGTGAACTTCTCAAGCCATCTAAAAATCTGGGCTCTCGATAGAACACTGTATAGACAGACCTGACGCCGTTTCCGTTGCAATAAGTCTGAAGCACATTATTATCAGAATTAGAATTCATTCTATCTATCTATCTCGCAATAAAACAAATTTTTCTCACAAAATATTTCACTACGGGCCACGCAACAACGATAACGTATTCAAACTTGTTCCGGACACGCATCAGATGTCTATGGTACCTGCCTACATCTCCACATACACCATTTTAGTGTTGTTAGATCGAACATTTGAAAATCAGTCCCATGAGGATGAGCTATGAGGGTTCTGACTTTTTCAGTAGCAGAGAGCATAATATTCAATGTATTGCAGTATAATCGTAGGTTTTCTTCTTATTTCCAACATAACAACTTGTTCTATAGACATTATATGTTAGAACAAGACAAATTATATCTATAGTAATAAAGATACTAAACTATAATATTAATGTACTATATTCTAAATGAAGGTCATTTCAGGAACAAGAAAAGAAATTTCTTTTTTTTCTTGAATACTGAAAAGAAACAATGGTCAATTATTATAATAAACAAGTATAAGTTAAATAAATTATTTCCTAATTATTGTTCATAACTCTCCATTATTTTTCTTGTGATATTATAGCTTACTAGTTTTGTAATTTAATGTTCTTATGTGATAATACTTTTAGAACCTATTTAACACTACCTTAAATTGACCACCAGCAGAAAGATAGTCTATTCCCTTTGTAATTTTTTTAAATTTATTTAAATGCTTATTGTATTTATTGTTTTTGTCTTAAACACATGTTTATTTAATAAAATTATGTTATTATAATTATTTTATATAGTGTAAATACGTTTATAATCTATGTCTAATGAACCAACTTTGATTGATGATATTCAACAGAAAAACATTGCTTAATATATATGTGTTTCTCTTATCCTCTACTAGCTTCCAAAATAACAAACATGACTGGCAAATTAAGCCATTATATGTTACAACTGACACTACATAAAGTACATTGTAACAACGTACAGACTATTCTCATCAATTTGTATAACATATACAGCATATTGTGTATACAGCTGAAACTACGAAGATTAAGATAACAAGATAAATTATTGAATTAAATTAATAAAAGCAATTTACATTTTTATTTCGTTTACTTATTGTTTTAATAATGATTATAAAAATAATCACTATAACTATTTATTATTAAATTTCCATAAACAATTCTAACAGTAGTAAAACACTTGGGTCATTGTATTATTATAGAATAAATTAAGGAATATTTTATGTTTTATGTTTGTTATGTTTATTTATTATGTAACATAACTTTGACATTGAGCCCGATCAGGTTTCAGCGACCCTTACTGCATGCTTGGTATCCAGCCGGGGGCAGTGAGCTCGCCGCCTCCACCCAGCCCCTGCGTGAGCCCAGGACGGGGAGCCACCTCTAGGGCCCTCAGTGAGGGAGGGCTCGACCCCACCGAGAAGGAGCCGGTCCACGACAAGCTGAGGAAGCATCACAGGTAGGTCGATAGTACAGTTAGGATAAGATATGAGGCCTTGATGGTCAAGAGTTTTACCTTAGCGATCTCGAGTCTTCAGTGGAGGCATTTCAAGCTCGACGTTTTATAATCCTCCTTATTTATTTGAAACTTATTTCCTGATGGACGCCACGAATCCACCTTAATCTTTAGGATGCTTATACTTTAGTTATATGTATTAAAATGGTAATGCTCGCGGAAATTTCGTGTTGTGTAACCTTCCAATCCTATATTGGATCCACCCTTCTTCAGATCGCAATGCGTTTTATTATAAGACAAGGGACCACGCTTGATACCTATAAAGAACAGTAAGGAATCTATTCCTACTCCGAAATCCATTACCTACACAATAGCTGCCGTTCCCTCTAAATAGTTCTCCTCTAACCCTCGGCTCTCCACAAATCACTATACGCAAATTCTAATACTACTCCATTGATTATTACTGGATGAGATAATAATTATGACATTATTATTTGCACCAATCCAAATAAATATTTTATGCTGTAAAAAAAAAATATTGTGGAAATCTATGATACATGAATCAATGATGATATTGTTATTCACGACAAATACATTTAACGAAATGACATTATAACAAAACCGAAAGAGATCCTTATAAATTTAAAATAATCTTCGTATTAACAGAAAACTCTGTTCATTCGTTGCTTTTATTTTACTAGAGTTTTAAAAAAAAACTCCACCTTGTATGTATTAACCTAAAAAATCATTTCTTGTGAAATTGTTATTATTTTACGAATGTTAGTATATTGAATTATGCCTTTGAAATTAACTGATAGAAAAGCTCTTTCGCGCAATGCTGAGCCTACCTTATGCAATTCACGTTTAAATATGGATATTTGACCCGATTTGAAATATTAGCAAATCTCACAACACCATCAGTTTTTTTTTTAATTTATAACAACCATTTCCATGGTGCATTCGTTTGAGAATCACTATATTTATTCAATATCTTTTGAAAGTAGAATTTCAAATACTTGAAATCATAAAGTTTTCCGTGTAAATCACCATTATATGTTTATATATAAAATGCCAAAACGTTACAGATCTCATTTCCAAGGTCGATGAATTAAAAATTAATAACATTTAAAGCCTATTTGACGCAGAAATTTATGATCTTTGATTCATGAAATAATCTAGTTTTCGCTACACAGCATTAGTCTTCAATCGGCTTACTCGAGTTGTCTATTCTTATAAATATTGAGTACATAATTAATCACTTTAGTAATGGATTCTTTCGTTGAATTAAAACGCCTCCTCTCAAACTGTGTATCCCTAAATATGTGTATGTGTGAAAAGACCCCTCTGATTCTGTTTCTATGTATTTAATAATGTACGTAATATAATTTATAATAAATTTTGATAAAAATTCTTTCCTATATGACTCTTCTAAATATATATTTTAGTTATTATTATTATTATTATATATTTATTAATACAAAGGAGTTCTTACTTGCGAGTGATTCGTTATCACAAGATTTTAAAAGCATATTTTTTTTTTGTTTTGAAAAGGCAAATAAATCATTTCTCTTCAAAATGAAAACTTTTTTTTTGGTTCAATGAGCACTAAAATGGTACCAAACATTATCTATTTGGCTAAAAACATTTTTTAAATCTTCTTTAAAAATATAAAAGTGAATCGTTAAGTAAACCTACGTTATGGACAATCTTCCCAATATATTGAGCCGTTTCAAAGGAAACGTCCGTTGTCAAACTATGGTTATTTAGAAAACAAATTTATGAAATCAAAACTTTTTTTTTGTTTCCACGGTTATATTTGATGGCATACTAAACAAGCTGCATTCAATGATACTGATAGTTAATATTATCAAAAAAAGACAAAGTATACAACACAAGTCCACTAATGCCACTATGAATTTTAGAAATAATAGAAACGTTATATATCATTTGATGACCCCAATTATTGATATTAATTAATGTGTATGTATATATATATATATATATATATATATATATATATATATATATATATATATGTTAAGACCGTGGAAATGAATAATGCATCTAAGAAACATCCCACTACCTCCAAGGTTCAGATGCAACTAATGAGATCCAGCCGGGGTCGAGTAAGCTTCCTCCTGTAAGCCGCTCGAATTATCTCGAGTGTGCACAGTTTGGCCTGTTTAGCACGCTCGAATTAATTCGAGCGTGCAAGTTAAGAGGTTAATAAGCTTAATTTTTAATTATTTAAAATACTTCATGATATTTATAACCTGAATAGAATATACAGTTAGTAAAAAAAAAGTCTACATACGCCACATGCACTAACTTATGCCCGCGGCTTCGCACGCGTGGAATTTGGTCTGCCACGCAAAGTTTCGTGAAAGATCATTTTAAATAAATAATTTAATTATTTTTTAAAAATATAAGTCACTCGAACATCCAAAATTTCAGATGTCTAACTTCAAAACTGACGGATTCTATACAACCTTTGAACCCCTATTATATTAAAGGGGAAACCCTTGGAGTGGAATTATCCGAATTTTTTTCTTAAACTATACACAGAACCTAACTGCAAATTTCAAGATGCTAAGTTCCTGATTTACCTTTAATTATGTACTATAAGGGGGGGACACATGCCCCCGTGCCCCCACATAGATCATCATGTGATTTGCCTTTATTTATGTACAATAATGGATTCTCCACAGTACCTAAAATACTGTCGGGGGGAGAGGGGGGGCACGTGTCCCCTTGCACCCTCCTATAAATCCGCGCTTGCTATAACCTATGTGTTATTCTGATGTATAACCTATATTACTGTAGTTTCATCCAAATCCTTCCAGTAGTTTTTGCGTGAAAGAGAGACAAACATACAAACATTCACATTTATAATATTAGTAAGATTAGTAGGATATCAAAACAAATAGTTTCACTCATGTTCTTTCTGTTATTTTAACAACTATTATCATGTGATTTGCCTTTATTTATGTACAATAATGGATTCTCCACAGTACCTAAAATACTGTCGGGGGGAGAGGGGGGGCACGTGTCCCCTTGCACTCTCCTATAAATCCGCGCTTGCTATAACCTATGTGTTATTCTGATGTATAACCTATATTACTGTAAAGTTTCATCCAAATCCGTCCAGTAGTTTTTGCGTGAAAGAGAGACAAACATTCACATTTATAATATGTATTAGTAAGATTTGAGCCTCGGAGGTGGTGGGATGTTTCTTGGTTGCATTATTCATTTTTTGTTTTGTTGTTATTTTCTATCTACCCTGAGGATGCCTGAATAGGCGAAATATCGGACAGATAATTTCATTTTCTGTTTTAGTTTGGAGACTTAAGGGCTTTTCGTTGGAATTTTTCCACGGTCTTAACACTTATGTGAGATCACTTTTTTGTTTTTAATATTAATATATCAATACATATTGCAATATACTTTGTAGTATATAATATATTTGTAATATGTATTGATAGCTGTTTTAACAAAATGGAGGGTGCAATGATAAAATAATTTAAAGCTCTCATTCAGTTATAAAATTATTAGATACTTTTCTAAAGTTTTCTATAGAGCGATTTTCTAAAGTCGTTCATGTTCCCTCCTGGAAGAATATATTTAGTAGCGAACCACCCCCGAGCTGTTCGTTCAAGTTTTAAGAATAAGGAAGCGAGGGAGAGCCCTCTTCCAGTTGGGGCCTAATCCAATCCCCTGCCTAATCCCATCAGCTAACATCGATAACAACTCGATACTGGCCAAATATCGACTTCCACTATCGAAGGATCGTTAGGGTGTCGAGGGTCGTGTCGGGGGAGTTCAATATTTTTATCACCTTGTATTGGAAGTAGTCCCACCCATTTATTTCCCTGAAAATATGGAAAGTTATAGATAATACTCGATGAACATTATCCAATGTTCCCTAGTGATAGTATAAATCGTAATATAATCCTACTAATACATATTATAAATGCGAAAGTTTGTGAGGATGGATGTATGTTTGTTACTCTTTAACGCACAAACTACTGAATGGATTTGGATGAAACTTTACAGTAATATGGGTTATACTTCAATATAATAACTCATAGGCTACAATTTATAATGGTTTCGTGTAATTTGGTCATAATATAACGATAAATAATAAGTAAACCGGATAAGATTCTGCCCTCCGAGTAGCTGATGTGTGTCTTACTCTCAAAATCTACATATTTTCGCTGAACAAAACAAATCAAGTAACATAGTTTACTGGTAAAAGGTCACGATGAGCCCCATCATCGTCAAAATATAAAGCTAATGAATATAAATAAATAAATTAGAACTTCTCCTTTTTCTCACCCTCCTTTTAAAATGTACATCGTACAGTACAAGAGATCCTTTCGATCATATCTTAAAAATCCTACTTAACAACCTTCACACCTAACGGGGCTAAGGAAAAAAAAAGTTTACAGGAATAAAAATAAAAGGACAAGGTGAGCCCCATCACCGGAAAAATATAAAGTTAATGAATATAAATAAATAAATCAGAACTTCTCCTTTTTCTCACACTCCTCTTTTAATGTACATCGTACGGTACAAGAGATCCTTTCGATCACATCCTATGATTTTAACATTTCTTAAAATGATCTTAACAACCTTTTAGTTTACAGGAGTATATTGCAGTAGGTAAGTAGGTCCGCCAATACTAAAACCACATCGATTATTACCTACGTATCGCCGCTGTCAAAACAATAGCACCTATCTAATCTTTGGGCGATTTTACAGGAGAGGAAAAAAACCGTGCCATTGTTATCTTATGTAGATCGGTTATCTTTCAATTGCTAATTAGAGCACTGCCTTGCGTTCAACCATGAAAACTTTTTTTAATAGTATGTAATTCAATCTGTAGAATGCGTTACCGTAACAAACTCATTTTCACCAAAAGTTGTAGATAGGCGGTATTGTTTTGAAAGCGTAAACGAAAGTAACTTATGTCCGTCCCGTTTGTTAGTCAGTGTCAATGTATGTTTCACGGCTGTACTGATCCGTTTGTGATGAAATTTGATATGGATAATCTCAAGCCTGGAGAAGGACACAAGCGAAGTGTATTTTAACCTGGGTGTGTTCAATGCACAGGAGAAACTACTGAACTGAGCATCTTGAAATCAAAGATTGTATGGAATCCGTCAGTTTTGAAGTTAGACATCTGAAATTGCGGATGTACGAGTAACTTAAAGAAAAAAATTATTTATTTAAAATGATCTGTCACGAAACTTTATGTGGCAGACCAAATTCCACGCGAGCGAAGCCGCGGCCAAAGCTAGTAATAAGATAAAACTTTGGCCTTGTATTATCCATAACCACTTACTAATGATGTATCGGCCCATTCGATAGTGGATATTCTCTGGATAAATATTTAGCGCACAAAGAGGACAATAAATGACTTTTAAAAACATTATTTTTCAATACATACAAAAATGATAATAATCGATTTATGAAGATATTTTTAAAAAATATTCAAATCTTATTGTACATGTGTTGCGATTTCTATGCACCTAAAGTTTAAAAATGCAGAAATTATTTCTCGAGTTCGTCTATCGTTGCGAAAAGGAACCTATAAATGAAGCCACCCTCATTGCATCCAAATTGACTGAGTCATTAAAACCTGTTGATTTCAAACTCGTTAAATATCTATTAGGCCAGGTGCTTGCAATGCTAATTAAAACTAGATGTAATAACCGTCCCATCTGACTACAACTACAACAATTGCATTTCTAAATAATGTTGTACCTGAGGCTACTGATGTCATTTATGGATTATATGATCCTGGTACAACTGCAGTTCTTTTCCCTCAAACCTAAATAATTAATGAGCAAATAAACATTTTATTAACGAGTGAATCATCAATACTTACATGTGTCCTCAGGCTGTCATGTGCAAACGAAAAAAGAATACCTTCAAAGACACAATGAAGCAACAAAGCAGAAAGATATTCCTGAAGACAGCGGTAATGTTAAATTATAATGGGATCAGACTATAATAACTTATAATGGAGAATGGAGATAGTTGGGGGGTGCAGCCAAAAAAACACCAAATAGGTCAAGACGTATTTTAATTTGTGTCGACGTTTCGACCTACTTTGTAGGTCATCTTCAGGGCTAATGGGAGAGGAGGCTGGGTGAACTGTGTAAACCAGTAATAATAAATAATAAATTGAATTATTATAAATAAAAAATAAATTGAACCACTGAGTGGAAAAAAGGAATACAAAATTTCAGATGTTTTTTTCTTCAAAACTGACGGCTGTAGTCTATGTGCTATTCAGATGTATAACCTATAATACTGTAAAGTTTCATCCAAATCCGTCCAGTAGTTTTTGCGTGAAAGAGAGACAAACATACAAACTTTCCCATTTATAATATTAGTAAGATTGTCCATGTATGAAACTATATTTTTCATGTTTAATGTTATTTTGTAAGATGAACGTAGGAATAAATCAATACAAAAAACAGGTTTCAGTCGCTTATTCCCTTTTTCCACTTAGTGGTTCAATTAAAAATATAAAATTGTGGAAAGTCAACAAGATCCCAATTAATGTAATGTCAAATTAACATTCTTCCCCGCATATACATCGCAAATATTGCGAGAACACAGGGATCGGTGAAGAGAATGGATTTTTCTGGCTTGGATACGACTCCTGGTAGCTCAGTGGTTTAGAGCACGGCACTAGATATGCAGACGACCCGGGTTCAATTCCCGGTCAGGACAATTTTTTTCTCTTCAAAATATAAATATATATATATATATATATATATATATATATATATATATATATATATTGTTACGGGCGCCGGCAGGAAGGCGGAAGCGGGGGATTAGCGGCTTAACTCCGTCAGCGGGAGACGTTTAAATAGGATTAGGACGGTTCTAGATCGTCTTCTTTTGTCGGCAAAGGATTAAGAATATTCCAGAATTATCTGGCCCCTTCGAGTTCTAGAATGTTCGGCTTTGCCTATAAAAAGACTTCCGTCACCTCGAGTCAGTCAGTCTTAGCCTGAGAGTAGACCAGTGAAGATCTGTGATAAGTGTAATAAGTGAGTGTCAGTGTGATAAACTAGTCAGTGTTGAACCGGCCCGTGTAATAAGTGTATCAGTGAACTGTGACAGTCTCGCGAGTGTAATAAACTGTTTCTGTTTGTTACTGTGTGTTAGTTTGTGATACTTGAAGAATCTTACGGTCGGTGGACTAGTGAACTGTAAGTGTTAATTATTAGTTATAAATTGTAGTGTAATTTTATAATATTCATAGAAACTATTGTAACTAGTTAAGCTATCTAGAATTAGTAAAATCTTATATTATTGTAATAATTAAATAGGGGTTAGGCCTAGATGATAATATTTAGAATATTGTTATTATAAATTTATATTAGTTCAATAATTTAATTGTTAATAGTTAATTGTATCCTTTTTATCATTTTGTTAATAAATATTAGTATCTTTAATTAAGGGATTGCTTAATTCATTTTAATACCCAGTAGCCCGTAACAAATTGCACTCGTGCGTAGATGTCCTTTCCCTGCCGCAGGATGACTTCTTCGTCTCCCGCTGACGGAGTTAAGCCGCTAATCCCCCGCTTCCGCCTTCCTGCCGGCGCCCGTAACAATATATATATATTATAACTTATCATCATATTCTATATTAAAACCAAATATATTACTTATTGTCCAGACAGTAATGAAAGCTCAAATCAAGAGATAGATTTTCCTACCGATGATAATATGTATAAAACAGTAAACGAAAGAACGAAGAACTAGCAATAACTTAATGAGGAAATCTGTACAGACAGGTAGAAGTAAGTACTACCAATTTTAGTCTCTATAAATTGCCTAATTCCAGAGGAAACGATGGAATCATTGGATATTCTTGAACTTAAGAAGAAACAAATATACAGTAAAAAGCATTATTGTTAGGAACCAATAGTGTAGCAGGAAACAATTTTAAATATTGGTACATACCAACAAGTGAGCTTAAACTTGAACACGTTCCGGATCAGCAAAATCATTTAGCAATGCTGAGTATATAACAACAATATTTGATAATAATAACGAACCGAAATAAAATAATGAGTAAAACCATTGAGAAAGATACCTGGAATAGCCTTTAAATTAAATTAATTTACGAAACTACTGGAGCAGAATTAGCATTTTATTTTCCTAATTAGGCAGGATGCTGTTTTTAATTCATATGAATATTTAATTACAATTAATTTATGCAATAAATTAACTTTTCAGATGAACACCATTCGAACTATCTCACTTATAAAATACAGTTAAGGCATAATGACCCAGAGGTTAGCAGGCTTACTATGATTTTGACATAGACAACTCAACCCATCGCTATTTTGTAGTTTAATTTTTTTTTATCAGAAAGTTTTCATGAATTGAGAATATAATAATGCTATATTAAGAGAATAGAGTTCAGAGTAATAGTCAACAAAATTTTAAAATAAGTCATTACTCAATTAAATCAGTAATAAATTATTTTTCTAAAAACTGAGGATCTTTAGTTTTATTTTGCCATCTTAGTAAGTCTGAATATTATAATATCTAAGGAAATATATTATATTTACTTAAAATCTGATTTACTGTAGAATTTTTTAAAGTAATAAACTATTTTTATTGGTACAATCTGCCACATTTAAGGGCAATAAGTGTTAGTGAGCTATGAAGAGACAAACTTCATTCTCTACCCTCGGGATCTTCGAGCCCAGCTCCACCCTCCATGAGTGGAAAGAGAAGTGGGGCCACTGGAGCTCCAAGCGCTTCTTTTCCAGTCGCATCACTATAAAGCCGCTTTAACCTCTGGGGAGCATTGTGAGCGGTGATAAGGATTTAGGTGATTGGTTAAGTTCATGTGTAATTAGGAAAATTTGGTTGAAATAAGGTCAAGTACGAAGGGGATATGAAGGTGGTTGCGTACGGTTTAAATAGAATCGTAGTATGGTTCTTAGGACTTTGGATTGGAAGCTTTTAATGTTCGACGGTTTTATAGAGAGTTTTTTTTATGAGACAGATATACAAAGAGAGAGAGAGAGAGAGAGAGAGAGAGAGAGAGAGAGAGAGAGAGAGAGAGAAAGAAAGGGGGATAAAGAAATAAGATACAAATTAGTATATACATGAATTTTCATGTTCACAGAGAAAATGATAAACCGAGGCGTTTAGGATCAAAAGCGTATTACTCAAAATTTCAAAAATAGAATTTTTCAGATTTTTCGTTCGTTTAGTCAAGCAATCCTTCCGAGTCTCCAAACATGACTAAATCAATAAGAAATAAGGTGGTTCTTAAGTTTCGTAATATATATATATATATATATATATATATATATATATATATATATATATATATATATATATATTTCACATAAGCGAAAAGTGTTAAAAAGTCATTTTTGAAATTTTGGAAAAACCGCTTTGTTGTATACTGAACGCCTCAAATATTATTCCATAATACTGATAATTGGAATTTATTACTCGTTTATACTATTTATTTGTATTTATAACTGTATGGTTTAAGCTAAAACAAATTCCCTTGCAGTTTCAGATTGAGTTTCAAAAGGAAAGAGAGAAAAGACCACAGGGACAGCCTGTCTTCTGCAGTCCCCGCCAAGTTCATTCGCGCCACATCCGTCCGACCACAAACCCTCAACCCGAGGTGGAACGAGAAATTTCGTTTGTGAGTGTCAATAAAGCAAACACATAATAAATAAAGTTTTTTTATTATAGGATTTCGCATTGATTTTCTATTTAATCTTATTTTACAGTGATATTGATGACGTATCGACAGACATCCTTCATCTAGATATATGGTAATGTATCCATTATATTTAATTTCTATGTTTTAATAAAACATATGATTTATTAATTCTGTTGACCTATATCATTTTTTCTGTTTCTTAATTAAAATTTCCCGTTTTATAAAGGCTTTATTCTTTGTTCAAGAGACTATTAATCTTATTTATTTGTGTTGGTATGCCATGAGTAATAATTACTCAACTTAAATGTTTTTAATGTCCTTAAATGTTTTACATTGGATTCTTTTCGAGAAATTGTTTGTGCCTTTAACAATTTAAAACCTGAATTAAATCATCAATATTGCAATTAGAAAGATATAGTGAATCATGGTTAATTAAACATCTGTATAATTACAATGAATGTACTTTATTGATGCATTTAATTATTAAGAATAACATTTGATATTTACATTAAGACCTGAGCAATTAGCAATAATGATTCAGGTGGCTAGGCTTGCTATGAAACACAAATTTAAATTAGCATTCATCTTGTATAACAGGGGTACCTATAGGGTTCTTTGTCAGATAGGTCGTCTCTGTATTTATAAATATTATACACACAGGCACACACACACGCAGATATACATATTTGTGTGCATATTTAATGACATTAATTTACCATTAATTGGTTAAATGTTATTTAAATTATAAAGCCTTAAAATGTCTTCCACGAAGATTAATATTACTTTTTAAAAAATATTCAAAAAATTAAACTAAAAACCAGCCATTCGTATAAAGAATCGACTTCATAAATCTCTGGGACCAGAGCTGCAATAAACTCCTGGCAAAAGCTCTTCAGCAATTTCTTCCCGTTCCTATTACGTTACAGGTGTAGTGCATTTTTTTTCTCCCAGAGCATCCGTGTTATCTAATTTAGTTTCCGTATTCGGAATATTTCAGCCACAATATAGCTTACCTTCAAATTGCCCCAGATTCGTTTCAAATAAAATAAAAAATTCTAACAGCTGAGATAATTTAAATAGTGAATTTCATAGAAACGGTTTTGGCAATTACTAAACCTAAATTGATATATTTCATTTCTAGAAAGGAATTAAAGATAGAACAACTTTGAATTACTTTTAATTATTACTATTGATACTATGAGATGTTAAGTTATGTTTTATTTTGAATTTTATTCTAATTAACCATTTTCTTTTGCGATACAGGTATCCTTTTGCAGACTTTACAGTGTTCGTTATTTTATAAATTATAAAACGTTCGTTTTGATAAAAGAACTACTATCCTTCCAGAAACATTTTTTAGTAATTAAATCCGATACTTGCTAGGCTAAGGAATTCGCTCCTGGTACCCTCTGAAGATGGCCCTCACGTGTGGGGTTGGATTTTTTTTTCTCCTTTTAACTTATATCCAGTTAAAAAATAAATTTTTTATAAATTTGATATTTAACAGTTTCTTATCAGTGTAAATAACATGTTAAATCTTAGATTTAATTGCTGAATCGGAATTCTCATTTTACCTGAAACTTTGGACTCCTTTTATGTTTGATGTTATGGCACTGGATCAATATTTATTTATTATACTTTTGCCATTGTTCTTTGTGAAGGAGCGATATATTTAGCTTATTATGTTAGAAGAAAAATTCCATTATTTATTAGCATTTCTTAAAGAATCTGCCACATCGAACATCAATTCCCGGCCCAAAATCTTTAACTTACTCTTACCATATCAATCCATATGTTTATATCTTTCTTATCTCATTTTTAAGCTGGTTAAACAATTTAAATGAATTATTCAAACATTACGAATGTGGTTTCAGAGATTTAGGTTGGGAAACCAATTTTTTTTTTTAAATTTCGCTGAACATTTTGCTTTGATCCTAGTTTCTCAATGAATACCATGGTTTATTTTCATCTTTTTCCTTCTTGTTGGTCATCCATCAACATTACTTTTGTCCCTTCCGCACCTAGGAAGCCCGATTACCTTTTATGACAACTCTCTCCATCATTGCAATATATAAGGTACATCATTTATTTGCTAAAGTTCATGGAACAGACTGCATCCAAGATTGAATGATAGACTGCATGACTAGTTATATTTTTGGGCCAATTAAATATATTTTTTAGTGATGTCGAAGATCCAACGATTGATAAATCGTTCCGTCTTTTCGGTGGTTAAGTATAAGAACGATTTATGAATTGAGGCGTTGAGATGATAAAGGGGGTAAATCCATATTTATAAATCTTTCAGGAAGCACAAGCATATGCACAATTCACGTTATTATGAAATGATTATTTATTTGAGATAATTTTTTTAGAAATTGGCTTTGGCATGTTTAGAATGGTGAACTATGTACCACCACATACAGGAAGCTAAATTTGTGAAAAACATTAAAGATAATTAAATGTGGATTTATATATATATTTATATATATATATATATATATATATATATATATATATATATATATATATATATATATATATATATATATATATATATGAACAAATTTAGTATAAATACCTGCAAATGCTTCTATATAGACAAAAGCCTTATGTTACCTTTCGGTATTTTAAGGGGTTACAATAGGCTGAGTCCGCTGAAGACGGGTTTTACTCGAACCGGCTCGAGGCTGCTGACGTTATACAATACGAACAGAGAATCTCTCATAAAACTTCATTTATTTTAATATCATTAACTGTCATCCAATATTCTTTGTTGTCTATATGACCTTCCAGTTGGGACAAGGTCTTTATAAATAATCTTGAATATTGAGATACTTGACAAGAAATGAAATATGCCAACTGTTTGATACATTGCTACATAGATTTTTGTTTCACACATCTTTTTTTTATTTTGTGCATAAGGCATTTAGCATCATTGTAATCATTACATTTTTGCATCATCCATCAGAATTATGGCAGAGAGATAAATGTTTATTTCAAGAAGGTTTTAAAGGAAAATAATGAGGAAAACATCAATTTTGCCGATGAAGCTCTGTGAGGTGGAACCTAGCTGTTAGTTTTAAAACCTAGTTTTCTGGTGTATTTTTTTTATCTAGTAGGGAAGCTAAGCTCATTAACTGATGTTGATATTCATTGTTAAAGAAGAGAGCATTACTGGAAAGTAAAGGAGCTGATAAAACATTGTTGTAATTTTTCAATTTATTATTTTTTTTAATCAAAATGTATACTGTTAATATATTTATATATATTAGCTTTGAAATGGGAACTTGTTTTGAAAGAGGAAAATACTTAGAACTCCTGGTAACGGCCTGTTTCTCAATTAGAACTAAGCCCTCTTGATCACTCCACAGCCTTTCATTTACAGCATGGAGATATCTTAGACCTCTGGAGTACTTGGAACTCAGCAATAGTTTTCCTAGATCAGTGTGTATGTAATGCTATAGTAATAATATAGACTTTAATCTAGTATTAATAATAAAAAATAATTAAAACCAATAATTAGATTGCTACTATTTTAATGTAAAAAATATTTCATTTTAAAATTGACACTGTTAGGTAAACGCCATCTGTATAAATAAATAAATATACATATATATATATATATATATATATATATATATATATATATATATATATATATATATATATATATATTAGAGAAGAATTGGTTGACTGTAACTTCTAATATAAGGAAGAAATAGTTGGGGGTGCAGTCAATAAAAACACCTTAATAAGTGTAACTTATTTATTGTGTCCCGACGTTTCGGCCTACAATGTAGGCCATCTTCAGGGCTAAGAGAGAGAAACAAACAGAAAAACATATAAAAAAAGTTGCAGTAACAAGAATATGGTGACAAGTACCACTTGTACCACATTACTACATTACTTGTCACCATATTCTTGTTACTGCCGTCTGTGTTTTTATTGACTGCACCCCCAACTATTTCTTCCTTACATATATATATATATATTTAGATTAATTTATTGATATTTACAACTGTAATAATATTACAAGTAAATCTGCTAATATGAAAATAAGACCTGGAAAAAATAAACACTTGGGAAAAACTACCCATCGGTAGCAAAGCTTTATAGTAGAAGGTCTCGAGGCCATCTTCTTTTTAGACGCCTCGTAGGGTTACCAGTAATATTATAGGAAGCAAGTTGAGAGACTAGGGGATTCAATTGTGTATGGAGCTTGTCATAGAAGGATAGGTATCTAGTTTGGACCATATCAGCAACATATGGGATATTAAGATCATGATGGATGAGTTAGTGACATAATAAGGAGCATTGAGGATTTTACGAAGGATTTTGGATTGTATGGATTGGATACGAGATGAATTGTATGGTTTAGTAGAACCCCAAAGCTCAACTCCGTATGTCGAAATAGGTCTGATAACTGTCATGTAAATGAGTCTTTTGTAATTAATTGGGAGATTTGAGTGTTTGTCCAGTAAATGTTGAAGTAGGCGAAAACGTCGAGCTGTTTCTTGTCTTTTCAGTCTTGTATAATAAATAAATATAAAATAAAATTATTCTTTTTAATTGGCATATCACTTACTCCGTAAGGCAAGATTTCGCTGATTAATTTATGGTAAAATTAATTTATTTCGTATTTGTATCTCAAGTATCGTAGAATTAGTCTAAATGCACCGTTTTATCGTAAGTATGAATTGTTTAAATTTTGTGGTTCCGTAGTATTACTATCTGAATCTATTTCAAATCGTATAGGTTTTAAAATGTCATCAGTATGAAATAAAAACAAACAATTACTAATAAGTCAAAGTTAACATTCAGTAGTCATCAATGCAAATGATATTTTAAATTTAGATACTATTAACTTCGTTTTACTGTCTACTACCTGACAACTGTAATAATAATAATAACAAGAGTAAATCATCTATTACTTGTTATTTCTTTATAGGTCGTAAGGCAAGTATTTCAATTGCAAAAATATTGTTTTTTGTTTGTTTACTTGACCCAATTTTTATGCTGCCATAACGATGCTATTTAGTATTTGCTATTTGAGTCGTAAATTTTGCTTATCCAGATTTAATTAGGATAGGGATCTTTATCGAGTAACTGACATCGTGCAGGCGAAATAATATCAAAGAGTGAAGAAACTATATGTATCTCTATATTCACTATTTACTCGTAAAAATATGTATTCAGATACATAATATGAAAACTGGGCCTTGTGTAACTCGAATAGAAGCCCTTTCCATCAGTGAATCATTTAATGAAAACAGATTTGAATCCCGCCTTAGAGCTTTAACTACCTGTTTATTTAGCGCGGCATAAAGGGTACTCGCCCAAGCTTGGTACAAGCGTCGGCAAAATTCATCATTGATCCAACCCTATGTGCTATTTGCATTTTCCAGATGCGGTTTATTATTCTGGAACAAAAAAGTATTATGGCGAGGATAAAGTGGATATTCCGCGTTGCAAACCCCATCCATAAATTAATGGAAAGCAGAGGAAAGTCTTTGAAAAATATGCAATATGCAAACCTTTAGGATTTAGGAGATGCCTTTTAAGGGTGTTGTATAATCGATGCAAATGCTCTAAAACCTTAATACTGCGCAGTGTGTGATATTCTACTCGAAATGGCTCAACATTTATTTGATTTAAAACTATACCAGGTAATGAAAACGACCTTAATATACTCAATCATGTCGTTCAATATCATTGTTTTTATATCAAATATAAGGCAGGTTTTCATTCCGCATATAGAAAAATTTAAACATAATAACTGTGTAAATGTAAACATAATTATAAATAATCAATTCCAATTAATGTTTTTTACTGATATGCCAGAATTTGTTTGGAAATGTAAATAAAATAATTACATCTTCTTATTTCTGTGGCAATACCTTGGCCTTTTCCAAACGACTTTTCCTCCATTCTTTGTCTTATGCTCTCCGTCTCCAACTAGGCATAGCAAAAGCTAATTTATCTTTCTCGATCTGATATTTCCATGTAGCCTTGGGCCTTCCATTCTTGTCTAAAGCAATGTTAGTTAATCTTACTATAATTTGTAATAAGTAGTCTTCCTGGACTTTAACATTGATCTATCTTCGTTACGTACCCAGCCATATAATTATAATAATACTAATAATAAGACTGCTATATGTGACTACATGGAACATTAGGCATACCTAAATAAGAAGGATCAGGGCCATTGAGCAGGTAGTTCAAATGTCCTTTAGGGTCGGTATCTTTAATCTTAAGGGACAAGATGGCAGTTGTAGGCAAGAGGCGGACAACTCAGCATGTATACTGTGTCACATATAGCAAAAGGGCCCCCCTTTTTTTTTTTTTTAAGTAAGTAGATTTATAATTTATCTGGTAACTATGATAAGCACACAATAAATATTATGTTATTCAATTAAATGAAAAAGGATCTTTATTTATTAACCAACTGCTAGTCAGACAACCTTTGGAGAAGAGAGACATATCCCTCTTATCCATTAATGATATAGAATTACTATATTTTAAGCATAACGATTTCAGATTGGCATCCCATTTTATTAATTAAATATTATATAGATCAAAGGTTCTGTCAACAGAGGTCTGTCTACAACAGAGGTATTAGTCATCGATACATTTTTCGACGTGAATTTAAGACGCGGAGAAAATCTCTACATATAAATAACTGGAAACGTATATATTTCTTAGTCTTTTCATTTTAAGCATAAATAAAAAAAAAAAATAATATGAAATTATGTTCTCTGGACCTGACGTACTGACAAGTCCTAGTGAAAGAGTTCGCGCCCGTTATATGCTGCAGATTTAAAAAGGGAATTCTCCGGTTATCAGGTTAAGGTACGTTAAGAGTGTACGATAAGTGTATTAATTATATAACGGCAATACTTGGTTTTAGTTCAATAATTCTCCCTGAATAATGCATAATTTAAACATATCATTTCGTAAACTTTTTACTCAAGTATCGAATACTATGTTATCATTTCAACTATGATTTCCATGTTGATGTGATAAAACCAACCAACCAATGTAATTATTGTGTAAAATAAATAAAAACCATTTATTGGAGGATAAAACTAGCACGGTAACTTTATATTCATATGATTAAAATATCACTACAGGGACCACGACGACGAGTCTTCAGTATTCGACGCAGTCTCGAAGCTGAACGAAGTGCGGGGAGTGAAGGGACTTGGCCGGTTCTTCAAGCAGATAGCTCAGAGCGCGCGCTCGGGCAGTCAGGACGACTTCTTGGGATGTGTCAACATTCCTATACAGGTAAATTACTTTAGGAGAAGTGCCTCCTACTCAATTCCCTTCATAAAAACCCGTTACAAAAAGTGATTTCATCTGCAGGATATACCTTCTACCGGACTTGATTGTTGGTACAAGCTCGAAGCTAGGACACAAAGGTCCAACATACAGGGAAAGATAAGACTGAAGCTGTGGCTATCGACGAGGGAGGATAGAGGAACATCGGAAGAAGACAACTGGGAAGATATTAGGCAGCAGGTCCGCCTCACCACCGTCTTTGCAGAATATGAGATGTCCAGGAGTCAGGTAATATGAAAGATGTTTACTTCAAAATTTGGGATATACAATTTATACAAAATTAAATTCTATAAATAAAATTAACTTTTAGAAAACATTCTGTACAATTTCTCAATATTTGTTTGTTTTTTGGCATTGTAATACTGGTTATTACAAATCATCTAAAAGTCATTGTTCAATTCACTTCGATTTATCTATAATAAAATAGCTGATTTTGTTCTAAGTATTGCTTTCTTTATTACAACTTTTTTAAATCCTTAATTAACTTTTCTTGTTTTTTAATGCATATTATATCTCTTTTTATTGCTAAAGTGAGAGTCTAATATTATTTCCATACATCTTAAAAATATCAAAAAGGATAATCAAGTTGTCCGTGCCACGGTACTTACTTATTCAACCACGCCACTAATTATGCTAGACGTTCTTCACAAAAGTTATTAAATCTCTTTATGAATTGAACATTAAGATTTATGGATTAAGTATTTTGGACCATTTTTTTCTCCAAAAATAAAAAATTCATAAGGAAACTCCAGAAATGGACATGACTAACATGAGAAAACTGTGAGTTTTCTACGAACTGCAAGTTATATTATACGAAATAAGTGATGAATATGCTCGTGAGAATCAAAAATTTTATAAATAGAATTTAATAGGAGACCAGTGAGAGTAAACTGTGCACTAAAACTTTTGTTCTAGAATCACATAGATGATAGTCAACTTGAAGTCTGGACGTAAAAGTGTATAGAATGACTTCTTGTATATCTTGTGTGTAAAACTATTTTCGGGCGAGAAATTTTTAACAAATATTTACAGGAATATTCTCCGCAATATTAGTAAAAACTTGCTGTTGCAGGGCGCATGGAACGGAGACTTGCCCCTCGTGGCCCTGACTATCCTCCACCAGCACGCCATCCAGGGCGACCTCACGGACCTGCAATGTGCCGCGGTGAGGTGGATAGCCTACTCCAGCCTGTCCGGAGTCGAACCTCAGGTTCTTGCTCGGCAGCTCTCTTCGTTGGAGCATGCTTGGCCACACGAGACACTCACCAGGCAGGAGGTAAGCAACATTTATTTAGTCTGGATCAATAATCATTTCTTACTTTTACAGTTTGGAATATATATGCGTGGAGAAAATAATATGTCAAGCCTCATCCTGGATGGATCACTAGTTCATTTAATAGCATGATGATTACTCAGCTAGTAAAGAACACCAAAGTTTTATCATCTTATAAACTAGCTTTCCTGATTCCATCAATAGTACAGAATGATACAAAGCCAACAGTATTACGTGATGTCTTTAATTTAATGCTTAAAAAATCCCCCAATAAATGTTATTAAATATGGTACACCTCAAGTGAAGAGGGTTCATTACTTCCATAAAAATGAATAATTCTGTGCATGGCTGTTTAGATCGAGAGCAACTTTATTTCATAACATTATACATGGAGAATAGCAAATTTGGGACGTTTGGGATCAAAAGCGATATAACTCCAAAATTAACTTTTCTACGTTTTTCGCCATTTTAGTCAAGAAATTTTGTCTAACAGGATTAAAGAATCAAAGGCCAACTTATTCCTCTGGGAGTGCGGTTCTAAACTTGAAGTTTCGGAAGCATAAAATTCCTTCACTAAACTAACGAAAAATGTGAAAAAGTTAATTTTTGGAGTTATCCTCTTTTGATTCCAAACGCCTTATTTAAAAAAAAAACGCCATTTTTATATGCGTAATGTTAAAAATAAATTAATTTATCGAGGAATTTATACAAAATTTACGAGGGTTATTAATATAGAATATACTATCTATACTATAATTAAAATGTCACCTAGTCATTTTAGCCCGTAGTAGTTCTATCATCATTATATCGATTATCATAAGTATTATAACCAAATGAAAGTTAGACAATTATACATAAGTATGTATATGTGTGTTCCAAATTATTAGCTATTACACATCTAAATTTTGATTAAAGGAAGAATTCCTAGCGGAGTCCTTCAACAATTTCCTCGATTTCGCGCTCCAGCTGATTCGCAAGCATCGAGCGCTTTTCCCACACCATCACAGGCCTTCCATGAATAGGTTGGAAAATCTGCTCAGGTAAATTAGAGTTTTATTTTTATCTTCTATATTCTTTACGTTATGGTTAAGTCCAAAGTAATCCTTTTTTAGAATTTATTTCATTGAGATGAAGTAAAAAAAAAAAAAAACCATAATTAAGTAATACAATATTAATTTCAATTTTCTGAACAAGCGAATTAAATACAAAGTTATTCAAAATCAAAATTAAATCCTATTATTGTAAATTAAATTCAAAGTTATTACATTTACTTTATTCATCAATAAATACTGCTATGCATTATGAATCAAATATCATTCATTATTAAAAAAATGGGTTATAAGTTTTGGTTTGATCTCCACTCTCCACTGGAACATAAATTTGATTTACTACCGAAAAATCATCCATCAGAATTGAGAAAAATATTTTTCTCAAACATTATGTTTTTAGGTGCTTGGGATTGCTTGCCAATATGAAAGCCTTCTGGAAGTGCTGCCCGTTCAACAAGGAAATAAGAGGAGAAATTATAACAGCCCTTAAGAAAGGCACGCATGAATGGTATGTCAAGTTAAGGAAATTAGTCCAAATTATAATATTAGTATTAATATTATTATTTAAATATATTATTTAAAGGTTCTAAAAAATCTTTGGTCATGCCGTCCTTTTGGACGGGCGTAAAATAGTGAGTCCCGAGACTGTTCGGTATCAGGTTCTCGTTAAAAACTCCTATCTTAATTATGTGTGGAAAAAATGTAGGGCACCCACTGCAGCACTGCCTAGGATATGTAGTATAAAATGATGCTAAATGAATAAACACATGAATTTATTGCTATTAGAATAAAGTTGTATGATTCATTTAAAATTGGCCAGACAATGAAATTGTTTTAATATTTTATTTTGAAGAGAAAAGATTTGTCCTTTATATTTAAGAATTATATGTTCTGAATATGAATTATATTGAAAATGTTCAACATATCGTCAACGCAAAGTACGAAACGTGATAAAAAAAATTGTTGCCGACCTATGCTTTGGGATTGATTATTGATGCAAAGTTCGCACAGCATCTAGAAGTCTTAAAACTATAATACTAGTAGCGTATCTGTTTTGAACATGTTTAAACAATTATTTAGTTCCACGTTGCCGCTAAGAAGCGTTTGTTACAGGTATGAAGACATCCACAGGAACATCTCCGGGAGCAGGGCAGATCCTGATACCAGAATACAAGGCTTGGTTAAGCTGATAACAGCTCTTATTGTAGACCTCCAAAAAGGAATCGACCACTACAATCCTATGTTTGAAAGGTTTGTTTTTTGACCAATTAACATTACACTAAGGGCCGGTTGCACCAACACCGGTTTAAACTGAGATTAGACGATCTCAGTTTAATCTTAGATTAACAGTTAAACTCTAGTTCTCTGAACACCCGTTGTTGGAGTACAGTTTACTTTAAACTGCGTTTAAAAGGGAGGTTACGCTTAGGTTTGTTGTTTTGTGCCGTTTTCAACAGGTAATACTACAGTTTTTATCCAGTTCAGAACTAAATCTTCAAATTGAAACTGAGAAAGAACGATATTAAGGGAAGTCATTTTAACTATGTAGTTGAGTTAACATAAAGATTAACAATTAAAAACTGAATCACTTGATTTATTATGAAATCGTCATCTATTCATTTCAAATTTCATCCACAGAAACCAATTATTGATAACCAAACAAAGTCCCAATAATTATTAATAATGAAACACAGTAACTTGTCTTTCCATTTGTTTTTTAAAAACGGCAAGTGCTTTCAATCACATTTCTGATGCTCTTCAGGCCAAAGACACTTGTTGATCACTCACCATCATTTACGTTTGGTAATCAGAGACAAACTTTACCTCTGATTGCCAAACGTAAATGTGGTTTGAAAGTTGAATGTTCGAAACCGAGGGTTTAATTTAATCCAAAACAACTTGAACCGTGCTTTTTGAAAGTCTAAATCTGTCAAAAAATTGATTCGACCATTGGAGAAAATGATTCTGTCGAGCACGAAATACTTTTGTACTCATCAATGAATGAGCAACTAATTGAAAAAACTCTTCGTCATCTGCCAAATCGTCAATGTCTATATTGCCAACAATATCCATTCTTGAAAAATAAATAAATAACAAAAATTGAAAACAAAGCCAGTAAAGAAAATTAAAAACAAAACAAAGCCAGTTAAGAAAATTAAAAACAAAACAAAGCCAGTTAAGAAAATTAAAAACAAAGCCAAGGACGACAAGAATGAAGTTTGAAATGTGAGAATATGGTTATACGAGTTTAATGTAAACGAGGTTTAAACGGCCATGTGTGGCCGGTAAGGTTTAAACCTAGATTCAAGTTTAAACCTACTTTGTGCAACGCTTAATAATCGATTTAAACTGAGATATTGGAAATCCCAGTTTAAACTAGGTTGGTGCAACCAGCCCTAAAGCAGTAATATGTTATTTCACAATATCTTATCATAGTTGAGGACCAGAGATAACATTGATGCGGTTCATATTAAAAAATTATTTCATAATTCTTATTGCTTTATCTTTTAAGACGAATCTACTATCTTCGTCGAAAATGATGTCATAGTAGAGGAGTTGTGGTCTGTTCTTAAATACGCCAGATCTTGTACAAAATAGATACTGATAAACAAAATAGTCACACGATATCAACTATGCAGAAGTAATTGGTATACATTAATGGTACTCTGTGGACAATACTGCATAAATACGCAGAGTGATGAATTTGAATATTAAACAAGAGCTCAAAAGAAAAAATAATCTGTAACCTCGTATTTTTCCTTTCAAACTTGCATTAACCTTTTCTGTTGTATTGCAAGCACTTTAATTTGTTTCAATATTTTTTTATGGTTAGGAAGCGGAGTGGCTCAGTGGTAGAGCACTGAGTTGCCATGCAGGAAATACAAGTTCAAACCCCGCTGCAGGCCATGATTTTTATTTAGTCTGTTTGCAGCGGGAGAATGGATCATATGGGATCTAGGACCCTCCTGGGGCCCACCTAGCCTCTATAAAATATTATAAAAATAGGGTTCCCAAAATAAGGGAGGAAATCTGGCGGTTGAGCGTGATCTAGGACAAGTCACTTCCTTGAAGAACCGTTGTCCATGAAACAGTACAGTCTCTACCATTTACTGAACCCCAGACCCTTTATGGGTTGTAGTGGTAAAATTCTGCATTGTTGAATGAAGGCAGATATATCTTAATAGAACCTATTTTTCAGTTTAATGGAGTTATAACATTTAAACTTGAACTACTCACTGTCATCGTGAGCATGAGTGCTGTGACAAGAATACTTAACTGAATTAACTAAAGTTTGGATAGCATTCCACTTTACTATTTCTGATTTAAATCGCTCAGACAACTGGTACGTGCACTTCATTGCACAGAAGCCTGAACTAAAATAATATATATTAATAGTTAGTCTATGGAATTTCAATCTAGACCAGAACGATCACTCAACTTCAGCAGAAGTTTAGTATAAATTAAATTTACATAATTAATTAACAACAAGGTGGAAAGCAGAGAGCATTTTAAATTATTTTAAAAACAATTTTATTAATTCATCCAAATGTTCATCCATTAGGAGGCATTATTAAGGATTAGTACATCGGCTGAAAAAAGTAATGATGTAATCCTGAAAATATAAAATAAGAGGAAATTAACAATAATATACGCAGAGAATAAACAATCACTTCATCCACAATCACTGCACAAAAAACGCTCTCAAACACAAAAATTAAGAAGTGAAATAAACAATTATTATAATACAACTATTCCTTACTATTCCTTAAATAGAAAAATAATTATGTTTTTGTTGATTTTAATAAAAACACTTAATGAAGAACCAAACTTAAAATAATGTTTAGAATAATGAGGGAATGAGTTCGGTTATCAGTGGTTAATGAACGTAAAATATTTTTTAAAAGCGATATTGAGTCGTATTCAAAGGATATGAATATTAGCCATAATACCAGCACGGTACTAACTAAAACGTTTTAGGATTCATTAGAAAGGTATTACAGGGGTTCAAACACTAAGAAATTCTTGGTTATTCCGTTCTTTGGAAGGTCTGTAAAATGGGTCTCTCCAGCTTTAAGCATCCGTATCCTTAATATACGGAAAGACATAATTTAGAACTCCCGCTATAGTATTGACCGATTAGGCATAGTAACTTAAAGTGGTGTTAAATGAATAAATAATAAGGTATAAAATTAAAATACTATTTCACAAAATAATTTAAATCGTCACTGATGCTCCTCTGTTTCGTGCCTGCTAAATCTTTGCCAATTAATAAAAATATTAAATTATAACAATGCTATTTAAATGTATACGGTTTATTATACGGCAGATTTAAATGAAATGTCATCCTTTATCTAAAAAAAAATAAAATTTGGTTTTATTCCTACCAATATTTGGTTTACATGTCGCTTCATATAAAAGCTGATGTGTCATCGATCACCATTTGTCTGGACATTTATCTTACTTCCTTCAATGCTTTCAGATTCGATTCTAAATAAATCAAAGAGCCTCCTAAAAGCCTTTTTTTTTTTAAATAATAGTTTTATTATCATGTTATATTTATTTTTTTCAGTACCAATGGTGTCCCGTATTTCTGCGCTACTTACAAGCAACTGGAGAAATTGGTAAGTGACAATTATTCTGTATTAAGTACTGATCCCTAATTAGGGCAGCTTTCTATAACCGAGCGTCAATTTTTGCTAATTATTTTTAATTTCCTTACTTGTCAATTCGGTTAAAAATTAACTGTAACAATGTAAAAATGTCGCGTACTACTTAAGAGTGACAAAAAAAGAAACAATTTATTTTATATTTATAAACATTATATATCTTTATCACATTAACTAACTGGTATGATGATTATAATATAACATTAACATCAGAAATAATTAAATATGCTTGAATTTTCTCGATTCCGACAGAATAAATTAACTTTAAACCCAAAGCAGCTTTATTTAGTTTATAGAATAAAAAATTTAAACATTAAAAAAAAAGAAAAGAAGAAGAAGCTAATTCGGGAAACGGTAATAAGAAACTGAAATCCTTCGCCCAGAGAGTCCTATTGCAAACAGAATGCTTTGCTCAATCAGTTGAGAGCAGCCCGTAGGATCGTCATGGACGGTATCGAATCAATAACCAAATAATGTCCTGAAATCCGAGAAGGAAGGGCAATAGAAAAGCGACGACCGAGGTAATTTACTTCAATTTAATTATATGTGTTTGGAATAATTAAATAATTTATTGACGTGAGAGTAAAAAAAATAATAAAGTTAAGCAGCGCTAAATTTGAATATAAAAAATTATCAGAAAACCTATTATTAATCCAATGTACATTGATAAGACCTACTATTACTTGCCAAAAAAAAGTTTTAAAATGAGTGCGTATTCTAAGCCTGTGAAATTCATAAGGGCGGATGAAATACGGAGTAACTGCTTAATTCTAGTTGTTGTGAAAGAAGGATTCGACCTAAGTTTTCTGCTGGTATCGGAAACTTAGCACTAGAAGTGGCATCTTGAAATGCCCACCGTAGCATCTTGAAGAGATTGCTGGCAGGTGATCAGTCCTTTAAGGAAATAGAAGCCATATCGTTCTGTAAGTCTGAGGGTCGGCTTTGTGTGGCATTCTTCTTCTAAATCATGTTCTAAATCAAGCTAAATTTCGGATAGTGTTTTCACATATTCATTACCTCGTTGGTTCGTCTAAGAGATAATCTTAATTGAATGTCTTGAATTTCTTTTTACTTTAATAAAACATGGTCACATAATTTATAGGGGAGGGCAAAAAATTAATTCTTTAACAAATACAAGATACAAAAATATTTAAAACTCAAGTACTAAGAGGAGAAAAATAACAATAATAATAAAGAACAATAATATATAAAAATGAAACTATTGGAGTGAACCAAATACAAAATTAGAAATAATTTAAATTATAAAATAAAAGTATTCTTTCATATTTTGAACAAAAATAATGGGGTACATGTCAATGACAATGATTATGGAAACACAATACGTAAGTAAAAATAAGCCAAAATAATAATGATCATGAAGTAAAAGAACGAGAGCAGCCTGATATGAAGGGATTAAAATGAAAGAATGATAACAACACATAAAATTAAACTTTGAAATAGATGTTAAAAACTAAAATCATGGGGTAATAATATTAGTATTTGCATAATTTAAAAAATTAAACTTTAAAATCGTAATGAAAAAACAATGCGAAATCGTTAAGTATGACTCCAAATCCAAACCCAAACTCAACAGATCGCTGATTCTGCCTTATTTCCTACATTTTCTACTTCTATTATTATTTTTATTTATCATTTCTCTATTCTACCTTTTCATTACTTTTATAAAAAGAGAATAAATAAATAAAACTGTTACTCTATGCTTTTATCTTTTTTTTCTCTTCTTACTTACCCCCCTTTCTCTCTAATCTGCTTTTTTTTCCAATTACCTAAACCCAGTTGGCGAAGGAGATTTCAAGAAATAAGGACTTGATAGAGGTACAGGAGCAGAAGGCTGCTTAACTAGCACTTAGCGCTTGTTCATATATCGCTCTCAGGATACTGCATGAGATAGAATAGCTAACCTGTTTATATTTAAGTTTCTATTTTATTTAGTTTACAATAAAAAGGCAATATGCTATCGAGTGATATATGTTTCAGCTGGCTTTAAAAAAACTAAATTATAAAAAATAATTTGTTTCTGTCGTGCTTAAAGATCTGGAAAGATTCGGTGCATCTAGTGAGTTTTTTAGTACACCCTTGATCTTCTATGGTTTTAAGTAGTTCTTCTGTCATTAAGAAGAATCCTTCAGAATTTGGGTCTTTTTTCTTTCAACATCAAAGATACCAGCTATTAGTCATACTCTTGAAGAACTAAGAATTCCAGATATCATTAAAATCACATTTTCCCGTCCCCAAGATATTCATAAATCGTTCACAAGATGCAGTCTTGAATTGAATGTTCTTAAAAAAATCTGTTCAATCAATCAACACGGGCTCTACAACCCTGTACGGATCTTGGCCGCATCAAGGCACCGCCTCCACTCCTCTCTGTCTTGTGCCAGGGTCCGCCAAGCTCTTGATCCAACGAGGACACCTGAATCCCTTTCGACCTCGTCCACCCATCTCAGTCGCGGTCTTCCACGTCTCCTTCTCCCATCCACATACCCAAAGAGAAGTTTCTTCTGAGTAGCGTTTTCGTCCATCCTAGCCACATGCCCAGCCCATCTTAGCCTGGAAATTCTTATGTGCTGTAGCACATTGGGCTCCTATCAGGAGCCTCCTGATAAATCTGGTACAGCTCTGCATTATACCTAAGCCTGAACTGGTCACCCACTCTTACCGCTCCAAACATTCTTCTTAACACTTTCCTTTCAAAGAGCAGTAAACTGTTAGCGTCAGATTTTGACAAAGGCCAGGTTTCTGAGGCATAAGTTAAAACAGGTCTAACAAAGTGTTTTTTACAGTGTAGCCTTGGTCTTCCTTGATAATAGACGACTTCTCAATGTCTTGGCCAATCCGAAATAACTTATTTGCAGCCAATATTCTTTTCTGTACTTCTGGGCTGGTCGTGTTGTCCGATTTTCAAAAAAAGTCTGTCAGCTCATAAAAACTCATATTCTTCGGAATGTCGCTAATCGCAAATGGGCGTCTATACGACGTGATTTGAGTCATACTAGACGGCAGAGTGAAGAAGTGGTATTTATACCGCTGAAATGCTTTGCTTCTTTCCACCAGATTCCACTTTGGTTTTTACACACACTCGCATGTACTTTAAATGGTTTCCGGTTGTTTTTAGCTACCTGCTAGAATATCCTTACGTCTCAGCTCCTGAACGAGTGTGTTTGCAATTTTCATAGCATTTTCGATCCAAAACAGGGGATTCTTTTTTATTAAGGTTGAGGCAGCTTACGCCGAACAGCTCTACGATTCTATCCTACATTTTCTTCTTGCAGGTTTGCTTGTTGTCTAGATTCGTTGGTTGCCTTTGCAATCATTAATTGCAATCATTGATTGTCTTACCAGATCATTTATAGTTAAAACAAATAATACAGATTTCACTATTAGGTACCTTTGCACCTGTCATCATATTCATTCCTGGATTGATATCCTTTACTGAGAGAACAGCATCCAGATTTACACAGTAATTACCTCGATCGGGCTGAGGAAGTTCAACTCTGCACCAACACATGGCTAGGAAATGAATAAGCCTATACCATGAAGACTAAATACAAGACTAACATATTTCTGGGCAGGTTTTATGTTGTTTCGTTTTTCCGAGATGGCCAAGATACTCTACCGTGCTGATAGAAGATTTGCGGTATATAAGTTGCTTGTATCATACGTTTGGCAAAGCTGCATACAACTCTTTTTGAATGCATGTCTACTTTTTCACAACCATCCGATATCGAATTCATTATCATTCAGTAACCTATGAACAGCAGTTCTAATTTCTTTCAGCACTGAAATATTGTTGTCATATCTGTTACGTTGGGCTGCGTGTTCTGTTATCTATTTTTACTTAATTACCATAGGTACTCTATTGTTTACAATTAGGAAATCGAAACAGATTCTTTAAGCACGTCAGTTATAAATTCATGAATAAAGTTTGGAGGCTTTATAGAGGTGGCATAGAAACAAGCTTTAAGCATGTGCTGTTTTCCTAGTTAAATATCTGTTCTGTAATGTTTTAATTTCTTTGTTAAATTAACAATTTATGTGTTGTAATAAATATAACCCCCTTGAATATAATCTATGCTACATTCTATTCATGGATATGATTATTAAACGATTAAAATGCAAATAGATGTTAGTATTTTTTATATTCATTTGGGATAAACTGACCTCCAGAAAATATATCTTGATAACCAATGGTAAGTTATGAACGAGGAAAATGTTATACAAAATGATCCATTGATATATTTTTTAACAATTGGGTATTAATGTGTGTAATCAAGTATATATATACACGATGCCCATACGCACTAGCATCAAAGGCACATGCTTATGGATTAACAACTTTAAAAACATATTTTACATAACATAAACTATTTTTATAGCAAACGATTCATAGATGGAATGATAATAGCAGCTTTGTGTGTTAGTTTAGGATTTTTTTATTGTTTGTAAATATGGCAGTTTTATTGGTTAATGAAAAAAATCTTTTTGTATTTTTTTTTGCAGATATAAATGAAGTTTATTTGCAAGTAAAAAAAAACATAATTGATGTAAAATATCCTTGAAAAGTATTGAGGAAACGATATTCGAAAAATGAGGGCTGGTTGTAGAGTGAAGAATTGGATAAAAACTTGAGCCTCATGGTCTTGAACTATTCCTGGGTTATCAGTATATGCGACAAGCCCTTCAAGGCATTAGGGAGGTTAGGTCAGGGCTCGAATAAGAATCATAGGTCAGAATTACACGATCATTATATGCCTTTATAATAAAATTATGGCCAGAAATTTTACTACCAACCATTTTAGATATTTGACAATATAATCTGAACTATAATATTATTACCATTGATAATATTACTCAAGCTTAAAAGATCATAAACTCATTTAAATAATGTTTGAAGACCAAGAAAGTTTCTTACCGAAGTTCACTTGAAAAATAAGATGTTTTGCCAACCAACGTTGGTCAAACTAACAAACGGACAAAACAAAAGATATATATTTCAGTAAATGTGCTTAATAAGATGATGAGTTGAAAATTATAAATACAAAATCTACTGACTTTATTTATATCAATAACAGGTCTACCAACCATATATTCTGCAGATAAAAGTGCACTTATCAAAAATAAGGAATTCAATTTTTTTTCAATTGTGGGTATGTATTAGGGCCCTCTAATGTTAGGTGATATTGCTTTGGAACAGGAATTGTTATCACTATTCATAATAATGTAGATCGATTTTAATGTATGAAAACGAAAGCTGGATAATGCTTGGATGTTGGATAAGTGAGATAGCCGTACAGTATAAATGCAGCTTCAGAAGAAATCGATTGGAAAGACAAGAAGAATTGAAGACCAAACTAGAATTCCGACAACTTGAGTGCTTTCGTCCTGTGCGGAGAATGGAGACTGAAAAAGAATCAAAGAAAGTTTTAGCAGCTCGACGTTCTAGGAAATTTCCTCCCCAAAATTTCCTTCCAGGTGAATGTCCAGTGGATGCAAAAGTGCAAGAAAAAAAAGATAGATTTAATTGTCTTATAATTGAGACCGCTAATATCAATTTTTAAAAAGATAGTTATCCCTCACTCAATTTGTTTAAAATGGGCTTTCACCCTTGACTTTCATTTACTTACTCAAATACCATCTTCAAAGCAGAGGAGTGGGCTCTATCAATTCATATACTAAGCCATTCTGATCCTATTGATTTCTTAGCTTAAATACTCACTGAAACCTTGAATAAAAAATTGAAGACTTCAAAGTTTGATTTAAGTAATACATTGTGAGTTACTATTAATTTATTTCTATCGGTTTCAGTAATCAATTATAGAGTGTATTAAACGAAACTAATGCCTTTTTGGACGGCCGCACAGGTAAGCAACGACTTGGGGCCGGAGATGACTCAGATTTGCCAGTCGCTTGCGGTGCCAGGGGTCGAAGCTGATCCTCCGCCGATCCCGCCCTGTGCAGAGCTGGCCACCTCCATTTTCGAGCTATACCTTTGCATTCAGGAATTCGCAAGGTAACTATAAAAATCACTGTTATGACTAATTTCAAATTTTAAGAAATTGTTCGATTGTATTCTTAGTAATAGAGTGGAGCGTCAGTTATCCGAACATTTAACTTTTTTTTTCTTTCAAATATAATTTTAATTAATTTGATCAGATCATCCAGTTATTTATTTGTATTGTTAAAATTATTGTCATTTTAACACAAATTTTACGAAAAATAAAATGATTGTTTCCATGACCGTCAATCATCAAGGGGCCCTAATCATTTCTCGGAAACTGCCAAAAAATGAACTTAGACTACAATATGTATTTATTTACTAAAGACTGTAAACCTAATTAGGTAATTTCATTTGTTTCTCTGAATCTCTTCCTCTTCATTTGGTTAGTAATAGGTTGCTCATCTTCAGTTTTAAATAATTCTTAGTGATCTATGCATCGCATTTGTGATCTCTTTTTGTTTTAAAATAGCAGCATGTCAAAATACAGGATACGAGTGGTTCTTTCAGTAAAAAGCAAATTGGAAATAATTATGCTAAAAAAAGGTGAATTGGCCAGTAAAGGCAGTAAATGAACCATAATGGGAATAAAAAATAATTCTGATTCAATCACCAGTTACTCAAATAATCTTTACAGTGAGGCGGGCGGTTCCAGTCGTAAAACTTTGAAAAAAGCGAGAAGTGAATTGTTGGAAGATGCTGTTTACACTTGGTTTTTGCAACAAAGGTCCTTTGGTCAGCCCATCATGTCAGGGCCCATTTTGTGTGAAAAAGCGTTGGGATAAACATGAAGCTTGGAAGTGACCCACCAACATTTGTCGCAAGTTCTGGTTGGCTGAAAAATTATAAATCACGACATGGGATTCGGCAAATTGAAATTCACGGTGAAAAATTAAGTACCGACGCTCCAGCACCTTTTTCCTGTTCGTTTTTCCTAGAATTGTTTATAAAACATATTAAAAATCACGCGTGTTTAGGTTATCCGAATTTTCTATTATCCAAACCACCCCTGACAACATTAGTTCGGATAAATGACGCTCCACTGAATATGATTTAATAAAGTCCCAAAAAGCCTAATAGAGGCTATAAAACCAACATGCCAAGACCCAAAAGGAGTATAAATGGGGAAGCATCTTAGCCATTCCGTATGTAACAAGTAGTGAAGTAGGATATAACCTTAGCCCACTATTCTTCATTGCTCTAGGGAATGAAGTACAGAAGATTTGCATAAGAAGGACAGCCTGGACATCGTTGGAAAAGTGGAATCTCAGGATAATCCTCACAAAAAGCTACCTATTTGCTGACGACATAGTGTTTCTTACCTATATTAAAGAAAAACTGCAACTAGTTCAGTGTCAGGTTGAGCTTCTACGTATAGGTTTGAAAAGTAGCTCTACTAAGTGTAAATTACTCATAGTCTGAAGAGACGTACAATTAAACTGCAATGGAGAAAAATTAGAAAGCACTAATGACAATAATGATTATTAGCAAGTTGGGAAGAACAGGCCAGGAAATTTAGAACAGAATAATAAAAGCTAACCAAGTCTATTATCAAATTTTCAAAAAAAATTCTGGCCAAGCGAGAAGTAAGTGAAGTAAAAACTCCATATTTTTAAAGCGGTATATCTCCTTACCTTGATGTACGAATGTGAGAGTTGGATCCCAAAGGACAAACAAATTAGCCAAATTACCGCAGTGGATATGAAATACCTTCGCAGAGTCGCTTATAAAACAATAAGAGACCGGGTAAGAAATATGAGAAAAAGGAACACTTGTGAATGAAAAGATAGGACCTCGGCCGGGATTCGAACCCGGAACCTTTGTTTTTCCGTGACAGCGCTCTACCATTTGAGCCACCAAGGCCGCCTGCCGGCAGAGGAGAAATCTTTTCTCTTATCCGATCCCATATCCTCGTGTTCTCGCAATTTTTGCGATGAATACACTAGAACGAAGTTCTTTGAACATTAATTTAATTTTAGGATCTTATTGACTTACGTCATATTACTATTTATAATTCTTTATAATTATTTGTCAATTTTTTTTATTTTTAAATATTTTTAATTAAGAAGATTTATTACGTAAAAAAAAACGTAGGCTCCTTTTCGACAGTAAAAAACCTACCAAAACTCCGATAAGCGACAACTTTATTAGTATTTTTCAAGCCTATTTTTCATTTTAGGGTCACAAGAAATTAGTTTTGAAGAGAAAAGTTTTGCGCTGACGACCCCTAGCTCAGTGGCTTAGAGCACTGCTTCGGAGAAGCAGACGACGCGGTTTCGATTCCCGGCCAGGGCAAATCTTTTCTCTTCAAAACAAAAATATTTGAAATTTCTTTTGTTTCTTGGGATTTTAATATGAAGAACTTTTTGGTGTTTGACTTTAAATTAGGTTACTAAGCCCTTTACTGCATGGCTGAGTGTAACGAGAACAGAATGGAGACCTTTTAGGCCGCTACATCGTGTTAGCCTAAGCCCTAGGAATTAGCTCGGCTGGATTAGATTTTTAGCCGCTTCGGTTCCTGTCATTAACCTCTCGTATCTCAAGTGGTCATTCTTTTATTTTTAAACAAATTTATCTTTATTAAACTTTAAAAAATTATACATTATTAAAATAAAAATCGGAATGCCATATGTGTATCCATTGTGTCATTCGAAATTAAACTTTCCCTATTCAATCCTTTAATTTCCTTTACCAGAGCTGAGGTATCATAATCGTAACATATAATAATGTATAATGTGTAATAAGAAGTATTTTTGCAAGTCATCGCTGCCTACAACCAACTCTACTACTTCTCGTTTCGACTGCCTCGTAAATGGAGTGGCCTTATCCTGGAGCCCGGCTACAGATAATCTTTGACAATAACTATTTCTACTGTGATTGCATTGGTTATTCTGATGGTTACAGAACCTGTTACTTACAGAACCAAATTTTGTCTCAAACGCTTCAGTAAGGTGCGATAAGGTTTTACATGGAGGAGTGGGTATATGTATATAATCATTACATACCGACATGATTATCATTAAACTACGCGATTGGATGGAATAGTTTAGAAACAGTTGGTAAGAACAAACAGTACTATTCCGACTTACTGTAAAACAATACCTGTCTTCCCGAACTTCTGGATCAACTTATTCCTTACATGACATAGGAATTCTGCTCCTTAGAATAGTAATAGATCCCTCGATCCCATTTATGGAGTTGAATGCATCATTGTGAATCTCACCAGCTTTGAAGAACTAAGCGCTAAGCTGCTGATGAAAACAAAACTTCTTGCGGCTCTGTGGAGAACAATGAGTTCCTTGTCGTTGGCGATGAAAGCGAAATACCTTTACTAGAGAACCAGAGGAAAACCGCTTAGGGCTCCTATGAACCTATTATTAATCCATTTCAACATACAAAGGACAAGGATGTGAATTTAAGTATCAACAATTATTGGCTTACTCGCAAAATAGTAATGTTTAAAGATAGTAATGTTATATCAGTTATTGAGTATATTCAGCGGGACTTCTATCTATCGCAATTGCTGTATACATTTGTAAAAGAGATCCATCATGCTTTTCATATTTCTACGATTGTTCATGTTAGTAGTTGTCAAATCGTGTATGAGTGAGTTAGGGTGTCCCTGAGCATATTTGTGCTAGTTATCTATTGGCATTGTTTTATTGTTAATCTGCCTTGATGATTTGGTGACAGCCTTAAATTTAATACTTTTTGCAATTAAAGTTGTTACTTATTTACTAATTGATAATTCATCACAGGGATTTCTTTTTACTTTGTTGCAATTTAATTTTCATTTCAAATGTACAAAGGAGTGACGATAATCTGCCGAACCTAAACTCAGGTATTACACGATTTCTATGCATAGTATTTCATTTGCCTTCTAGGTTAAACGTGCTACAAGTCTTAATTACATGGATTGAAAAAGTATATATTATGCATCCTTCTTAGGGCTCACCCAACCTCTATAAAGTGAGTTATCATAATTAGGAGAAAACCTGGTGATTGAGTGAGTTTTCAGTCATTTCCTTGGACAATCGACGATCGTTGGCTTCAAAACCGTACTGTCTAAAGATGTTCTGAAGCCGAGATCTTTAATCTTTAATCTAGTGGCATATATACTGTATAATATAGTTTTTACCTAGTTCCATGGGTGTTTATTTAAGTCTCAAACTTCATGGATATCAACAAAATACTGTTTAAAAAAATGATAATTCTAGCCATACCATAGATAACATCTCACACTAGTGATATTGATATTATTTTTTCTTTAACCGGTAGCATTAAATTAAATTTGAAAATAATTTTGTTCATAAACAGTATAAGTTTATAAACATATTCTTATATTTTTTTTAATTCATTGGTTAAGAGAAAAATTGAATTTTCTTGTTTGCTTTTTTTTCAGCTTCAGGGAACATCTTCCTGATCAGAAGAACCTCTCCGTGCATTTGTACTACCAATGGTTCGAGCCTGCAGTTGATAAGTGGTTGGATTTGGCCAAAATAAGGGTATGTTAAAAAAATACATACTTATATCTTGAATCTATTTGGGTTACTATATCGTAGATACAATTTTATGATAAACTGTATATATTTATAATTTCTTACTACAAAAATCCTATAATTATTTCTTATTTTTCCCGTTTTGTTTTAGGCTATGAACAGGATAAAGAAAGCGGCCGAACTTAACAGATTTTGTTCTGGGGACTTCATCGTGAAGCACAGCACTTCAGCCGTGGACGCCGCAGCCTGCTTCTACCAGATGAAAGAATTCTGGAAGCAGCTGGCTTGGCCCGATTTGGTCGGTGCCTATAATCTGTTGTACAAGCTAATGGAGGTATGTCTCTGTTCTAATTTAGTTCAGTTTAAGCATCGAACGATCTCCTGTAAGATCGTAAAATGTTAAATATTCTGCCACCTTAAACGGTAAAATTACAGGAAATTGTGCTAACATAAACCTTTAATATTCAGTTCTGGTATTTTCAAATAACTGTACCCTCCTTTAACAAATTATATTGCGGATTCAAGAATATTATATTTACTCTAAAATGCAATGAAGTAATCAGCTATAAACGATGTAATAAAAAAAAGTAACTAAAACTTGAGGTGTGAAAGTGATACGCTTTATAAAAGTTTCGTTTGTTTCAAATCTTCGGTAAATAAAATATAATCGATCAATACAAAGGATAGTTGTCTGTAGACATTTAAAATATATGTATTTATTCCGTGAAATGGAGTTCTTATGACGACACTTAAACTCGATTATACTTAAGCGATTAAACAAATTTATTTCTTTGCGGACCCGAGAAATGAACCCTTTGTTAAAATAGGTTTTAAACATCGGGGGAAGAACCTGTTTTTTTGTCTTGATAAGAGCAGTATATATTGTTAAACTAAATCTCTCATGTAATTACTATAAGATCGATCACGATAGATTTTATTTTTTTTTAAAGAAATATAAGCTTTATTTTTTAATATTACATATTTAAATATAACTTATTAGCTTCCTGTTTTGTTCCAGACCATCAGCGGTGGTGCGGTTTATTTCAGCCAAATAACGCAACAAAAACTTCAAGACACCGGCTACTATGAAGACACATCACCCTTCAAAACGACTGATGAGGTAAGTAATTGAATTTAAAATGTTTATTTAATATAAACTCTCTATACTTCATTACTCTTTATTTTTTTGTATTAATAATCTTTTTTTGGATATGTATGCATTAATTTAAGGAATAAGCCGATTTCAAGTTATTGTTGCGATAAATAAATTGTGCATCGAAAAGGGCTCTCGGCATTAGAATGACGAAAGCCTTGACCTTTATCACTGTGGATAAACTAGTAACCATAAAAAAAAAAAAAATGAGAGAAACAGTGACAATATAGCTTCCGTAATTATTCGCAAATTTCAGGAACAGGTCGATTTGAATTTGTTTATTTTAGTTTTTGTACATGGCCGTGACAGATAATTTACTTAATCTTTTAACAGTTGGGGATGAATCCCATGGGATCTGGAAGACCGCCTGTGATCATCCATCCAACGTAAAATAGTCACACTTAAAATGGGAAAAAGACCTTGCCGGTTGAGCGTGGTCTCGAACAACCGTCCCACTAGAAACAGTTCAACTTGTACCATGTACTGAACCCATGAGGGTTTATAGTGGTATAGGTTTTTTACCATCTAAGTTTGAAATATCATAAATCTTAACCAATAGTTATCTATGTAGTTGCCATTGGTTTATTCCATACTGCCAGATAGAAATCGTTTAAATTTTATTATTTAATTTGTATTGGTCGGTATGTCCTATCCTTTTGTTACTACTGCTATTATTTATTATATTGACTATATCTATTATATATTTTTATTTATAGCTTTCACCCTCCATCATAAACCAACGACTTCCTGTCCTCTTGTATCGTTTAATAACATTCCACTGATTCCTGTAGAACAGGTCCGGTACATGGGATTGCACCTTGAAAAACGCTTAACTTCGAATCCTCATACTAGACTGATAGATCGTCGTTTCAGGCTATTTCAATATTTACTAGACCAACGCTCTTAGCTCCCAATTAATAACAAAAAACTCATATACATGACAATCATTAGACCCATCTGGACTTAAGGAATAGAGCTTTGGGGCTCCACCGAGCCATCGAATTCCTCTCGTATTCAATCCTTACAATCCAAAATCCTTCTTAAATTCCTCAATGCTCCAACCTCAATGTTATGAAGAAAGTAATCCATAATGACCTTAATGTCTCCATTGTTGCTTATTTGGCCCGAATCCGATATCAATCTTTTCACGATTGATGATGAGTTTGGATTCAGAGCATCCCACTCCACTATCCAGCAATATCATCGTGTGGTGGATGTTGTTTCCTCGGCTTTGAAACGTGGATTGTATTGTCCAGCGGTCTTCCTTGATGTTGAACAGGCTTTCGACCGAGTCTGGCTCTCCGAGTTGCTTTACAAACTCCGTAAATTCCTACCTCCTTCATACTTTCTCATTTTCCAATCCTATCTCTCCAACAGGTCATTCACAGTAAATCATAATGTCTACTAATCTCTCTTTCCTCAATCTGCTGGTATTCCTCAAGGCAGTATCCTGTACTCCTGTATCATTTAATAACATCGCACTGATTCCTGTAGAACAGGTCCGGTACTTAGGATTACACCTTGAAAAACGATTAACTTGGAATCCTACTACTAGACTGACAGCTCGTCATTTCAGGCTACTTCAACATTTACTAGACCAACGCTCTTAGCTCCCAAGTAATAACAAAAGACTCGTATACATGACAATCATTAGATCCATCTGGACTTACGGAATAGAACCTTGGGTCTCCACTAAGCCATTCGAATTCCTCTTACATACAATCCTTACAATCTAAAATCCTCAATGCTCCTTACTTTGTTAGGAATAAAGTAATCCATAATGACCTTAATATCCCGTTAGTTGCTGATTTGGCCCGAATCCGATAGCAATCCTTTCAGGCCAAACTTCATTTCCACTCAAACCCACTAGTTTCAAACCTAGCAATCTCTGCAATTCCTGATAATCCTCCGAGGCGTCTAAAAAGAAAATGGCTTCGTGACCTTCTGAGTTGAACTTTTTATTTGAGTACTACCACTGGGTAGTTTCAATACTTGCCTTTATGTAGGGACATGATTTATCTTTCATTACATTTACTTGTATTTAGTATACAGTTATAAATTTCAATAAATACATTTTTTTTAAAAGTGTAGCTTTCAAATATTAATGAATGTTAAACATTTTCCCAACCCTCTGTTAATTTTAATATCCTATAATAACTAATATTTTAGTTAATATCTGAATCTCTATAGATTATTTCTCTTTATGCATGTATGCTGGGTATTACAGTAAAATGTAAGGGTCTCTTAAGGGTTTCGTTACGAATGCATTTTTCAAATTAAGACCAGTCAATTGAGCCTGCCTTATGCAGATAATTATTGAAAATTCTGTGATTCTTTCTAACATTTTAACCACTGTTCAATACTACTAAGTTTTTGTACTTTAGAAGTTACTATTGCGTTTTTTTTTTATTTAGCCGGGTTCAAGCCTAACACATTTATCGATACGTTGCTGTACATAAAAAAATGTCTTCATTGAATTCACTCCTAGATATACCAAGAGAAAGAGGTTAAGGGAGCTAGCAGGGTGGCATGGTACAACACGCAGAGTCAGAGTATATCGCACAACAATGGCGGCGCCTAGAAGCAGTTGATATTCTTAATGGAGGTGCTATCAGCCCAACTCAAAGCTCTTCCCTTGGCTGCTATTGTTAATGCCGAGGATAGAAGGGAATCCCTAATTATATGTATTGTGCCACTGACAGCCTGTCATTTAAGGCGTCTTTTGTCTCCAGTCACTTAATTTACCTGCTTTTGATCTAGCATGTCACTTATGGAATTTAGTTTGGATATAAAACGGTAACCAATACGTACTTATGGTTCAAAGAATTAAAATATCGTAGCGAAGCATTTACTTCTTTGCGTCCATAGCCTTTACCACTACAACGTACGAAGGGTCACCACGAACGGTTCTGTACGTGGTAGAGACTCCACTGTTTCCAGGACAACGGTTGTGCAGAAAATGATTTGCTAGAGATCACACCCCACCGTCAGTTTATTTTCCCCCACTTTATATAGGCTTGGTGAGCCCCAGGAGGAGCCGTTTATGGAGTTCAGCTTTAAGCAAACTTTTAAATACCTGTGCGCAATAGTAACAGACAACAACCAGATAGAGGAGGATATAAAAGCAAGTCTTGCCGCTGGTAATAGTTGTTACTATGCAATACAAAAGGCTCTTAAAACTAGGAAATTGTCAAAAAGGGCCAAGATCACCTTGTATAAAACCATTGCCAGGCCAATAGCGACATATGGTTGTGAAAATTGGGTCCTGAGCAAAAAAGCAGAAAGAATGATGAATGTCTGGGAGAGAAAAATACTGCGGCGGATTTATGGACCCATCTACGACCAGGGAACATGGAGGATCCGTAACAATGCGGAACTCCGACAACTTCACGGAGAGCCAGGCTTAGTTTCTTTCGTATGGTTGAGCCATGTGATGAGGATGCCAGAGACAAGAAGACTGTTGTTTGGGAAACTCGGTGGTAGAAGACCCAACGGAAGGCCCCGTACGAGCCAAGGAGTGAGTGAGTGAGTGAGCCCCAGGAGGGTAACAGATAGTATGGTATATTCCATGCCCGGCTTTCAGCAGATTAAATAAATTAGCTGCCACAGCCGGATTTGCACTTGGGACCTTCTGCACTTCAACTAAGCGCTCTACTATTGAACTGCTGCTCTTCCTTTTCACATATAATAGATTTCAAAACCAATTTATTTTAATATTTATAGCGTGCCTAGATGTCTCTTCACAAAGTACTCCTTAACTTCTTCATATTTGGGTATGTTGGGGTCTTCCTCTGGATCTTAGACTGTATACTTAGCCCCGCACGTTATCCTGGCTAGCCTGCTGCTTTCCATTCTTAAGACTAGTGTGTGGTTATAAGACAATTCTTCTTGCTCTGATGTCTTGGAAGTTATCAGCAAGCATCGGTAATGTTCAATAACAGTGTTGTGCGCAAGGGGAAGGATGAAGTATAAATCGTATAACCTGAAACACTAACGAGCAGTGTTATTATTACTTAACAGATCGTTTTATTTCATGCTGCCATACGCCGTATGCGTGTTAACGACCGATTATAGGTTCATCGGCGTGTTAATCGTTTAAGAGATGATTGCTATTACGATTTTTTTGTGATTTGAGTAGTGTTTTTTCACAATGGCACGTATAACCACCAAACAGAAAACGTTTTTCAATATTTTAAAAATATTCTGTAGATAATATTTGAGCGTATAAAATAATACATTCATTCTTAAATGACCAAAAAATTATTCCAATTCTATTAATTGTTTATTATGAAAAATCAAGTGCTTACTAAGGTTTTTAGAAGCATGCAAGTAGTTTTTACAATGTGCGATTGTATTTATGTTCGAGAATGATGAGTAGTGTGATATTTTGAGCCTGTCTTAGAAATTCCTTTAAGTATAAAGTGATTTATTATTATTACTTTATCAACAGCGCTTTTTAATTAATAAAACTTTATAACTCAATGAAAGCTCCACTCAGGAAGAGGAAAAAAAAACTACGTTCATATATTGACTAAGAGCAAGATAAATCTTGTTACAAATTCTTTTTCTACTGTGGCTAATACATTATTTATTCTCTTCAAATATCAATACTATCAATCGACCCTGTTGGATCTGGAGACACCCATGGAGCTCCATTAATTTGTTTTTTATCCTACCTAGCCATACGTCAAACGAGGATTGAGCAGTCAAGCAAGGCTATCAATAAATCAATATTTATCCAATATGCTTATCCTATTTGATATGCTTTAGAATTTAAGCATGTTGTGAGTTACAGCATAGTGCGCTGTTGCCCACTTTCTAGGGTTCAAATAGTCTCTACAAAATGGGTTTCCTTAAACTGCAGGAGGAGGAAACCTGGCTCTTGTTTGTGATCCTGGTCAAAACGATCCTTGCATTGAATACCGAATGTTCTGGAACGCTTATTTACAATACTTGTTGCAGATGTGCGTGGCGATGAACGACCTAGAGTACGTTCGCCGCAGCTTGACACTGATCCCGGACGAGGTAAACTTGGAGACCGTGCTGGAGGCTGTGGAGGCGGCAGCGGAGGCCAGTGGTGGTGGCCAGGACCGCGGGCAGTGGAGGGCTGCCTTGTCTTCCTTTATGGACAGAGCCACCAATCAGCTGGAGGCCGACATCATGATGATCATCACCAGGCTGGGGGTCAAGGTAGGTTTTATTAAACTGTCATTTTTTTGTTAGTGAGGAAACATCTCTTATTTTAATCATTTTGAAAATTATGGCTTTAAGTAAAATAATTTTAAAAACTATGCAATGCAAACTGTTTGGCAGATGGCTGCACCCTTGAAGAAGACTATGTTCCACCTCGCTTGGTCTCCGGACTCTTTGCCTACTCAGGATGCTATAACTCCACTTCTCGAATATTTGGATACTCATCTGCTGGCCCTCAACGCTGCCCTCCTCCCCAAGAACTTCGAGAGGGTGCTATCTGCTGTGTGGGAGCTGTGTCTTCTGCAGTTGGGGCATCAGATGGATGGGAGTCCTGGAGATAAGATGCCAGGATTCCACGATAGGTATGTTCTATATACTCGTTCAATGTTGACAGTAATAACAGCTATGTTATAAAATTTTTATTTCTTTTTTATTTTTATTTATTTTTATTATTATATTACTATGACAGTTTATATAACACTGTCTACAAAGCCAACCCGAGGTTTATATTTTGTATTGTTTCTATCTAATATTGAAAAAGTTGGTAGGTTGTTAATATCATATTGATTTTTTTTTCTATATCATAAGAAAAGCTATACTCTTAGGGGCGTAGAGTTTGAGTGGGAAAAGTTTTAATTGAAGAAATAACTAAAGGCTTACAAAATTGTAACTTATTAATAAATTAGTATATCAGTAAATTATTAGCAAAACACTCAACAAAATTGTAATTTAATGGTAAATTAAAATATCAAATCACCATTGCAATGGTATTGATTTTTTATGTGAATGCTCTAAAAAAATGTAAATACCCAAAAAAATATTTTATACTCGACCCAAACCTCTCAAGTCTATTCAAAGGGTAGGCTTTAGAATAACCTTCCTCGACCTCGCTTGAAATCATTTATACAAAACACAGCTCTGTTTCTTTTTGTTCGAGTGACCTTGCCCCCTTTATTACGAAATATTAGTACTGCGAAAAAGGGAACCTTCTAAGCCAAGATTTGATACAAAGGTCCTTTTGATGAAAAAAAAAACATTTAAAAATTCAGAAGCTTGAGAAACAATCACAGTACCAGAGTCATAAGCACAAAAAGGAAAATCGTTTACTTTGTATATCTCTTAAAAGCATCTCTGACATTTCCCTGATAAGGACTTTGCTTTGAGTTTCTATGCCCATATCTGTTACTGAAAGGGATATTTATTTAATTTTCTCAAAAACTATTTACCACTTCAAAATATCAGTTATACATCTCTGTTATTGTTTTGTTGGAGGGGATGGGAAGAACAGGTGCTCTGTTTATCTGATTCAAAATATGAATTTATTTTTGAGGATGGAGATAGTTGGGGGGAGGGGGTGGGATGCAGTCAAAAATATCCTAATAAGTCAAGACTTATTTTTTATTTGTGCCGACGTTTCGACCTATTAGATCATCAGGGCTAATAGGAGAGACGGCTTGATGAACCGTGTTACTGATTCATCGGTACGTCAGTATATGTGTAACTGGTCAGTTACACGGTTCATCAAGCCGCCTCTCCTATTAGCCCTGATGATCTAATAGATCGAAACGTCGGCACAAATAAAAAATAAGTCGTAATTAATTTGAAGAAAAAAATGAATCACCGACTCTCACTTCTAAGACGACTACTTCATCACAAAAATAAACTATTACTAACAAACAAAATTATAATATACAACATGCTACTTAAACCAATATGGGCCTATGCCTCGCATATCTGGGGCTCATGCAAAAAAACCCACATACAGACCATTCAAAGTTTTCAATCAAAATTCCTTCGTTATATTACACATAACACTCGTGACTGACACAATCAAGGAAAACTACCAACAATTTCATGACTCACTTGCTGGACATCCATATTCATTGATACAATCAGTATTGACAGACACATTACCACAGAATTCGACAAGGAGAATGAAACGTCTCTGGAGCAGAGATCTACTGCAGTGAGATGAACCACGCTTCAATGGGAGAATTCTTCATACACGCTGTCACGAGAATCCTTTAGGGGTGTTTAACCTAATGAAGATCGAAAATACAATATGTGCCAAATGACATTTGTATGATTTTTCAAATAAATATTTTTATTATTATTATCTCCACTTCTGAAATACAAGTGTGTTAAATACTGCAATTTTATTTCGATCATTTTTATTTTATATATTTTTTATCATCTAATTTGTCAAATTTTATTTTAATTATAATATTAACATTTTTTTGGATTTGCGGTGTATTTTAAGACTGAATATCAGGAGTAATTAAATTTATTTTTAAAGAAGGGTCTGAAGATGAAAATAATAAGAATCAACATAAGGAAGAAAGATATTTTTTTCCTCTCTAGAATGACACATTTTGAATTGGGTGAGAAAGATCTTTGTTTGAAAAGGGAGCGGGGTAACCCTCTTCTTCTCTCCAAACAGACCTAATTTCCTATCAGCCTTCCGAACAAATAGCATTATTATTTTCCAGATCCCTTGTTTAATCAAGTGTCAATGCCTACTTGACTACCTCCGCGCTTAAATAACTAGATTTGTTTTCACTCCGAACCGGAAAACTTCAATCTCCAAACACTTGTTGAAAAGTTAATAGGGGTCGTATTTGGGCCATTAAATAATCTCATTTTAAAAAATCAGTTTTTATTCACCCCTAATTGAACAGAACTTGGCCCAATTATTGAGCTCAGAGCATCTTCACCGGCCATTGATATCGAACCCTAATTACGAGATTTTTTATAAAGAAATAAGTTTTACATCAACAGGATTTACTTCGTTCTTATTTTTCCCTATTTTTCTCTCTGTTAAACTCATCTGAAATCATTGGTATTTTAAATTTAATGATACTTTATATATATATATATATATATATATATATATATATATACTTACTATAAATTGCATTGCCATTATATATTAATTTTAAATTAATATATGGCAATGCCACCACTTAATAGGTAAAAACCGATATATGCCAGAAGGGTTTTAGCCAAATACATTTTCATTGGTTGGCCGTTTCCCTGTTTTGGTGTATTATTCTTTATATTAGAGAGAAATGCTTTATTTTCAGCAGTGCTGTCCAATTACATTGGATTGCCTTAGTACACAGCATACTGATCAATCCAATCGGACATAATGTACATTAGAATTTGTTTGTTTAAAATGCATACTTAAAAACTACAATACAATTCTTAATTGTTTTCTACTTTTTTTCTTTTCTTCTTTTTCACATACAAGAAAATAAAGAAAATACAAACCAGACAAACGTACAATTTATAAAGACAAACAAATCTTTAAAAAAAACAAAAACAGCGTGTGTGGTATCAGCTACCATATATATGATGGTGAATTATCCCCAGGGAGTCAAGAATAATATTTTCGGCGAGCACCATCACATCCCTGCCATTGACACCCAGGTCATCGAGGAAGCTCCATGTTCTTTTCGGAATCGTTCCGCGAGACCCAAACCAGAGGCCTCTCACGGTGAACTCTCTCTCTCCGAAGGTCTCACGGAATTTCTCCTTCAGGAAAGGGATGCATTTGTCATATATTTCCTTCTTTTCCCTTTCCACTCCACCCGCCTGGTCAAGGTCATTATTTTCAAATCTCACCGTCGGATCCAAAACCCAGGCTACCTTTCCGGTCTTCGGAAATGCGACAATATCTGCATATCTTGTGGATCCCTCCGTGTCGATACAATAGACCTCGTCAAAGCAGGCGAAGTCTTTTTCCTTTAGGAACCTCATTAATTCGTGTTTGACCCTGTGGTGTCGGCGTGTTATGAGGAGGGAGTTGTTGGGGCATTTTCCCAGCACATGGGCTGGTGTTTCTGACTCTCTGCCGCATTTGTGACAGAGGGACCCAACTTCTCTCGCCTGTCCGCCGGCTCCTGGGATTCCACGCACAGTATCTGTATGCTTATGGTTTATTAATTATTTTTTAGAGAAATCTTAAATCCTCAATTAAGCTTAGCATCATTTTACTTTATTGTTACACTAGAAAATATGTTAAGATGGAGTATTTTTTGTGGATGGAGTGCGTGTAGTGTACAGTCTTTATGTATATATATAGTGTTTGTTCCTCTACTCTGATGGGCAGGTGGCTCATTGCAACAATTGGTAATTGTAGTTCTCTATGGGTTACCTATTTCATCATTTGGGAATGATTCGTCGTCCTTAACTTTAAATGACCTTTGTCAGTGGCGTGGATATGTGTAGTATCACACCTTAAATCGGTTGATCTGTTTAAAAAAAAGCTCTCACGCCTATTAAAACAAACTCCTATGATTATGAAAAGGTTAGTATTAACAAGGGAGATGACATCATGGAATTAATGAAACTTGAATGTACAAAAATGTTTTATTACCATGGCTCTACAGCCCTTGTAGGGCCCTGGCCTCCACAACAACGCCTCTCCAGTCCACTGTCAGCAGCTCGACCTCTCCACTGTCCGATTCCCATCCTCTGCAGGTCGTTCTCCACATCATCCAGCCCTTGCAGCCTGGGGCTTCCTCTTCTTCTTCTGCCTCCTGGTTTGCCATATAATAGTTTTTTCGGGTACCTATCTTCTCCCATTCTTTCTACGTGCCCAAGCCATCTTATACGGGTTGATTTGACATTGGTGAGGTCTGGTTCATTGTATAGTTCCTGAAGCTCTCTATTATTTCTTGACCTCCATTGGCCTTCATTGCATACTGGCCCAAATATCTGCCGAAGTACCTTCTTCTCCCAGATCTGCAGCATCTTTTCGCATTCCTGGGTCAGGACCCACGTTTCACCAAAGTACGTGACAATCGGTCTTAAGATTGTTTTATAAATCAATAATTTTGCTTTCCGTGACAAGTTCCGAAATCTTAATGCTTTTCGCAATGCAAAGAGACATCTGTTGCTTGCTGAAATTCTTGCTTTAATTTCTGCTGTGATGTCACTAAGGCCCCCAGATACTTGAAGCTGTCCACTTTCTTAAATGTGTGGTAGAGCAGTTGCACATGACTCTGCTCTTCCTGCCCATCATTTTTTGTGGAAATCCTGTATTGGTTTTTCCTTATTTCCTGATTTATCCCCAGACCCAATTTTTCCCCGCTTCTTAAGACTCCTGCAAAGCTCCTGAAAGCACCGCTTTTGACCTTGCTGATATCACTAGGTCATCAGCATACGCTAGGTGTTGGATCATACTGTAACATATCGTTCCTCCTGGGTTGGTCCTGACTGATCTCGCAGCTTGTTCGAGTGCTATGTTAAATATTACATGTGAGAGGAGATCTGCTTGGCGCAGACCATTCTCCTCCTCAAACTCTTCTAATAGCATATTTTGGATTTTAACCCAACATCTGGTGTTTTCCAAGGTCGTCGCACTTAATCCGACTAGCTTTTCTGGGACCCCTAGAGTTTTCATTACTTAGAGCAGTTCATTCCTGTCAAGACTATAGTAGGCCTGGCAGAAATCTTACATATCACAAAAATATTATATACAAAAAATACATGTAGTCGAAAAATGATAAGTCTAAGGCTCTTGGCTAATGTGTCATAGGAGCCGAAATAAAAAAATATCATGTATCAATATTTGTTTTTATTTTCCCTTTTTGTCATGAGAACTGAAATGTTTATCAATTAACATTTCCTATATCAAAATGTCAGTTTAAATCACAATTCTTTAACATGTCTAGCAAATAAAATTATCAACAATTTCTTTATTTCTTTAAAGTCCTTGTAACCAACTTTTAAAGGATTTCAGAAAAATAAATATAAAAACTTATTAAGGGGAGCGTATTGTACTTTTTAAACTGTTTAAGTATTCCTCTATTATTTTTTTCAACTTCTAAATGTTATACAATTCATTGGTTGTGTGTATGTGTGTGTTGTACTTTAGCGAAATATAAGTTTATTAGAACTGTATAGTTCGATCAATATGTAAAATTACTGTTTTTCAAGTAATTTGCATGATTGCTTCCTAAAATATCGTTCCGAGAACGTCTTATGAATTCATTACAACAGTATTAATAAGATCATTAAATCTAATAATTATGAAAATGTTTAAATTAATGATTTACTCATCAAGATATTTTTAAATACCAGTTAAGTAAATGTTTAAATAATTAAGTATAAGAAAACATATTATTATATTTAATTTTAATGTTGTTTCTTATTTAAAATAGGTAATAATAGCCTTTTTTATTTATACCAGGCTCTACGATGCACTAGACATTTTGGTTGACTTTTTCCATGCTGAAGGTAAAGGACTTACTCTGGAGAGCTTGAAATCAGGTGAGAATTTTATCATAAATATTTCAAACATTTTCTTTTTACTCGGGTTCGGAGAAAAATAAGTCTGCATAGTTCTGGGAGAAATAATATTGTGAATAAGAAGACCATCCAGCTCTACAACTGTTAAGTAAAATATTACTAAAAACTTTATTTATATAATTGAAAGATATTCATATTTATACTGTTAGGGAATAAACTTTGTGAATACATTTAGTATTCATCTTTATGAGTAACATATTTTCAGCTATAGTGTACTAAAAACTTCTCAATGAATATATATATATTTAATAAAATAATAAATCAATGAACCTATATTTAATAAAAATAAACTATAAACATGGATAGTTGGTTAAGCTCTTTCACAGATATTAAAAGGAATTAAAATTGCCAATCCAAAAAGCGGTAACAATATTCAGCACAGTTAAATCTTAAATAAAACCTTATTTAGATTAAAATATTTGATTTTATGGAACAAAAATTTTTTTCTTGGAATATTTGGAAAACCTCAATCATACAGGTAGGTTTTCTTCCAATTATTCTTCATTGATTACTAATATTGACACTGGAAAAGAGAAAATCACGTAGAAAACTAGGTTACTGCTAATGATGAGAGAAAGAAAAATAAGCAAACAAAATATAGCAACAATATGTACCGATGAAGGATATAGGTTCCATTTCAGAGAAGTTATCCAGCTTCGCATCAGACTTCTGAAAAAGGCGACTGACATTTTACGAGGATAATCCCACAGACCAGACTCGCCAATTGAATTCTTGGATACGGCGGCTCAAGAACGCTACACGCTGTATACCACAAGTTAAAATTGAACTGGAAAATACCTAGATAGACTCAATGGACATTACGGACAAAAGCGTCTTTGGACACAAGATATACAATTGGAAAGTGGTGTCAGAGAAGCCAGCATCCAGTGTCCAAATGGACCAAAATGGACCGAAGAAAGGAAGAAGGCCTTTTGTGAATGAATGAAGGAGTGATAGAAGAAAGGGAAGAAGAATTAGTTATGAATGCTTCGTATGATAACGCGTATAATGATGAGATTAGTCGCAAGTCGCTTACTTACGCCTGCCCGAAAAATCGAATTTTACTCATATTAAAATTAATGTCTTCTGAATAGTAAGAGATTCAAGATCATTGGAAATTCCCATTTGTGTGTTACATTATAAAAATAATTTATGTATCAACTTAATAATAAAGCATAAACACTTTAAACCGTTAATCCATAATTATAACTATATTAGTTATAATTAATATTGTTGGTATACTCTGTATAGATATTAGATAATATTCTAGTTTTTTTTCATCAATCATGTCCCGATTTCTTGCTGTTTCCGTCAGAAAACTACCGAGCGATCGAGCAGAGACTGCAGTACCACAAGACGGAGACTGAACAGCTGATCACGATGTACCACACTGAGAGACTGTTCCAACAGCTCTGCGTGGAGAGTACTGAGTACGGAGTTCTGTCAGTCCGAGCCTACTTCCACCACGATTCTCTCTGCGTCGAAGTTCTCAACGCCAGGGATGTCATACCTTTGGATCCCAACGGTAACAACACTAATAGCAATACAAATTTTTTACGAACCAATCTTACATCATATTATCTGAGTTATTTGATCACCAAGGTCTTACTTAGTCCTACAAATAAATTATTCGAAAATGAGTAACATTGTGAAGACTTGAGTTTTAGTTGTATTTTAGCCTAATGTAACTTTACTGGGAATTTTTGTTGTTACACCTTGATTTTTTGCAGGCTTCAGTGACCCTTTCGTCATCGTAGAACTTCTGCCAAAGGCAGTCTTTCCACACTGTTCCGAGCAGGTGACCAATGTCCAAAAGAAAACATTGAACCCATTTTTTGACGAGTGTTTTGAATTGTAAGTATATCCCAACAAAAATATCAATATTTCTTGATACATGTTCGCTAGCAGTAAATAAGGGGTTGCTCCGTAATAAAAAGGGTAACCTTAATATTAAGGAGCGGCCCAAGATACTTTACAACCTTCAAGATAAAATTGAAAGGGCCAACTTCTTTTTCTTTTTTAATAATAACATTCTTCTTATTTTGTCTTCATTTCTCTCGTTTGTTCTCTTTGCTTCTCCTAAAAAATTCATTTAGATTTTAAGGAAAATTATTGTACCAATTATATAATTTAGAAAGATTCCAAGTGGAAAATTCAAATTTGTCCAACGGAACACCTTCAGTAATCTTTATCAATCTCTCAGTATGGGACCGAATGGTGTAATGTAATTTAAATTTACCATTATTGTACTGTTATGTTATTGTAATATAAATTTACTATTTGTAATGGGTCATGTGCTTTAAAAGACTTGAATCAATCATATCATGCTGGGGTTTCTGACAGAGTGCAAACATGAATCAAATTGATCAACTTTAAGAGGAGTTCACTTCTTATTTTACTTCTTGTCCCCAATTTCTAAATTGCCTTTCGAAAGGCAGTTGTATATTTACCAATTTACTTATTATAAAATATAAATTCCTTTAGCCTCCCTATATCTTTCTAATTTACGAAGCAAGAGGTTTTAGCTATTGGTCTCATTTATATAATATTTTCAACAAAGGATTGTAGATTTTGTAACTCTATTTTACTGACTTATGATCCTTGATCCTCCATCCTCCATAATTTTTTCCTCGTTGCAAGTCTGTGAGACGTGTACAAAACAAAAATTGATTTTAGAGGTAAAATATTCATTAAATCTGTGAATATGTTTATTAAATAGTAAATATGTTTCATTTCATTGTTTAGAAATCATTTATTCAAGATAAAATACTTAGGATAATTAAAATACATACAATTAAAATTAAAAGGTTCAAATTAAAATTAAAAATTAAATTAAATGCAATTAAAATCGGCATCATATAAACAAAAATTAAATTTTTACACCAGGAGCACAGGTATTGCACACTTTTTTCGAGCATAAAAAAAAACATAAACAAAAATAAAATAGTAATAATAATGAAAATGAAAAACTTACCGTACCTATTTATACCAAATTAGAAAAATAAATAAATATTGGGGCAAGATTACGTCAAGAATCTTTTTGTGCCTAAATATTTTTGTTGCTAGCACATTTTTTTTAGATGGAAAGAAAAGAGAAAGAGAAAAGTATGCATTCAACGAAGTATTTAAACAGTTTTGAATATGAATTCATTGGCCTAGAATGCAAAAGATAAATCAACAATTGAGTTGAAAGGTTATTTGACTGGATGCCACATTTAGGAATTACTTTATTTTCTTTTAGATAATGTAGAATTTAAAAGCTCCCCAAAGTATTTAGGAGGGTTAATAAAAATGAATTGAGGTGAATAACATGCTGAACTAAAACATTCAAGCATAAAAATAGTAATTACTAGTTAGGTAAGTACGTCATACGTAGAGGAAATGAACGTTTCAGGTAATACACGTCTCTAAGATGAGCACAAATGTTTGAAACTTCACACGCGTTGTTTACAATATTCAAAGTGAGCATACGATAAGAAGGTTTCATTTGACAAGTCGCGCTAAAGTATCCAAAGCTGAAAATTAGTAAACCTTAGCGTCTGTCTGACGTATGTTACCAGTCAAGGGTTAAATCTACGAGGCATTAGAATGTATTTAAGTTCATTTTGATTTTTAATGTTGGTGTTTTGATAAAAAGTGAGCATAGTATTTTCTTTTGATTGTTAAGATACGCAATCTCTCGTGGTAAGATAAGTAATAAACTTTAAAACGTGAGACAGATATATCAACGGTGGCTTGTGTCGAGTCCAAGTGTTTTATTTCCATTATTGTAGTCATACCATCTGAGTACAAATAAGAAGGTTGTAGTAAAACGTTAATAAGCTAATAATACGCTGCATTTCATTATTAAAATTTACTTGTTTTTATTAAAAGTGTTAAGATTTATTAATTATTTTTAGTTGCTATCTTTAGAAAAATTACTTACGAAGGCACTTTGAGGCACTGTGTAGTTACCTGTACTACACACCTGTATTATTTTTCCTTCTAGCTCGGTCACCTTGGAGCAGTGTAAGTCAGAGAGCGCCATGATCGCTTTCACTGTGATGGACCACGACGTACTGACAGCCAATGACTTCGCCGGCGAAGCCTTCCTGTCCTTATCGTCGATTCCTGGGGTCACCGGCAGTTCCAGCGCTGAGAACTTCCACGGCCTCAAACACGTCGATCTGCCTCTGATGCACCAGAAAAACAAGAGTAAGTGTCTCAGAAATTTATTTAAATATATATCATCATATCGTAAGCTATCTTATTTTAAAACAAGTTATGTTAAGATTTGGCCAGAAATGTCAATTTTTTTCTTTATCAAACTCTTATAACATTCAACTGATTTCTACTCTCTAGGACTCGCAAGGGGTCTGTGTGTCGCAATTTGTTTGTTTATATCTCATCACAGTAGTTATAAACGACGGATTGTGCAAACGGGGTCAATGACCTAAGGTCATTGTAGGGCGGGGGGGTGATTAGTGAGGGCGGGAGGGGGTGACCTTGGGGTAGTGGCTGGTGTTTGTGTGCACAATGTGGCAACAGTGTAAGGAATTTATTAGATCTGGCAACGTCGCATTTGTTTACATTGGTGGGGGGTGATTGAACTATAGCGGTTCATCAGGAGGTCGTTTCATTCATGGAGTGGTTTGACCTTGGATGACGTTGTCTTTTACTGGTCTTATATTTGTTTACTTCCGCGTCGACGCGGCCGGTTTCGTCTGTGAGATCACCTTCAGGGCTGCTTTAAGTGGTTTATAATTTATCATCGGTAGTTAACCTGGTGCATTTGTTTGCAATGGTGGGGGTGATTGAACTTTGTACCGGTCTTGTGAGATGGGTGTGACGTAATTTCATTAAAACATCGTCGCTTTGTTTACATTTGAGTTGTAGTAGGAGTGTAAATAACCTTGTGACGTAACGGGGCATTGACCGTGTGACGTCAGAGCATGAACCTGGTGCATTTGTTTGCAATGGTGGGGGGTGATTGAACTTTGTACCGGTCTTGTGAGATGGGTGTGACGTAATTTCATTTATACACTTATCCTTGTATATTTACTGCCGCATTGACAAGTATTCCCGTGTCTTAGGGTATTTTGTTTACATTGATGTGGGGGTATAGAACCCTGTACGTGAACTGGTTGTCGGCCTGTGAGATCGTCGCTTCGAGGGGGTCATGTTTTAGTTGAATGAGCTAATGCATACCCGTTCGTCGCAGGGTGTCGAGGTAATTATAAATTTGCTCCTTCGTCAATTGCCCTTACTTGTTAGTTTATCATGGGACGTTTGACAAGTAGGAACTTGAGGTATGAGAAAGACCGTCTGTCGACATTTGTCGGCTGGACGTCACCAGTGAGTCCTTTGAGGTTAGCGTCTGCGGGATTTTATTATTTAAAAGTCTCTGACCGAACAAGGTGTCCATTTTGCGGAGTAATAGTGCACGAATGGGAAGAGTTTGACGATCCTTTATTAGATCATAAGAAATGGTCTGAAAATTGTGCATTTATCAAGTATTTGGATCAACTGGAAAGCTTGCCGTTAAAAATAGGTGATGTAATTGATGGTGAAGAAGAAAAAAGATATGGATGTTGCTGATACTCGCAGGAGACTATGTATTTTTCTACGTCAACTCAACGACTTGAAAAACTGGATATCATTGTATGAAAAAAAATTAGAGATAAATCATTTAATAAAAAATTTAGAAAAACTTCATCTTCCCACCTCCAACGTTTAAAATCTCTCAGTGTCGACGTTGTAGCCTTGCGAGATGGTTGTTTCACGTCGATTGGAATTAGTAACTGATTATCCCATAACTAGGAGCAAACTAGTTCGAGTCGGTGTGTGCGATTATGTGCCTACAATCGCCGTTATGGATAAGAAAACAGTTGTTTATATGGATGCAGAAGAGTGGAAATTCGTTGAAGCGCAGATTCCTAGGATGCTGTCTCTATTACAAAACAGACGTAACAAGAAGGTGGATGCCGATGAGCGAGTAAGATGTAAAAATGTACTTTGTTTATATTCTACGAGGGGTAGAAACAGAGTAATGAAAATAGAACAGGTTTTTCATTGTTTATCAATGTTTAACCAAAGTCCATCGACTCTTGAGTCTGTTTCAGCATGTTTTAACAGGATAGAAACGACTAAGCTATGTACGAACATTAAGAAAATCAATGACTCGCTGGTCTTGATAACCAAGATGGTCGATCTATACCAGAAAAATGAAAAATGTCAACTCACCGAACCTGCGGAATGTGTGCCGATTGATTTTAGTATTAATACCAATACCCTTTTTTATAATTTAAACGAACTTAACGATATATGTAATAATAATTAATGGAATAAAAAGTGTAATTGTATCGATATGAAAAAATATATAATTGTTTTCTATATTTCGTTGCATTTATTTTTACCCAACACCCTTCCTATAAATTAAAAAAAAAAAAATAAGGTATAATAAAATAATAAACCAACTTATAAAATGTGCATTGTTTATTCATAACAATAAAATAATGTAAACAAATAAAACAAAATTTCAAAAATACATATAGTACAATTAATAATAAGTAGAGTCTTCATCAATGTAGGAAAGTCTTCGTTTCTGGATAAATTCCTCGTCATGTTGCCATTCCTCAGGTAAGTTGTCCCAGATATAATCCAATGTACAGTCCAAAACGTACAAAAGCAACGAGCGGGGTAAAATTCTCAATTCTTCAGTAGTTAGAGTTTCTATGCCTTCTTCTCCCAAGCGACGTATTACAGCCTCCATTCTGTCCATTATCAAAGTGATACAAGGTCCTTCCTGTCATTTTTATAAATACTCCTTTTCAAACCACAAACACTGAGGACGACTCGCCTTATGGTACTTGAGAGGATTGATTAGTGATTTGGAATCATAGACCAGTCCGCAGTATACACATTTAACACTATCCTTGACTCCGCGTATAAATCCTGCAAACGACAGCAGATGATGAGGCGAGTCAATGTTTCTAAATGATTGCTTACGTACCTCTTCTTTATTGAAATTTAAAGCCTCAGAATTTTTTCTGACCCATGCAGCCAATCGATGGGCTTGATTTAATGAGCAGACAAAGGAAGTGTTCAAATGAAAACTACATGCAATCTTATCATTTTCTAAAATTTTCAAGTTTGGACAGCCGAAATCATGAAGATCGTAGACTGGTTTATCGATAAGTTCTTCTATGAAATTGCATTTTTCCATTCCTTTTCCCCATAATGTGTCATAGTCTTCCGTGATGGATAGTAAGAAATATCTCATATCCTCATATGGTACATCACCATAGTTCCATTCCAGTCCGTGAATATGTTTCTTTACCCAAAGATTTGTTTTCGACTCACCCACTTCTCAGACATCTCGAGGTGGTTTGAAAAACCAATGCCACGATGAACCATGGCTGATGGAGATTACAGATAGTTCTTTAACGATCAATGAATTAGAAGCCGAGCGATAGCCCTGAAAATCAATGACCGCCGAACGCATTATATGCTTCAGTCAATGTCCTACGGTGAAGTGATATTTTTTGCAGTCGATCTAAGCTCTATATATACATGTTGTTTCAGTACATTTTACGGACCAAACCGGTTCCCACCTCATATTCTACAATTTTATCGTGAAGAATAAGACAGTATGCCTTAGTATTTGGCGGAAAGTTCTCACTCGCCTCTAGTAATACACGAATATCAATAGTCGTACTTTGTATTGCTTCAGATTGTTTAGAACAATCTATGATGGCTATAGGTGCGAATGTCTCAAAATCAGATCGTGACAGTAGAGGCTGAGAATGTCTCCTATTATAATAACTCTCTTGAAACTCTACATACATTTCGTAGAGGAGAGCCACTTTTCCTTGTGCAAAATCTAAATTCAAATCGTCATAAGGATATTGTTCGCTATTCAGATAGAGTTTCAAATTTTTCAATTTGCAACTATCAAACTGACTGCTGTCTTTGGTAGCGTTTCTCGTTCGATCAGTCTGGAATGCGATAATAACATACCGCGGCTTTTCTAAATTTGTCGATGTTTTGACAGTCCAATTTTCCTGCTGTGTTGCAGGCAAACTAGGGTATTCGTAAAGATCCCATGATCGAAACGGAATTGATATGACCTTGTTTTTGTCAACCATCTTCAGCAATCTAAGACGTTCTTGATCAGAAACACGAATATGAGGCATCCTCCAAACCACTTTGTCCAATTTTATTTGGACGTTATCATCGTTACCCTTCACACAGTTCAAGTCCGTACTAGATCGAATCAAAACGAGTTCCTGCTTAAGATTTATTAAAATTTTTCTATAGTCCTCACATATTCCTAAAAGAATATCCAGGGGCAGGCATGCGCTGAAAAATCCGTTTTTGTCTAAGGAAAGAGTATTGTTAACACCGGGCATCGTCCATCCCGCATTTTCTAGCCCTTTGACATGAGTAGGTGAAAATGATGCATGACCTTTAAGCGTTGTAGTTATTCCAGGATTTCTCACTCTATCAACTTCAATGCCATTCAATTCATATCTAATCTCGTCAAACAAAAACGCAAATGCGTTATTAGTCAATTTTGAAGTAGCTCCAGGAGTACCATCTTTTTTTAAAATTCGTCCTTCAAGATAAACATAACTTAATGAAGGAAACGTGTAGACATCTTGTTGATGTATAGGTATTCTGATTTCGTCGGACCTGTTAAAGGTGTTCCCCGCATACGGCTGATGTGAATGATACTGGAATTGCGTAAGGGAATCATCAAATTTTATATCTGATGTAATGTTGAGTATGTTATTCATTTTTTCTTATTTTGTAACCGAAAACCGCACTGTTTCAAAAAGTTAGCGTTTGCATTTGTTAACTGTCTCGTCAATTTAGGATTACTAATTCTTAACATGGCTTGCTCTCTCCTTTTATAACGAGCTACACTATTATTCTGGACACCATCCATCGTAAAATCAATCCCCATTTTTCTTCAAATGTATTCTCAATGTAACAGTTTCTCCCCTAAAGTCAATAAGTTCTCCGTCTTGATCCACTAACCGAACGGTAATATTGTCAACAGTCCTCACGTTAGTAGGAAAGTAAATGACAGGATTCGGGGTTTCTATTATTTTATATCCTGGTTCTACAGCCGGAAAGAATTGGTGTATGCTATGATCCGGATCTCCATTGACATAAGACCCTACTGCGATGTTACAATGAATCGAAATAGTGTTTACAGAAAGAATTTTCACAATACCATCCGATTCGCTGTACCGATGCACTGGGTTGATGACATGATTTGGACGATGAAAACCCAACAGTGGACCAATAGAATGGGGCTTGTCGGGGAAGTTGAAGTAGACCGGCTTCGTTGTTCTAAGTTCAGCCTTTAAAGTATTCTGATTTCCTCGCAGCATAAACCCCGCACCAGGTTCCTGGTGAGCAATTTCTTCGCGAAGAAAAGAATTTAGTGCATCGATATCATACGATCCTTCAGGTATCTGGATCGTCGAATTTCCAAAATAAAACTTATCGTTAACATCCTTTCTTATATTCGGAATAGTATTGTATGTGTCAAAAGATAATAAACCAACTGTATAACTTGAGCCTAATTCCAGCGGAGGTAAAAAGTTTGCATGAAGAACACTAGAATTTCCCGTAAACGATACTGTATAGCTCATGATTATGAATGATCAAAATTTATGAGAAACATCAGCTAAATACTTTAAGCAGAGATGTCCGCAAATCTGAGTATTCCACTTCTGATAACGACGTCTGTTGTAAGTTATTTTTGAACCCTTGAAATAGTCAAGTAACTGTGGTGGTGGTTTCAAATTTCCAAACGAATCAAAGTATTTCACAAGATTATCTTTTTTCACATAACACACCCAATGAGAACCAGGTTCTGAACTTGTTTGCAAGTTTATAATAGCTGTCTCATATTTATTCGGATATTTAGGGAGATTATCGATCATAAATACTCCACGAAAATTTTGAATATTTAAATCTTTAGCCATATAATTTAATTCAAGATCGGTCAACGGTTTATTTGGTAGTCATATTTTTCTAGGTCTTTTTTGTCGGCTTATAAACAGACCGTAACCATCCCTGTGGGGCTTCAAATAAAGTCCATCACCAACTTTCTGACCTTCCATTGCCATGTTATGTCTCTTTTGCTCGTCTAATTTAAGTTTGGCCTCTTTCGTCTCATTGATCGCTTTTGCCACACTCGCAGCTCCTCCTGCCAAAGATCCTACAGCGGAAAGTCCTGCCATCAACGGTACAAGAAATTGGAGAAAGCCTCCCTCCTTTGGTAGCGGTAGAATTCTAGGCGGTAAAGGATTCACCTTACCGCGTAAATGTTTTTTAGCCTTCTTATACGCCACTTTCGATGCGTTCAGAATTGATGATACATCATCAACCTTTGACGATTTAACCAAATCCATAAAATTTATCTTCCCTTTCTTTTTCTTATTTTTTAAACCTGAACCAGTTTTCCCTTTCGCCTTCATGACATTTGTAACTAGCCAAGCTGCAACTTTTTCTCCCCATGACGAATCTGAAGCTTTAACTCGTTTCCAAGCATTATCAGCTAGGATCTTGTCCGCTTGTTTGCGACTATCCATATTCGTATGTTTGCGATAAGCTATATCGTGTTCTTTACAAGCTCTATCAAGTTTGTTTATTCCACTATCACCCGCAATTAAACGTTTTTCTAATTTCGTACCCGGCCCGCAATACTGATATCCCGGAAGGTGTAATTCAATTGGTAACTTGTTAATAACACTGTTCAGCAAGCCTCTTCCTTTGCGAGTCCTACGAACCATACTGTACTTGGAAAATAAAGAACTGAGATATATATATATATATATACAGAGGAAAGATGATGTTGTTTGCATTCAGAATGAAATTAGTTAGACAAGGACAACGTTTCTCTACTACTGACTTCTCCCCTGTTAAGTGGGATTCAGAGAGGAGGCACAGTTCATTATTACCAAGCACCATTAGGGCATCGATTTGTGGACCAAGCGGATGCGGAAAGACTAATATCATGATTGGACTTTTATTAAATCCGAATGGCTTAAAATTTAAAAATGTGTATCTTTTCGGAAAAACTTTACATCAACCGAAATATCAATATTTAAAAAGTATCATAAATCTAGTTCCTGAAATAGGATTATTCGAATTTGAAGATGCAAAAGAATTGCCTCAAGAAGTTGAATCCAATTCGGTCTGTATATTCGATGATGTGACTATGGAAGATCAGGATATAATTAAACGATATTTTAGTTATGGTCGTCACATGAACCTTGATTGCTTTTATTTAACACAAAGTTATGTTTGTATCCCGAGACACCTTATCAGATGTAACTTTAATTTTTTAATAGTATTTCCTCAAGATGAGTTAAATTTGAAACATATTTACGAAGAACATGTAAGCACTCCAGATTTAAGTTTTTCACTTTTTAAAGATATGTGTTCGTTATGTTGGAAAGATTCTTTTAGTTATCTCGTCATTGACAAAAGTAGAGACCTGAACAATGGGCGTTTTAGAAAAGGAATCGATACATTCATTGTGGATATATAAAGAGCATTCATGGGGGGGTGTAACGGCAGTCATGGACCCAAGAGTCACTCGTGAGATTATAAAAACTAGCGAGATTTTGAAAAACAAATATCAGTCTTTGAAGCGTAGTCTCCAAGATATTGAAAAAGGTCGACAAGAATTCTTTACACCCGTGCTTCAACCTCTAGAAGACATTAAACAATCAGTACAATTGTACCAGGCCAAACCGGAAGTCTGTTAATATTTACAGAAAATCAGCATTAGTGCCAAAAACATCTTATTACAAAAGAGCTACAAACATTTCATCCGATGATACAAAAACTAATCCTAGCATAGTGATAGCAATCTAATGGTTATAAATATTACAGATAAACGGTAATAATAATCAACCTTGTCTGTGAGTTACATTCGCATAGTTGCATTCTCGGTTCTCTATATTTCCATTCCCATATATGGTCATACCATGTGATGACAGATTCGTCAGAGCATGAGTCATCGCGATGCAACCTACCCGTTTTCCATTATTCTTTGCTCAGCGGTTATATTTGTGTCCATATATGGTCATGATACCACCTATTCCAAGTCTTTATAAGCGTTCCCTCTTCAGCCACTGGCCTACGTCACTCTGTTTTGCCTCCGTGTTATGCTCTCCGCTGTCGCTAGTCACTGCTTAAACGTAAGTTGTTAAGCTACTTGTTTTAACTAATCTTAACATTATGATAAAAATCTTGACAATATTGAATCATTTTAACAATGATTGTTATAAACATTGCAGATGACTCTTTTGAATAAATTAAACGGTCCTATAAGACAATAGGAGAATTAGAAGAGGGAGCGGCATATAAAATACTTAAACTCAATTTAAAAAATACTGAATACGGCCAATCACTGCAGGCCATCATAGAGGGAGAGGAAGGAGAACTCATCCGAACCTTTCTTCCAAAGAGGTACCGCGAATGTTTCACCGATGAGGAGATAGAGCAGTATGACGGTGAGTTTTCATATCATTAATTGTTATTGCGATCAATTAAATTAATACTTAATTTAAAATTTTAAAATTATTAATACTTAATTTTCAGAATAAAAAAGTAAGATTTTTTTTATTTTTAGGATTATTGAAGATGAAATACGGAGGGAAGTGCAAAAATACATACATCTTAAGTTTTAGTAAATAAGAAAAGCGTGAATATCGGCCTAGGGGAAGTATCTGTGTCATAAGGTATGGATGTTTTATGTACAAAATGTGGGCTCTTATTACAAAATTTAAGTTCTCATATATGTAAATGGGAATTTCATTCGTGCACAAATTGCAGTCGCGAATTTAAATCAAATTTTAGCTGTTCACGACATAAAATTGTATGTGAGAAAAAAAAAAAGCGCATCAGTTCCCTTCAAGCGTTCGTGGGCCACAGTAGCCAATCGTTAGCAATGGAAAATTTCCAAACTCCTGCTGGGTCATCTTTGAAACAATCTCAACTTCATTTACCATTTAAAAAACGGACACATTCAAACATACCATCTTTCTCCAGTGTTAATAGTGCAGAAAAAGGAATTAGTTCTCCTAAGAAATATAAACTTTATCATAAGGAACAACTCAGTAGCTTAATCACGTATGAACAAGGCATTAAAAAGGCTGCATTTGGTAATACAGTTTTAGATTTTTATATTGAAAATCGGGATAAAAACATAATTCCGAAAACATTTTTAGAAGTAAACAAAGAAAAATTGATTAAGATTTTAAAATCATATTTGGCTCAATGGAATATATTTAAAGTTAATCTACAGTTAGACTGTACATATAAAAAAATAAGTCAAAATAATGAGGAAAAGTCCGATATGAATTTTAAGACTAGTCAGCAAGTTATAGATTCTTCAACCGATTTGGACGAATATATTAGAGAATCATTCGAAAAAATAGTCTTGGAATTAGATTCTTTTGAAGCTAAAGGTTCTGGTTGGACATTTGTATCATGTAACTTTCTATACTTGCATTTAACTAAATATAAACCTCTCAGCGGGAAACAATTTATTAAATTGCCAAAAGTTATAGAAAACAAGCATGCCGTAATTAATGTAAAAAACGTAAACAATGATTGTTTTCGATTAGCAATATTAAGCAAAACTATTGGTTCGAGCAATCCTAAGTCGTATGAACATTTTGATAATAATTATAATTTCGATTGTATTACATATCCCACTTCCATGAAAGACATTAAAAAATTTGAAAATGTAAACAATGTTTTAATTAATGTTTACGGTTTAGATGAAAAAAATGATATATTTCCTTTAAGAATAAGCAAAAGAGAAACCTACAAGGAGAGATTTGACCTTTTGTTTCTTCAAAATGAAAGAAATTCGCACTATTGTTACATCACAAATTTAAGCCGGCTTGTTAGTAGACAAATATCCGATGACAAATCTGCCAAAGAAATTTGTCACAGATGTTTAACATCTATTTCCTGGGGATATAAAACAAAAAGCGGAAAAAACGCGGAAGAAAGATTAAAGGAGCATTTATTATTTTGCGGTACGCATAAACCAGTGAGATCGGATTTTCCAGTTGCTGATAAAATCAAATTTAAAAAATTCGAATGCACACAAAAAATTAAAATTGTAGCATATGCAGACTTTGAATCCTATCTGGAACCAATTGAGGGTCCTTCACAAAATCCATCAATTTCTTGGACAAAATCAGTTCAAAATCATAAAATCTTTTGTGCATCACTTATGGTCAAAGCGGATATACCATTATTTAATCAACAACAACCATCAATTTTCACCGGTGAAAACTGTATGTCAATGTTTATGGAAGCATTACATGAATTGGCTAAAAGAGCTGATAAAATATATGGAAATGTCGAACCTATGGCTGAAATGACCGAGCAAGAAAAGTTAATTTATCAATCTACTGATTTATGCGTTATATGCCAGAAAACTTTAAATAACGATGAGAAAGTACGTCATCACGATCATGTAACATCTAAGTTTATTGGAGCGGCTCATTCCAATTGCAATTTACAAGCAAAAACTCCCAATTTTATTCCGGTATTTATGCATAACTTTCAGGGTTATGACTCGCACTTTATTGTTCCTTTTTTAGCCGACCATGAAGGAGATGTTACTGTAATTCCAAGTAACACAGAAAAATACATAAGTTTCATTAAAACATTTAAAAATTGTAAAACTAAAATAAGGTTCGTAGACAGTTATAAATTTTTAGCAGCTAGCCTAGACACCCTAGTACAAAACATGAAGAAAGGTTCTGTGAATCATTCAATCACATTCCCTCATTTGTACCAGTTATTTTCTGAAGAAACCAAAGTTGAATTGCTGACAAAAAAAGGAATTTACCCGTATTCTTACATAAATTCTTTCGCGCGGTTGGAGGAAACTAAGTTACCTGCAATAGAGAAATTTTACAACAATTTAACTTTAGAAAATATTTCTAATTCTGATTATCAACATGCTCAAACCATTTGGAAAACCTTCAATATAAAGAACTTAAAAGAGTATACCGAAATGTATATAAAAACAGATGTAATTTTATTATGCGAAGTCTTTGAAAAATTTCGTAAACTCTGTATAGATATATATCGCTTAGATCCAGCCTATTTTATGTCTCTTCCGGGCCTTAGCTATGAAGCAATGTTAAAAACTACAAACATTGAGCTAGACATTATAAAAGACCTAGATATGGTATTATTTATCGAAAAAGGAATTCGAGGAGGTATTACACAAGTTGTCAAGCGTTATGCCAAAGCAAATAATTGTTATGTAGATGATTATGATCCAAATCTGCCCATTAGCTACCTAATGTATGCTGATGTAAATAATTTGTATGGTTATGCAATGAACTGTTTCCTTCCATATAGTGATTTTAAATGGCATAATGAAGATTTAGACGTGTTAAACGTTCCCGATGACTCTGAAGTTGGGTACATACTTGATGTAGACATTGATTACCCTAAAGACATACACGATTTGCACTGTCAACTACCTTTATTACCCGAAAGATTAAAACCCCCTTGCAATAAAACTACAGAAAAGTTACTAACGACACTCACACCAAAAACCCGTTATATCGTGCATTATGTTAACTTGAAACAAGCTATAAATCTCGGGATTAAATTGAAAAAAATACATAGAGTTTTAAAATTTAACCAAAAGAATTGGTTGGCTCCATACATTAATTTAAATAGCAAACATAGAGCTAAGTCTACCAATCCTTTTGAGTCAGATTTTTTCAAACTCATGAACAACTCCTGTTTTGGGAAATTTATGGAAAACGTTAGAAAACGAATAGACCTAAAAATTGTAACAAATAAAAGATCGTTAAACAAACTAGTTAAAAAGCCAAATTTCAAAGAGAGAATAATTTTCACTGAAAATGTAGTATCCGTCCAGTTAGAGAAGGAAAAAATTGTATTTGATAAGCCCCTTTATGTCGGTTTTAGCATACTGGAACTTTCAAAGGTTTTAATGTACAAATTACATTATGACGTATTCTTAAAAGCTTATGGTCCGCAAAATATAAACCTGTGCTATATAGACACCGATTCACTTCTATACCTTATTAATACAGAAGATATATACGACGACATAAGTAACAATTTAAAAGACTATTTCGATACAAGTAATTATCCGACAGAGCATCGTTCTTATTCTGACAAAAACAAAAAAATTGTAGGAATGCTCAAAGATGAAACAGCTGGAGATCCAATTGTTGAATACGTTGGCTTAAGACCAAAAATGTATTCATTTATAACTAAACATGGTTTACTTATAAAACGATCCAAAGGGATTAAAAAATGTGCAGTTCGTGAATTCACATTTCAAGATTATTTAAATACTATAAGAAATTACGAGTCGATGTACAGTCAATTTCAAATTATACAATCAAAAAGACATCAAGTGCAAACAGTATTAATAAATAAAAAGTCTCTTTCCCCATATGATGATAAACGCCATACAGCAATTAACAATACAGATACGCTACCTTACGGCCATTATTCATTGCATTAGTTATATAATTGTTAATTGTTATATGTAATTGTAGTTATAAGTATATAATAGTTGTAATTAATTAATTCTAAAACATTAATAAATGAATAAATAAATGATTACTTAAATCATAGAAGTGTAGGTTAAAAAAAAAAAAAATAAGAACATTAATTATCAATCACTAGATTTTATTTTACATGTTATAGCAGCAACAAGTCAATAAAAAAATCCTATTTTATATTTTAGGAATGTTTTTAATAAACGTTTTGTTGTAACAGGATTAAAAAAAAAAAAAAATAAATGTCTAATATCAGAGTGTTTTTTTCTTCTTTCACAACATTATGCAATATCCTTTCTGTCAATCCAGCTGCGTTCTTCCAATCCCAACCACTTCACGTACAACTTGTTTCCTTTTCTCTTCAAAACCTTTTCTACAAGATATACATCTGGATATTTAACCTTTTGTAACTCCTGTTCATAAAATGAACCACTGATTGGCTGTCCTTTCAGGTCTTCTAACAAATATGTGTATGGATATGTCTTCTGAACCTTGACTATTTTAAAAATTTCACTTGACCAATTTGAAAAATATCCTTTCGAAAATACCGATTTTTGTTTAGATATTCTCACAAAATCGTCTTCAATAAATTTTTGTATTCGTCCTTTCCATTTAGGCACCAAAGAATATACATTGCTTTGCAAGTACTTTTCCGTTTTTTTTTTATTACGAGCATCAATCGGTTTCATACCTATAGTTGAATGAAAGGATGAATTATACTCATGTAGAATCTGGGGTAAAATATCTAAAAATTTGTAATTTCCTAGTAAGCTGAATGCTTTCCACATTTTCGCTTTCAATGTTCTATTAAACCTTTCTACAATGGAAGCCTTCATTGAGGTAAAAGTAGAATAATGATTAATAGAGTATTTTTTTTTTCATCAGAGAATTAAACTTTGAGTTGTAAAATTCTTTCCCTTGATCACTTTGAATATAATTCAAAGTACGATAGTGGTGTCTGCTCTGACGGAACTGACGTCACAAGGTCATTTTTACGCACTACTACAGCGCCTTATCATCCGTGAGATAAAGTATGAACTGCTGAGAAACGCATACTGGGAAGCGGGGAGGTGGACCAGCTGTGACTCATGCTCTGACGTCACACGGTCAATGCCCCGTTACGTCACAAGGTTATTTACACTCCTACTACAACTCAAATGTAAACAAAGCGACGATGTTTTAATGAAATTACGTCACACCCATCTCACAAGACCGGTACAAAGTTCAATCACCCCCACCATTGCAAACAAATGCACCAGGTTCATGCTCTGACGTCACACGGTCAATGCCCCGTTACGTCACAAGGTTATTTACACTCCTACTACAACTCAAATGTAAACAAAGCGACGATGTTTTAATGAAATTACGTCACACCCATCTCACAAGACCGGTACAAAGTTCAATCACCCCCACCATTGCAAACAAATGCACCAGGTTAACTACCGATGATAAATTATAAACCACTTAAAGCAGCCCTGAAGGTGATCTCACAGACGAAACCGGCCGCGTCGACGCGGAAGTAAACAAATATAAGACCAGACGTCATCAAAGGTCAAACCACCCCATGAATGAAACGCAATGTAAACAAATGCGACGTTGCCAGATCTAATAAATTCCTTACACTGTTGCCACATTGTGCACACAAACACCAGCCACTAGCCCAAGGTCACCCCCTCCCGCCCTCACTAATCACCCCCCCGCCCTACAATGACCTTAGGTCATTGACCCCGTTTGCACAATCCGTCGTTTCTAACTACTCATCACGATGCGTGTGAACCGTGAACTTCCACCTTCCATCTAGCTACTCAAATTGTCTACCTCTTCTACATGGAAATTAGGCATTAGGGTCATTTTCCCGATATTTCATGTATCAACACATCTTTTATTCAGGTTGCCGAAAACGGCGCTCAGAACCCTCGTAACTTTACTTTCAGGATTGAAACAAGTAGCAAATAATTGCAAAAACCTGTTACAGTATCTTTTGATGTTTTTCATAACAAACTCTCCTAGAAATCTCTGATTTTACCAATAAAAAATTCAGGGGTCTGTAAAAAAAGACTGTAAAAAAAAAATAACACACTGGAAGTAATAAGAGCCCTAATTGGATTATTATACCTGAGGGTTTGTATGAGATCTTCACACATCAATGTTTGTGATTTAAGGGACAGCAATACTGGGTTTAATTGGTTTGGCACATTTATTTTGTACCCATTCACCCATCCATCCATCCTTGGCACTACAGACCGATGTGGTCCTTGCCCTCCTCAATAAGTCTTCCCCAGGTGGTTCTTTCCTGTGCGGCCGCTAGCCAGTTGCGGGCGTTAAGTAGTTGACGAGCATCCCTGGCAACAGTGTCCTCCCATCGAAGACGAGGTCTTCCTCTTCCTCTGGTTCAGTAGATCTTGTACCTACGTTTTTCATTACTTTTGAATATTCTAACTGTAGTTTCACAACCAACGAACTCACAATCCGGTCAATAGGACTCCGTCTGACAGCGTCTGGAGTTGCAAAACCTTGAACTTCATGTTTTGTTCCTATAATATCTTCTCGTTTTTTTTTCTAAAATATACCATTAATTTTAATTTTAATCAATTTTCTCCGAGCTTGAACAGTTTTCCCACCTTTATGTTACCTTATGGTTAAAATTCTTAGTTATCAAGTTGCTGATGGGTCTTGTGTGAGTTTGGGGTTTAAAAGATTAAAAATCTGTAGGCACAGCTCAAACCGACAGTTCTCGTGTCTAGGGCGGAGCGCGAGTCCTAAAGGGTTAAGAACAAATGTTATCACGAAATTACATGAAGGTATTTCTTAGTTATAACCTTTTTACGACTTACGGTATTCCTCAATTCTTTGTATTTATTGCAGATCATCCGATACTCAAGACCCTGGAGACGAGAACTTGGGACAAGTTGGCCCAGGACTTTGTGAAGAAACAGAAGATGCGACTCGCCACTTCGTAGTTCTACCGCGAGTCACGTCGAAAAGGGAGGAGAAGAATAGTGAGGGTCTTATCATCGACCTGCCTGGGCACAGTCTGATGCGGGAATCCAACTTGCATGCTTCTGCTTCTGCTGTCTTTGTTTTATAGCTTGTGCTTTACACAAGTGGGTTTATCCAGGGGATTATATAGAAAAATAGTTTATTTTTTTCCTTTTTTTCCAACCAATTCTTCTTCTTGGGAAAGTTCTTGAGTCATCTAGATAGTCTAAAAATCCTTCAGTAATTTTAAAAAAAAGATAAAATAATGATTAATTTAAAAAAAAAAAGTTATTGAACTTTGTAACTTTATCACTAATACACAAAAAGTAAACGTATTTCGAATCATAAAAGGTATATACGAAAGTACATCAGGATATACATTTAACAATGAGAAAAAATAATAAGAGCATTTATGTACTTTCTTGCATATTTATTTTGTTTTATATTTATTTTCAATAACATCATATTATATAACATAATATTATTATGTTTTCTTTGACTGGATAAACCCACTCTTCTACGCTATTTAGTCTTTTCTCTGTCGCGTGACTCAGTGCACTCTTAGAGACTTATTACTTGTTTCGCAGCCTTCGGCACTAGTATGGTATGTACTAATGCTCAATATTTTTATTTTTATTAATATTTTTTTCCATTTTTTATTGTGAATTTAATGTCATATAATTGTATATAGGTGTATTGTTAATTTATAGATAGTTAAGTATAATTTAAGGCGCGGGTGCTCCCCTCATGTTAGATGCGAACTTTCTTCCTCCAAAATATAATTGTTCAAAATATCAATAGTTACCATAACATTCTGTGTTTATATGCTATCGTATAATTACATATAAAAATTAAAGTCACTACATAGAAGTCGAATCCATGAACCTCTCAAGAAAATTAAATACATCAATTAGCGTCAAGATATTTCCCGTGGGCACCCTTGATTTCACAGTTTTATGTCGTTCATGCTAATTGTATGAAGAAATTCGAACAGATTGTTTCAGGGAATTTTTGGTAATTTATGTTTCTTTTAAATTATTCAAATTGTTTTATATTTTTTTTTAGCGAAGTAGATCGTTTTAGTTAACAATTAAATATTTCTGAAACAATTAAGTAAAAAGTTTTAAGGTACTAAATTCTAGTAATTTAAGAAATATAATTAATCCCCTTGCTCATTTATTTTTCCCAATAATATTCACTTTTTAATTATTGCACTCTTTATAAATTTTACTATAATTCCCTCATCATGAACTATTCCTCTCCTCCAGTGTGCTTCATTTGAGTACACAGACCAAAATGAATGACCACATCTATCACAGGGAAAATAGAAAATAAACAGATTAAAATAATTATTTAAAAATAAAAATCGCAAAAAAATATATATATAAAAATTAAATTTATTTGGTAAGTATTTTGTGCAATTAATATGAATAATGAATAAGTATCTGACTATACATTATCAAATGTATATATTTTTACGTGATATTAGTTTCAAATAATTTTATCTTTTATTCTTTACGTTATAATTGGAACTGAGAGTTTGTATACGGAATCAACAATATAAAAAAAAATGAGCTTTGATTTAATGGAAGAAATTTTTTAATGCTAATAATTAAAAAATAAATATTCCATCAATTTGAATAGTATATAAAGTTTTTCCGAATATGAATATACTGGTAAATTACTAAATTACAAAGAAAACCTTCTTTATTTGAAGAATTAAATTTTTCAATAAAACCCAGTCATTAAAAAAAATATTTGTAGCTTCCTAAGATAATAGACCATTAATTCTACATTTCTGATAGATTTATGATAGTAATTTATTCAATTTAAATAGCTCTGAAGCCACAGTATTTTCCCCATTTAACTGCATTAACTCCACAAAAATATTTTATTTATTCATTTTAGGCCACCTTGAATCGGGCTGGAATATCAACAACGACCAAATATTACGTTGTAATGAATACTGGCGCCTCATTAGACAAATAAATAGGTAAATACGATTGAGAATGAATGGTATGAAAAAATCTTCTTTAGTGTAACATCATCCGTAACATCAGAGAAAATACTGTGTTAGTTATGGTATCGTGAAATATTTACATAGCACTATTCGAAGCGGTATCTATCCTAAAATAAAAAATAATTTTGCCCAAACTTTGTTTAATTTGAGTCATTCATTCAAGTAAGTAAAAAAAAAAACCTTTTCCAGCCAAACATTTTTCTTTATTTAAATATTTATCTTATAATGACCATGGAGTACATTATAAACTCTAAGTATTAAAGTGTGCAAATATATAAGTATTTAAAAAATATATTTAAATTAAATAAAAAAAGGGACTTATAAGAGATATAAATTGAAAATGACTGAAGAATGTTGAAACGTATTTAAACAAAGAAAAAATGTTTGACTGGAAAAGGTTTTTTTTACTTACTTGAATGAATGACTCAAAAAGATGTACTCCAGTAACATAAACAAGAGAATTAAAATAAAAACTTTTTTTAATTTAACTGAATGTTTCACCTTAATCCATGGTTAAATTTTGGGAATACCGTAACGACCAACATTCTTTTCTGGTGGTGCGGGTAAATAATTGTTAAGAATTCAATATATAAAATACTAGATTATGGCAATTACCATAAAATTATACAAGGGCAGCCGAAGGCAGGTCGGAGTGGAGGAGGGTCATTGTTGAGGCCAAGGTCCTGCAAAGACCGCTGCACCGTTAGGTAGATAAATTAGATACGTAGATAAATTTATATAGTAGGTATCGAATGATTTGTTGTTTGTAATTAACATAAGTAAAAGATTTTCTCGGTATACGGGTTTATTGTAATAACTCATTTTACTAAGTAGTCGAGGTATCCGATTGTTGGAATAATTTATTTTTTAAAATCGAATTTATTGAATTGGGCAAGGTATTTCGTGGAACTCTACTGTATTTCTGAATTCGTGTCCAGTAAAAATTGAGATAGAAAAGTTCTCACCTATTTTTAAAAACAATAGATTAGGGAATAGCGCTCAATGTAATAATTCCAAATTTTCAGTGGAGAAATTTTCAATAATCTAAATCGACCAAAAATAGAATACAATAAAAGCCAAAACCAAAACCGAGGGTAATTAATTTCCATAATAATTTTGTAATTAGGCATTCACAAATTTAGACAGGGGTAAAGAGCTTTAACTAAATTTTAATCATATTATATGGCGTAGATGTAAATAAATGGGAATTCGGGTATATGCATAAGCATTTTTTTCTTTTTTTTTTAGATTTTTACTTTCAATAAGCTCATTAAATAATAAAATTGTTTTAATATATTTCCTCAATGCAATTTACTGTCAAAGTTTTTTTTAATAGTTCATTCTCATACTTCTCTAAAATTTTGCCAGCATCTGAAACTAGAAATTTGATGGACTTCTTAAAGTTCAAAGTAATTATTGTATGAAATCTTTTTGGGGTGGAATCTATTTTACTTTATGATTCTATCAATCAGTTTTCAACCACTTACGTTTATTACCCCCTTTACTGAATTAAATATTAAAAAAGTAAGTACTAAACTAAATAATAATAAGTTAAATATTTAAGAAATAGGTTATAATCGAGGTTACTTTGGCTTAAGTTATGACTGGAGAAGATTATTTCATAACCATTGGTTCGATAATGGTACATACCTAAATATGTAAATTAGGTGGGTAATAAAAAAATGGAAATCATAAATAATTATTCAATATAATAGATTACTAACATAGTTACTAAAAATCATTAAATTAATCGAAACCGTTTAAAATTGTTTGTTACATCTGAGAATCCAATTCCACCAGCTTTATTCAATTATTTATTCACCTAACGAGTGTCATATATCACGAACGTTGTTATGTTTGAAGTAAAGGTTATTGAAAATGTAATCTTTAATAAAATATCAGCACAATTTTTTTTTTATTTAAGAAAGTAATAACAATAAAAGTTGTTATTAAAATCAAACTGATGAGACAATTTATAATCTAGGAAACTCCCGTTCTAACATTTTATAATACCTACTTATTGTTTACATAAACATAACTTTATAAAATGACACTGTAATATTATATTACAATCAAAACTAAATTAATTACTTATAATCGTCCTGATTAAGAGATCACAGCTTTCAAGGGTGAATCAGCTTAGTTTAACAGAATTTTCTATGAAAAAGAGCGACAAAAGAAAAAGGTTACAAGCATGGAAAAATGTGGAACCAAATGATAAAAATAATAACGTATGCCCTTAGTATTGTTCATTTAACCCTGCGAGATCAATTATTATCAGTAATTATTCATCGATATTTTCTGTGCATCTTAAAATAAATACATTATTCAAAAAAATTCAACGCAATGCTCAAATTGAAAAGTATTATATTTGTCGTCCCTCAGAATAAATATCTGGTCTCTCAATTCTATGTCTGCAAGAGTAAAGGCCTAAATGTTACTTCCCATATTATTTGAGTAAGCTTACTTTATTGATGAAAGAAAAATTGAAAACAACGACTTCAACGATTTTCCATTCATGATCTGTTAACCTCATGTATCGATACACACACACACACACACACATATATATATATATATATATATATATATATATATATATATATATATATATATATATATATATATATCAAACCATGTCAAACTAGTGTATTCGATGAATTTATTTTGAAACGTTGTAACTATAAAGTATATTATCCAATAATCAACTCTTTTAAATGGACTAGGCTTTCGTGATCTTGTATTTGTGTATCTATGTCAAAGCATTATGGACTAAGACTTCTGTCCTCTATTCGTTAAAAGAAAAAATTCTCGAAATTCTCTCAGACCGAAAATCGGTACTATCCATAAACAAATTTCTCTTTATCTCTGTCTCTGTTGTATATACTGTGTATATTTTCATATTATATTCAGTCAAATGGAATTGATGTGTATACATGTATATACGTATGTTACAGTGTTTTTCCTCATCACATATTAATCATAGGCAGTTGAACAGAGTTGGGTACTGTGCCTGGCCGAAAAGGAAATATTTTATAATCGTTAATTATTAGTAATGTTTGCATCTTCAGTGATGTTTCATTTTTTTTCTAGTAGGTTTAGATACTTAGTACATGGCTGGTCCGTTGTCAGCTGAAAAATTAAAATTATTTCTTGTATGAAAAATTTAAGTTTTTCTTAATTTTCTTTAAATTCATATTTCATTTCTATACGATTATGACATAGATTATAGTTACCAGTTGGCATTAGTCAGGTTTACAGATGAACTGTTGAATTTAAAACTTTCTGGGTATGCAAACACTGCGTAAGAAGCATGCATTTTATAGGTATAAGCAGGTCAGTAAGGGTCTTTAAATCGTGTTTGATGGCTTTTAACTTTGACGGAACCGTTGTTAATAGCATATTTAAAGTTTCAAAATAGAGCATCCATTATGTCGACTGTAAAACATTCACTTATATCATGATTCATACCAATCGCATTTTAATAAAACCCTATTTTACCACTTATCTATTAATTTAAATGTGGAATATTCTTCTATAGTTCGAAAGAGATATTATTTCGTGCTGACTAGAAAAACATTGACTTATGAGTATTAGATATAAACACCACAATATTATAAATATTTCAACTGACGAAAATCGTTACTTTGAAATAGAATCTTAAGGCTGTCAAGCAAAAAGTCATAGATTCATTACAACGTTGGGTGCGAAAAATACGCTGTAACTTCGTAAATGTGGTCTTGTTCCAATCAATCTTCTCTATATTTTATTCACAAAAGATGCAAACAAACATAAATATTTTAACATTTTCTTTCGTATTTTACACACATACTGTAAACGCACTATACTTATATTAATGCTAAAAACCTAAATGGTTAAAAATCTTTGAGCACATATGCTCCAATTTTTTAATTGTATAACTATTACTAAAGCCTATGTTTAAACATAACTCGTATTAAATATCGCTACCAATAAAAACTATATATGTGAATTGCTTTCGATTACATGTTTATGTATATGTGATTTTGAACTGCCTTTGGCTCTAATATGTGTATTTTATTAAATGTTGTGTAATGTTCAAATATTTCGCCAAATATTTGAAATGAACTGTAATAAACTTAATATATTTGGTCATTTTATGTCAATTGTTTAGCACAACATGATAAAAAAAACTATATTGTTTATATGAATCTATATATGAAAAAATACATATGATGTATTAATTGTTATTTTATTACCCCTTACTATCCTATATTTTAGTGGAATATACCTTCTATTCATTATTATATCTAAAAACATTTAACGAACATTTAAACGATCATCTAAGGAACATTTAAGCGTTTGGCATACCTGGGTGATTCTTGTGACTTAAATTGTTTTATATAAAAGTATTAATTTCATTCAATTTTTTATTATACTAGAATATTCTTTTCTATATTATTTCTATTGCGGGGCTTTATTTATTTTTTATTTATCCTATTGTGTAACTATTTTATATGATGATAAAATATTTAACACTCTTAAGTCATTCTTTCTTTAAGCTTTATTTTTTCATATCAGGAAACTTTTGATATAAAAAATTATAACTGTATTAAAATTAAGGAAGCTCTACTAATTTTACTGTAAATTAGACAAATGAAATGGAAACATAGAATTTTTAATGTTTAACCTTCATTGATTTTTTTGAGATTCTTTTTTTTTCCACTCTACTCGTCTTGAAGTAATCAGTTGTACATATTAAAAAATTCGAATTTTGTGAACACAACTGATGTCTGCAGTGTACTTATATTTTTCCGGATCACATTTTCTACTTAAATATTCTTAAATATATCTTCAACTTCTAAATATATTTTCTTATTCTCGTAGAAAAGAAGCGAACAATGCTCAATACGAGACCGAAAATTAAACATCATCTTTTTTTTTTACAACCAAAGGAGTCATGTCCACAATACTCAAAAGCCACTGCTCTCTGACCATCCAATCCCCCTCACGGAGCCCTCTAGCTGCCACTCCTGCACTCCTCCACGTCCTCCATCCATTTTCTCTTTAGTCTTCCACGCTTTCTTCTTTCAGGTGGTATATAGTTATGAATTCTCTTTGATCAGCGGTTTTCGTCCACCACTTTAACCTTTAAGTTCCGATTGGTGAAGGATGTTCTTTTGACATCCGACCTTGTCTCTAATTGCTGCGTTTGGGATCTGCTTGGTTCTCGATACACCACAGCTTCTCCAGAAATCCATTTCCATGGAAAGCTGCCTATTCTCCGCCTTTTTCGTGAGTGTCCAAACCTCTGATCCGTAAGTAGCTACGTTTTCTACGAAGGAATGGTCGATCTTCTTTTTAGTTGCCAATCTTATTTCCTTACTCCATAGGGAGGAATTTATCGAACTTATTATTTGTTTCCCCATTTTTACTTTATGTTCGATGTCACCCTCACTTCCTCCTCCAGAAGAGAGCAAGCATCCGAGGTGCTTGAACTGTTTGCAAGCATTGAGTGCCCAGTCATCGATTTCAAGTGGTATATTTGGAGCGTTGAACACCATATACTCTGTTTTATTTTAACTGATTTTCAGCCCCCATCTGGAATATGTATCCAGCAACTTCCTCATCATACAGCTCACGTCATCCGGATCCGATGCGGTTATTACTTGATCATCGGCACACTGCAAATCATCTCCGATTTGAACACCCATTCTACCGCATGATCTTTTCCAGTCTTTAAGGGCTTCTTCTATAGGAATGTTGAAAATCAAGGGTGAGAGGCAGCAGCCCTGTTTCAAACCTTTGTTATTTGGGATGCTTCTAGACACTCTATCTCCTATTTTTATTGTCCCTGTTATGTTTGTATAGAGCCCTATGTGTAAACAGCATCTTACCATCGCTATTTTTACTTGTAATATGAAAAAAAATTTCTGAAGAACTTTTAGTGAACATCACCGGATATTGTAATGGAGATATTATACTATGTGCATCGTTGGCGGAAGGAAAATATATACAGACGAACGGATCCTGTACGCTCTGTTACTCCGCAAAATGACATCGATGTTGGCTAAATAGCTTTTATCGATAACGTTCTTTTCATCGATGATGATGTATTTCACTGGAAACAATGGAAATCCGCGCCCATGTGTTAAATTAGAAAGTGATTACATCAAATTTATTCAATGTATGTGAATACTCCTTTTCAATTCGGCCTACATGAAAAACGTAATCACAGTACAGCGGCATGGTAGATTAACAACCTCCCCAACTGGTGTTTTATAACTCACGAGTGAACCTCAATACTTAAATTAAGTATAAAATCATTTTTTATAATTGTTAACTTAAACTAGATAAATAGATAGAGAGATAAACTTTTCTAATTGTAAGAGAGCGGTGTGGTTCAGTGGTAGAGCGCTGAGTTGTCGTACCGAAGGTTCAAACCCCGCTGCTTGGAAGACTATTTTTTCTGTTAGCAGCCGGAGATGGAACCTATGGGGCCAACCCAGCCTCAAAGTGGGTACCCAAATGGTGGGAACCTTGCAATGGAGCATGATATAGGACAAAGACCCTTCCTGCACAACCGTTGTCCACGAAGTAGTACAGTACCTATCATGTACCAAACACAAGGCCCTTCATGGATGGTAGTTGTACTATTTTTACAAGTAAAAAATATCAATCTGATTCATTTCAGACGATATGTTACAGTGATTTGATGTTCATTAATAATATGATTAAAGAAAATAATTAATAAAAATAGCATTAATGTAAATCCTACAATACTTATATACGATTAACTTTACAAGCATGTGTAACGTACGTATTTAAGTTTATTTAATATTTAATATTATTTATTATTAAGCGGGGTGGGTCAGTCAGCCATGCCGGAAATCCTGGTTCAATTCCCGCTGCAGGCAGTTCCTCGGGCTTACCCAGCCTCTAAAAATATTATAAAAATAGGGTCCCAAAATAAGGGGGAAAACCTGGCGGTTGAACCTGGCCTAGAACAAGTCACCTCCTTGCAGAACCCTTGTCCATGAAACAGTACAGTCTCTACCATGTGCTGAACCCCAGACTCGTTCACGGGTCGTAGTGGTTACAGGTTCAGGCTATTTAATATGTAAGTTGTAATCAACTTGGATCACTCCTAACCGATCTTAGTGAACAGTAAGTAGCAATATATATTGTAGAACGTCAACTATCCAACCTACTAAGAATTTTTGCATAGCACAATCAATTTTAAAAAAACATAAAAATGATACTATGTACAGGCTCTAATGTATGGAAAAAAATATAAATAAAATCAATAGGCTCTTAAAAGAAAGATATATAGATACAAGAATCCATTATTCTGTTTGCTCAACATAATTATTATTGATTGTTTAATAGTTTTTTTAATTTAAAACATGGCTAATATAGTAAAATGAAATGAAACAGAAACAGTTCAAATCTATAAATAAATTTCAGTATTTTTATGAATATTTATAGAACCTGAATAAAACAAAATAGAACAAACCTGGAGGATGAATTGAGTTCTCAAGTAGCTGAAGGAGTATTAAGGCCAATTATTTTGGAGAGTTTAATTCATCTGGGCACAGTGGTTTTAATTTTCGTTTATTATTACTGAAGAGTATAGAAATTATTTTCACAAATCTTGAGGTCATATAATCTTTTATTAATTTGTGTAATCCTATACATCTACAACCCATGATGATGAAATGCATGGAATCGGAACATGGTAATTACTTTACTATTTGTACTTAATTACTTGACCCCTAGATTTTCCTGGCGATCCCAAATTAAGAGAACCCGCTTTATAGAGGCTGTGTGAGCTCCATGTAAGTCTCCAGATTCCACAGTTTTATTCTACTTTACCTGACACAGGCGGTCTCAAACTCAGGATCTCGATATCAGTAATCGAGCTTCCTGCGTACGGGTAGGTGATTTGTCATATGGATCGTGCTCAACCGCCAGATTTTAACCAATTAAGGTTCCCCCTTTAAAGTGGCTCCAGTGGAGGGCCTCCTGATCCCTCAGGGTTCATTCAGATTCATTCATTCTGATCCTCCAGGGCCTTCTGCAGGGCAACTTAGTGCTCTACGACACCGCTTTCCAATAATGAAAATAAAAACGAAATGAGATGCCACAATACTAAGAGTATCACTATTCGCAATGAAAAAAAACGTGTCTCGAGCAATTAAAATAGAAAGGCGGGGCAGTGTCGCAACACACTAGTGGCACGCAACACAAAGTTACGATACATCAATCATTTTGAAGCACGCAATAAATGTCAAGAAGCGAAGAGAAGACACACCCAAACAAATTTGTATATTTATGTGTTTGATGTATAGAAAGATAGTGAGAGAGAGAGAGAGAGAGAGAGTGAGAGAGAGAGAGAGAGAGAGAGAGGAGAGAGTGAGAGAGAGAGAGTGAGAGAGAGAGGGGGTAGGGGGAGGGGGAGAGAGAGAGAGAGAGAGAGAGAGAGGGAGAGAGAGAGAGAGAGTGAGAGAGAGGAGAGGAGAGAGTGAGAGAGAGAGAGTGAGAGAGAGAGAGGGGGGAGGGAGAGGGGGGGAGGAGAGAGAGAGAGAGAGAGAGGAGAGAGAGAGAGAGGAGAGAGAGAGAGAGAGAGAGAGAGAGAGAGAGAGAGAGAGAGAGGAGAGAGAGAGAGGAGAGAGGAGAGGGAGAGAGAGAGAGAGGAGAGAACTATGATCTCTTCTGTCGAACAATTATTAATTAATTAAAATTGTTATTGAATGATAATAGTTGATCTTGATAATATATTTAGAAGAAACTGGTCCGGATAGAGGTCAATGAATTTCTCTTAGAATTGGAGAAAAGTTTATTAAGTAGCCAACGTTTCGACCTACTTTGTAGGTCTTAACTTCAGCGTTAAACAGTAATGCGAATTAAGCTTGTGTTGGATCTATCAAGCCCCCAGTCCCCCCCCCCCCCACAGCCCTGAAGAAGACCTACAAAGTAGGTTGAAACGTTGGCTACTTAATAAACTTTTCTCCAATTCAAAGAGAAATTCATTGATCTCTACCCGAACCACTTTCTTCCACATATAATTAATATTACATCATGATTAACAAAACGTTGTCCTTATATTCCCATATTTGCACTAATTTCCCGATGATCAATAAGTAGTCGTACATTACTCTTCCATCTTTAATTATACCCTCTTGTACAAAACGTAGCTTTCTGATATTTTCTCGTATAAGTTATTATACTGCCAGCAGAGGTTTGTCCACGGAGAAACAGGGGATCCGGGTTCGAATCCCGACGGGGGCATATCTTTTCTCTTTAAAATAAGAATACTTAAAAATCAAAGCAGTTGACCAATAGTTATAAAAAATTATAAATAGTAATATGACGTAAGTCAATAAGATCCTAAAATTAAAAAAGAAATGTTCAAAGAACATTTGTTCTCGTGTATACATCGCAAAAATTGCGAGAACACGAAGACATGGGACCGGTTAAGAGAAATGATTTGTCCTCTGCCGACAGGCGACTCTGGTGGCTCAAATGGATAGAGCGCTGTCACGGAGAGACAGAGGATTCCGGTTTGAATTCCGGCCGGGGGCATATCTTTTCTCTTTAAAATAAATATGAGTATAGTCGTGTGGTATGCGTTGGTCTCTCGATTGTATACGAGGAAGATAGAAACTGATCATTATTCTATTCATTTCTTTTTATGATTTGTTACAGCACCTCAATGCGGTATAGCGCGCCCCACCTTTATAGGCAGCTTCTGTGATTATTCCATTACGGCAGTAGAAATATTTTTCTTCGGATCGTTCCAATCAACTATAGCCATCTACTAGCAACCTTCCTCTACCTATAATTTTTGTAGCTCATTCAATGGAAACAAGACCTCGATTTTTTATCTCTGTATTCTTTTATATAGAACTAAAATATTTTATCTCTCGTTTGTAGCTTGCTTCAATATCTTCTTGAATGCCCTTCTGACAAATATATTACTCCAGGTAATACTATAAATATATATTGTTGCGAATTATAAGATTAATCTGTCGTATTGTTTTCAAATAGATGTTGGGAAAAAAGTCCTGCGCCAGGACCACAAAGGAATCCAGAAGGTGTTCTTGTCACATAGCACTAGAGTGTTTTCAATTTTGTTTTTACAGCCAAAAAAAAAAACAACTAAATCCATTGAGAAAAGAATGTCCCGAAGAAGTTTTATAACTAGTTGACAGCAACCATTTTACTTTTTTTTTATTTCTTTAAAAACATAAATATTTCATACAAGCAATGTAATCATGCCTTATTTTGAAATTTTTAATTACATTTTACATTTTTCAACCAAATTTGTATCGTTTTTTAGCACAAACAAACGGTGTATTGCGGGATTAGTATAGGCTAACTTCCGATCGGAAATCGTTAAATAACGCAGCAGTAAAATTTCAATTTCGCTAATATTTCAGTTTAAATTTTAAAAATAAATTTATTATCAATAAAAATTAGAATAAATGAGACTGAAATGTAAAAAAAATAATTTAAGTATATAATTCAAATATTTCCTATAAATATTTCAAGTAGTTATAACAACACGTATTTTCGATGAATCAATAATTGTCTCACAAGTTAAAGTTTCACTTTTCCAATGTTGTCGACTTATGCGTACATATTTGTTTTCTTGTCCCCCCTTTTCTATTTTTGCTATTAATAAAATATATTCTCATTAATAACTCCTTTTAGTACTTTTATATTTGTAATATTAATTTTGTCTTTTGAGAATTATATCATTTATTTCTTAAGTTTAAATGATAATTCCGATAAGTGACTCAGTAAAAGGATAAAGTGTATTTTTACATATGCGTATATATATATATATATATATATATATATATATATATATATATATATATATATATACACACACACATTTACATGCCTAAGAGGATGGTGTCCTAGCTGAAACGTCACTAAATTACAAAGCTGAACTACAAGGAACACGGGAATTACACCGTTTTCCCTTCAACATTAAATTACAGAGAATTGAATAACGTCTACTTACGTTCTCAGTTTTGCCTTAGTCTTGTAAGGTGACTTACATAACCAAAATGTACTCGCATGTATTCACGTATGATGTATGACCGTCCATTATTTTCATTTAATTTACATATGGGGGTGCAATTATAAAGTAATAATAATGGGATAGATGTACTAATGGGTTATGATTTGATTTAGTTTGTCTGCTTTCACTATACCTTTAGAAAAAATAATGCAATCTGAGCTACTGAATGTTGTACAAATAATTTGTGTACCCGTGGCAACCATCTGTTCAAACCATATGTTTTATTATGTGTGACCTTCAAGTTATCTATACTTTTATGGATATTGTTAAATATAGTTAACTTTCATAAAACCATAATGTGTCTTGTCTCTGGTCCTAAAACTTAGATCATCGAGTACTACTTTTATTAACCGTTGTATAATCTGTAAAATGGCTTTTGGAACGCCGTGGACAGGGGATACTCTTATACTAATACTAGAATAAGTTTTATTCCTGTATATGTATCCTGTATATAGGAATTTCAAACATTACGAGCTTAGATTCAATTGAGCAAATGATAAATTATGCTTTATTAATAAGATCATGTTCCATTTCACTTAACTACTTCTGCTAGGGAAGAAACTATACTAAGAAATGAAAGCATATCAATTAGGATCAAGATTTATTTACAAAAATCTTAATAAATAATAATTTCAATACAATAAAATTAATTTATCTAGTATTAAAATTACACACTAACGTGAAATGTAATATAATATTATTAATATGCCATGTAATATGCATTACTTTTTACTCTAGGCTTTCGGATCCGGATCGGATCATTCCAAGTGGCTAAGTAATTTTTAAAACGTAACAAGTGAATCTCTTTCAGCAGTATGACGCTACCCGAAAGCCCAAAGATGATAAAGGTTATACCTTCGGTATATACAATTGAGAATTTCTCTTACTCCTTTATAAATAAAGAAGGAATAGACACTGTAGGAATACGGCATGAAGCTGTCTTTGGAGTACACAATTCATCTTCTAGTCATACAAATGATACGGAACTCTTAGTTATTGAGCTTTTTTCAGAGAACATTTACTTAATAGCTGACTAGAAAAGGAAAAGGGACTGTTTTTGAGAGAGGATAATCAATCTGGTAATGTCACTAAACTAAATAAATACAGAGAACCTTCGGCGAGACTTAAACTTGACTCGTGATGCTCCTGATCCATGGAAGGTAGTGCTGAACCTTGACGTACACTCCTGGCACACCAAGCTGTCCGCAGCCAACTCCCCAGCTCACGATACCCACCAGTTGCCAGATTCCGTTCTTCTCGCAGACCATTGGGCCACCTCCGTCTCCCTGAGATATCAATTATTCATTACAAATCATGTATATCCAAATAAATGTAGTGAAATTATTTAACTTTAGAACACTCTTTGGTTTCATGAGTTAAATTCTAATAGAAAAATATTACTGGTGCATGTAAAATGAGTATTACCTTGCAAGCGTCCTTGCCCTCTTCGCCTCCAGCGCAGACGAAACCTGGATGCAGCTTGAAGTCGTAGCCAAGGCGTGTCTGTTGGAGTTGGGCCTGACACTGATGGTGGGACAGAACTGGCACGTCTACTTCCTGTAATAAAATAAGATTGAATAAGGTGATTTGAATAAATTAGTTCGGAACATAGGAATAATATATTTTATTCCAAATATGATTATAAATGGAACCATTCAACATTACGTTTAAATCACTATTAATCAGTACAACGTTTTTCATCGAAAAATTCAACGATGTTTGAGCAACAGTCTTTTTTTTTTTTTTTTACATTCTTTTGACAACCGGTTGTTCATATAATCGAACCGGTTTAATTCCGTGATGTCAATTTTTTATTAAAAGAGCAAAACTAAAATGGAAGTTAGATGGTGTTAAGCTCCATAATATATAATAGTAGTATATTTATTATGATAGGTTAATACTGTTTTGCTTCTGTTTCGTTGTGTGATCAGATAAGAATATATTTATTCAAATAATTTAACTCTTATCAATTTCCTTTGCATATTCGTCCCTGCCGCTAACCGTAGCCTGGAAAAAACCCACACACTTGATTCAAGAAGAAACATCGTTCAACTTTTAGTTAGATCAGAATATCAATAATTATTTTATTGAGCGCTTGAGTTTCTATTCGTGTAAACTTTGTTGATAAGACAACAACGGGTGAAACTTTCTTCTCCTACATGGAAGCTTTACTTTGTACCCAGCTTTCTATTGTGTAACAAGCTAATTAGTTGTTTACTCAGGGTTCATTACTAAAGTAAGGATTCTATTACTTTGATTCATTTGTCATTTTTCTATTACTTTCTCTGCCTGCATCCTGTTACTAGTTTATTTTTTACTAATCTCCGTTAGTTCAGATAATTATATTTATACGATTAATTACTCTTGACAAAAAAAACCGAGTGTGTTAGTTTGTTTTAAATAGTTACTTTTTTCCGTATATATTTCCTGACAATCATGCATTATAATATGCTTCAATTTAAATGATTACTATAAAATTAAAGTGCTGTTGTCCTGTATCCGTTGCAGGAATGCTGTATCAGTCTAGTGGGAATATTACTCAACTCGGAACAGACTGAAGGTCCATTAACTGATTGCAAGGATCATCAGACTACTGCCTAGAGAAGGCAATAACATCCGATGAGCTATAATAATACACGACTCTACAGCGATCTACTAAAGTATAGTCATACAGATCATGTGCAGTTCATCTTGTCTTCCAGTTTTTTCCTATATTTTCATTAAGATATTCATGTCATTTCTAACACATTTTACCTAATGAATGAAAACTCGTTCATTTCTTTTCAATAAAAACAAATGCGGAGGATATACAACGCTTGATGAGTTTTAAATGTTCAAAATTATTCAAAGGACAAGCAATGGCAACTGCTAAGAACAACATCTTGAAATTCTTCAAAATGATTTCTTTTGTAGTGAACTATCACTGACCCTATAATAAGCCCTGAAGAAGACATGCAATGGCGGTCGAAACGTTGGCTTTAAAATAAATATTTCTCCTTATTAATGAGAATTTTTTATGATCTCCGTCCTGATCATTTTATTCCTCGCAATGAAGAATAAATAACAATCAAGTAATGAATATCGAGGAATCGGTTGCAAACTATATTTCATTTGGCTGTAGCATCATAGAATTTTTAGCCGACTCAGTCCTCAAATCTAATCAATTTTACACCCTAAATTCCACACGTTAAAATAATTACAAGCGTAATTCCACATTAAAAAAAAAAGATTTTCTTGAGTGATTTCTAATGGATTTCGTTCCCTGTTGAATTGTACCTATTCTTTCATTCTATTATTTCCAAAATATCAACTGTACGGGTTAAAAATGGTCTGAACTGTTGAAATCTGAACTGTTTCTACTTTACAACCCACCTCCGATGGATAAGTTTCTACATAAATCGAAGTTAGATTTTTCATTTGTTTATATATTATCACATTTTAGATGCAGATGTTTTTCGTTATCAAGGGACGTCCGTCATTTCCAAACAAAAATATGACAGAACGAATATTAAAAAAAAGTTGGAAATCCAGTACCTTCCTTCATCTCAGGACGTAATGTTCTATAAACAACAAATGATATAAATACTAAGGAAGTTATATACTAAAATATACATAACTGCTAAAAAGATTGCAAACACCAATGTGGGCAGAAACTGGTCTGAAGGCACCATAATAACGTCCTATTACAAAAAACGAATCTGGAACCGGAACAGTTATGCAATAGCCTTCCGGGAAAGTAACTGAGGTTATGACAGACTAGGTTAAGATGTCGTTCATTGTAACCGATTTCTTACACTTTTACACATTGTATCAATGCTAAGAACGAATCAGTTACTTCTTGCTAAAAAAGTAAACACACTCAATTAATCGATCTATAAGACGGTTAAACAGTATCCTATTCCCTAGGAAATAGCATAGGAACAAATACCCGTACCTTGAGGATATTCTGGTATTTTCCGTAGTCGCCGAAAGCATCCTTGCCCCAACCTGTGGTCCAGCACCTAGAGCCACTGAAGTCCGCGGAAGGCTCAGGAAGGCAAGCTGCGGAGATATGAGGAGCCTGAGAGGATCCGACAGGTCTGTCCAGGCGCAGGATGGCGATGTCGTTGTAGAGGGTGCCAGCGTAAAAGTCTGGATGGACGTAGAGGGTCTGCACATCCCGCTCTTCGTAAGGGAAGAACTCAACGTCGTGGTTGACGTCCCATTCACCAAGGCGGACTCGTAAATCGAAAGCAGTGTAACTAAAAAGGCGGTGATGTATTAGTTATTTTAAGAATAACTAATTTGGAAACATATATCACTTCAAGGAGGAATATGATTCCAATATCTTTTTATATTTTTTAATAGCAAAAATTCAAAAAACTTTTTCAATATACTTACGACTTGATACAGTGAGCTGCAGTTAGTACGTGATAACGATCTACAAGAGTTCCTCCGCAGACATAGACACTTTCTTGTGGGTCCTTCTTCAATATAGCTACTTGCCAGGGATATTCACCTGAAAAGTACAAATAACAAATTAGTAGACAGGCATTATTAATATTAATAGACAGTATATTCTATCAAACAGATCAGTAAGAATTTTCTTATCTAATTATGGACAAATAATCTAGGAATTTTTGAGATTTAACATACCGAATTCAGAATCTCCATCAACGTAAACTGGGTTTTTGATTCTGCCATTGATGCCATGAGCGTTCCTGACTCCACATTGTCCATGCCTGTATGACTGGCCGGTTGTCCTGGCTGGCCTTCTGCAGCACACTTCCTTGTGTCCGCAGCGTCCTCCACCGAAGTAAGCTTGTCGCTAAAGAAACGGTTTGAGTGGATTAAAACTGTGTATTTATCATTCATCCAATGTTTTGAGTTATCTACAGAAATCAAGGAGTCAATTTAAATTTTTTAAGAATCAACTAAAATATGACATGAAAACCTATATGAAAACCAGATATGAAATATCTAAACTAAAAACTCAGTCACTTTATACCGAAGGAGACTATCGAATGAGTGTTCAAGAAAAAGTTTAACATAATTAGACAGAAATATTAGAAGGTAAAGTTAAGATAGAATATAAGTATATAGATCATGGAGTATCTTGTTAATAAAAACTTGTAACTACTCATCGTAACCACTACCTCATTCATGCCGTTAATTATAAATAATCTTTGTCCAATTAAGTAATTCAAGAACATGGAAAAGTGAAATTAATTTGTAAAGTTAGTAATATTCAGTATTATATCACCAGTCCTGATCCGTTCCATTTGTAAAGTCTTTAGGAGTCTTCAGCTGTAAATTGAAACCGTCAAAGTGCTGGAATAATCCTCTGTTCTTGGTTAGCGGATCTGTTTGTTGCCTGTAAGTGCTTAAACTAATATTCTTAATGTATTCTGAATCAAGTCATCAATGTAGTCACTGTCGTTTATAAAATTTCTTAATGATTTAAGAATAAATAAATAGATAGCTTTTTAAACGATTTTCTCTTCTTGGTAACGACAGATTAAAGAAATCATTGATATGAATGTATCCATTTAGAACTTAACTCACCTCTTCAGGATTAACATCTCTTTTGGTCCTATCACTTCTACTTTCAGGGAATGCTACCTTTCCACCAGCTTGTGCAGTCGTGTTAGTTCTAGCGTTCCTATAGTAATCATAATAAGGTTCGTAAGGTTCATAGGCAGAGTGATCGTCACCGTATGAATTGTACTCTGGTTGGTAGTAATCAGGTTTGTAGTAATCAGGCTTGTATGGTTCAGGTTTGTGGTAGTAAGACGGGGCATAAGAGGAATAACTAGGAGGGCCATAGGAGGAAGGAGGATGGGAAGAGTACGAAGGTCCCCAAGGTTTGTAGGGCTTGTAGGGATAGTACTGGGGAGGGACTTTGTGAACGTGGTGGTGGTGATGGTAAGACTGGTAGTATGGTGGTTTGAACTGGTGGAAAATGTTCCCTATCTTATGGACGAATCCTTTGTTTGGTGTGACGTGGAGGTTGACCAGTGGCTTCACCACCTTGTCACCATAATCGTCCTTGGTGACCTGGAGCGATAGGAGCGGGTTGACAGAGACAAGGCCGAGGTCCAGACCCCCGGAACCGATGGATCCGTCGTACGGGTTGACCGCCGGGTTGCCGTACGGGTTGAGCGGATATCCTCCTCCGCCGGAGGGAAGACCGAACGAGACCCCGAACGTCGGCCTCAGCTTGACCCCGGTGTCGCCATCGCTGTCGTCAGAACCACCGAGCTTGAGTTTCCTCTGGAACATCACAGAACAAGTTTGCCTCAGAAAAGAGTTAGGAAATGCGGCATAAGCTGGTTATGAAAGAGGCTTGTTAACTTGTTATGTGTGTTCCAGAGGAAAACAGTCTTAACGAAAAAAAAGAAGTCAAAGCTAATTTTTCATTAATTCTATGTTCATTGATGGAGGATAACAGTCATTAATGAATCAAATATCCCATAAGATTTTATTTAGCTTTCATTTCACTTAGGTATAATGTAAATAAAATCTCTCGGAAGATCATTTACAATTCTCCAAAACACTATTATATATGGAGTTCGCTGTATTATATTCGATAAGTTCACCTAATCCAAGATTACCGATAATTGCGTGCAATGAAGATTTATTTTCCTGAATTTATACTACATACTTTATTCTAACTTTAGGTTATTTTGTTTTTATTTCTTTAACCAGTGCTAATTAGTAAGTTAAAGCAGTCGTGGCGTACCGTTAGGTTGAATTTATTTTTTGATTCTTTGTCAGGAACATTCTAGGGTAATGGTCAAGTTCGTGAACTGGTTAGGGCAGTATTGTTTCTGTCATTTCTTGTATCTTTATGTATTATTTAAAAAACAAAACAAGTTTTAAAATGATTTGTTAGTATGAGAAAGGAAAGCAGAAGCAGGTTATATAAATTCACAACTTTAGGTTACCTCCTGAATTTCAGATTTTTCGGATGGTTCCGCTGCGCTGTCGTTCGCATCTCTCCTCCTCCTTGTTTCGGTCTTTTGCTAATAAAGAAAATCAATTTATTAATTATTAGTTTTATAAATGTAATGAGTTAAGCATAATGACATGAATATTCAGTTAATTGTGTGGGAAACAATGTGAGTCAGGATGATTATTGTGCTTAGTTATTCTTGTATACTTTGCATTCCAAATGTTCTTTATACAATAGATTCTTATTAACAATGAATCAAGCTTCTGCAAGAGACATATTTCGTTAATTCGTGATGCAAACGAGATTCTAAAGGTATGAGACCAACGTATCGAAGTTGGATGTTAAGCAACGCCCTCATTATCGGGTGTGACCCATTGTGGAGGAGTCACCAAGAAAGTGAAACCGATTGCGCAAGACCTTGAGGAACTTTCCCCGTTTGAGGTCATGCCTTTACATCACTCCAGACAAAGCAGGCGTGTGCCTGTTCTAGCTGCTTTTTATCTTCTAGAATATTAATAAACGCGAGAGTTAAAACACCTGGATTACATAAAACGTGTACGCTATTGTTTCATAACATAAGATTTTGCGAAGCTTTTTTGAATCATACTGTTATTATTGATTAAACGGAGGTCTCTCTTCTTCATTGTTTATAAAAACATCAACCAGCAATCCATATTTTAGCCAAACATTGTTCTCATGTACTCTAATTTGAAGACAAACGCAATAATCAAGATTGTTAAAAACGTTATCCAAGAACTTTAAAGGACGATGTTACAAAATCTAGGCGGTAGCTGTGTCCTACAGCATCAATAGCCAAGATAACCTGGATTCTTTAATGAGTCCATTGTCATTTGATCTCGCAATCTCCAATGAGATAATAACATCTTTAAGGCCATTGGATGCCTTATCCTGCGAAGACTTCGAAGAAATCGTTCCTCCGCTGAAAAACGAACAGATAACTTTCCACGACTGCTATTGATATGGAAATAAGGGAAAGGACGATGCAGTTGAGTAACTAAAAGACACGGTTGTAGTTGTCCCGGAAGATACTTGAAAAACTGGTATTTCGTTCCGTGCTCTGGACTTCTTAAGAAATTATTCCACACGCGAGTGATTTTAGGAAAGTACCTGTTAGCCTAATACCTAATTGGATATTATTATTGTAAAATATCATAGAATCAACTTGACGCGATAATATCCAGACTTACCTCAGCAACGGGTCCTTTGACAATGGTCATTGTTCCGTTTCCATCAGTGACGACGACTTCGTCCAGAGCCTGGATGTCGGAGTTTGGGTTGTGCCTGGGGTCGATGAGCGGTTCCCTCCTGTCTTCCTTCCTGGCGATATCTCCGGGTGGGCACTGATCCCAAGGGACGCAATAACAATCCTCACGTTCGTAAGGTTGGTAGTAGTTCTGGGGGTTGTATGAGCTACTGGAAGGACTGTAAGAACTGCTAGAGGGGCTGTATGAACTGCTAGAGGGGCTGTAAGAACTGCTTGAAGGCGCGTAAGAATTGCCGGATGGAGTAAAAGTGTTTCCAGGAACGTAGTCTGTAACAAGATATTAACGTTTAAAAAAAATAAATAAGATATAAAATTAAGTTAGCATTCTTAGGCAATGAAGCATTAAAAAGATAATAAGCAACATTATTGCAGTAAATAACAGAAGGTTTATTATGTGGCTTACAAATGGAATGATATGTCATTGTTTTTAGGATATCACTGAAAGACTGTGAGCAATACTTGAAGATTTTTAGAAATCAATTAATCGAAGATAACATCCAATAATTTTGGCAAGGCCCTTTCCAACCATATCTTGATGTTTCTGCACCCATTTCTTCCCAAAGACGAAACCAAATCTAGTTCAGGTGTCTCGTGATGTACTAAATTGAACTTCCTATATGAGTACTACCATTGGGTAGTTTCTCTACTTGTCTTGTGTCATTATTCATCTTTCATTATATTTATTGGATGTATTCTATTATACAGTTGTATATTTCAATACATAACTTTTTAAAAAATATATCAATTAATATTCTGCCAAAGAATTTTGGCCGATTCATGCATGGGTTAATGCTGTCCATTTTGCCAGGGTCCGTAAAGATTTTTAACAAATGCATGGTTAAACAATTCAATTGTAGGCATTTCTTTTTCTCAATCAAAACTAATGCAACTGAACGAAATGTTGACCTGCGCCATTTAAAAAAATAAGGAGGTAAACTTTTATAGTCTTGATGATAGTAAAATTTAATTCTGCTGATAACTTTTAAAAAATGGGAAGGATTTGTTAATAATGGCGGTCCTAAGCATAATGTAAGCTAGCAGATGAATGAGTTTCATTTCGGTGAGTAATTTCGGGAAGGCTTAGGGAAGACAAGGCTATCTAAGAGCCAGGCCGGCAGTGGCTGCAAAAAAGAAGAGCGCTCTAAGCCTCTAAGATTGAGAGCAATCTCCAACTTCACTGGCTCCGTGATTTGCATCCAACGCCCTCCGGATCATTGTCAGGATGAACTTAAAACGAGTTGAAACGTTTTGTTTCCTCTTCACACTCTGAAGGTGACGATAATCGTTCTAGGATCCACCATGTAGATGTTCTCAATTTTTAACTTTGCATATATCTGTATGTCAATACTTACTTTAGATACTTGACTCTATACACTTAACATACACAAAAACATATTTATATTTTTAAAATTATCTTTTCTAATTAATTTCTAAATTATATATCCGCTATCGATTTGATAATAGACAATTCAGCCTAATCGAAATAGAGAAGTAACAAACTGATTAAAATTTACTTTATCTGTAACATCAAGTAATTTGAGAAGCCTTCAACTATTGTCAAGACAATTGAATGTTCAGAATAATTTTTAGGAACCTTTCTCTATATAAAAAGATAGATTAGGTGAACAATATCGATAAAACTAAAAGTGAATGTTGATTATTTTGGTCATCGCGGTTATTTCATAGCAGATATACGCCCTTTCGTTGCATGAATAACTTGAAAATTATATGAACCTGAAATATAGCAGTCCTTAAATCTTATTGATGTCTTCTAAATAGCTATCTAACGTGCAGACAGACCATTAATATAGAAGAGGAATTGCTCAAAAGAGAAATAACATACCAGTAAGGGCATAAGTGAAAACATTACAATTAAAAAGCCTTAATTCTATAAACGAAAAACAGGAATCAAAAATATCTATGTTTATAAATCAATATATCCCCTATTCACGCACCTTTACGACAGGAAAACAGTAATGGCAATTAAAAAAAAACAACTCAAAATGCAACAAGACTTTAACCAGAGGAAACATCTCACCACCTCTAGGGACTAAACACAATAAATGCATCATAAGGATTGGTACCAGAATGTTTAGAGATTTAAGGCTTTTTTGGTGGAAATTTCCCTAATGTCATAACAGATAGATTATGTTATTGGTGTACTTAGATTAGCTTAGTACCTTAAAACTTGATACTCACTAAGGGCATGAGGCTGCTTGAGGTTGAGCTGCTTCTTGTAGAAGGGGTAGCTGTTCCCGTAGCTGGAGGAGGGGCTATAGATGCTGCCTTGAGCCAGGGTGTTGGCGTCGTAAACCCCATGCTCCTTTTCGCCGTCGTTGTGGTGGTAGTGGTGGTGGACGTGGGTCTGGAGGTTGCCCTGCTCCAGCGGAGGGTAGGGCTTCTTCTCCTCGAGGATGGCAGGCTCGTGTTCGGGTTCGTAGACCTGGATTGGTCCTGGCCTGTATGGTCTAGGTCTGAAGGGGACCGGCCTCGGGGGGCCGTAGCCTGGACCCGGCCCAAAGGAGCCGACCGGAGGGGGTGACAGTCCTGGGCCCTTCACTGGGACGGCGGGGATCGGACGCCCGATGGGCTTCAGGTGCACGGGCTGTGCGTAAATGAGCTCGCTGGGATGAACGTGAGGTCGCTTCTCCTCAACCTCTTCGCCGCACTGAAACGGAAGTGGTCTTATTAGTTACATGGGAAACTGTTGCAAACTGTCACAAACAATGTTAAACAGTATTATCCAAACTATTTTTCTCATTCCCTTCATATATTCATACTCACGTGTCAAGTAAAACCCATTGACAGTCAGCAGACTTTCTGTCAGTAAATTAACAACAAAATGATATCAGAGGCTTGAAGAAGAACAGTAAACAAAGGTACCTCTCCCGTAGCTAGTTGAGTATTGTTATACCATACCTCATCATACCAAAGGTTGTAAAAGCCCGAAAATAGTTATTTTGATTTTTTTCTGAATAATGAATGCATTAAATTGAGAGAGAAACTTAGTGCCCGGTTTCTTGATGAACTTCATGTCTTTATCGTCTCAAATGTCCAAGGAATTGTATTTTGTCTGTCTGTTGGATGGGTGCGTTATTAATATAAGTGGAAATATAAAGTATTTTAAGTAGAATGTTTGCTCGAGTGCATAGAAATATACATAATACAATAATCCACCACAAAATAACAACAATGTAATTGTAGATTGTCATTACAGCAACCTTTCTTGGCTATAAGCATATTCTAAACTTGTAAAGGACAAAGTAAATATCCAATATAGGAACACTACTCCATTTTGTAGTGCTCTTGGAGTGTTGTCAGTCTAGTTGAACCTCAAAGCCAAAGTCGAGAGAAAGAGGAGTTAGTTAACTTGTCAAATTAAGTTGGCTCGGCTCACCTCTCGCCGCTAATTCAAACCGATATCTACGCGCCGGCCTAGATGAAACCACTTTCACTCTAATCATTTCTTAAAAGAAATATGTGTAACTGGCGTTCTAAATCCATAGAAATTTATAAAAATTAAAATTATTTGAGCAAAATCATCAGAATTTCATATATTTTTAGTGAGTGAGACACAAAATTAAGACAACAGAAAATACTCGTATATAGTGTATTATTTCTGTAAAAACAAAACGAAAGCAACGAAATAAACAGATTTCAAAATAATTTACTTTATATTAACTTAGTTAGTAAATTGGTACTTGAAAAGGTATATTAACTAGAAGAAGGTGGAGTATAACAGATAAACTTACTATTAAAAATTAATAATGAAAAGGGGGAGTTTTCTCCCGATTTTAGAGAAAAAAAAACAAATCATAAAGCATTGAGCATTACAATATCTTGTTATTATTAGATAAGAAAACAGCTGTTTGGACATCAACTCTTTTCTCTTCAGATTTATTTCAATCCATCTCATGATAAGATCGTTTCACGACAATTTCCTGTTGTTTCAATCAGGTGAAGGATACTGAGGTACAGCTAATCGATTATCTAAGGAATCTCCGTCACCATATCGAATCATGATAGAATCGATAATATAACCGGTAAATTAGTAAAATGGTTAATACTCACTCCTCCTAGCCCAAGATCGCAGAGCCTGTCTTTGATGAAGTGCCTCGGTTGGGTGTCGTTGGCCAGCGTAGCTTCCTGTTCTTTGATCTCGACCTCAAGGTCCTTGCCCTCACGTGTATCTGTGCCTTCCTTCTTCCAGGCCCAGTCTTCTTCTGCGATGGTAACCCCTACCAGTAGAAGGCAGAGGAATAGTCCTCCTTTCCGTATCATCTGTAAGTTGAAATAGACCTCAATGTATAAAAAACTATTAGTATAATCAAGGAAATCATATATTGCACTAAAACTTCTTAATAATAAAGGGTTAAACACTTTCCAAATAAAATACACAAGTAGCAAAATGTATTATATATGTATGACAAAATATTGTACCCAACCTGCAACACCATCACTGCTATTAAGATTAGACATGGATCGGAGAAAAAGTATTAATATGAGTAGAGGCATAAGTTATGACAAGATAATGCCTTGGCTATTCGCTACACAAACAACGCAACAAAGATGATGCGAGACAAATCATGTCATAGGAAGTCATTCTATTGTACTATGAACAAGCACTGATCCGCATCTACTCACAATAAAAATGACAAGATTCCTTTGGAAAAGGCACAGGTTTATAAGGTACCACAAAGTTGACTTGGATGTCTTAACATTCTTGAACATGTGTTGCAGCTAAGATTTATCTATTGTATTTATGTCAAAAACGAACTACATTGCTTGAATTTCTTACCAATTTGTTCCTAAACAAAAACATAACATCCAATAATTTTGGCAAGGCCCTTTCCAACCATATCGTGATGTTTCTGCATCCATTTCTTCCCAAAGACAAACCCAAAGCTAGTTCAGCTGTTTCATTTTCTTAACTTTCAGGTTTTAAATAACAGTCCGCTATATATTTACAAGCAAGCAGTTACGAAACCGACGCCTGATCAGGCGAAAAGGAAAGCGCTGGCACAATTACATAAAGAGAAGAGGATGACCAGGGTGTAGGATTAAAAAGATAATTTACCAGCTTTCGACAGCCCACGGGTGCCCACGCGGAGCCTACGGTCCCCCAAACAGCCTGCTTTCCCTGGGGTGAAAAACTTATTTACATCATAACATCTGGTGTAAATAGCAAACAATGGAGAGCTGTGGTAATGATTAATAGTGTTATACTATCATGTTTGAAGGCATATGAATATCCGTTATCTACTCGTGTTCTGTGAAGCATTCAATACTTAGGTTAAGAATACAACCAGGTTATAGGAATTTTTAACCCCTTATTTTATACTATTAATATTTTAAAACCTTTTAATTTTTACAACACAGGGTATTGTCCTATGGCCTATATTGTCATTAAAACCACAAACGAAAGCTCTAGATTGCATTTCTTTCCAATTGAATATAATAGGAAAGAATGAATGAAAAGTTTAATTTTCGACTGCATATCTTATGAGGGAAGCGGAGTAGAGCTCAGTTGTAGAGCTGAGTTGCTATTCCGAAAATACCGAATTAAAATCCGGCTGTGGCAGATAAATTATTTAATATGCTAACGGCCACAGATGGACCCTGAGGAGTCTGATGACCTTCCGGGGGTTAATCCCGCCAATATGAAGTGGTTACCCTTAATTAAGGGAAAAACTGGCGGATGAGCGTGATCTCGGACAAATCACCTCCCTGTACAACGCTCGTCCTAGATCAGAAGAGGTTCTGCCATATTTCGAACCCCCTTCAAGGGTGTAGTACAGGCTTTATAAATATAATGTAATAAGAAAAATAATTTATGAATTAAGAACAAAAATATATCATCAGTGATGTAGTGCGTCAACTATTTTACAAAAGGAACATGTATGAAGAAACTTAAGTTTCCTATTCGTGTTGCTTATCGAAGTAATTCACTAGCTATGTAACACACCCTGGGTAATGGACACACCGAGCAGACATCCGTTTTCATCCCGGAAGAGTCTCAGCACTTATCCATCCCACAAAGACTCCTATAATTCTTCATTATCGGGATATCGACCGTTCCCATTCACAAGAAGAGGAAGTGCAGGGAAACTTTAAAAAGAAAAGTGAAAGCTCGTTAGGCTTTCCAAGCCGACATTAAACGACCATTGTTTTCCTCGGACACCGGACGCTGGCCATCTTGCTATTGTTCCACATCCCAGGCTGCTTCCTCTCTGCTCCGGATTACCCGATGAGGTAACAGTAGCCAGTGCAGAAACTGGTCGAACAAAAAACTTTTCCCTAAGGTTTCAATCTAAACAATAGAGAGCAGGGCAGCTTAGCGTGTAGAGTGCTTAATTGCTGCTTTGGAAGATAAATTATATGATCTATTAATAACCACGTATCGACCCAGTGGGATCTACTAAACCCCCTTGGACAAACCCAGCCTCTAAAGTGGGTACTCGTAATTCGGGAAACCTGGTTGTTGAGCGTGATCTCAGACGAATCATCTCCCTGCACAACCATTATCGTAGTAACAGTTCAGTCTCTATCATGTACTGGACCCAAGACCTTTCATGGGCTGTAGTGGTACAGGTTTTTTCGATCTGAAAAATCTAAAACTACAACTAAATTTTATAAATTTTAACTGCCTACCCAGACCACCTTTTTTTTTTTTTTTTTTTTTTGTTTCCAGGTTCAATTGAAATGAAACTGATGAATACACCGATTTGAGGTGAAGATAAAACTTTATCAACCGTAATAAATCGAAAATGTTTACAACCCGAGAAATTATCTATATTATCAATCATTTAACATATCGGTCCTTCAAAAGAACAACGACATAATTCATATTTTTGAGTTAAGGCCTTAAGCAACAATTGTATTGGTTGATTTTTTTAATCCAGGAACGACATATCTGATATTCCATTTCCAAAATGTAAGTCATACTTTGAGTTGTATCATGTTTGATAGCTTCTAAATATTTTCTAATGGTTTATAAAAGAATTTCAATGACAACTTTACAAAAACAATGTTTTGGTTTACCAATATCCAAATTTTTGTTGTTGTTTTTTTAACTCTTATGGTTTAATTTAGAGAAGACATGGAACTCAAAGCCTTCAATGAATAATTAGTTGTTTTTTTAATAATGGCATTGTTTTGAAGAAGCGATATGTTTGAAATATTGGTCCTGTCTAAACTGCTATATTCTTAAATTTCTATTTTTCAAGAATGAAAGCTTCGCACCCATGTATGTTTATAAACATAGTGATGTTCGATAAAGATTACGCTTCTTCTTGACAAGACTTTACAAGGTACTTATTCCGTCTTGAAAGAACATTAACTTTCTTGCAAATCATTTCCTACATCTTCGGAAAAGATGACATATAGTCGGTAAGGCGGAGGTAATCCAGGAGATCGACTCAAGCTTGATGAAAGAGAGCGTGAGAGGCGACTCCTACTTCCTGCAACAGTCACTTTCCCTTGCTCAAGGTTACCTCTGTCCTTTCTCTGGAAGTTCACCGCCTTCCGTTGGAGTTCCTCAACTTCTGGGATGTAACCTGTTCCGTGGATGTACTGCAGATCCTTCATATAGGTCCAGCGAAAGTAAAAATTTACTTACGTGTTCAATAATAAATCGCTCGTTCCAAAGAGCAATAGAACAATTTGGATCTTCCACGTGAGTTTAAATAGAAATGAGTATTGGTATTGGAATTATTTTATTGACCATTAGAAATTTTTTAAAAGTTTGAAACTTTTTTTATATTAACTTATCTCAATATTCCCATAAAACTTCAAGTCCAAAAACGATAATACTCAAAATGTGACTTTAATAAAAGAAAACTATGGTGGAAATGGAATATCAGATAGGTCGTTACAGGATTACAAACCCTCAACCAATAAAATTGCTACAGAAGGTTTAACTCAAAAATGCCAATATTTTAATTATGTCACTCTTTTGAAAGATATATTTATGTTTAATTCGACTCTAAAACTGTGTAAGGATTGATTCATCCTGAAATCTGTTGTTTTATTTGGTAATATCCTAAAATCCTGTAACATAATGTTTTTTCTATTAATAATTAATTTGATATTTTATTTTAATTATCATAGATTTAAGTATTTTTATAGTCTGGAATCAATAATTTCTCGCACGTATAATAATTCAGAAAAATTCCCCAAAATACCAGATTAATTATATATTTCTCTTTTAATTTTCTATCTACTTAATTTTTCCCGTTATATTATGACTAAAAATTAAATCTTGATATTAAGAAGGATGTGGAGTAGATTAGTGGGTAGAACTCTGAGTTGCAGTCTCAAAGGTTCACGGTACGAATCCTGCTGTGGCAGATATTTTATTTACTCTGTTAACTGCCGTGGTTGAAATCTGTGGTTTGACCCTCCTGTGGCTCGCCCAGCCTCTATAAAGTGGGTACCCTTAATTGGGGGACAAACCTGGTGGTTGTGCTAAAATACAAATCACCTCCCTGCACAACCGCTGTAGTTCAGCCAATAAACAAACTATGATCAAAGTCTATGCATTTTTCATATGCCTAATGTTCCGGGTTTAACTTACTTGTACGGTGTACAATAACAGAAAAGAAGTGTAAATTAATTACCAACGAGCACATCCGCGATGATATTTTAATTAACATCAGCACCCCCCCTTCCGCTAAATGGTTAATTAACGTCATCGGAGGAGGGGAGGAAGATAGTGTTGGGATTCGATCAGGCCGCGATAACACGACCCTTCCGTAAGAGCCCTAATTGAAACTGACACCCCCAGCTATTTTCTTTAGCGATAACTTTCCCTTTGATGAGCCCTGCAGGAGATACCCTTCCAATTATCGGGTATTTAAAGGGAACACCATCTCCCTATACTGGGATTATTCCTATGTACTAAACTTTGAACATCAGATGAGAGTTCTAACATTTTTTTTTCAAGCCTTAACATTCTAAAAGATTATGTACAGAAATATAATAATGATCATATCTGGAAGAATTTTGAAGAAAAATAAATGGAACACATTAAAGTCATTAACGTTATCATAATTTAAAATAATTTCCTCCTTGTCGTCATATTTAATATTTTTGAAATATAAAAACAAAGCATAATTGAGCTTAATGAAGTGATTTAGTGGTTACTATAACAACCTCTTCCCAATATTGTGTGTTAGCAACCCGACGATTGGCCCTAGGATATATTTAAGAGAGTAAAAAATCCTGGGTTATGCCGACTTACGAAAGGGATGTAAAGTGCCACGAGCCTCTCAGTACCTGCCCGATTAGGCATAGCAAGCATAATGAGATGATAAAGGAATAAACAAACTACAACGAAATCATGTCTAAAAATATAAAAAGTCATAAACATTTCAACGTAAGTAAATAATTAATTGTGATGTAAATTATTTATCTTTTCTCGTCATAATTTAAATTAGTAGAGCATTAATTAATTATTGTAAGGATAATAATTCTGAAGAGTATAAGATTTAACATCTCAAGGTATTGCTGCTTATTTTATCTCTAAAATCATCAGACTTTCGTAGAAACAACTTCGCGTGGCGTTCTGAGAAAAATATTCCCTTATTTTTACCCATTTTTATAAAATGAATTTTTTTTTTCCATTCTAAGTAAATTAAAATTCTTACTTTTTCATTATGTTCATATATTTTACACAAGATATATTATAAACACGTTTTCTATTAGATATTTTCGAATATTCTCAAAATCTTATTGGTAATGAAAAAAGTAGCAGCTGTTCAGATTTCAATCAAAATTTCGACCAATTATAACATTAATTTTAAAAAAATATTTTTTCTAGAGAATTATAATAAACCATGAAATCAAAACCATCTAAAATTTTCTAACTTAAAATAAGCCCAACTGATGATTTTATATAACCTCAAACGAGACAAAAGTGTTATTCGACATATAAATGAAAATATTTACATTGTCATCACACTGAATCTTAGTCAGATCATCAATTTAAAATTAGACGTGATAAATATATATCACATATATATATATATATATATATATATATATATATATATATATATATATATATATATATATATTGGAAATGTAAAGTGTTATAGATTTAATATGTTAATATAAAAATGATGTATAGTAAGTGGCCAAACCTGACTGGCTTTACTGCGATCCCGAAAACTAACCTGAGAAAGTTACATCCGAAATAATAACCGAATATGTGTTAAATATTATTGTTTTTTTACTACACTAGTGCTGATGTACTTACTGTGCTGACTATCTGTTGGATGCACTGTGGCTCTACAGGGTGGCTGCCCGCGGTTATATAGATAGTGAAAGTGCCCCCACCAATTCGTAGCGACCTTTCGGTCCTCTGGAGGCTCTATGCATATTTATTTTTATTTACATTACACCACAGTATTTAATAAAACTAATAATAGTACATATAATTTTATCTTTAAATGTCTAAATTAAATGTAATAATTAAGAACTCATTAAGATCAAAACTATAGTAAAAACCTTAATGAAACACAAGGCGCCCTTATAGTGTTTAATCTATTTAGTTGATTTTCTTTTTGGCCCCTCCTAAGCTTAACCTGAAATGAATTATAGATACTAGACATATTTTTTAAAAATAAACTAAGAAAGAAGGATCTTCCATTTCACTTGTCATATCCTTCAAAATGGTTCAATTATATTGAAAATTATCCATTAAGGATATGGATGTTGGTGCCTAACCGTATTATTCTTTTATTACTATTTCGATTCAATTACATACCCTATAAACGTATATTTCAGCCCCTCTTACCTCTCTTCATTGCTTCATTTTTATTGAATATTGTTCCACAATTTATAATGTTTAAATATAAATAATATATATATTATAATAATAATATAATATTATTATTATTATTTGTAAGGTTTCCTTTCAAGAGAGCGTTTGAATTTAATATACATAAGGATTTTCTATCTTCATTCTTACCAACGTCTCTTCATACAATATAAATCGGATAGCTCCAAATTTTAAAACTGATTCTTTCAAATTTTCGCTAGTGTAGTCAAGCAATTTTATGTACCCAAAATTTCAATTTAGAACCGGACCAAAACAATGAGAAGTAAGGCGGCAAAGTGTTAAACAAAATTGCTATTGTATTTTTCAACTTTGGAATTCTCCGCTTTTTGACCCTAATAGCCCTATGTATGAGAATGCGAAAAACAAAATTGAAAATTATTTTAAATTCTACAATCAAGTTCTTATATTATTGTAATTATAGATTTATTTACATCGGTATTGTGTCGGTAAAATATGAATAATACTTGATAAATTTTACGAAAGAAGGTAACGTTTTATGAATTTCACACTCGGATTTCAAAATTGTTTTGTGTCCAAAGGAATGGTTCTATAGCTGAATGACTTTTTTTTCTTTCATTTTTTTTTTTTTATTCTTCTGTATTACTGTTTATCTTATTATTCAACATGAGAAAGAAAGTAATATAAGAGATGGACATTATTTAAAACTAAATATTTAAACTGAAGAAAAATATCTTTTTTAGTAAGGATTAATTTAATTCTTCTTGTTCTTTCTTTAAGGACAAGGTTTATTTAATTGTGTATTGATATTCGCAAACAATGTAATGATATTAAATACATTGTAGTTCATTATATATTTAAGGTAATGGTTATGTAATTAATTTGTTTTGAAGTGTATTTAATTACTTTACAAATAAATAATAACCTGGTCTGAAGGATATGAATTCATTACTGACCGTAAAATAATTAATCACAAATAAATTATTAATCACATAATTTTTTTATTTAAAGCAGAACAAAAATATAAATATAAATTCTTTCCTGACGTTTAGTGTATTTATTAATATGATTGGGTTTGGCATAACTATGTTATAACTTATTATGTTGTGTTTTTGCCAATATTAATTATTTTTTCTAGAATTCAATTGAAAAAAATACACTACTATTTGACCAAACTATCACGAAATGTGGAGGTTTTTTTTCATCAAATATCAAACTTATTTACGCTTTTACAATCATGTCAGAATTGAAATATTACATAATTGAAAAAATGGATTAAAATTAAAAATATTTATCCAGGGATAATGAAATTGTAATTATATTTTTCTTGTATATTACCCTCCCCCTTAAGGAATGACTCAAGCTGTTGCTAGACGAAAATCCCAGTGTCGCAAGAATCGAGTTCTTGCAAGTTACAAACCATTGATACCTTTATTTTATGCTCTTTTGAAATATTCTCAGAACCTAAAATAGTGACTAATATAATCAGTAGTGTTTCATTAATATTGAATATTAAAGATTAAATAGTTTCACGAACAAATCGCTGCTCTGTACTTAAAAACCTCCCAGTCCTTGCCAAGAGTTTGAGTGGTAATGTTATTATTTGTTTTTTGTTTTTTTTTATTTAAAATAAATAATATATTCACAGATACAGATTGGGTTATTTATTTTTAATACTGGATTATTATTTATTTATTTTATTTGTTATATAAGGATAATTTATGTAAGCAGTTTAAGCTTTCGAAAAAATTAACCAGGTTTGTAATTACTTATTCAGTTATTATTATTAAATTATTATTATTACTTATTATCTGTTTTATTAGAATTTATACTAAGCTACCTCAATATATAGATTATTGTTTATTAATTATAATAAATGTTTACTCATCTATCTTTTCTTTTTTTGTGGATTATTTTTATCGACATTTTTCTCCTTATGGGTATCATTTTTTCCATAGTGATTATTCAATAAATATCTAAACATTCATAAAATATTATAATGATATCAATAGTAATAATAGGTAATATTGTACTAATTATTACTTCAATTACACGACTACACCATAAACGATTGTGTTAAAACAACCAATAACAATTTTAGCATATATGCCAAATGAACTTTTTAAAAAAATCCACAATATTCACTCAAATATATAAGCTATTCATTTTAAACTTAGCTACTTAAACTTGAGTTAACCAGTTCAGCAACTCCTCTCCACAACACTTCACCACAATGCGTTATCGACATCACCAACTTCCTTACTAAAGGAAAGTAAAACTTTTCATAACTGAACTTTCAAACTTGTCAAGTAATAAATATTAATAACAAAAGCAATAATATTAGAACAATACATTATAAACTATAAAATCATGATTAGAATTTTTTTTAACGAAACGGCTTTTAAAGGGCTGTAAAATATCTGAAACATGCACCGAAATATTTTATTTTTTTTCATTGCTGCAATGAAAAATTAGATATAGTTGTTAGGATAGAGTATATGACCAAATAATTATAATATATTAATTATATTTATTTTTTCGGTTGTGTATTGATTTAATTTGGTCTTATAAAGTTCTGGCGTAAGGAATAGTGTTCTCTTATTCTCTTAGAATGTTTTGGTGTATGATTAATTACCCAAATTATCATACACCAAAACATTCTTGTTAATAATTATTTGAATTATTTGCCACCCTTAGGAAAAACATGGTGATTGAGCATGATTTAAGACAGATCCCCTCCCTAAGTCTTTACCATGTAGTAAATCCAAGAGCCTTCGAGAATTTTAGAGGTACACTTTTATTTTTTTCCATTTAGGGAAGTGAAAAAATCCTCAGAAAGAAGTCATAGTTAGCCAAATGTTATTCTCAGAAACGAAAAACATTCCAGGAATAAAGTTTATACTGGTAGAAGTAACAGAGCTTTTAGTTTTCCGTTGAGCATAACTCAACCATTAATCAATATAATAAAATAAAAACGAAATTGAGCAAAACGGAATCACCAATAAGATATACTTAAATATTTTCATATAGAAACAGTCATTCTCCATTTATAATAAGACTTTATTACTAATAGTTTCATATCTTAAAAGGTTATTATAATTCATTTTCCCACTATATCATTATTCACCATTTACATTAGGTTTAGGGCTCCACTAAGCCATCAGATTCTTCTCGTAACAAATCCTTACAATCCAAAATCCTTAATGGTCCTTACTTTATTACGAATAAAATCATGATATTGAACTCCGATCAATATAACCTTAATGTCCCATTTGTTGCTGATTTGGCCCAAAACCGATTTCATACCTAGATCCCTCTTCAATTTTAGATAAACATCTGAAATGAAGATTAAATTTGGCTCCTAGATCACAAATCACCACAGGAAGATCCTCGTATCTAGTCATTACCAATTGTCTTTTAGTTTTATAATGGCGACTGTCAAGTTTTTTAACGCATCCACCCAGTTTTTAATAAGGTAGAAATAAAGTTTAAATTATTTTAGAATTAATATATCGAGGCCTTAAAGAAAAAACCTACAAAATTGCTTATGATTTATTGCTTAAAATAATGAATATTTGTTATTGCTCAAGAAAATAAAGTCTAATTTTCTCTCAATTCATCTTTAGAATGGTCAATCGATAGCTAATAAAATTCTTTACAAGACAAATAATCAAAATCGGATCAATTATAGCCGAGATATGGCATGTTGTAGTTTATAGACTGTCTACTGCAATAAGTCTTGGGCCCTTGAGCTATCTATTGTGGAGTCTTATCAGGTATCTCACCTCTTTCTCCAGTTTATTCTTCCTTGAGTTCTCATCTTCACCTGATCTTAGTAACTTCTTTTTTTTCTTTTCTCACTCCGTTAGACCTCTAAGAGAAAAATCTGTACCATGTTGCATGTCCTTCCCATTTTAGCTTACTTACTAGATTGATATCTTTTTTATTTATTTTTTTAGTGTAGGAAAATCATCTTGATCAGTTGGTGTAATGGTTTAAGAATCAAAGCATGTATGGCGATTAGCACCTTATATCGATAAAAGTTTAGTATTTAAAATAAAGTAAAAACAAATGAAATAATTAAAAAAGTGCTATTTATTTTTGGGGGAGGCTTAATCTTGAAAGTATTTAATAATTGTTTCAGTATATTTATTCAATCAATTACCTTTAGAAAAACGCCATATTTTCATTACATCGGTGAAAACTAGTTTTATAAGTTATTTATATAATTTTCATTACTCTCCTTTCCTTACAGAACGAATCACAGGGTTTTCCAGTAACCTCAACTATTCGCCATTTGTCTGCTATTAAATCCTTTGCTGGACTTAGATATAGTATTCTGCCACCTTACCTATTTTAATCAGTTTACCATTTTTGTTTGATTACTCCTGAAAAGATAATTGAATTGTCCGTATAATAGATCAAAGTGACAAGGAAAATTTAGCGAATGGGGGCACCAAATAGTTTTGAATTATAATTATCTGAAAGTAATGAATCAACTTGCAATGTTTTTGATTTTTTTTTTAAATATATATTACAAAAAATTATATTTCCTGTTTGTTATATGTAACAGGAGCTGATTACAAGAACGTTAGCGAACCCTCTTCCAGGTGTAGGAAGTAGATCCGGGCCATCACTTTCTTCAGATTGGGGACAAGAACTGTAGGCTCTCTGGGTCAAGGTTAGCTCTCCTCGGGTCTTCGTCACGACTATAGGCTATTATTAAGATGTCACTTTATAGGCTATAAACAATATACATATTTTATAGGCCGTTAATAAAAATATTCATTATTATTTTATGACAACAATGTATTCGTATTTTAACTAGAAACAAGAGGAATTTAAATTTAACTAGTAACTGAGTAATCACTTTGTAATCAGTGGAATGGTTGAAAAATAATTACTAAGTCTTCGACTTAATTTTAAGAAGATAAACATTTATGATTCAGAAGTTATGAAGCAGTAAAATTGACTTCTTGTATTTCTGGCAATATTGAGAAAAAAATCTGATAGAAGCTGTCTAACATAGCATGCGAGGTTTCAATTTTTTTTAATTCCTAAAGAGTGGAATAAATGACAATCGGAAACAAAAGTATAGAGGATCCGGGTTCGAATCCCAACCGGGGGTATATCTTTTCTCTTTAAAATAAAAATATTTAAAAATTAAAACAACTAACAATACATTATAAAAAATATTATTAGTTGCCAAAGTTTTGAATTGTAAAATTACAGATGAAGTAATCAACTGGACAAACTGGTCAACTTAAATCTTTCAATATCCTTTCATCTTAAGTCTACATTATTTTTGTGACCATCTCATGCCATATTTTTTCTGTTAAATAATACCATTCCTAGAAGTGCATCATTTATTAAAGCAGATGTTAGAGCTTTGGATAACGATAACAAAACTGTCTTTAATTTTTTTCTTCTTAACTCAGTGGCTAAGATCGAGAGATGAGTACAAAAACCGTTTATGCTTTATGCTTTAGGTGTAAAGATGCTTTTCCTTAGATAAGAAATATGAACGTCTTCGAATTCGTCATTCCCACCCTTTTATATAAAATTTAATTTAGTAACGTATCCAGTGGCTTTAGACACAGATTTGTCATAACTAGTTTTCACGATCGGTAAATTTCCTGCAAGTAAAGCATTCACAAATATTTAATATTGATGTTTTACAGGATCGCTTCTTTTGTATTTTGAACTTGAATTTACTAAACTCAAAGAACTTACCGATGAAGATCAAACTTTTTGCTGAGTTGACATTTGGTAGATTTATAAGGAAAGCCGAAGACAGGTCGAAGTGGAGGAGGTCAAGGTCCTGGATAGATAGTTTAGCGCCGTTGGATAGATAGATATGGCATCGCATCAAGAAAGCTGTTTAATTTAGAAAATTGAATGTTCATTAAAATCAGTCCGGGAAAAGTTACAGCAAAAGTGCACTTGTAGCTGGTTATTATGGAAATTCTGAAAAAAAATATGAATCCAGTCACCTTCAAAATTTGGGTAGCGGTGTAGCTTCGTGAAAGAGCGCGAAGTTATTGTGACTAATATCTGGGATTCGGAGACCATCATTAAGCTCATCCAGCCTCTATAAAGTGGTTACTCTCCTGTAAAGTAAAGTAAACCTGGCGGTTGAACGTTATCCCCAACAAATCTCATCCCAGGACAACCGTTGTCATAGAAACAGTACACTACCTTGGATAGAACCCAAGACTTGGGTTGTAGTGGGACTCCGTTTTTTGTTTTTTTTTTACCAACAAAATGGTTTTCACTATTGGTTTTCTAACCCTCCATTTTGGTGTTCAATATGTCAGTTTTTTTCTGACTTTAATGCACAAATGTCAGTATGTACTAACGATTTACAGAAGTATCGAAAGAAAAAATTTGTCATTTGAGATTCAATAGGATCCTTTAATGGAACTACATTCTTCCATCGCCTAAGGACTATCTGATTAAGAAACCCCCTCAACAATAGCCTGCCTGTAATTGTTGATTGATTGATTAGAACTAAGGTCAAGGTTAGAGCCAGCGGGGTGCCTTCTCGAGTTCGGTAACAGCCCTCACAGTCTTTCGAAGCATAATTTCCTCAATAGGTGTTATAACATTTCAATCTGCAGCAGCCCCGCACCGTATCCAATTTTCTGTGTAATAACAAAATAAGGGGCTATAAGGTGAACAACCTGGGGGGATTCCCTGGTCTTGAGGTGCAGTGTCGCAAGGCGCGGGCTTCCCCGGAGGTTACATCAGGGTCTCGAGTAACTGGGTCAGCTCCGGGAACCTTCGAGACGTGCCCGCCGAGGAGGTACCGCAGCATATTGATATATCATTTACGGGTCATCAAGGAGGAAGTAAGGCAACAATAGGAAGTACGTTATGAAAATGACTTAGCGTATGTCAGTTCTTATATTATCTTCAGCTTTACTTAGCGTCATTTGAGCCACCCGCAGGCTTTGGAATAAACCTTATGTCGGATATGGATAATTTTTTGCAAACCTTGGGCAGCGAACAGTTCAAGCTGGGAACTAAAATCTGATGTTGGAGAAATCTGTCCCAGGTTCCAGGCTGCTGATCCTAGTGTCAAGGATTTGAGAATTAGAAGGAGTCATTTACGATCATTCCCCTCCCACGGAGGTCACTCAATAATCGAATAATAATCTAAATTAGTCTCAGTAACTTTTCTTTATTACCGATTCTTTCAGAAATTACTTCTTAACAAGTTGTCACCAATATAACTTATTTGTAAGTAATTTCTATATTGATTGTAATATATAACTATATTTAAGGTAACCACTCTATTTCAATTAGAGGGCTGGAGTACACATAAAGAAAGAAGACTTTAGTAGTAATAATTCTGAAGTGTCTTGAGATCAAGACTATTCTTAAACAGATTATTCAAATAGACAAAGTTAATATCCCAGTCTCTAACCATTTGGCTGTACTATTCCCCTATACATGTAAAATATATACATATATACATATAAATATGCATATGTTCCCACTACTGTAGCAGATAGGGATTGAATAAACATGTTAATGGAGCCACAAGATGGACTCCTTTCCATCTTGGGTCACCTGTGGTTCAGTGGGTAGCCTAATAACCTACTATGATGGTGGGTTCATAGACCAACAAGTGGCCTTAGGATTTTTAGGGATAAAGGGAAAATAAAAATTATTAGTTATTCCTAGAGAGTCGAAATTTAGGGCTCCCACTGTAGGATCGTCCGACAAGACATAGCAGCATAAAGTGGCGTTAAATGAAACAAGCGATAGACTGTAATAAGTAAAGTTTTGTACTGTTTGAACTTCCTTGCTATTATTTCATTAGTTACAATAGAACACTTTTAACTGACTCCGAATTTGAATGAGAAAAGAAAAATTCAAATTCTTGTACCTAAATTATCCAAACAGAAAGGAGAAAGATCAACGACGCTGAGATAAAAAGTATAGAAATGCCCAGAGAATACAAATATTTGGTATAGATTCGCAATTCTTTATATAATGTTATTTATGTTTTCTCTGAAACTTTCATAAATACAAACCGATTTGTTTCTTTTGTTTTTTCGTAAATAAAACAACAACAAAAATATTTTTGAAATTAGTTTAATATAGAAAAGGCTTGAGAGAAACATTTAAAAAATAAGTAAAAGATGTCAAAATTTTTTTGTCCTTTCAATCTCCTAAATTCAAATTTTTAAAAATTAATACATGTTTTTTTCTGTCATTTACGTAAGGATTTAGAATTCCTTAGGATATTAACCAAATTCAACATCAGTACACAAAATTAAATAAGGTAAATTTATGACCACTATACCAATAACATTCAGATTATTAGTTATTATTTTATCCCCACCCAGGAAGGATATATGGGGCTTCTGCCGTAGAATTAAGGAAATGAATAATATAGTATGAAGCTATTTTTTATTAGTCGTCCTTTTTTTTTGTCTTTTCTCTGACAAGATAAAAGTATGATGTCTGACAAGAATAAACCTCACCTTAAATATTTACTCCGGTCATTTACAATAACACGCAATGGTGTCATCATGGGAGTACTTGGTGGTGTGCTTGACATTCCTTTTTCAGGGCTATTATTTAACTCAAAAACGTTCAAACTCTTTTTGATAACATCAAACCTAGCTTTTATTATATTCGCATGTATATCAAAAGAAACAATTTCAGTTTGTAGGGATTTTTTATGATACGTATGATTAAATAACGATTTTAAATTAATCTCCTTAAATAAATAAATCAAAAACAGATACGCACTTATCAGCCATTTTATTCATTTTTTGACATTTCGAAGATTTTTTTGTACTCATAACAAACTCCATCTGTAAAAAATTCATGGGTTCTGGTTATTAACTAAATTATTAGTTGTAATTTTTAGAAATGCAGAGGATAACATTAGGCAAAATTACGAGATTACATTCTAATACGGTATAAATAGGTATTAAATTTTTTTATCTAAAATTTCCGCATCTTTTAATGTTTAGGTTGATTTGAACTTTTTGGTGCTAGAAATTTTTATTATGTAAATGCCCTTTTTGGATCTCCTTTTAGTTCTCCCAACTATACCATTTCGGTATTTTCATCATCTTATTGTCTTCTTGCCAGTCTATGCAGTGTGAGGAGGAATTTTGTACAGATCACTCCAGCTCTGCCGGTACTCCATCAATTATGTTCTTCTATTCCCTTTTAGCCTTCTTTTCCCAAAATCCTTCTTCTGACATCGTCCTAGGTCGACCTGCTCCTCGTTTTCCATCCACTTTGGCTTGGTATGTCTCGCTGGAAATTCTATTATTTATCAGGAGGTGTCAAGGCTCCTCTAACCGACTGTTTTTCTTCAATTACCTCGCTGGCTGGTTTAACATTTAGGTTCGACAGATAGACTAGAATAGAATAGAATAGAAAACAAACTTTATTCTGGGACCTTTAGAAGAACGAACATGAACAACAAAAAAATTAAACATAACATACATCTGGCTAGAAGGCTGCATAATAATACAAATCATGAAGTAATTAAAAGTGATGAAAACATAATACAAATAAAATTGAAATGAAAGAACTAAAAAGTACGAACGACAGGATTAAACTATGTAATTGTTGAGAACAAAGATATTAATAACAACAATGTCTAAATTAAAATAAATTAATGGGATAGCATGCAATAAAGTATTTACATAGTCTATATCTTCTTTGGAGAAAATAAGCAAAAAAGGCGTAGGCAACGAAATCAATCATTCAATACTGGTTTATTTAAGCAGATGATTGACCTGCTTAGAGGGCATCTTTTTGGGATCTCAGGAGATGTTGGGAAAGCAAGGATTTAAATGAAGTCAGTGAAGAAGCATGGCGGATGAAAAGAGGGATTGCGTTTCACACAATGTGGAGCGGGGGAGAAAGGAACACTCGAATGTTTTGGTTCTGTGGGAACGGGTGTAGAGATCGGAAAGGCGGGATCTTGTTTTGTGGTGCTGGATTGAGGATTTGAATTGGAGGATACTGTAGAAATATGAAGGGTGTTGCGAGTTAATGGATTAGTATAGAAAAGCACTAAGGAAATATTGTCTAGGAATGGGAGGGAAGAGCCACTTTAACTCATCATAGTGATGTTGCACGCGGGATCGCCACGGAGTACCAAGGACAAATCTCAGAGTGCAGTTCATTTTTCGCTTCAAACGGCCCTCGAGCATTTTCGAAAGGCGAAAGGGGAATATGAGGAAGATACGATAAGCTTATGGGTAGATTGTGAGGAGATGCCGAGATCGATGGAACAACTTCAGGGAACTTATTGACCGTCGGGATATTTGGGTGATTATGGGATTTCCAGGAAAGGTTTTGGTCAAAAGTAATACCTAAGTTTTTGACAGAGGAGTTGGAAACTAATGGAGGGGTCGTTTCGGATTAATGTTGGGAGGGTGGGGATGGCTGTAAGGAGGGAATTGGAACCTAGAGCAATTGCCTGAATTTTCATTGCATTCAATTCCAGTTTGTTCAGCTTTTCCCAGGCAATGATCCTATCTAGGTCTTGCTGAATTCCGGTGAATGCAAATAATAGCTCAGAAGGAGGAAAGGATAAATAGAAGTCGTCAGCACATAGATGGTAGGAACAGTGGTGAACAGATTTAGGAAGATCGTTAATGTAACAAAATTTGGTTTTCACTATTGGTTTTCTAACCCCCGATTTTGGTTTTCAATATGTCAGTTTTTTCTGACGTTAATGCACAAATGTCAGTATGTACTAACGATTTACAGAAGTACCGAAAGAAAAAAATTGTCATTTGAGATTCAATAGGATCCTTTAATAGACCTACATTCTTCCATCGCCTAAGGATGGTCTGATTAAGAAACTCCCTCAACAATAGCCTGCTTGTAATTGTTGATTGATTAGAACTAAGGTCGAGGTTAGAGCCAGCGGGGTATCTTCTCGAGTTTGGTAACAGCCCTCACAGGAGAGATGCTAAAGAAGAGGAGAGAAGCTTGAGCCCTGTTCCACACCTTAAGATAGAGTGGGGAAAGAGGAAAGAGGTTGATTGGGTATGGAAACTACTTAGGACCTGTCAAAGAGAAAATATTGAAACCATATTGGAACCCTTGTCCTTTCCCAACAGCTCTATTCTATTGTTCCAATGTTTCCTCTCTGACAGGTCCCAAGCAGTTTCCATACTCAATCAACCCCTTTAACAAAATGAAAAAGGATACGTAATGAAATAAATAAAACAACAGAAAAAAAATAATAAGATAGAACTTTGCTCATGCCAACCAATATCTCGCGTGGAAAAATCTCTTTTGACTTTCCTCTTAAGGATCAGGTCGTCCCTCACTGATTGTCTTATGAAGGGGTTCGCTCTACGACGCTGCACTATGTCAGGTCCTCTACATTCAGCTTTCCTAGCTCATTCCCAGGCCTGCACGAATCAATTCGAATGAGAAGTCACCGTATTTATCCGTCGCAAGTTATATCTTTTTAATCTCCTCATGCACGCGTTTATCGGAGTGTTTTATGGTGGCCAATATTCTAGTAGTGAGGTTTCAGTTTTTATATAATTCTATGGCGGTGTTCCGGTCTCGATCTTTGCTTGTTTTGTCCTCAATCCTGAAATCCCATTTCTGCTTCTTGTATTCTTTATTGCTACTTCTTTGTATTGCATGATGACATGTATGTCGTTTTTGGAAAAAGGTCTTTAAACGAAGATTGCTATCCAAATTCTACCCTATATTTTATTTGATACATCCCGTATCGTTTCAAGTTTTCTAAGTTTGGTACGTGTGGAAGGTTAATAAGAAAAAGGAATTAAATATGATAATATTTCGAAGAATACCGAATTTAGATAACATCAACGAAATGAAAATAACCGTATCTAAACAATTAGGTAGCATTAATAGCGTAAAAAGTAGAATCTTAATACTCATTAGTTTGAGTAATTATACCAATTATCACATTCTTTAACGCTTCTAGAAAGCGTGAGCAGATAATACTCCATATTTTTATACTAATATTCCATAAGCAGTACCTTAATTAAAGTCCTAAATTTTACCTATCCAGGTGTCATTATGATAGGGGTCTTTAACGAGGGATCTTTTAACCTGTCACTGCACAGGCTCAGGACCACCGTTTTTCGTCTCCTCCGAAGATTGACATGACTAAGGATTTCTTACTCCTTTTAAAAAACATTAAGTCCACCTGCCTTGCTGCAAACCAATGATTTTGTGCATAGTTCATTTTTATGCTAACCACTACACCACAGGTGACTCATTAACGTTACCAATAAATTCTGAAACGAAAGAGAATTGCCAGTAGGTTGTTTTTACATGACAAATTTGCAAAAGTTGCAATTCCTTATTATCATTTCAGAATAACCTGTACCCTTTAGCCTACAACAGCACCGAATTTAATCCGAATTGGTTTCGGAATATTCTGAACAATCTGTAACATTTCAGAAATAATAATCTTATTCGTTGTAAATTAAGCGTTAAGTAAATATTTTTTATTTTATTTGCTAAAGAATTGGCGAAGCCCGATCATAATTTCTTCATTCTTTCAGATTTTCGACATTACTCCCAGTATAAAAAGAAATTGGTTTAGAGAACTCTTTTTCACACTATTGGCCATTCACATTCAAAATTTAAGGCTTTATTTTCCTATACTAAAATGTTCCTATTTAAAAAAACCAAACAAAACATATTGATAAGAATCTATTTATATTAGAAACGATTGTTTAAACATTAAGGCATTAAAAACAAAAATTCTAAGATAGTGAGCAATAGGTTGTTTACCGGGTAATTTATAACGTATTGTAGTTTATAACTTATTATGTTATTATTTTTACAAATTAATTAATTCCAATTCCAAAAAATACTATTATTTCATGTGGTACTAGCGGACAACAGCCTATGTATCAGGTACATCCATTCAGGTCTTGGATGGAGTGAACAGAGGTTGTCGGAATGTTGTTGGGCAATATTGGACTTCCCTGGGCCTCTTGCTGCAACCCGCTGGACCACTCATGGCGTCTAGTCGAAGACAAGATTCGTGGAAACTTTGGCTTCAGCTTAAAATAAAATGTTCCAAATTTATAAGGCGGTAAAGGTTCAAAGATACATACTTTCTTCTTTCAGGACGCCATAGGTCTTCCAAGAATTCCATCATAAATTTAACAATAAATGCATCCCCTATTACATCTCCATAACAGTTCAATTAAGGTCAGACAACGGAAAAATGTATTTATTTACCCTTGGTTATTATCCTATATTAATTTCTAGATTAAATAGTACTTCCATTGTAATATATATCACTGTAAATGCATTGTAATTTATATTACACCCTCCGAGTCGTCTGAAAAGAAGATCGTCTCCTGACCTTCCAAGTTGAACTTGTTATTTGAGTAATATCACTTTGTAGTTTCTCTACTTGTCTTTCATGCTAATATGCAACTATCATTCTATTTAGGTACTTGGTGTACTATTATAATACAGTTGTAAATTTCATTAAATGAATTATAAAAAAATAAATTTATATTACACTAAAAATTATTCCAATTTTATATCTTCTGTTCTTATTTGTTGAGAGTGTTTTCCAAAGATAGTGTTTTCTCCTATCAAATTTTATAAAAGGCCTTCTTGTATAGCGCAACTTCTTCAATCAGTCTGTACCGTGTCATGCCGTGTGTAAAATCTCTTTTATTTTAGGGGAAACCACTACTAATATAATGAATGTATTATATATTTTTTTAACGGCTCTTTAATGTTCCATACTTTCTGGGTCCAAAATGCATCTCTATGAAAACTGATAACATATTACTCACTTATGAAAATAAATTCAACTTTGTATTTGTGTTACAAATACAAATTCTGTTGTTTCTATAAGAATCTGTTCATCTTTGTTTGTTTGTTTTTTGTACAATTATAAAACTGAAGAATGTACTTGGATTTACAACTGAAATACACTAAGGAGAAAAATTAAGTTAAAATTTTACTGCTCAAACATAAGGTTTGAATTACAAACATTTGCTATGTAAGAGTTATTGAATTGCTTTTAGTCAGAAATATTCCGTAATTGAACAAACAGAATCAGCAGCATTATTGGAATGGGGAGTCCAAGAAATAAATTTTAAAGGGTAGAGGAGAGACGGTGTTGTCCAACCCATACAATATATCGTTCCCCCCCCCCATAACTGTTGAACTCAAACACCCCTTCATATCCGTAATGTATGTTGAATACCAGAACGGGTTTTTTTTACCATATTCGATGGTTATAGCCATGTGAATTTAAGAATGGTTATTTCTCTTTCAAAAATCAGAGAATAAGCACGAAGTTAAATTAAATATCAAGTTGTAGCTGCTGTAATATAAGGCAATTTGAAAAACTGTTGAGGTTTAGAATGTCTTTGTTGAGTCTCGGCAAAACAAAAATCAGCAAGAGCAAAGAGGCTCCTCCTTTGTTGATGGTCTCACCCACGCCTACAAAGAAGACGATCCAGTAATCAGCTGTTACGCCAGAAAACAAAGAAGAGCCCCAAGTTCGCTCTGATGTAACAGGATCCGGGAGAAAGCCGAGCTAGAACCGCGGTTACTGTAATTCGGAACGTAATCGTTACTCTACGGAACGGCATCATTGGATATTCGTTCCTTGACTCCGTGCCCGTGATCTCTGCTATATATTTGTAGATTAAAATTAACTGACCACTGCTTATTAATAATTTCGAATAGGCCAGTTGGATAAGTGCACATAAAGTCACAAGAAAAATAAGATATTAGGCAGCAAAGCATATCTATACCTCTTCAACTGTTTGCTAACACGAATGAACAGTTATATTTTTATCTATTTATCCATTTACAGATAAAAGAATTTTTCACTCAACGGCGTAAATGATTTTTCAGTTTTTGCATGTTGCAGGGAAGCTCTAAATTTTGCCTATCCTGGTTTAATTAGGGTAGGGTTGTTAATGAGTACCTGACATCGTACAGGCTTGGGACCCCCATTTAACGTCTCTTCCGAAGTACGGCATAACCAAGACTTTTATATTCCCTTTAAAAAATCCTAGTGCCACCTGCCGGGTTATGATAACCACTGGACTAACGGTCGCCTCTATTGCCAGAGTTAACTATCCCATTCTTCAACACACTGGTTCTATTAAAGCCAACAACAATAGCAAATTAATTAATTAGTTTTTTTAGCTTTAGGTGCATGTGTAATCATATAAAATAAGCACAACATAAAGATGTAACCTATATATTCAATTTCTTATAATCCCTGACATCTCAAAAATTGGTTGAGGTCTATAAACCTAAAAAAACCTCTATTTCAAAAGAACGTATAGCACTTCAGAACCAAATAAACAAGTGCTGTAACTATTATGTTAAAAACTATATTCCTATTTATAGGAAACTTATCGCCGTTTTGTGCTACTTCAAGACTTACCAGACAAACACTTTAAGTTCCCAATTTATTAAAAGAGATTATTAGACCCATTTAGACGTAGTGAGTAGAGCTTTGGGACTCAACAAAGCCATTGGATTCCTCTCGTATCCAATCCTTATAATCCAAAATCCTTCGCCAAACCCTCAATGCTCCTTACCTTGTATTGAATTAAGTCATCCATAATGACCTAAATGGTCCAGCTTTTGCTGATTTGGCCCGAACCTGATATCAATACTTTGATGAAAAACTTTATCCCGCCCAAGCCCACTGGTTTCACACCTAAATTCATGTCCGATTCGACAAACAAGGAATAATTCTTGTGGTTAGTTCCTGGCTTGTCTCTACCTAATCCCTGTACGTATCATTCATTCTATTTAATTGTTGTATAATATAATTGTTGTTCTATTAATTGATTGTATGATACAGTTGTACATTAAACTCAATAAATGCTTTAAAAAAATAGGAATAACAATCGTTCACTAAAATAGAGCCAAAAACTCAAAAAGAAACACTATCATTTATTATAATGCAATTGGGAAAAACCACAATGCAAAGCCTTATGTTTCAAAAAATACACCTACTTACCAGTCGACGTTTCGCCTATTCAGGCATTATCAAGACACCAAACTGGTAAGTAGGTGTATTTTTTGAAACATAAGGCTTTGCATTGTGGTTTTTCCCAATTGCATTATAATAACAATCGTTTATGATCTAAATACTTAGTTGAATGTTATCATTCAATACTCTTTTTTAATTTTCCTTTTAGATTTTCAAAAAAAATTTAACATTTGATGATAAGAACGGGGGCTCAGAGTGTAATGAATAACGCTGAATTATTCAACTGTTGGTCCCAGGTTCGAAAACGAATGTGGCACATAAATTATTTATACCGGTAACAGGCGTGGATCGACCCTGAGAAGTCCATCCAGCCTCTATAAAGTAGGTACCCTTAAATGGGTTATAATCTAGTATCGAGGAAGGAGATCTCGTTCAAATCGTCCCCAGCACAGCCCTAGCTTATGTACATTACTGCCTACACTGTGTGTTCAACCCGATTACTGATATTTTCAACGCAGACAATAGGCGGCAGATGATTAAATATAGGATAGATTAATTCAGTTTTCTAAATCGTAAGCATCAAATTAGTTTTTCAAAAAAAGAAATACTTGATGCCAACTTATGCTTACATCTAGAAAACTGAAAAACAGACCTGTTCTTAATGAGAAAATAGAAATTTTCGTTCAGAACTGAAGTGTTATAAAATCTTAAAGATGTTTTTCCTCTGAGCGTCATTAAACAGTCAAGTTAGGGATTATTATTTTCAAGGTTTCTCCGATCCTCCAGAAAGATTAAGCTATTACCTGATTTTGATAAGATCAGTTACGGGCGACAACTTCAACTTAATTGTTTCTCCTCTCTTAATAATTAATATTGATGATAGTAAAAATTTAATTATTTCTGTTAATGCTGGTTGTTAATTTTGTAAATAGTATAAGTAATGACGAGGTTTCCAATGATAACCGTTATTTTTCACACATTTTTATTGACAGTGATCGTTAGAAATAAATTGATTGGGCCACCATTGTATGTTTATGGAAAATGAGTGTACTGAAATTCGTTTATGATTCGATGATTATTTTAAATGTAATAAATCTAGATCTTAAAACTTTGTACCAAACTGGTACGAGACAATTATTTATTTATTCTATTATTATTATTTTGTCGATTTTCTCTTTTATACTTTTATGAGTCTTTTATATTTTCAGATGGGAATGGGAGGGTCCAGTGTGTAGAACTTTGGGGTTAAAATCTAGCTCTAGCATAAAAACTAATTAATCTCTTCACAGCAATAGGAAGACCTTGCAGAATCTACAGGTACTCTTAGGGCTCACCCTGCCTCTATAAAGTGGGCCATTAATTGATGGAATACCTAGCGTTTGAGTTTGATCTCAGACAAATCACCTCCCTGCACAGAGTAAATTGGTGGTAAAATCTTGATGGTTGAGCGTTACTTAGAGCAAATCACTTCCCTACAACCGTTCTCCTTGAAAAACTACAGTCTCTACCACCTACTGAATCAAATTATAAAAATGACCACAACGGCTTGGACTTTTCTTCGATTCCAAATAAATAATTCTGAAATATTTTGTTTCCTACAAGTAATGACGGAGATAAAAGTAAAAACTATTTATCTAAAAATTATTTATTTTTTATTGAAAGAAAAAATGTTTATTTTTATTTAATAAAAAAGGTTAAAATTTGATGGGTATTACATTTCGATAGTTTCCATTTCTTAACTGTTTTGTGTATTCCACATAGTTGCTAATAAAGCTTTAGTTAAGATTCTTTTCTTAGAACCAAAAACTTGGATTCACATTAAAAGCTTTATTGATACTTAAGAGGCACATGTAGAACATTATCCCTGTTAAAACTCAACTGATCTTATGGTTAACCAATATTATCTAAGATCATAACAGTAGACTAAATTGATTGGAGGAAGTGGGATTAAAATTCAGTACGAGTCCAAACTTTGCACTTGAGGCGTCGTAATAGAGTTTTATTCATTGAATCTACAAACTTAAGGAACTTTTTGCGACTGAGAACGCTTGCAGACGGTTTGCGACCCAGAGCACACTCGACCAACACATAACTAGACACCGGTTACGTGAGACGCTACCAGGAACAGGTGTAAACAGACTAAACGGTGAGCAGGGCACGATCCTGGCATAACAACAGGCTCCACCTCCTTAAGCTAAGTCAAGCTCGTCTAGGCAAAGGTTTTTTCAAGAAAACAAAAGCATGGTCTATTAGTTCTTCTAGCTTTTTAATAGAGTCCTGTGTACAGTCAATCTTACCAAATATGGATATTATACTTACAATATCTTGATTGTAATGTATAGAAAGAATAACTGTTACAATAAAGTATCAGCGGGTTAGTACCTAAATACTTTAATTCCACTGTATTGCTATGTTTCTACTCTTAAATATATGTTGAATATATATATTGATATTTGGGATGCCAGAGTCTCATTTAGGATGAGTACTCAAATTATTATTTATTTTCCTTAATCATAATTGGGTTCCTTTCCAAAGGTCTATTCTTGTGTTTACCAATTTACTTATCTATTCTACCTTCAATATATTATTTATAACTAAATAGTGTATCTGGTATGTAAGCATCAAAAGAATTACAATAAGGATCGTTTATTCATTTAATTTCCACAAGGTTAATGATTCAGATTTTAATATATATAAATAGGATTGCCATAAAATACATTACAGGAATTAAACTAAACTTATCTGTGGACAGGGGTAGATTGGGTTACTGGTCGTTCTTCGCCGTGCTGCCTCCGGGGTTCTCTATCTTCTGCCTCGTCTCTCCTCCTTCCTGCTGTAGGTCTATCCCTCGAGTCCTCTCTTCAGCCTCCTATTTCAAGAGTTTTCTTCTCTCCCCCTCTCCTTCCTTCTCCACTATCTTGGACCATAAAATCACAAGGGACCAAGGGTCTGTTCATTGTCCCAAACATATTCCCTTTCATGTGTCCCGACATGACACATTTTCCCCCCTCAGCATCCCTTTCATGGTGCCGCCTGCATCAATACATAGCAGTATTTTATTTATCTATTTCCTTAGGTATATGCCTTATTTGCGTTATTTGTTTGGAATATTGTTATTCTTTTGTTATAATTGATACTGTTCTGTTCTGACTAAAAAATGTTGTTTATTTATTTATTAAACGAGTGTTGATTATTTAATTATTGTAAAATATTTACATATTGTAGATATTATATAACTGTAAATAAAAATAACTGTAATTAAGTGACGATATACTAATTACTAAAAATTAACACTAAGTGGGCCAGACTCAATGGCTACAATGTTATACATTAAAGCCAATAAAGAATTTATTATTATATTATTATATTCTGGAGTACACGACAAGTTTAGTCAAAATCACGTTCGTTCAATAAATATCTTTTTCTTATTCAATGTATTCGTCTTATTGCCCATATCAATTATATTGCCATAATGTATGAATGATATTGGCTTCAGTATGTGAGTCTCTAAGCTGTAGTTGTCCAAGGAGATGCTTGACACACTCAGTCACCAGGTCATTTCCCAATTAAGAATACCCACTTTGTAGAGGCTGAGTGAATAAATGTGCTACCTGTTCTTCATGGAATCCCCAAAATATTTGAGACAAATTGTTTGTTTGTTTAATTAAAGTCACTGCTGATATGGCTAATCGGACGATGCTACAGTGGGAGCTCTAAATGTTGCATGTCCAGGTTTAATTAGGATATGGATTTTTAAGGTACCTGACATCGAAAAGTACCCCGTTTAACGTCCCTTCCGAAGGACGGCATAAGTAAGGATTTTTACTCCCTTTAAAAAATCCAAGGGCAATCTGCCGTGCTACAAACCCAAGATCTTGGGTTTAGTAGTTTGTTACGCTAACCACTAGACCACAGGTGACCTTATTTGTCGCCTGGTCGCCATTTTGAAACTATTTGAAACACCTCAAAATGATTTACTATATGAGCTAAAAAAACTTATTTCAAGAGAGATATGGCACAATGCGACGATTGTTATACAAATTTTCCACAATATGTGAAATTTGTTGAACAGCACAAGTCTGGAGAGTACACTTAATTGAATCGTGCAGCTTTTCTATGCCCAAAAGAACATTTCAGTAATAGAGCTTAAAAGAATGCCAGAACTACAAAAATCTTAACTCCAGATTCTAGAACCACAATCGATATAATTTTTCGTGGCTGGATCTTGTTCCCCTACCAGCTTTGATCTCCTACCAGTATATCTTGAGTCCCTTACTCTGTGGCTTTATCAGTTCTTCAGACAGAAGTCGCCTTCGTCTTTTGGGTTCTTCTCCCATTTTAAAAACCATATTGTTTTTCACCATTCGTCAGAATTCATCCCTATTCAAGATTTTGCCCTCCGGAAATATCCTTTTCGTTAAGATCCTTATCACATTCCAATCTTTTTTCCTCAGGTTTTATAAAATTCCCGTAAATCATCGATCATTCTGAAGATGTGTCCATAGAACAACACCTTTTATTTTTAATTGATGCTATTATATTTATTATATGTGAACTATTCTGTATAGTTCCTTCTTTTCTGTTTATCCATAATAACTTAAACTAATAATAAAAGTATTGAAGGTAGTTACTAAAATAACAATTTGTGCATTTTAGGTAGACATTTATTGCCGCATACAACTGGATATCAGGATATTTGGAGATTCAGTCCAACTTCTATTTCAATAAATGCATTGTATACCAGAACTCATTAGATTTTTTAATCTTCTATTACTAAAACCCTATATCTTATATTTCTTGACATTTTAATCTATTTCCTACTTCCTCAATATGTAGGGATTGTGAACTAAATTATCTGTGGCTATTTATGAATCCCTTGCTACATCCCTATAGCTTGGGATGTATGGGTGGAAAAGAGGCCTTGGCGAACAAAGCAGCTATCTCAAGCCTTCCACACCCCCTGAGGTAGACCACACTCCAGCTTGGTCAATAGGCGGATGGAACACCACACGTCATGTCCAATCTATCTGCACTGGATGGAATGGCCTTAGGGCAAATCCAGCCCTTACCTGTTAGCAAACCTCGAAGGGGAGAACCTGTAAAGGGATTACAAAGGTGGGCTTAGTCTATAATTCGTTTTAAGGCGTTATGTTCTTTGCTCGTGTACTTTTGATTGAGTCAATACTTCAACAAGTGATAAAATGTTAAAGGAAACCTTCTATTTTTTCAATAAATCTTTCAATTCGAAAGTTCTTCTTCCATGTCTTGTAAAATAGTAATTTCCCTTAATCGAAAATATCGGGATAAAAATTTCGATATTAATATTATGATATTCCAACATAAAAATATCGATACTATAAGATATACCAAAATGACCCATGAAGAATCTTGGGTTCAGTACCTGGTAGAGACTTTGTACTGTTGTAGGACAACGGTTAGGTCGAGATCACGCTAACCTCCCCAAGTGCTCAACATTAAGAATATTTTCAATCATTTGTTCCTGTATAAGTTCCAATATTTGTAGTAGTATGTCATAGATGATAAACACCTGCACGAAGAGTTAACAGATTAATTACATTTTCAGCTACCCATTTTAAATTTTACCAAAACACTTGATTTTATTTCATTAAAAAAAAATGATTTTAGACTAACATTTATTTTCAAATCCTCCAATATCTATATTAATTAAATAAGAAAATACGTTGAGTGGTCATTCTTTATTTATTTTACGTCATACTAATATCGGCGATTCGTTTTCATACTTTTTTTTTTATTTTAATGTTTGCACAACTCACACATTTCTAAAACAGTTCTTTTATTGAAAAAAAATAATAAAATTGAAAATAATAACTGAAAAATTCTTTTTACCTTGATTTAAAACTTTAGTACAACTTCCTACATTAGAAAGTTCATCGATGCAAACTTTTATTGCGCTCATGAAAGAAAACACATTGGTATGCTAAGAAGAGTACTAGGAAAATAAAAATAGTGACATGAATAAATATTATAATTATTCATTGCCATTATAATTACGTTTTTTTTTATTTGCGAATTGTAGCATACATTTATCATCGGTCATTATCTCGGTTTGAAATCAGTCAGTTACTTTGAAACCCACCTACTGTAATCATTACGGTAAGAGAAAATCAGGTGGGTGTTTCCAGATGAAAATCATTTCAACCTATATTTAGTAATGTCACCTATATTTAGCATATTCTGAAACTTTCTTGTGTTTATAAATATTTATGTGTTTTTTTTTTATTCTGGAGAGAAATCAAAGTTATGTCTTTTGGGTTTTGGCTTGCAGGGACATTGAATTTTGATTCTCTGATTGAATGTTTCGCAGAAATGAATCCATGCTAAGATTTTGGAGTGAACAGAAAATAATTCAACCAAAAGAGGTGATTTGGCCAAGATCACTCTTTATCTCCAGTTTTCCCCAATTTACTTTATTGAGGATGGCTGAACACCAGGAGGGTTTCTAAATACCACAGAGGATTCACGGTTGTTAAATGAATAATATATTTGTAGCAGCCGGATTAGATTCTCGAACGTTCAGTTAGCAAATTAACACTTTATTCACTGAGCTACCTCGCTCCCGATTTTATTTCATATTTAAAATAATAAATCAATGTGATTTTTATTTCTGTGGATCTTCAAAATACAGGAGAGTTTTTTTTTTCTATAGTTGAACTCATGACTAAGGGGTACTTGACTCAGATAATGTGTGGACGTCCCTTCAGGTAATAGAAGGCTGCAGATTTTTTATATGCATATAATAATGTTGTAATGTGCTGTAATTGTAATTTAATGAAAGTAAAGGAGGTACGGAAAAAAATTCTATTACCAGAAATGAGATATTCACTAAAAGGCGAAAAAATTATATCTTACTAATATTATAAAAGTGAAAGTTTGTATGTTTGTCTCTCTTTCACGCAAAAACTACTGAACGGATTTGGATGAAACTTTACAGTAATATAGGTTATACATCAGAACAACAGATAGGCTATAGCAAGCGCGGATATAGGGGGGCGTGCAGGTTGCACGTGCCTCCCCCTGACAGTTTTTTTAAATAGTATGGAGAATCCATTATAGTAATAAAAATTAAAGGCAAATTACATGATCATAGTTGTTAAAATAACAGAAAGAGCATGAGTGAAACTATTTGTTTTGATATCCTACTAATCTTACTAATATTATAAATGTGAAAGTTTGTATGTTTGTCTCTCTTCATCATCGTACAGGCTCGGGACCCCCGTTTAACGTCCCTTCCGAAGGACGGCGTAACTAAGGATTATTTACCCTCTTTAAAAAATCCTAGGGCCTGCCGGGCTACGAACCTGCGATCTTGGGTTCAGTAGTTTGTTACGCTAACCACCAGACCACAGGTGACCTTATTTGTAGATAGGTTCTTTGTAAGTTTAAGAAAGAAATTTGGATGATTCCATCCCTTCAATATAAAAGGTATTCAAAGGAATAGTTATATTAATTGTCACAGGCTATGAAGCACGAGCTCTTGTACTTACTAGCCAAAAATCCTAAGTATTTTGCAACTCTGACCCCGAATTTATAATTAAAAAAAAAAAAATTAGATAAACAAAGTTAATGACGCATGTATATATGGTTAATGTGTATGTATGGTACATTCGTTGTTTCAATCAAATAGATATATTTTGTGTAACACTTTGCTGACTAAATATTAATATAAATAGCTTTCTTCCTAGTTTTTCATATTTTTCTTAATGAGATTATTGGGTTTATTCTCATAGTTTAGTAATCGGGGCTTTGACAGTTCCAGCCTACGAGAAGATTTTAGGTATTTCCACGACACATTTCCTCCTTCTTCTAGAGGTCGATTCTGTTGGTTGTCCTTACAAAAGCCCTTCATTCCCTTTGGAATTATAACTAACCAATATTAGCCCTAACCCTTCCTCGGCCACGTCCCTTCCGGCGGCAATTAGACGTTTCGATCACTAATTACACCAATCAGGCCCAAAACTAATCACAGTGATATTTATCTGATACCAACTGGTTTTCCCTCATCCATCCAATCATTTTTTTAAGCTACTGAGGATTAGCTACTGTTCCTGTACATCACCAAGAAAATTAGGTAATATTACATAAGAATCGATTTCATCACTAAATCGCTTATTAACCGGGGCTGCAGATATATTACTAGAATCCAGAAATTGAATAAAAATAACCGATCTGTCCGCCGTTTGCTGCTAAACTACGAAACTGCTGTTCTGTTAAATATTTTGGTCTAAAGTCATAATAGATTGTTTAGCCATAATATTACGGATTGTCCTTGGTGCTAAAAATTACCATCCATTATGCTACTTAATAATTAATCAGATCGATTAAACTATTTTTAGAAGTAAAGTGCTCGTGTTACTCCGATTCTATTTTTAGAAGACTAATAGTTGTAATTTAGACTAATATACATGACATTCATTAGACCCATCTGGACTTAGAGAGTAGTGATTTGGGGCTTCACTAAGCCATCGAATTCCTCTCGTATTCAATCCTTACAATCCGAAATCCTTCGTAATGTCCTCAATGCTCCTTACTTTGTTACGAACAAAGTAATCCATAATGACCTTAATGTCCCATTTGTTGCTGATTTGGCCCGAAGCCGATATCAATCCTCTCATGACAAACTTCATTTCCACTTAAACCCACTAGTTTCAAACCTGGCAACCTCTTTTCAATTTTTGATAATCCTTCGAAGCGTCATAAAAGAAGATGGCCTCGTAAACTTCTAAGTTCAATTTCTATACTGGGTAGCTTCTCTACTTGCCTTTATCTCATATCATTATTTATCTTTAATTATATTTACTGGATGTATTCAATTATACAGTTGTATATTTGAATAAATACATTTAAGAAAAAAAAGTTTTAACTTGAATATTTTAGGGTTAGATAAGATTATAAGTAATTTGCCTTTATTATTCACAGATGGTTTTTATGAAATTGTTATATAAGTAATATTGAATAATGTAATATATTCTAATAATAATATTGAAAATCGTGTAATCTCCGGACAAGGTCAGTGATTATTAATTTTTATTTCAGATCTTCATTTTAAAAATGTATGTATTTTAATAACTTTAAGGTAATTCTCTGAATATGTTTCAAATTGATTTTTGCCGGTTTTTACAGAGCTATCAGTGGAAGAATTTTTCATTATAATTATCAAAGAAATTAACAAATTACAGGCAAAACAATCAATTATGAAATCATGATGAGAGGCCATCGATAATATCACCTCATCAAGAACTTTCTGTTTAGCTAAATCTTGGATCTTCCCCGGTAGCCCTTACATGGTTGTCCATAAGGTGATAACCAAGGAAACGCAACTGTTAAATCAAAGTTATTATTATTACTAATAATTTATTAGAAAAATTGATTATTTTTGGAAAATATTAAATACAGAGTGTTGTAGAGTCCAACACTCGTCTATTCACGATAACCAAAGCTAAAAAAAAGCAAAGGATTAAAAAAATATATATGTTTTTCAAATAACGGTGATAAAATAAAAGGTGACAACCAAGTTTTTATAGTTTAAAATAAAATAGCAATCATTTATAAGAATAATAATGATTATTCCTGAAACCGAAAATAAAAATTCTTTTCATAAAAATAATTAATCATATAAGTTAGAGAAGAGTTGGTCGACTGTATCTTCTAATTCAAGGAAGAAATAGTTGGGGGTGCAGTCAATGAAAACATCAAAATAAGGATAACTTATTTATTATGTGCCGACGTTTCGGCCTACAATGTAGGCCATCTTCAGGGCGAATAAAACAACTTGCAGGTTAGGCCGCTCAGAGACAAGTGCAGACTTGTCTCTGAGCGGTCTAACCTGCAAGTTGTTTTATTCGCCCTGAAGATGGCCTACATTGTAGGCCGAAACGTCGGCACATAATAAATAAGTTATCCTTATTTTGATGTTTTCATTGACTGCACCCCCAACTATTTCTTCCTTGAATTAATCATATAATTGATTATGAAAAATTCAAATATTTTTTGTGTCATTTATATTTTAGTATCTTTTAGATACGGATTTGCCTTTGATTGATTTTGACTACCTGAATGGCTTTTCAATGTCCAGTCGTATTTCTTTCAGCTGACACCTCATTTGAATGAACAGATTGTTTGGTATACTTTCCGGGAACATCAATGATATAATATGTATTAATAATAGTAACTAAAACAATTTAGGGTAATTTTGTAATAGATGCCTTACATAAGTATGTTATTTAACAAACACAAAAGAGATTTTCTCCTCATTGACTTGCATTATGCAGGAGCACCTTCGGAAGACAATCTCATAGTCACAGTCCAGTCACTAAAGGTTTCATCTTGATAAAAATTCGAATTTTTAGAGACTTAATTTATAATTGTTTCCATTATCGTAAATCTATAGAGATGAATATTAATTTATAGATGAAAAATGAGAATCAGCTGTTTACAAATAGGAAATTTAATTGTGTAAATTAATTATCAACTGTATCACTTGCTTTTTCATTAATCCACAAAGAAGAGTCTTTTATTCAAAAAGAGAACATACACCATACATTCTACCTCATTCACAATTATTACCTCCTCCCCCCGACACAAACAAAGTCAAATCCTGGGTAAACAAAATATTTGTCTGTGAGAAATCAGATTCATAATTGCACTTTATCTCAATGAATATAAGTATTTGTAAATCAAATGGTATCCTTTCTTGATTATTTATGTATTTCCAGTAGAGACTGGAACATATTTTTTATATGTTCAGATTTTATCATAAATGAGTCCTCCTTTCTTTTCTATTTCTTCAATTTCTTTCATACCATCTGATAATATAAATTTAATTAGATATTATTGTGTTGAAGAATTGTAAATACTTGTGTGTCAGGATTATATTATTTTTATTTTTCTTCTATCACTCTCGTTTTTATGTTTGACCAATAATCGTTTTGTATTTTCAATGTGCTATTCTAAGAAATAATCTATTCAATATGTTATGGCGTAACCAGTTTAATATTAATGGAATTCGCTATTTAAATAATTCATTAGTAACGAAAAAGGCCATATCAAATATTGTGAATAAAATATTTTAAAATCTTTTTTTTTTGAGTGTATTGTTGGAACACTGATCTACACAAGGTGCTGAGTATTAATATTATAATTTATTTAAATATGTATTAATTAAAGGCAAAATATGAAGATAACAATAGAATTTCTTTTGAAATGACAAAATTAAATGGTCTCGACGATGAGGCGGAATCACAAATTTCAGAGGCAATGTTGAAAAAAGTTTCAGCTAAAAATAATATGGTAAAAGGATTATTAACAACTGCATGGTGATGCTATTAATATTTTTTTTTATTTGTTTGTTTTTTTTATGGGAAGTTTTTCGTAGGTGTCGGGACCAAATGCAATTCAATTTATTTGTTTCAGAAATCATTTTTTTACTGCTCTAAAAACATACACGTGTACATACAGTTAAACATAAGCTAATGATATATTTATATAAATATTTATCCAACATTTATTCTGATGGCATATATGAATATACTATACTCGTATCATTTGAAGAAGCTATTGTAGCAATTGGAAAATTTTAATTAGCCAGATATACCATATTTTTCAAAACTGCTCAATATTATTGTTTAATTCTCCAATTTGTAAAATCACTTAGTTAGTGATACGAAGTGTTCTATTTTATTATAACTTTTTTACATTTTTTTAAACTGGATGGGATAAAAGGAAACAATAAACCACTGGTCCGTTTCATCTGTCGACGCAAAGCCGATCGACCTGTTACACAAAATGAAGGGATGCGTGAATTTTCGCAACCTCAATAGTACCTACTCATATTCAATCCAGACAATATAGTATCTTTGTTGCCGAAGTATATTTTTAAAGACAACTATATAACTGTAAAAAGCTAATAAACTATAATTTTAAAGGTAGTAAATAGATTCACTTGATGACCATTAACCATGACAATGCTATCTTTTGGATTTAAAGAGAAACACCTAGTTCCTCTACTCCAAGAGCGATGGCGCCACCATCCAATAAATTTGGAAGTCCAAATATCCACAAACTGCTCCAATTTCTATTCATGTGTTGAATGTTTGATGAACTGCAGTTTTAATTAGACACCTAATTTGGCATTGGACTCGTATATATGGACTCATCACCATATGGATATTCCAGATACTTCTACTTTGGAATATTTGGTTTATAATGAATTTTAATAAATGAATTTGGTTTATTCCACAAATATAATTTACTTAATTAATGTTGAGGTAAGTTTAAGAAGAAATGTATATATTTTATAGTTATATTGAAAATCCCTGATTATCGAGTTCCAGAAAAATTACATTTTTTTAAAATATATTGAGGTTATTCACATGCGATTGGTAAAAAAAGATATATAATTATTTCTAGACTAGAAACCGAGTCAAAAGCATGCTTTACATCGTGGAATACGAGGAAAATATTTATCCCTTTAATCAATGTCGTCTCAGTAATTGTCCCCCGTGAGATGATCTGTTCTTTTTCTGGGGGTATGGTACAAACAAATTTTTTTTAAATAATTTAAAAAAAGAAAATTCCTATGGGTGGTTAGGATCTGGCTGATTAACTTTTCTAGAATTTTTCATTGCCTAGAAATTTGTAGACCCAACCTACACGATCCTTAATTATATTTAGTTTTCTGTTTTATACTCTGTAATTTTGTATTATGTAGCCATTTGAAATATCCAATCTACCTTCCTTTGGATCGAATATCCCACCTAATACTTCATTTACAGAGGGATACGTCAAAACATCAGCTGAAGTAACATTCCAAGTGAAGAAATTATTTGTAAGAAAGCAATAAATATTTAGTCCATAGTTGTTTTTTTTCAAAACCCCTATAAATCAATAGTTCTGAAGTGATTCTTTTTCTTCTTATTGCGCTGTCTTGTTCTGCAATTGATTTTATTTTAAGGCATAATACATTATGTTAAATGACAATAACTAAGACGGGCACCCCAATTTTTTAAACTTTTCTACATACAACTTAACACACACAGGAGCACACATATATACTGTAATGTCATTTATAAACATAATATAACATAAAACATATTAAAATATAAATGACATTGGGAAATTTGAATACAAAAAGTTATTTTTTTTTTATGGTAGAGTGGTTCAAAACATTTCTAATGCACGCAAAACGCTATGAAAATAAAATTATACAATTCAATTCAATTTATAAAAATTATTATCCTAATAGAGAAGAAAGTCTATTCTTTCTTAATTAAAAAAAAAAACTCATATCAGTTACACCCTTGCGCACTATTCAGTTTTACCTATAAAGGAGTTATCTAACAACTTTCTTCTTACTCCATTATCATAAAATCCTTCATAGAGGGCAAAAGAGGAATATGCTATTTGTTGAACAATTGTCCCCAGCAGGAAGTGATTTTAAGCACTTTCTTTTTTAACAATCGGTTTGTTCAATGCCTACGTCGAGCGTCAAAAAACGTTGCATGGCAAAATGCATTGCGAAAATAATTATTGAAATTTAATTTACTGCGTTATATTATCCCCTTTATTCTCAAAGTACTCGATCATGATAGTAAGGAATGGTATTAAAACTTTAACATAATTTTTATATTTTCTTCACGCTTTGAGTTGTATGAGACCATTTAAATTTTTAAATATTTGTTTATAGTTATTATAAGCTACAGAACGTTGTTGGGAAAACTAAATAGTTTAATTTTCGTAGTTAATTGAACCTTCAGAAGTTCTTGCTCAAAATATTTTTATTTTTAAATAAGTAATGGTCAAATATGACAAAGCAAAACACGGTAGGTAAGGGGAATATTCACTAACTTGATGAAGTCATATATTTTATTATTTATTTAATCTATTATGGGTCACGGTCCTCTTTCTTTACTGTTATTGCAAATTTAAAATATGGATACCAGACAAGTAAAATTTTTCAATTATTTCATCGATTTTCAACAATGCCAAGCATTACTGAATTAATGAAATACAATTGAAACTTACTCTTTTCAAGAACATTTATAAAAACAGAAGAAAAATCTTTCTAAAAATAGCACACATCATGAAAAGTGAAACATCAACTACACACTTGATATCTGTATTACCTTTTTTTTTTCTTCATCCGTTTTTATTATTTATTTTTTTATGAATGATATGTTTATATAGTTGAATATTTAAAATGATATTTACTTTTCAATTTATTTCCCCATAATTTTCAATTATGAACATTGCAACGGATTTTTTATAGTGATGGAGTCCATATATTGATTCGGTCTTATTTTTTATATGTATTTTTTAATTTTGTATCTTTTTATGTTTTTATAAAAATAGTTACATATCATCATCATTTTCATGAGAACATAATATCTTCAGCATCATATTTTAAGAACAGCCTAAGCTGCTAAGCAGCTTGAGGAGTACGTTTATAGAGCTCTCGCCAGCTCTGTCAGTCTTCCACTAGTCTTCATTTATTCCATCGTCAAGTTTATTCCAAGTCCTCATTTTTGGAGATCCCTCTTTACTTCATCTTCTCACGCAGTTCTGGGTCGTCCTCTTCCTCCTATCCTCTCTATTTTCAATAGACACCAGCTATTCTGGTCGGTTCCATTCGTAGAAGGTGTCCAAGCCATCTCAGTCGATTTTCCTCTAGAATTTTACTACTGGTGATGAAACTCAATGTGTAATCTTCATTTTTTAAGCCTTAAATAACTGTATATAAAACCCTCCTGGGGCTCATCCAGTCTCTATAAAATATTATAAAAATAGAATACCCTAAATAAGGGGGAGAAATCTGGCGATTGAGCGCGACCTAGGACAAGTCACCCCTTTGCAGAACAGTTGTCCATGAAACAGTACAGTCTCCACCTTGTACTGAACCCCAGACCCTTCACGGGTTGTAGTGGTACAGGTTTTTTTTATATATATAAATTAAATGTACTGCCCTGTTTTATTTCAACGTAATGAATTTGCTTTAAGCATGAGGTTTCGGCGTGATGTCATCAGATATAATCTGAAGGTACCAATAAATTGCGATGAAACAAAACAGGACAGTAAATTTAATTAGATTTCAAGTATTCCCCTTAACCACTCGAAAATCGATCAATGTAAAATTAATAATTTATCTCCTGACTGTAAAATTGCCTTTGTAAAATATTAATAATGTTTATAAATTCACCTTAACAATTCTAGAACGAACATATAACAGCAATTTTCGTATTTATGCAAGAGCTATACATTTTTAACTCAACATTAAAGCCCACCCTTTATTCTGCAAAAGGCTTAGAAGTTTCAAAAGCGTGTTGGTAACTTTAGAAAGAAAAAGGGAAAAATATGAATAAGCTAAAATCTCCGCCAGTATTCGAGTCCGCGTAAGCTCCTTAGTATTAAAGAGAAGTTCCAAGTTTTCTCGCTATGTTCTTTAACTTCTATATTTTACCAGATAATTTTATATTTCTGAAACAAAGGCAATAAAACTTTACTTGGACAAGTGAAAGAGCTTCACAATTACACATTTAAATCTTGTTGTGTGCGCATAAATTTATAATTGTGCGACTAATTGATGATAAAATATCGATTTCATCAATGTAAAAATCAATATTCAAGCCATTTTGCTGGGTTATTAACATTTTAATAAACTAAATCCATCAGATTTTTTTGTTTTAAAAATAATTAATTTTTAATTATTCCTAACTATCAGTACCGCCTTATTAAGGCCTACGATCGTCATACTTTTTTTTTTCATGAAACGACTGTGAAATTCACGCACATAGAAAGCTACAATATGTACCATACAATTTTATAAAACTATTTATATATCGCATGCCTTTTCATGCAAAAAGTGTTTGGGAGTGACTTGGGAATAGTCAAAGAAGATGCATGAATTAAAATATATTAATTAAATAAATAAAAAAAAATTAATCAATGATTTGCCATATAGAGCTGCAGATTGTGCAGGCAGGTGATTAGTCCTAGATCTCGCTCAACCACCAGATTGTTCTTCCTTATTTTGGGTAGACACTTTATAGAGGCTGAGTGAGCCTCAGGAGGGTCCAACATGCCATATGATTCATCTCCGGTTACTAATAGACTCAATAAAAGTCTTGCCTGCAGTGGGATTTGAACCAGGATTTTCGGCATGGTAACACAGTGTTGTACCACTGAGCCACTCCGCTCCCTTACTATTTTCTATAAAAAGTATAAAAACGACCAAAAGTCATACCACGTTGCACACATCAGTTCTCTTCCGAGAAAGCAGATAATTAATAATTAATTACTTACTAACTTTGTTAATTTTTGTAGTAATAGTTTTATTTTAATTTTAATATTACTTAAAATGAAATTTTTAATATATATATTATTACTTGTACTGATTATAAATGTAAAAGATTCGAATTGATAAAATACTTCTCTTTTTAATAAGCAATGTATTAAAAAAATTAATTATTGTTTTAGAAACACTGTTAGACAATTCATTACGGCTAATATATCAAGTAAAAAAATAGTGCATCTAGATATCAAAATAACAGAAATAAAAATAACTCAAGGAAAACACTAGTCGGAAAATATTTCTTGAAAGGACTTCGCTCCTAAAAACCTTGTCAAATCAAACAAATATAGAATTTATAACCTGTTTTAATGCATTAAATTTATTTGATACTTTGACTTGAGATTTTAATTGTTTTACTTGGCTCATAATTAATACAAATTATTACAAAATGTTATCCCATTCATGCTTGATAACCTTGTATTTTCAACTAATAGCACTGTCAAAATACGTTAAGGTCATACTTATTAGCACTTTTTCGAAGGTGCAAGGCAGTGGAGCACTGTAAGATTCAAGGAGTGGCTAAAGAGACTGCAGCAATAGGTTTTCAATGAAATCAAGAATATCCGTTTTGAAAAATATATATAAAAAGAAGCTGAGAGAATTAGACTAATATAGCCAAAACAATCTTAGTTTTTTCAAGATAATTATTTAGGGTAATTTTCTCCTAAAGAGTGTAAAGGCAGCAGAATTATTGCAAGGTATGTCATGTAGTATTCGCGGTGGAATACATTTATATGAACTACTTAAAAACAATTTTTTTTATATTTTGTAGAAGCGTATGTTTGTCGATAAAAGAACTTCATGGCATTTTAATGGTATATCTATAAATAGATCAAAGTAGTGGGCACGTACTGATAAGGAATATTTTTTATTTTGACTTTGACAAATGATTCCTCGTTTGAAGACACGGAGGAGGAATTTAAAAAATATGATGAATTAATTGCAATAAAGATTAAAACCCATATAATTTCTTTAAATATAATTATAAGTTATATTTATAAAATTTCTTCTATTTAAATATAATTATAAAGTTAATTATTATACATTTATATAGTAAAGTTATATTTAATTTTAATTTTATTAATTATATAGTAAACACTCTACTAAATTACACTTATAACGTCATAAATTATAAAATAAATGCAAAATCTCTAAAAATATTCCTTATCCGGTCTCCCTTAGATCCAACTGCCTGATGATGTTATTCAGTAATTAATAGAGGAATGTTATTCAGTTTCATACGACAGGTTTTATAATTAATTCAAAAAACTGTATGGGGTAGGTTGGCTAGATAACGAAATTGAAGATAACAGTTAAAAAAACAGTTAATTTATTTATGAAAATAGGGGCGTTGACATGGATTAGATAGTCATGAAATGTTAATTTTACAGGAGAAGTTAAAGCTGATTTGACAGCTAAAAATTGAAGTTTAAAGTGAAAAATATTAACTACTACCCCACATAGAAACAAAAACATTCCCAGTTTTGACTAACTCCTTATTCTATGTTTTTGGTATGATTAGTTACTACCTTTTCTACGAAAATGATTTTTTTACTTACTACCCTATCCATGTCAATACCCCAATTAAGTTTATTAAACAAAGTATCATTATTAACATACTTAAAAAACGTTTGATACCAAATTGCCTCAAGTTCACTTATTTTAATGGAAGATGCAAGAAAAATGGGTGAAGTTCAAGGTCTACTCTTCAGGATAGGACAGACCGGACTTCCTGGGGCAAAGGAGGGGGAGGGCCCGTGGGATAAGGAACAGAGGCAAGGCCGACCACGCCCTTGTGGAGTATATAAGGTCCCACCTGATGATGTTTGCTGTATTGCAGTCGAAACCTCTCGAGGCAACACGATAATCATGTTCAATATCGTAAGTAGATCAAAAGTTACTAAATTATACAAACATTAAATAGATTTTATAGTTTACATACAGAAGGTTTTTTCAGTTATTTCTTTTCGCTTTCCAGCTTTTCTTCTTCTTCTGCGTTGTGGCAGTCGCCCTCGCAGCACCAGGACTCCTCGCCCCAGCCCTCATCCCAGCTCCTTACACCATCCACAATGGATACTCCGTCCTCACCCACGTCGAGCCAGTCGAACAGCACGGATACCACATTGTCTACTAGATGTCATCGCTTGTAGTGAAGAAATCACGAAACTCGTAAAACATGCTGTATATCTATAAAACAATGTAAATATTTTCTCAATACACATATCTCCCAAAAAAAAATCTGTTTTTTTTTTTGTTTTTTTTTAGTTTTACCATATTCCAGACATATAATAAAATATATATTTTTCGTATGTTGGTAAGCCTCGTAAATTATTATTATTTATGTTATACCAATTTTGTTAAATTTCAATCAATAACTATTATTTTCTAAGTAAACTGTTGAATTCTGTAACCCGGATGTAAAAGAAAACAAGTCACATTAGCATCTGTTCATGAAAGCCAATTTTTCTTAACTTTGAACTAATAGAATTTGATTCTTCATTACTTGTAGAAATACTTTTAAAAAAGTTGTTCACATTGTCATTGGCATGGATAAGTAATTGGAAATATTGGGGATCGGATGTATCTATATCAATTAACATAAAATATTACCTATTATGCGGACATGGTGTCCTTTACCTCCGAGGCAAAGGATTGATTGCTTCATCACGTAATGAATATTATTATTCAAGAGGTAACTTTGGCCTCGATTTAGTTAAAAAACTGAACAATGATATTCCAATATCTGTTAACCATTGATAAACGAAATATATGATATAATATTTAATTGTCAGTTATAATGTCACAATACTCATATTGTTAGAGAACTCTATCTAAAAATAAATGTATATTAATAAATAAAAAATAAAACAATGATTTCGGAGGGCAAAAAAAAATAGGGTTCATTGAAAACTTGAGATCGCAATAACAAGTATTATACTTGCTGGTTTTAGGAAATTATATTTGTGGGAACATGATTTTGAAGGGTTGCCGTATTCCAAAACTGTATTATAAGATTTATAAAAGAATTCTTCAGAAGAATTTAAATTACTACTACCAATATTTTTCAAAAATTATCCATTATATACATTAGCAATATGTGTCTTTGTGCATTTGTGTTTGTGGTTTTGTGTATTTGTCACTCATCATATGATAGAAAATTACTTTATCTTGAATGATAATAGTTGACCTGAAACAATGAACAGCTAAAATAAACATTTCTCCCTACTTCAAAGAAATTTATTGACCTCCGCCCGAACCATTTTCTTCCACAAAACGATTTTATATTTTTAAATTGTAATACAGTAATTAAATAGTTTTGGTTATTATTTAATAGAAACAAAAATTTATTGATTACCATATAATAGAAGAAAATCTTCAGTTCAATATAATTCTTTTTCTTTTTATTATAAATAGTCGTAGATATTTATATGGTTGTATTTATACTTCTCTTTGTGACAATAAGGCTGTGGTTTTTGGATGTACTGATTCAAGCTTAAATAATTATCAATTATTACTACACTTGGTTATTGTTTCAACTATCATTACGCTGGATTCTCTTCATCATGGTCTAGTAGGTCAGACTGGCTTGATTATTTTTCTTTGTCTATTCCGCATGTGAGTCTATACATTATATCCTCTCATAGTTTTTTATTTTTCCCGCAACCTCTTCCGTTAACCTTCATAGTCTGTATTAAATCACTCTCAACAATCAGATGGCGAACACTCTACCTTCGTGGCTATTAATTAGCATTCTTGATAGGAAATCGCCTCTGGCTGTACTTCTTCTGCCCACTAAGTCTTGAGGCGAATGTCCTCTGATAGCGCCTATATCTTCTTTAGATGTATGGCTTAATTGATATCAAGTGAGTTAATTTTATCACGTTCACCTCTCTTACATCCGTTCAACTACTTTAAATACAACATGGATAATCGCACATCGTCATATCATATCGCCCTAAATTCGATGATCTCCATGCAGAAAAAACATGCAAAGATACTAAAAGTAGAATTCACTAAGGTGCAATAAACGTAAGCATTTTAAATAATAATTTAAACAAGTAGACATTTAAAAAATATATATCTGGGCAATTACATCTGCAGGGTCACAGGTAATGAATGCATGTAAATGAATCTATAAAGATGGATGCCTTACATTTGTCCTTCCTCTCCCGGTGTTCAGATATGTTTGCGTCCTGTTCTTTTTTTTTTTTTAATAACTGAAAAGAATATATGATAAATATTTAAAAATTACAACTAACAAAAAAATAAAATAAATTAATTATAATAATAAATAATGACGTAAGTCAGCAAGATCCTAATTAAAATAATGTTTTATGAAGATTCTTCCCCTTGTATACATCTCTAATTGCGTGAACACGGGGATATGGGATCAGTGAAGAGAAAAGATGTGTCTGACCTAGAGTCGAACCAGGATGTCTCAGTTTGAAGAGTACCGTGACGGAAACATGGGAGATCTGTGTTCGAGTCCCGGTCCTAGACATATCTTTTCTTTTCAAATAAAAATATTTAAAATCCTCTTTGTGTAACTACGTATACCCATGCTAACATGGGTTAGATCCATCATTTAAATAACCTTAACAACAAACAGCAAGAACAAAATGCGTCATAAATGCGACCTCATTATTTCCGAATCGAAAGATATGAAGAAAAGAAAATTGAATTTGCGGCTCAAAGAGAAGCACAACACGCAATTACAAAATCTGCCTGTGAGCAAAATAAAAAGATAAATTTTTCGCATAAGATCATCCAGCAAAGCCACATTTGCTGTTGATATACAGCAATGCCTTCCAACCCTTCATACTAAGCCACCAGTTTCTTTAAATATGCGTCGCCTTTGGATTTTTCAAAGGGTGCAAAATTTCAAATGTGATAAGGCCACTGTAACATCAGGGACGAGACAATATATGCAAGGACTCGTCTCCTGCCTGTACCACTTGTTAAGAAATTCAGTAGATGCATTATAAAAAGTTAGTTCTATTCAAGGTCCTAATGTCATTAAAAGAAGGATGATAACAGAGTCCGATTCTCGTAACTAGTACCAATAGTTACAACACATAACGGGAGGGAAACAGATTTATTTCAATTACATTTTCATTATTTAATTACCTATCATATTTTCACGTTGTTTTTTTAAAAAAATATTTACGTTATTTTATTTCTTATACTTCTTACGTAAAATAATTTTCACATTACTTTAAATTATAATGAAAGTATCTTTTTAATTTATTTTTGTTGCATTGTCAATATATATATATGATGATGGGTATTAAATTTTTTAAACATAATATTACATTTTAAGTAATCAATGTCACCTTTGAGATTTCTGTAGTGTTGATTATCAAATAAAGTTGAGAAAGAAAATTTTCTCTCATTTTACTGACTATCAAAAATTTAAGAAATGATAACAAAAATGCTATAAAAATGGTTAGATTTAAATGAATCATTGGTCAAGATGGTTCCACACGGTCGGTGAATAAATGATTAACTTTAATATCTCATTCCAGATACGACCAATCAATTTGGTGTTGTAATAGTGAAATATGGACAACATTCTAGTAATTTACACAAAATTTCAACCATCTAACATAAAACCCTGATTTAGGGAAAAGGTTCAAACGCTGCCCTGAAAAATAGGCAAAACCGAGTTAACCACTTATTCACCGGGACTGTAGATATATATTGGTAACTTATAAATTAATATTTTCTATAAATTATAACGTACAATTAATAAGTAAACTTATATTTATATTTTCTCGTAGTTACTTCCTATAATTTATACCTTTAGAATAATTTATTATATTTAGAGTAGAGCGAAGTATGAGTCACTGCGATTCGTTCCTTCTTTTTATTTTGTATTGCGTAGGAAGACATTTTTTTGTCCGTTCTTTTTTTTTCTTTATTTCTTTAAGGAGCCTTGAAGTTTAACTGCGTATTTTTAGGGTTGAATGTATATCTTTAGAGACTACATTAAATTATTGATTCCTTTGGTCACAAGGCCACATCATTAGTTCGAGATGTGGTGATTTCATCTTTTTTCGTCAGATGTGAGCTTAGCCTACCCTAATTATTGAATTTCAATGTCAATCAACGATGATTGCTACCTTGCATCATGCTTTTTCAGCGATCGAGTTTTGTTAGATTGAAGATGATAAACTTGTTGAGTTTCATACTATAAATAATAAAACTAAATAACTAGAATTCTGTAGGATAAATAGGAAACACCAAAAATCCCACAATGAAATAATAAAATAACATGATCTTGATGTAAAGATTAGATATCGACAAAGTTTGGAAAATTTACTGATCAAGGGTGAACAATGAATCACAAAGTATTACGGAAGGATGAAGTTTATTGGTTTAAATAAATATTTGAGAGATGACATAACAGATAATTGGTAACTATTGCGTTTTTTAGTATATATACACTACGTTTTAGGATTTTTGTGATTTCTTCACTACTAACGATGACATCTAGTAGACAATATGGTATCCGTGCTGTTCGACTGGCTCGACATGGGTTAGGACGGAATATCCATTGTGTATGGTGTAAGGAGCTGGGATGAGGGCTGGGGCGAGGAGTCCTGGTGCTGCGAGGGCGGCTGCCACAACGCAGAAGAAGAAGAAAAGCTGGAAAATTAAAGAAAAATAATTATAATAAAATGTCAAAGAAGCTATATTAGTCAATAAATTAGTAGAATTCGTTTAAGATGCATTCAAATCTAATAACCCTTCAAATCAAAGTTAGTATGTATAAAACTAAGTTATACATTTACGCTCTATAATACCAAGAAATTTCTTTTCTTTCTCTTTCTCCAAAATTCTCCAAATATGATACCCAAAAATTCCCGAATCTTCTTAATATCCGTAATATTCCTTAAAATTTAACTAATAAAACTATCTGATATGCATATTAGATCGAAGTAGTTGATGGTTATTTAGACCAATATATAATACTACAAGGGTATATAAAAATATAGCATAATTATTAGTTATATGAGACATAATTATTCCTCAGGGCTTAATATTGGAAAGTATCGGAGTGAGAGGAAATCATTTCAAAAATTCAATTCAATTATTTATAACTCCCATACAAGTGGCCACCAAGTCCTGAAGAAGACCAGCAACCTGGGTCGAAACGTTGGCTTTCAATAAATATTTACACCATTTGAGGAATTATTTTTTAATCTCCAGGCGGACCATATCCTTCTCCGAATTATAATAATAGTTTCCCCGCTTCACATTTGACCGACAATAATCCTGAAAACTCCCTGAAACCAAAAGCTGACTCAAAATTTGTTTTCCCACTATAAGCAAAGAATAATAAAGCTTAACCCGAGGGATCCCTTCTATTCACCTCTTTTCTGGAAGACCTCTCTTCCTCCTTTGCAAAGGTACATGTTTCAGTATCCTTTTAGGCCATCGGAAAGTTAAACATAACCAATATTTATATTGCATTAAGTCTCGTTTAATTAAATTTCATTAACATTACTATTACCCAACCCGAGTAATTTATTGATCAACTAAGAATAGCAAGGAGCTCTTAAAAATTTTTTTTTTTTTAAATTATGAAACCACACAAAATCGAAGAAGATATATATGAAAAGAATTAAATATAAAATTTATAAAAATTAAATATAAAAACCTTTCTTATTTACCTTCTATAAAAAAACTTAATATGAATTTAAATAAGTACGAGGAGAACTCTTGTAAAAGGGCTAGAATAATTATTATTTTGGAATTATTTAAAACTACTTAAACAGGTATTGAAGAAATAACGTGCGGTTACTTTCAGAATATATGCATAAGTTAAATAGAAAATACTACTATTAACTTATTCATTACAATAAAAAAAATTAAAAGTAAAATAAATGAAGAGGTCTATAATCGTGGAGCATATTTTATGTACATAGATTGGTACAATTTTTACGTAATTTCAGTAACAGTAAAAAGTTGGAAATGTTCGTTTTTATGTTATTATTAAGTTTCCAATGCCATTCGAACACGGTATAAAAAATATTTATAAATTAATTAATATATATATATTACTCCATTAATTTATAAATATATAGTATGTATGATATAAATGTGTACCAAAACGCTATTTATGGATTATAACTAATTTGTTTGTCTCTTGACACGGTAACTTACGATCTTGAACATGTTGAAGATTGTTTGCCTCGAGGTTTTCGACTGCAATGTCGTTGAGACCCAGACTGGCGGTATATATACTCCAATACTACCACACTAAGGGCGTGGTCGACCTCAACCTTTGAATCGGTCTTTTGTAGCAATCCTAAAATCTGTTCCGAATATTGTCGGTGGATCATTACATTAATACTCCAAATTCTTTATACTGAATAGTTGAGAATTTCATCAGATTTGTCATCAAATGAATTATTGGTTTCTTTCATGGTTCGGTTAAAATTTGAGTATCTATTCGGAAAAAGTAATGATATAAGGAAGCGTAGCAGTGGCAATCAACACTTGACAATGCTATCAAAACCTTTCTTGTTTCTTTCTGACTCCGGTGAATAATTCAAATTTGTCCAGAATGATTTAACTGCATTGAAGGAAGCGGAATCTTGTCATTCTCGTAGTTTTTGGTTTGAAATGAAGTCATCGAGTATGAGCAACAACTCCATCTCAAGTAAAGTCCTGACTTTGCAGAAAGAGCAAACAATTAACTTGTTTTCTATAAATTTCGATTTGACCACTTATTAACCAGGTATGCAGATATAATCATTATTGTATGATTTGTTTTATTAGTTATGTATTATTTTATCAATAAATGGATGCTCTGAAAAACTTGAATTTGTCATTAACTCCTAGTAAAATGAACCTCTTATGGAATTTATAATGGTTTAAAACTACTAAATAATGCTGAGATTGGACATGTATCAAGGGTATTTAATAAACCTTTAAAAATATCAAAAAATTATAAGTCTTCTCATATCTGATGTACAATCCATAGTGGCGTCAGAAGTGATAACCATTCAGTCTTATTTATTTACTGCTCCAAAATAAGGGGGGGAAATCTGGCGGTTGAGCGTGACCTAGTACAAGTCACCTTGCAGAAACGTTGTCCATGAAACAGTACAGTCTCTACCATGTACTGAACCCCAGACCCTTCATGGGTTGTAGTGGTACAGGTTTTTTTTTTTTTTAGATCACGGATTCGAGACCGCCTGTGACAGATAAGTTAATTATTCAATCAATCTTCTATATTGGGGAAAAACTGTCGGTTGAGCGTAACCTCGGCCAAATCAATGCCCCGCACAACCGTTGGCTTTGAAATAGTACAGTTCCTACCATGGTCCTTAACCCCGCACAGCTTGGTGGGCTATACTGATAAAAGTTTTTTACTATTATCTTTTGTAGCATATAAGTATTAATTTTGTTTTGATTTAAAGCAGACATAATATCCTCAGAGTTCGACCGAGGAATATGGAAGGACCCTTCTCCATAACGTTGGTCCGTTGTAGTCCCCAAAAAAGTCTAGAAACGGAAGATTAAGGATGGCACACCTAGCAAGGCTGAGTTTTTTGGGCTCTTAAATCAATGGAATTATTGTTTTGGAGTAAACATGAACGAATGAAAAGATTAACTAAAACATAAATATTTAATTATGTTTAAATGTTATCGTAACCTTATAAAACGATAAAGTATGCTACCCAGTACCCATAATATTATATTTCTTGAAGATATGGATGGAAAAAATGGGAGGAGTGCAATAACAAATTATTACATTCGTATGTTTCAAATTCTTCAAAGCTGCAAATCAGACAGATTTTATTAATCGAGAAATACTATCTGAAATTCGTAAAGAAAAACTCTTCAAAAATATAAAATGCAACTATAAAACTTCAATATCAGAAGCTGCAAACTTCTCATTCAAAAATGTGACGATTAATGCCAAAATTGTGTACATACACCAACCAGAATTAGGACAGCTTTATATCAACCCTTATAAATAATATAATAGCCTAAATGACCATCCCAACAGACTTATTTAGGAAACCGCATCGGTTATTTCAACGTCACTAGGAGGATATAAAGTACAGAACGAGAGCTTTCTTCGAGATCCAAGAGCAGTAAGTCGGTACTAATTATTATTTTTCATACCGACAGAAAATATGGCGATTTCACTAGTGTACAAATGCAGGTGGAAACAAACAGTTGAAGTTTAAAATAAACTAATGAAATAATCTTAAAACGTAACCTTCCACAGTACAACCCACAAAGTACATGGTTGAGTCTGTCCTGTTTCTAGGACAAGGTTGTCCGTGCAGGTGATATTTCCAAGATCACGCTCAACCGCCAGGTTTTTTCCCCCAGTTAAGGATACCCTCCTTAAAGAGACTGGGTTTTCAGATCCCACAGCATCCATCCGTGGATGGTAACAAATTAAATAATTTATCTGCCACAGCTGGGTTTGAAACCGGGGCCTTTGGGACAGCAACTCCACACAACTTATGAAAACATTTGCCTTATATGATCGTAATTGTTTTCAAAAAGATACTCTATTAAATGGCATTTATTTAATGGATAGGAGTAGAATATTAAAAATATTTTAAAGACGTCTTGTGTTGGTGAAGAGAGGACATCGACATTCGGGCGGGCGTGGTAAGGACGGGTCCTTGGCCACGCCGTCGTTGGCGGAACTCGATCCCAAGGTGAAGGAATTATTTTCGTCTTTTTACAGTTAGACGCCGTTTATTTGATCTGGCCGGCCATGTAGGCTGTTGGGTGATTACATCAGTACTAAAATCCTAATAACAATAATAATAATTATTATTATTATGGTTCAAAATCGACATGTCATCAAAATACACCTGTTGGAAAAAAATCCACACAAAAAACCAAGGTATATATTTCTAATGATAAGGAACAAAACCAACAGAATATAAGAAAAAGCATAAAAACAATCTTACTAATATTATAAATGTGAATGTTTGTATGTTTGTCTCTCTTTCACGCAAAAACTACAGGACGGATTTGGATGAAACTTTACCGTAATATAGGTTATACATCAGAATAACACATAGGCTATAGCAAGCGCGGATTTATGGGAGGGTGCAAGGGGGCACGTGCCCCCCCCCCCGACAGTATTTTAGGTACTGTGGAGAATCCATTATTGTACATAAATAAAGGCAAATCACATGATAATAGTTGTTAAAATAACAGAAAGAACATGAGTGAAACTATTTGTTTTGAAATCCTACTAATCTTACTAATATTATAAATGTGAATGTTTGTATGTTTGTCTCTCTTTCACGCAAAAACTACTGGATAGATTTGGATGAAACTTTACAGTAATATAGGTTATACATCAGAATAACATATAGGCTATAACAAGCACGGATTTATGGGGGGGGGTGCAATGGGGCACGTTCCCCCCTGCAGTATTTTAGACACTGTGGAGAATCCATTATTGTAAATAAATAAAGGCAAATCACATGATAATAGTTGTTAAAATAACAGAAAGAACATGAGTGAAACTATTTGTTTTGATATCCTATTAATCTTACTAATATTATAAATGTGAATGTTTGTATGTTTGTCTCTCTTTCACGCAAAAACTACTGGAGGGATTTGGATGAAACTTTACAGTAATATAGGTTATACATCAGAATAACACATAGGCTATAGCAAGCGCGGATTTATGGGAGGGTGCAAGGGGGCACGTGCCCCCCCCCCGACAGTATTTTAAGTATTGTGGAGAATCCATTATTGTACATAAATAAAGGCAAATCACATGATGAACTACATGGGGGCACGGGGGCATGTGCTTCCCCCGTTATAGTACATAATAAAAGGTAAATCAGGAACTTAGCATCTTGAAATTTGTAGTTAGGTGCTGTGTATAGTTTAAGAAAGAAATTCGGATAATTCCACTCCAAGGGTTTCCCCTTTGATATAATAGGGGTTCAAAGGTTGTATATAATCCGTCAGTTTTGAAGTTAGACATCTGAAATTTCGGATGTTCGAGTAACTTATATTTTAAAAAAAATAATTAAATTATTTATTTAAAATGATCTTTCACGAAACTTTACGTGGCAGACCAAATTACACGCGTGCGAAGCCGCGGGCATAAGCTAGTCTTTAATAATATGGACTCGGTGCAGAAAGAAACAAGTCAATATTTTTATTTATTTCTTATTTTATTGAAAACAAGTCAACAAAGTTAATTAAATTTTCGATTAAATTACGTAACTTTAATTAGTTCAACAATCACTATTTGTATAATAACATTTTATGTGAATACCTGCAATTTATTTTTAAGGGAAATTATTTAATAAAGGAAATTGTAGAAACGTTTTTTTTTATTATTTCCTGAAAAGTTGAGTTTGTGACTTGTTACTTTCTGCATCGAGGCCGTCCATATAGCTCTAGTATTTCTAAAGTGACTTAAGTTCAAAAGCCTACATTTTTGGAAAAACTATCAGTGAGCTCTTGGAATAGTATTAAGACACTAAGAATGTCACAAGTGTATTAGCCGGCCTGCACGGCGGTTATCCACTATTGTTTATAACCTGAACACTGATAATTCTGATCCTGATGACACCTACCTTCTTATTCATATAAATACTTATTTATAATAATTGAAATATACACAATGTAATTATAAAATGCTAATTCTAGACCTCCTACCCATGTTCCTGTTCTTATGTCAATTGGTTTCCTATACTTTCGATTAAAACATCTCCATTCCTATCCTTTTCAAAATCCATTTGATGTCTTTTTCACATAATTTCGTATTTGGAATTATTCCAAACTTCTAGAACTATACTATATTACAGCTTCTTCTTTTAAAGAAAGCTATTCCCAAAATATTATTGTGTTCATTTTAAATAAGCAATAACTATAGGAATAAGAAAAAAACACGAAATTAAATTTAATAAAAAATACAGAAATTGAAATATACATTAAGAAAAATTATCAAGACAAAAACAATACAGAAAATAATTTAATAACGCACACACTAATTACTCAAATGAGACAAGTGATAAGAAGAGCTTACACGAGATTTGGAGGTAGGTTTCATGTAGACCGTTTAATATACAAGTACCAAATTGTGCCCTTGTACACTGCTGCCAACTAAGTCTTCTTAGTTCTTGACAGTTTTCCATCAACACCAATTACTTTATATATTACTGGTTATTTGTTTTTAATTTGAGACTGGTCTGTTTGGTACAGCATGTAATTCTGTGAATTGTAGCAAATTATACGAGAAATAAATAAGGCCTGCTCAATCATTCTTGCCTAGTCTTGTCGGTCTGTAGCAAGCCTCAGAGACAGGTTGAGATTTTGGAGGTCCTCTGAGACGCTGTCCTTTTATCTGCCTCGTGGCCTCCCTCGAGCTATCACTCCTTCTGGACAATCCTTATACAGCCCTTTGTATCATCATCCATCCTATGGAGGCGACCCAACCACTTTAGACGTTGTATTCTGACATAGTCGGAAAGGTTCACATCATCATATAGGGAATATACTTCTCTATATTTAATATTTTAACCACCTGAATTTTACCGAAATCTGTTTTCACTTCTTTCTTACTAAAGTGGGGGTCTGTAGTCATAAATTTGGTCTTTTGAACGAAGATTTTTAGTCCACTTTTTTCAGCTACTTTCTTCAATGAATTTATTTGCCTTTCGCGTTTTCTTCTGACTCTGCCAGTAGGGCTAAGTCATCCGCAAAAGCCAGACACCTCACAAGGATATTACTCTTCTGATTTCCTATTTTAGCTCCTGATGTTTCTTTTTCCCATGTCATCATAACTTTGTCGAGAACAACGTTGAAGGGAGCAGGTGAAAGTCCGTCTACTTGTCTCACACCCGTTTTTATCTGAAACGGTTCGCTGATATTCCCTCTTACTTTTATTTTTGATTTGGTCTCTGTTAAGGTTTCTTTTATTAGGTTTATGGTCTTATGATCGACTCCGTACTCCCTCAGGGTTTTTAGTCGGGTTTCTCTGTCTAAGCGTATGCATTTTCAGAATCGACAAAAGAGATATAAAGGTTTTTCTGTGGCCCAGTTAGATAATAATTTATCAAAAGTTTTAGGCTAATTATCTGTTATTGGCAGGATCTTTCTTTCCTGCATCCTCCCTGGTATTCGCCTATTTTGTCGTCAATTTGTGGTTCTAACCTGTTCAATCGAGCCTTAGAGAAAATTTTGTAGGTCACCGGCAAGAGAAAAATTCCCCTGTAGTTGTTCACATCAGTTTTCGCGCCTTTTTTGTGAAGAGGGTGGATTAGAGCGGTTTTCCATTCTCCTGGTATTTTCTCTTGTTCCCAGACGTCCATTAGTGTTTCTGTGACTTTTCTCCAGAATTCCTCCCTGGAGTATTTCCACATTTCTGTTAGTACGCCGTCTTCACCAGAAGCTTTGTTGTTTTTTAGTCCTGCGATAATTTCCTCTACTTCTTCTTCGTCAGTTGGATCCGAGTCTATATTTTGCGGGGGTTTTCTTTTATTTCCAGTTTTCTCCAATTTTTCTCCTATTTCCAGTTTTTCAATAGGTTCCTCACAATTTAGAAGCTCCTGAAAATACCCTGCCAGAATTTTTCTTCGTCTGTCAGTGCCAGGGTGCCGTTTCTTTTCTTCAGTGCAAGTCCTCTGGGGCGGAATCCCCTCAGTCTTCCCTCAAAGGCTTTGTGGAAAAGTCTGGTGTTGTTGTTCTTGAAGTTTTCTTCTATTTCCACCAGTTGTTGACTAAGGAATTTTCTCTTTGTTTCTCTGATTATTTTCTGTGCTGTTTTTCTCTGTATTTGGTATTATTCTCTATTCTCAACGGTTTTCTGTTGGTTCCATAGTCTCAATTTTTCCAGACACGTCCCGACAGCGTTTTCGCATTCTATGTTCCACCAAGGATGTTTCTTGTGGATTTTCTCAGGAGCAATATCTATCGCTGTTTCTTTCAGAAAGCTCGTCACCTCTTCCCAGTTGCTTGGTTCTTTGAGTTTTTCACTGAATTCCTGTCTTTTTTCTCTCAAAATTTCTCTGTCGATTCTACTTGCTTTAATCTTGTAGTTTTTGCGATTGTTTTAGCCGGTACAAAATTCATCTTTATTTGGGAGGGAAAATGGTCTGATGTTACGTTGATTCCTCTTTTTACTATGACATTTTGAATTTCTCGATAATTCCTTTTGGATATCGCCACATGGTCCGATTGAAACTCCCCCACGTTATTCCCAGGAGACACCCAGGTCTTTTTTTTACTGTGTTTTGTCCTGTAGAGAGTAGACATAGTTCTAAGTCCCGCGCTTTCACAGAGGTTTACTAGTCTAAGACCGTTCCTGTTGGTTCTCTGCTGCGCCGGATAGTCCCCTATGACCCCCATGTATTTCTTTTCCCGCCCGAGTTGGGCGTTAAAGTCACCCAGGAGAATTTTTACATGGTTTGGAGGAATTCTGTTAATTTCGTCTTCTAGTTTTTTCCAGAAGATTTCTACTTTATACTTTATATATACTATAAATAGGTAGAACATAACATAAAATTAATAATAACAATTGTTTGGTAATGAGAGATTTTTTTGATTCATATAAATCAACTGTTAGGTAAAAAAGAATTAATTATTTTTTAAAATATAGTTTAAATTATTTGTTGTTGTATAAAAGTTGCCGCATTTCATTTTGTGAAAATTACTAATTAATAAGTTTGTGTACTGTAAGAGAGTAGATTGCAATCCTATGAATGTTGAAGGCGACTCTGGCGGTGGGATGCTGGAAGTGCATCCAATTAGTGTTAGTAGGTTGCAATGCAATTGCAGTTAATATGTTCTTACCCAACACCTCTTCATCAATACTGATTTAATTCTTCTTCTTTAATTATACTAACGTTTACTGAATAATAAAATTTATTCTTTTTTTCATTCGAATGCAATTGACTCATATTTGACCTACTTAGAACTGAAGTAGTTTGCTATATTTAGTGAAGCATGGTGTTTTAAGTTTAAAAAATATCAAATATTAATAAAACACTCTTTCCACCTATAGTGTAGGCCATCTTCAGAGCAATAGAGGGAGAGTCGGCTGTAGTGACTGTAAAACTAACATTTGTCAACTCAACAAAGGAAAACTTGTGGTTGCCAAATGTTAGTTTGACTGTCACTCTCCCTCTATTTGTCCTGAAGATGGCCCACAACACTACAGGCCAAAACGTTAGCACTGTTAAAAATCAGTTCCTATTTTTTTGTGTCCTATAATTGGTCTTGACCAATTCTATCCCACATTAAATATTTTATACTATTCTTACACCTAACCTGTTTTACACATGTCATTGATTTTCAGAACAATATTGTTTTTGATAAGTTATTACTGGTTCCTCAGCAGGTCTCTAGGCCATTGTCTTTTTATCTTCTCAAATAAGGTTTGGGAAAGAAATGGAAAAAAAATATTATAGTGAAATTGTAATGACAAGAGGAATTCTGATTTTACAGTTGGACTATTTATATCTTTCTGTATAGTTTTTTATTTGAAATCAACCAAGGAGCATTTTATATATTGATGTAAAATATGAAATAGATAATAAAGGCAAATTAAAAGCAATTTTATTTTATTCTAACAGCCACATAAAATGATATAGGTCATCAGAAAAATCAGTAAACCAAAGTTAATAAAATGTAATGTAAGTTGATTTTGGTGTCTTGACAATGCCTGAATAGGCGAAACGTCGACTGGTAAGTAGGTGTATTATTTGAAACATAAGGCTTTGCATTGTGGTTTTTCCCAATTGCATTATAATAAAATGTACCATATATTACAAATTAAAAAAATGAAATAATTTATTGCATTAACTTGGTATGTCATACAACAATCAATAATGAAATGAAAATATAGGCTTAACAATGATAGAATGTAATTAATTTACAATATATCAAATAAAAGGGAGCGGAGTGGCTCAGTGGTAGGGCACTGAGTTGTCATGCTAGAAATCCTGGTTAAAATCCCGCTGCAGGCAAGACTTTTATTTAATCTGTTTACAGCCGGAGATGGATCATATGGAATCTAGGAACTTCCTGGGGCTCACCCAGCCTCTATAAACTGTTATAAAAATAGGGGGGGGGGGGACTAACTAACCTCTGTATTTAGTAAATCTACTATATGGAATAGTTCTAATAAATACTAAAACTAATGAAATAACAAAACAAAATATGCTAGAACACTTTTACAGGCAGGTAGTAACAGAATATGAAGTCTAGAGATTTAATAAAATCGGAAGCATATAGACTTTCCTTTCTTTTTTTTTTTTTTAGAATACAACATAATTTCTTTATTTAATCCTGAAAAGTATTTATTTTTTATTTTTTTATAATATGTGCAGATATTATTAGTCCTTACTTTTTATTTGTTAATATCGACAAATAATACAACAATAAATAAGTTTTGCATAAAGCTGACAAAATTGTTTTTGATTTTCCTTGATAATTGATCTATTGATCTTTAAAATTAAAAATAAATTTATAATCTATCTGAGCGATTTATTTAAATAACATGTAGCAACCAAACCGTACAATTTATTAATCCGTATATCATAGGCATTAAGATACTAGAGATCTTCATAGTACAACAGAGCAGGGGAATAATGGAACTCTAATAGAGAAATCCCAGCTCCATTGTGCGAGGATGAAATCGAACCAGGGCTTCATAATGATGTCATTTTCGCTCTGGAATCTTCCCATTTTATCCAAATGAGAAACTGTTCTCCCCCAACAACGGGAAGCCAAGTGGCTATTTGGTTTTCGCCATAAATTAGATTATGAATATTATTTCTTATATTTTGTAAATCTGTATACATATATACATACTTGGTAATCCATATTTATTCTATGCTTTCTTTTTCTCTCCTCTGTCGTGGTAAAGATATTTTTTTTATCACTTGTTGGTACTAATTCACTATAGTTAGGTGTGCGTTTTAAATTTTATACATTTTAATATATCGTTGACTTTTCGATTTTAAATATATATATATATATATATATATATATATATATATATATATATATATATATATATATATATATATATATATATAATATAAATTTTTCACTAGCCGAGCTAAAACAGTATTTACTTGGTTCATAGTATCTATAGTAATCTGAAGTGTAATCTTATTTTTTGTTGCTTTTGGATTCATACATACATATATATATATATATATATATATATATATATATATATATATATATATATATATATATATTGTTTCTTTTTCTTTTTTATTATAGAGGGGTTGTTTTTTGTGGTCTAATCACATTTTAGCCGAATTACTGCATATTGTAGAGTTATTAACATTATCGTGCTAAAAAAAATATTCAGATTTTTTAAATAATACTAGATGACCCGGTGAACTTCGTATCACCAACATATATTTGTGAAAAATATGGTCAAATGTTAATACAAAATTTTTATCTACATTAAATGCAACACAGTTAGACATTTAATCAATTTAAAGCTTTCTGATGTACTATATTTTTTGTCTTTTTTTGCGGTGCGTAAATATATAAAGATGATGGTTTGCCGACTCGCGAGCACGCGACGTATAATTGCCCATGCGGGAAACATGGAAACTCTTAAGTTGATTCCGCAAAATTTCAACGACTGGCCTTGCGATTTATTTATGGTCATCGCTAACGCCAGACGCACGGGATATTGTAGACACTTAAAATCTAATGCAAATCCGTTTGAATCATCTAATGTATATAATGAATCATCTAATGAGGTATACTCGGGATCAAGACATCCTTTCCTTTGTATTTTCCCTTGATGATCTTGGCTTCGATGACGTTATTCATTAGCTTTTTCACAGCCAGTCTCGTTCCATTGCACAGTCGAGGTTGATTAATGTTACGCAGCATAATCAAAACGTATCCTAATTTTAATTGTAAATTGTGAGGTGGTAGTCCAGGCAAATCCAGAGAATTTAAAAACTCTGTGGGATAGTTAACTACGTCATCCTAGTTTGTAACTGTGTCAACTGATTTGTAAGAAACTAACTCTTCTGGACGAAAATTCTGAATGGTCGCATTGAGAACATCGACAGCATTTTTCGGCCGCCAATATTGCTAGTTTACTCAGCCTATTATGGTTTCTGAACTGTTGTTCTGTGCCTGTAAAAACACGCTGAATAAGCCCCTCTTTTGAGTCGATGAAGTGACAAAATCCATGGGTAGTGTGTAATCCGGTCGAGGTATCAACAGCTGCCTTACCATTTCCAATATCTAATAACTGTTTCGAAAACATAATCGCAGTTTGATCTTGTTGCAAAAACACTCGCATATTAGTTGTTAATTGGAGTGTCTTTACATCCAGCCACAAATTAGATGATTTTAAGCATGCATTTAGTTCGTCAGCTGTTCGACTGTTGATCGGGGAATAATTGGAAGAGTCTGACGAAAATCACCTGATAACGGAATCATGGTTCCACCAAACATGTTTTGGTTGTCACAAAGATCTTTTAAGGGTCTGTCCAGTGCCTCCGTATGAAGGGTTTTTCGGACACATTTTTGATCTCTGTGGTCCTTGCAAAAATCAAATTAGCTTCTGTAGAGAACTTGCTACTTGCTAAGTAGGCTTCTCAGAGTTCGTGCATCAGGGAGAAGTTTTTTTTTTAGTATTCGTTCTGTCTAGTGCCTTCAATGACCTCTTGTTGGCCATGGTACATTCATCCCAAACGATCAATTGCAAATCTGTAGAATCTTCGCCGTTGCACTGTTTTGGCGTGTTGCAAACTGGTGTTTCGTTGATTTGTATGTTTAGTGGTAATTTTAATGCAGAATGTGCAGTTCGTCCGCCTTCTAACAATGTTGCAGCTATTCCAGATGAAGCCAACACTGGGGCTACTTCATTTTGCGATCTGATCTTTGCCAACAGCAATGAATTTAGGAACCGTGTTCTGTTGATTGAAATACACTCGTTTTTTTTTTTCATTTTCTAGATGATGGACTACTGTAGGGTATCTTTCGTGGATCGCAAATGAAATTATGCGCCAAATAGCTTCGTTGTTGCTTATACAGCGACCCATCTCATACTGAGATACTTCATCATTTCCAGTTTTTACAGCAAAGATGGCCATCTCGCTACATTTGTTAACATATTTACATATGTACTTTATTGATTTGACGGGGTTACAATATTCTACATTGATGTGAGCTACAAAAGCTTTGGACAATATTGGCGAGTACGGCACAATCCAACGATTGTCTACTTCCATCTCAATCAATCTTGTCGTTTTACCTTCACAACTACCGATCACCCGCCGTCCGCAACTGATCGCCGACGATACAATAGGTTAGCGTCATTTCCTGTGATGGTTTCAGCAATCAGGTCTCTCGGGTATCGCTTGGAACATATGCTATCAACCATACAGGGCGAGTTGTTGTTGAAAACTCCGCAAGGTCCATGTATCATGTGTTAACTCACTACTGCATGCAATTTTGGTCAACTGTTTTATCGGGAATCTCAGCTAGGAACATTTTACATCGGAAAATTAAATTGTTGTTTTTAGCATTTTTCGTTCCTTATTATTCATGTTTCTCACCGTTTAAACCTTCCCTGAAGTTCCACGAATATTTCAAGATCAAAATTAGCCAAATCGGTCCAGCCAATCTCCAGTTTAACGAGACAAACGGACAGCAATTGATTTATATATATAAGATTTATTATGCATTTCTCTTTGTTGTGTAAAAATTAAAAAAATTAAATAATATATGCAGATTTAATGATGGAATAAATTGGTCAGGGGTGCAGAGAAAGGTAAAAAAATAATCTTTTGACATTTGTGAGTTTGACGAGTCACCTGGGATGGGCTGCATCTACAATGCCAAAGCGTTGGCACAATTAAAAAATAAGTTTCACTTACTTTGTATTATCTTATACTGCACCTCTGACCGATCATTAGAATTATCCAGTCAACTATTTTCCACTAAAATATGCAGATTTCAATTTAAATTTGATTCAAGATTACTTTTTGAATTATCTATTTACGGCTTAGTAAACGTAAAAGGAAGTTGAGAGGATCCCACAACAGATATCATGTATTAGCATGAATATTTTTATTGTTTAATGAAAACGATGAGTTAGAACAACAGCACTTTTCTAAATGGAAATTTGACCTCAACGTTCAAAAATATAGCGCAAAAATTTTCACCCTTAGATGCCCTTCAGACCCCCTGAGCTAGTGCTCAACGGCAGCAACCTTCCGTGGAATGAAGAAGCAACAAAATATCTCGGAATTTATTTAGATCGTCGTCTTACCTGGAACCAGCATATCAACACTAAATTAACACATTAACAGGATTACGCACGATTAGCTCTACTTTATCCGATAATAAATAGAAAATCTAGATTAAAACCAGAAACAGCCTTATTAATTTATAAAACCATTCTTAGACCTCTACTAATGTACGGTTGTGAAGTGTAGGGTGCAGTGTCAACAACTAAACGAAACAAATTACTAACTTTCCAAAATAAAATCCTACGAATCGCAGTAAACGCGCTTGGTTTGTACGAAACAGTCAACTACACCGAAAGCTAAAACTAGAGACGATTGAAGAATTCATTATATTTTATTATATTATAAAATAACATTATATTTATTATAAAATAAACTTAAACAGCATGGGCAGTCATTAAATAAAAATGTTTAAAATGTGGCTACTTCGGGAAAAATAATGATCTAAATTTTGGAAAGGTCTTATTGTTTTTCTCCAAATTCCTAGCCAATTAAATAATATGTATTAATTTTTTAAATAATATTTATAAATAATGCACTCGTTTCCACACCACCGCAGAGGTAGAGTGCCGGGGTGCGTTTTTTTTAATGTGGTAGCCCCAGTAGGCCTAGTCCACAATCATCTATGATTTTCAAGTTACAAAATCTTGGTGGATTTGGAACTACTATTGATCGTTTCAGATCTTATATAGATTTCGGCTAAAGCTGTTGGGGTCCATTCATATTACTTGGTTACAACCTCAACTGACAAGAGGGCAGCGTTGCTCTGATAAGAGTAGGAAATGACTATTTAATTGTGTACAGTTTTTAGTGTGTAAACTACTGCAACCACACCGTAAAATGTGTAAGATGCAGCGGCTCACATATTATTTCTGAATGTCTGCGATTAGGCGAACCTAAATGCTTGAATTGCGAGCAAGGGTCGAAGATTCGTTCCCAAAGAATCGTTCCTAATAGATCTCATTCAAATCGTTCGGAGCAGGAGCAATATTTTATAAGGAAAATCGTTCCGATCTGGACCGGAACGAAATCATTTTGTTATAAAACAACCGCTCCCGAACGGAACAGAATCCGTCAGGAACGATATTTTTGGATCCCTTGAGGATTTGAGCATCTTTTGCGGATAGGATTCGAAATAGAGCATATTCGGAAAGAACGTTATTTTTTCTACCTTAAATAATGGTTTCATTCAGAGCAGCAAAAATATAAATATATCTGTTTCATCCCCTGATTGCAAGGGAGTGCAAGTCACTTCTTAAAGTAAATGCTTCCATACAAAAAAAAATAGAAGAAATAGTGACTAAAAGGATGGAAGAAAAGAGATCTAAGCAGAGCAGTACTAACTAAACATACCCAAACTAATGACTAACAGCATGACAGTTCGCCCAGGTGTAGAATACGCATTTTATCTACATATTACCAAAATGACAACCAAACCACTACGATCAATCAGTAAAACCAGTCTCCACCACCATTAGAGCCTCCACAAACTTTCGCCTGTATACCTCAACCACCGCAGACGAACCAATCGAATTTCATGTTCGCTCTTGTCAATCAGATGGCTCAGCTCATGGCACCTAAGGTTTATAGAGTAGCTGGCAAAGTTAACAAACCTGCGAATAGGATAACGTATCTCGGTGTCACCCTCGACCGGCACTTGACGTTATCCCAACATTGCAATAAGAAGATCAGGTCGGTGAGAACCAAATCTTACAAGCTAAATCACCTTTTAACCTCACCGAACTTATCACTCCACCTCAAAGTAATGATCTATAAGGCAGTTATTATACCAGCACTCCTTTATGGGGCGCCTATGTTGAATAACAACTTCAAAAAGGCTCCAACAATTTCAAATCCGTATGGTGAGCGTATAATAATGCACACTTCTCTACAAAGGACGAAATCAGACAATAATACACGAGACTCTCGGACTCCCGACGGTAACGGACTTCATCACATGGAGGCATATCAAATTCTTTGATAGCCTCCAACACTGCACGAACCCACTATTCAACGTGCGATCTAGTGCTTCGATTGCTCTTTTATGGGACATTGTAGATTCATCCCAAACCAACAGCTTACAATGCTGTAACATTCTTCCTCGCTCACTGCTTTTGCTAATGTTACATACTGGAATTTCAATGACAGTTTTAGAATTGAGTGCGCTATTCGTGCCCCACTAAGTAGCGTAGCAGCTATTCCAGAGGAAACTACTGCAAACAAAAATCTAGCTTAAAACGAGAGACGACCTTATCAATTTATAAAACCATACTTAGACCTCTACGGTTGTAAAGTGTTGGGTTTAGTGTCTACATCAAAGCAAAAAAAATTGCAAACCTTCCAAAATAAAATCCTACGGATCGCAGTGAACGCGCCTTGGTTTGTACGAAACAGTCAACTACACCGAGAGCTAAAAATAGAGACGATTGAAGAAATTAATATTAAAAAAACTAAACTTATTTTCCTCCCGTTACATCAATTATTTTATATATACATTTGTGTGCAAATGTGTGGCATAAAGATAAAAAATTAAATCTTAGGTCTTACCAGATTTTTTGGAATATTTATATATTATAACTTTTATTCAAATGTGTGTCATGCGGAGAAGTTGTCTTGCTCCTTTTCTCAATTTATAACAATTTTTGGAATATTTAAGATTTGGTTCTCACCGACCTGATCTTCTTATTGCAAAGTTGGGATAGCGACAAGTGCCGGTCGAGGGTGACACCGAGATACTTTATTCGCAGGTTTGTTAACTTTGCCAGCTACTCTATTATCTTTAGGTAGAGGGCGCTTATTCTTTTGGAAGGAGAGAATAATACAGTCGGTCTTCTTGGGATTAACTGTAATATCTAATCCGTCCAGTCTTTTAGTTATTTCCTCACAGGCCACCTCCGTATGCCGTAGAGCTCTCTCTGCATTCAATGAGCAACTGTGGCGATGATGATGGCGATTACTCAAATTATTTTTTCTTTAAACGTCCCAGCTTTATTTCTAAATTGGATTCTTTTCCAGAGGTTGGTTTTGTGTTTATCAACTTACTAATTATTTAAACCTCAATATATTATTCATAAGTATATAGTGCATTTGGGTTAAATAAACACCAAATGAATTATACTTTATTCATACAACTTAAAATCCGATTAATGATTCAGTAATATAGTAAATACATTAATGGACTATTGACTTGATCTTGATATAATTCCAAAAATTTTTGCAAGTATAGAAAAAAGTGTTTAGCCTATTTATTGACAGGCCGACCTCAGCGCTGGCAAACACATGTACAGACACTCAACATGGACTGAGTAAACTACTAACAAACTCCAATCATACAGAACTAGTGAGCCCCATCACTAGATCCCCCACTCCTTCCATCTAAGTAATGTTCAGAATATTCAATGTCCTGAACAACCCTCTCTTAAAATGCACCTGGTGCAGTAAAAGAGATACCCTGTATCATTATTAATAATTTATTTTTCAAATATTAATAAAAGCCGAAGGGGTTAAGAGAGAAAAAAAAATCATCTTAAATGATTACTCTGGCATCCCAAAATCAATTAGAATAATTAAAAAATAATTAAGACTATAAAACATAGCAACATGGAGAATTAATATATGAATAAACTTAATTGAAATAGAGAAATACAGCGAAGCAATAATATGTAAGATAATGCAAAAAAATCGTTAATGAAAAACTATAAAGGATAGTTGTAGTACATTGTGGAATAACTGGTAAGGCATAATAAGAAAGGAGAATATACTCTAGTATTATTATTAATTAAAAATGCGATCAGTAAAAAAAAAACAAGATATAGATAACTATCCACGACCACTTCGTCGCAGTGCCAGACAGCAGCAACGTGGACCTTTTCTTCTTCAAGTTCTTTTCTCTATCAACCTCAATCAAACACTCCTGATAATTCTAGTTATGCTGCTAGCCAAGTTATTAACTGAGTAGCAGATTAAAAGATTAGTTAGAGCAAATATTTATACATAAAAAAAATTGTTACTTACGTGAATTAGCTTAGTGATGGAGTTATAACTTCTTCTGCAATTCTTAAACTCAAAAAGACTTCATCCATTGGCGCTAAGGATACTTTGATATTTCCCAAAATTCGCTTATACTAATCTTGTTTTAAATTGAAAATTTCGTTCTTTCTTTTATATAAACACACTCAAGTATCATAACAACAGAATAATCTTTATTTTATCGTTATTTGCAATGCAAATTTTGAAAGAATCATTAAAGATCGATTTTTAATAATAATAGTAAATCAAGATTGATGAAATAAATGATATAAGAAAGAAAATGTTAGTTTGACTAAAAGATAGGGGTACCTAGATGATAACTGTATGCTATGCTACTCGTATGTATGCTAAGTGTCGTACGTATTTTAATTTACTATACATATTTCATTATTATATCTTAGAGTACACAGGCTTGTTATTTAAATGTTGTTTTTTAATTAATAACTTTTAATATTCGGTTAGCAAGAGGAATATGTAATAACCTTAACATGACCAATATTACCACTAGTTAAATTAAATTAGTAGCAGTCAGTTAACAGTGCATCCTGGAGTGAGCAACATCGCCTCAGTGGCATTTCTTAATTTTATCTTTAACTTTTAACGTACATACATGGCCTTTTACATAGTTATAGTTCGTGTTTCAGTGAAGTGAAATGTGAAGTTTCATAGTCAATTACTGACTCATAACTTGGGAGTATTAATTAGAAAATTGAGTGATTCAAGAGACAGGAGTTCATCATCTTGTGTGCAGGCTGCAGCAGGTCCATCCCCACCCACAACCTAAGGTAGAATTAAAGGAGTAAAGATCCATCAGAGTGGTAGTCAGAAAATTGCATCCCACTACCCCTGCTGACATCATAGAAGAAGAGCTCACCGCCATAAGCTTCAAAGTTAGACAAATAACAAATGTCTACAGGAACAATCTAGGATATAGCAGGAATGGCTGCCTGCTAATGCAATCAGTGTAGCTTTATGAAACCACTGGACCATCAGTCCCCGCTCTCACATCAATCCAATTATCATAGATAGTTCGCTTCACTGAATGCAGTAACAGTGATCCCCAACTATTAATGCTATCAATGATTTCTTATGGAAGGACTGTACTTTGTGATTTGATCGTCTAATTATCATTCTTAGTGTCCCTAGGCATGGGGCCTCTTTTAGTGGGCTAATCACTCGTAGGAGAGAATCATCGATTCAAATTACACTAAGTTCTCTCGATTAGAACATACACAACAGTTACAACACGGTGTTCGAAAGGACATCATACTTGGAATGTGGAATATAAAGACAAATATTAAATGGCAAAGATATTGAAATAGTGGAGGTTATTGGTATTATAGGTTATATAACAATTAGTTGATATTATGTTATAGGTTATATAACAATTAGTTGATTGTTCATGCAACAACCTATGCCCCATAAAAGTGAAGATGGAAAAAGGCACAATTAATCAACTGGTCATTGTCACTAAATTGGAACGTGTTTTTAGGGAACTATCTGATGACAAGGAACAATCTATATGGACAATGATGAAACGAAAAATGCTTCAAGTTATTTAAAATATTTCAAGGATGAGTGGGTCCTATAACCTATGGCTTATTTAATACATTTGCTTAATGTATTATTAAAAACTAACTGACAACTGAACATTAGTTTAATTACTGCTACTGATAACTGAACATAAATTTAATTACTGCTACTGACTTAAGGGAGCAAGGATAACAGGACTAAAAATAATTTTTTTACAGGATTTATTTTAACATCACAATAACAGGCTGGAATAAGAACTATTTTAACAGGACCTGTGAACAGAATGGAAAGAAATTATTTATAGATAAAATAAATGTTAAAATATATAAATTAAAGTTGGTAAAATACTGATCAGAATATAATGCTTAATCACAATTCTCATTATGTGGAGAAGGGTAAATAGTAATTTCATCATATATATTGAAGTCTGAAAAAGCCGAAAACTTTCATAAATTTTAATACAATATACTACTACTTACTACTTTGGAAATGGAGTAACTCTAATCGAAAAATTAATTTTAAAAGGAAATGTTATATGACTATTAGTTAAATTGTTTTATGAAATAAAAGTAAAACATAACTTAGGAGTAACACACTTTAAAGATTAAAGGTAATTTCAAAAGATTTAATAATAGCTGAACTAACAAAAAACATTTTTATATTACTAAAAAATATGTTTCTACGCATTGAAAAATAAACATGCAGAAACATATTTGAAAATTTGAATGAAATGTTAGCCTTATTAATTACTATTTTCATCGTAATCAAACATATGTCTTAAACTTACATTTTATCCGAATCAAGATGAAATTCTCAAGTAATAATTCTGACTGAAATGACTGACCAGCAGTATCTGAAAAGAAAATATCAGATAATTGGCATAAAGCGCAATGAGTATACTTCGCTAAAGGCCAGTAAATAGCTATTGATCAATCAGCAAACACCATAAATTAAATTATTTGTTTTTATTAAGAATGAATAATTAAAATGTGAATTATTTGTTTATATTAAGATTGAATGATAAAAATTTGAATAATTTTAGTTATTCTATAATGATAATGATAAAAAACTCCAAGTGGGTTTAATTAATTTAATTAAACTATGATAGTTTCTTAGTTCGAATGATCACGAATTTAGAAAGTATAAATTGCTAAGGGGTTGTTAACGATTGTGATATCATTTATAGAAATAACAAATCAGTAATTAAGTCTCATTTTAATGGTTTAGGTCAGAGAGGGCAAGTGCGTAATCATAAAAAGCCAGAAATGGCTTTAGCCTTCATTATAACGTAAATGGTCATCACTCCTAAACCACTAAAAAAATATGATATTTAAATTAAGATACTTACAAATCAGATAAAGTTTGATGATAGTGTAAAACCAGCCTAAGGGGTTTGATTATCAATGATCAGGGCAAGATGTAAGCAGCTCTTGATTGACCTTAAGTTAAAATAAATAATTGAATCAAGTATTTTACTAAAGCAAAATTCAACTAAATGATATACAGTGAAACCTCTACTAACGGACACCTCTAAATAGCGGTCACTCCCCATTACCGGACGATTTTTTTTGCACCGGCATTTTAATACAATATTCTAGGCATTTGAACCTCTATTTAACGAAACCCCTCATTAACGGTCACGGACAGGCTGTGTTGGTTAGAAATCGATTAAAAAAACCTCTAAAAGACGGACAGTATGACTTTATCCCTTTCCCGTTTCTCGGAAACAATTAGTTGTTTCCCGTCTAAGAAAACAGGGACAGCTGTGCTTACTTTTGAGTAAAGATTTTTCACATAAATACTTTCTTTTTTTTAATTCTCGAACCTGCTTTATTAAACTTTAGTTCTGTTCTAACCCTCGTGGCAGGCGGCTGAAAATGTCTCCTCCATGTAAGAAACTCACTTTAGAACAAAAAATAAATGTAATCGACGTTTATGACCGTGAAACGTTATGTGTACGTGCGCTAGCGGAAAGACTCAATATCGGTAGGACACAAGTTTCGGAAACACTCAAAAACCGTGCGGTGCTTTTCAAATTATGAAATGAAAATAAAAACAAAAAAATTAAAAATGTGTTCACGAACAGAAAAACTATTGGCATTGACAATGTCATTCTTAAATGGTTTGTCCGTGCAAGGGCAAACAATATCCCGATTACAGGACCTCTTATTCAGGAGAAAGCTCGTGAAGTGGCAAACAAATTGAATTTAAATGGATTCAAAGGATCTAACAGATGGTTCGAAAAATTCAGAACCAGAAACATCAAATATAAATCTATTTGTGGTGAAGCAGGAAGAGTTGATGGTGAGATCGTGGTTGAATGGGCTCAAAAATTGCAAGATATGATAAAAAATTACTGTGATAAAGACATCTATAATTGCGATGAAACCGATTTCGTTTTCCGTTCATTACCCGATAAAATTGTTCAGGGGATAAAATTTCAAAAGAAAGGTTAACGGTTCTTTTATGTGTAAACCTTGCTGGTGAATTCGAACCTCCTACGGTTATAGGTAAAGCCAAACAACCCCGTTGCTTTCGTGGAGGTGACGTGAAAAAACTAGGTGTAATTTGGGAATTTAATTCAAAGGCTTAGACCAATTTTTTTGGTGTTCAAAAAAACTAAAAGACTTTTTTCTCTATCATGAAGACGCTCTGGGTGTCAAAATGGCTGCTGACATTCAGATGGTTATAGAATCGAAACACAGTAAAGCCAAACGAAGACAAACAACAGTGAATCAATTTTTCCCAAGCTGTTCTAATAATAAAAATGACATTTGAAATTGTTCATAAATTTACTTACTGAAACTAATTCTTTACTTATCTAATTATTTACTTTACTCATCTAATTATTTTATGTTGTATTTTTTTTATTTTATGAACAGAATTTACACAATACATAAATGTACATTACATATATCATTTTTGTTATAAAAAGAAATTTTGTGTAAAACTTTTTTATTTTATTCTACCTACCTTTTCAATACATGGGAAATTGAATAAGAGAGAATTAATTTGTACAAATACATATTTATGAAAAAATAAAACCTCTCTTTAAAGGACACCTTTACATAACGGACAAAAACATTTGCACCAGGGCTGTCCGTTAATTAGAGGTTTTACTGTATATAATTAGTTCAGATTAATTATTTCACCAGATTAATATTAGTCTGACAGGGATAACTAATTAGATCATCATAATAATTGGGGATAAATAACCGGGCATTTTATATTTTTATTATTCAGTAAGATAGCAAATGGTGTATATTACCTTAAGATTTTATAATTTTGCAAAACTAAAAGAAATTAATTAATAACAATAAGAAATTAAGAAAATAATTTTGAATTAAGATACTTACCATCACACTGATAAACCAGCTAGGGTGAAGTGGAATTGGATACCTGATAAAAAGAAAAAGATTTAAGTAAAACAAAAATATAAACAATAACTAATGTTTCATTTAATTTCAGAAAAATAATAATAATCACAAGATTCATATATATGCTTGTCTATAAATTTAATTACATCATTATATTTCACAAGTTTTAAGTATCTGTCAATAGAAAGAGTCTTCAAAAAAATATTATCTTATAATAATAAATAGTTTTTTTAAGTCAAGATAATTAACAATTTCTAATCAGTCTAAGGAAAGAAATTGGATATCTGTTTAACACAATTATAAAATTTAACACACTAATAAAAATAAAATAAAACTTTACTTACATTAATTTAAGAAAAGCTATGGGGCCTTCCTGGCCAGTTCTTTTATTCCTTCCTATAAAATCGCATTAAAATTAATATTATAAATGGAAAATAACAGTAAAAAAAGTATTGATTAAATTAATGTTCAGAATAACAGTTTCACCAGTAATTCAAGTATGACAGGGATAACTAATTAATTCATCATTCAAAAGTCATTTCAATATTTAATTTAGAAAATTAACATGTTAAAATCACCTTGTCCCATTGAATGCAGACTGCTTCAAAATAGTTGTTTTTCTTGAATGAAACTTAATGACCTAGAAAAATAAATAATTTATTATTCTCTATATTAGCGGAGCTATACAATAACTTTTTTAATGCATTATTTCAGAATCCTTTTGGCTTAACGGAAATGTAATCAAGAAATAATCATTGTAAGAGGTATCATCACGATATCATATTGGAACTAAATTAAAATTAAGTATTTTAAAGAATGTTTAACTTACTATATTAACAATAGAGAAGCCCTGGAACCACTGAACTGTAAATAGAACAAAATTAAATTAACTTGGTTCAAAACAAAATTAACTTATCATAATTAAAAACTAAGAAGTCAGAATCCTTTTGGCTTATACAGGATATAATCATGAAAATATTCATGGAGAGAGTTCTATCATCATAAATAAAAAAATTTTTAAGAAAAGGCAATGTTAATATTAACCTTTAATAAATGTAATATCAAAATTACTTACTTTTAAGTATTCTGTAGAAAGAATGATGGAAAAATTTATATTCATTTCCATCTTCACCCTAAAAAATAAATTATAAAATTTAATCAGTTGAATTTAACAAGTTATAATAAATATAGAATACTAAATAAAGTCAGAATCCTTTTTGGCTTATTTGAACAGTAATCAATAGCTTTCATAGATTAAGATCTCATCACACCATATAATACACTATCTTTTTTAAGTTACAGTTAAGTATTTAACATACTTTTTTTTAGTTAAGTATTCAACATAATCCTTTTTATAAGGATCAAAAATACAATTCAAAACGGATTTCAATTGAAATTAAAGTAAATAAATACATAAAAAAATTGTAAGCATAGATTCAAAGAAAGCTTGCCTCATAATTAGAAGAAGTGTTAGCACAGCTCTGCAACTCAACTAAATGACCCTGAAAAAAAATAATTTTATAGGATCGTTGTTACACAATAGGAAAATAAATTTATAATATTTTTAAGTCAATCAGCAAATGGCAAAGTTATAATCATAGAATCTCATCAACACGGACCAATAAAATCATCATTAATATTAATTTAAAAATTTAACATTATGGGTGATGTATTACCTGAATAACATTAGAATTCGCCTCCTGAATGCATCTCGATTATCCATCCATAACGATCTGATAACAAAACAAAAATTAATAAAATGAAATGTAATAAAGAAAAATAAATTATAAAAAAAAAGTGAGCTGGTTAAACTTGTACATTTAAATAGATGAATTAATGTCACATAACATAAAACTATAAGAGGACTATCTTTAGTTTTATCTTTTATAAAAATAATTGCAGTAAATTAATTACAATGTAAAACTCTAATAGTACTAACTTTTAAAAACAATTAATGAAATTATTTTTATTGTTAGTTTCTAATTAAATCTTGATAGAAAAAGGAAAGTATGACAATCAAAAACATTAGAATGAATAGGTTGACTTTTGATAGTACTATAGAGCAGGAGGGAGAACTTATTAAATTCAATAGTAACTAGTTAAACTTAGAAAATCGGTCTAAAATGATAATTTTGATTATTTATTGAGCCTTACTAAATCTTATTTAATTAATTTTAATTAGATGTGATAAATTGATATTTTTGTTCTGGTTATGTAGTGTGCTTTTTGCCCCACCATATAAACAGATATATGTTGGAACGCCTTTCAGCACACAATTATTTTTGCACCTAATTACTCAACTTCATAATAATAAAATAAAATGAAAATGGCAACAAGTGCATTAAAAAATATTAATAATTAGTCTAAAGATGTCTAACCAAAACTTAAATTGACAATGATAAACAGCTCTTAAGGAAAAAAATAAATTGATAATTAAAATATCACTTACTTCTTACATCATGAAAAAAGTAACTAGTTCCCTCAATTTTCAACATGACCTAAAAAAAAATTCAACTATATTATCTGAAAATTAAAAATTATAAAAATAAGTAAATGAAAAATCAGTATTGGTAATGAATATAATCAAGAAATATCATCAACACGGACCAATGTAATCATCATTAGAAAAAATTTGATCAACTTCATTTAAAGTAATCAATAGCATTCTAATTAATTTAGTAATTTAAAAAATCAATAAAATATTGAGGTGAAATAAATGAAGATTCACCTTTCTGGGCAGTTGGTATGATTCAGATTCAAAAAAAAAAAATTGCAAAGCTGTTGTGAGGGGAAAAAACGCACTTTTTAAAATAATCTTTAATACTTAATACAATAGTTGCTCAGAAATAACCATTCATCAGACAGTCAGCCTGGGGCGGTAAAATAATCATCATTGCCAATTATTTCTTGATAAAAATGCAGAGAGAGAGCAGCAATCTGTTTGATATAATAAAAACTAATCAAAAACAATGGATCAGTGGCATTGGTGGACCATTTTTTCCTTCCTAAATTATAAAATATTAGGAATGAATGAGAATTGACAAAAGGCGCTCAGAGCATGTACTTTCAGTCAGAACATGTCAGTCTGGGGCAGTACTAATCTCTTCACAGCTTATCTCAATGAAAATCATTCAATATATTTCAAAAATAAAATAAATTACAAAGGTATGAAGGAAATCAAATGAAATAAGTCAATAATTATTTTTAAATCTAATTAAGCTAGATTGAAAATAAGAAAACCATTGATGTTGAAAGTAATATAGTGGAATCCCGATATTTTGTATTTCCGGCTATTTAGTAAAAAATTTGCCAGTCCCCAGAGAAAATCCGGATAAATGATATAAAAACAATGCATTTCAGACCCATCGGTAATTCGTACTATTTTTATGCTCGAGGTCACTTATAACGTCTTATAATTCGTCTTTCCAGCTTTACAATCTCGTTAATTAGTACTGTTTTCCAAATGGAGAGAGAGAACAGTGATAGACCAGAGAGCAGAATGAGGAAAAATGTGTTCTAGGAAATCACACAATTTATGTCGTTTTTATAGACACAGTAGATCCGATTGATTTTAAGGGAGAGCGAGTGAGAGAGAAGTAATTCATACTGTTTTGACTCATTATAATTATAACATTCAAAACTTATCATATTTTATATACTACTGATGGCATCAGATTTAAAAAAATAAATTTAATCACAGCTATTTCAGAAACTCTAGTCTATTTTGGAATCATCATGACAGGTCATCTCCTTTAAAATTCAATGTGAAAATGAACTTAGAACTATCAAAGATTCATAGATTATCTTACAAGTAGGAAACACTTAAATATTTTAATGATCAACTATTTTAATTAACTTATTCTTCTATAATCATCGATTGGCCAATATTGTTTTTAATACAGAAAAATTGTTTAGGCGTGATTAGACTGAATAAATTTAATAAGAAGCAAATGGAAGTATCACGGGAATTTGAAAGAAATCTCAGATATTAACAAAGCGTTTGATTTATTAATTTAAATAACATGCGAGATTTCTTAAATACTATTAAATATGCATGTAAAAGAAGATACAAATTAATAATAGCGTCTACAAAAATAACTTAAAACTAAATATGTAACTTAGCGATCTAATGAACAAAATTAATTTAAGACAAAAAAAGAAGAAAAAAAATGATTAACATGAATGGGAGCGATAATTAACAATAACAGAAATGCTCCATGCTAGCATAATGGCCAAGGATATAAACAACAAAATGAACTTGAACGTTATACTGAAGATCTCAATAAGGCGCGAAGATGTGCGAATTATTATTATCTTCGCCAGTGATCACGGCATGAAGGAGCAATGAGTATGATATCATGAATTAACTTGAACTGTCCGGTTGGTACCATGTAATACGTAGATCATCAGGAGAAAAATTAGTTGACAATTTGAGGCCTTATGATAATGAAATGTGACTTACATTTTGTGTGATGTATACTCAATTATCATCATCTCAGCATAGCTTCTGGCGAGTAACAAACTTTAAGACCTCTTGACGTTCTCAGAGGAATAACGGCTTGAGAGCGGAGTGTGCGATGATCGTAGCTGCGAAGGTTTGGTAGAACAATTCCGCTCGGCGTCCAAACAGCAAGTGAAGTAACTCAATAGCGTCGCTCTCCCCTCTCCTTGGTTTTGGCGGTACAGTATTCCCGATTTTAGAGGCAAGGATCGGTCCGTTCCATCTGGCGGGCAGTCCAGGTCCGCGACTAAACAAAAATCTAATTAAGTTTCATTAATGTTCATTAATATCATAAAATAATTTTTTTAAAAATGATGGCTTTTTTATAGGAAAATACGAGTAAATTCTGATATATATACATTTTTCCTTCAGTTAAGAAATAAATATCCATTGCAATCTTGACAATAATTTTTCTTACCTAGTTTCACAAGCAACCTGAAGTCGCTTTGCTGATGTTTAACAAGAGTTAGCTCCATGTCTTAACTGAAAACAGAAAAAGTAAAGCTTAGGTAACAACCATTAACTATAAAGTTGTTAATAATAAATGCTATGTTATAATCAGCTTAATCAATGTATAATCATATGATTATCATTTAGCTCGTCGCTACTTTTTTGATTATTTCATCATATTAATACCATTTTTTTAATTATTGTAACCAACAGTAGAATTCTGATAAAAAATATGTCTCAATCCATAAGAATAAACCAACTAGTTAACTAAATAATATCTTATTATTTTAACATCAGATGCTTAATTACAAATTTTACCTTCGCCTTTCTCACATTAAAAAAGTAAAGCTCTTCTTATTTTGTTAGGCATCTGATAAAAAAAAAAGCCATTTGCATGATGTCAGGTAGTAAATAGTTTTTAAGAGATATACTGTTCCTATAAATTTTAACTATTCAGTCAGGTAAGTGCCATTCAAAATTTAAAGAAAGTACAGTAGAACCTCGGTTATCCGTCAGGGTATGGGACCAAGACGGATTTGGGAAATAGACGGATATGGGAGTGAGTCATATGTCTCATATATATACATAAATTGAACAATATAATTCAAACATTCGACATTATATATTTACTCGTAACTTATTTACGTACTAATAAGGTATACATATGCAGTAAAAATATGTTTTAAAAATAATAATAATTACATACATCGATGGCTAAAAGCACAATCATTGGATGTCCATTTTTTCCCTCTTGATATCAATTTAAAGGTGGAGTTAAGCTCTTTCCTCGTGCACAAACGTAGTATGCCCCTTCTTAATAATCATTAAATTATTACATAGAAGGGACATACTCTAGGGGTCCCCCGCACGTTTTATATCATCAACTGTCGTCCGAGAAATATCATAGATTTTTGCTAAGATTGAAGCACTTTCACCTTTTCGTAAACGTTTTACAATTTCAAACTTAGTAGCGAGATCTAAACTCTTCCTTTGTCTTTTTTTCCGACATTATTATACGTACTTTTAAGAAAACGACAAGTACCCATAAGACAAGGCTGAAGGTAGTTCACCTGCAGAAGCAACATTAGGTAGAGATGAGGAGATAATTAATTTCTGAGAAATGTGTGCGAGGATGCCTAGGTTTTGAGTAAACAACAGATTCTAGAAAACGAAGTTGTCAAGACGAATTCACGATTGATTCTTAGCTGGCGTCTATGACCTTAGCAACCAAACAATATATATACTTTTTTTTTTTCAAACTGAGGTGGTGGTTAACAGAGAGTGACGGATAATAGAGGTTTTACTGTAATTAATGTTACTACCACTTATTCGCAGGGACCAAGTTCCTCACAGGCGGCAGAAATATATTTAACTCACAAGCTTTTCGAATAATAATGGAGAACAGAGATAGTTGGGGAGGTGCAGTCAAAAAAACATAAAAATAAGTACAAGACTTATATTAAATATGTGCAGACATTTCGACCTACCATGTAGGCCATTCTTCAGGGCAACTGGGAGAGGCGGCTGGGGGGACCGGCTAACCAACAATGTACAATAGTAGGTTATTAATTCAATGGTATCTTTTACATAAGGGTAATCCATATAGATCAGGAGGGAAACAGAAGGTATTTTATATTTAAGTTCATTAAAAAAAACTTGCATCACTACAGTCCATGATGGGTCTTACGGTGGTGTTACACATCAATTCAACCAGAGAAAAATTACTTTCTCACCCACCATCTCAGATTTTGATGAAACTTGGCATGTTTATTCTACCCATGAAGATAAGTCACCATGCCAAATTTTAACACTCTACCTCTTACCGTTTCCTTTTTATAGCCTTTTAAAGTTTTGCATTTCCGCAAATTCTAATCGCAAAATGAAGGACGCTTACGTTTCGAAAATAATTTGTAACTTTTTTATTTACCATTAAATCTCCATGAAAATTTATAGGCTTATTCTTAAAACAATGAAGATTCTAGAAAAAAAATACCTTAAACCTCTAAGTTAACCTACTAGGCCTGAAAAAAATATTTTGTTTGCATCTTTGTATTTTTTTTAAACGAAGACATAGTTTAGCGTTAAATTAAATATCATCGAAAGGGTATGTGATAATCACAAAAACTTTTTTTTCTAAATAATCCTTACTAAATGGACTATCAAATGATGAAAAAATATTAATGGGGTTTTGACACCTTTGTTGTGTTTCATTGCATTATATAATAGGTTTCCAATTTATTTTTTCCGTCCAATTATAGAATAGAATAGAATAGAATAGAAAAAGTAACTTTATTCTGGGACAAAGTCCCTTTAGAATAACAGATATGAACAGGAATAAAAACATAATATTTATCTGGCCAGAAGGCTAAATGTTACAAATCATAAAGCGTGAAAACATGACAGAAAACAATTTAAAAAGAAATATATAAACAAAAATAATAGTAAGTAAATAAATAGTACAGATCTTGACAGGATATTAAACAATTACAGAGAATAGATAAATCCAAAGCTTTTGAAATTGAATGCATGAGCTAGCATTCAATAATTTGTTTACATGATGTACAACTTTTCAAAGAGCAGAATTAAAAGAACTAGATAACACAGTTTGTTATTATATACATTGTATTCTAAGCAAATGACTAACCTACCTAGAGACTATCCTTCTGGGAAGCTAATAGATGTTGAAACAGCCAGGATTTGAATAATGATAGAGAGGGAGTATGACGGATATTAGGAGGGATTGAGTTCCACATTGTGGTGGAGCGGGCGAGAAAGGAACGTTCGAATGCTTTAGTTCTGTGTGAACGTATATAGAGATCAGAAAGGCGGGATCTTGTTTTATGGTGTTGCACTGATGATTTGAATTGGAGGAGACTGTAGATATATGAAGGGTGTTGAGAGTGAATGGATTGGTATAAGAATGAACAGAGGAAATATTGTCTTCGGAAGGGAGGGAAGAGCCACTTTAACCCATCATAGAGGTGGGAGACGCGCGATCGCTTCGGAGTACCAAGCACAAATCTTAGAGAGCAATTCATTATTCTCTTTAATCTGTCTTCAAGCATTTTAGAGAGGCCTCCATATACCACGCTACAATAGTCAAAGTGGGGGAAGATGAGAGAAGATACGAGAAGCTTACGGGAAGATTGTGTAAGGAGATGACGAGAACGATGGAACAACTTCAGGGAACTAATTGTCCGTCGGGATATTTGGGCGATGTGGGATTTCCAGGAAAGGTTTTGGTCGATGGTGATGCCTAGGTTTTTCACCGAGGAGGTAAACGTGATAGGATTATCGTTTAGGAGTAATGTTGGGAGGGTGTGGATGGATGTAAGGAGGGAATTGGAACCTAAAACAATGGCCTGAGTTTTCAATGCGTTCAATTCCAGTTTGTTCAGCTTTGCCCAGGCACAGATCCTATCCAGGTCTTCCTGAATACTAGCGAACGCAAAAAATAGCTCGGAAGGGGGAAAGGACAGATATATTTGGAAATCGTCAGCATATAGATGATGGGAACAGTGGTGAACAGATTTAGGGAGATCATTGATATAGCAGTTGAAAAGAAGAGGAGAGATACTTGAGCCCTGTGCCACGCCTGAGGAAAGAGTGAGGAAAGAGGAAAGGGGATGATTAGGTATAGAAACTGCTTGAGATCTATCAGAGAGGAAGGATTGGAACCATCGGATGGAACTGTTAGAAAAGGACATTGATTTGAGTTTGCTAAAAAGGATAGAATGGTCCAAGGAATCAAAAGCTTTAGTAAAATCAAGAAGGATAAGCACAGTTAGTTTTTTGTCGTCCATAGCGGTATGTATGTCATTGGTGATTTTGGTAAGTGCCGATTGTGTGGAGAAACCGGGACGGAAACCAGATTGAAGTGGGTCAAGGAGGTTGGACTGTTCGAGGAAATTTGACATTTGTGACTGGACTATTCTTTCTAGAGGCTTGGAAAGGTTTGAGAGGATTGAGATTGGGCGGTAGTCTTTGAGTGAGACAGGGTTAGAGGATTTATTAATAGGATGGACTATGGCTTTTTTCCAGGAGGCTGGGAATACTCCGTTTTGCAGTGAAAAATTGTATATAAAGAGTAGGACAGGTATAATATCGATAAGGCAGGATTTTAGCAGTTTGACAGGAATCCCATCGAAGCCTGTGGAGATGGAGTGGGATTTCAGAACAGAGGAAATAATGTCGATGGGTGAAATGTCAGCGAAGTAAAAGTTGTCAGGGTTGAAAGATGGTGGTAGGGAAAATACGGGAGAGGATGATTTAGAAGTATTAACTGAGGTGGACAAAAAATATGAGTTTATTTCATTGGGAGAGGCTGGAAAGGGCCTAGAACAAGATGAATTAAGAAGAGAAAGCTTTCGAAGGAGATGCCATTTGGATTTAGAATCGGGAGCAGATGAAAGGGCTTCGTGGAAGTATTTGGTTTTTGCCTGCCTGATTGCCGACTGTGTCAGATTGCGGAGGGCCCTAAACGCTTGATAGTCGTCAGTTAACCTTGTCCGTCTAAAGCGTCTTCGGGCCGCATCACGCTTCCTTTGAAGATCTTTAATTTTTTGACACAACCAGGGAGCAGGCTGGTGACGGAAGGTTGAGGTTTTCAGTGGGGCATGGGTGTCAAGGATATATTTGAGATTGGAAGTAAGTATGTCAACCATCGAATCAATAGAGGCACAAGAATAAATCTCTCTCCAATCCAAGGCTTCAAGAGAGGGTGAGATGTTCTCTGGGGTGAGAGCATCTAAGTTGCGAAAGGTTACGGTTTTAGGTAGTATAACAGGAGTTTGGATATTGTATGAAATATGGATGAGATCATGAGAGGACAGAAATGGAACGGGTAATTGAGAGGAAGAAAGGAGGTTCTGCCGTGAATCAATGACAAACAGGTCTAACCATGTGTCGGATTGAAAGGTGTGATGGGTGGGAGAAAATGGGACAATGGAAAGGTGTAGAGAGTAAAAGAGATTTTCCAGGTATAGTTGATCGTAGGATTGGACAAGGAGATTGGCATTAAAATCACCGGAGATAATGATATGGTTATAGAGAGGAATGTAGTCGTAAAGGGTAGATTCAAAAATTGAATCAAGAGGGGCCAAGGGAGGGCGATATACTACGACATAAAGGAGAGGGTTTGGGTTAAAAGAGATTTCAACCAGAAGGAATTCTGTGTGAGGATAACCAGTTGCGGGTGAGGAATCAAGGATACGTGATTTTAGGGAGTTGTGTACGTAAAGACCTACTCCTCCACCAGTCCGGTCTACCCGGTCGTGGCGAAGGAATGAATAGTCTGGTAAGGATATTGCAGAGGAGGGGATGTGGGGTTTTAGCCATGTTTCGGAAATTCCAATGGTATGATAAAAGTTTTGGGTAAAATATTGAAGGAATTCGTCATAATGGGCAGGTAAGGATTGGGTGTTGAGGTGACAGGATGTCAGGATACTGGACATGATGGTGAGGTAGGAGAGAAGATCCCCGTATAAGAGGAGAAGATGCTGTGTGCAATTAATTTTAGCAGGTAGATTAGGTAAAAAGCTATGAAATGTTCCAGATAGTTGAAGACATGCAAGATAAAACAAAAAACATATAAGAATATTAATAGTATGGAAATGATAATACTGTTAAAATATGTAAAAAGAGAAAATAATGAATTAATAATGAGAGAAGCAAAGTAATAGAATATATATAGCTGCTTGAACATGAACAAACTTAAAAATATAGAACAAAAGATCCTAAGAACTAAAAATATGGACCAATAAAAAGAAATTAACTGTATAGAGAGGGCGTGGGCAAAATCCAAAATTCCGTGGTGAGCGCCATAGGTTGTCGTAGAGCTAGCGGGGAAACAAAACTTTAGTAGTCACCCGAAGACGTCTAGATCTTGGGCCTGATCTATGAAGACCACCTGGTGACCATCTTCTTTTCTACAGCGCACTCTGCCCCCAGAGAACCACACATACTTTATCTTTCCCGCTGCCTTCCTCTGACGGGCTAACCAGTAGAGGTGCTTGTTACCTTTTGTCATCTCCTCGCTCAGATAGATACGGTGGCAGTCATTTCCCTGCCAACCTAAATCTCGCGTAGAGAAATCTCTTTTGACTTTTCTTTTATGTAACAAGTCATCCCTCACTGATTTCCTCACGAAGCGTGCTATGATAGGTGGGGGTCGCGGGTCATCATTTCTTGCTCTCCGTCGTTGCACTGTGTCCAGATCCTCTAGATTTAACTTTATGCCTAGGCCCGCACCGATACTAGTTAATAGGCCGGAAGGGGTCTCACCGGCTCGGACTGGGATCCCCCGGATCTCCAGGGAGTTAGATAACATGCCCTGCTCACTTTTGTTTACCCGCACTTCGAGATCTCCTACCCGGGCCTTTAAAGCTTTATTTTCCGCCAATATCTCTTCTATGAATCTTGATTGGCCCTCTAGATGTTTTTCTATTGTGGTTAGTTTATCACTAAACTCAAAGGTGAGGTCCCCTTGTTTATCAATGGCTGTTTTGATATTTTTAATCTCATCTTTAATACTGGTGTCAATTTGTTTCACGGCCGTTAGAACATCTGATAAAGAGAGTTCAGCTTTAAGTTTTTCTCCCGTCGCCGTATTCTTTTTCGCCTGGTCACACTGAGAGCATAACCACAGATTTTTTTTGACAGATTTAAGGGCCTCTAAATCTTTATCAGTGAGGTTAATGCATCGCCCGTGAAATATGAGATTGCATTTAGAGCAACTTATATTGATTTTGTCATCTCGGGTAATAACGCCGTTGCAAATAGTGCAGTGAACCATAATGAATAAGAAGAGAAAAAATAATTACGTAAGTAAATAAATAACTCACAATTGTTTGTATGTTCGGGATAATGCCTAATGCTGTTGGTATTAGGACCGAAAGCTTCACCGTCTTCCAGGTCGTCGAACTTAGCTTAATTTATCGAATGAAAATCTTCTCTCTGCTTTTTTTTGAATAAGTTTATAGTATAATAAATAATAAATAATAACCGATAAATATATAGAGAGAAGAAAAGAGCCAAAACTAAACACAACACTACAAAAACACGGAACAAAGAGCAGAAGAAATTAGGAGATAATACGATGTGTACAGGACGGTGTCTCTGGCCAGACTGATATACTGAGCAATAAGGATTTCCAGGGATTATAATGATCTCTAGGCTTGCACTATTATTAAGGATATCTGAAGGTATATTTTATTATTCAATTCATAACATCATATTTTAACCAGAATCATCTTGTTCAAAGAACTTAATTTCAAACAAACTCAAAAATAAAAAATAAACAATAGGTGTTAACTTACCTATTTAAACTATTTAATATTTCCAACAACCCAATTGCATTCCAAATTTTACAGGAAAACATGTAATGGAGTTTTGAAAATTTCTCTTCAATTGAATTGACACATTTTTCTGGAAACCTATAGGTCCTTCCGGTCGAAGTGAAAGGAGGATCAGCAATTGCAAGTACATGAGGTATCGGCACGGGGCAAATGTCCTCTCGCTTTGGCCAATGAAATGGTGGTGATGACCCTGAAATTAAGTTACTAGGCTACAATTAATTTATAATATTTGAGATATCCATGGATAGTTTGGAATATTAAAAACAATACAAAACCCAATTAAATTTGTTAATATCAAATCTTGTACTGTTTTAAAGTTAAACCTTGGTTTAATAGAATGTCTGGCTATTTATCAAATTCTTGTAAAAAAAAAAAAAAAAAATACTTCTAGGACAAGGTAAAATCGGTAAAACCGAAATGTTACAACCTATATTTAACATAGTAAAACACAACAAAGGAGTCAAAACCCCATTAATATTTTTTCATCATTTGATAGCCCATTTATTAAGGATTATTTAGAAAAAAAAGTTTTTGTGATTATCACATACCCTTTCGATGATATTTAATTTAACGCTAAACTATGTATTCGTTTAAAAAAAAAATACAAAGATGCAAACAAAATATTTTTTCAGCACTAGTAGGTTAACTTAGAGGTTTAAGGTATTTTTTTCTAGAATCTTCATTGTTTTAAGAATAAGCCTATAAATTTTCATGGAGATTTAATGGTAAATAAAAAAGTTACAAATTATTTTCGAAACGTAAGCGTCCTTCATTTTGCGATTAGAATTTGCGGAAATGCAAAACTTTAAAAGGCTATAAAAAGGAAACGGTAAGAGGTAGAATGTTAAAATTTGGCATGGTGATGAAGGAATAAGATAATAATAAGATTTTATTCCTTCGATAAAGTTGGACTACTAAATTACCAAGAACTTATAAATAGCGGTTATGGGAAAATATTCTCAATATTTGTTTGCTCTCTTAAAACTTCTATACATCTTTGGATTTATGTATCTATCTTTATAGGCAACTCACAATAGTACGATTATATACGATGGAATTAAATCTTCATGGGTAGAATAAACAAGCCAAGTTTCATCAAAATCTGAGATGGTGGGTGAGATGGCCTGGTTGAACTGACATGGAATTACCCTTATACAAAAATAATATATTTTGTGGGAAAACATAAAATGTCTACTAAAATAAGAAAAGAGTGGTATTGAATAATTGATTGCAGTAGGTACATATATATTAAACGATTAATAAAATATTTGAACTTACTTCCATCCGCTTTCTTAAACAAGGCTACAGGTAATAATAAATTCAGAAGATGAAATCTTTCAGTGACAAAGCAAGAAGACATAGTTGACGTTTCTGTATAATAACACAAAAATAGATTATTTTTAATTATACTTAACTTATAATATCTTTAAGTGTTTTCATAAAATTTAATTGTTTATAAAAGTAAGTAGTTTTTCTCCACATTTCTAGATTTTTTATTATCATTAACAAATGATAATAAATAACATTATCATTTTCTTGTACCGCAACATAAAAATCAGTTTTAGTAGCTTAGAATGTACAAGAAGTTCTCGAATAACTAAATAAAAATATTTGTCAGAAATTAACTAAAACAATAAAATAATCAGTACCCAAATCTATTAACAATGTAGAAAAATAGTGAAAGGTTATGAAGCATACTAAAAGAAAAATATTTTACATTTTTTTTATTACACTTAATAAATTATACTACTTACAAAAAATTTGCCATTAATTCCGATCTACATTCAAATATTCTGTAACAAGTAACAATAATGTAAAAACTATATGAAGCTTGTTATGGCAAGCCCTGTTAAATCCATTTCTATTTAATTCATATTTTTTTGTGTTAAAGTCCTGTCTGAGATGCCCTCTATCAACGATTTTTTCAAATCCTGTTAAAACGAGGTTAAAGTAACCGAAAAATTTCCTTGCCATGCTAAACCCAGACAAGTCCTCAGTTCGACACCACTGTTAATTTTCAAAAAATGGCTTAAAGGTGTTTGGCGTAACAGGGGCCCATATTAGTATGGATATTAGAATAATTTTAACCAAAAAGGGTAAAAGCTCCAAGCTCTAAGCTCTATTTTAATCATAATTCCTAAGCAATATTTCATAGAATAATTAAAAATTTTAAAAATCTAACATTATTTTAAATTTAAAAAATATTTTATGCGCAGGATATTTAGTGACAAAGTAATGATTTTTTTTTTTATCCGAATCTTATCTTTTAAGCAAGATAATAATTTGAAGATTTAATGGTCTTTAAAATGTAAATAAAAAATCCTTAAAATCAAGGTGTAAGATTGACAAACTTTTGACATTTTAATATCTAATATTTTAACACTACGTTCTTTTCTCATAATTATTTAAATAGGCTGGGTCCATTGAAGATCAATTTGGGCTCAAAACAACCATTATGCTTTCAAAATATTGTTATAACTGAGTAGGGGATATCGAGAGGTCCTAAACTCATTCACTTAAAAAAGCATTAAAAGTGATATCACAAAATCGATTGATCACTTGCTACTGTTCTAGAGATAAAGACTCTGTAGTTTAAAATGATACCTGACTAACCCATACTACAGAATCCATAGGCGGATCCAGGGGAGGAGGCATGGGGACAAGTGCCCCCCAGATGGTTTTTTGTGTACTGTGGAGAATCCAGTACAATACATACTTATAGACAAATCATGCGATGGTATAACAGAAATAACATGAGTGAAGCTATGGTTTCGATATTTTAATAAACCTTTGAAACCTTTCTAAAAATACTACAAGTTTATTTCTAAGTTATTGTTGATTTTTTTGCTCGGCTGCCCACAGTGCCTCCCTAAAAAAAAAATCCTGGATCCGCCCTTGATAGAATCAGATTTTACATAATTCAACTGATAACAACTTAAGTGTGTTAACATTAAATCAATCTTGTTCTCTAAATGTTATAGCTGTCTATAAAGATAATATCAATACTATAGTAGCTAAAAAGGAAAATAGTTGTCCAGCATTAAGAGTAAGTTTAACTTTTAATAAGTCTTTTTTATTTCAAAGGATACAATAATTTTATAATAATCAATTATTTTAAAGTAATCTATCCTTACATTTGATTGCTACTATCTTATCTTTTAATTGTAACTTTTGTACCATACTGTCCAGTTATGAGCCTTTAATTTCCATTAATAACAATTCTAACATAATTAGTCTTTTATTTAATTAGACATTTCTTATCAAACATTATTTATACACATTATACTGCATAAGGATTGCTTTGCTATATTAGAAATCCATCATTTTACAATTTTGTGTCTTTTAAAAAATGAAAAAGCTATACTATTCAAATTTTAAAAAATGTCTAACCAAAAATAATTTTTAGATACTTACTTTCCTATTATCATTTTGAATTTGATGGAATAAATCTACATTCCCTGAATTTTTCTTTCATCATTCATCAAAAACAAAATTCTATGATTAATTTCAATATAAGATTGTTAAAGATTTCTTTCACAAGCATAAATAAAAACACCAATTTTAAAATTGCAAAATTGACTGTTTTCTTCCAAGGGGTATATTTCTTGAAGATATATGATTATTATGGGGAGCAAAGTGTACTGAAAGACATTAGAATAGGAGAAATAAATACAGCCCAAGCTGCAGATAGACAATACTGGGGCAAAATGGTTGAGTTGGCCAAGGACCGCTTTAGGTGTCTGTCATGCCACTAGAAGAAGAAGAAGATGGGGAGCAGAGTGGCTCAGCGGTAGAGCGCTGAGTTACCATGCCAAAGGTCCTGTGTTCAAATCCCACTGCTGGCAAGACTTTCATTTGGCTTTTTAGAAGCTAGAGAGGGATCCCAAGGGATCTAGGAACTCCCTGGGGCTCACTCAGCCTCAATAAAGTTGGTAACCAAAATAAAGGAGGACAAATCTGGTGGTTGAGCATGATCTAAGACAAATCATCTCCCTGCACAACCCTTGTCCCAGAAACAGTACAGTTTCTAGCATGTACTGAACCACAGACCCTCCATGGGTTATAGTGGTACAGTATTTTTTTTTATAAATATTATAAAAAATAACATGAGATTATTTTTATTCCCTTACTTTTATTTGTATTTATATATCATGAACTTGTCATTTCATTACTAAAATAATAATTAAAAGAAATAAAATACCTATAGACAAGATAAGATAAAATATTACAATAGTATATATCAGTTTTCACTATATAATTTTTCATGAATATGAAGTTTTACTATTATACTATAAGACCAGATAGTGGTAGTACAGTTATCTGTTAAGAACGTCTTTAGTTATTAACCTCTAAATTTTTGTATTTAAAATTAATAAATATTATTACTAACTTATATAATTTACCGGTAAATAATCAGAAAGACTGGTGTATCTTTATTGTCTATACCGTACTTAAACGGGAGTATAAATTAATATATTAAGCGGACCTTTAATTCAAGTAATATTCGATGGGATATACAATTCTAATAAACACAATTCACATAATAAACTCAAAAATTAATGCATAACTACTTGAAAAGATTTGTAAAAAAATACCTTATTTAGCATTTTATTTGACAATGAATTTCAGAAGAAGCAAAAACAGGATGTACACTATTCACCTAATAACTGCAACTTATATTTGCATTTTAATTTTTCTCTGAAACATTTTGAGTACTGTAAAATGAGACAATATTTAATGATTTTTTTAAATTTTACATCAAAATAATATATAAACGAATGATACAACAATAGCTTAGAAGGTTTGTTTGTTTACTTAAAGTCATTCGGACGAAAGTCAAATCGGACGATGCTACAGCAAGTCCTAAATTTTGCCTATCTTTCCTTCCTAATTATATTATAGTTATAGTGAGGATAGGGATCTTAAAACCAGTACTTGACAACGCGCAGGCTCGGGACCCCCATTTTCACTCCTTCCGAAGAACGGAATAATCTAGGATTGTTTTCTCCCTCTTAAAAAAGTCTTGGTCTACTTGCCGGGCTGTAGGTATAGTAGGCTGTCATGCTATTTTTTACATTTATTTACCTCTTCCTATGATTTGTGCACCTTTTTAAGTAAGCGAAATTACAGCTCAGATTCGGTAATGCTGACAATGCGGATATTATTACTCGTTTTCAGGCCATTTCGGCACCAGAGATATTTTTCGGATTTCGACTAACCTGGCACACGTGTGAAATTTTGGAACACATTATAGTTTTATATCACATTTTAAAAAATAAGGAGATTGGTCCAACTGTAATTATTTAAATTAAATTATATTTATGAATCTATTTAGTATTCAAGACTTTGAATATATTTAATTTGGTTTAATATTATTTTTCTTCGTCAAACGGCTATTGCACTAATATGCCTAATTATATACAGATTTATTATTTTTTTATCTTTTAGTGTTTTTAAGTCGCAAGTACGATATATAAATTTATTTAAAATTTTGAAGAAGTACACCTCCAATTATTTAAAAAATTATCAGCAGTAAAAACTAATAAAATACAACCAAACAATGAATAGTGTTGGATTCCAAGAAAGTAAACTTGAAAATTGGTATTTTTATATGTATGGTTGAGATGATTCTTATTTAAACTATCGGCTCACAGGTCTTCAATTCGGAATATATTCGCAAAAAAAATAAATAAATTCAATTACAATTATTTGCAACAATTAACGTACTCTTCCTGGAAAAATCTAAGTTCAATTCTATCTCTTATTCCATGTTAATTCTACCAAACTATTGACATTACTTATTATCTATTTTAAGGTTTAAGTAATAATTTTATTAGTATAGTATTTCTATAATCGTATATTTTATTTATATTTTATCTACGATAAAATTTTCTGCAGAGGTACCAATGTACGTGTATGTAGTATTCCAATGATGAATCCCTCGATAAATTTCAAAAGCCTATTTCTTTTTTAACTCTCACTGATCTTGGAAAATCATCTCTGTTACACTTTCCAATCCTCTCGCAGTATCTTCTGACAAAATTAGTAGAGAATCAATGATTATTGATCTCGCTTTAAATATTATATTTACCTTATATAATTTATCTGACACTGAAAGCAGCCTGGCATGTGCCCCATAATTTATTAAAGTGTGAAATCGATTAGTAGATTTCAAATCTGGCTTAGGCAAATTTGACCCTCAAGGACTAATCTAAATCAATTCTTTAAAATTGTACAACCTAGAATGTTCTGATTAATGTAAAAATAATTAATACGTTTAGAGGTGATCATTTTTGATTACTCTGTTATGTTTGGATTCAGAAAGTTAAACAATGAAGGCAAGGTAAACAAAACAATAGGTGTTACATAAATAGGAGACTTTAATATACAAACGTTACAGAGGGAAGGTAGCAAATTGGTAACATTAAACACAATTTACTGGATGTTAAATAGATTCCTTTCCTCCATTACTTTACAGTCTTGGTCAATTCTGATTACCAGTGTTTACCATGAGCGTGGGCTTCAACGACAGTATGGAGATCAGCCGCAGCGATTGGGGCGGCGGTTACAGTAACTGGAGAAGCAGCTACGGCAACTGGAGCAGCGGCGATGGTCCTAGTTGCAGTCCAAGCTGGAGCAGCAGCAATGGTCCTAGCACCGGTCCATGCTGGGGCAGCGGCAATGGTCCTAGCACCGGTCCATGCTGGGGCAGCGGCGTAAGTAGCAACCGCTGGACCAGCAGCAACAGCTACTGGAGCAGCGGCGTAGGTCTTGGCTGCAGCCCAGGCTGGAGCAGCGGCAACGACTGGAGCAGCAGCAATGGTCTTAGTAGCAGCCCAAGCTGGAGCAGCGGCAACGACTGGGGTAGCAGCATAAGCAGCAACTGCTGGGGCAGCTACAGCTGGAGCAACGGCTACGGCGGGGCCACGAACAACGGGAGTGCGGACTTCGACTTCAGATACGACAGGGGTTGGTACGGGAACGTCATAAGGAACTTTCTTTACGGTAACTTCGGGTTCAACTTTGGTAACTTGAGGAATGATAGTTTGAACCTGTCTGCCAGCTGCAACAACGGCTTCTTTGGAAACAGTTTCGAGAGGTGTAGCAAGAGATCCAAAGTTGGGTTTGTGGACAGCACTAGTATAACCAGTTACAACGGACTTGGTGCCATAGTGAATGTTCTTCTCAATGGCGACTCCGGTAGATGTGAAGGTGGTTGGAGTAGCAAGACGTGCAGCTGGAGCAACAGCGATGGCTGGGGCTGAGGCTACAACTGGAGCGGCGGCAGCGTATCCGGTGGCGATGGCTGGTGCGGCAGCAGCGTATCCGGTGGCGATGGCTGGACCGGCGGCAGCGATAGCTGGAGCGGCAGCAGCATATCCAGTGGCGATAGCTGGAGCGGCAGCAGCGTATCCAGTGGCGATAGCTGGAGCGGCAGCAACATATCCGGTAGAGATAGCTGGAGCGGCAGCAACATATCCGGTAGAGATAGCTGGAGCGGCAGCGTAAGTGCCAAGAGCTGGAGCGGTGGCATAAGCCTTAGCACCGTAAATTGAGCCAGCAGCTACAATTGGAGCAGAGGCAGCATAGGCTGTGGTAGCCAGGGCGGGAGCGCCATGGTAAGCTATTCCATGATGGGCGGCAATTCCATGATGAGTGCTAGCGAGGCTGCTCCTGGCGAAGGCGACGCAAAACAACACCACCTATTTATAGAAATCATCGAAGCATTTTTTACATACATTGATTCATTGGTTTTAAAAAGTATTTAAATTGATTATTCTATGAGTAAATATAACTTATGTAATGTGACTACTAAGAACTAATAGTCTAACTCGAAAGTAAGTAATGAAATAAGTATTTGTTCTATTTAACGAATAACAATGAATTTTGGATTTTGAGTTAATAATTTTGGATAAACTTACCAACTTGTTCATGTTGAGTAGGTCTGTGTTGTTCGACTGGTTGGTTAAAGTCTGACTCCTCACTGGCTGAATGAGTCTTATATATCTGCATGGGCGGGGTCCGGCCTTGGCCGTCAGCTCTTTTTGTTCCGTCCTTTGGGCCGAATCCCTTTCAGTTCTCGAAATGTCCTTTGACATGTACCATCTGTAGTAGCTGAGGATAGTGAGCACTATACTAGAAATAATAGTTTAACTAGGTTCTGCACCAGCATTCTTTCTATAAGTCGGGAAGCTAGTGTTGACTTTAGTATTTGACTTTCTAAATAAAAAACTAAAAAATAATAGAATATATAATAAATAATATAAAATATAAAAGGATAAGTATAATTATCCTTGGTGTATTCCTTAATTTAGTGCTTTACAAATCGATAAAAAGTCCTAAGTACATTATGATTAATACTAAAATAATCTTTAATTTTAAGAATATGAACAAGATTTGATGATACGGTCCAATAAGTATTTTAGAATTTATATTCAATACTCTGGTAATCGGGTTGTCCAAGTTTCCCATTCGTTAAAAATGGATTTCATTCAATTGTATAGTGGCAACAACAAACTTTTTGAAATGTTCGTTGTACGATATTAATAGCTGAGCATAATGTATCTATGAATTACTTTGATTAATAACTTAATGATGGATAGAATGGAAATATCACAGACACCTCTAAAAAAAAATAATAATAATAAATAACGAACTACAAAATTTGTTTTTGCAAAGTTCTTTTAAACGATTATTAATATTAGATTTATTAGTATTCTTCCCCTAAAACCAGAGAGAAAGTTATTTGCAGTCGGTCACGTGACTCTAGACGTGACACGCGACTATGTAAAAGAGAATCCCATAATTGTAATTAGCATTGGTGAAAATTTATTTATTTATTTATTTATTTAAGTTAAATTGAGCGATTATGTTTTAATGTTGCATCAGATCAAATATTTTCCATAACACGGGAATGAATATTATACGTCCATTATAATGACAACCCCTCTAAATCTCTGATTGCGTCGTCCTAATTGACAAATCAATGTTCCTACTTTCATGGAAATCAAAACAGGAGCAGTTATAATTGTTTTGTACATGGGTAGGACTGAGTTTTTGTTGAATTGGATTTTGCGCAGTTCTATTTCTTTCAGAAGGCTTAACACTTACGCAGTTCTTCGAGGAAATTGTATTTTTTCCTGCAACTATCGAGTAATACTATCCATTACTCAATTAAAACTGGTGTGGAAAGTCCCACTTTCACCCACTAGTGAGAGAAAACCACTTTCCCTCACTGGAGAGGAAAAGTAACAGCCACCTAGATCGAGCTTGACAATCACCACTCTGTTATTTTAAATGTTAAGTGGCGGTATTATAATATTATTCATTTTATATTCCTAAAATGTTAAAATAAATAATTTTTATTTTATTTTTTTATGTGTTATCAGAATATTATTTTCTAAATAGTAATAAATAAATGTTTCAATGAGTAAGCCGTCCTAGAGTTATAATTTGCATGGTTAGTAATAGAAAATTGTAATAGATAGCGCTTGTGTAGTTTTAGCAAATCTAAAGTTCCAGCTTTAATTTCTTAATTTTTAAATGGTTGCAGGAAAAATGTAATATTTAACACGTGAGAAAAGTGTTTATAACACCCTCGTTTAATTATTCGTGGTAAAATTTATTCGGTTGTAATAAAGTGGCACTTTCCTCACTTCTCAAATAAATAACTATTTTCCCCGTAGTAATTGAAGTTTCTGTTGGAAATTTTGAAGTCCAATTGATAATTGAATTTTGATCATACTTCTAAATCTCCGACTTAGCCTCGAATAGAATTTCCAGTGTGGAAAGAGTTGTCAGATTTTTTCAGATCTAATACTTTTTTATTATTTATATTCATTGTTTATATATACTATATATTATATATATTTCTTGATTTTTGTAAAAATATATTTGTAAAACTATTCTTATAATTTTATAATTCGGCCAGCATTAGGTCTGAAAATAATTTTAATAGAATAAATTGTATGAAACTATGTGTTCCAACAAAAAAAGTAATCAAATACGAATTATTTTTTTTTTTTAGTGTTTGCAATATTTAAACATCTACTTTTTATTTTCTTCGTTTCCTCCTTACAGCACAAGTGCCTCGAACCAAGCATTTCAACCATCCTGGACCTTACCAACGCTCAGCTATGATCCAACCGCTTTCTGCTTACCCAATCGCGCAAAAAGATCCATCAACATCATTGTCTCCCTTCTTGTATGTTGCCAATTCTTCCAATCTAACCTCTTTTCTATAATATTTTATGAATTCTCTTCGAGCTCGGTCAGATATTCTCGAACGATTTTCCATGTCTGCTACCTAATTGTATGTAATTGTTAAAAATATTGAATTGTACTTTCATCGGCAGAAGATAATACTCAAAATAACATGATTATCGAAAACAATATCGTAACTTTCCAAACTATTTTCAATTTTAAGATTAGATGTAAAAAACGTTTTTAATTGCCACCAAAAAAAAAATATTTACAACGTTGTATTTAAAATTTGTCAATGTATTGGTATTTTACAGTCGATAGAAAAAATAATAAACGTTGTATCTGAATAACCGCCTTACTCGATCCTAAATATTCAGCTTTAATTAATTTGAATTAATAATATTTACAATAAACACAATTTGTATACTGTCAACGAAATTACTAAGAATTTGCTGCTACCAATATCATCATCAAGTCAGAAATTGTATCTCTAATGAACGTGAATGTAATATATTCGTGTGTATCCTAGGTCAACCCCAAATTACTCAACTCCAAATTACTAGTATCCTCATTTAATTTTCTTGAATACTCGTAATGAAGTAGAAGTACCACCTCTACCTATGAAGTATCTTCGCCAAGATCAATGTATTTGGAATCATCTAAGGAATATTTTACTTTAGTTTAACATTTAAAATATGTAATGTTTCCTGGTACAAGGATTCCCTAAGGAGGTCTGGGCTGAAAAATTTGCGCATACCTCCAAAAGCCCAAGAGAATATATTATAAAAACAGACATCACCTTTATAAGTACGATACATAAATAACTGAATGTTCACAGGAACCAACTTCAGATTTTAAACTTTATAATAAAATTCCTATATTTACTTTTAAGCAAACCGAAGGCCAGAGAAAGAAAATATATATAATACATATAAAATAAGCGACCAAAAAAAGAATTAATTATCTCTACAGATGAATTTGAACGGCCATTTAAAAGAAATAAATCAGATGATACGTGTAGGAGTCAGACCGGATCCAGAGGTGTAACACCCACGTGTGTAATCGACCTCTTCAACAACGATACGAATGATCTTAATTTTTTACAAAAATAAATAAATACTTTCGAGTGTTCTAGTTTTCGTAGATATAACTTAAAAATATAATGGAAGTTAAAGAAATAATATCATTTGATAGCTCATTCTGGTATTACTAAAAGGAACGACTATCCATACCCAGGTTCCTCTTTCGATAAATTAAAACTATAAAACCATATAAAACTGAACCTATAGAGGCTTAAAACTTGACCCATTTACGGCCAAGGTTAGAATAAGTTCAAAGTTATGATTTTTTTCCAAAGAAATATTTTTAGGGTTGTTTAATTAAAATAAAAATTTTTTTTTTGTTCAGCCATAATGGCGGTATAAAACGTTGCGCTCACGCAATATTGGCCTGTAGAATATTATATATATATATATATATATATATACTTTTTTTTTAGAGATAGGTAAGGTGATATGTTTATAAATGATACAATAATACTTTTCATGAAAACTTTCATTACAATCGTTTGAAAGATAAACCCTTTCAAATAAATAAAAAATTTGCACAGTATTTTCACAAAAAAATCACAATTTTCATTTGTTATCCGTGGAATGATTTAAAACATTCTGGGTGTAATTTAACATTACATCTCTCACACACTCTACAGCTTTTACACACTCTACAGCTTTGCCTTGTCTCATCCCTGACTATCAAATGTCCGATTTTGTCCTTTCCCACTT